>OY728121.1:505315349-507802849 GCA_963277665.1 Viscum album
TTCGGACTTGGTCCTTATAAAATATTGTTTTCCTATTCAATTTTCCAGAAACCATGGGAAATAATCATGTAATTGTTTGTGGTTTGGATTAATTTAATGTAAGGGGACCCAAACCTAAATAATAATGAATTCCCTCAGCTTTTCTATTTTAACCCACTCATGCTCCCACTCCCTCCTCACTAAAATCCCTTGGAGTTCGTCCAACCTCTGCCCTAATCTCTCTAGAGTCCTCCCAATGTGCCCTAAGCTCCAAATAATCCTCTCACGAGCCTCTCTCTAGCCTTTGGAAGCACACTTCCAAGTAAGGGTTTTTTTATTCCTTTCTCATTTTTATCAATTTTCTTTAAGTTGTTTTTCCCTTTTAATTTCAATTATGAATGTTGGGGTATGGTTTCTCACCTCCACCATACATCCCTATTATTTTATGAATGATTGGATACCCCTTTATCTCTCATTAAATTCCTCCCATGTACACCCGTTACTATGCCAAAATTCCGAAAAGAACTTATCTCTCTTCTTTTACATTCAAGCAAATAATTTTGTATCATGAATCTAAATTCCATTAAACTTTTTGGGACATGTATCTATATGACCTCCTTACTGTCCATTACATGTAAATATTATGAGTAACCCATTTCTCTCTCATCAATTCTTTTTAAGAATTCTTATGTTACACAGTTACGCTGCTGAAATCGCAGCGATTTTCTAAGCCAATGTCATTGTGTAGTGAATACCATGCTCATTTCTCCATCAACGGTATTCAGCTTTATTCACAATTAATTATTGATTATAAAGTTTCATGTATGAATTCCACATTATTTTATCATGGAAGAAATGATTATGTTTTATGAATCAATGTTTTATGATCCATCTGACACACTTGTGCATGAAATGAAATGTTTAAGAAGGGTGCACCCTTATAGCGCTCCAATGCATTGAGTAAAGTATAGTTTCATGATACGTCATGTGCAATGAGTGTTGAATCATGTTAATTCAGGTTCAACGATGGTTTACTCATGCATCATGTGCACTGAGGGTTTACTCATGCTTTATGTGTAATAAGCCTTGGCTCATGCTAATTCCATGTTAAGTGTTGTTGCCACATTTCCATGTTATGATTATCATGCTTTATCATGCCTTTATGTTCATGTTTCTTTTATTCTCTATTGATATCCTTATTGTCTAACATGTATTGTACTCCTCATGTTATTCCATTGTACTCCCTTACTGGGCTTTATCGCTCACCTTTTTCTTATGCATGTCCTCATGCTATCCCATGAAATGCTAAGTACGAGGGAATGTGGCGGTCATGTAAAGGATGTTTTCAATAAATATGTTTTATTTCATGTTTTAAGTTTTTATATAATGATCCTATTCCCCAAATTCACTAAACCTATTGATCTTGTTTGTTGTATCAAGTGATGTTTTATGTAATAAATCTTGTTTAAGTTGTAATAAAAAAGCAGGGTTGTCATAAGACATGTCTGTCATGGACTATGCAGATACAATCCCTGAGCTATCTCGCTTTTCACTTGGTATGGTTAGTGATGGAGTGGCAAGGGTGAGTCACTTTGAGGATTGATTACGACACGCCATTCAGATTTAGGTGAATATCATTAGGCTAGGATCATTCCCAAAGGTAGTGAATCAGGTGCTCATAGTAGAGGGAAACTAGAGGGATATGCCCAAGGTTGGGTAGGTAACAACTTTAGGTGACAGTTCGGACAGCAGGAACTGAGGACGTGATGAGTTCCAGTAGGTTAGTCATGCCATGGACTCAGGTAAACCACATCGTAGTAGTTCGTTAGTGGTTTGATTTTAGTGTGGACAACAAAGACATGTTCAGACTCAGTCCGAAAGGCCTCCAAAAGAGTTTCGAGCATGTGGATAGGTTGGGAATCTTGGGAGGTTTTGCAGGCAGCCTCCTCAGACATCCCATATATATGGACTAGGAAAGAAGGTGGCGTTTGGAGTTGGTTCTGGTTCTGTTCATGGAGAGGGAATCCAAGGTCCAACCATACACAGAGGACATGATAGAGACAACAAGATCCATATAAGGGCTCAATGGGTGGTGATTGGAGGAGAACCGCAGGGAGTTCAGACATCAGGAAGCCATACGTTTGGCTTGCTGCACTCCAAGGAGATACTAGAGGGTGACCATGAAGGTGAGACGATGATGGATAGAGGTACACCGTGTGTGTGGTCGTGACATTCTTGATTTCATATAGCATGACCTGCTGTGGCATGTCTATTTTGAGTGCAAGATGTGAACATGATTCTTGTGGACAGACTAGATTTTGGTTAGTGGGATTGGCACCATATCAGGTGTGTTATATATTTATATATATAGAAATGAGATTTTTATTATCAGGGGCATCACAGATGAAGGATAATTGATGTGTGGTGGGCATCGAGGCAATGATGATGTGGGTTACTTGAGGTGCATGGAATCAGGTTTTATTTTTAGAATCCATGTGATGCCAAACCTCGTAGATGAGGACACTGATCTGGTGCGGGATACATTTGGGTTTCATAAATTACACTGGAGAACCAATGAGGCGCATGAGTGATGATGCATCATGAGTGGATTGTGGGTTCAAAAACAGGTTAGTAAACCATTGCTTGTTTTGAGATTCGTCAAGGTGAGACCGAGTTATGCACTTCCTATGGTGGGGAGCCCCTTGAATAAACTAGCCAGAACCTTTGAGACCAGTGGTGTTTAGGTTACTTTGATTGGGGTGGCATGATCGGTGCCAAATCTGGGTTACATTTGAGTTCTCGAGGACATGATATTTTAAGGTGGGGAGATTTTAAGAACATGTGTTTTTAGAACGGGTCAAAATACAAACACTGTTTGAATTTTTGACTTATTCCTGAGGAAACAGGGGAAATTTGGGAAGTTTTAGAAAATTATTGACTACACGCTGTGCACTTTAATGTAAATGATGTGTATGGGTTAGGCAAGTACCAGTCATGTTCTCACAGAGTACATGTTTTGTGGTGACTATATAGGAATTTCGTACTACAAGTTGTGTGGTTATTCACACATTCTGTGACCTTGACCGTGTGATGTCCATACATGGCGTTTGTGCCTATTGGTATCATAGAATGCTTTAGCAAGTACACAATGTGTACTTTTTGTACACGTAGTGTAGTGGGGCAGTGTATTGGAAATATACATGGTGTATTGGGGGGGTTTGGATAGGTTGAGAGATACAGGTCGTGTACACCTTGGTACCTTTCATGTAGTCAGTCAGCAATTATACGACAAAAATTCAGTCATTATATGAACTTTAAAATGATATACATGATTTACTCAAATTACACGCCATGAATTTTATTTTTTCCGTTAAAACAAGTAGTATCTTTGTTTTGAGGAAAAGGACATAGGGGATCATCGGGTATCGCAAACCAGTATTCCAGAACTCCTTTCCTATCTAGTTTTAATGTATGAAGTCGGATCCATAAACCATATGATCTGTTGGAACACCCTCGTTAGGGCCTTCAATCTTCTTGAGTCGTTCTTCTTCATTTCTGCTCCAGAACGAGTTATAGGAGTTTGAACATTTTTTATTCTTTTGTAGATCTACCTATTTTTAGACTTAATTAGAGGTTTTTATCAGTGAATAATCATTGTACGAGTCTTAGGTAGGTGGTGCATACCTCTTTTGGTGCTTTCACAGACCATTTGGTGGTGTGATTTTATGCGCGTATTTGGGTATTTTGAGCGAGACCCAAATTTACCTGTTATTGCCTGTTTAATTGTTCATTGACATATGAGATAACTTGGGGTATGCCCTATTACATGTGTTTCTTGAGTGGGGTTGGGTGAGTGGTCATTGCACATCGGGGAATTTTAGTCGGGGTATCAAAAATTGTATTATTTGAATTTTAATTTTCTAAACTGTTGAGTTTAGTTTATTGAACCATGATATTAATTGTTCAAGACATTAAAGACCGTTGTGATGGTTTGGGACATCACTTGGTTCTTGTATTTAAACTATCACATTGTTTTTCTTGTTTATGATTTTTTTTTAAATGCGTAAATATATAATTTCTGAATTGCATATGTTGGAACCCTTTTTGGTTGTGTTGGCCATGGCCCCGATATTCTTGAGTGGTGTGGATAGCAGTTTGGGCATGATCCGAGTTACATAGGGTGGTTCTGACCAATCTATTATCCATCATGGACATTAGATTGATGTAGTGCGATGGTCAGGTTGGGCATGGACCATGTTACATGGATGGAAAGACCATTAGACTTGAGCGACATGGTCACTGGGACATGAGGTGTCAGATATTATGTAGTTTGGGTATTATTTTGGTGATTACCTTTCACTAAGAACATGAGTAGAGTCCACATAGAGAGACTCTTTGATGTGGTGGTTTTGAAAACTCGTGTGGGTAAAGGCCCCAAATTGATGCAGTTTGGGTACTATTGGATTAGGGGTTCTTTCCTTAGGAAGACACATAGAAGATGAGGAGCCTTCTTGGGATAGAGTTGAGGCTTTCCGATTGGGGGGAGAGGGTCATTGTTTTTTGGGGGCAGACATCGCTATCCTGGACACTTTATTTGAGGGCATACATCACTATCCCTCCAGATACATTATTTTAAGGCAGACATCGTTGTCTCTCCGGTTACTTATTTGAGGATAGGTATCACTTCTCCTATAGGATAATATTGTTGGATGTACCTTCGGGGCATCTGTACTTGAGACATGTGGTGTTAGGGGGCACATGGTGCTGGGTTACATGCCAACGATTCCGACGTTGGACAAAGTAGGTGACACTCCATGTTTGCTGCTGATCACTAGTGGAGTTTGTGTTTATTTGTGGATTGTGTTGTTTACTATTTTACATACAAATTCAAGCGAGCTTAAAAACATATATTATGTACGTATTATTGGGTGGTATCCTATTGAGATTTGTCTCACACCCTATAGGGGACTTTTAGGACATGTGAGGACTTTATGGATTTACGTGTAGGAAGGAGGTCGGCTTCATGAGCTGGTCTATTTTAGGTGTTTCATGGAGATGGTATGGACCCTGAGGTCTTGCCTAACTGAAGATTATTTCATTTTTCTTTCTTTCCTGTATCAGAATGCCTATTTTTTGCAGCAAGAGTTGGTTATCCCTTGGAGCCCCCTTTTATATATGGATATGTATTACCTTATTTGGATGCATGTTTGTTGTTTAGTAGTATTTAAAAGTGATCGTAATGTTGTCCTGTTTACCTTCCGCTACTGTTGTTATAATTTATTGCTTCCACTGTTTATCGATATTGAATGTGCTTCCACTCTGCGGGTTTGGTTCGAGTCTACTAAGTAATTTATTCCATTGCATCATTATTATTATACTCATACCTTTACCATTTTAATCCTATGAGATGGTATTGCCTTCTCACTATACCAATATGTCCCTCGCTTCTAGTCAGAAACCTTTGGCGTTCAGGGAGGTGCACCTGATCTAGTAACACCCCACCCATTTTTCACTATTTAGGTAGTTATTCTGGTCCGAGTAGTTAGAAATATTAAAAATATTTTATGTGTAGAATTTTGTAAATATTTTTTTAAAAAATGAATATAATTTTTTATGTCATAATGAAAAAAATTATATTAGGGTAATTTTATTATTATATTATGAAAATATTATTTTTAATAAAAAATGAAGAACTATAATGGCTCGGGTTTCTTCAGGACATTAATTTTATAAATGTGGTGATAGAGTTGTTCTAGGAGGTTAAGTTGACTTGGGGTGCGTTTGGGTGAACTTTTAAGGAAGACCAAAGGGCAGTAGCTTTCGCAAGGGATGTGCATGGTTTGAATAAACTATGTTGCCAAACCGTGTGAGGTGGGTGTTAGAGGCAGTGGTTAACGCATGGTTAGAGCACAGTTTGGCTAACCGTGTGGAGTAACCATGTGAGGATTTTTGGCGAGATAGTAGCTAACGCACAGTTTGTCAAACCATGCGGACTAACCATGTGAGCACTTAATCTTAGATACAAAAATTGTGTATGTAACTCGTTTTGCCTCTAAATGGTTCGTTTAAGCACATAAGAGGACATAACTCAGGGTTACCCTCCCTTGAGGGTAAGAGAACCTCTCCAATGCATTTTGGAGGCGATCTGAAGGATTCTCTTGGTGAATCGAAGATGGTTTCTTGAGGTATGTGATCGTTCTCCATCGTTCTTGATAGTTTCCATAGATCTACTTAGATCTCCCTCTCCCCTTCCCTCAGTTTCTTAGATCTACGCCCGTTATGGGTATATCTATGTGTGTGGATGCCAAATATGATGATAATTGGTATTGGATGTGTTGGGAGATTGGATGTAAGGAGGATTCATGGAGGACCATCCTTACTTCTTGTGTGTTCTTCATTTGGTGGGGTTTTCGTCAAAAACCATTGAGGTAGAGATCTTACCTTTGTCTCACTCTCTTTTGTGCATCATGCGGGGTGGGTATCCACTTGTTTTCATGATGTACGGTTGAACTATTAAATAAATATAATAACTGGATGAAGAATGAGTTTTGGGAAATTTTGTTGATATCATTGTTCTATTTCTATCAATGCTTATCCTTTGATTATATTGTGAAATGAATTGCCTTATGAGTACTGAAAATCACGGCCGTTGGGGGCCTTTTCATGCACAATAAAATGTTTCCCTGTGTTTTTTGGATTGTTATGTGGATGTAATTTCATAGAATTTGGAAATTGGTTAATCATGTAAGGTTGGATGATTAAATGAATACCTGGAACACATTTATGATCACCCCGATTAAATTAAATGATAGAATGAATTTTGTGGGATTTGGGTGGGGTTTAATTATGTGAAGTGGTGTTTCATGGGTTATTATGGAACAGGTGAGCAGTGGGGCTATGGTTGGATTGGTTTTGGTTTGGCCTGTATCATATGGTTGTGATGGGTAGCAGAGCTACAGTGAATGGTATCGAAGGGATGATGATGCAATACAGGTATTGTTTCCGAGGTGTTTGTGGTTGTGGTGGTTGGAAGTAGGGTTGCAGGGATGGGTTGTGAATGTGAATAATAGTGTAGGAGTTAAATAATGAATGTTGGGGCATGGTAGTTGATTAAATTAAGAAAATCAATTGAATTGATTGGATTGTAAAAAAAAATCGTTTGGCGTTGCTTGTGTTTTTTCCTAACTATATTTGTCGTAGGAGAGGGATATGTTTTACGAACGATCGATCTGGTCTGGTTGTTTTTAGTTTCTAGATAGTTGAGGAACAGATAAAATTAAAATGTTGAACATGAAAAGCTTAATTGGGTCATGAAATAATTGTATTCTCACCCTACGTTTACTTTCTGGTTTTCAGGAGAACATCAGGTACCGTGTGAGACCTTGCTAGTTGGGCGTCAGAGTTTTGCTGGTTGCAGTTTTTTCATTCTTTTTGTATCATACCTTGGAGCTTTTCCTATTCTTGTAATTTTTTTAGTTTTGTATAAAACATTCATATGGGTTGGTTTTGGGATTATGTTCATTTTCTTGTTCCTTTTCTTTTGGTGTTTTACTCATCCTATTTTCCGATCATAATTAAAAAAAGTGTAATCCCTCCCATAATTGTGAAAACTCATCCCCTTGGTGCTTGTTACCACTTTGGGGCCTATTGGAGGTGGGACTCGGGGGGTTCATTATATCTCTTTCACCATTTCCAACTCAGGATGGAAATCTTTGGTGGGAGGGGTCATGATAGAATAGTATCAAATGATGGAGGTTTGAGAGATAGGATGGACTCTGGAGTTAGGAACAGTGTGGATTTCATGGGATTGTAGGGAAATAGTGTCAGGTGATCTTGGAGTATGAAATAGGCCAAGGAAGTCCAGCTAGGACACTGGATTTTAGAGCCCCCCATGATCTGATTCATGGACTTCAAACCTACCGAAAGACCAAGTGAGGCCACACTGATTGCAGGGTAATGACCCTAGGAGAGTTACATGCATTATAATGACTAGTGTTCTTGTGATTCTAGGAAATTTTAGGGATTTAAAATGAATAAGGAGTCTAAGAAAATTTAAGAACAATATTCTACACTATTCAGGATTATGAATTCCTTGTTTAGCATGCAGCTATGGAACCTAGGAGATGACCACGAGTAGTTCGGTTGATCGAGGCCCATGAGGTTGACTTGGATAATTGAAAAAGGGCTGAAAGAGTGGAGGTGGATGATCAGTGGCAGAAGATGCTTTTAACCTTTCAGCGGGAGACCCTTGGGAAGTACATGGGAATTATCTCATACATAGAGACAGAAAGCTAGCTAGAGGAGCTCGTGATAGATTTCAGCTTGATCTGGGATCCGAAGATGTACTGGGTTCCTTTGGATGTGAGCCAGATGCAAGGAGCAGTGGTTCATTGGTGGACTCATTATCATGGGGAGAAGAGGGAGGCTGAGGTCATGTGGGCTGACATTGACAAGGAATTCCGGGTGGAATTCCTCTCTTCCACCATGAAGGCTAAGAAGAGGTAGGAACTACTCTCCCTCCAGCAGGGGAGTATGTTAGTGAGAGACTTGGGGATCACGTTTAAGGATCTCCATCGCTTTTCTCCTAACCACTTTCCGGATGAGGAGTCTCAGGTGAGACATTTGGAGGAGGAACTTCGACCTTCTCTTCCGAATTCTATTAATCCCTTCACCTTACTAACATACTTGGACATCCAGAAGAAATATGAAGTGGTGGAGAGGATTCACATGATGGGAGGTGTGTCGTGAGAAGGAATCCAATTTTTCTCATCATAGGGGAATGCCATCAACAACAGGCCTCCAACATAAGGTCCCTCCAGGTTCCGACCAGTCGGGAGAAGGCCTCAACAGTTTTTGTTCCTATCTCTGAGTCCTCTCCCTTTTCCTTTGGGCTCGAGACTGAGGTGTTTCAAATGTGGTGGCCATGAGAACATTCAAAACTAGTGGCCGAACCGAGTACAGTACAATGGAAGTGGACCAGTACAACACCTGCCTTAGCCACAATAGTTTCCAGCCAGGCCCTTACAGCAGCTGCAGTAGGGGCAACGATCTCCCACTCCTTTGAGGGAATACCTTCCAGATGAGGCCGACCTCTGGGTGCTCCTCAGGGACTTTGACTTGGGCATGGTCAGGGAGGTGGTCAACAGGCGAGAGGAATAGGAACTGGGCATGGGCAGATGCACGCCGCAGAGGCCGCAGTTCTAGCAGGGCTAGATGTTATTTGAGGTACGATCAACTTGTTTATCACCCTTGCCTATTCCTTGTTTGATTCAGGAGCTTCGCACTCTTTTGTTGTATCCATTCTATCAGGTGCCTTGGGCTTAGACTTAGAGACACTTTCCGTACCCCTGGTTTTGAGTATGCCAGTCGGAGGTCAGACCAGCTTGTCTCATGTTTTACGAGGATGTTGGTTGACGTTGGAGCCACAACAATCTAGTGGAGATCTTATTTTACTTCAAATACATCCATACGACATTATTCTAGGCATAGACTGGCTGTTCTCAATGCATTCTTTCATCGATTGTTTCCGAAGAAGGGATGTGTTTTTAGACTTGGGCGGATGACGTGTGACTTTCATTGGTGAGCGTGGTTACCAGGATGTTAACCAGCAAGTGGATCCCCTCCCTCCCTTGTTATATGATCTTTCATTGGAGTCATCAGATACAGAAATGGTGGAAGTCCCAGGGATTGTAGGTGAGTTTATGGACTTCTTCCCTGAAGAGGATGTCACACTACTCCCCACAAAGTGATGTTGTGTTCTGGATAGACTTTCAACCTAGTGCCTGCCCAATTTTTATGGCTCCCTACCAGATCGCGGATTATGAGTTGCGGGATTTGTGGATTTAGATTGACCATCTGATGAAGAAGGGTTTTGTTCGACCATGTGCATCACCTTGGGGTGCTCCTTTCTTGTTCACAAAGAAGGAATATGGTGGTCTCTGGCTGTGCATAGACTACTAGAGACTGAATCAGGTAACGTTCAAGAACCTTTATCCCCTCGTGAGGATAGACGGTCTCTTTGAACAGATGAGGGGAGCAGGTTGGTTCTCTAAGATCGATATGTGGTCTTGATATCACCAGTTGAGGGTGAAGGAGGAAGACATCTCGATGACTGCCTTCAGATGTAGGTATGGACACTTTGAGTTTGTAGTCATGTCATTCGGTGTTACAAATTCACCAGCTATGTTCATGGGACTCATGAACTCCGTATTTTAGAATACCTGGATCGGTTTTTAGTCGTGTGTGTTGACGACGTTATGATCTACTCAAGATCAGAGGAGGATCAAGATGAGCACCAAAGAACAGTTTTATAGGTCCTCCGACAGCACCAACTCTATGGGAAATTGTCTAAGTGCAAGTTATGGATGTGAGAAGTGCACTTCCTTGGGCACGTGGTGTCCGAGCAGGGAATATCGGTGGACCCATTAATGTTCAAGGAGTTTGTTTCTTGGGTATCACCCAAGAATGTGGTAGTGGTTCGTAGTTTCCTTGGACTGGAAGGTTACAACAGGAGGTTCATACGCAACTTCTCCTGAGTTGCAGCACCTTTGACAGCATTGACGAAGAAGGATATAGCTTTCATGTGGGATGATCAGTGTGAGGTATGCTTCAATTATCTGAAGGGAAAGTTGGTTAGTGACCCAGTGCTGAGATTACCAGAGGAGGGGGTAATGTTGGAGGTATTCTGTGATGCCTCAGGCCAAGGCTTGGAGTGCATGCTGATGCAACAACACGGGGTGATCTCTTATGGGTCTAGGAAGTTACGTCCTCATGAATATAACTATGGAACCCACGATCTAGGTCTTGCAACAGTTATGTTCGCATTGAAGTTGTTTCAGAATTACCTCATCAGGGAGCGCTTCATGGTATTCACAGATAACAAGAGTTTGAAGTATATCTTCTCCTAGCAGGACCTGAATTTGTGACAACGAAGGTGGATGGAGTTCCTCCCGGACTACGACATCAAAATATCATACACCAAAGGCCAAGGAAATGTGGTGGCTAACACTTTGAGTATAAGTAAGGATGCGGTTAGAAAGTCCAGAGATGTCTGCAAGGTGATGGATGAATTGGCCAAACTACACCTTGATATATGGGATGATAGTGGTAGAGCATGTAAGTTTCAGATGATAGTGCAGTCCTCCCTACTACGGTAGGTGGAGGAGTCTCAGTGGGGAGATATAGAGTGTGAAATGATACGTGATCGGGATTTCTAGGGTAATGCTCCAGAAGGATGGTCGGAGGATGCTATGAATTAGATGCTTTTTCGGGGGAAATTGTTTTTTCCAAAGGAAATGCATGAGAGTGTTCTTGGTGAGTTCCACAACACACCCCTGATAGTACACCCAGGAGTTTCCATGAATTACCAGGGCTTGAGAGGGCAGATCTGGTGGCCCGGGGTGAAAAGGGAAATAGTAGAGTTTGTAGAAAAGTGCCTCATGTATCAGTAAGTGAAGGCTTAACACCGTGTTCCAGGAGGTATATTACAACCTTTAGATATCCCCGAGTTGAAGTGGGATGACATCTCAGTGGATTTCATCACAGGGATGCCCAGAGATCAAGGGGGTGGCGACGCCATCTGGGTAGTGGTGGACCGGCTGATGAAATCATCCCACTTCCTAAAAATCAAGAAGTCAAGTACGGTTGAGGCCCTAGCTCAGATGTACGTGAATGATGTGGTGTGGTTGCACAGAGTTCCGAGATCTATAATCTTAGACCAGGATAATCAATTTACCTTGTGGGTCTAGAGAAGATGGCAACATGCATTTGGCACCCAGCTATGCCTCAGCACTGATTTCCACCCCCAGACAGATGGGAAGACAGAGCACACCATCCAGAATTTGGAATATATGCTATGAGCATGTGTTTTGAGCCTTGTAGGATCATGGTCACACTACTTTCCTATGATATAATTGTCTTAAACCAATATCTATCACTCTACCATTGTCATGGGTCCTTTTGATGACTTGTATGAGAGGCCGTTCCACTCACCCGTATACTAGACAGAGGTTGGAGAAGTAGGTGTTCTTGGCCCGGAGGTGGTGCAGAGAGTGATGGAAAAATTTCAGCTTATATGAGAGAGGATGAAGGCGGCTCACAACTGGATAAAGTCATATGCCGATAATACGAGGAGACCCTTGGAGGTCGAGGTCACAGACCACGTGTTCTTGAAGGTCTCTACTCGGTGCGGGTAGTGAATATTCGGAAAGGGAATAAAGCTTTCTCCCATGTTCTCCGGGCCCTTCGAGGTGTTGCAGCGGGTTGGCGAGGTGGCTTATAAACTGGAATTTCCGCCACCACTGCAAAGGGAGCAGGATGTCTTCCATATGTCTCAGCTCTGTCAGTACCTACAGGACGACTCACACGTCCTCGAATAGGGAGAGCTAGATATCATGGATGATACAACGTTTGTGGAATGACCTATGATGATCGAAGATCTTGATGATAAGGGGCTTCATCGATTAACCATTCCATTGGTTTTTGTGCTATTGATACATGGTGGGCTTGAGGAGAGTACCTGGGAATGGGAGGCATAGATTGGACACCCAATACCTATAGATGTTTCAAGTTTTGTTCTTTTACGCAGGTTTGTGATGAAGCATTTTTAACTTGTTAACTACGGAATGTTTTGTTTTCCTCATTCTCTGAATATGTATGAAGAGTCCGGACTGTTGGTAGGGGAGGACCTGATCCCTAATCAAGACGCATTAAGGTGGATGCGATTAAACTAGTGCGGGCGAGTCAGTGTCACCCAAAGCCGATAATATCTTGTCATGGGGGAAGAAACATCTTAACCCATATGATTGGACAGCATGACCCTTTAATGTTGCATGGTTGCTTAAGGGGGAGGTGTTCCTATATGTCGGAGAGGTTCACTCCTGAGAGGTATCTTTCGGGGTGGTTGTTCGGACCCCCTCTTTTCTTCGGGTCTGGTTTTAATTCTCGATGATGAAAATAGTTTGAGAGGTATCTAATGTAATGGCCCAAACCACTCTGGTCCATTAAGTTGTAAAAATGTGGTATTATAGGTGTTTTGGAAGATTATGGTGACTTTGGGGTGCGTTTGGGTGAACTTTTAAGGAAAACCAAAGGGCAGCAGCTTTCACACGGGCTGCGCATTGATTGTCTAAACCGTGCATCCAAACTGTGTGAGTTGGGTTTTATAGGCAGTGTCTAACGCACGGTTAGCACACAGTTTGGATAACTGTGCAGACTAACCCTGGGAGGAGTGTTGGCGAGGTAGTATCTAACGCACAGTTAACGCACGATGTGTTAAACCTTGTAGACTAACCGTGTCGGCACTTAATCTTTGG
Source organism: Viscum album (assembly GCA_963277665.1). NCBI lineage: Eukaryota > Viridiplantae > Streptophyta > Magnoliopsida > Santalales > Viscaceae > Viscum > Viscum album. The sequence goes on from OY728121.1 coordinate 505,328,642, forward strand.
TCCTAAAATTGTGGATCTAACATGATTTTCCTCTAAATGGTTCGTTTAAGCCCCTAAGCAGCCATAACTCTATGTTAACCTCACTTTATGGTACGAGAACCTCTCTGAAGCATTTTAGAGCTGATATGAAGGCTTCCCCTGGAGAATTGATTCATGTTTCGTGAGGTATGTGATTGTTCTCCTTAGTTCTTGATTGTTTCATTATATATACTTAGATCTACTTCTCCTCTTCCCTTAGTTTCATATATCTACACCTGTTATGGGTAGATATAAGTGTGTGGATTCCAAATAAGATGATATTTGGTCATGGTTGTGTTAGTAGATGGGATCTAAGGAGGGTTCTTTGAAGACCAGCCCGACTTCTTGTGCGTTCTTCATTTGTTGGGGTTTTCGTCAAAAAAATTGAGGTTGAAAGCTTACCTTTGTCTCTCTCTATTTTGTGCATCATGTGGGGTGGGTATCCTCTTGTTTCATGAGATACAGTTGAACCAGTATATAAAGATAATAACTGGTTGAAGAATGGGTTTAGGAAAATTTTGTTGATATCGTTGTTCTATTTCCATCAATGATTATCCTTTGATTATGTTGTGAATTGAATTGGATTTTGCTTATTGAAAATCAAGGTCGTTGGGGGCCTTTTATTTCAAAATTAAATTCTTACATATGTTTTTGGATGGTTTTGTGGATGGAATATCATATATTGTGGAAATTGGGTAATCATTTAAATTTGGATGATTAAATGAATACCTGGAACCCTTGTATGATCACCCCGATTAAATTAAATTAAAGAATGAAGATTGTGGGTGCTGTTTGGGGATTAATTTTGTGAAAGGGTGTTTTGTGGGTTATTGTGGAATGGGTGAAAAGTGGGGCTGTGGTAGGATTGGTTTTGGATTGGCGTGTATCATATAGTTGTGATGGGTAGTGGAGATGCGGTGAATGGTATCGAAGGGATAATGATGCGGTACGAGTATTGTTTCAGAGGTGTTTGTGGTTGTGGTGGTTTGAAGTAGGGCTATAGGGATTAGATTTGCATATAAATAAAAGTAGAAGAGTTAACTAATGAATTGTGGGGCATGGTATTTGATTAAATAAGGAAAATTAATGGAATTTATTTTCTGGTAAAAGAAAATGGTTTTGTGTTGCTTGTGTTTTTTCCCTATATATATTCGGGGTTTGTAGGGATATGATTGATGAACAATTGATCTAGTTTAGTTGTTGTTAGTTTCTAAATAGTTAAGGAACTGATAAACTAAAACTGTTGAAGATGAAAATCATAAAGGGGTCATGAAAGAATTTTATGCTCACCCTACATTTACTTTTATGTTTTTAGGAGAAAGTCAGGGACCGTGGGAGACCTTGCAAGTTGGGCGTTATAGTTTTTCTAGTTGCAGTTTTCCTTTATTTTTGGTATCGTACCTTGGATATTTTCTTGTTCTTGTACTTTTGTTTTATTTTTGTATAAGACATGCATATGGGTTGGTTTTGGTTTTATTTTAATTTACTTGTCCCATTTCTTTTTGGGATTGACTCATCTTATTTCACGATCTTAATTAAAAAAAGGGTAATGCCTCCCATAATTGTGAAGACTCATACCCTTGGTGCTAGTCGCCACTTCGGGGCCTATTGGAGGCAGGACTCGCGGGGTCATTATCTTTGTTTCACCATTTCCAGCTCAAGAGGTGCATCATTGGTGGGAGGGGTTCGTGAAAAAAACATATATGTATATTTAAAAATTCATTTCATTTTATGTATTTAAAAACTAAAAATATATTTTAAATTTGTTTTAAAATATATTTTTATTGTTTTTTCTTTATAATTATCTAATAAATTATTTTAAAAAAAATTATTGTTGAATTTAGAATAAGTTATTTTATTTCCAAAAATGAAATCTCTCTGAAACAAATTTTTTTATTTTATTTTTACATTATATTTTTAAATTAAAATATTCAATAACAGTATTCATAATTTTGAATGATTCATTCCATATATGAACACATGAATTTTGAATTTAATGAATTAGTTCTTTTTTTCAATTTGAATAATTACCTAATTAAATTTTGTTACAAAAGTAAGGTTTAGATCAAGTATATAATATTATAATACAAATAATAATGACTATGAAATTACCTTAAGAATATATTTTATTTTATGTATTGAATTCATTTTGTAACTAATAATTAAATAATAAGTTTTATGGAAGTTTGTGGCCATTTTGAAGAGATTATGAAATTTATAATATTATATATTAAGAAAACATAAAAATGTCACAATTGTTTTTTCCATTAAAATAATTAATGTAGAGGCATCAACAGAATATGTTTAAATGTGAATATAAATTTAAAAACTATAATTTTTATATTCATCATGATTGTTTTGTAATTTTTTTTAATAAATAACTACTTTAAATATTTTCACAATGCTACCATGGTAATTATTAAATTAATAGGTAAATTAAATATATCATATTTAAAATAAAAAAGTAATATAATTTGTGAAAATAGTTATGATAAGAGAAATTTAATTTTTACCCTCACATGATAGGGATGTATTGATTTTTTTTAAATTTTACACATTTAATCGATTTTACTAAAATAAAAATATTTATTTAATACTACAAATAATGTTTCTAACATTTTATAATCAATAAAGTTTTAGAAAATGATATAAAATTAAAAAATTTATTACATTAATTCATGTGATTATAATATATTTTTTTAATATGAACCAAAAAATAGTAATGGCCTTCTTAAAAATTTATACTCATTATATTTAATCCTAATGATTAAAAATTATTCTTTCACTGTAAGAATGAATAAGGGTAATGAGTGGTTAAAACCAAATACTAATGGAACAAATGAATGTTATACTAGTCCAAATTACAATTAATGGGATTATTTGTACCCATAATAATTCTGTATTCAAGATGAATCATTTTTAATCCATTTTAAATTTAATATTTTTTTATATTAATTTTATATTTTGAGGAATTCAATGAGTACCCCTCCCAGATATTATAAATGTTAACCACATCCTTTAATTTATTCATAGCTCATTTTCCCCCTTCCTAGATTACATCCTATCATTCTAGACGTAATTTAGATATAACATCATCCTTAGTGGTCATAATGCGTTTTGAAAAGAAGATTCTCATGAAGAGGTATAGTTTTAAATCATGTGTTTTTGATTTATTTCTTATTTAATATCATTAAAATCATCATAAACCATTATTAAATAAAAAAAAATTATCAGATATAAATTCATATATAATTATTTTAATACAGTGACCTATATCAATCTCATTATCCATCTAAAGAGTAATAAAATTATTATTTGTGTTTTGATTGTCTACGGAATCAAAACCAATGTAATTTGTTTTCTATAAAAATGTATATTTGATGTATTATTATGATGAAATTATGGTGTATATATGATATTATGGAAGTAATATTAATTTATAAAGGATAATATGTCATTTACCTTCATACCATTCCATTACCTAAAAAATAATTACAACGTTAAAGTGGACGTGCATAATACCACTTCCATGAAGTATTGTGACTTATTTTTCAACCCCACATAAAATGAATTATATATATGTCTGTGTGTATATTTTAAATAATATAATATCATTTATGATATTACTTTTATTATGTAAAGATAAAATATTAAATATCATCTTTATATAATAATCGTTGGAAATACAAGATATTACACATTAGTATGTATAACCCTTTGTTTTTATGATTATAACATGGACCATTTTTCTTAACCATATTGAATTTTTTTGATTTAAAAATAATTATTTGTAATAATTATTATTATTTGATTATTTTTTATATATATGATGTAATATTGACCACATTGAGAGTAGTAAACATATTGAAGTCATTTCTATCATATAATCTATGTATCCCTAATATGCCTTATGTGACATTAATTTTTTAAGTAATAGTATATAAAATTGTATTAAATAATTTAATGAATAATATTATGTAAAAAGGTTTCTAATGAAGTCAAAATTTAATTTAAAATTTTTTCTGGGAAGATAAAGTAATTATGTGATGATTTAGACTCAGGGTAAGGTAAATTATTTTAATAACCATATTTCAAATTTCATATTTTAATCCTTCTTAGAAATTTCCAAAGGTTTGTATATTTTTAAATATATGGAATGATTGAAATTAATTTCCATAATAAAACCTATATATTTAGATATTTCCATTATATGTTTTGATAGTTGTTTCTATTTTAAATGTTTTCCTAATTATCTTTTTAGTATTTATCTTTTGATTAATGATTTTATTTAAAATTCATCAAAGACATAACAAAATAATATTTTTATGAAAATAATGTCATTATTTATAGTAGTTAAAAAATTAATGTCACATTTTAACATAGTATTAATGAATTAAATATCCATCCAAAATAACCATTATATCATCTTCAGATGACTCTACACGATATTAAATTTTTTTCAATGAAAAAAAAACATTTCATTATTTATGGGAATTTTGTCATTAATAAGAAATTTTTAAAAGAATCTTTTTTTGATATCTAACTGTGTTTGTATCATGTTTTTTAAAGTGTATTAAAGGTTTTAATAGATTATAGTCTCCTTTATATGTTTTTTTAAAATTAATTATCACCATTTTAGCTCATAAGTGAGCCTGACTCAACTTATACGAATTGTTGAGACCCATTATAGTTCATAGGTGAGTCTATTGTAGATTTAATGATGGGTGTTCCATGATAAATCTACGTGACGTTGTTTTAGATTATAATGTGGGTGTTCTAAGTTATTGTTTCAATATATTGGTTAATTATTATATTATCTAGATAATTATGTTGGAATTTGTATGTATTATTATTCTAATTATAAAGTTTTAGTATGTGTTTTTTGGTAATGACTTGTGAAGGAACTGACCTGAATTTTCGATGACCGATACCAAGTTTTGATTTAAATGATTGGATTTGAAAATGTATCTAAATAATTTTAAAGTAATAAAGTTTCTTTTTTATAATAAATATATATTTTTTATGAAAATTATTTTCCAATGTTTTTTATTTTTACTATACTAACATATTTTTTCCCATAATTCCCCTTAGTGGTATTATCCTGCTTATCCCACATTCAAAAAAAATCATTGGGATTTATTTATTATTAAAGAAAATATTTAAGTCTAGTTACCGTCAAGATGATTTTTCATTAATGATTTATATTAAATATTTTATATACTAAGAAAATGGATACTTATATGTTTATTCCACTTTGTAGAATATGAAATATCATTTACGAGTGATTACCTACTTCTCTAAAACTGTAAAACAAAATGATCATTAGAAATTTAATAATATTGATTTGTAGTTCTAAGTCACTAAAATATTTAATGATTAAGTATAGATCATTAAACATGAATTTTTAATGTTATATAAAGTAGTTAATTTAATTTCTCAATATCACATATACCATATTTTTTATCTATACTTGTGACATCTCTAGAAACATGATTGAATAATAAAATTAATTCTATAAATTATCAATAAAATAATCCATTATCTCACTATGAACCTATGATATTGACATAATAAAAACACTCAATGGTTGAATCATATTAAAAAAGATACCCATATTCATGTTAACCTATTTTTTTATTTTGAAATAGTTCTAAATATTCCACCACCATATATTATAGATTCAATTTTTGAATATCCAGTAAATGAAAAGAAAATATACAAGTTATTTTTTTTATATAAAAACATTCTAACCACCTTGGATCAGTTTACCCATCCTATGTATCCAACTTGATAATAAATATTATGTTAGTTATATATTTTGAAAGGAATTTCAATCACAATCCTTATAATAAAAACTCTAATGTAACATAGGATATATATTTTATACCATTTCTAGTGTCTTATAGACATAATTTCATCACAACAAGAAACAATGCTAGTTTTTGAAAGAAATATAATATTTTATTCAATAAAAAATTATATTCCCATGGAAATATATATCATAAATGGCCTTAGATTTTCTTTGGGTTGAGTGGAACACAATTATAGTGTTTATTACTGGTGTGTGAGTACAAGTAGATATATTATAATTTTTAATATCATAAAAACATTAAACTACAGTGCATGTAAATAGTGGAATATGTGTATAATATTTTTTAAATATATAATATATATTAGAAATTCCATAGATATTCTTCCCTGACACTCTATCGTAATCCATAAAGATATTCAATCTCTTTCTCCTGTAATCGATTTTATTGAGAATATAGGCCACCCAATGTAATTTGTTGTGTTTGGTTATGGTTCACACATACAATTGGCTATAACTAATCCAAAAAAAATTCTATTTTAAATAGAATACATCACACATGGAATATTTTAATAATCAGGTCATTGAATTGGGGTCCCAAACATCACTCCTAGATTTTTGTATTATCCAATTCAAATGTTTGTTTTTTTCATTTTATGAAAAACATTATTCTCCTTTATATTAAGAAAATTAATGTTTTTTTTCTAATTTAATATATATTTTACAACTTCAAATGACTTATCAAATTAATTTATAAGATAAATTCATGATTTCTTACTCCATCATAATGAAAAATTCATAATAAATTGAATTAAAATAAAATGATTCATTATGATAAAATATGACAAGATTAAGAAGTTTTCAATTAAGAGGCATATTCTCATGCTATAAACAACTAATTTATTGTGTCCTATGTGATTAATTATTACTAGGTTAGTGAATAATTTTTTATATAAATAATTTTGGTTCAAAATCTTCTAACAAAAAAATATAATAAGAGAGACATAACAGAATAATTTTATATCATAATACTAATAAATACACTCCTAAACATTTATTAATAACCCCATCATATAATTTTAATTTTGATAATGTCGATGAATAATAAAAAATTGATAGGATGTTTTAGAAATAAGAAACTATATAGGGGAAAACCAATTTAAATTATTTATATTTAATATGTGGGATGGTGGAATCCTTAAGAGTTTCATTCATAAAACTCTGTTGAAACTACTTCACCCAGTACCGATTAACAATGAAAATATAATTTTAAAATTAAAATACCACATAAACTACTCAAAATAAGAATACATAAGAAAAATTATGTGAAATAGTCATATTTAATGGTTTCATACCAAACATGAGCTTCACTGATATTAAGAAATGAAATACATTTTCTAAAACACCAAAATAATTATTTAAATAAATATATCATGGACAACTCATGTCATTTATTTTTATAGCATGTAAATTTCATCTTCCACACCTCTATAAATTGTCTAACTAGATCATTTCAATTCACACATTCTATTTATCCATGAAAATTTAAAATTTTAATTTTCTCACAACCCTATTTGAATTACTGTACTAATAAAATGATTTTGTTAAAATTTACTATAAAAAATATATACAATGTATCATATACAATTATCATTTAAACTATAATACATTTTCAATATTAGTTCCATGAAAACTAATTATTTCTCCATTAATTATAATTATAAAAAAATTTATAACTTATGAAAATCAACCAAAACAAATGAATCACCTATCCGAGTAGATATAACTACATTCTATTTAAAATCATAATGTATTTATAATTATATAGATATAAATTAAATATTTTTGGAGAAAATAGACATAATATACACTCATTATAAATATAATGTGTGAACAGAGTCCATTTTACATTTTTCAATTACATTTTCATTGGACATACGAGAAATGAAAATAATTCTTATAAATGATCTAAAAAATATAAAAAAAATATTTTAAAATTTTATTCCAATATTTTCCGACCTATATGACCTTTCTAGAAGGTTTTAGAATCCCAACATGGCCACATTATTGACTTTAAATAGAGAAAGTTATTATTAAAGGTACAACATAATATTGAATTGAAAACATGATAACATTATCACTAATTCTTATCCATAAGTTGTGATAATTCAACATGTAAATAATTGATAATGATTTTAATTAAAAATACATAGATATATAAACTAAGGAAGGAGCCTAATATTTACTAATAAAATTTTCCCCATTTTAAAATCATATATAATTTCTTGAAATTGTGTAATGATTCATATTAGATAGTGAAAAATGTAATAGTATCCTAACCAGAATCAAGATCACATATTTGTGATTATGTGTACACATATAAAAAATAATAATATTACCATATACCTTTTTATATATTATATTTATACTTAATTATTGAATTAATAACATAAAATACACAAGTATCAGTTTCTTGTATTCAATATTTACTATATATCTTAGATCCATAATATTTGAAAAAAAATTCTGCTCAAATCTATATAAATATGAAAAAAGTTTTTCTTGTGAAAATAAAATATAAAATACATTTTTTCAATTTTCATGTATTTGATCAAATCAGGGTCTAATTTTATAGAATCATATGCAATCACATATGGAGTTTTATAATTTGTAAGCTTTAGAAGTAATGTTGATAACAAAATTAATCAATAAAAACTAAATTTAAATGTAACTTCACAATAAAGAGACACAAATATGTGGGAGGTAGTTAGATTATTCTTATGATTATCAAATTCATCCTTATATGAATAATTAAGAACCAAATAAATATCCCATTTCAAAGAATTTAATAAAAGTAATTCCACATAGTAAAATATATAATGAGGCATATTTAAAAACATGCATGAAATAGGGTTGATATATCATCTATAAAATATGTGAGGAAAATAAAAAATGGAAGGACATCATCCTTAGACTTATACACTTATATTATATCTTTTGATATGAAAAAAATTAAATTCCACTTTACACTATAAAATAACATTTCTTATATGTCCAGACAAGGATATTTTCATTGGATACTTTTGAAATAGTATAAAATATCTAAAGAAATATGTCATATGATGAACAATAAACTATGAAGTTATAATATAATTTCTCTACGAATACATCAATGCGATCAAATAAAAAATCACTCTAAAATGTATAAATTTACAAACTGAATAATACACACACAAAACATCACCTGGCCTATGAACATACCATATGGTCTTATAAATGTAGACTCAAATTAATTATTACGTACAATGGGTATCTATAATTTAGTAGAGAAATACCAATATAATATAAATTGGTTTTCCCGGAAATTCTTTTGAGTTTTTTTAATATTAAAAGTGAAAGAGGATGGATTATTTTTTGTGAAATTATAGAGTTTCTGATAAATGATTCATTAAATAATTTTAAATTGTTTAACACACTAAGAAATCAATATAGGGTAAATTATTCCATATTGTAAAATAATCTCATCCATTTCCCATAAAACATCTGGTTTCTTATGTTATCATCATAGGGTACTAATTTACAAGTTTTTATGCATTTTCTAAAGAAATTTAATTCATTAAAAATTTATATCTTAGTCCAAATATATTAGAAAAAATTTCATCCTATTGCATTGGTGATTATTTTAAAAAAGGGTATCAATTCATTTTGTTTATTTTCTACATGACTATATAAAATTATTATAAGTAACCTATCTACATCCAAAATGTACACATTACTTTTTTCTGGTAATTGTATCAATTCCATTTGGGAATATTGCCACTGAATGTAGCTTCCTATATTAACTCAAATTCAGATCCTATATGTGAAGAGGGGAGATGAACGAATTACTATGATAATTAAATTGAAAATAAATTCTATCATCATTTTCCTTAACAAAATAAAATTTGGAATATATAATTGAAAATTTCGTTATCTCTCTAAAATAATTGTAAAAAAAATATCTTGGCATTTTTGGGATTTAATATATTCCCTTAAATTTATGGTATATTTTAGTAATTTATTGTCCAAACATAAGAATAAATGGTATTGAAAATAAATGTGAGAGAATTTTATTATTACTTTTGTAATTTTGTAGAATCCAGGATGTTTATGTGTAATGTTACTACATAAAGCAAAATGGATTGTGATTTTTTTTTTAAATTTGATTATTCTTCCTGTTGTTTTCAATAATAGTCAATATAGGGTGATTAGGGAGTTTTTTTACCATTCATATCGTCTATTTTTAAAACATAAAATATGAATACAAGAAAAAATCATCAATATTTCTACGAATACATCTAAATACCAAATATTAAGGAGAGTTAATTGATTCAAAATTTACACTACATTTTGTATTAGATTGAGTTATGAATCCTATATATATATATATATATTGACATGAGACATTAATTGAACACTTATAAAAAAATGGATTAGTGAATTTCAACCTAATTACCGTCCATGGGATTTTGATAATACTAGGATATTGAAATTTTACTAGTAAATCAGGTGTAATCGTAGAAAAAAATTACCTTTGAAATCATACACTTTCATGCCAATGATGCATTTTCCACTTACTACAGTATTCCATATGAAATTTTCCATAACATTGAATTTCGTTGATGGATTCATAGGGAGTAATATTAATTCAATCACATTTCAATTTATCATAGACTTATTTATTTAAATCATCCTTATTGTCATTGTTGGGTGGGTTTTTCCATGATGGAGATATTTGTGATCTTAGCGATAATTATTATATCATCAAATTCCCAACATCTTCTTTATTTAATTAAATATTCATAGTTTGTTATTTATGTTACAAACAATAATATTTAGTCTCTTCATCTATGAATAAATATTTAAATGATACTATATATTTCTCTTTGTCTTGGTGAACTTTCCTTAAACTCCATATATAAATTTAAAAAAACTCTACTTTGGTATTTTGTAAAAGTATTATATATGAGTTTAAATGAATCATTATTAACTAATATGTAAAATATTATAAAAAACTTTCGAATAAAATTCATTAAATCATTATTCATTGATAATATATTTTTCAACCTGTATTTTTTAATACAATGATATTCAATATGTATTCTAGAATACCTATGATATAAAGATCCACACACATATTTAATTTTCATTTAGTGTACTATCTAGTTTATGGTTAATCATTATTCCATACTAGTTAAAAAATAGTTGGTAGGTATTGTTTTTGGATGAACTGATAGCATTGAGTAATATAGGGTTTCTAAATGCCAATTACATTTTCAATTGTGGAGTAATCCTTTCATCCTTGTGGATTCAAAAGACTATTGAAAAATCAATTATGATAAATAGAATAAAAAAATTTAGTATCTTTAACATGGGGAAAATAATATATATAATCAATCAAATTTTTTATCACTTCTATATGTTTGTTAAGGGTGTGTATGTTTAATAACTAACCAGAATTAGTGTCATCTATCAAAAAATATACGACTTAAATTATTTGAAATTAATGTAAAGGAGAGTTAGTGGGTTTAAAAATAGAACAAATCATTATATAGTGGTCCTTATGATAAATAATATTTTTTTTGAATGAAATTTATAATACCATTTGCATTTGATGGATAATTATTTATGGGATCATCCCTTAAGCATACATCGACATTATTTATATAATTATAATGTACCCTATGATTGAAAAATATAATAGGTTATCCTTTATCACTTTTATGGGAATTTCACACATAAATTGATGCAAAATTCATATATCTTTTATAGAGACACATCACAAAAATGATAAAATATATATATACCCTTATGTAATATCGTATTCCTTGAAATGGGGAAGAATTATTGAATGAAGGAAAATTTTAGCTCATCTCAATATGAATACATATAAATTTTATTTGTTCCAAACCAATTCAATGTATACAACATTAAGAGTGAGTATATTGTTTTCTATATTTTGGTATTACTCAGTGGTTTATGGTCATGAATAAAATGTTGAATAATTTTAAATGATTGACATGGTCTTTACTTATAGGTCCATTGATATTTGGAGGAATTAGTATCATTCCATTTTAATCTTTTAAAATTTAGATTATTATTTTGAATAGATATTAGAATATTATGATAGTTGAAATTTTGTTCACATATATCAAGTTGTGATTCATAAAATTTTTCTATTTTGTTATTCGTGATATAAAAATCTGATTATGTTTCAATTGAACAAGAAAATAAATATTGACATCCTGTAAACTAATTTTTGTAATATTATATTTGTATCTATTATATTGTAATTATGTTAACTATTGATGTTTAATAACTCAATCATCCAATGAATATATTGAAAATATGTGATCATTGCCTGATCTTATCCTAAAATTAAACCAAAATTAATAAATTAACATAAATAAAATAACAACACATAAGATTCTTCCATAGTAGCTACATCATTTAAAGACTCAAAAATCACATATTGGTCAAAACATATAATCAATGAAAAAATATATTATCAATGTTATGCAACGGGATATCTCATAAATATAAACCCAATTAACTTGGATATTCTTTATATATATGTTTCACGATGAATAAGCTACGGAGGAGTAGTTCCAAGTATAGTCTGTATATTTCCTAAGTCCGATGTGTCTTGTAATCTCTAAGATGATTGGCCTTGTAACTGTTACAACTAATCAATTGAAAGGGGGTTATAAAAAATAAATAATAAATAAGGCCTTCATCTATTCAGCCTTTATATGTATGTTTTATTAATTATATAATTTTAATTTAATAATTGAAACCAAACAATGTAGTGTGTGAGAAACTGTTTGAATTAGTGTAAATGAATTATAAGTTATTGAGATATAGTGGAATCTCCTTATATATTAATATCATTTAATATCCCAATATCTATGAATAATATTCACTCCCATGCTCTTGCATCACATTGATTGAGAATTTTGTCCACTCACTATAACTTTGGGTGTCTATCCTATGTAATAACATGTAATTTCCACAGTATTTAACTACACCAAACATCCAAATGTTATCAATGACCAATAATCACCCCAAACTACCTTACTACCCACTATAGTGTGAGGAATGAGGAATATATGTTTTATATGTGTTAAAAATATAAGAAATTGAGGTCATTATTTGTACAGAATAACTAAAAAAATTAGCATGGGGTACCAAATAATTTGAATCCTAACCTCTCTCTGCTGCCCTAAGGGGAATTATCAATCCCCATGTAATGAAGTTAATAATATTGTAATCAGATTATAATAAATAGGATTTATTTTTAGATAAAAACATTTTTTTATAAAATTATTTCCTTTGAAATTAATGTATGACACATCCACATAATGGAAATCATCATGAAAATAACTGATAAAATGAATATAAAACATAAAAAATTTTAATCACTAATAATATATCACAAATGTAGATGAAAAACCATAGCTCATATGAAACACCCTAACCTATAGAAACAACCGACTCATGCTTCCAAAATCTCCACTAATATTTTGAAATCCACTAATATCTATAACATAATGTACGACAAAATATAACAAAAAATACTATAATTATAAAAGAACTTATATAGTTGAGAAAGAAAACACATGTTACCCAATATCCCCATTCATAGAAATCACATATCATTTTCAATTAATAAATAATGTCCATTTAAAATTAAAAAAAGACTATTACAATCATGTTTTGTGAGTAGTGTGTGATAACGAATGTTTAGTAGCTAATTCCTATAGATTTCATAATTTTAATTTCCAAAATAAACCTAAATTTAAATTTGGGAATATTATAAACAACATTCCTTACACATTTTAAAAAACAAACATAATAAATTTTTCAAATACCTAAATTTATTATCTTGAAATTTAAATTATCACATAGATATATATTTATCATCATAATATTATTTTCCAAAAATGAATGAATATAAATAATATTCTAAAAATTATTTTAGAAATTTTACTATGATGTAAAATGTATAAAAATAAATGATGACACTATGAATGATATGTTTATAAAAGGTTAAATGAAAAAATAGAGTGTGGATGAAGTATAAAATAAATATTATCAGTTTAATGTATAAATTTTTGTGTGGGAACCATGTAATGTGAAACAAAATAAGGATAATCCCTAGACCATGAGATGATATTGGATTGATAGGTTCCAAATGTAATTGACTGGATCATGGAAATTTATCCAACTATGTTTCATAAAATAAATCATAGACTAACCATAATCACACTATTAAACAATATATAAGTAGAACCATTCAAAAAATTATGGAATAATAAATCATATTTCCAAACCACCATTGGTCTTTATTTAGATGTACACAACACATAATATATATCAATCATTAACTCTATAAAATAATAAAACCAATTTATAAAACATGATTAGAAACTATATGTCATTTTAAAAGACCTGTTCAAAGATACATAAAAATTAATCATTGTTTCTCAAATAAATCTCCCAAATAATATATAATATCAAAATATTTACTAAATTAAATTGAAACCATTTAGAAAATCCAATTTTAATTTTATTTTGAAAACGTAATTCATTCATAAAATTTAAATATCAAACAACCTTTTGAAATTTTTAAAAACATAATATATATATAAGTTAACACATATCAATGATCATATTCATATATTCAAATTTGTACATGTTTCATTATTATATATTTTTCATATATATGGTTATAATCATTAAATATTAAAGAGAGTCTCCTGGAACATCGATCATAAACATATAAAACTATCAGAAACAATTATGAATAATAATACTTATCAAATATATAATTCCTTAGTAATAAGTCCACATAATTCATAGTACACTAATTTTTATGTGATAAAAAACATCAAATAATTGTAATATATGCAACTCATTTGTGAAAATATCAAATAAAAATTTATAAGAAAAAAATATAATTTATTCTTTAGGACAAGATAAAAATATTATCCAAAACCACTAAACCACCTTGATAAATAAACTATAATGTACTGAAATCATTAATAAAGATATATTTTTTAATATAAAATGGAAAAATATAATTTAAAAAAATAAATTACAAAATTCATTTATATTGTGTATATAATTGAATTTAAAAATAAAAGAAACCCATTATTAATTCTCACACGTATGATTTGAATCATCAAAATATAGTAATATTATAGCCCAAAGTGAAAATATCCCACCCTATGAAAATAGTGAGATTGGTGAAGGAGGTGGTAAAAATGAACCAGACTCACTTGGTCTAGCTTACATTTGAAATAATGGAGGGAATCACAATAGATCGGATTCAAGAATTGGGAGAGTTTCTCAAGGATGAGGCTGAATCATCCATGGGTCATGAAAAGGGGGTTAGATGATAGACTTATTTGATAAAGCGTAATATTAAAGGGATTATATTCAAAATTGGTCATTTTTATTGATGAATCTATATTTACGGAATAGTTGTAGAATGGTTTACCCAAAACATGAAACATCTTTTTACCATTCCAAAGTAACATAAAGGCACCCTTTTAGTTGGATCTCATATTTTGAGAAACTATGTGAAACAAAATTATCCCAGGATAGATCGAAATTTTACATCCTTTACATGGTTATCTCGAAATATTCAATAAACATGTCTGAGATCAATATTTCATAAAATTACATAAAATTAATGGAAGAGACACTAAAATTCCTGAATGGAAATAATAATTAATAAATTAAATAAAGATTTTTATAATTATATGTTTATATTTTCACAATAATCCCCACAATAATGTTTTATTTATCCTAGAAATCCAATGGAAATAAGGATACTAAAAGAATAAATACAATTAAACATACGATGAAACTACAATGTGATTCACTATCTACCTGATAACAAATATAATCCAATACTAAATGATAATCTAAAAAATAATAAAACATCTAAATCCTAATAGAGAATCTATCCCCCAATGTATAAAATTAAAATCAATAATTAGTGACTCATAGTTGTGCTCCCTATAATATACTAACTACATTGATATAATGGAGACCCATTAAAATGATAAATAAATATTACATCCTTTTAGAGGAATATTTAATTCATTTTATTAAAATACATGTATAGGACTATAAGTATTTAAGTTATATTGAGACAAGATACTAAATCATATTATTTCATGAATGATCTTTGAAATCCCCCAAAATGGTCTTCTCATGTTGTACACATCATAGACAAACCCTACATAACATATTTTTTTATAACTAAGGGAAAAGAAACCTAAGAATAGATAATCTCAGATGGTCTGTAAGGGTCATCATAGTGGATATAATTCAATAATTAAATACGGGAATAAGATAAATATAATTGTAAGAGAATATTACCATACCTTTTTTAAATCATTCCCAATCATTCAATGATATTTCATCAAAAATCATGTAATATGGAATTGATATAAAAAATTACAGAATTCATAATCATATGGTGTCCAAAATAATAATTCATGTACCAGATGAATATATAGAAATCATATGATAAATTTTTTTGGAATACACCAAACCTATAAAATCATTTATTTTGGTAATTATCATTACCAAGCCAATAATATTAGATTAGATTAACTACGCATTTCATAATTTCTTTAGGATAGGTTCACATCGATGAGTATCCTTTTAGATAGAGTCTCTCACTAAACTAGTCTCACTCCATTTTTAGACCTTATTATCTCATGAGATAAACATATTTTCCAAATTCAGTATGAGAATAGATAATTATGGTATCACACATTACATAATTAAAAAAATAAATAAATTTTCCATAATATCATTATAAATTCATCATATCATCGCTACAAAAATTACATTTTATCATAAGATCATATACATAAAAATGAATATAATTCCTAAATCTATTCATAATTTAAAATTTACATAAAAATTATATTTTATACTTTCTTGAATATATTAGAACTATATCCTTATGTATAAATCATTAACTAAAAATAGATAGAATATTAAAGAAATTATTTCCTTCGAATATAAATATTTAATATTTTTTTAAAAATAAAGCATATATCTTTTTACTATGGGGAGAAAATATTATATTATCTAACACAATAAAATATAACCTTATTTTTCACACATATTCATTATGTAAAAAAAATATTTCATTAAAAAATGTTTTTTAAAAATATTCTTATTAATAATTTTTAAATAATGTAAAATGGGATAAAAATTATTTTTCTAAAAAAATTAATATATAGAAAATTACTTCAAGATCATTTAAAAGAGCATGAATATGGAATTAAAAGTTTAACATCCAAAGGGAAAAAAGGTCAAATTTTTATTAAAATTATTTTCTTCATAATTTTATAAAATAATGTGAAGAAAAAAGTTATGAAACATGAAAATTATTGGAGTACAAGAGGGTACTAAATTATATAGTTTCTAAATTATAACATCCAAATATTATCCCTTAATGGATTTTTAACAGAGGCAATCAATGAAATAATTGGGTGGTAATATAAATTCCACACCTCAAATATCATCTTTATTTGTATGCAATCAATCATAATGTATAATATATATATATATAATATAAATATATTCCAGTAAAATAATCAAATTTAAAAAATTATATGTCATTCATTTTATATTTCCAAAAACCATTTAATAACAAATTTCGTCATTAAAATGAGTATTCCATTGAAAAGTTGTCAGATTTAAATGAATATTTTTTTTTGATTATTTAAATACATATAAATTGGTAATGATTTCTTATAATATATAGTCATAATCAATTTATATGTTTCATAATTGTTCCTCTAAAAAAAATTTATAACCATTCATATAATCAGTGATGAAAAATGAATAACATCACTCCATGGAGAGTGTAGTCCATAAATATGCTACAATGAGGTATCCTTCATCTAATGGATTCAAATAACTAAAAAATAACATTTAAAAATTATAGAATAATAATTAAATCATAAAAATAATACATATTCATTAAATATATCCTTATTACCGTCCATGAAAAACAGAAATATAAAAGTGTATCACATCACTTAGTTGAGGTGATTGACCACAAGAATGAATGAGTTATATTATAATTTTAAAATAAAATTAAATGTACAAAAATTATTATTATTTTATAATAAAATTGGAATAATTATTTCAAAAATATAATATAAAATAAAAAAAACTAACATTATATCAAACCATGATATTTAGTGATTAAAAAATAAATACATCGTTTCATAAGCCGTTGGTCCGCACATATGAATGAATGATGATTTTATTTCTCATATGATGGATAAAGGGGTAAATAATGTTTTGAAAATATATAATTATATATAAAAATTATTGTTATACTATATTAATCATCTATATATGGATTAAATATATTTTGAGAATGATTAATATGAAATTAAATTGAAATTCTTCAGGAAAGTGTAATAATTATTAATTTAGAATCCATATTTTCCACACAATAGAATCATAAAAAGGAATATATTATGATCAATAATAGACCTATAAGACTTTGGAGGGATATAAGGAAACTATTTTTTGGAAATTTCTAATTTTATAATTGTCATCAAATTAATGGAATGGATGAACAATTATTTCCATTTATAACGGTTGTGGGGCACATACATGCAATTTTTAAAACAATTAAAATATTTTAGAACCTTACTCTAGGAAATAATATCCAAAATTACTCATAATATAATATATGTTCATATTTTTTAAAAAATTAAAATATAATATTATTCCTAAATGTTTATGGGACATGTTATCCATTATCATTTTTATTCTATAGTTTTTGACCAATTGTAACTCTTAATAAGTAACTATCTTTTTTTAGAAGTCTTACTCTTTATATGGACCAAAATATATGATTAAATTATTAAATAATCATAATTGTGATGATAAAAAATATATTATATATTTTATTATATTCAATGTAATAATTGTTTTTGGAAATCATTTTTATATTACTGCATAAGAGCCAATAAATTGGTTTTTAGAGAATTGAATTTATAGAAAAAAAATTATATTATAATTTAATTCATTGGAAATCCCAATTGATGAATGTTAAAAAAATGTACTAAATATATTATATACAAATTTTCATTAAAATAATTCATCTATATTGATTAATTAAATTTATTATGATAACAACACATTACCCCAAAAAAACTAATTTTCAGAAAAATAAATCTTTTTTTTACATTAAAATGTATTTATTTACATATTAAAATATTTGATAACAAATTAATTAATTTACTACATGTATGTATATTTATTATTCATAATTTATTTAATCCTATATATACCCTATAATCCAATGTCTTGGTCATCATAATGATTTATATAATAATATTTTCATTGTATATTGTTGTTAATTTAAAATAATTGTTTCATGTAAATAATAGTGTCTATATAAATACAATTATTTACATTAAAACAAATCAATAACATTAGGGTGATAAATTCTATCCTAATTTTTTATCCATTTTGATTCCATCACTCTTATACAAATAAGTTGGGATTATTCATCCATTTCAGTCTAGATTCACCTATGTTTAATCATTATCTAGTAGATTTTTCTCATATAGTATGTCCACTAAGACAAAAAAATATTAATAATTATGTATAAAATTTATCATGGGTGACATAATTAACAAATCATGAATGTGGGAAATATTAAATGGATTTCCCAAGTGAAATTAAATAATCCTTATTTGATCATGAATTTTGAATGGGTTGATATATCTAAGACTCAATTTTACCTTTTTCTCAAAATATAATATCGTTCATCCAAGGAGGTATTAATATGAACAACTTGTCTCAAAAATCATACCCTATATCTCATAGATGATTGAAATTAGAAATTTTTTATTCCATAGGATGAATCCTAATGCATGGTTTAATATATATAATCATATTTTCTAGATGCATATATATCTCAGTTCCCATGATACTTTGTTCACTTACATCATACTAGTACATTTTTGTTAATCACATCCAGTTATGATGGTCTTTATAAGCTACTATAAAAATGCACTAGTGAATGAAATGGTAATATGGATATTCCAATAATGTAAGGCCTTGATCTCCAATAACATTGAAATCGATAAAGTAATCTATGAATGTGTATCCATGAGTTTGAGTGGACCACTCATATAGATTATGTGTATGAGGACTATTAGTAGAGCTATAAATAATCTCAATTTTGACATCCACCTAAATAATTCTCAAAACCATTGAGGTAATCTTTATTCCATTATGAGATAAAAATGAAGGTATAACACCATGAAATATTACCACTTACTTGATGTATATTCTTGATATAATATCCTAAACTTTTATGAATGAAGCCCCCTTGAGAATAAATAAGTTCCTTATTGGGTAATTCATTTATATAAATTAACATGCAAAAAATTAGTTATTTGGTACCATTTTAACATATATCTTATTTTATTTAAAATTATATTAACTAGAATAACCATAGATAATTTTTTTCACTAATTACCAGTAGGATTTGTATATTTTAATGATTATGATAATTCCTAATTAACATCAGTGAAAGAAGTAAAGGATAGAAATAATAGGATGTTACTATATTAAAATCTTTTATTAGATATTATAATGGAGATTTTGTCATTAGGATTTATTATTGACCAGATGAAAGATAAAGCTCAACAATTGAAATGGGGGATAACCCATTTATTAGATAAAATGAAGATTTTAGAGAACACTTCCAAAACCATGTTAATTGAATCACAATAAAAATATACTATCATCATGCACCTTTGAAATTGAGCATATAATATCGTAATACGGCATTAAAAAACAAGACCCTATAAAAATAAAAATATATATATTATTTTAATAATATAATATTTATTTTTTATACCTTTTCAATTCTAATTCATATTTAAATATATATTTGATTATATAAGGGTTTCGATAAAAAAATTGATTTTGATATTATGATACTAAATGGATTTTTTTTTTGGAAATATATTGTGAAAATAAAAATATAGTCTTTATAAATACTATGAAAACATAAATAAATTCAATTTTCATGAAATATACTTATTATCTAATACTTATATAAATATAAATGATAATATAAATTAACTAATTCCAATATTATTTTTATAAGGTCAAAAAATTGGTTATTGTCGTAAAAATAAAATTTTCTAGAAAATGATGTTTTTAAATCACAGTGTATATCCCTTAATTTTGAAAATAATTTTTTGAAAAATTATTATCATCATTTATATCACAACAAAAATGTTAGTAAATTGTGTTTCATTGTACTTTTTTACAAATGTAAAACATTTGGGTTAAAATTAAATATAATATTAATATTCATTTTGTATTATGAAACCATAATAGTCTAAAAGTGATGTGATAAATACTATATATTGAATACATTAACAAAATAATATTTCCCATTGATAATAATTTTATTTTAATTAGTAATAATAATTTAGTATTCTTTAAAGAATCCTCCTAAAATAATATTATTTTTTAAGGATTTCAAATCAATGAATTATTAACTTCTGTCACTTCACCATTGTTAATGGTAATATTTTTAGGACACATGTTATCAGCATAAAAAAATTTAATTTGTTCCACTTTTGTGTATACCTTGAGGTAAAACTTCATAATATATTTTCGTTTGGATTATTTTGTCACTTAGAGTGCAGAATTGTAGTTTAAATATTATTGAATAATACCCCTAATTCAATATAAATACCCACCAAGTCCATCTTCAATATTTAATGAATACACATTAGACATTATTTTCTACACTCAATCCCTTTATTAAAGTTTTTCATGGTATTCAAAATCTCATAAAAATATCGCATTATGATTTTATAATCACCTTGTTCCTGTATCGGATGTAATACTCTTTTATTTATTGAATGTTTATTTGTACGATGATAATTTATGTCAAATATTTTATATGTTAATCTATTTTAACACATCCCATTTATTTCTTTCTAATTACAAAATAATTAGTGAACAACATTCCCTCTAATTAAATCCTTGATTCTTCATATAGAAAAGTTATGTATCCAAATTTATTTGAGGATTTCCCAATCCAAAATTTTATGTTGGGAATTTTGTTCCTCATTTATACTCAAGGGATACAAACAATATGTAAATATTCTCAAATTATTGGAGTTATATTTTTTTGTATCTCACACCACTTAAGTAGTTGATTAATGGTTATTAAATACATTCTAATATTGTATGATATATGTGGAACATAAATATGTGTACATATTTTTAATGTAAAAAGCTAGGGAATAAATACATATCACTCCAATGAAATGGGTAATAGTTTTATCCAATTAGGTTCAGTGTTTGACAACCCAAACTATTAAAAATATAATTCATATTTTTGATTTATTTAAATGCGTCATCATGAAATATGGTTTTAGAATACACAACGAATTCTATTGTTAAATAATATTTGATTTAAATAAACATTAAGTATCATTACCTTTGATAACATAGCAATTAAACTGTAATCCCATGTTCAGTATATATTTATGATTCTATCAAATCCCATTGAAATAGAAAAATGATGTGATATCATCAAATATTAGAAGTGTACCCTATGAAGAATATTTATTTTGGATTTATAGAGAGAAATCCATTTTGATATTTTCCCTTGTACTAGCTGAAGATGACATATAATAAATTTATAATGAGATAAACTGTATACAATATTAGTTCAAGATCATTAATATCATTGTCTAAAATGTTTTGTCAAATTTCTCCATGAAATTCACACAATAACACACTTTAATCTTTGTAAATTTTATTTTTTATTTAATGGATAAGTAAAAAGACCGTAGAAGTATTAATATGTACTTAATATATAGAATACTGAATATATTTTCATTCTCTTATTGTTAATTTATAAATGATTTTTATTTTGATAAAATAAATAACATATTATATTTTTTGTTAATATTCAAATTAAATTAATGAATTAAGGAATTAATGAATTTTTGAAGTAAATAATATTTTAATATAACTAAATAACTATTACCATAGATAATTCCGAATACAATTTTTATGAAGTAAAATTTAATTTTTATAAGGGATAGAAAACTATTACTGTCCATAAATGTTATTTTCAATAAATGATAGTTATTAAATTAAAAGTAAAAATTAATATATTTATATTATTATATATAAATAATGATTATTATTTTTGTAATAATATCATATAAATTATTCAAAGGTGAATTTTTCTTAAATTTTTAAGACAGTCAAATTTTCACGTAAAAATTAAAAACATTATAAATAAATGTTGTGTTTTATGACATTATAATGTACCAAAAACTATTTAATAATTACTTTAAATTGTATACAATACCATATAAATGTTTTCTCATTAAAATAATTTTTTTTGTTTATTTTATTTATTTCAGAATGAAATTATGATTCCTGTGAATCCTATAATATAGTTTAGGGTTTTAAAATGAATAATTTTATTGAGTGAACCCATACACATAATCAAGTAAATTATATTAATAATTTTGGTAAGTGTACTAATTAAATAATGAAATATAAATTCATTTTCGCACAAACCATGGGATGAAACCTTGGAATTGTCTGTGGTTTTTGACATTTTATTAGATAGTTTCCAAAACACAATGAATAATGAAATATTTCTCTTTTCCTATATAAACCTACCCAATAGCCCATTTTCTATTCACTAAAAACTGATGATGCACATCCCTACTCATCCCTCCACTCTCTATCATTCTATTATGGTTCCCCAAGCCCACAAAAATTCCCTCCCATGATTTTGAGATCACACACTCTTGTAATGGATCCTCATCTTCAACTCCTCCATTAAAATTCAAGAACCTTATTAGAAATTTGTAATTACAATTTAAATTGGATATTTTTTAAATAAACTATTATAAATCCCTTAGTTTTGAATATATGATATTTTCATGATGTTTCGTTCATCCTACCTCATTTGGACTCATACACAAGTCATTACTATGTGAAACATTTGTTAGGGATCCTCACCTTGTTTTCTTCATTCATGTTTTTATAAACATATGCATTCTAATTGTATTTTATAAAGTTGGAAATTATTTTTACCATGTCCCTATTACATTCCATTTTATTTCCAGACAATTAGGGTTTCATTTCTCTCTCATCATCATATTTTATTACTTTTTACATAACACTGTTATGTTGTAAAAATTTCACCACAATTTTCCATGACTAAACAACTATGTAGTCAATACCATACCTATATTTCTATCCAGGGAAAACACCTTTATACACATATTAATAATTATTTGTTTCATACATATTATTATTTAATATTAATTTATCATTGAATAAAATATGACGATGAGTGAATCTGTGTTGAATGATCTATACGACACACTTAAGAATGATATTTAAATGAATGTGATGGATACACCCAGATATCGCTCTATTGAATTGAGTGATGTTTAGTATCCAAATATATCATTTTAGGGCATTGAGATAATTACATTTTTTTCATGGTAATTGCTCCATCATGATTACTTGGCATTTTTAGGATTGCACTATGTTTATGATTCTATGATTTATGTTGTGGCCACAATTCCTATATTATGATTATCGTGATATTTAATTCCATATTATTCAATATCCTTTTTTTACTAATTAATATTCATGTATTCTATGATTTATCACTTATTAAATTTTTATTCCCTTTCTATGATTTATATCTAACCCCTTTTATGTTTATTTATAGGTTATCCCATGTAGTTTTTTATTCGAAGGAGTATTTAGAGAATGATAAAGAATCTTTTAATAGAGATGTTTTATTCCATGGTTTAGGTTGTAATGTAATGTACCTAATTCCCTTATAAATAAGACAAAATGATCATCCAAGTTTTATTAATTCAGTTTTATGTACTAAATTACGTATTAAATTCAAATAAAGAGAATGGATTTTATTGTTGGTATATAACTAAAATATTTGTTATTTTTGGTATTATGATTAAAAAACTACAAAGATAAATATATATAAGACTAATAATAAGAAAAAATCTCTATGTTTTTGTTAGTATATAGTTATATGTTTATCATGTAAATAATTATCTATTTGGATGTTACTTGTGGATGTGATTCTACCACAGATGTACCAATAAGTAACTCCTCTGATAATGTGTTTTAGGCCTAACCGATGGTGACCTGGTGCATGAAAATGAGCCTTACATGGAAATTATATTGATATTAGTGGGGTATAATATTTCATAAATTCATAATACCATTATAACCAATTATTATGGGGGGAAATCCCATTGGAAAATATATTAGGAAATAGATATTCGATAACATATATTGAAGCCTAGATATTCAAATGTTAAGAAAATAAATGTATTATTTATGTTTTCCATTTAATGTCATTGAATTCCCAATTACTTTTTTAATGGTTTAAAATATACTAATACCTAATTATCTATTTATTTTAGACAATTTCCAAAAATAAGAGGAATATAGTTAACAATCAATGCGACGTGAAATGTGGTGACTACTCCAACAAGATACCCAACCCCATGGGTGTAGGAATCATGATGTTTACGATGATAATCTCTTAGATGACTTTGGATATGAATTGATACCCAGATCAACCTGATCAACCAAACTTCCCATCGTGTGAACAAGCGATAATCTAGGTATTCATGAGACAAATCCATCCTACATTCAATGAATCATCCAATCCTTTGATCATAAAATAATACATCAACAATATTTAGATGATTATCTACAAACATAAATGTTTAGAGAAATACAAGGATATATGGGAGATTAATCATATATAGCAAGAAGCTGATAAGTGATGGTCTTTGATCAGGAATACTAATATCGAGGGAGATATCAAAATGACATGATTGAATACATTCTGGAAAATATTTTTCGATAAATTTTTTCCTCACACTATTCAACATAATATTTAAATGTATTTTCTTTCCCCCAAGAAAAAATATGAAAAATATATCAGGGAGTATGGGGAAAATTCATAAGACCTTCATGATACACCTTAAGATTTGTCATTGCCTAAGAATACAAGGTTGAATAATTTTTCATTGGGATAAAATCAAGCTTAAAAAAAGACCTAGGACCCCTTTCCATTGGAATATATAAAGAAATTAGCTAAAATTACATCAATGTAGTAATGGATATAAATGAATCTAAAGGGTATGATGGTTAATAGAAGTTAAAGTGGAATCTAATTCATGAATTTCAATGGAAAAATCTTATGGTCCACGAAATTACAACATCCGGCATGAAAAATGCGCATTAAAAAAAACCTCTGAAATTTCCTAAGGGGGAAAAATAAATTCATTTGGTGTGGGAAGTAGGGTATCATACATAGAAAATTTTCATTAGAGAACCCCGCTAACTTTATGGAGGAAAGGAATGATCTAGTCAACCCTCCGAGCATTGTTTATTTTATCAATTGTAAGGAATTATGGAACATTGAAAACCAATTCCCTAGGACCATGGTTTTTTGTAACATCCTAGGTAAATAAATAAAAAAACATTTTCATATTTATTAATATTTACGAATTAAATATTAATTTCACTTTAAAGGGGTTTCTTTGTTCGATAGCATACCCGATACGCAACAAGGTGTTTCTTTGAATTATTACGTTGCATACTAGTAATAAAATAATATTATTTTAAATAGTAGTTAACACATAGCCGTTGTATTGGAGGTAATGAATATAAATAACTAAAATATGATTGTATATTTTTGTTAAATATTTTTACATGTATCTAATAAAGGACAACAGATTAAAATATGAAAAGAATTCAATTTTAGGCATAGATACTCTAATTTTCACTAAAGATCCACTTAACGCCTTTTGATGGCGAACTGTCATTAAATATAGTTTTGGTCACTTTTATATATTATTTTAGACCAAAAAAAATTCTTATTTTGAATCGGGACATCAAAATTTACTTTGTGTAAATTTGTGGTAATTTTCCGATAAAGTTCATTTTTTAATGAATAGTCAAAAATTTTGTATTTTAATTCAAAACCCCTTTTTAATATAATTTATTTATATGTTTTTATTATCTTTTTAATTGGTTATAAAGTGAAATTAGAATATTTTTTTCCATTTAATCCAATTGATGTCGTTGGAATTAATTTTACTTTGAAATTTGACTGAAACTAGTGTCAATATTTTGATATATATTGTTTCATAAAAACACGCTATTTGTTCTGACAGAAGGAATTAATTATTAATGTAACACCCCAGGTAAATAAAGAATATGAAATTTTTATATTTATCCATATTTTTGAATAAAATATTAATATTACATTAAAGGGAATGCTATGCTCGAGGGCGTACCCTATACGCAACAACGAGTTTCTTTGAAATCTTACGTTGCACTCTAATAATAAAATAATATTATTTTAAAAGGTAGTTAACGCCTAGCCATTATAATGGAGGGAATGAACAGAACTAACTACAAAATTATTATATATTTTAGGCAAATATTTTTACTTTTATCTATTAAATGTTGGAGGCTTAGAATGCAAATGAATCCAATTTTAAGCATAAATCTTCTAATATTATTTAAATGGTCTATTAACCGCCTTTTGATGGAGAACCCTTTTTAAATATACTTTTGAAAATTTTATATGTTGTATTTTACAAAATAAAATCCTTCTTTAGAATCTGGACATCAAAATTTACATTGGGTAAAATTTTGTTATTTTTCTGATAAAGATCATTTTAATTGAAAATATTTCATTTTAATTCAAAACCGCCTTTTAATCTGATTTATTTATATGGATATATTACATTTTTAATTTATATTAGAGTGTATTTAGAAAATATTTATAACATTTAATCTAATGGTTTTCATTGTAATTAATTTAGCTTTGAAATTGGACTTGAACTACTGTCAATCTTTTAATAGATATTGTTTCTTAAAAAGACATTATTTGTTTTGACAGCGGGAATTAATTATTAAATTAATTAATGAAACATATATGTTTTGTATTTTGTAAAAATAGACATCATTTTTGAATTCAGAATATCAAATATAGCTTAGGATGATTTTTTTGTATTTTTCTGAAAAACATCAATTTTTGATGAATAGTGAAACCACTAAGTTTTATTTTAAAAAATGATTTTTCGTTTAAATGAAAATTTACAACTTCTGTGATTTGAATTTCAAAAATCCGAAATACATGGTTGTTATTAGAATGTAAAATGTGGTTCAATGAGATTAAAATAAATTTTTGGTGAATAGTATCTTTTAAGTTTTTAATCGTGATTAGAGGTAACTAGTGTAATTTTAGGTAAAAATAATGTTTTAATAATATGAAATGACCTAAACACGTGTCCTACCAACATTTTATGTGTCATGGCCGACCACTACAATCCATGGGTCATCTTGGGGACCCCATGGATCCAATTTGGTTGGAAAATGACATAAATAACTTTTTATTTAAAGCTTAAATACAAATGTCACAAGCATGAGTTGTTTTACTAAAACAATATTTAAATGGGGTTATAAAAGTCATATTTTTTACTATAAATATTCATTAGAAATATAGAAAGATTTTATACATCATGATATATTTTTTATAATTTTTAGACATTAAATAAATTAAATTATTTATGACAGCATGATGATGCAACGATTACCACATTAATAAAAGATTTAAATAAAATGAAAAGATTATGTTAAAATTATTGCTTACACTTTTCAAAGACCTATTGGATGAGTATATTTCGAACCCTTACAACATTATCCTAGAAATACATCAGTGTGGGAACTTTAAAATCTGAAACGCATTTGAAAATAAAGCAACATTTTGTAACTTTCCAAGAGTGCCCCTCCTCTCCTCTTATAAAAGGACCCCACCTCTACCACCTTACCCACACCTCTAAAGATTTATTCTCGGCCAAAACCTGCTCATATTGTCTATCCAAATCCCTCTCATACTCCTAAAATCCTCACATTGGGCATAAATTTTCCCAAGGTAGCCTTTGAGCTCAAATCAAACAGAGGTACCCGATTTTAAGGTAATGTCTTCACTTATGTTCTTTTGTTTTATTTTTCATCTCAAACCCCCTAAACTCTATTTATTCATTTCTTTTGTAACCAATACAGTATCTTCAATATACTAGGATGTTTTTCTAAGAAGGATTTGAGCTACAATTACACACACCTACATCTAATGGTTAAAGAACATACTATTTCTGTGGATTGTGAATTTCTGCCTCCCGAAATGATGATTGTTCAATATTCTTTTAACACCCTCAAATGTGGCCATTAAGATGTCACTATATTTATATATGATATATTATATGTTTATTTTTTACTTAATCTTCTGTATTTTTCATTTAATGCATACATTTATAGTTCCCATTATGGTTAAACGCGATATCTTCATTTTAGGAAGTGCAGACTACCGCCCCCTCAAAGTGATTTGATTCGTTAATACCATATGTGGTACGTATAAAGGATAGATTTAATGATATTATATATGATTCCATACTGTAATTATAATATTATTATGTATCATTATGTGTTAATTCCATTAAATTAGAAATAAAAATGGAAGTAGCGTTCATGCGTACGTACGACTTACCGTCTCCATGAAAGGTGCATTTCATTTCTTACCTCTAAATGCCATGTAACATTATAAATGAATGTATATAATGGATATATATGATATATATGATATCTAAATAATTAATATAATTCTTGATATAATATATATTTCACCACATGAACAATTTGTAATTATAAATAGTTTATTTTTGACTCAAGTAGCAATGATCTACAAAATTACCATTATTAACTTAAATAATTACATAGAGTTCATAGCATGGTGGTAAGTGATATAAAAGGATTAATGAACATGAAAAAGGTTATTAAGCTTGTATAAATTAAATCAAGTTTATTATTCAGGTGGTTAAAGAAAGATCGAGTCAAGTCGGACCCGAGGTAAGGAATCCTACCCCTCTCTTTCTTTTTATGTACACTCTTTATGTCATTCCTTTTAATCTCATCTTTCTTATTATTGGGATTCTATTATATATTAATCTTACTGAAATTTTTTATGTTCATTTGATGAGAGACCCTATTTTCTCTCATCAATCCATTTTGGAATTTTTAATTGGCACCGTTAGGCTGCCGAAATTTCGTAAGGGGCTTTTTATCTCACTTTGTGTTTTCGTGAGATTCATGCTACATTTGCCAATATTTCCTTTTTAGTTGTGTATGTACTGTACATTATTATAATATTTGTTTAACATACTTTCATTTATTAGCATTTTCATCAATGTTGTATAGTCCTTCTTTCATGGTGTGTACGTTTCGAAAGTTACCCAAATCAGTAATGGAACCTTTCACCCTCCTCTTTTTAAAATACTTCTTTTGTTATGTCTTTTAATTTTCATCTTATTATGTGGGGATATGTTCTTATATATCCTTATTTCTGTAGATTTTATATCCATGTGATGATATACCCTTTATCTCTGTCATCAAATCTCTTTCTAAAATTTTATGTGATGTCGTTATGCTGTCAAGGGAACTTCTTAACCCAATTTCGATTTCTTTGGGTTCAACATGTAGTTATTGAATATGTCTTCCTTTGAATATGTGTGAATGGCCTTTTATTATTTTACACTTAATATCCACTTATATTGGGTGTATTTATATTTTTCAGACATAGTTATGGGATTGATTTATCCCCAATTTAAGGATACCTTCTTTATAATGGACTTCATCTCCTTTTACATTTCTATTGAGACTTCATTGTTGTTATGCACTAGTTCACTATTATATGGTGTATATACTGTCCTTTAGAATATTATATCATGAATCCCTTTATTATCCTCATATTATAATGTTTTGATTAAATTTTATTCCTCAATTATTGTATTCAAGTGTCTCTCATTTTGTTAAAAACCCTTTAACTAAAATAACGTTTTAAATATTTTAATGATTTATTCTTATAAATATTTCTCATTAATATCCATGTTTTCAAAATGGTTTTAAGGATTTATTTTCATGGATATTAATTGTTTAAAATGTTAAAAGCTTCAATGTGTTATGGGACACTTTGATGTAAAAATCTCTTTATTAAATGTTTTAAATCGTTTAGAAAATGGTTTTTAGAATGGATTCATTATTTCAATATCTTAAAATGTTATATTGTTATTGCAATGTGGGAATGTTATCTTTCCATTATTCTTATGTTATGTGATCTGATTATGTTATGGTTCTTGGGAATTATTAGGAAGATAGGTGGTTCTGTGATAAACTAAGTGCGGGTGAGCCTTATATAGCTCTCCAATGCATTGGGTAACATGAAGGAGTTAAACGTTATGGTTTCTCCGAAGCGATTTAGGGAATATAATATGATGTGTATTCAAAAAGTAACCAAGAGGGTTACTCCCTACGTAAGAATGTTATGAATGCCTTAAGTTACCTTTATGTCTTAAGATTTCTATGATTTATTCATGATTTTATGAGGTATGTTAATGTGATTATGTTTTATAGGTAAAGTATGATTTCATTATTATGTATATATTTACTCATGTTTCCTTTCAATACTTTTTATAACCCTTACTGAGATTTTTATGCTCATCCCAAGTCTTTGAAATGTTTTTCACAGGTCAAGGTAATGGTACATGATACGATGATAGTGTCAAGGAAGTGTAAAGAAATAATCCATGTTTTATTTTAAATATGTTTCTGTTGATGGGTAAAATGAATACTATATTTTATGTAACCAATTTGTTAAAATGTGGAATGTAATTCACGTTTTATGATATAATTCTCTAAAACTCTAAACCTCAAAATATCCTCAATGTGTAATCTTGTAATATATCAAGATTAACTAAGGTTTAAGGCTGGGGACATATAATTAAATTAATTAATGTAACTTATATGTTTTTAATTTTTCATAATAGACATAATTTTTGAACTAGGAATATCAAATATAGATTCGGGTGAATTTTTGGTATTTTTCTGAAAAACTTCAATTTTTGATGAATTGTGAAACCTCTAAGTGTTAGTTTAAAAACTGATTTTTCGTTGAAATGAAAATTTACCACTTCTGTGATTTGAATTTCAAAAATCCGACATACATGGTTGTTATTAGGATATAAAATGTGGTTGAATGGGATTATAATAATTTTTTGTTGAATAGTAACTTTTATTTTTTTAATGGCGATTAGAGGTAATTAGTGTAATTTAAGGGAAAAATAATATTTTAATAATACGAAATGACCTAGAAACATGGCATAACCTCATTGTATGTGTAATGGCCGACCAAGAAAATCCATGGGTAAACATGGTGACCCAATGGAGCCACTTTTGTAGGAAAATGACATAAATAACGTTTTATTAAATGTTAAAATAAAAATTTCACAAGCATGAGTTGTTTTACTAATAGAATTTTTAAATGGGGTTATACAAGTCATATTTTTGACTATAAATATTAATTAGAAATATAAAAAGATTTCATACATCATTATATTTTTTTATAATTTATAGACATAAAATAAAATAAATTATTTATGACATCATGATGATGCCGCGATTACCTCATTAATAAAGGATTTAAATAAAATGAAATGATAATGTTAAAACTATAACATAAACTTGTTAAAGACCTATTGGATGAGTATATTTAGAACCCTTACAACCTTATCCTTGAAATACATCTGTTTGGGACCTTTAAAATCCGAAACTCATTTGAAAATAAAGCAACATTTTGTAACTTTCCAAGAGTGCCCCTCCTCTCCTCTTATAAAAGGCCCCCACCTATACCACCTTACCCACACCTCTAAAGAATTTTTCTCGGACAAACCCTATTCATTTTGTCTCTGCACATCCATCTCTTACTCCTAGAAGCCTCACTTTGGGCAGAAGTATTCCCTAGGAAGCCTTTGAGCTCAAATCAAAGAGAGGTACCCAATTTTAAGGTAATGTCATCACTTGTGTTCTTCTGAATTATTTTGCTTCTCCAACCCCCTAAACTCTTTTTATTCATTTATTTTGTAAAAAATACAGTATATTAAATATACTAGGATGTTTTTATAGGAATTATTCGAGCTACACATACAAACACCTACATCTAATGGTTAAAGAAGATATTGTTCATGTGGATGGTGAATTTCTGCCTCACGAAATGATGATTGTTCAATATTCTATTAACACCCTCAAAGGTGGCCATTAAGATATAAATATATTTAAATATGATATATAATATGTTTATTTTTTACTTGAGCTTCTGTATTTTTCATTTATGGAATACCTTTATGGTTTCCATTATGGTTAAACACGAAATCGTCATTTTAGGAAGTGCGGACTACCGCCCCCTCAAAGTGATTTGATTCGTTAATACCATATTTGGTACGTATAAAGGATAGATTTAATGATATTATATATGATACCATACTGGAATAATAATACTATTATGTATCATTATGTATTAATATAAGGCCCCAGCCTTAAACCATACTTAATCTTGAGTTATTACAAGATTACACGTTGAGGATCTTTTCAGGTTTAGAGTTTTAGAGAATTAGATCATAAAGCTTGCATTACTTTCCACAAATAAACAAAGTGGTTACATAAAGATAGTATTCTTCATTCCCATCAATGGAAACACATTTAAAATAAAACATGGATTATTTCTTGACACATCCTTGACTCTATCAGCTTATCATGTACCTTTCCCTTGACCTGTGAAAAACATTTCAAAAACTTGGGATGAGCATAAAAACTCAGTATGGGTTATAAAAAAACATGGAAAGGAAACATGAATTCATATATACATAAGAATGAAATCATACTTTACCCATAAAACATAGGCACTTTAACATACCTCATAAAAACATGAATAAATCATATAAATCATAATACGTAAAGGTAACTTGAGGCATTCATAACATTCTTACGTAGGGAGTAACCCTCTTGGTTACGTTTGGAATACCCATCACAGTATATTCCCTAAAATCTCTTCGGAGAAACCTTAACGTTTCACTCCTTCGCGTTACCCAATGCATTGGAGAGCTATAACGGGCTCACCCGCCCTTAGTTTATCACGGAACCACCCGTCTTCATAATAATTCCCAAGAACCATAACATAATCATATCACATAAAACATGCATAAAGGAAATATAACATTTCCACATTTCAATCACAAGATATCAATACAACACAAACACATTGTGAAAACCATTTTCAATACCAAAATAAAACATGGTATTTATTTTTCTTTTAAAAAAAAGAAGGTATGGCTTGTAGAGGAAGCCGAAACTCAAATAACAGTTACGACGGCGGAGAAGTCGTTGTCGCCGCATACGTACGACAAAAACATTCCCTTTTGTCGTTTAGTAAACGCTTCGTATAAAAAAGATTCCTTTTGAATAAACGTAAAAGTCAAAAGGGTTTATACACCGTATAAAAGAAAGTTGTGTATAAAATAAAATATGCCTCAACGAAAGGAGATTGAGACGAAGCCCCATACAAAGATAATTTTTAAAATAAAATAGATACATTATGTGTATTCACTATAAGTACACATAAATAAAGTACAAATACAAGATACGACATAATAATATAATGACATAATTTGGAAGTAGGAGATTAACCCAAAGAATGGAAATTGGGTTAAGAAGTTCCCATACCTCGTATCTGACTTGACCCGACCGTTCTTTAAACTCCTGAATAATAAACTTGAGTTAATCTCTACTTGCTTATGAATCTTTTTCAAGTTCATTATTCCTTTTATACCATGTTATGAACATCATGTAATCATTTAAGTTAATAATGTTCATTTTGTCGGTATTTGGTTCTTAAGTCAAAAATAGACTTCTTACACTTACATGTTGTTAATTTGGTCAATGGTTCATTATATCCAGAATGGTATTCATGATGTAGATATCATATATGTCATATATATCCAGTACATACATTCATTTATAATATTACATCACATTTAGAGGTAAGAAATGAAATGCACCGTTCATGGAGACGGTAAGCCGTACGTACGCATGAACGCTACTTTCATTTCTTTGTCATAATAATGGAATTAAAACTAAATGAGACTTATGTATATTTTAATTCCATAATTATATTCATCATTTAGATATATCATTAATTATATATATCCATTATATACATGTACTTTTAATAGTACATTACATTTGGGGATAAGAAATGAAATGCACCGTTCATGGAGACGGTAGTCCGTACGTACGCATGAACGCTACTTTCATTTCTATCTCATACTTTAATGGAAATAAATGATAATGATATATATAGGTATATTATAATTCCAGTATAACATCATGTATAATATCATTAACTTTATCATCTACACATCCCACATATGGTATTAACGAATCAAATCACTTTTAGGGGGCGGTAGTCCGCGCTTCCTAAAATGAAGATATCGTGTTTTACCCATAATGGAAACCATAAAGGTATGCCCAAAATGAAAAAACAGAAGCTTAAGGAAAACATAAACATATTATATATCATATATAAAAATAGTTACTTCATAATGGCCACCTTTGAAGGTGTTTAATGAGTGTTGAACAATCATCGTTTCGGGAGGCAGAATTTTGCCATCCACAGAAACCGTATGTTCTTTAACCATTTGATGTAGTTGTGTGAGAGTGTAGATCAAATAAATCTTATAACAACAACATATTATATTGATGATACTGGTGTTGTTACAAAAGAAGTATATAAAAAGAGTTTAGGGGGTTGGAGAAGCAAAATAAAACAAATGAACATGAGAGAATGAATTACCTTAAAAAGTGTAACTCCTTTTGAGTTGAGCCTAAAGGCTTCCTTTGAAAGGATTCTGCCCAAAGGGAATCCTCTAGGTTGAGGAGAGGGATGTGGAGAGAGCAAATGGGCAGGGGTTGGCCGAGCCAAAGGCTTGAAGAGTGTGTGAAATGGGGTAGAGGTGGGGGCCTTTTATAAGAGGAGAGGAGGGGCACTTTTGGAAAGTAAAGGAACATTACACTATTTGAAAA
This sequence comes from Viscum album, assembly GCA_963277665.1. Classification (NCBI taxonomy): domain Eukaryota; kingdom Viridiplantae; phylum Streptophyta; class Magnoliopsida; order Santalales; family Viscaceae; genus Viscum; species Viscum album. The sequence continues at coordinate 505,364,607 of OY728121.1, forward strand.
TGTGTTTCGGTTTTAAAAGGTCCCACATTGATATAATTCGTGGATAAGGTGATAAGGCATCGAAATCCATTCATCCAATTGGTTTTGGACATGTTTAGGTTTTAGATTTTACATTATCTTTCTATTTTATTTAAATCGTCAAATAATGATGTCATCGCTGCATCATTATTATGTCATACATAATTAAATTTATTTAATGTCTAAAAATTATAAAACAAATACTATGAAATAGGAAATCTTTTTAGATTTCCAATGACTATTTATAATCGAAATTTGGACTTGTATAACCCCACTTAAAAATTGTTTTAGTAAAACAATTTATGTTAGTGTCATTTTCACTTTAACATTAAATAAAAAGTAATTTATGTCATTTCCCAACAAAAGTGGATCCATGGGGTCCCCAAGTTAGGACATGGCTTTTCTTGGTCGGCCATGACACAACCAATAAGGTTGGGACATGTGTCTAGGTCATTTTATATTATTAAAGCATTATTTATTCCTTAAACTACACTAATTACCACTAATCGCGATTAAAAACTTAATAAGTTACTATTCACCAAAAAATTATTTTAATCTCATTGAACCACATTTTACTTCTTAATGACAACCATGTATGTCGGATTTTCAAAATTCAATACACATTAGTGGAAAACTTTCATTTAACTGAAAAATCAGTTTGCTTGATTACCACTTAGTGGTTTCACTATTCATCAAAAATTGAAGTTTTTCAGAAAATTACCAAAAATTCACCCTAAGCTATATTTGATATTCCGAATTCAAAAATGAAGTCCATTTTACAAAATTCAAATCATATAAGTCACATTAATTAATTTAATAATTAATTCCCGCTGCCAGAGCAAATAGCGTGTTTTTTACAAAACAATAAGTATCAAAAGATTGACACCAGTTTAAGTCTAATTTCAAATCGAAATTGATTCCAATGACCACCATTGGATAAAATGGTAAAAATATATTCTAATTTCACTTTAAAACCAATTCAAAAGATAATCTAATCATATAAATAAATTAGATCAAAAAGAGGTTTTGAATTAAAATGCAACATTTTACACTATTCATAAAAAAAATGAACTTTATCAGAAAGGTACCAAAAATTACACAAAGTAAAATTTGATGTCCCGATTCTTAATAAAAGTTTTATTTGGTCCAAAAGAATGTATAAGAGTGATCAAAACTATATTTAATGACGGTTCACCATTAAAAGGTGATAAGTGAACCTTTAGTGAAAATTAGAGTATAAAAGCCTAAAATTGAACTCTTTCCGTATTTTAAGCCTTTATCTTTTATTGGGTAAATGTAAAAACATCTAAAAACATATCTATTCATATTTTAGTTATTTCTATTCATTCCCGCCAGTACAACGGCTACTTGTTAACTAACATAATATTATTATATTACTAGTGTGCTACGTAAGTTTCAAAGAAACTCATCGTTGCGTATCGGGTACGCTATCGAACATAGCAACCCCTTTTAATTAAAATTCATATTTAATTCTCTAATATTAATAAATATGAAAATTATTTATTCCTTAATTACCTGGGATGTTACATCCTTCCCCCCTTTTGGGAATTGCGTCCTCGCAATTTTATTCACTTATCAAAATAAGTGGGGGTATTTATCCCTCATAGCATTTTCATATTCCCACGTTGCCTCTTCAATCACATGGTTTTTCCAAAAAAACCTTTACCTGATGAATCACCTTATTCCGTAACACTTGCTCCTTATGGTCAAGAATCTGGACCGGTTGTTCCTCATAAGATAGGTTCTCTTCCAGCTGAACTACCTCTGGACTCAAAACATGAGATGGATCTGGCATATACTTTATCAACATCGAAACGTGAAAAACATTGTGTACCTGAGATAAACTCGGAGGTAAAGCCACTCGGTATGCAACTGATCCAACTCTCTCCAGAATTTCGTATGGTCCAACAAACCTTGGACTCAACTTTCCTTTCTTACCAAATCTCATCACACTTTTCCAAGGAGAAACCTTGAGAAAAACATGATCACCTACCTCGAAAGATAGATCCTTCCTCCGGTTATCTGCATAACTCTTCTGCCTGCTTTGAGCTGTTCTCATGTGTTTCTGAATCAGCTGAACTTTTTCTGCCATCTCTTCTACCAATTCTGGTCCCATCAACTTCCTTTCACCCACTTCATCCCAGAAAGTTGGAGTTCGACACCGCTTCCCATATAATGCCTGAAATGGTGCCATCTGTATACTGGAATGAAAACTGTTATTATATGAAAACTCAACCAAAGAAAGATGTTGGTCCCAACTTCCCTGATAATCCATAGAACAAGCTCGCATCATATCCTCCAATGTCTGAATTGTTCGTTCTGACTGCCCATCTGATTGAGGATGAAAAGATGTACTAAAATTTAACTCAGTACCCAACGACTTCTGAAGGCCTTTCCAAAAGTTAGAAGTAAACCTGGGATCACGATCCGATACAATGGAGAGAGGAACTCCATGTAACCTGACTATCTCTTTAAGATACAAACGGGAAAGTTGATCAAGAGAGAAAGTATCTCGTATAGCAAGTAAATGAGCAGATTTGGTCAAGCGATCAACAATAACCCAGATTGCATTATTACCTCGAGATGTCTTCGGTAATCGAACAACAAAGTCCATGGATATATTCTCCCATTTCCACTCTGGCACTAGTAAAGGCTGAATCATCCCTTTCGGTAACTGCCGCTCAGCTTTAACCTGCTGACAAGTCAAACACTTCACAGTAAAATCAGCAATATCTCTTTTCATTCCATCCCACCAGTAAAACTCCCGCAGATCTCTATACATCTTAGTACTGCCCGGATGAACTGAAAACGGAGAACTATGAGCTTCACATAACAACTCTCTCTTCAACTGTGAATCACAAGGCACACATAACCTCTTCACAAACCTCAAAACACAAACACAAACTTATCCAAGAACTCATGGAAAATTTTATTCATAAGGTCCATGAATACAGTAGGTGCATTGGTTAACCCAAAAGGCATAACTACAAATTCATAATGGCCATATCTAGTACGGAACGCAGTCTTCGGAACGTCTGCTTCTTTTACATTCAACTGATGGTACCCCGACCTCAAGTCAATCTTCGAAAAATACTGAGCTCCCTGGAGCTGATACCACTTCATTCGATGGCCCAACATCTGCTGAAGTAGTTGCAAAGGATTTCACCACCCCTTTTTGCTTGTAGTCTAACTGCTTCCCATCACTCAAGCTCCTTGTCGGACACTCGTTTGCATAGTGACCCATCTCATTGCACTTATAACATTTCACTAACTGTAAATTAAATTTGTTCTTACCTTCACCTTGATCCTTTTCAGTGCAATCACGAGCCTTATGTCCCATCTTACCACATCGGTAGCACTTCCCAGAATTCAGAAGACATTCCCCAGCATGCCTTTTGCCACATTTATCACAAACTGGAAACTTAGTTCTCTTACCATCAGACTTCTTTGAAGAATTCTTACCTTTCTCCTGCCACCTCGGTCTCTTCTTCTGCTGGTTGTTATAGGACACTTGGTCATCGGAAAACTCCATTTCCACCTTCTCAGCACATCGAACAAGCTTTTCATAACTTTTAAACTCACGAGAAGCTAATGCCCTTCGATACTTTGGCTTTAATCCTGAGTAAAAACGATTGATTTTACTATCAAGGTCCCGGATAAAATTGGGAGCATACCTTGCCAATCGAGTGAACCTTTCTTCATAGGCAGCCACTGAGTCTTCCTCTTGCCTCAATTCCAAGAATTGCTTTTCCATCCTAAGTCGAACAGCCTTAGGAAAATACTTCTCAAGAAACATACCTTTGAATTCATCCCAGTCAAGAGCATCAATCTCATCGGCATCCCTGATATTTTTAACCATAGACCACCACTGATCTGCTTCACCTTCCAGACGATAAATACCAAGACTAACCTTTTGATTGTCTGAACACCCCATGACATCGAAAATCTTCTCCAGTGCTTTAATCCACCCTTCAGCTTGCACAGGGTCAGATGATCCTCTGAATGATGGGGGATGTTGCCTCATGAAATGTTCCACCACTGACATGTTCCTCTGCGGTTGATCTGGCTGATCTCGTGCATGGATACCACCACCATTTATAGCCTGAGTCAACTGTGCCATCACTGCAACAAACTGTTCAGTTCCGATTCCGACCATCTCAGGTTGCTGATTTGGAAGGTTGTCTTCCTCCTGATGTCGTCCCAACATAGCTGCTTTGTTTCCTCTGCGGAAAACCATTCTGAACACCGAAATATCTTAGGCGAAGCAACATGGTAATCTGTAAATGCTATATCATTTAAATCATATTATAATTTAACACTTTTCTAACTCCTAAAGTTGTCTAAACCGACCTTTGATACCAACTATAAGGCCCCAGCCTTAAACCATACTTAATCTTGAGTTATTACAAGATTACACGTTGAGGATCTTTTCAGGTTTAGAGTTTTAGAGAATTAGATCATAAAGCTTGCATTACGTTCCACAAATAAACAAAGTGGTTACATAAAGATAGTATTCTTCATTCCCATCAATGGAAACACATTTAAAATAAAACATGGATTATTTCTTGACACATCCTTGACTCTATCAGCTTATCATGTACCTTTCCCTTGACCTGTGAAAAACATTTCAAAAACTTGGGATGAGCATAAAAACTCAGTATGGGTTATAAAAAAACATGGAAAGGAAACATGAATTCATATATACATAAGAATGAAATCATACTTTACCCATAAAACATAGGCACTTTAACATACCTCATAAAAACATGAATAAATCATATAAATCATAATACGTAAAGGTAACTTGAGGCATTCATAACATTCTTACGTAGGGAGTAACCCTCTTGGTTACGTTTGGAATACCCATCACAGTATATTCCCTAAAATCTCTTCGGAGAAACCTTAACGTTTCACTCCTTCGCGTTACCCAATGCATTGGAGAGCTATAACGGGCTCACCCGCCCTTAGTTTATCACGGAACCACCCGTCTTCATAATAATTCCCAAGAACCATAACATAATCATATCACATAAAACATGCATAAAGGAAATATAACATTTCCACATTTCAATCACAAGATATCAATACAACACAAACACATTGTGAAAACCATTTTCAATACCAAAATAAAACATGGTATTTATTTTTCTTTTAAAAAAAAGAAGGTATGGCTTGTAGAGGAAGCCGAAACTCAAATAACAGTTACGACGGCGGAGAAGTCGTTGTCGCCGCATACGTACGACAAAAACATTCCCTTTTGTCGTTTAGTAAACGCTTCGTATAAAAAAGATTCCTTTTGAATAAACGTAAAAGTCAAAAGGGTTTATACACCGTATAAAAGAAAGTTGTGTATAAAATAAAATATGCCTCAACGAAAGGAGATTGAGACGAAGCCCCATACAAAGATAATTTTTAAAATAAAATAGATACATTATGTGTATTCACTATAAGTACACATAAATAAAGTACAAATACAAGATACGACATAATAATATAATGACATAATTTGGAAGTAGGAGATTAACCCAAAGAATGGAAATTGGGTTAAGAAGTTCCCATACCTCGTATCTGACTTGACCCGACCGTTCTTTAAACTCCTGAATAATAAACTTGAGTTAATCTCTACTTTCTTATGAATCTTTTTCAAGTTCATTATTCCTTTTATACCATGTTATGAACATCATGTAATCATTTAAGTTAATAATGTTCATTTTGTCGGTATTTGGTTCTTAAGTCAAAAATAGACTTCTTACACTTACATGTTGTTAATTTGGTCAATGGTTCATTATATCCAGAATGGTATTCATGATGTAGATATCATATATGTCATATATATCCAGTACATACATTCATTTATAATATTACATCACATTTAGAGGTAAGAAATGAAATGCACCGTTCATGGAGACGGTAAGCCGTACGTACGCATGAACGCTACTTTCATTTCTTTGTCATAATAATGGAATTAAAACTAAATGAGACTTATGTATATTTTAATTCCATAATTATATTCATCATTTAGATATATCATTAATTATATATATCCATTATATACATGTACTTTTAATAGTACATTACATTTGGGGATAAGAAATGAAATGCACCGTTCATGGAGACGGTAGTCCGTACGTACGCATGAACGCTACTTTCATTTCTATCTCATACTTTAATGGAAATAAATGATAATGATATATATAGGTATATTATAATTCCAGTATAACATCATGTATAATATCATTAACTTTATCCTCTACACATCCCACATATGGTATTAACGAATCAAATCACTTTTAGGGGGCGGTAGTCCGCGCTTCCTAAAATGAAGATATCGTGTTTTACCCATAATGGAAACCATAAAGGTATGCCCAAAATGAAAAAACAGAAGCTTAAGGAAAACATAAACATATTATATATCATATATAAAAATAGTTACTTCATAATGGCCACCTTTGAAGGTGTTTAATGAGTGTTGAACAATCATCGTTTCGGGAGGCAGAATTTTGCCATCCACAGAAACCGTATGTTCTTTAACCATTTGATGTAGTTGTGTGAGAGTGTAGATCAAATAAATCTTATAACAACATCATATTATATTGATGATACTGGTGTTGTTACAAAAGAAGTATATAAAAAGAGTTTAGGGGGTTGGAGAAGCAAAATAAAACAAATGAACATGAGAGAATGAATTACCTTAAAAAGTGTAACTCCTTTTGAGTTGAGCCTAAAGGCTTCCTTTGAAAGGATTCTGCCCAAAGGGAATCCTCTAGGTTGAGGAGAGGGATGTGGAGAGAGCAAATGGGCAGGGGTTGGCTGAGCCAAAGGCTTGAAGAGTGTGTGAAATGGGGTAGAGGTGGGGGCCTTTTATAAGAGGAGAGGAGGGGCACTTTTGGAAAGTAAAGGAACATTACACTATTTGAAAATGTGTTTCGGTTTTAAAAGGTCCCACATTGATATCATTCGTGGATAAGGTGATAAGGCATCGAAAGCCATTCATCCAATTGGTTTTGGACATGTTTAGGTTTTAGATTTTACATTATCTTTCTATTTTATTTAAATCGTCAAATAATGATGTCATCGCTGCATCATTATTATGTCATACATAATTAAATTTATTTAATGTCTAAAAATTATAAAACAAATACTATGAAATAGGAAATCTTTTTAGCTTTCCAATGACTATTTATAATCGAAATTTGGACTTGTATAACCCCACTTAAAAATTGTTTTAGTAAAACAATTTATGTTAGTGTCATTTTCACTTTAACATTAAATAAAAAGTAATTTATGTCATTTCCCAACAAAAGTGGATCCATGGGGTCCCCAAGTTAGGACATGGCTTTTCTTGGTCGGCCATGACACAACCAATAAGGTTGGGACATGTGTCTAGGTCATTTTATATTATTAAAGCATTATTTATTCCTTAAACTACACTAATTACCACTAATCGCGATTAAAAACTTAATAAGTTACTATTCACCAAAAAATTATTTTAATCTCATTGAACCACATTTTACTTCTTAATGACAACCATGTATGTCGGATTTTCAAAATTCAATACACATTAGTGGAAAACTTTCATTTAACTGAAAAATCAGTTTGCTTGATTACCACTTAGTGGTTTCACTATTCATCAAAAATTGAAGTTTTTCAGAAAATTACCAAAAATTCACCCTAAGCTATATTTGATATTCCGAATTCAAAAATGAAGTCCATTTTACAAAATTCAAATCATATAAGTCACATTAATTAATTTAATAATTAATTCCCGCTGCCAGAGCAAATAGCGTGTTTTTTACAAAACAATAAGTATCAAAAGATTGACACCAGTTTAAGTCTAATTTCAAATCGAAATTGATTCCAATGACCACCATTGGATAAAATGGTAAAAATATATTCTAATTTCACTTTAAAACCAATTCAAAAGATAATCTAATCATATAAATAAATTAGATCAAAAAGAGGTTTTGAATTAAAATGCAACATTTTACACTATTCATAAAAAAAATGAACTTTATCAGAAAGGTACCAAAAATTACACAAAGTAAAATTTGATGTCCCGATTCTTAATAAAAGTTTTATTTGGTCCAAAAGAATGTATAAGAGTGATCAAAACTATATTTAATGACGGTTCACCATTAAAAGGTGATAAGTGAACCTTTAGTGAAAATTAGAGTATAAAAGCCTAAAATTGAACTCTTTCCGTATTTTAAGCCTTTATCTTTTATTGGGTAAATGTAAAAACATCTAAAAACATATCTATTCATATTTTAGTTATTTCTATTCATTCCCGCCAGTACAACGGCTACTTGTTAACTAACATAATATTATTATATTACTAGTGTGCTACGTAGGTTTCAAAGAAACTCATCGTTGCGTATCGGGTACGCTATCGAACATAGCAACCCCTTTTAATTAAAATTCATATTTAATTATCTAATATTAATAAATATGAAAATTATTTATTCCTTAATTACCTGGGATGTTACAATTAATTCCATTAAATAAGAAATAGAAATGGAAGTAGCATTCATGCGTACGTATGACTTATCGTCTCCATGAACGGTGCATTTCATTTCTTAACTATAAATGTTATGTAATATTATAAATGCATGTATATAATGGATATATATGATATATATGATATCAACATAATGAATATAATTTTGGATAAAATATATATTTTACCACATGAACAACTTGTAATTATAAATAGTTTATTTTTAACTCAAGTAGCAATGATCTACAAAACGACCATTATTAACTTAAATAATTACATAGTGTTCATAGCTTGGTGGTAAGTGATAAAAATGAATAATGAACTTGGAAAAGGTTATTAAGCAAGTAGAAATTAACTCATGTTTATTATTCAGGAGGTTAAAGAACGATCGAGTCAAGTTGGTCCCGAGGTAAGGGATCCTACCCCTCTCTTTCTTTTTAAGTACACAATTTATGTCATTCCATTTAAGCTCAACTTCCTTATTATTGGGATGTTATTTTATATTACTCTTACTGTAATGTTTATTTTCATATGATTAGAGACCCTATTTTCTCTTGACAATCCATTTTGGAGGTTTTAATTGGCGCTGTTATGCTGCCGAAATTTCGTAATGGGATTTTTATCTCACTTTGTGATTTCGTGAGATTCATGCTACATTTTCCAATATTTCCTTTTGAGTTGTGTATGTACTATCCATTATTCTACTAATTGTGTAACATAATATCGCTTATGAGCATTTTCATCAATGTTTTATAGTCCTTCTTTCATGGTGTGTACGTTTCGAAAGTTACCCAAATAGGTAAGGGAACCTTTCACCCTCCCCTTTTTAAAAGACTTATTTTGTTATGTCTTTTAATTTTCATCTTATTATGTGGGGATATGTTCTTATATATCCTTATTGCCATAAATTTTATGTCCAAGTGATGAGATACCCTTTATCTCTCTCATCAACTCTTTTTCTAAAATTTGATGTGACGCCATTAGGCTGTCAAGGGTACTTCTTAACCCAATTTCGATTTCTTTGGGTTCAACATGTAGTTATTGAATATGTCATCCATTGAATATGTGTGAATGACCTTTGATTATTTTACACTTAATATCCACTTATATTGGGTGTATTTATAATTGTCACACATAGTTATGAGATTGATTTATCCTCAATTTAAGGATACCTTCTTTATAATGTATTTCATCTCATTTTACATTTCTATTGAGACGTCATTGTTGTTATGCACCAGTTCACTCTTATATGGTGTATATACTATCCTTTGGAATATTATATCATTAATCCCTTTATTCTAATGATATTAAAAAGTTTTTATTAAATGCTATTCCTCAATTATTGTATTCAAGTGTCTCTCATTTTGTTAAAAACCCTTTAACGAAAATATCATTTTAAATGTTTTAATGATTTATTCTTATAAATATTTCTAATTAATATCCATGGTATCAAAATGGATTTAAGGATTTATTTACATGAATATTATTGGTTCAAAATGTTAAAATCTTAAATGTTTTATGGGACACATTGATTTAAAAATCTCTTTATTAAATGTTTTAAATGGTTTTGAAAATGTTTTTTAGAATGAATTCATTATTTCAATATCGTAAAATTGTATATTGTTATTGCAATGTGGGAATGTTATATTTCCTTTATACTTATGTTATGTGATATTATTATGTTATGGTTATTGGGAATTGTTATGAAGACAGGTGGTTCCGTGATAAACTAAGGGCGGGTGAGCCCGATATAGCTCTCCAATTCATTGGGTAACACGAAGGAGGTAAATGTTAAGGTTTCTCCGAAGAGATTTAGAGAATATACTGCGATGGGTATTCCAAACATAACTAAGAGGGTTACTCCCTATGTAAGAATGTTATGAATGCCTCAAGTTACCTTTATGTCCTATGATTTCTATGATTTATTCATGATTTTATGAGGTATGTTAAAGTACTTATGTTTTATGGGTAAAGTATGATTTCATTCTTATGTATATATGTACTCATGATTCCTTTCCATACTTTTTATAACCCTTACTAAGCTTTTTATTCTCATCCCATGTTTTTGAAATGTTTTTCACAGGTCCATGGAATGGTACATGATATGAAGATAGTGTCAAGGAAGTGTTAAGAAAGAATCCATGTTTTATTTTAAATATGTTTCCATTGATGGTAAAAATGAATACTATATTTTATGTAACCACTTTTTTTAAATGTGTAATATAATGCATGTTTTATGATCTTATTTTCTAAAACTCTAAACCTGAAAAAATACTTAATGAGTAATCTTGTAATAACGCAAGATTAAGTAAGGTTTAAGGCTAGGGTCTTATAATTAAATTAATTAATGTAACTTATATGTTTTGAATTTTTTAGAATAGACATCATTTTTTAATTCTGAATATCAAATATAGCTTAGGGTGAATTTTTGGTATTTTTCTGAAAAACTTCAATTTTTGATGAATAGTGAAACCACTAAGTGGTAGTTTAAAAACTGATTTTTCGTTTAAATGAAAATTTACCACTTCTGTGATTGGAATTTTAAAAATACGACATACATGGTTGTAATTATGATGTAAAATTTGGTTCAATGGGATTAAAATAATTTTTTGGTGATTAGTAACTTTTATGTTTTTAATCGCGATTAGAGGTAATTAGTGTAATTTAAGGGAAAAATAAAGTTTTTATAATATGAAATGACCTAGACACATGTAATAACCTCATTGGATGTGTCATGGCCGACCAAGAAAATAAATGGGTCAACTTGGGGACCCCATGGAGCCACTTTGGTTGGAAAATGACATAAATAACTTTTTATTTAATGTTTAAATAAAAATGTCACAAGCATGAGTTGTTTTACTAAAAAGAATTTTAAATGGGGTTATACAAGTCATATTTTTTACTAGAAATATTCATTAGAAAGATAAAAATATTTCTTACATAATTATATTTTTTTATAATTTTTAGACATAAAATAAAATAAATTATTTATGATATCATGATGATGCAGCGATTACCTCATTAATAATGGATTTAAATAAAATTAAAATATAATGTTAAAACTATAGCATAAAATTGTCAAAGACCTATTGGATGAGTATATTTCGAAACCCTACAACCTTATCCTCTAAATAAATCAGTGTGGGACCTTTAAAATATGAAACTCATTTGAAAATAAAGCAACATTTTGCAACATTCCAAGAGTGCCCCTCCTCTGCTCTTATAAAAGGCCCCCACCTCTACAACCTTAACCAAACCTCTCAAGCATTTGGCTCAGCCAAACCCTGCTCATTTTCTTTCTACACATCCCTCTCTTATTCCTAGATTCCTCAATTTGGGGAGAAGCCTTCCCAAAGAAGCCTTTGAGCTCAAATCAAACAGAGGTACCCGATTTTAAGGTAATGTCGTCACTTGTGTTCTTCTGTTTTATTTTTCTTTTTCAACCCCATAAACTCTTTTTATTATTTTCTTTTGTAACCAATACAGTATATTCAATATATCAGGATGTTTTGATAAGAATTATTCGAGATAAACGTACACACACCTACATCTAATGGTTAAAGAACATGTTGTTTCTGTGGATGGTGAATTTCTGCCTCACGAAACGATGATTGTTCAATATTCTTTTAACACCCTCAATGGTGGACATTAAGATGTCACTATATATATATGATATATAATATGTTAATGTTTTACTTAAGCTTCTATATTTTTCATTTATGGCTTACCTTTATTGTTTCCATTATGTTTAAACGCGATATCTTCATTTTAGGAAGTGCTGACTACTACCCCCTCAAAGTGGTTTGATTCGTTAATACCATATTTGGTACGTATAAAGGATAGATATAATGATATTATATATGATACCATACTGAAATTATAATAATATTATGTACAATTATGTTTTAATTCCATTAAATAAGAAATGGAAATGGAAGTTGCGTTCATGCGTACGTACGGCTTACCGTCTCCATGAACGGTGCATTTCATTTATTACCTATAAATGTTATGTAATATTAAAAATGCATGTATATAATGGATATATATGATATATATGATATTTACATAATGAATATAATTCTGGATATAATATATATTTAACCACATGAACAACTTGTAATTATAAATAGTTTATTTTTGACTCAAGTAGCAATGATCTACAAAACAACCATTATTAACTTAAATAATTACATAGTGTTCATAGCATGGTAGTATGTGATATAAAAGGAATAATTAACATGGAAAAGGATCTTAAGCAAGTATAAATTAACTCAATTTTCTTATTCAGGAGGTTATTGAACGACCGAGTCAAGTCGGACCCGTGATAAGGTATCCTACCCCTCTCTTTCTTTTTAAGTACACTCTTTATGTCATTCCTTTTAAGCTCATCTTTATTATGATTGGGATGTTATTTTATATTAATTTTACTGTAATTTTTTTGTTCATATGATTACAGACCCTATTTTCTCTCATCAATCAATTTTGGATGCTTTAATTGGCGCCATTAGGCTGCCGAAATTTCGTAAGGGGCTTTTGATCTCACTTTGTGTTTTAGTGAGATTCTTGCTACATTTGACAATATTTCATTTGGAGTTGTGTATGCACTGTCCATTATTATACTCTTTGTGTAACATAAATTTTTTTATGAGCATTTACATCAATGTTGTATAGTCCTTCTTTCATGGTGTGTACGTTTCGAAAGTTACCCAAATCGGTAAGGGAACATTTCACCCCTCCTATTTTTAAAAGAATTCTTTTGTTGTGTCATTTAATTTTCATCTTGTTATGTGGGGATATGTTATTATATATCCTTATTGCCGTAAATTTTATGTCCAAGTGATGAGATACCCTTTATCTCTCTCATCAACTCTTTTTCTAAAATTTGATGTGACATCGTTAGGCTATCAAGGGAACTTCTTAACCCAATTTCGATTTCTTTGGGTTCAACATGTAGTTATTGAATATGTCATCCTTTGAATATGTGTGAATGACCTTTGATTATTTTACACTTAATATCCACTTATATTGGGTGTATTTATATTTGTCACACATAGCTATGAGATTGATTTATCCTCAATTTTAGGATACCTTCTTTATAATGGATTTCATCTCATTTTACATTTCTATTGAGACTTCATTTTTGTTATGCACCAGTTCACTCTTATATGGTGTATATACTGTCCTTTGGAATATTATATCATTAATCCATTTATTCTCATGATATTAAAAAGTTTTGATTAAATTTTATTCCTCAATTATTGTATTCACGTGTCTCTCATTTTGTTAAAAACCTTTTACTAAAATATCGTTTTAAATGTTTTAATGATTTAATCTTATAAATATTTCTCATTAATATCCATGTTTTCAAAATGGTTTTAAGGATTTATTTACATGGATATTAATGGTTTAAAATGTTAAAAGCTTCAATGTGTTATGGGACACTTTGATTTAAAAATCTCTTTATTAAATGTTTTAAATGGTTTTGAAAATTGTTTTTAGAATGGATTCATTATTTCAATATGTTAAATTTTTTTTATTGTTATTTCAATGTAGGAATGTTATCTTTCTTTTATGCTTATGCTATGTGCTATTATTATGTTATGGTTCTTGGGAATTTTTATGAATATGAGTGGTTTTGGGATAAACTAAGGGAGGGTGAGCCCGATATACCTCTCCAATGCATTGAGTAATGCGAAGGAGTTAAATGTTAAGGTTTCTCCGAAGAGATTTAGGGAATATACTGTGATGGGTATTTAAAACATAACCAAGAGGGTTACTCCCTACGTAAGAATGTTATGAATGCCTCAAGTTACCTTTATGTCTTATAATTTCTATGAATTATTCATGATTTTATGAGGTATGTTATAGTGCTTATGTTTTATGGGTAAAGTATGATTTCATTGTTATGCATATATGTACTCATGTTTCGTTTCCATATTTTTTATAACCCTCAATGAGCTTTTTATGCTCATCCCATGTTTTTGAAATGATTCTCACAGGTCAATGGAATGGTACATGATATGATGATAGTGTCAAGGAAGTGTCAAAAAGAATCGATATTTTATTTTAAATATGATTATGCTGATGGAAAAAATGAATACTATATTTTATGTAACCACTTTGTTTAAATGTGGAATGTAATGAATGTTTTATGATCTAATTCTCTAAAACTGTAAACCTGAAAACATCCTCAATGTGTAATCTTGTAATAACTCAAGATTAAGTATGGTTTAAGGATTGGGCCTTATAATTAAATTAATTAATGTAACATATATGTTTTCAATTTTTTGGAATAGAAATCATTTTTGAATTCGGAATATCAAATATATCTTAGGGTGAAGTTTTGGTATTTTTCTGAAAAACATCAATTTTTAATGAATAGTGAAACCACTAAGTGGTACTTAAAAAAACTGATTTTTCTTTTAAATGAAAATTTACCACCTTTGTATTTTTAATTTAAAAAATACGACATTCATGGTTGTCATTAGGAAGAAAAATGTGGTTCAATGGGATTAAAATAATTTTTTGGTGAATAGTAACTTTTATGTTTTGAATCACGATTAGAGGTAATTAGTGTAATTTAAGGTAAAAATAATGTTTTAATGTTGACACATGTCCTAACCTTACTGGATGTGTCATGGCCGACCAATAAAATCCCTGGCTCAACTTAGGGACCCCATGGAGCCACTTTGGTTGTAAAATGACATTAATAACTTTTTATTTAATGTTAAAATAAAAATGTCACAAACATGTGTTGTTTCACCAAAACAATTTTTAAATTGGGTTATACAAGTCATATTTTTGACTCTAAATATTTATTAGAAATATAAAAAGATTTCCTAAATCATAATATTTTTTTATATTTTTTAGACATTAAATAAATTATATTATTTATGACACCATGATGATGCAGCGATTAACTCATTATTTAACGATATAAATAAAATGAATAGATATTGTAAAATATAAGACCTACAGTTGTCAAAAACCTATTTTATGGGTGCATTTAGAACTATTATCACCTTATCCTATAAATATATAATATTGGGACCTTTAAATTACAAAAATTATTTTATAATAAAGGAACCTTTAATAACTTTCCAAGAGTGCCACTCATCTCCTCTTATAAAAGGCCCCCACCACTACCACCTTACCCACACCTCTCAAGCCTTTGGCTCGGCCAAACCCTGCACATTTTGTCTCTCCACATCCCTCTATTACTCCTAGAAGCCTCACTTTGGTATGAAGTCTTCCAAGGAAGCCTTTGAGCTCAAATAAAAAAGAGTCACCCGTTTTAAATGTAGTGTATTCTCTTGTGTTCTTATGTATTATTTTGCTTCTCCAACCCCCTAAACTATCATTATTACTTTCTTTTGTGACAACACCAGTATCTTCAATATATTAAGATGTTTTTATGAGAATTATTGGATCTACACTTTCACACACCTTCATCTAATGGTTAAAGAGGTTCTGTTTCCGTGGATGGAGAATTTTTGCCTCACGAAACGATGATTATTCAATATTCTTATAACACCTTGAAATGTGTCCATTAAGATGACACTACATTTATATATGATATATTATATGTTTATGTTTTCCTTAAGATTCTATTTTTTTCATTTAGGGCACACCTTTATGGCTTCCATTATGGGTATACGCGATATCTTCATTTTAGGATGTGCGGACTAACACCCCCTCAAAGTGATTTCATTCATTATTGCCACACATGGGATGTATAAATAATAGATTTAATGATATTATATATTAAATTATATAGGAATTATAATATACCTTTATGTCATTATGATTCCATTCCATAAAATACGAAATAGAAATGAAAGTAGCTTTCGTGCGTACGTATGGCTTACCGTCTCCATGAACGGTGCATTTCATTTATTACCTCTAAATGTTCTGTAATATAATAAATTCATGTATATACTGGATATATATGATATATATGATATCTAAATAATTAATATAACTATGGTTATAATGTATACATGAAAATTTTTTAATTATAATGAGTTCATTTTTTGACTAAAGTACCAATGATCTTTAAAACGACCGTTATTAACTTAAATAATTACATAGTGTTCATGACATGGTAATAAGTGATATAAAAGGAATAATGAACTTGAAAAGGGTTATTAAGAAAGTATAAATTAACTCATGTTTATTATTCATGAGATTAAATAACGATCGATTCATGTCGGACCCGAGGTAAGGGAACTTCATAACCCAATTTTTGTTCATTGGGTAAATCTTCTAATTTCAAATTATGTCATGATATTATTATGTCTTATCTTGTATTTGTACTTAATTTATGTGTACTTATACTGAATATTCATAATAGATATATTTTATTTAAAAAATTTTCTTTGTAAGGGACTTCGTCTCAATCTCCTTTCATTGAATCATATTATGTTTTATACACAACTTTCTTTTATATGGTGTATAAACCCCTTTGACTATTACGTTTAGTCAAAAAAAATCTTTTTTATACGAATCATTTACTAAATGAAAAAAGGGAATGTTTTTTTTCATACGTATACGGCAACAACGACTTCTCCACTACTGTGACCGTTAATGGAGTTTCGGCTTCCTCTACAAGCCATAAATTTTTTTAAAATGAAAAATAAATACCATGTTTTAATTTTCTTTTATTTCGGTATTGAAAATGTTTTTTATAATGTTTTTATTATATCAATGTGTGGTATTGATATCATTTGATTGAAAGGTGGAAATTTTATGTTTCCTTTATGCATGTTTTCTGTGATACGATTATGTTATTGTTCTTAGGAATTGTTATGAAGAAGGGTGGTTCCGTGATAAACTAAGGGCGGGTGAGCCTGATATAGGTCTCCAATGAATTGGGTAATGTGAAGGGGTTAAACATTAAGGTTTCTCTGAAGATATTTAAGGAATATACTGTGATGGGTATTCCAAACGTAACCAAGAGGGTTACTCTCTACGTAATAATGTTATGAATGCCTCAAGTTACCTTTATGTCTTATGATTTCTATGATTTATTCATGATTTGATGAGGTATGTTAATGTTCTTATGTTTTATGGGTAATGTATGATTTCATTGATTCTTATGTATACATGTACTCATGTTTACCTTCCATATTTTTATATCCCTTACTGAGCTTTTTATGCTCATCCCATGTTTTTGAAATGTTTTTCACTGGTCAAGGGAAAGGTACATGATATGATGATAGTGTCAAAGAAGTGTCAAGAAAGAATCCATGTTTTATTTTAAATATGTTTCCGTTGATGGGAAAATGAATACTATATTTTATGTAACCACTTTGTTTAAATGTGGAATGTAATCCATGTTTTATGATCTATTTATCTAAAACTCTAAACCTGAAAAGATCTTTAATGTGTATTCTTGAAATATCTCAAAATTAAGTAATGTTCAAGGCTAGGGACTTATAGTTGGAATCAGAGGTCAGTTTCGATAACTTTAGGAGTTATAATTCAATTAAATGATTATCCAAAAATATTTTTTTATGGTCAAATTGAAATGATATATCATTAGAAGATTACCATGTTGATTCTCCAAAGATATTTCTGTCTTAAGAATGGTTTTCATAGAGGAAATAGAACAGTTTTTTTGGGAAGTCATACAGAGGGAAATGACCTTTCAAATCAGTATCCTGAGATGGTCAGAATCAGAACTAAATAGTTTGTTGCAATGATGGCTCAGTTGACTTAGGTGAAAAATGTTGGTTGTTTTTATTGATGATATTTTTGTGTTTTCTAAAAGTAAAGAGGATCATGAAAGTCAATTAAGGGTTATCTTGCAAACCTTAAAAGAAAAGAAATTGTATGTAAAATTCAGCAAGTGCGAGCTTTGGTTGCAACAAATTTCTTTCCTTGGTCACATTGTTTTGAAAAATGGAATAATTTTTTATCCTGCTAAATCAAAAGTTGTTTAAGAATGGCCAAGAACCACAAATGTAACAGAGATCCGTAGTTTTCTTGGTTTGGAAGGTTACTACTAATGGTTTGTTGAAAATTTTTCATGGTTATCTAGTCAAATGACAATGCTAACTCGGAAGGGTGTTTAGTTTATTTGGACAAAATAATGTGATGATTGTTTTCAGGAGTTGAAAAGAAGATTGGTGAATGATCTAGTTTTGGCAATTCCTTCTAGGAATGGTGAGTTTTTTATATATAGTGATGCTTTATTGAAGGGAATTGGTTGTGTCATTATGCAGAATGATCAGGTAATTGCATATGCTTCACGTCAGTTGAAAACTCATGAGATAAATTACCCTACACATTATTTGGAATTAGTTGTAGTTGTTTTTGCTTTAAAAATTTGGAGGCATCATTTGTATGGATTAAAGTGTGAAATATATACCGATCAATAAAGTTTAAAGTATATATTCACTCAGAAAGAATTGGAAATAAGATGGAGGAGATGACTAGAATTAATCAATGATTATGATTGTACAATTCATTACCATATGGGGAAATAAAATAAAGTGGTTGATGCTTTGAGTCGTAAAAGTAATGCTTCATTAACAATGTTGTGTTTGGAACATGATCCGTTGGTTAAGGATTTGATGAGCATTGGAATAGATGTTGTTGGTGTAGGATATCCTTCTATTTTGTTTCAGGTATCAGTGAAATCTTCTCTATCAGACAGAATTAAGCAAGCCCAGAAGCAAGATAGTGAGTTCCAGAAAAAGGTAGAGCTGGTTCAGAAGGGTAAGTTGCATGAATTCAACATTTATAATGATTGTGTTTTGAATTTTGGGAAGAGATTGCGTGTCCCTTGTGATTCACAGTTGAAGAGAGAGTTGTTATGTTAATCTCATAGTTCTCTGTTTTCAGTTCATCCAGGCAGTACTAAGATGTATATAGATATTCAGGAGTATTACTGGTTGGACGGAATGAAAAGAGATATTGCTGATTTTACTATGCAGTTTTTGACATGTCAATATGTTAAAGAAGAGCGGAAGTTACTGAAGGGGATATTTCAGCCTTTACCAGTGCCAGAGTGGAAATGGGAAAATATATCCATGGACTTCATTTTGGGATTCCTGAAGACACCTCGAGGTAATAATGCAATTTGGGTTACTATTGATCGCTTGACTAAATCTGCTCATTTCCTTCCTATTAGAGATACTTTCTCTCTAGATCAACATTTGTTGATTGTTTCTTAATGATATAGTTAGGTTGCATGGAGTTCTCATATCCATTGTATCTGATCGTGATCCCATGTTTTCTTCTAACTTTTGGAAAGGCCTTTAGAAGTCGTTAGGTACTGAATTAAATTTTAGTATAGATTTTCATCCTCAATCAGATAGGTAGTCAGAACGAAAAATTTAGACTTTGGAGGAAATGCTACATGCTTGTTTGATGGATTATCCGGGAAATTGGGACCAACATTTTTCTTTGGATGAATTTTAATATAATAATAGTTTTCATTCCTGTAAACAGATGGCACCATTTGAGGCATTATATGGGAAGCGGTGGTGAACTCTAGCTTTTTGGGATGAAGTGGGTGAAAGGAAGATGATGGGACCAGAATTGGTAGAAGAGATGGCATAAAAAGTTCTGTTGATTCAGAAGCGCATGAGAACAGCTCAGAGTAGACTGAAAAGTTATGCATACAACTGGAAGAAGGATCTATCTTTCAAGGTAGGTGATCATGTTTTTATCAAAGATTCACCATGGAAAAGTGTGATGCGATTTGGTAAGAAAGGAAAGATGAGTCCAAGGTTCATTGGAACATATGAAATTATGAAAAAAGTTGGATCAGTTGCTTATCGAGTGGCTTTAACTCCGAGTTTATCTCAGGTACACAATGTTTTTCATGTTTCAATGTTGAGAAAGTATATGCCAGATCCATCTCATGATTTGAGCCTATAGGTAGTTCAGTTGGAAGAGAATATCTCTTATAAAGAACAAGCAGTCCAGATTCTTGACCGAAGATAGAAAGTGTTGCGAAATAAGGTAATTCACTAGGTAAAACTATTGAGGGAAAACCGTATTGTTGAAGAGGCAATGTGGGAATCTAAAAATGCTATGAGGGATAAATACCCCCACTTATTTTGATAAGTGAATAAAATTGCAAGGACACAATTCCCAAAAGGGGGGAAGGATGTAACATCCTAGGTAAATAAAGAATAAAACATTTTAATATTTATTAATATTTACGAATTAAATATTAATTTTACATTAAAGTGGTTTCTATGTTCGATAGCATACCTGATACGCAACAAAGAGTTTTTTTGAAATCTTACGTTGCACACTAGTAATAAAATAATATTATTTTAAATGGTAGATAACACGTAGCCGTTGTATTGGTTGGAATGAATAGAAATAACTAAAATATTATTGTATATGTTTGGTAAATGTTTTTACCTTTATCCAATAAAGGATAATGGATTAAAATATGAAAAGAATTCAATTTTAGGCACAGATGCTCTAATTTTCACTAAAGGTCCACTTATCGACTTTTGATGGCGAACCGTTATTAAAAATAGTTTTGGTCAATCTTATACATTCTTTTGGACCAAATATAATTCTTCTTTAGAATCGGGACATCAAAATTTACTTTGTGTAAATTTTTGGTATTTTTCTGATAAAGTTCATTTTTTTAATTAATAGTGAAAAATGTTGTATTTTAATTCAAAACCTCTTTTTAATATAATTTATTTATATGATTAAATTATCTTTTGAATTAATTTTAAAGTGAAACTAGAATATATTTTTACCATTTAATCCAATACTGGTCATTGGAATTAATTTCACTTTGAAATTGGACTTAAACTAGTGTCAATCTTTTGATATATATTGTATCATAAAACCACGCTATTTGATATGACAACATGAATTAATTAGTAAATTAATTAAAGTAACTTATATGTTTTGAATTTTTAGAATAGAAATAATTTTTGAATTAGGAATAGCAAATATAGATTAGGGTGAAGTTTTGGTATTTTTCTGAAAGACTTCAATTTTTGATGAATAGTGAAACCACTAAGTGGTACTTAAAAAAACTTATTTTTCATTTAAATGAAATTTTACCACCTCTTTGTTTTGAATATCAAAAATCCGACATTCATGGTTGTCATTAGGAAGTAAAATGTGGTTCAATGGGATTAAAATATTTTTTGGGTGAATAATATCTTTTATGTTTTTAATCACGATTACAGGTAATTAGTGTAATTTAAAGAAAAAATAATGTTTTAATAATATGAAATGACCTTGACACATGTCCTACCCTTATTTGATGTGTCATGGCCGACCCAGAAAATCCATGGCTCAACTTGGGGACCCTAGGGAGCCACTTTTCTAGGAAAATGACATTAATAAATTTTTATTTAATGTTAAAATTAAATTGTCACAAACATGTGTTGTTTTACTATAACAATTTTTAAATGTGGTTATACAAGTCATAATATTAAATCTAAATATTAATTAGAAATATAAAAAGATTTTATACATCATGATATTTTTTTTATAATTTTTAGACATTAAAAAAATTAAAATATATATGACAACATGATGATGCAGCGATTACCTCATTATTTAACGATTTAAATAAAATGAAACGATAAAGAAAAATCAAAGACCTACATTTGTCAAAAACCTATTGGATGGGTGGATTTCGAACTCTTATCACCATATCCTAGAAATATATAATTTCGGGACCTTTAATGTCTGAATATCTTTTTATAATAAAGTAACCTTTTATAACTTTCCAAGAGTGCCCCTCCTATCCTCTTATAAATGGCCCCCACCTCTACCACCAAACACACACCTATCAAGCCTTTGGCTCGGCCAAACCCAGACCATTTTGTCTCTCCACATCCCACTATTACTCCTAGAAGCCTCACTGTGGGCATAAGTCTTTCTATGGAAGCCTTTGAGATCAAATCAAAAAGAGTTACCTGTTTTAAAGGTAGTGTCTTCTCTTGTGTTCTTATGTTTTATTTTGCTTCTCCAAGACCATAAACTCTTTTTATTCCATTCTTTTGTAACAACACCAGTATCTTAATTATACTAGGATTTTTTTATGAGAAGTATTAGAGATAAACTTTCACACACATTCATCTAATGGTTAAAGAGCATACTGTTTCCGTGGATGGCGAATTTCTGCCTCATGAAATGATGATTGTTCAATATTCTTCTAACACCTTCGAAGGTGGCCATTAAGATGAAAATATATTTATATATGATATATAATATGTTTATCTTTTCTTTAAGCTTCGGTATTTTTCATTTATGGAATACCTTTATGGCTTCCATTATGGGTATACGCAATATCTTCATTTTAGGAAGTGGAGACTACTGCCCCCTCAAAGTGATTTGATTCGTTAATGCCATACATGGGATGTATAAAGGATGGATTTAATGATATTATATATGAAATTAAAATTGAATTATAATATACCTTTATGTCATTATGATTCCATTCCATAAAATATGAAATATAAATAAAAGTAGCGTTCATGCATATGTATGGCTTACCGTCTCCATGAACGGTGCATTTCATTTCTTACCTCTAAATGTTATTTAATATTATAAATTCATGTATATACTGGATATATATGATATATATGATATCTATATAATGAATATAACTCTATATATAAGGATACATGAAAATATTGTAATTATAAAGAGTTTATTTTTGACTCAAGTACCAATGATCGTTAAAACAACCACTATTAACTTAAATAATTACATAGTGTTCATGACATG
Organism: Viscum album; assembly: GCA_963277665.1. NCBI lineage: Eukaryota > Viridiplantae > Streptophyta > Magnoliopsida > Santalales > Viscaceae > Viscum > Viscum album. The sequence goes on from OY728121.1 coordinate 505,387,873, forward strand.
GTAATAAGTGATATAAAATGAATAATGAACTTAAAAAAGGTTCTTAATAAAGTATAAATTAAATCAAGTTTATTATTTAGGAGATTAAAGGATGATCAAGTCAATTCGGACCCGAGGTTAGGGAACTTCTTAACCCTATTTCCGTTCATTAGGTTAATTTCCTACTTTCAAATTATGTCTTGATATTAATATGTACTATCATATATTTGCACTTAATTTATTTGTACTTATACTGAATACGAAAAATAGATCTATTTTATTTAAAAAATGATCTTTGTAAGGAACTTCGTCTCAATCTCCTTTCATTGAGGCATATTATGTTTTATACACAACTTTCTTTTATACGGTGTATAAACCCCTTTGACTTTTACATTTATTCAAAAGGAATCTTTTTTTTATGGAGTGTTTAAAAAAAGAAAAAAGGGAATGTTTTTTTTGTACGTATGTGGCGACAACGACTTCTCCGCTGTCGTGACCATTTTTAGAGTTTTGGCTTCTTCTACAAGCAATAAAAAAATTTTAAAATGAAAAATAAATACCATGTTTTACTTTTCTTTTATTTTGGTATTGAAAATGGTTTTCATAATGTTTTTATTATATCAATGTGTGGTATTGATATCTTGTGATTGAAAGGTGGAAATTTTATGTTTCCTTTATGCATTATTTATGTGATACGATTATGATATGGTTCTTGGGAATTGTTATGAAGATGGGTGGTTCCGTGATAATCTACGGGCGGGTGAGCCTGATATAGCTCCCCAATGCATTGGGTAACGCGAAGGGGTTAAACGTTAAGGTTTCTCTGAAGAGATTTAGGGAATATACTATGATGGGTATTCCATATGTAACCAAGAGGGTTACACCCTACGTAAAAATGTTATGAATGCCTCAAGTTACATTTATGTCTTATGATTTCTATGATTTATTCATGATTTGATGAGGTATGTTAAAGTGCTTATGTTTTATGGGTGAAGTATGATTTCATTGATTCTTATGTATACATGTACTCATGTTTCCTTTCTATATTTTTATATCCCTTACTGAGCTTTTTATGCTCAACCCAAGTTTTTGTAATGTTTTTTCACAGTTCAAGGGAAAGGTACATGATATGATAATAGTTTCAAGGAAGTGTTATGAAAGAATCCGTGTTTTATTTTAAATATGTTTTCATTGGTGGGAAAAATGAATACTATATTTTATGTAACCACTTTATTTAAATGTGGAATGTAATGCATGTTTTATGATCTAATTCTCTAAAACTCTAAACCTGAAAAGATCCTCAATGTGTATTCTTGAAATATCTCAATATTAAGTAATGTTTAAGGCCGGGGCCTTATATTTTTAGATATAACCAACAACATATAATTATGTAAGGTAAATATTATTTACATTAAAACCACTTCGGTGGATCTCGATAGTGATGTGGTGACCGGTTTTCTAGTAATTTATTCATGTATAGAGAATATGATTTTTTTACTATGGTTATATGTAATCATTTATAAAATATTGATTAGTAAAACTATTCAAAAACAACCATAACTAATTGAAGTATATCTGTTAGCGTGAATCTAAAATGGGGAAATTATTTTATCCCATGTAAATAACACCTTCCCAATCAATAATTGTGAAATTAAATTCCAATCGAAAAATTTTATACTTCATTTTTTTGGAATATTAGGAAATTTTGGGCTTGGATTTTCTTTCCCTATACAGAACAAACATAAATTTAAATGATATTGAAATCAATCCCAGAATTTAGAATCGAACCATGATTCATTATATGTGAATTTAAACGATGAATTTGATTCAGAACCATCGTATCATGAATGTATATTCTTTTCTTTTTTTGTAGGTATGTATATATAAAATTTCTGAGTCTATGGAATGAACCATAATTCATAAAATTTATATTGTTAGGGAATACACAGATGTGTTTTTCGATGAATTTCATTGATTTTCTCCTAGATTAGAGGATGAATTTTCAATATATATTGTACCGTTGGATTTTCAATTATCTAAGATTATGTCTACAATGGATGTTATGAAGATTGATGGGTTAGAGAAACAACCTTTGAAGAATATGGGAAAAGGTATCATAAAACTATGTGCCTCACCATGGGGTGAACTGGTCCTCCCCATCAATAATAAGGATGGATCAATGTTCCTTTTCATTGATTATCATGAGCGTAATAAGATCATGATAAAGAACAAATATCCTCTACCTTAGAATGTTGTCGTGTTTGATTAGACAAGTGGAGAACAATACTTTTCCAAGGTGGATATTTAATCAAGTTATTATCATGTATGGGTTAATAATTAAGAGATACCCAAGACAACATTTTGTATAAGGTTCCAGCATTATGAGTTCTTATTGATACCATTTAGGCTCACTAATACTTCATAAATCATCATAGAATTGATAAATAGTGTCTTTAGAGATTACCTAGACAATATTTTGGTAGTATTTATAAATGATATTCAAATATACTCTAAAATCCTGGAGGAGCATGTAGAGAGTCTCAACATTGTTTTAATGACCCTATAAAAAGAGAATCATTACACCAAATATTGAATGAGTGAGTTATGGCCGATGGAATTCCTTTTCTTGGGTCATATCATCACAAGTAATTTGATATATATGGAACATTAAATGATGGATTAAATTGGAATGTGGATGAGGAAAACATAAGTGTTATATATACATAGTTTCCACAATTTAGCTGGGTGTTACAACCAATTTATGAGAAATTTTCATGATTTTCAAGCCCACATATGAAGATAACATAATAGGGATTCCTGTTTTCTTGGATTAATGAATTAAAAGAGAGCATCATGGAGATTAATAGGATTACCATTACTCTACTAGTTATCACACTAACCACATGTGGAGAACACATCAGAGTACTCAAAAATTCATTGATGAAATTATTAGGAAGTGTGTTAATGCATTATGAAAAATTCATAAACTATGTGTTATGGTTGTTCAAACAATATGAGGAAAATTATCCCAAAATGGTTTGTAGTTTTATTAGTTATCACTACTGTGTAAATATAGAGGCATTATCTATATATGGATAATTGAATGATATATATGTATAACAAAATATCCATGTATATATTCACATAGAAATATCTGAATATATGGCGAGGAAGGTGGTTAGAGACAGATAAGGGATATGACTTGTCAATGAACTACCATGCTTGTAATGTGAACAAAGTGGTAAATTCTCCACGTAGAAAAGATCATTCATCATTATCAATGATGAGAATTGATATGGATGAAAAATTATTAGATATGAAAGGGATAGACATTGGAATTTTAAAAGAAGGATGATCATCATTTCATTCACAAATGATTGTCGAGCCATATATTTTTTAAAGGATGATGTATTCTCAATGAAATAATGTGAAAATTTAATTGAATGTGGATGCCACAAGGAATTGTATTTTCTGTAAGTGTCAAATTGGTGTAAAATTAATTCTTTGTAGTGGGTAAATACTACATGGTCTATAAAATCCTGAGTTAAAGAAGGAATTGATGGATGATGCACATAGTTGATCATTCACCATTAACCCATGAAGTATAAAGATATATCAAGATATCCATGAGAACTATTGGTTAATGAATTAGATGAAGGATATCAAAGAATATTAATTAATGTGCCTCTTATTATTGAATGTGATGTATTAATGGTATATGACCAAGAGGATGATGCAACCATTTACCATACTAATATAGAAATGGGGGAACACCACAATAGGAATTGTCACCGGACATCCCAAAAAATACATGAAAAAAATTGAAGTATGTGTTATTTTCGATAATATTAAAATAAATATCACATTATCAAAATTTTATAGGACTTATAATTTGATCTAAATGCAAGGATTTAAAACATATAAGCTTCTAGGATGTATTTAGCACAATTGTTGATTTTATCCAATCGAGATCTAAGACTCACCTATATGTGCTAGAAAAGAATTAGAAATGCTCTATACCCTAACTAGAACATCTTTATGGCCTATCATACTCAATATTTTGGTTAATATGATCAGAATATTCATACACTAGAAGTCATCTTGGTATCATCATCTATAAATTTCAATGGAGGTTAGCACAATCATCTTCCTCTAGTTGAGTTCTAATAAAATAAACCTTTGTATTCAAGCATCCAAAAATCATCCTATTAATCCATTTCTATGAAGATGTACAGAACACCTACATGATGGGATGAATTTTGAGAACAAAAACTAATATTCATAAAATAGTCCTTGAAATTGGATAAAAGTTTAAGACTATTCATTAGTACATAAAGGATACTTTTAGTTGATTGGATAGTTATGGTGAAAATTGACGATGAGATGTAGAGTTTGATTTTTGAGAAATGTTAATCCTCTTCCTATCATTATGGATAAAAGTAATTAGATTTGAGAAGAAGTAAATTCTTAGTCCAAGGTAAATTTATCCTTTTGAGATCTTTGATCACATCAGAGTGGTGACATGTTAAATAGAACTTCCTCCCAACCTATATCATGTAAAGGTTGTTTTATATATATCCAGCTTAGTAAAGTATATACCATACCCCCCCATATGTACTCAATCGTGAGGTGGTACCATTTGAGTATGACATTTTGTAGGGGGATATTCTTGTAATGATATTATATCTTAGAAACAAATTCAATGAAATAAGACAATTCCCCTTGAAAAAGTGTTGTTGAAAAAACAGATGTTTGAAGAAGAAATGTGAGAGCTGTTGGAGATGATGAGGCAGAGTGACACACATATGTTTTAGTGTAGAAAATATTAACATCAAGGGAGAAATTTATTAATGGTGGAATGATTTTATGGACCACTACTATTATGAATAAAATTTCTTATTTTGTCTTATTTAAATGTCTCATCATGAAATATGGTAATAGAAAACACATGATGATCATTTTTATATCAAATTTAATTTAAATTTCAATTATGTTTCATATACATTGATAATATATCCCAAAAATAACGATCACAAGGTAATTATGAAAAATTGTTTTTCATTAATCCAATTAATGAAAAAATAAGTGTTTTCCTCAACCATTAGTATCATATCCTATGAAGCCCATTAATCAGAGAGTCTATGGGTGATAGAATTTTTGGTATTTCTCCATATCCATCCCAATATTTGATCCAAAAAATTATGCATGAGATAAATCATTTACATGATATTTTCAAGCTAATCAAGAGTATATATCAAACCATGTTCACCTAACATCCCCATGAAATTCACACCCTCCCACACCTTACTCCTAGAGATTTTGGTTTTGTATTAAATGGATATGTATAAAATACCCAAAAATATGAATATTTACATTTTCTATATATAATAATGATTTTTTTTCATTATACTAATAATAAATTTTAATTTTTTGTATTTTGAAACTATAAAGCACAAATTTTATATTTGGTTATTAATAAAATTAAATTAATGAAATTTTAAAATAAATAATATAGTTATATTATTAAATGTAGAGTATAATATATTTTATTGATGTAAAATCTATTTTTTATATGTCTTGGAAATTTATTATAGTTAAAAACCCAATCATTTTAAACAACTGTCATTTATTATTTTAGATGTAAATATTCACATCTATAGAAAATTATATACATAAAATGAATATTATTTTTGGGATCACAATGTGGATATTATCAAATAGTTATTTTTTCATAATTTTCTAAGAGAATATAATTTTTGGGTATAAATTATATATATTATATATGTACATTATGTTCAATGACATAATAATGAACCAAAAGTGATTTAATTAATAATATAAACTCTATACATGACCAATTAAAAGATTTCCATTTTATATAATTTTATTTTATGTTTATTTAATTTATATTTTAAATCCATTATGAATCATAAAAAACCTATAATATATTTTTTGGTATTAAATTCATTTCTGTAAGAGTGTGACTCACCATCAATAAGGAATGGAATTATTTTCAAAATTTGGGCCCTTGTCATTATAAAACATTATAAAATATACTCCATTTCTCATTAACCAATGGAAAAACCATTGAATGTTTTGTGGTATTGGATATTTTATTATTTAGAGTCCGAACCCTAAATAATAAATACATCCACCTATTTTCCTATATAATCCCACACATGCTTCAATTTCTCATGAAATAAAACTTTTGTAGCATGACCATAATCTTCTATACAGTATTTAGAGTCCCTCCACGACACCACCAAGCTCCCAAGAAGCCCCTACCAATCTTTTGATGTCACACACTGAACTAAAGGGTCCTCACCATCCTCTATTCCATTCGAATTCAGGAAAATTCTTTGAAATTTATTCTTTTAATTTCAATTGGTTATATTTTAATTTTACAATAATAATTCCATTAATTTCCTACTGATGTTATTTAAATTATTTTTCATTTTTACTCCCCCATTTTGAAAATTACCTAAGATGTTACTATGGTTAAATTTCAATTGTTATCCTCACCTTCCATTCTTTATTAAATATTATTTATGATATTATGTATTATATTTACCTTTCCTAATGTTGGGACATATATTACAATGTCTCTGTTACATTCCATTTGATGTCAAAATGATTATAGACCCATTTACCTCTCATCAACCATTTTTATTAATTTTAATGTATCATCTTTATGCTTTCAAAATTTAAACGTGATTTTCCATACAAAAAAAATTGGGTTGTGAATACCATACTCACATTATTATCATGGTTATTCACTATAATGAACATATAAAAATTTGTTGGGGACATAAGTGTATGTAATGTACATTACTCTATAGAGTAATAAATTTTGATGATGGCTGAATCCATATTATATAATCTGTGTGGCAGATTTTAGAATGAGAATGAAATGAATATGATTGGTGGGCCCAAATTGTGATCCATTTCTTTGGATAATGTTTAGTATCATGATAAATCAAACTATTAATGTGATTGAACCTAATACCTTTATGGTACATTTCTACCATGACGACATTAGGGATTATTCTTGACCAATTTTTAATCATTATTTTTTGTTGATTTCACATTTCTCATGTTATTATTATAATTATATATCATTCCTTATTATTCATGTTCCTTTTATTATACATTAATATTAATGTATTATAACATGTATCAGTTATGGTCAGTATATTCCTTATTCAATATTTATAATTCACCTCCTTCCAATGTATTTTCCTAGGTTATCCCATATAGTATTATGTTCCAATGAGTATTTTGAGTATGTTAAATAGGTTATCGATAAATATGTTATATTCCCTATTTTATGTTATTATGTAATGTACCTCATTACAAAATAAACTAGACATATAGATCATTGTAGTTGTTCTGACTATATATTTATGTAATAAAAAAAATTTAATTGGAAATAGTCGTAATGGGATAAATACTATTTATGGGAAATAGGAAATTATAATATGTATGCTATGTTAGGATGTCTAATTGGTTACCATAACTTTTTCTTATGATGTCATGTCTTATGTTTTCCACTTTATAAATGATTCATTGAAATTATTATCATATATTATTCATCAGCATTAATTATTATTGTTAAAAACCTATTAGGTCACGATGTTATTCCACTTGACTCAATTTTTTTACATTAATTCGTGGTTTCGTTAAATTATTTCATTATTGGGATTTAAGGTTAAACCCTTTATCATGAATTTCCCAAGGTAATTATATTTATTTTTTGATGATTATGAAATTTTTTGGGATTTAATGGAGTTTTAAATAATGTTTATGTATCCAAATTAAATATAATTGTGATATGAATATAATTACAGAGTCACTAGGCACATCAATCAATTTATATTTTGAAAGGTGTATTTGTTTTGTAAATAATGTGTTATGATTTATAAAATATATGGGTTGTAAAAGACGGCATCATAGTAATGAATAATTATTTTTGGGTATTATGATTAGAAAACCATAGTTAAAAAATGGATATGGCTAAACATAAGAAAAGGCCCCTGAAATTTATTATTGTATAGATAAAGTGAATTCCAATTAATAAAAATCATTTTTCATAATAAAAGTAGATATGCCTTTAGAAAAGTTCTACATAGGGGTAATAACATTGAGATGGGAGCATTGGGTGCTTACTAGATCATCACATAGTTTATGAAAAAGATTCAATGTTGCAAATATGGTTTGAAATTCCCATGGGACATTGTTATGAAAATAAAATTATTTTTCAAAAACATTATAAAAAAACACTAATAAAATTTTATGATTTAAAAAAATAATGGGTAATTTATATTGAAATTAGAAATTCATAGGTTTTGTAATATATTTAATTAATGAGAAAAAACTAAACGCTTGTAGTTTTTGTTTTATGTGTTTCATATTTTTAACATATTTATCATAGATTTGTACTTTATTTTAATTTAAGGGATATAAATAGTAGAAAAGGAGTATTTAAATAATGTTATGAATGATCAAATAAGATTGCCAACCAGATAGGACAAGTAGTCATAAACATTAGGGCAATACATAATCAATTAACTCGTGATTTGATCTTATAAATGAATCAATGGGAAAACCAACATCCACTTAATGTGGAGAATTTTTTTATCGTAAATTTATGTGATATAGTTGTGGAAATTTTAGTAGTTCTCATTATCCATTAATCATCAAGAAATTGATCAACTATATTAAAAATGTCTTATTTCCCTTCTCTAATATGGGTAAGAGAATTTTTTCATGATTAATGGTGTGTGTTGATAAAAAATACGAATAATGAGGTATAAATCATGGTATTGTACTATAAATAATTCATATATTTTTTATTAATATGTTCCTCAAAATTTATAACATAATATGGGGATTAAATTAAATATCTTCTAGAAAAAACCGTCATTAATCCGTCATCAATTATTAAGAAATCATCGTAGGACTATAAATATACTCTTTCATATTTTTCATTGAACATGAAGGTAACATTGAAGAATTATCCAATGAGTTGATGTAAATTCTATGACAATCGTTAGTGATTTGAGTGTTTTAGAGCATTGGGGAAATATTATGATTGGTTCTCAAATTCAAAATAGTTATTAGTGAATCCTAACAGCCTCAATATATAAATATTGGATGAATATTTGTGGAGTACAATTATAATGTGGTGATGTAGTAATATCATAGTGGAATAATTTTTTAGAATCCAACATATCTATAGTGTGGGAAGAAGTATCATGGAAACTGCCTAAAATAGAGAAGAAAATTAAATGATGTGGGAAAGCGGGAAACCTATGTAGAGAATGATGATGGGGGAACCCACAAATGTGTTGGAAGAAATGAATGGTATAGTAAAACATCATCCTATGGTATAATTTTTTATATTAAAGAAAAAAAAATAAAATTTAAAAACCAATTCAACACGAAAATTTTCTTCAGTGCTAACTGGTGACAACAACCTACACGTTATATAGAGTAAGAGATATTTTCATTAATACACACTAAAAATGTGGATGCTAAAAAAGATGTGTTGGAACATATTCTAATTTTTGATTGAAGGATATATAATAATTATTTTATTCTAGTTATATTCATTATTTTATATCATGTAACATCAGTAGAATATTATAAATTTACGAGAGAAGGATATCAATCTCAATATCATGAATTACACTATATTTATATAAAATAGTACGAATGAGGATGAATATTTTTTAGAATCACCATATTAATCATGGATATTTCTACCCTACGAGAAAGGATATTGAAATGAAATAGTTGTGGATAAAGAAAAGAACATAGGTGATGGAGTTCCAATTTTAATATAATTTGTTGATATCCCCCCCCGAATGAATTTCCATTTATTCCTCCTAGAATATATGTTGTGCTCTAAATCGAACATATTCTAAGATATTTTAAAATATCTATGATTCTATATAGATTTGAAAATATAGTAAATGTCGAAATGGGGATGAAAATAGAGTAAAATGTGGATATTCGGATTATATGCTCAAGTGATTCACAGTGAGGTGCACCATAACATTTCATAAAAAATAGGGATAGTTCAATGTGACTATTTATTAGTTATCATGAGCTCACCAAGTTTAAAATAAAAAAAACATATTACACAAAATAATGAATCCTTTTTACCAATGTGGATCATAGTATGTTAATTAGGTGGATCATTATATTCGATATTATCATTTATTGTTGGGGATGGATGATAACCCTTATAATTTGATTCTTATAATTCATGGGAACTATATGTTCATAGTGATGAAATTTTTACTCACTAATGATTTGGTTTTCATACCGATATTGATGAATATAGTTTTTATGTATTAATAAATTAAAATTTTGGGAACCTTATTAGATGATATATTTATCTACTCCCATAGAATGTACAAAATTGAGTAGAAATTGAATGTTGCAATGATGTCCTTTCAAAATTATATGTCCTATGATATGTATAATATATATCATATTGTCATGGAATATTTAACATTCTAGGGGTACTTGATCACCATAAAAGGGATATTTATGGACACTATAAGAAAATATAAATATCCATATATTCCATAGATTAGCTTGGAACGATCATTGATTTTATGAACCCTTTATTGAATACCAAGCCTACTAATATAGGTAAATAATAAGGGAGATATTTTTTATAGAAATATAATTCCAATGATAGATTTAAAGTGTTAAAATAGAGGCAAATCACAACACATGTTCAAACAGTACCTACATATTGGGAATGATTTGTGATATACATTGATGTATCATAAAAAGGGCTTGGTTTTTGTACTCATGGAAGATGAAAATTTGAATTTCTATTGCACATGTAAATTAATTATCTATGAGTAAAACAACCCAACCAATGATGATGAAATGGAAGCAATGATATTCAAATTTAATATTTGGTGACATTATCATAATAGGGAGAGGAGTGACGTATATTTAAGTCAAAAAACATCAAGTATATTTTAACATAAACTCATCTCAATATAGACCAATATGGGTCATTAGATCCTATAAAGGATTATGTTATTTCCATATAATATAGTATTGGGATGTAAAAAAAGATTATAGATACTTTGATATGAATATATCAAGAAACCATATCCAAGAATAGAATTGAATGTGATCTAATATTCATTAAAATGAAAAGGATGAACATGGAAATAATAAAAGGAACATAATACTAATTATCTTAATTATAATATCAAAAAATAATTCCTAAAATAATAAAACATTTACAAAATGATGATTAAGATATAAAGAGAAATGATGAATATATTTCTAACAAAAATTATAAAGATGGATTTATAAATTTTGATACCCCAATTTTTGTTTCATGAAAACTAGAACTAAAAAGGGAACTTATGGATGATGCATATATCATATCTTTCTATATTAATAATGTAATCACAATTAAGGATAGATATATGTTGTAAAACATCTACTGGGATTACTAGAAAAGAGATATTTTAACATTTTTACCTATATACATGGTATTCAATCATGTCATGGATTAACTAAAGAAGAATCAGGGTGTGGTACATTAATTTTCTTTACCATTAAATGAATGGGAAAACAAAACCATGGATTTTATCCTACGAAACCCTAGAGAATATGAACTATATAACACCATATATCATATTTTCAATCAGATTGAAATGTCAAAGTATCTTATATCAATCAGTGAATATTTATATCTTGAATAATTTTAAAATATTTACATCAGAGATATTGTAATACATCATAGTCTACTTATGTATATTATATATGATCATCATATGTGGTATAAGTCATGGTTTTGGGTATTCCATCAGTAGTAATTGGATATAAATATGTGTTATTAATAAAATTATCATCCCCGTATGGATATTCAGTTAAATTGTACCATCAAAGATACATTAGATATAATGATATCCTAATCAATGTGTTCCTAAGGATGTGGGGACCAATAACTTCTTCTCTTAATGTTATCATATAACAATAAATTAAATTATTTAATCGAAAAGTGACCATTTTGAGTATTAGTATAGGAAAAGGTGTTATTATTAAACATGATGGGATGAAGTTGGGTTGAGGAAGAAGATGCATACTAATATTATCCTATTGATAAGATTGAATGCTCATAACATTGTTATTTATTTGAAATCAATGAAAAATATAAATAAAATCTATGTATAAAATCATTGATGAGACATAGAGTTTGAGGGTGGATTCAAGGTATTACTCACTATTTCACTATGGAATAATGTTATTAGGGTTAGAAAGAATGGGAATCATGGTCCTAGATTTATATATTCCCCATTGAGATATCGTATTTTATAAGTGTTTTGGAATATTTACTAGTACTCGTGACTATCATATTTTATGTAAATGATGATTTCATTGTATCACTAAAGGGTAAGTACATATAGGATTCCATAAATGTAATAAATCCCTAGGTGTGACCCATGGATAATGAATATTATGATGAGGATAAGATGGTCATGATCATATATCACATAGAGAGTTCAACAAAATAAAAAAAATCACTTGGTCAATGTAATTGGGAAGAACCAAATCTTGGATGACTAATTATCGAATCTAGAAGAGGTGATGAAATTAAGTAGCCAAATCTATTTTAATATAGGAAATGATATTTTTGTGGTGAAATATTGGATTTAATTAATATTATTACAAAAATATATTTTATAAAATATATTACATGTGTATGTAGTAAATTCATTATTAAGTAATACAGTTAAAGAATACCCATGCACTACTGAGGCTATTTTAGGCCATTATAAAATATATACCATCGGTATTAAAATTTTCTAAATAATCATAATAGATGATAACATATCCATTATAAAGTTTCCATATTGATTAGAAAATATTAATCATTATGATAAATCCTAAATAAAATAGATATAAGATATAATGGTGTCAAAAAGTAGGATAATAACCAATGAATACCTCTTTTCAAAGATTCCAAGGGGTATATAATTACAGTGATTTACCATTGATTGTTCCCCACATGATATTCAATCACTAAATCATGAAAAAAATATTTATGAGATAATTGAATTATTATCATGATGAAACACAAAATAATGTTCACCAAAACACAGAAATAATATACTACCATCACACATGTTACCCTTGGAAAATAAACAATAATTACCAGGGTTTATGATTTTAGTCCTTAGAAATATGAATTTTCAGATCTTATTTTAAGTAAATATTAAATTTATTTATCTATTTTTTGTTATTTCATTATATTTTTCATATAATTTTAAAAATAGTTTGATAAAAATTATATTTTGATTTAATGAAACTAAAATTATATTCTTTTTAAAATATATATTTTCAATTGAATTAATTTTTTATAAAAGTGTTTTTTAAATAATGTTAATTTCATGAAATTTTATGATTTAATAATTTAAAATAAAGTATATATGATAATATAATTTATTGAAGACCAACAAATTTTTTAGAGGTTAAAGAAAGTGGATAATGTCACAAAAATATTATATTTCAGAAATTAAAATTATAATTTATAAGTACAAATTAATAACATTATAAAGGTTTTTGGGTGAAATAAATATTATTTTTTGATTAAGAACTTCAAAAATTTCTAATAGTTAATTTTTCATAATTTTTCGAGACTACAGATATTTGGGGAAAAAATAAAAACGGTTTAAATATAGGGTATATATTATAAAAACATAAAATCACAGAAGTGATGTAACAAAAAATATAAATGGAACCCCTGACCAAATATAGATTTATTCTTTACAAAAATATTCATATAAAGGTTTAAAAATAAGTTCATAAACATTTAATGAATATAAAAAAACCTTTGTAATATTCTATTGTTTTAAAATTAATTCATTTTAACATGACTCATGACCACATATTCAATTTATTCATTTTAATTTGGTGTATTCATATCCTAAATAATATTAATAACCTATTCTATTCTTTTAAATAGAAAAATAAATGGGAAATTTTCTTATAATTATTCTGTAACTTAGAGACTAAAGGCAATGTTTATAATGTTTTAAATAATCACTGTCTCTTTTTCAATAAATATCCACCTATACTCCCATTATAGTTCACTCAACACCGATTATTCATGAATTTACCATCTATATCCCTATGAAATAATTCTGAAATAGTTCAATAGTTCTACTAAATATTTTAGGATCACCATATCTAGAAAAGGAATTCACTCTGATTCTTTTTTATTCAATGATCAATTTGAACTAAGCACTTTATATTTCCAATTGTTAAGGTTTTAATGTGATTCTCTGCAAAAAAAAATTTCTTATGATTTCCAGGGAATGAGATACCACCAATAACACTCATTAAACACATCACAAATCATTTGTGTACACCCATATACTATAAATATTATAGCATGATTTTAAAGTCTTCTAATTTTTATTATGAATTTTTATCCCTGCATCCACTAAAGGGTTTTAACAAAAATATAACTATACATAATTGCTTAGGGACTTCTATTTTTATAACACAATGTATATAATAATGGTATTAAATGTCATTAAAAAAATTATATTGTTGTTTGATCGATGCTCAACAAAAATGCAAGCACATATATCGAAAGTGATCAGTGGGTTTGGAATTTTATGAAGACATTAAAGGCATTGGGTAATGTTTTTATCCCATGAGAACCCATGTATAGTGAAAATGTATTTTTCTTAAGAACTATGTTTTTCATTTCTTAGTGATTAGTCTTTTCTTATGATAATCATATCATTATTCTTGTTTCTTCTATATTCTTATGTCTATTTGGTGTTATAAATATATAAAATGATAAATAATTCCTGATTATGATTTTAAACATTGTTTGGAATCGTGTTATTGTACTAAATAATGAGTAATTTTTTTAAATATATGGGCATTCATACTTGCAATATGATCAATAGTGAATTATTATCTCATAGAAATGAAATGTAACGAATTTATAAAGAGATCAAGTATAAACCCCATTTAATTAATCCTATTAGCTATTTTGTAGGGTGTAATGTTATAATCAAACATTATTTTTCCAAATTATTTTTTAGTATGGGTAATAGATATAAAATATCCCTACAGATCTCTCTTTGAGCCAACGATTTTTGACAACTATGCATTAAGAAATACACTCAAAAATCTAGATTTCATTTATACCCCAATAAAATTACACTTTTATTATACATTAAATCTTCATACTACCATGATTAATAGAGAATTAAGACAAAAATGTACTTCCCAAGGTGACATAAAATCATTTCAACCGTATAATGTTTTCTTGACATTAATATTAATAATGGAACATGTCCCCCTTATTAGTAAATTTCTTTTATTTAAGTATATTAAAGTTATTAATACCTCACAATGTTTGAGTTGTATCTCATGAAACAATTAAAACTATATATCATTGTTATTGTTTTTGGACTGAGACACTACAAAATAACAACCATCATTGATGGGTCCAATGATTTTCCATCTCATTAGATTAAATGACCTAAGAGTAAAATATTTTAAATAATGAATTCTCATATAATTATGTTGGAATAAAAATTATACATCCACATTAACATCAACACATTTTTCAAATAATCATCTTTCTATTTGATTCTTATGGAATATACAAAAATATCATCTTTAATGTGCATGGAAAATTCATTGAGGTAATCTATGAAAATATTATTTCTTATATCGATGTAGATTTTGTTTTCATTGGGCAATCCAAAAGGAATTACTATATATTAAAATGGAATATAAAAGAAAATAAATTTTATCATTTCTATATTCTCCCTCTTGAAACTAAATTTAGGATATCCAGAATAGAAGTAAATCTTTGAAATGGATAAATAATTTCACATATGATTAAACAATTTTTTAGTATACGGTAGATTATTATTTTCTTTGTAGTTATTTTTTTACATTTTATATAATGAATTCAATGAATAATTAACAAAAAATAATTCTTAATAAAAATAACTAGTTCACTCCTTGGTGACTCACTAGGGATTATTTATCCCATAAAAACATTTTCTTGGGGTTTATTATTAAATTTCAAAACTTTAATTTTTCATAATATATTATAGTCAATGATATAGTTGTAACACTTGTTTTTAGTCGTATTGAAATTTAAACATATCAACTAATTGTAAGACTTGGGATTTCATTATGTAATACATCAATATAATCATGAACTATACGAATATATTAGAAGACATGTCTATCCTAAAGTATTGGAGATAAACATATATAATGAGTTGGTTGTATTACTTATATAATGGGAGTAACATCCATTTCTTGTTAATATTAATCCCTATACTTAATGATGATCATAGGTATATTTCTAAATATAAAATTTGTGTTCCATTCCATGAAAATTGATTTTTTCTCTAGATATTGTAATCTGATAAATTTCTAAAATCAAATAAATTTTCACTAGAGGAATAATCATATGATTTAGAATGTGTGTATTCCCATAATCATATACAAGATAGTTAATACTTTCATGAGATATGATAGTTTTAACAATTTAATTTTTTTACATATAACTAAATATTTAATCATTATTGAGGTGACATGATACACAAAAATTTTTTATTCTAATATACAACAGTGGATAAATATTGAATAAAATAATAAATTTATAGTTCCATTGTGAAAGGAAGGTGTACATTTCACCACATCATTATCATGACCCCATTTATTAGTTTTGGTCACATGATCATTCCATTTGACACTAGAATTAATTGTTTTGTCTCAACAATTTTTTCATTGACTCTTGTATTTGTGATATGTTTTGAATAATACCCACACTCCTATTAATTATAACATTTCTATGTGGGTGGAAAACTTTTCGATGATTTCTCACAATTCCTATTATTAGATGGCCTCTTTACATTATTACAATATTCTTATGATTCATAAAATTATTTTCGACATATAAAACATTTACCAATTCCAACTATGAAATTAATTTCATTCTTCATTATACACATTTTATACAAAGGAAGCTTAAAAGTTTCCCCCATGGTTTTCTTTGTTAGAATTTACCAGGAATTACATCTTATTCATTTTTTCCAATACCAAGAGAACTCTTAGAGACCTCAATATCCATTTAAATCATGATAACAAACCAATATAAATCATCATAGTTTTAAATGAATCTTATAGTGACTTCCTTTTAGTTAAATTTGACCATCTAATTAAATAATCTTTCAAATTTTATTTTCTGATCGATGAAAAAACTTTAATAATACCTTATCAGTATTTTAATTTTTTACACATAGTTATTAAGGTATTTTCATCAACATTTTTTTCCCGGTATTTATATTGTATTTTCATGTTAATTGTTTTATAAAAATACTTATTGAAAAAAATCATAAACATTTCCAACGTTATGTTGTTAATTTCTTCATATTTCCATATATTATTGATAAGCATACACTATTATTATCTATAGCATTCCAAATGATTCCAAACAAAATGGAACATCACCTAGTCTAATAATGTGATTATAAAGTATATCTTTACTATGTTATTGATATACATCCTATTTGTAATTTGATTGATAAAGATATTGTAGGGTGTATGATTTATCAAAAAATATTCTACATAATGATGATCCCTCAATGTGAATTCTAAATCATTACATGATCTTCATTTACAGTCATTACATAAGAGCATAGAGTGATTATAGTTAAAATATATTTCATCCTATCTCTTGAGATAGTTATTTTGAATGAGGATAACTGTTTAATTCTCAATCACAATCATTTTTAACCTGATTATTTTTGGTTCTATACATGAACTAAAATGGAAAATCATAATTATGCATCAAGATACAATGATCATAGGGAAGAATAATATATTTTTTAAAATAATTTTAGAGTTACAAATTATTTTACCTTATAATCAACCTATGAAAATGATTGAATATCTCATATGATCTAGGGTAATCAAATATTTAAATACATCTTAATAAATCATAACGAGAATATGAATTTGGAAAATAACATATCTTGGGAGTGTCTATCTAGGTGTGATGTATTAGTCACACATATTGTGCATCAATGATAGTCAAGGAAATACACAATCCAATCAGTTCATAATTTTTACTTGAAGGTTCATTTAATATAAAACCACAAAAAAATCCATTATAACAATAGGGATGTATATTCAATGAATAAACACAATATATAAATTAAATTTTTTTAAAATATTTTCATAAAACAGATTTATGAAAAGGGTTATCAAAAAAATTAATATTTTTAATATAAAAATTTAGATAGACCCCCCTATGATACCATCTATTTTGAAATAAATGTAATATTCATAAATATTACCTCATTATAAGTGTAAAATAAATTCATTTTAATACAATACACAACTATAGACTATAAGTGTTCCATTTTAATGGAGACTATATATATAATTATCTTTTTTAATGAGATACAAAAAAATATCCCATGAGTATCTTCTCATGTTGATCATTTAGTAGTCATACCATATATAAAAACATTTTTGATAACCTAGGAATTGGAAACATATAAAAGGGTGAGATTATATGCTTAGTAATAGTAGTAATAAGAGGTATAAATCAACATTCACACATGAGAATACAATAATAATAATGTTATTGGAACATGATTATCACTTAGGAAAATCATACACAATCAGTCTGTGATCATAAATAATAAATCATGGCCTAAGGTTTTCTCAAATAAAAATAAATAAGTCATAATTATGTGGAAAATCATTTTCTAATCAAGGTCTATTTCCAAAACTGTCATTGCGGATTTCTTTCAGTCCCCATTACATAATTTCATTAGTCTTAGTTCACTCCCATGAATATCTTGTTGAAAGGAATACCATACTGATCTAGGATTTCTCCACATACCGGACCTTATTATATCATGATATATCAATCATTACGCAAGTCATAGGTCAGATATAAAATTACATACTCACATATAAAATATTGAAAACCATAAATATATATTAAAAACAATCATTTAACATTCATCAATTTATCATTTCAAAACCCATGGAATGTATAAAATTTTAATAAACTTTTCATCATTTCACAATTTTTAAACCATGGAAAATAAATATTAGTTATAAAGGTTTCATAATAACTTAATTAAATCATAGGAAGGATGTGGGATTTAATTATCATCCTTAAATAATATTCATAATAAGGCATAAAAACATGGAATGTGGATAGTATCATAAGATCATATCTCCATTAAATCACAAAAATAAATAATGGATATTTTTAAAGATGAAAACTATAACTAAAATAACATTTATTACATGATTTGAAAACATGTGAAAACTAATATTTTATTATTATAATATATTAATTAAAATATTATCATAATAATGAGAAAATTAATTAATTTACAAATTTAATTATTAAATATCAATGGAATACTAAAATTATTGAAAGATCAAAACTATTAGAAATTCCATTAATACCATTTGTTCTAAAAAGTATACATTTTTTGCACTTTTTTAAAAATTTATTATTCAAAAAAGGATCTTTAAGATATGAACTTCTAAAATTCTGTAAATAAAGTAATATTTAGTAAAATTACGTTTATAAAATAAAATATTTGAGAAAACATCCATTAAATTATTTTTAAGATCATAGGTACGGATAATATATTTTTTGACCAATGGTGAATTAAGGTTGATTTAATTTTAAAAACACTATCTTGATCCTTTATAGTACTATTGATTGTGAAATGGTAATAATAAATTACAATTCATGGTGTAAATATGGGAGAATAAAATATTTTTAATACATTATAATATCAAAATAATTTCCCCTAATTGAAATTTAGAAAATCCTTAATAAATATTATATTTTATGTAATATCTTATACCACAAGACTCATCATTCTTCATATATATTGAAATAACATGTAAAATAAATATAAATTAATATATAATTATATTAAATGACAAGATTCATATATAAGATACTATGTATCATTACTTTATAATTTTCCATTTTCCTTTTATTTGAAATTTATTAATTAAATTGAACATTCCATTGAAAACTAGAAAATTTTCTTTACATGTTTTGGTTTGATTTTATCATTACATGAAACATTATATTATTTTCATTAAATAAACAACAATAATAATAAAATAAGTTTCATAATTAATCGACATGTAATAATTTATAATCAGTATTATAAATTGGTGATGAAAAATGAATTACATCACTCTGTGGTTATGAAAGAACAGACCTATTTTTTTTTAAAAATCCACTTTTTGATCAATGGAATTCAATTATGGTAAATAATGACTAAAAATTAAATAATAATTCTAATATTATGAGTAATATATGTATAAATTAGTTAAATATATCATAATTACCATTATTGTTTAGCATTAATGAAAAAAGAATCACATTACATTGTAGATGAGGTAGTCCACATGCATACACCATCGAGTTTTTCGTCTTCCAATATATGAACATGTAAGAGGAAAAATAAGATAATGTAATTAATGATTTATAATTATTTAAAAAATTTAATTTATAAACATTATATCAATAATGATAAACAACCATTAATGTTGGATCCAAAAAAGTAAATACATATCTATGTGAGGAGGTAGTCTGCACATACAAACAAATGATGATTTTGATTCCCAAATAATGGTGAACGGGAGGAGTAAATGTATGTCCATCAAAATAATAAAATCTAGGTATATTTATTATAAATTACTAATCATGTCATGATAGATACCATGTTTTTATAAATATTGGAAGGTAAAATAAAATAAAATATATATTGTTAACAGTTATACCACTTCATTGAGAATCCTCATTTGTCTTACCCTATAATCATTGAAATGATTGAATTTTGATAAAAATGAACCTCTAGGAATCTTATAGAGATGATGTGAAATGAAATGGTGATGGATTTGATGAACATAAATTCACTTGATTTGTGATAAATAAAATTATAGGTGATGTCCTTTTATAAGGGACAGAGATGAAACACATTAAATTTTCAAAAAGATTAAAATATAATAATTGATTACTCGAATAAATTTTCTCAAAAATGAAGTATACTGGATAATATGATAAATATAGGTTAGTAATGAAAAATAAAATATAATAAAAATTTATTTTTCATTTGTATTAACCATTAATATTTTACTTTATCAACATTTATCCTTTTTAAAATATAACTGTGGTTATTGCATTTTTTAATAAATGTTATTATCCATAATGACCAAAAAATATTTTGATATTATTACATAATATTAATTATGTATTTTAAAAATAAATGATCAATTAAGAAATAATTCAATTTTAATATATCTATAAAATCATTTTAAAATATATATGTTAAATCCAATAAAATCATTTTTGCATAAAAACATTTTTAACACAAAACTAACAATATTGTTATTACTTGCATAGTAAGAAAATTATATTAATGTAAAAACACATTATATATTATATATTCTAAAAAAATATTTAAAATAATTAATTAGTATCGATTAATTTAATTTATTAAAAATAAAATCACAATTCAAGGACACAATTATTTTCCGAAAAAATAGCTCTTGTTACACCCAATAGAATATATTATCATTTGAAACATTTTGAACATCGATTAAATAATTTTACAGGGGATTATAAAATAATTTTTTGTACTTTTTTATTCCAATTAATCCTTTCCAATTCAATTAGTGGAAATAACTATCAAATTAAATAATAATACATTAATATTATATCATAGTTTTTTAAACTCAATGTTTTATGTATAACAAGTTAAAAATGAATTAAATTTATTTTAAAATATATATATTATTAAATCATAAAGTATTTTATATATTTTAGAATAGAAAATAATTTTCACCAGAATAGTTCACTAATAAACATGATCCCTAATTCAAATAAAGAGAAATCAAACCGTGTAATATCCAAATATTTTAAAAGAACACTAAGTTTGATAGAATATATAAAATAAAACAATGATCTTAAGAGAATTATGAAATATAAATATTTAAATATTGTAGATATAGCATATCTATTAAATAAGTGGTTAAAAATATGATAACATAAATTAAGAAATATATCTGATGGTTATACTAAATAAACATTTATTGATTACTTATTAGGAAATAAGGACTCATTTTTTATTAAGTCGGATTATTTTATAAAATAATTTTTATTCAAAAAATTGGTATTTTTAGTTTCTTGTGAGTGAATATTATAATTAATTTTTAAATGGTTATTGATTTTATTTTATACAATGAACATTATTTATTAAATCATAATACGAAAATTATCTTTGGGTGCAATTTTTTTATTTGTATGATATGATTGATTTTTTAGTGAATTGTGAAAAAATATGATTTTTGTAAAACTATCGTTTCATTTAATTGAAAATTATTAATATGATTGGAATTTGAATATAAATAACCATCTAAATAAATAATTCCAATTAATAAATATGCTAATCAATATAATACGAAGAATGATCAATATTATTTTCATCAAAAAGAAAGCAATTATTCTTAATAGAAAATGTAAATAAAAAATGAAAAAAATATATCACCTTCTACTCAATTTAATATTAAAAAATTCTTCAAACTCAATATCAAATCCATTTAATCTATCATTAAACTAATTAATAATATTTTAAATTTTGATGAAAATATTTTAACTATAAATTTGAATTAATCATAAACATATGTATTCAAAACATAAATATTTATCTGTTAAAATTATATTTCTAAAACATAATTGAAAACCATATATAAATTGTTACATTATAAGGCAATAATAAGTTTTTCATATAATATAAAGATACCCAAACACACATAGTGTTCTACAATTTTATTCAAAACATTATATAACTCACTTAAATATATTTGTTATTAAGAAATCATATATATAACCAGAATAAAAAAATTAAGTCTACCAAATATAAATTTCATATTTAAAATTTATTTTATTTACCATAGTAAATTCAATATAAACAATATGAACTCATAAATATGTATTGAAACTTAAAAAATATAAACCATTTAGTTGCAGTAGTTAATTTCATTAAATAAAACCCATTTTATAACAAAATAATCAGTTTTGGACACTTTCTTTATATATAATGTAATATTTAACATAATGTTTTTTAAAAAACTCATCATCTGTAAAGAAAAAAATTATTATTTAAATATAAATTAAAAAATATGATACGGAATGAAATTAATTCCATTCTTGTCAGTGTTTTAATTAATAAATGAAACACTAATTTATATATTATAAACGAAATTAAACTACAACCAAACATGACAATATATTTTGATATATATTTTATAAATTAAAAAAACTTTTAATTTTATTTATATTATAAAATATTCATAATTTAAAAATTGATTTATAAATTTTAATACCTATAAAAATTTTATGTTATTAATAATAAAATTAATAAAATTTTGCAAGAAAAAAAATAAATATATATAAAACATAAATCATTATTTTCAAGATATTAACAATAAATAGCTACTAAAATCAAAATAGTAAAATCATTAAAAATCCATATAAAAATAGAATTTTTAAATATATGATATTCAAAACACTTTTCAAATAATATGACAATAATATACTAAGAAATATAAATTATTTTATCATTGATAAAATGTAAAATTAAATTATTTCATCATTAAATAAATAAAAAATTTAATCATAATGTTTCAAAATTTATTTCTACCCGTACTTGTTTATAAGAATAATGAAATAGAATAAAACAAATATAAAAAACTAAACATGAAAAAAAGATAAACTTATTACTATAATGATTATTTCTTTTTCATCATGTAATAAATGCTCTAACATTGTACATGAAACTAAAACACGTATAAATAATAATATCCCGAAAATAGTACAGGAATCCGTGAATTTAGATATGCGGAGAAGACACTCTATGAGAAGACGTATCGCTAAGATGAAGATGGAGATGGAATATATGCACTGAGATGATAAATTTGAATATCTTTACTGAAAGCATCGTGATATATGTATTTATAAGACAATTAAATGAACTAAATATTACAAATATAAAAATCAATTTAAATATAAAAATTTGGCAGTATACAATTGATATTTATGGTGGAGGTTCTGGTTTGGTAAGATAATATCATAAATATGGGAAAGACCATCAATTTTAACTAAGTAGACCACGTTGATTTTTTTAATAATAATTAATTTTAAAATATTAAAAATATAAATATTTTTATTTAAAACATAAAATCCTTTATTTAACTAACCATATTAAATTCACTCATTAAATTAATTGTGATGATCTCAAAGATGAATCCTAAAAAATAACTATCTTCCACATGTCTGTTTTCCTGTCAAAATAGAGGTTATGGAACACTAATGTTAATGTAAAAACCAACACATATATAAATAAATATATGAAATAAATATATTTTCAAATATAGAATAAATTTTTATATAATTTCACACAATTGTTTTTATTTATAATTTATAACTACAATTTATCAATACTAAAAATACATCATGATATGTAATTTTTTATATCAATTATCAAAAAAAAGAAAAAATATAATAATTAAAAAAAATGAACATATAAAAATGGATATATCCTAATTTTTTAACAATTAAAAAAAATTATGTACTCAGCTAAACAATCCCACTTAATGAAAAATATCATAAGAAATCAGAACACAAATACCAAAAAAATAATATAAATGATTATTCAAAAAAATGTTGATTTAAGATAAACACCTTAAAGATCTAGGACCTGTGAAGTAGAAAGAAAAATACAACATTTAATTAAAAAAGATGGTATATTTACATATCTTTTTATATGATTTAAATTATTCAGACCCGATAATTTAAAATTTATCCGTGCTTAAAAAAATATTTCAAACATGAAAACTGTAAAAATATATAGAATATTAAAATTTATGTAAAATTATTTTCTAATTACTATTATATTAAATTCTAAAAATAAGAGTTGTGATATTTAATTTTATTATTAGTAATATATAAAAAATATTTTTCAAACATTAAATATTTTTAATTTCAATACTGGTGTATGAATCAAAATAAATAAATAATTATAAGAGAAAAACATTATTAATGATTAGAAGAATAATATTTTAATATGAAATATAAAATAATCATTATAACTATCTGTAGAAAATTCATTCCTCATCCCCATTATGGTTATATAAAAAATGAATCTCAAAACATAATAAATGCATTCCAACCTTCCTTTTTAGGATGAAACTAGTGTTATGAAAAATTAAATTGAAAATAGAAAACAAAACACACACACACACACATATATATATGACCAAAAATATATTATCTACCATAAAATATATTTTCAAATAATTTTATGTTGTTGACTTTTTATTGATTCAGTATCTATAATAGACCATTTTAACTATTTTTCATTACTTGTATTTTAATATATATATTATCAAAAAATTATTAATTAATAATAACAAACTTATAAATAAGAATAACACTTAATTATTTAACATTTTACTTAAAATATTTTTGTACTCCTCCTAATAAACTAATTAAAATAATAGAACAACCCTCCAATATAAAAAACAATATACCATTATATTGGGAGAAAAATTTTATCCATGTATATCCATAAAAACCACATTAATGATTCATGGGTTTTCATTAAGAAACTCCCCAAAGGATAATTTTTATTAATATTTATTTAAATTTTCTCTATTAATTTACATATAAATATTGACACATATTCTAATATTAGTTCATTTCATCAAAATTTAATTTCATCTCCAATTGAAAAAATTAAATAAACATTATTTATAATAAATTTTTATAAAAATGTGTTAAATATAACTCAATGGATATAAATGACCATTATGGACTCCCAAGGCTGCTCTTTTCTATCTAATTGAATCACATCCAATGAGGATATAAAATTATATTCCTGCAAAAACCAGACATTCTAATATTAATGGTAAACTACATTATATTTGGTCAATATGTGTCATTATTATTATCTAAATTAATATGTGTTATCTATTCCCCATCAGAATTTGAATGTTTTTGAAAATGTATAATACCATGGTTACAAACATTAAAAATGGAATTATCTAATGAATAAGGAGAAAACTCTTTAATAGGTGGGAAATCAATAGTCTTGTAGGTTTTTTTCAATTAAATATTTAATTTGAATAAATAATTTTATTAGTAAATATTTATTAATATTAAAAAATAAGCACACCTTGGTAATTGTTCAACTACATCTCTTTTTTTCTTTAAAATACTAAATTGTAAAGAAATTCATTATACCTAAATTTTTTTAAAAAAAATTGAGTATATAAAAATAATAATTACTAAAATGTTCAAGTAAATAAAATGTTTTGACATGGGTAAATAAAAATATGACTCCATGATTCTTCACAAAATAATATTCATCTTGAACAATTAAAAATAAAATTAATTTTTAAAATGATATAATCCTTAACGATTTTCAATATCAATATTACAAAAAAAAAATATGTTTTTATATATGTAATTTTATCTTAAAAATAATGATCTACACCACGTTTTTCAATCAAAAAATGACTAACTATAACTGTTAAACATACAATTTGACAAAAAAATACTATAAATACTAAATTTATATATAATTAATAATACAGTATTATTTATATAAAAATTTAAAATACATGTAAATTTACACAATGAAATAAAATATTAATATTTACCTAAATAATTGGATGACTAATTTATTAATTTTCAATTTCCCTTCAACATGACAATTTCATAGAGTGCTGACTACGACAACATTATATTAATTTTTATCATCTATAAATCACACGATAGTTAAATAAGCTTTGTATAAATCCATCACATCATCATCATCAACATCATAAATGAATTGAATTATTTCCCATAGAAAAACAATGGAAATATAATAATTAGATTCATAAATGACATAAAATATTTACTATTCATGTGTCACTATAAAAAATTGTTCCTCTTTAGAACTAAATATTTTCAAATTAACCCTTGAAAACACATAATCATAATATTTCACACCACCATTACTACCAAACATATTAAATTGAAACACACTTAATCAAAATTTAGTGTAATTAATTTCTCATAGGTCCTTAGTAAATCAAATGTATTTATTTAATGCAAAAAATAATTTTTTATATTTTGCAGATGAAAAAGGTAGTGCTTCAACAATGACCATTACCCCATTATTTTGGTCTGTATTTTTATTAAATAGATTTTTTGTGTAAAGCGTATTCCAATTATTATGAAAACCAAACCGTGTGGCCCCATTAAGAGGTGGTCTCGTTGAAGACCACTTCAATGTTTTTTGTGTACATATATCTATGATTTTAATCAATTAAAACCTGAAACATGTTTTTTGTTTATAGTTAATCCAATAAATTTTTTTTCATTTGATATCATACCTTTATTTTAGAAATATTAATTATATTAATTTTTTAACCTCTTTTTAGTCATTTGATATATATAAATGTGTCTGCATCACTTCATCAGGTAGATTGAACTTTACCATTAATCCTCAAATCCCGCTAAATTCAATTTTAATAATCATATTTCCATTCATAAGGAGACAAGAATGTTCTACATTATACAAATAATCATTATTTAAACAAATAACCTATTCAAATACATATTATTGAACAATATATTTGTTCAATAGTTTATAGTTTTTAACATATCTTTTTAGAATTTTAATTTATGTTTAATAATGATTCATCAAAGACAAATAAATTGGCCAACATTTTGTATCCCATGCACCGCATGAATAATCGGATGAACCATTATATTCAAACGTGGTTTTGAGAAATACATTTTTTGGTTAATTTTTTTAAAAGAATAATCATTATCAAATACATCTTAAAAAATGAAACATCTTATTTTATATAAATTGATATTAAAAAATTACATTACATGATGATTATATTCCTGAAAGGAATTATAAATATACCAGTTATAGATGATGAATCAATATAAAAAGCCATGATATTTCATAAATATCAATTGAAAATTCTAAAATAAAAAAATCAAAATTGAATAATATTCACTAAGAACATGAGTACCATAATGTCACTATCATAAATTCATCTTCTCATTATTTCTTTGTTTGTGACTAGATGGAGGTATATATTTTGTTTTTCCCTTCATAGTATATTCTCATAATAAACGTATTTCCATGGATATTAAGTACAATATATCATCCAATAAATATTATTCATTTATTTTATAAGTAGAAAACATCCAATAAATGTAACACATATGTTTTTCCCATCATGAATAACGTCAATTTTATTTTATATCTAAAAAATATCCAATACTGTAGTTTAATGAATACACAATGTTTTTCTATATATTTTTTAATGATTATAACAACATTTCTATGCAAATGTGAAATAATTTTTTTCCAAATTATTATAATATTATACATATAACAGTTGTTGTGGGTGAAGATTTTATTCCTTTAAAGAATAAAAAAATTACTACACAAAATTATTATGATCAATTAGGGAAAATATTAAATTTCAAATGTACACTATCTTTCACATTTATAAAATTGAAAATATAAATTGATTTCTTAAAAAATTTAACATGCTTTGTATACCTTAACACTATATGAAGATACACATTCATATGAAGAAAAGTCATAAGTAGTGAAAATCATCGAAGCACATAAAACAAAATAATATTTCATTCATTCATCAAAAAATGTAACATATATATCTCAAAGAAGTGGAATATCATAAATCAACTGTGAAAGATACACATCAATATTGATTCCCAGCTGTTTTGGATAAAAAAATAATCATGATCATAATAACCTTGTTGGGGGATTTTTTTTCATAAAACATAATGAACAAATGTTTGTGTTTTTTCATTCACCATAATGCTTAATGTAATAAATACGGGAAATTTTTATAAACATTTATATTTCATCCAAAAGAATACACAACCATTGGGGAAATAATGCCTCTTTTTATGTGAGAAAATCATTGGTATTAGTATTTTATCTAATATCAAAAATACTAAGAACCCTATATATTTAGTGCAACATAATAATATTTGTTTCTTATAATTTCTATAAAATCATTAAATAGTTATTTTTTTTAATGGTTACAATTCCCACATCAAGAATAAAATTTTCGATAAAATCATACATATCATTGCAAATATTTTCATCCACAATATATGATGAATTATTTTTTCATTCATCATGATATATCCAACATGTTAAATTATCGATAAAACCATAGCAAATGAGATGATCCTAGATTTCTCTATAATTTATCATTTTCATATTAAAACACTTCACACATGGATATAAAATAATATCATTGTTTTAATGATTTATTTAATCAAATTTATTAAAATAAAAACAACCTTTTTCATATTTACCATTGGTTCTTAATATATTCATCCAATTAACATCCATTAAAATAGAAGATCACAATATAATATATGACTATATAAAAACATATAAATTTTATAAATATATAGAAGGCAGATACATTTTATAACATAAATCATATAAAAATAATAAAAATACTGCTGATAAGAATTGGATCATAAAAAAATTATTATATATAATTATAATAACATAATTTACATTCTATGCATTAAAAATTAAATAATAATAATAAATATTATATCTTCAAAATTATACAAATAATTTAACATCAACAATAAAAATAACACTTATCCATATTTCATAAATCCTAAAACATATAGGAACTAATATTAAATTATCACAACAAACATTTCATTAAAAAATATATGTCATTTTTTTTAAAAAAATTAATATAAATCAATATAAAAAAACATTTACAAAAAATTATTGACAATAGATATTTAATTACTTCAAATTATTAGGAACAAAATAAAAATTTAATTACTCTATGTATTGATTTTATTTAAATTTTTAATTATAATCTATGCTTCACGATCCTGTCGATGGAATTATTATACTTATTTTTATGCTTGGATTGATTTTTAAAAACAACTAATACACAACTAAACCATATTTTTTTCAATTTGATACTTCAATATATACATCAATATTCTTTTTTAGATAACCCATAAAAATTACAATAATCATCAATTCAAATTTTTTGTTAGAAAAAACAATGGTAAAATATAAATGGTTAAAAATCTAGATCAATGGCACAATCTAATACAATAACAAGCTAATAGATAAAATTGATTTATTGAAATCCCAAAACAAAAAAAATGCTCAAAATCAAATAATTTGTACATTTTGACCAAAATAATCACATTCATTTCAAATTGTAGGATGGTTCATATCATGTATAAAAAAATAATACGCCTTATTCCAAATAATAAAATATTATTTTTCTACAAAATAGATAGTATTTTAAAATGATTTGTGATATTAAAATAAATTTTTTTTATTATTAAACATTTTAATTATCTATACCTTGTTAAATTTCATAATAAAAATAACTATTAATTTGAGGAAAATAAATTATGAATCAATTTCATGAAAATATAATATGCCATAATTTTGAAAAAAATCATTCTCCTAATTTATTAAACTAATATTTTTCATATGTATTTACTCCATATATATATTTCAGAAAAAAATTAGCATATGGTAATATTTACCACTTTCAGGATATAATTAATATAAACATATGACAACTAAATTTTTTTTTTATGATCTATAATTTTTTTTATAATTACGATTTAATTACAAAAATTTAGTAAATGGTGATTCCTATATATCACAAGAATAAAAATTATTTTAATACATAAAATATTTTTTGGTTATCATTAAGAACCTATATTGATATTTTTTATGAAGAATAAAAAATGTACAATTTATGTCATAAATATTTAATGAATTGTAATAATTATATTATAACATATATGACTCTATATATATTTCCTGATTTTTATTCAAATCCAAAAATATATACTTTTTTAAAAATGAAAAATAAGAAAGGTCATGGATATTAGTTTCAAATATATATATATATATATATATATATATATCTTTTTTAAAATAAAAATTAATTCCATAATTTTTTTTGAAATAAATAAAAAATAATTAGAAATTTATAGATAACAATAAAATCCTTACAAATAAATGGGTGGAGGAATCAAATTTATCACTAATAGATTCATAGTTCATTTTATAAATTTAAAATAATAATTTAGACAATTCAATGTTGGATAATAAAAAATTTATCTTGAATATATATTTAAAATGTCAAATTTAGTGGAAGGGGGAACATTGCAAGACAAAAGAAAAATGATTTAGAAAATAAACAAGAAAATAGACCAGCACAAAATTTTATGCAAAATTTTCATGTGATTATAATTGTCTTTCTAAGAAATGTACTTCTTATATTTTTTGTGTCACAAACTAGGTGAGGATGCCATTTGACCCAACGGCCGACCTAGTACATGGAATGGGCCAATGTGAATTCTCAATCCCCACATGAAAAGAAAAAGGACCTCGGTATCCGAAACACGTCATGGGATCAATTTTAAAAAGATTCATAAGAATAAAAAAAATATTTTAATGACTCAAATTTTGTAATGTTTTTATATTATAAAATAATTTAGAAAATTACATGACTATGCACTGATATGGTGTGACATTATGAGGCCCGATGTTCCTGGAATGATATGGTATAATAAAATAATTATTTTAATAAAGTGTGTGGGGTATTTTTCTCTAAAACAAAAATAACATTTAAACTGGTTCTCAAATAATATATTGGTGGTCACCTTTGTGTTCATAGTAGAAATTTTACCTTAGTGGGGGCCTGATGTTGACCGATATTGGCTGACAGTGAAAGATTGATATTGGATGTAAACATAAATAAAATATTATTAACAAAATATTTTTTCTGACGCAACATATATTCTCTATAAAAATGAATTTGTTATAAATCTATTGTTACCCCCTAAACACTTGAGTTTCTCTAAGGTAGAGCGAATAAGGCTCTCCCATTTATTTGAGAAATCAAGAGAGAAAATTTGATTGTAGCATAGCAGATCTATGAACACTAGAAGATAAGGGATCCACGTTGATGTGGACTTCGATTCTTCTTCATTGAAAAATCCAACATTGAGTTAGGGTGTTTATTCTCTTCCTGATTTTTCTTCCATGTTCAAATATTCAAATGATAAATGCATACATCCTAGTAATTGGTTTATCCACAATTCGTCCATTATTACAGGATAGATAAATTGATGTGGGGTTTAAAAAAGGAATATAGATCCATTGTATTTTATGGAAATTTTCATGTTCATCTTACTAACATGGACAATTCACACCTGACATGAACAAGGCCAATATTAGTCTAACTTGGCATTCATTTTATTTTTCTCTTTCCCTCATTCTTCGTGTTCCTCATTAATCAGAAATTATGAACAGAGGTTCGTTTATCCATTGATCTATGGTGCAACAATATGAAAACGATGATCCGATAACGTGGTTGCATAATGCAGTGGTTGTGCAAGGTAGATGAATTGGCCAGTTCAGTTAAGCGTGGTAGGATAAGGTCGGGCTTGGTGGGGCAGCTAGTCCATGAATGGTGAGGAAGTAATGGTATGCCAAAAGGACAGCAAGTGGCGGCGATGGGATACGGTTGTAAGAACCCGATTATTCTTCTTGAGGTACGAGTTTCTTATTTTCCTATTTCCTTAAGTGTTTATGAGTAAAATAAAGAAAATGTGTGGGGGGGATTCCAAATTCTGTGGGTACACGCAGTGTACATTTCTACACACTGTGTACTTTGGACGTGTGAGATGAGTAAACAGGGCGTGTAGGTCTGTCAGCAATAAAGGGTGTAAAAACTGACTACACCCCCTGTACTAGGAATTTACACATCGTGTAATTAGTCATCATGTGAACATTATGGCAGTGGGGGAAACCACTAGTGGAGCAATAGTACACACCGTGTAATTAGGAATACATGCTCTGTACTCATGTCGACCGAAGAACAATGTCACGGTGTAATGTAATCGCTTTAGGAGTAGTTAAATGATGAAAATTACAGGCCGTGTACTTGAGAGTACACGCCGGGTAGTCGGATTTTTTTGGCTTGACATGGGATTTTCCACCACTTTTTCTAGAGGAGTCACTGGGTTCATTTTGAGCGTGGTAGAGATGGCTGGATCATGGAAGAGATCCCAACCACACACCGGGAATCCGATTCTGCCTCCGTCGATCTCCTTCGAACCACACGTGTAAGCCCTTCCGTCACCTTGAGTAGTTCAGGCCAATTATTTACTGAGGGAATGATATTTTAGTTTTAATGAGTGAATTTTTATCCCATATCTATGTTGTTATTGAATGAATTAGGAGGAATCTTTCACGTATAATTGTCAGAGACGATCGAGGTAGGTGGTATGGGGTTTAATTTCAACTGTTGTGTTGAAATTGTCTACCATTGTGCTATGCGCCCATGGTTGGTGTGTCATGTGGTAGAGGCCATTGCTGAAAGATATCTATAATTTCATAGATAATCTATTGATAAATTAAAACTGCTGCTTGGGATCACTGCTTGGATCCAGGACCACCCCACAGGTGCGTTCCTCGGTTTAGTCGTTTGGCCAAGGTATACGAGGATATTCCATGATTATATTGTGGATTTCATTTTTCTTGAGAGAAATTTTATATAAATTATTTGTTTATTATGTGGGCTCGACACGGTTCCTTTAGCCTGAGGGTAGTATTCTATTAGCTTGAGGGTAGTGTTCTAATTAGCATGAGGGTAGTGTTTTCATAGCCTATGGGAAGGGTTTGGTTAGCCTAATGGGAACATTAGTTTATGACTGTGGGAATTAGATTCTACTCTTGAGAGCCACGTCTCGTATTCCTGAGGTAAATGATCGTTATGCTAGTGGGGAATCACCTGTGTGTATTTGGTTTTGTTACCTGGGGGTAAGGATAGTATGCCAGAGGACACGACTATTTGGAATATTCACTGTGGTGATTTTTTCTGTTTTACCTGCCAAGATAAAGCACAATCCTGGAGGTGATAAGTAATAGTTAAAATGGAAATGAAACTGTTAGTGATAGTAACTTTTATGTACTTACTATTTTACTTCATTTACTTTTGCACACTATTGTTGAACATTTTCACTGACAGTTGGGCATTGCCCTTTGGTGGTTGAATATTGGGATTTATTTCTCACACCCTGTATGGGTCATGGCTTCAGCCCAAATAGATTATATTGCTGCAAGTTTTGACCAGGGAAATATTCCCAATACAGGTACTTGATTTTTGTAGAGGATTATGAGAGCATGGGAACAGGCTTAGGCCTGCGATGCTGCTGAGTTCCTGCTACACTATTTTGATTTACTTTGCTGTATTTGTTCCATGTACTATATTGCATCAGATTTCACTGTATCTTGTTTTGACTGCTTTCTTATACATAGGGACATATTTCATTGTTATATATATATGTTGGTTATATTTTACTGCAATTGTTCATTTATTATTCATATTGTTTACTACTTCTGATGTTTAATGTTATATTTATTTTCCTCTGTGCTATACTTTGAGAAATGAGGTCATAGTTTCCCCACTATCAGACCTAGTCCCTCACTGCTAGTTGGCATCCTCTGGAATTTGGAGAAATGCACTTGAAGTCATTTGACCAACTGGGTTCGGGGCACCCGTTGAGTGGCACCTGAATCCAGGATGATACAAAGTGGTATTAGAGGTGGTTATTTTCATTGACATATTGTTTGGTGCCTTATTCACGGATAGGAAAAAAATGGTGGTTGGTAATAAGCTGAGCACGAGAGTAGCTAACCTATGTATAGGGAAATTCCAATTTACCTCATGATGCAATTTTTCTGATTTTTCACTTTTACAGTTGATTTGATTTTCACCATTGGGTGAAACACTTATGGTGTTCTATATGTATTTTTATACTGGGGTCTATTTAGTTTCAAAATGATGAGATGATTGTATGGAATCTCATGCATTATTTAGAAAAATTCTAGAAATCACAGGTCATGCATTCCTTCAAAGCCAGGTAGGTGCATTAGAAAGTACATATTTTTGTGATAATTGTTGTGATAAATAAGAACGTTGTTGTGCTGATTTGATAAATACATGATATTTGACAGGGTATTGTTGTGTGAGGTTTCGTAGAATGAATTCCGAACTATAGTTTTTGGGGAGTATGGGCCCTCAATGACTGGGATTTTGTGGATCATTGGTGAGTTACTTTGTTTTAACCTGAGTATGATTCCCTGCTTTGATTCAAGGGGAGTATGGGCCCTCACAGATCGGGATTTGGCACTTATGTGTTTTTCAGTGTTTTCTAGGTCCTGGAGAATTTTCTAAGGCTTATTGTCCGTAAAAACTATAATACATGCTGTGTAGTTCTATGGACACACTCTGTGTGTTCTTCTGTTCGAGAAGAAATGAAAAATTTTTAAGTACACGTCGTGTACCCTTAGTACATGTAATGTAATATCTTCACCCATCATAGGCTGTGTGGGAGGGGACATGGGGTAGGGAATGGATAAGGAAAAATGTCGTGTAACTGTTGTACACGCCATGTAGTGTTGACCCAGTGTCCGCCCATGTAACGAACAACACAGACATAGGAATCC
Source organism: Viscum album (assembly GCA_963277665.1). Lineage (NCBI taxonomy): Eukaryota > Viridiplantae > Streptophyta > Magnoliopsida > Santalales > Viscaceae > Viscum > Viscum album. The sequence goes on from OY728121.1 coordinate 505,423,575, forward strand.
TTAAGACATAAACGCTGGGTCTACTTTGAACATGCAGTGTCATCTGAACCAGGTACCCAGCCATGTCACGAACAACACAGGTCAGTGTTATCTTTCCTAGTACATGTCGTGTCCACCTAAAACATGCCATGTAGTGTCATCCGTGTAGTCGGCCATATAGCGAGCATCACGGGTCGGTTTGGGGCTTCTCTGAACATGTTGTGTCTTTTTATAACACGCCATGTAGTGTGACTTGAGTACATAGGTCGTGTGACGAAAAACACGAGTCGATGAAAGATTGTCGAGTACACGCCGTGTTCCCATCAGACACGCCATGTAGTCTCGGTTATTAGAACTGTGTGGATTAATAGTGTAGAAGGACTCGGGAAGGGGAAGGAAAATCAAGTACACGCCAAGTATGTGGACAACACTCCGTGTGTTCGGGGGGTTACACAACCGATTTTGGCAGAGTACACGCCCATGTGAATGACTAAAGTGATTACACCATGTAGTTATTATTCATATCATGTATCTTGTTTAGAAACACTTGAATTTTTGTTTCATCTTCCCTTCTTACAGTACTTGTTTTCAGTCCTTGATGATCTAAATCTCAATGGTGTGTTTGACCTTGTAGGGTCATTCAATTGAGACGACCACAAGTTGTTCTCCAGAAGAGTACCAAAGATTATAATTCATAGATGGAGGGTCGTGGGATACTGATGAATCATACAGCAGAGCTTGATGTGGCACCAACCATCATATTGGACACAGGCGTGGAGGCGCGGTTCTGTGAAGGCTTCATGCGGTTTATGAAGAACTTCCAGAGAGCACCGTCGACTGCCAAATATATGGCATAGATGACACGTATATTCCAACAGCAGCGTCTGCCTACGTTATCATAGGATGGTGGACCACAGGCTGCAGAGTCTTGGTTTGGTTTTATGCAGACTATCTTCGATCATCTAAATATTCCTCCTAGGTAGAGGGTCATGCTCGCTATATACATGTTGCATGATTTCGCCAAGAGATGGTGGGATGTTACCACCCGGAGCGATCATCACAGAGACATGGTGTGGGGAGATTTTTAGGCCTTATTCTATGATTTTTTATTCTCAGAGACACTGAGGGATGATAGATCTTGAGAGTTCATCAATCTGTAGTAGGGGATCATGTCAGTGATGGACTATTCTGTCCACTTCATCATGCTACACCGTTTTTCACCTGTTTTGAATGGTGATGAGACGTTGAGGGAAAGATGCATTGAGGATGGTATTCAATATGACATGTGAGAACTTATGAATGTTTTTAGGTTTCCTATAAAGAAATCTATTGTAAAAAAGGCCCTGATTAATGTGTGAAATCTATGGGAAGCTAGTGGTGCAGGCTAGGTGGTTTAGTAGCAGTTTCTGGAACTATTTCTTCAGGGAAGTTTAAAAGGAAGACAGATTTCTCTCATGGTGGTTGTACCATCCCTAAGAATTCGTAGAGTTGACATGTAATATGTTACCAGTGTGGTAATGAAGGGAATAAGAGACCTCAGTGTCCATGTGACCCAGTGGAGTGCCGAGCATGCGGAAAGGTTGGTCTTCTGCAGCGCTTTTGCAGGTCTTTTCCACCCATGGATAGTGAGAGGGGTTCTGTGGAGACTTCTCATGTGGGAGCAGGGCCAACAGCTTCTTACCAGTTAGGGAATTGGAATACGTCAGGTCAAGATGGTGGTCATGGTCGTGGTATCCAGACACTAGGATCTCAGAGACAGTAGGGCGTATCAGCTTAGGGTAGCTAGGTTGTGATGTAGGGACGCGACACTTGCTAGGCATATGCAGTGAAACAAACCCAACATGAGCAGGATCCTTGACTTTATATAGTCAGATTTACTATTCTAGTAGCTTTTATTTTAACTGCTACACTTTCCAATATGGGTGATACACATAGCTTTATATATGGGCCCGTCGTGGAGATCCTTGGTCTCTGTGTTTCAACCGCAGCAGATGTTATGACGCTAGACACTCCATTGGGAACTAGAACGGCTGATGTGCATCAGTGCATGGTGTTCCTCCTAGAGGATGGTGGATTTCAATTTCTATGGGACCTCTATGTCTTGGATATTATGATCTATGATGTCATTTTTGGGATGGACTGGTTGGTACTCTTCCAACCCTTTGTGGATTTCTATCGTCGCAAGGTGAGTTTCACTTCACTAGAGGGTAGAGAGTTTCTATAAAAGTGTGAATGGGATGTCCAAGCAAGCCGAGATGGACGCGAGCATCATGGGAGAGATGGAGTGACAGCCCTGATTGTGAGTTTATATCTGGATGATGGGGGATCTTGTTAAAAATATTTCCCTCCAGTAGTTGATCGATTCAGGGATGTCTTCCCAGATGACTTTTTGGGGCTTCCTCAAGAGCGAGAGGAGGATTTCTTTATTAAGCTTGTGCCAGGAGTGGAACCGGTGTCTATTCCACATTATAGGATGTCTAATTCTTAGTTGAAAGTGCTCAAGAGGCTGTTAGATGAGTTACAGGAAAAGGGTTTCATCTGAACTAGTAATTCCCCATGGGGATCACGAATCCTCTTTGTGAAGAAGGAAGAAGGTACCCTCGGACATTATGTGGATTATCGGAAGATAAACTAGTTGATGGTCAAGAACCGATATCCCTTACCAAGGATTGCTGATCATTTTGGCGAACTTCGAGGAGAACAACTGTTCTTGAAGATTGATATGTGATATGGATATCATCAGTTTCTTGTTAGACCATCAGACATACCGCTTACAGCTTTTTGGAGCATATATGGTCTATACGAGTACTTGTTTATGCCGTCTCGACTCACGAATGATCCATAAGTTTTCATTGCTCTGATGAATCGTGTGTTCAATCCTTATCTAGATTCATTTGTGGTATTCTGCATGGATGATATCTTGGTGGCTCTCACACTCGACATGACCATGCCACCCATCTTGAGATCGTATTGAGTACACTGAGTGAGAATCAGCTATATGCTAAACTCTCAAAGTGACACTTTTTGATAGACCAGATACACTTCCTAGGTGATATCATATTAGAGTTAAGAGTAGCAGTAGACCTAGAGAATGTGAGTTCGGAGGTTTCCTGGGAGTATCCTAAGAACGTATTTGAGATAAGAAGTTTCTTAAGGCTGGCTGGTTAGTACAGAAGCTTTATACAAGACTTATCTTGCTTAGAAGCGTCATTGATGAGATTGACGAAGAATGTTGTGATGTTCGTTTGGTCAGAGGTTATTGAGACAACCTTTCAAGAGTTGAAGGGAAGGTTGACATCAGTACCAATCCTGATACATCCTGAGCAAGGGAAGAGCTATACAGTTTAATATGATGCATCAGTTATTGGGCTGGGAGCATTAATGATGTAGGGAGATTGAGTTGTTGCGTACAAGTCTCAGAATTTGAGGAAACATGAGAGGAATTACACGACAAATGATCTCGAGTTGGCTGTATTTTATCATGCATTATTCTATTGGAGACACTATCTCTTGGGAGAACATTTTGTGGTGTTTGAGGGCCACAAATGTCTTAGGTATATTTTTACCCAGCATGACGTGAATCTGAGATAGCAATGGTGTGTGGAATACCTTCAGTCCTTCATCTTTGAGCTTGCCTATACACATGGTAATGGTAACACAGTTGTTGATGCATGGAGTAGGAGGACTCAGATACATGCAGTGTAGGAGGATAGTGGTGAGTGGAAGCTTATTGATTTGTTCTCTAAGATGCATTTGGAGGTGCACAATAACCAAGGGTAAAACTATCTTTATTCCCTACATGTGACCTCTACCATCCTTGATAAAGTGAGGATGTGACAACTACCAGATTCAGAAGGCCCAGTTCTACAGGAGTCGGTGGCAGGTGAGGACCCTCCTCCTGGATGGCAGATAAATGATAATGAGGTTCTGCATTTCCATGAAAGAGAGTGGTTCCAGGGGATATGAATGGGGAGCTGATGGAAGAGATTCATTCTTCATCTTGGGAAGTTCATCCTGGGTTTACCAAAATTTACCGTGACTTGACACGTCAGGATTGGTGGACGGGTATGAAAATAGGGTTATCTAGTTTTATTACAAGATGTTCCACCTGTTATCATGTGAAGGAAAAGCACTAGATATGATTAAAAATATTACAATAGTTACCCATTCCATAGTAGAAATGGGATGTTGTCGCGATGGATTTTGTGACTGCGTTGCCGACGTCACCTCGAGGCAGAGATGCCATGTGGGATGTTGTGGACAGACATACAAAGATAGCTCACTTTTTTCCAGTCAAGGAGACCTTTGGTATCGATGAGAATGGGAATTTGTATATATGAGAGCTAGTGTGTCAACATGGGGTACCTCATTCTATAGTTTCAGATAGGGATGCTTGTTTTACGTCTTGTTTCTGGCAGCGTTTCAAGTGGGTACTAGGTACATAGGTGCTTCTAAGCACAACTTACCACCCTCAAGCTGGTGGCTAGTCAGAGCATACGATACAGGTGCTAGAGGAAATGTTGCCTACATGCATACTAGACTTTGGTGGCTCTTGGGAGAGGCGCATACCCCTAGTCGATTTTTCCAAAAATAACAGTTTTTAAGAAACTCTTAAGATGGCACCTTACGAGGCTTTAAATGGTAGGCCATGTCGATCAACTTTTTTTCTAGATAGAGGCCAGTGAGGCAGCTTTACATAGAACATGTCTCTTGTAGGGGACTTATGAGCAAGTACAGTTGATTCAGAAGTAGATGGATACTAAAACGTCTCGTTATAAATATTATGCTGATTTCCGTAGATGAACCTTGGAGTTTTTGGTTGGTGATCAGCTATTCTGGCATGTTTCGTCGAGGTTGGGACACAGGCAGATCAAGAGACAAGGTAAAACTTCACCGAGGTATGTGAGGCCATTTGAGACTCTAGAGAGGGTCAGGCCAGTTGACTATCGGTTTCCGCTACAACAGAGGTACTAGGCCATGCACAAAATCTTCCATGTATCTCAGCTGCGCTGTTATCACTCAGACCCGTCTCACGTTTTTCAGCCCGAGGGGGTTGAGCCCCAGTCTGATGCATCTTTTTAGGGGTATCCAATTCGTATTCCTAACAGGAGAAAGAATTTTCTATAAGGACGATCAGTTCCTCTCGGACTGGTGTTATGGTAGCACAACAATGTGCTAGATGAAACCGAGGAGTGGGAGACCGACGTACGTGCTCAGTGGCTAGTGTTTTTCACAGCTTTATATTTTCCACCATATGAAAGGAATTTCGGGGATGAATTTCTTTAAGGGGATGTTTTTAAGAACCTTGTTCTTCTTCTTGAGGTACTGGTTTTTTCTTTTACTCTTTCATTAAATGTTTTTTAGAAAAATAAGGAAAATGGGTGGAAAATCCCAATTTTTTTGGTACATTCAATGTACTTTTCCACACACCAGGTACTTTGGCCGTGTGGGATTAGTACATAGGGAGGGTAGGCTTGTCTATGATAAAGGGTGTAAAAACCGATTACACGCTGTTCACTAGGTATTTATACTCCGTATAATTAGTCGGTAGGTGAACTATAAGGCGGTGTACGTAGCTTCCAGTGGAGCGATAGTACACACCGTGTAATTTGGAATACACTTCGTGTACTCATGTCGACAGATGAACAGTGCCACGGTGGATAGTAGCTGCCATAGGAACAGTTAAATGATAAAAATTACATGACATGTACATGATAGTACACACCGTGTATTCTATTTTTTTCACTTTAAACGGGCAATATCCTCCTATTCTGGTAGAGGAGGCAGTGGGTTCGTTTGGAGTGCGAGAGAGACAATTGGATCTTGGAAGAGCTCCCGACCGCACACTGGGAATCCGATTCCGCCACCGTCAATCTCCTTTGAACCTCACGGGTAATCCCTTCCTTCTCCTTTAGTAGTTCATTCCAATTCATTCCCAAGGGAAAATTATTTTAGTTTTAATGATTGAACATTTATCCCAGATCTACATTGTTATTGGACTATTCGGGAGGTGTCGTTCATGTAAACTAGTCAAAGACGATCGAGGTAGCTGGTATGATGTTTATTATCAATTGTTGTGTTGAAATTGTGTAATATTGTGCTACACACCCATGGTTGGGGTGTCGTATGGATGGGGCCTTTTCTGAAGCATATCTATAATTTCATAGATAATCTGTTGATAAATTAATACAACCACTTAGGATCACTGCATGGATCCAAGACAACCTTGTAGGTGCTTTCCATTGTTTAGACGTTTGGACAGGATTCCTGAGGGAAATTCCATGATTATATTTTGGATTGTATTTTTCTTGAAGGACGATTTATATAAATTTCTTGTTTATTATTTGGGATCGGCCCTATTCCTTTAGCCTGAGGGTAGTGTTTTATTAGCCTGAGGACAGTGTTCTATATATCCTAAGGGCAGTGTTTTCATAGACTGTGGGCAAGGTTTGGTTAGCCTAAGGGTAGCCTTTGTTTATGCATGTGGGAAATATTTTCAATTCCGAAGGGCCATGTCTCGTATTCCTAAGGGAAATGATCATTATGACTGAGGGAAATCACCTGTAGGTATTTGGTTCTGTTACCTATGGGTAAGGATAAAATTTCTGAGGACACGACTATTTAGAATTGTCACTATGGTGATTTTCTATGTTGACCTCCCAAGATGAAGCACAATCATGGAGGTGATAAGTAATAATTAAAATCGAAATAAAATTTGCAGTGATAGTTACTTTTGAGTACTTACTAGTTTAATGCATTTACTTTTGAAAACTATTGTTTAACATTTTCACTGACAATTGGGAACATGCCTTTGGTGGTTGCCTACTGAGATTTTTTTCTCACACCCTGTTTGGGTCATGTCTGCGGCCCAACAGATTTTATTTCTGCAGGTGTCTATAGGGGAAAGTGTCCCTATACAGATACTTGATTGTTGCAGAGGATTAGGAGAGCATGGGACCAAGCTTAGGATTGCGATGCTTCAGAGTTTCTATTCCGCTATTTTGTTTTACATTATAGTAATTGTTTACTTGTACTGTATTGCTTTAGATTTCAGTGTATCCTGTTTTGACTGATTTATTAGATAAAGGGACATATTTCATTATTCTATAAATCTGTTGGTTATCTTTAACTTCAATTGTTCATTTCTAGTTTATATCGTTTACTGATTATTCCGTTGAATATTATATTTATTTTCCACTGCGCTTCAATTTGACAAATGAGGGCATAGTTTCCCCACTATCAGACCTGGACCCTTGCTGATAGTTGATTTCCATTCGAGTTTGGGGGAATGTGCATGAGGTCATGTGATCATCCGGGTTTGGGGAACCCATTTAGTGGCACCCAGATCCAGGACATTAAATGATCTAGGTGGGACCGCATCGAGGCTTGGGGTTGGGTTACTTCAGGTTGCTAATAATGAACATGGGATGTGAACAGTGGCCACAATGGATTGGGATGGGATGCATCTTGGAGCTACCTTAGAATGAGGAACATGCGACAATGTGGTCTATAAGACCAGGCATGCCGGTTATGTGAAATGCATTCTGGCATCGCAATGAATAGGGATGTCGACTGGACACATGGTTGTGCAACTACATGGACAAGGGCGATGCAGCAAGGGTAGGATGCATTGGACATAGTAACGCCATCCCACATTTCTCGGGTCAGGCCAGACCTTTTTTTACAAAATAGTAATTATCATTCAATGGGGATTTCTGTTTTGATAAGCTGTTTGTGGCATCAGGTCCCTCACAATGATATGAGAATTCAAGATTCTCTAAGGAAGTTTTGTGGAAGTTGGTTTATGACCTAATTTATTGATCTCCACGTTATCCTAGAACAATTGCACTATGATAGGAATCATGCAGCAATCTATGACTATGTGACTTTATAACTATTCAACTTTGTGTAAAGATGACACATCGATGCTCTATGCACCATCGACACACTGTGAACCATCGAAAATATGTGTGCCATCTATGATCTATGCGCCATCGATGTCCCATGCTCCATTGATGCTCGATGCTCCATTGATTCTCTATGCTCCATCGAAACTTCTAGTGTCATAGATAATATGATATATAAGGATTAAAACTAGAAATCCTTCTCTTCAGTCATTATACTTTTACTAGTGTGACCTATCCGTATTGATTGTAATTCATGTGTTTTCTTTTGTGGTGTAATTCATGTTATTCTTTTGTGTAATAATTCCTATGTTACATTATGGTGTACAACGTGTATTTCAATGTGTAAATTTATTTTGGTCTTGGGGGTTTTAATGGTAATTGTTTTACTCACCACTCCATTAGACTTTCCCGCACAAGTCATGTCTTCTGTAGAACATTGATGCTTTGACAGATTCCTAGGTGGACCAAGACCATGTGGTAAATAGAGTTCTCTGATGGATGTGTGGTTATCATATGGATTTTGACAATGTTCCAACTCCTACCCTTCAGATAGGGTTTTCTTTGGATGAGTTTCAAAAACCAGATCATTCAAATGACAAACTCCTTTTTTGGTGGGATCATAATCAGTCCTTTTTTACTATAAATTTTTTCCTAATGTCATACTCTATGGTTGGAATCCTAGTGAATTCATTAATTTTTTACTTATGTTTTTTTTCTTTTCATCATGTTGGTCTTGGAGATGTGTGCGTGTGTACTTTTACATAGGAAAATTCCTCCTTTTGTGGGATATTTATAATCGGTGCTAGTTTCCAGACGCAATCCTATCAAAGGATTGATGTGGTCTTGATGGAGTTACATACATCCCATTTTGTCGAACATCTAGAAATTGGAATGATGTATCATTGCATCTGACATAAATCTGTGTGCCAAAGAAATAAGAACTCAGTGGAAGAGTTTGTTTTTAGATGCCAAACATGTCATCAAGTAATGCCAAAGCACAAGGTTCCTACGAGACTGACCCAACATCTTGAGGATCCAGAGTGGAAGTGGGAGGAGATAAATATGGACTTCCTGAATAAATGACCTCACACATACCAGTAGAATTATACAATTTCGGTGATCATGGAAGGACACACCATGCCATCCCACTTCCTTCCAATCTGTGAGAAGATCTCCATTGATAAATTAGGAAACCACTATGTGAAGGATATTTCTTATCTCCTTGGAGTCACATTTGATAATTTCTTTTATCGTGATTATATCTTTACATATTAATTTTGGAAGGGATTAAAGGGGGTATTTGGGACGCAACTGCGCATGAGCACATTGTTTCATCCCCAGAAGGATGGCCAATCGGGGATGAACATCCAGGTTCTTGAGGACTGGATACAGGCATGCATCCTAGACTTTGTATGTAGTTGGTAGGATCTCCTAACACTAGTTTATATTCCATAAAAAAATAGTTATACTCCACCATCGGTATGTCACCATTAGAGACCTTGTTCGAGTGATCATGAAGGTGACCACTATGTTGAACGGTGCTAGGGGAGTTTTCTCTCATGCATCAGGAGATGGTGTGGGATACCTCTAGGTAGGGGAAATTCATCCATGAATGGATAAGGACTGTACATAGCTAGAAAATGTGGTATCAAGATAGGAGGAAGATCCCATTAGAGTTCATGAAGGGATATCATGTGTTCCTTCAGGTCTCACCATGAGAGAAATTTAAAATATTTTTCCGGGGAAACCTGTTATCTCCAAGAAATAGCCACCCATTTTAGATTCTGAGTATTGTTAAAGAGGTGAAATGCCACCTAACTCTACAACCATAGTTACACAAAGTGAGGGATGTATTCCATTTTTCGTAGCTGAGGACGTACTTTTGTGTGCCATAAAACGTCATAGGCTAGGGAGTGATGGAAATTGATGACGGGAAAAATTTTACGGAGAACTAAGTAGAGATGGAGGATAGACAGAAGCATCTCATTTATAGATGATCAATTCCTACATTGCACATTCAGTGGAAGAATTAGAATCTCAAGAAGAGAACATGATAGTGGGAGGCTCAAAATCATGCTCAATACCCACAAATATTTTCTATGTTTCTGTTATTTTGGATTTTGGGGACATAAATACTTGAGGTGGGGAAACGACAATGACTCTAATTTTCTTAAGTATTATTTTTATAAATTAACTGAGATAAATATAAAACAAATTGTTGAGATGGAGTGAGATTGTAAGGCCCAGTGTGCTCGAATTAATATGTCAAAAATACTATGTTTGTAATAATGAATGTAGAAAATTTTTCTTTAAAATGGTAATAAAATATAAATGGTTTCCCAGATTGTAAATACAAGGTAAAAATTGCAATCTGAGAAGCAAATTAATATTATATGTGGTCTAACGTTGACAGGTGGGGGTCGAAAGTGAGAGTTCTTTTTTGGATGAAAACATCATTAAAATATTTTTAAATAAAATTTTTTTTTTGATTATGCAGGGTAATCCATTTAAACATGAATTTTTTAAAAATCTAGGATTATCTCCATAACCATCAAGTTTCATTGAGGAAGGGAGAAGAAGTCTTTCCTAACGATTTGGGGAATCAAGATAAAAAATCAGATCGGAGCATGGAAAATCAAGGACTGCTGTAAAATCTATGATTGATGATGAAATATACTTAAATTATTCATCAATGATTAATCCATCATTGAGGTATGATTTTTAATAACGTTGTGATTTTTCCAATTCATAGATTATAACGACATATGTGGACTAACCCACGAATAGGTCGATCCAAACGTAATCTGTTATTTTGGGATGGATAGGTTGTAATTGTGCTTAAAAGGGAGATAGATATTTTTGATTATATGTTATTATTCTTATAAAATATATTAACAGGAATGGAACATGATCGAGACGAATAAGGCCATAATCCAACCAATTTGGTGTTTAGGTGCTTTCCCTCCTTCAATCTATCTTTTTATTCCTTGCACTTCATGAATTATTATAATAGATTCATTGAACCATTGATATATGGCACAATGATCTCAAAATTAGTATCATATAATGTTCTAGTACAGGGCATCAACAACACATGGTGGCTGCTAAAGGTAGTAGATCAGGTCAGTTCAGGTGGAGCATAGCAGAGAAAGGCCACCAGCAGGGTGGCCGACGGAAAATCTATAACTGTCCCGATAGGGGTGGCAAGGCCAGGCATTATGTGGTAAGAACAGTCCACTAGAAGGGTATCCACCAGTGATGATAGTATTCGGTCCAGGAAAAATGGGTTCAAAGTCTTGGACTGCAATGGTACAAGCTCTCAGTAGTGAACATGGACTTCCATAAGAGGAAACAACATCGACAGTTACAATGCGGCTCATTATGGAATCAAAAAGAGTACCTCGTGATGACATGGGCTATCAAACAAGGAGGAGGAGGTTGGATGACCACGTGAAACATGGTTTAGAAAAATTTTGACATGGGAATATTGTTTTCCACGTGGTCTGGCAACCAAGGGAACTAGAAGTACATGGCCATGGGGGACACATCCAGTGATGTAAAGATGTTCTACATGACAGAAGCTGGGATGGTGGCTCAAGCCACATCAGTTTCCTAGAATCCCAATGCACTAGGTCAATTTGATTGTTCCAGGATGATTCAGGTCATCTATGACAGACCAGGTTGGGTCGGAGTGGCCAAATCGGATGAGGTCGAGTCAGCCGGACTGGCTATGGACAAACGTAAACCAAACTAAAACCATTTATCTAAATTGACCATATCAATAAAATAAATTGTTGGTTTGTTTGAAATCATTTCTATGGAGTTAGAATAGTATTGATGAGACTTCCCATTAGAGATACATTAAGCAATATTTTTTGGAATATGGTTTATGTACTAATGGAATGAAGAGTATGTTATCCTGAAAAAAGTGCTCTATGTGCTGAATCATGCAGTTTCTTATGACTATATGAATTAGTGACTATGTTTAATGGGGGATGAATGCACCATCAACACTCTGTGAACCATCTATTCCATATTCTCCATCGATGTTCCATGTTCCATCGATGCTCCAGGTTTAATAAATGTCTCGTGTTCAATCGATGCTCAATGTTCCATTGATTCTCCTTGGGTCATCGACACCCCATGATTCATCAATGATCCATGTGACATAAACACATTTGAAATCATGGGGGTTTAATGATATGTGTACTATATGTAGAAATCCATATCTTCATGATTTAGGATTATATCTCTATGAGTTGACTAAATTTTTTGTACATTGTTTGTTTTCTTTTCTGGTATACTTCATGTTTTTCCATTGTGGCATACATCGTTCATTTCATTTTAGTGTACTCCATGTATTTCATATTGGAATTTCCTATTTTGTTTCTAGGTTCCCTACTAAGTACTGTTTTACTCACCCTTGCATGGGATATGTTCAAACATTTTCTGTCATGGCCAGACACACGAAACAATAGAGGAGCCCTAGGTGGACCATGAACAGGAGGCCATTATATTGTTTAGATGGATTTGTGGTGATGCAATGGGTATAGATAGTTTTATATACCTACCCTTCATGTATGGTTTTTTGCAGATGACTATCAGGAACATTTTTCTTTACTTGACAGACTATTTTTTTGTGTGGGCTTGTATTCATGCCAGTGTTCTTTCCAGTTTTCCTTATTTCATACTATGTGGTTTATATCATAGTGTTTGCATTCATTTTTATGTCTTGTTTTATTTTCTTCATATTGGTCTGGGAGCTGTTTGTGAGTGTACATATCTTTATGAAAATTCATTCCATTTGTGGTATATCCCTTTTGGTGCTTGTTGTTAGCCCATGGCATTTAGGGGTTTGGAATGGGGTAGTCACGACACTGTCCCTCTATGATGGGTCATGAGAGTAATAAATAATCCAAAACTGAATAATTCTATAAAAACAAGAGATACCCACTTTTATATTAAATGATACAACATTTAGACCAAAATAAATCCGGCAGTAATAAAATAGAATCAAGACAACATCCCAACAACCACCATGAAAAAAGTGGAGAATTTTCCTCCAGCTACCACAAAAACACCTGCAAATGGAGACCACTGGCTTCCCAAACTACCATTATTAAACATCATTATTTTTCCACTATCAAACATAACCATGTCTACTTACACCCAATGGTATTGTTAGAGTCTGAGACTAAGCCCATTAGGATGACAAAAAATAAATAGTATCTATTATATACCAATTATAATATATATAAACATGTTTGTTTTACAAAAAAATATTGAAACATTTTTAAGGAAATAATTATAATTGAAAATTGATTTCTTTTCAAATGAACATCCCAGTGCACCACATGCTTATAGTTAAAAAAAATATCACAAAATAGAACTATACCCTAGGTAAACATTCAAAGGACTAAATCAATGGGATACTAGGATCATTGTATCTCGATGAAATGGATGAATATAAACCATTAATAACATAGTTATCATGTACGAGACAAAATTAGTGGAATAAACATGGTCCAAATGGTCTCCAATCCTCAATATTAATTACTTATTATAGTTTCTTCAATCTATCTAGAAAAATCTTGGATGAACCTCTTCTGATTCAACTAGCATAATAGTCGTAATATTCTCACCTAGTTACCTAAGATTCCCATTATGCTCAATCATGTTCCTCATATAAAATAAGACATTATTTTCAAATTAAAAAATCCAAAAAATGAATCAAAAAGGTTATTTCCCCACTAAAACAACCAAAATCATATTTTAAAACAAAAAACACACCAAATAATTTTCAAACATGATACACAACACTTTCAGAATTTAATAACCATTTGGAATATTAATAAAACATTTTCAAGAATCATGACTTGGGTTTATATAATAAATACTCCCAAATTCCTTTATAAAAGTTATTATCAATACATACACTTAACAAATCCTTCTAGAATCACCTATCTCACCACACCCATAATCCACTAAATAGATAAGGACACTGTAAATATAATATTAAATTTTTCAAAAAATATTTATGCTCCAGACCACCTAAATTGATTGAAAAAAGTTCTAGAATCAGGTTTAAAGAATCAACAACATCTCAACCACACCTCAATGAGGCAGGATCAAACATTAGGCCTTAATAATAAACCCTAAAAATTATGATGTATCCATAAAATCCACCCCAATCCCACTAGAGAAGTGAAACCCCAAATAAATTGGAATTGGACCGTAGAAAATATTTATGAAACACAAGATAATGAAATTAATATATGATTTGAGGATAAATCTCCCAAAAACGTTCCACCAAATTGGAGAACAAGTGAGAGGAGATGAAGGTGGAATTAATAATAGTGGGGGAATCCAATAGAAAGATAATAATAAGGATTTTTGTGCCAAAAAAGGAGAGTAAAACGTAAAAATCCATATTTGAATGATGTTGAATGGCTTCATGGTTAGACAACAAAGTTTAAAAAACCATGTAGGGGTCATGTGGGTTCCAAAACCTGCACAGGACATGCTACATAGTTAGTATAACAATCCTACTCTTTATTACACACATAAAAATAATTTATTACAAAAACATTCACATAATCAAACTATGAGGATCGATAGGTCTAGTTTCTTAGGAAATTAGGAACATTAAATAACAACGTATAACATGAAACACAACATCGTTTTTCAAAATAACATTTACATGTCCACAACATTCCTTTTGTACTTACCATGGCATGGTATAACATGAGGACAGACCTAAAAAATGGTGATCTATAATGCCCGGTATGGTAATAAAATATGGATACCATGAAAAATATAGTACATTTTTTGCAATAGTCATATCAATGTATTATAAGAAAAACATGAAAAAAGGCATGATATAGCATGATTATCATAACATGGAAATGTGGGAACAAAATTTTAAATTATAATAGCACGATCCATGGCTCACATCATATGTAGCATGGGTAAACCTTCATTTCACATGGAATATCATGATTAAACCCTCATTATATATGAATTATAATGAGTATACCATCATTTCACATGAAATATCATGATACTAAAATTTACACAATGCATTGGAGTGTTATCATGGTGCACCCTTGTTAATCGTTTCATTTCATGACTAATTGTGAAACATAGATCATACAACAAGGATTTATTAAACATCGTATTTTATTCCATGAGTAAGATATTTGGAATACCTAAATTTATGTCTTCAATCAAAAAGTATATGTTCATAATGGTGACACCTCATTATAGATAAATGGGTATGGTATTTACATACAGGATGACTTTGGAATTGAATTATTGTTGTGTCTTCGGTAGCA
Organism: Viscum album; assembly: GCA_963277665.1. Taxonomy (NCBI): domain Eukaryota; kingdom Viridiplantae; phylum Streptophyta; class Magnoliopsida; order Santalales; family Viscaceae; genus Viscum; species Viscum album. The sequence continues at coordinate 505,438,795 of OY728121.1, forward strand.
TAATGTCCTCAAATAGAAATCGTAAAATGGGTTCATGAGAGAGAAAAGGGGTCTCTAATCATTAATGAATAAAATCGACAGATAGAGGGTTATAGAACATAACATCCCAACATATTTGATAGGATTTTTGAACATAATATAAAATAATTTCTTGAATAAAAATTAGGAGAGAGAAACCCCTCACCGAATTTAGGCATGTTAACAGGTGTACATGATATGCATTAATGAGAGATAAAGAGTTATATCATCATTTAAACATTAGGAGGGAAGCATGGGGATGGTGTGAAATCATAACACAACATTTTTAATTTAATATATAAGGATATAAAAACAAAAAGATAATTGGACAAAAATTGAAAAAGGATAAAATCCCTTACTTGTAAGTGTGATCCCATTGACATGGGATATGCTTGAGAGAGGCTTCTTGGGAGATTATGGATCCATTTTTGGATTCTAGAGAGAGGAGTGAAGATCTTAGTCAAACTAAAAAGGTTTTTACTATAAATTAATGGGATATTTAGTGGGTTTGTATAGTAAAATAGTGGGAATTCTTAATTATTTATGTTTCTGACACTACACATTAAACTAGTCAAAACCACAAACCATTTCAGGGTTGTTTCTAATGTTTTTTTACTAAAGTGGAGTGGAAACCATTATTATATAAGGGAAATGGCCAATAATATTAAAATATCAAGATTGATTAATTTTAGGTGGGTCATGCTCTTAAGGAAATCATTTTGAAAATTTAAAATAGTTTATAAGTCATGGAGGGTCTACTAAGGCATTGTAAAATTAATCAAACAAATATGAAATCATATTATTTTAATTTTAAAACATATATTGGACTAATAAACTTTTTATATTATTTTATTTCATCATTATTGGGACGTTAGTATGTGATAAAACACATTATATATTTGAACGATATTTAATTTTTACAAGAAAATTCGACTATCTCAGAAAATAATGAAAAAGTCACTGTTAGATAATTTTAACATCCTGAAAGCATAAATAATATTATGTAAATAATTTCTTACATATGTGAATTTTTAATTTTAATATAAAAAACACTATTTATTGAAAATTCATGGGTTTTGACAAAAAAAACATTCGAACCGTAATAATAATTACAATTGTATTCATTCAAAATTATACGACCATTTCTATTTAATATGTACTAATTTATTAATTATATTTTATTAAAATATCATTTAATTACAAAAATTCATTAATTCATCCAAAAGGAATTTTTAATTGAATACAAACTAAAATTATAATTTTTGTTCAATTTTTTTTTCAAAGTAATAATAATAAAATTATTGTATATTCTTTACACAAAAAGTATTCCACATTTTCATAGTGATAGGGTATTATTAAATAACCCCTTATAACATCACATAATATATAAGGGTAAGGTGTGTGATTGTGACAGACTATTGGGGTGGCTAGGATAACATCACTATAGTGGTAATGTTTATTAATTTTCACTTCTTCTCTAGGTTATTCAATTCATGCATAATGTGTTAAAGCTTGGATTGGACATGGTAAATAGGGACGCCTAGTGATGCTACCTACTTGAAAATCTCTGAAAAATTGGATTCTTATAGAGAAATTCAACTGGATGAGGCCATCACTTCCTTTTTCAATGTAAATTAGATTTGTTAAACCCTATATTTATAATAATACTATGATCACTGTTCAATGGCTATATTATCAATATTAACTATTCTTAACGGAATATTAAAATCCAAAAACATAAAACCAGGGTTGTGCATATGTTTTGTGTAACCATTTTTCATAATAATACATTTAATTAGATGAATCATAATTTTCATTAATACAAATATTGGTCATTATTATCTTCTACCCTTAAGAAATTTCACCCTCAAAATTTCTTTTTCCAAAAATAAAATAGACTATGGTAATTCTGATTCAACACTTCCTCTGATTCCCACATTGTGTCTTCGAACATTTGGTTTCTCCATATACCTTGATGAGGGGCACTGTCATATTTTGTTGAAATTTTTACTTACAATCTATGATATTAACTGGCTTCCCTTCATAGGAGAGGTCATTATCCAATGGTACCACCTCTGGATTGAGTACATGTGATGGGTTAGTTATGTACATAATCAAAAGTGATACATGGAATAAATCGTGAACTTGAGACATGTTCGTTGGGAGTGATAGTCTATAGGCCACTACTCCAATGCGAACAAGGATCTCAAAAGGGGTGAGTTACCTTTGAATAATATTTCCTTATTCCCGAATCTAACAACTATCTTCCACAGAGATATTTGAAGGAAAACCATGTCCCCAACATTAAACTCTAGGTCACTTCAATGATTATCAATATTTCCCTTTTTGTGAATTAGATCAGCATTATTGTGCTGGTGTAAGGTCTTAACATTCTCCACCATTTCATCAACTATTTTTGGACCAATGATTTTTTATCGCCATATTTGTAACAAAATGTTAGTATTCTACACATCTCACCTTAAAGTTCTTTAGAAGGATCCATTTTGATGCTTGAGTGGAAACTATTATTTTATTTTAACTCAATGTGAGGAAGTTGTTGATCCCATCCTCCTTTAATGTCTCCTGAAATTTCTCTCAACATGTACTCAAGTGTTTGGATAGTCCTCTTAGATGTTGCATTAGATTGAGGAAGATAATAAGTACTGTTGATCAGCTCAGTCTTTAGAGCATGTTGGACACTCTTCCTGAACATAGAGGTGAATCTGGTTCTCAATTAGATACAATAAATAGTGGAAATCCAGGCATCCTTACCACTTCACTGAGGTATATCCATGCCATTAGATCCAATGTTAAATCCTCTATAATTTCAATGTAGTGTGTAGTCATTTGTAAGATAATCGACAACAACCTAGATAACATTGTTTCCATTGGATGTCTTCGAATGTCCCGTGACAAAGGCTATGGTGATTTTCTCCCATTACCATGTTGGTATGATTAATGGTGGGATATTCCCCTTAGAATTCTACCTCTCATACTTCACATTATGAAATACTAGACACATTGACGTATACTCATCGATCTACATATTTTTTTATCCCAAAAAATAATTCTCTCAGAGATCATGATACATCTTTTAGTATCCTGGGTGAAAGGAGATATTCAAACTATGTGCATCATCCAAAATATCATTCTTTAAATCATAATTTGATGGATCACATAGTCTTCACCCATATCTCATGATTTTGTATTCATAAACATTTAATTATGAGGATTTTTATTTTCTTATTGTTTCCAATGTCTTTTTAATTCCAACATCATCCCTTTGAGCATCCTTTACCCTTTCTAAAAGATATAGTTGAGAAATAATTTTTAATATTATTGATGATTTCCATTAATGTTGGTTCCCATGCACATATTCATCAATTCTAATAATATTGAATATTTTTCAATTCACAACAATGAAAGAGTTTATGGATCCTTTCAACATAGAGCATCCTCCACCTTGTTCGCTTTCCCATGGTGGTAATGGATTGAGTTTTCATAGTCATTGATCAGATCTAACCATATTTGTTGGAGCATGATCAACATTTTCTATGTGTTTATATACTTGACACATTTGTGATCAGTTTATATTTCACACTTCTCCCCCAATATGTAATGTCGCCAAATTTTTATGGCAAAGACCACTTAAGCCAACTCAAAATCATGTGTTGGATAGTTTTTCTCATGAAAAATTTATTTTCTTGTTGTAATGGCATTTCTTTCATTTTTATTCAACACATATCTCATTCCATTATTTGAACAATCATGGAATACCAAAATTAATTCTCTACTTGTGGTTAGTGTGGGCATGGGTTAAATGATAAGTCTCATTTTCAACTCCTTTAAGAAATCATTGCATTCCATACCCCATTCAATCATGTCTCTCTTTCAAGTTATATTGGTACGAGGGGTTGGAAATCATGAGAATTTTCTCACAAATCTGTGATAATATTTATCTAACCTCAGGAAGGTATGGATATTCATAACCGATGTTGGCCTCATACATCCCTCAATTTCAGATGTCTTTGAGGGCCTCTATAGATCCCACTGGTTATGATGATATAACCTATTAATGAGACATCCTTCAACCATAAATCACACTTGTTGTACTTTTTAATAGAGATTCTATATTTTCAAGGTCTCTTGTATAGTTATTAGATACTCCTAATGCTCCTCCATGGTTTAGGAATATATTAGAATATACTCCATAAATACTAAAACAATTTTTTTGAGGTAATATATAATGACTCTATTCATCAGGTCCATGAAGAGTTTTGATCATTAGTGTGTGGGAAACGCATTTCTAGGAATTCATAGTGCTCGTACCTTGTACAGAAAAGAATTATTGGGGATATCATCCTTCTTCACCCTTACATGGTAAGATCCCGAACACATATACACATTAGAGAAGTTCTTTAATCCATGTAGATAATCCAATAAGTCATCAATTCGTGGGAGAGGATACTTTTTCTTTATCATGATATTTTGACCTCGTGATAATTAATGTTGAGGCGCATAAACTAATCCTTCTTCAATAGGAAGGGGACTAGTTCACCCCAGGGTGTAGCACTTGGGAATATAAAATATTTATATAGATTCTCATGTAGTTGTTTCTTTAGCTCGTAAAACTACACAATAGAAATTCAATATTGAGTCTTCGATATTGGAAACACACCAGGTATAAGATCAATCATGAATTCAACATCTCTTTTAGGGGAAACATCAGGTAATTACTCAACAAACATTTCATAAAATTCCCTCACAATAGGCATGTCATCGAGGAAGGTTGCTTCCTTAAACTAAATCATCTTGGAATGGTACACGTGTGAATAGGAAAGTAATATCTGTGCTTGAGATGATGGTTCTAAAGAAGAATAATCCTCCTCCTTACACTAGTATAGAATCGGGTTTCGATTCTCCATATGGAGAGTGATTTCACTCTCATGAAAACTAATTTAGGGTCAATATAGGTAAATCCAATATATTCTATGAATTGCATAAAATTATACTTGAGGAATTATGTGGAGTTTTTCTAAGAAGTTCAACCCACAACTACTTAATGGGGATGAGTTATATTCATGGGATGTAATGATTTTCTCATTTCTCATTCAAACCGACATCCCTAGTTCCATGATTTGTGGTTGTTTTGGGATTTTTCTAATAAAAATTCATGATATAAAAGAATGTATAGAACTATAATAAAAACGTACATTCTCTATTCTTGAATGAATAACTAGCATACCTACCACCACATTGTTTTTGGAGTTTGCTTCAGTTGTAGTGATGAAAAAAACCTCGCCATTTCTGCCTTGGAGGCTATTGGTTCCCTCAAAAAAATCTTTCCTTAGGAATCAAGTTTGGTTGGTTCCTTGGTTATTTTCAGTTGATGCAATGAAAAATGCGTTGAAGGATGAATGGTGTGTTCCTTTATATTGTCACATCATCAATATTTTGTTATCTATATATAAGGGTGTGTTTCCTTTCTATACCACACATAAAACATTTCCTCACCCCCTTAATGCAATATCTAGGGTTCTTCTTTATGAACCATTTAAAAGTGGTGTGATGTAATTTTAAAGCACCGTTGAATTGATCGATTAGGCCACCAGAAATAAAGTCAAATTTTGGATTCTTATCTGTGTGATACCCCTGAGATTCCCTGATCGTCATTTCAAATTTGAGTTCATATAAGATAATTTCCTCACATCTATTTAAGTCATAGATGGATAGGTATTTTTTAGGCTTGGTTTTAGCCCACAAAATAAGATGTCATCCTTGAATTCAGGGGTAACGACAAATATAAAGGTTTATCATGCAAGCCTTGTGAATTTTTCTTCATACAATCTCATTGACTCATCATATTTTTTCTTGAGTGCTTGGAAGTCCATTTTCATCTAATATCAGAGGGCATGAGGAAAATAATTATCAAAAAACATTTTCTATAAATCCATACATTCCAATGCCTTCATCTAATCCTCATGATTTATAATATTGATCAATTTCCACCATTTATCAACATCACCCTCCATATGATAACCATTTAGAATAACCTTCTCTTGTTTGGAAAATTGAAGGATGGAGATGATATTATCAATAGAGTTGATCCATTGTTATATGATTGAGGAATTTGATGATCCATTTAATGTAGGAGGCCTTTGTCTCTAGCATATCTTGATTTCTTCTACTTATTTCATAGGGGAGGGTTGGACATTCTTCTTAACCCTTGTTTCTATTCAAAACATGTGTTAACGTAGAGAGTATTGTGACAATGTTTGTGATTACCACTCCCATTAGATTGGGAATCTCATTAGAACAATCATCACATTGATCTTGGCATCAATTTTTAGAAATATTCCTCCTATTACCTACCATAGGATGGAATAAAATGAATGTTTGGGTTAACGCATAAAGGGGAATGGAAAGATAAAATGTGATAACTTATAAATAAAAATTGTTTTCTAAAATTATCAATTTAACATCTTCAATCTATGTTATCCATGATTTAATTACCAATACATATTCATAGGAGAATGTTTTAGTCCCTTAATAATGGTTCATCCTAATATTATAAATTCACCAAAGGATATCACCAATGAGTGTCATAAAAATGAGTACATCAAGGCCCATTATCATGCACTAGTTCCCATTCAAGTCTATCTCAAAGTGGTGTATTTAGTTTTTAACCCTGGATATGTTTGTGCCATTCCCACCTTTACTTGTTCATATTTAGACATGGATGTATTTTCATGATAAACAACTTAATCTATACTCACTAAAATATACGAATGTTTTTATTATAAGTAGTCTTATCCCTAATGAATTCACTGGGTTTTTTAACCATAATCCTAAAAATAACTAAACCTATTATCTAATACAAACTATAACTACCCTGTTATTTACAAAAAACATAAAATCATTTTATTACATAAATACACACTGAAGACAACTCTGATAATTGAGAGGTATAGTGTCTTGGGAATTTAGTAACATCACATAAAAACAATTAACATAAAACAAAACATCATTGTTGAAAACCTCTATTACATGACCATGAAATTCTTTCGTACATGGCATTGAATGGGATAACCCAAGGACATGCATAATTAAAGGATAAACTATAAAGCCCAGTATAGGAGTAAACAAGGAATAACATGAAAAAATATTACGTGTTTGGAAATAGAAATATAAATGGATCACCATAAAAACATGAACATAAAGTCATGATATAGCATGATTATCATAACCTGGAAATGTGGTAAAAACATTTAACATGACATTTTCATGAGATAAGGCTCATTACATATGGTGCATGAGTAAAACCTAATTGAACATGAATTAGTATGATTAAACAATCATTTTACTTGAATTATAATGTGTAAATACTCCTTGAACTTGGTGTATCGTGACACCAATCATTACCCAATGCATTGAAGTACTATTAGGGAACACCCTTCTTAATCATTTCATTCCATGCATAAGTGTGCCACATAGATCATAGAACATGGATTCATGAAACATCATAATATATTCATGGAATAAGAGATTTGGAATACATAAATTTATCCCTTTAATCCACATTTACATGTTCATTAATCTGAATACCCTTGATAGATAAATGGGTATGGTATTCACTTACACATTGATTTTGAGATGGAAATTTTGGTCACTTCGGTAGCATAACAACGTCAAATAGAAATCATAAAATTGGACCATGAGAGAGAAAGGTGTATCTAATCATTTATACATGAATTTTATAGTAAGGGGTAATGTAACATTATATCCCATTATATGTAATGGAATTTCTAAGCATAATATCAAATAATATTTATTATATAATTAAGGAGAGATATATACCTTATGAAATTTTGTTATGGTAATGGGTGTACAAGAGAGGAATTAATGAGATTGAAAGAGGTTTATCATCATTCAAAAATAAGGAGAAATTATTGGGGAGGTATGAAATTATACCCCAAAAATTATTAATAGAAAATAATAGGGTATAACAACAACAAAATATTTGGAAAAAATTAGAAAATAAGAAATCATTTACTTGTAAGTGTGATTCCAAAGACATGGGAGAGGATTTAGAGTGGATTCTTGGGAGCTTGGGGATCCTTGGGAGGATTATAAAGAGAGGATTTCATATGTTATTTGATATCCAAATGTTTTAAGTGAAGAGGAATGAGATATTGAGTGGGTTTATATTACAATAGAGAGGTAATTAATTAATATTTATGTTTTAGAAAATACTCATTAAACTATTCAAATCCAAAAATCATCCCTTGGTTTTTTCCCAAGGTTTTTTCCAAATTTGAGTTAAAAAAATTATATTATAATGCCAATGGCCGAACATATTAAAATATTAGGCTTTATTGTGAGTGGGTGAGTCGCACTCTCACGAAATCAATTTAAAATGTTAATAATGTTTTTCTATCTTGGAGGGTCAACTAAGGCATTGTAAAATTAATCAAACAAATATAAAATATCATTATATTTAAGTTAAAACATATATTGTCCGAATATATATTTTATATTATTTTAATAAATAACTATTATCTCATTATTTTTTCATAAAAATCATTATATATTTCAAAGGTATTTATGTTTTACCCAAAAATTTGACTGACTCAAAAATCTATAAAATATTTACCATTAGTTAATTTAAATGTCATGAATCCATAAATTGATTTATCTAAATATTTTTCTAAATATGTTATATTTGTTGTTAAATAAAAATCAAAATTTAAAAAAAATCATCAGTTTTCTCAAAAATAGCTTTCAAACATTAATACAAATAAGAATTGTATTCATAAAAATAATGCCATCATATATATTTTATAAAAAAAAATTTATAATAATATTTTATTCAAATTTTAATTAATTCAAAAAAATTTAAAAATTACCAAATTAGCTTTATTAATTTAACATTAACTAAAAATAATATTGGTGCTTTAAAAACATTTTACAATGTAACAATAATAAAATGAATGTATATTCTTCATACAAAAAATAATGAAAATAATCATAGTAAGAGGGTCTTGTTACATAATCAATTATAACACCCACAAAAGACCTAAGGGTAAGGTGTGTGATGGTGACATAATCTTTGGGTGGCTTTTATTACATCGCTCAGGTGGTAATCTCTAACTTTTCTCGTAGGTGATCCCATTCAAGCTGAACGTGTTGAACCTCGAATTGGGTTTTGTAAAGTGTCAAGCCCAGTGAGACTACCTCCTTTTTGATCTCCAAAAAATCTGCTTCATATGGATAAATTCTAGTATATTTGTCCATATCTTCATTTGATTGAGTAAATTGGATTTTTTAATGCCTTATATTTATACAAATCATGTTATCAATTTTTAACAACAATATTAGAAAAGGTTAAAATTTATAATGGTATTTTAAAATAAAAAAACATTAAACCAAGGAAGTGCATATGTTTTATATAATCATTTTAAATAAAAAAATATTTAATGAGATCAATAGTAATTTTTATCAGTATAAGTTTGTATCATTACTATTATACCATACTGTTTACAAATAGTGCGTTAACCATGTGATGATCCTCTATAAAAACAAGACACCTTGGAGCACAATTACCAGGGAAAGGCACACAGTTTCCCCTAAATGTGTGCTAGCCATGAACCACCAACATCCAATTCCAAATTTTCAATTTTCTAACGAAAATAAAATGAATAAAATGGATGAATATATATATTTGAAATTTTCTAAAAATCTTCAAAAAGAAATCATTGGTTTGAAAATTCATTCCAAAATTAGAAAATTCTATTCATTGAAGGTCAACACAAAACATCATTATAGAATAATAAAAATTACTTAGAATCAACCCATTAATAATTATCCCACCGATCATTAATGCCATTATCATGATTCCATAGTACCTAAAGTAGAGTAATATTCATCCCATGAAACACTATCTCATAGAAATCCACTATTTTTACTTTCCGTTCAAACATAAATAAACTTGGATCCCACTAAACCTCTTCCCAATTAATGACATGAGATGGGTATGGGTTGTACAACAATAATTGGGAGTCAGGGAATATATATTTAATTTAATTATACTAAAATGTCCAGCCTATCCTATATTCCACTTTTACAATCCTCTATGTGATCTCAAAGGGTGCAACATACCTTTGAAATCTCTTCGCTTGGTTTTCCAAATGGAGATGACTTAAACGATATTCCACCATCAAAAAATCCTGATCACGCATAGAAAAATAAATATCTCTACCCTACTGATTGGTGTTATAATTTTGATTACTCTGAGCCATTAATAACCACAACATAATCAATATTTCATTATCAAATATCACCTACAATGGGAACGGTCACAACAATAAACATTCACCTACCTCATCTTATCACAAAAGCCGATACGACTTTCAAAAGAGAGCCTCGATTGGATACATTAAAATGATGATTTGTAGCAATTATGATACCAAAATTTAATTAATCCTAATATTATATTTCATGAACACCCCAAATACCATAGAAAATTTCAAAAAATGTATTACAAAATATAATTTCTCTACACATTCTGACTGTTCATCTATAGTGGGGATGCCATTCTCAATTTCACAAATGACCCCAATTACATTTTAAGGACTTCCAAAAATATAGATTCAAAATGGGGTTCTCTATATGAGATGATAACTTATGTAAGAACATGTATCCTCACTACTATTTTGACATATAATCATCCCAACTCATCCACTTTTGCTGAATCTCTGATTTGAATGCAATGGGATGATTTTGTTAGAAAATAAATCATCACAAAAATGGAATTCCATCCCTATGTTGTAAAGGGTATTCCAACAATAAAATCAATGGAGATCATGTACCATTTCCATGTATGAAAAATTAGTGGTTGAAGTAATCTCTATGGCCTTTGGTGTTATACATTCACCTACTGAGATGTATAGCTCATTAACATGACATTAGCTATATCCCACCTCATCCCCAGACACCATAAATATGAACCCACAACATAATACATATTGGGGGATCCATGATAAATAACCAACTGATACTGGTGTATATCCTACATCACCATCTTTTTTAAAAGATATCATCACCACAAAAGACCCTTGAAATTCATTATTCCAACAAGATACATTGATAAAACACAATGCATCTCCCCACTATTATGAGACTACACAGAATCCTATAATTTCCTGATCATATGTTGATAATTATAAATCAGATATATAATAGAAGAATCCATCTAAAAACTACCCATGAATGCACCTCCCCTGTGCTCATTGGTCATGAGATGAAACTAGATAAAATTCCCATCAATATCCACTAATCGCTTGAACCTTGTAATGCATGCACTGGTATTTTTTGACTCAACATATTTTCCACTACTATACCATTTCATGGTTTATATAATATATCAAATCCTAACCCGAATAAGTATTCCACCCAATGGATGAACATTGAGTGAAATTCTTTTTAGAGAAGATAGAGGCTAAGATCTTATGGTCAGAATAACAAAAACATTCTATAAAAATATTTAATTGTGCCACGTCATCAAAGCATGCATCTCCACATCTAATTCCATGTCATAGTTTTTGTAATTATTTTCATGTAGTCAGATTTTTTGACAACTATAATCCAAAAATTGACTATCTTTCATAAGCACACATCTACACACCCGAAACAAATACCAAAGTAATAAATATACACAACATATCACATTCCCAATTCTATAATGATCAAAAAATGAATATTAGTCATCTGTTTATTTATATACATGAAGGATTATTAGCCTTTGGTGATCCATTATCTCTTCACACCTTCCTAGGTGAGTGTGTCATGAGTGAAGTTAGACGAGGGAAGTTTTAAACAAACTTCCTCTAATACACGGCCATGCCTAGTATGCTTTTGACATAAAAAACATTCCATGGTTTTTCCAGCTTACTCTATCTCAAAGGAAATTGGAACATTTTATTTTGGTCCTAATACCGTGGTTCATGACTGTAAATAAATAGTTTTCAATGGGTACAAATTTATTGTCACTGATTGAGAAAAGAACATGAGAACACAACATGATGGGGTTATGGTTACCGCCACAACAGATTGTTATTCCAGCGCATCAGAAAGCAGACCCTGATTTGAAAATGTGGTTTATAATGGAGTCATTGAAAAAATATTAATATTGGATTATTACTCTCATGGATGATCCACGATGATGAAATTCCATTGATTTGATTCGATGAAGTGACACGATTCATTTTTTTATGATTTTGGATTTCGAATAATTAATATGACTCGCACTGTTTCTTCCGAAGAACCAAATGTATTGACATCAATGGATAATTATGTTTTTTATGCCTAAGGACAACATCGACTAGAATTTGGTGTCATAGTTGAAGTAATTCTATGAATTTTTTTTGATACTGGTGGTGATGTAATTGAAACTGTCCCAACTGCAATTGGAAGCAATCCATTAATTTTTTTGATGATTCTAACAGAAAAATTTTTAGAGTTGATTGTGAACCTAATGTTGTGGTGGAAAATATATAGAATTATCAATACATGTTCTTAATTATTTTGGATTACCTCATGTTGGGTTGTTAAGGTTGGTTCTATTAAAATTTATTTAATATTGATTATAAATATGTTTTATTTGATTTGGACATTATGTGAATTTTCAATGTTTATTGGTTGGAATTTTTATTTGAATTGGATTTTGTAATATGTAATCGAACTGTATTTAAACCTACGAAACCAAAATTTCTATCATTATGAAAATTTCAATGATTCAACTATGATTTTAATAATATTTGTATGACTCTATGACCCCTCTTTAACATTTTATCAGGTAATGAACATGATGGTATGTATTCTTCTGCAAAACATTTATTGAAACCAGCATCATCTACTTGAGATAAAGAAATATATTTTTTCCTTAATTTTGAAAACTTCTTCACCACTTATGAATCTAGTAGAATCAATGTTCCATGATTTTAATATACTGATGAAACATAGTAAATAATTATCCTGCTAAAAATTAAATTTCTTTATTACATATTTTACGATTTATTGACTTCATTATATATTTTTTCAAGCTCACCTAAAACCATGGTTATTTAAATTATCCATAATTCCCTATATTACCTCTAATTTATTTTGTTTTTTGGGTTACACATTAGTTATATTTTTCTATTTACTTCCATATTTGTTTTTCAAATGCAGGAAAATGAAACCAATTGCAGAGAGCCGACGAATACAGATTATGGAAAATAGTCATCACAATGCTGAGCTAGGCATTCCACCACTAGTGGCTGCAGTGAGTATTTTATCTCAAATATATTTATTTAAAAAATATATCATGTCATGTAATTAATTTTTTTAATGATTATTTCATGATCCATCTGTTAGGAGAGAATAATTTCACGAGCAACCTAGTAGTGGTCCTAGTACACGTGGTGTTCATACAAGGGGGGTGGTGGTACACAAACTAGATGATCTGGTCGGCACACCTGATTAGACCCTATCTCTCCCACTGACACACCATCCATCCATCATTCTGATCCCGGTGTGCCATTTGGGACACACATGATATATATCACTCCAATATTTTCACCACCCTTTACATCTTGTCCTCCTCACCCATCTGTACCATTTCCAATGATGATTCCCACTCCCATCTAAAATTTGGCCAGCCATCCCTATCATCTTCTTTTACTTATGATTCATTCTCTCTGAGGGTTTTTATTCTATCATCTTCGACTACTACTCTGCTAGAGTTTGTCCTTACGGAGCATACATTGGGACCCACTCCATCTCTACAGGGTGTTCCTTCAGTTTCGGCAGATCCAGAAATTCCCATTGATCAGAATACCACAGGTATGCATATACAACCCTAAAAAATTGTTACACCATTATTTTGTTTCATTATAAAACGTATTGATAAAATATTTGTTTTTCTTTCATAACAGATACGTCTACAGATCAAATGTGAGGGTAGGGGAATACATGGATGCATTAGACGTGGAACCGCCACATGAATTTTATAGTGAACTACAATGAATATAGTCCAATAATTAAATAATTTGGGTAGCAATGTCAGAGTTTTTTAGTGTCACTTTCCAAATACTCAGACATCATTCCTATCAGCCCATTCTCATAGAGACAACAGCCAAATTAAGTCCATGATAAAGTATGGGCAGAGATATGGGTTAAAAAATTTGTTGTATTTAATGAAATATATTAATTTTAGTATTTATATGAATTAATAATTTGGTTTCAGCTGCATTCTAATTTCATAGATGATGAGGGTACACGACTAGAACATCTAAATGATTTAAGAGGAATTTGGAGAGCATATAAGCATGATTTGTACATTGGCTAGTGTGATATATTGTGCACAAAGTTAGAAGCAGTCCTAGACATGGATGATTTTCCATTAGAATAGTACCAAAATGTGATTAATCATTGGGAAACTAGCAAATTTACTATATTAATCAAATTAGAAGTATTTAAATGAAAATTTTCATGTTTTTCATTAATACTAATTATTGAAATTTATTTAGGATACATATGAATGAAATAAAAAAACATTGACGTTATGATATATGTATACACATTGGGATGTACAACGATTTTAGATCATGAGAGACAGTAGGTATGATAGTTTAGAATCTTTCTTTATGAATTTCACCTTCTATTTCTTCTTCCATAATTTATTTGATTTCTAAATTTTTTATATAATTTTTAAAATGAAATTACTATGGACTTTTGAATTCTGTTTTTAGTTATGGTTTTCTACAATAAAATTCATTTTAGAGGCCACAATTTAATATATATGGACGTGTTCCTCGAGAAAAACTATTTTTCTAAAGTAAAAAAAGAAGAACGATAGAAGCGCATTTAATGAAGGGACTCAGCAGCAAATTGTATGTATTATATTGTAGATTTAAAATTTTAATCTCTATATTTTAACGTAATAATATATTTATATTTGTAACATGATTCTTTAGAGGCCATTTATGCCCGAGAACAAGCCAATTTTGGGCCACACAATCACTTACATCAGGTGTTGGGAGATGAGCACCCTGGTAGAGTACGCTGCTGACTTGGGAAGAGTATAGTTCGACGCGGTATTGGCCCTCCTCAGGTACGATTTGTAGTGCCACCGAGTTGCAGAAGGTTAATGCACAAGAAGAATAGGCTGAAAAAGGGCCATAGATATGGTAGAACAGTATGCTAAGGAAAACACTGAATTTATGAAACTAATGGACGTTTTACGTCCAACACATACACCAGAGGCTAACACTACTTGTGATGAATATATTTCCTCGATGTGTTCTATATATGGTGCACCAGGTGGGAGTTCTAGTGGGGGTCGAGATGATGGAAAGGATGAGTATGAGTATGAGGAGTAGGAGGAGGGCAAGGTGGTGGCCGAGGTGGAGGAGGAGGGCAAGGAGGATGCTGAGGTGGAGGAGGAGGGTGATGAGGAGGCCGAGTAGGAGGTCAGGGATGATGATTGGTACAACGATGAGGACAAGGGTGAGGGTGATGGTGATGGTGATGAGGGAAAGATTGATCTTTTATATTTTTTACTAATATTACTGACCATTGATGTTTAATATTTTTTTTGTTCCTAACTATATGTGTGATTAAATAGGTCACATTATCTTCTTTTTATCTATTTTAATGAAATTTTAATTTTTTTTGTGGAATTTAAAATATTGATGGTCTGATTAGAAGTTGATATATTGATGTTATTTTTTATCCTTGAAATAATTTTCATAGAAAATATGTATATTATGTCCCATGTGTCCGGGACAGCCCCATAGACAGCGCCCCCACCCTCTTCCCTAGACCTCGTCGAACCCCCGAACAACCCCCAGGACCGCCCCCACCCTCCTCCTTGGACCCTGGACACCCCCCACCCTCCTCCCAGAACCCTGCATAGACCCCCACCCTAATTCCTGGACCCCAAATAGCCACCAGACAACCCCACGGATAACACCCCACCCTCCTCCCTAGGCCCCGGACAACCCCCAACCCTCCTCCCTGGACATCAGATGCCCCCCCAACCTCCACCTTGGACCCCAGACATCACAACCCCCCCCCAGACCCGTGACACCCCTCCCTCCCCCCTGGACCCCAAACATCCCCCACTATCCTCCTAGACACCGGACAGCTCCACCCTCCTCCCTAGACCACGAACAACCCCCACCCTCCTTCTTGGACCCCAGACAGCCCCCCTCCTACCTCGACCTTGGACAACCCAACTCCCTCCTCCCTGGACCGCAGACAACCCTCCTCCCCCCTATACCCCAGACAACCCCCTCCTCCCTGAACCCCAAACAACCCCCCAGATAGCCCTCCACCCTTCTCCATAGATCCCGAACATCAACCCACCCTCCTCCTTGGACCTAGGATAGCCCCCCTACTCCCTAGACCTTGAAAATCACCACCCTCCACCCTGGACCCCAGACAACCCATAGAAATCCCCCCCAGACAGCCCCCGGACAACCCCCATGACAACCCCCCCCCCCCACCCTCCTCCCTGGACACCGGACAACCCCCTGGAAAGCCCCTAACCTCCTCCCCGGACCCCGAACAGCCCCCCCACCCTCCTCCCTGGACACCAGACAACCCCCCCGACCCGACATCCCAAAATTGGGAGAAGGGTGATTCAACATATATAAAACACCAAGACAATTCATGAAAATCTAAGGAACACCTACCTTGATTTCAAAGACAATCGAACTCATAGTGTCTATCTTTTGTTTAAAATGGACACAGTTTTATCTAAAAAAAGACACACGGAAAACTGACCAAACATATTCTGAAGGTGTTGATACATTATCGCAAGGGTCCATGGGTCCTTTGTGATGTGTACGAGTCATCCCAAACTCAATCCGAGACACATTGTGGTTGGCAGAACTAAATGTGTCTCACCTTTATTTGAAATTTTAGAACATTTTGAAGTAAAAACAATAACTGGCATACAAAAAACCAACCAAACACCTTCGTATTATGTGGATACTTTAGGAAAAAATTCAATTAGACATATGTGACATGTCCGAGTAATTCTCATCTCACTCTGAGGCAGGGTGTGTCCGGTATCACTCAAAGTGTCATTATTTTGTTTAAAATGGACACCCTTTTATGAAAAAATAACTTGCATAAATAAAACCAATCAATAGTATTCAGATTGTGTAGATACTTTAGAAAAAGGATCCATGGTTAATTTTTTACATGTATGTGTCAACCCCACCTCAATATAAGGCACGTTGAGGCCGGTACCACATAATGTGTCTCACATTTATTTTATTTTTACAACATTTTATGTTAAAAAAAAGCTGGCATTCGGAAAACGGACCAAACACATTTGGATTATATTGATACATTAGTGAAATGACTCATGGGTCATTTTTGACGTGTACGAGTAAACCACGCCTCAATCCGAGGTATGTTGTGGACGGTACCACTAAAACTGTCTCACTTTTATTTGAAATCGACATGATTTTAAGTGAAAACAACAACTTTCATACAGAAAACTGACCAAACTCATTTGGATTCTATTGATACATTAGGAAAACGATCCATGGGTCATTTTTGAAAAGTACAAGTCTTCCCCGCCTCAATACAAGGCATTGTGTGGATGGTACCACTCAAAATGTATCACTTTTATTTGAAATGGGCTTGATTTTAAGTGGAAACAACAACCGACATATGTAGAAATGACCAAATGGTTTTTGATTGTATTGATACGTGAGGATAATGATCCATGGGTCATTTATGACGTGTACGAGTCAACCTTGCCTCAATCCAAGGCATAGTGTTACCAGTTTCATTCAAAGTGTATCTCTTTTGTTTAAAATGGACACAATTTGAAGTAAAAACAATAGACATTCGGAAAACCGACCAAACATATTATGATGGTGTTGAAAATTTAGAAAAAGGATCCATGAGTCATTTTTTATGTGTATGAGTCAACCATGTCTCAATTAGGGGTATAGTGTGGATGATACCACTCAATGTGTCTCACTTTTATTTGTAATGGACAACATATTAGGTTAAAACAACAACTATCATATAGAAATTCGACCAAATGAATTTGGATTTTATTGATACTTTATTACAATGATCCTTGGGTCATTTTTGATGTGTAAAAGTCCACCTATCCTAAATTTGATGCATGGTGTGGCCGATACCAATCAAACTGCCTCAATTTTATTTGAAATGGAAATTATTTTAAGTGAAAACAACAACCTGCATACGCAAAACTGACCAAACGTATTCGGACTATGTTAGATACTTTGTCACATGGATCCATGGACCAGCCTCACACAATCCACTTCGCGTGTGGGGAAATCCTACCACTATTCTAAACCACTTAACATTTAATATTCCAATACCATTTTCAAACAAGGGGTTTTATGACCAATCCAAAGTCCATTTGGGGAACCCAATACCAATGACATAACTGAATAATAATACCCACTACCCAAATTGGGGATTCATATCACATCACACCCAAGAGACCAAATTAATAATAGCTACATACCCCCTTATTCCAATTGAAAAGTCTATGAAAAACATGTAGGCTATTCTGGTAACCCATCTCATATGTCGAGATTGTACAATGTTTCCCACTAACACATCAGGAAACATTTATACATGGATACATAGTTATTAAAAGAATATAAACATCATATGTTCTTCCTATAACTAATCCAATGTCTAATCACAAGACCACTACCATTTTATATCTTGTGGGTATCATGATCCTTGTCCACATAACCCATGTTTTTCTGTTGGTTCTAAGATAGTCAACCCAAGACCATGAGTAAACATCCTATGTTCTTCCTATAATATTTATGATCTTTCTATTATGTGTATCGGTGTTGTTGTTTGAGTGGGGAGTGAATTCTAAATTTTCAATACTGTTAAGGGTGTTATTGCTTTTCAATTGTACATTTTGGAGTTCTAGATGTATTGGATTCTGGATATATTGGTAATGAATTATAAATTTTGAATACTATTTTGTGTATTGGATTTTTTATGTATTGGAATTTAATTTTGTATTGGTGTTATGGGCGTTATTTCATTTCAACTCTGGATGTATTGGATTTTAGATGTATTGGATTCTGGATTGTTTTCTTGTGTTGTTTTTTGAGTGAGGAATGAATTTTAAATTTATAAATTTCTTAATTCTAGACGAATTTTAAACATCCCATGTAGGATTTTGTATCTGGATGTATGTGTTCTAGTAGGGAATTTTACGGGTTGGAGGTGGAGAGTTGCATGTTGGAGGTGGCTGCTGGCTGCTGTGGAGCTGTAACATATTTACAACAATGGTTTTGAAAACTGTTGGTATAGCCTTCTGTTGCATATTATACCAATGGTTTTGTATAACCATTGATATAAACTACTACTAATGGTATTGGGTGTATATTTTACACTATATACCCATCGTTCTAAACTGTTGGTATAAGGGTAACATATACCAATGGATTGTGTTACCGTTCGTATATCTCTAACTATAACACATATACCAATGGTTTACACAGAACTGTTGGAATACCATTATATCCATGAATTAAATGGCCATGGTTTGGGAAACCATTTGTATATATTATACCAATGGTTTCCCAAACTTTACTAATGGTTTTGAACTGTTGGTAATGGGTAAAATTCTAGTAGTGTTACTCGATGATTTGAGTATAAATCGCAAAACAAATCCAACCAAAATGGAGCACATGGGATGGGAATGGAAGGGGAGGCACCCCAAGTGTGTGGAATCAAGTAGGGGGATAGGAATAAAGGTTTTGGTGTAAAAACCAAGTATATATGAACATAATAATTGAATTATTAATGACCTTGATAGGAAACATGGTTTTCCCACATAATGTGTCAAAAAATTGTGGTGAACATGTAGTTTCAAATATCTACCTAGGACATCCCATAGTGTTAGCCCACATATTTTACAAACAATGAACTAACTATTCAACAAGACTCTATCCAAATAAATTAATTCAATATATTAATTAATATGTTAATTTTTTAGAAATAACCATATACATGGGGTATAATTATTAACTCATTGAAACCATTTTTCAATAACAAATATACAAATTTATGTAAAATAATTATTTTTTAAAGTCTAAATCCAATTAAATTTAATTAAAATATTATATAGATGACGATATTCATTAACACATAAAACCATCAACCTTTCATAACTAAGATAACTACTAAAAAACATATAAGTGATAATGATTTGTTAAATATGATAATTATTGTGTATATGTCAGGAAACTCATCCACTATTTTAAAAAAATATATTCCATGAAATTTATATATTATATCTAGAAACAATGTAAAAACATAAATATAGTCAAATTATCAAGAATTAATGTAATGAACGCCTCAAGTATTCATAACATGTCACCTTAGTGGTCATTATAACCTAATCAATTTGATATTATTGTCATATGTAAAATCATATGTACAGTGTTTTACAAGAACTTATTTAAGAATTTATATATTTATACCAATAGGATCTTCCATGTGATGAGAATCAATAAGAAAATCCATAAAATATTAGATGACCAATGTAAATGAATTCAAAATTTATTAAGATAATAATAGTTCACATCATTGACCATGGTCAATCTAGTCATTGAGGAATTTTTTAATAAAAATAATCCATTATAATTATCCAACCTTGATCAACAAAACTAATCTACCTCTTAACTCACCACAAGGCCTGAATTGTGTACTTTATCAATTAAATTTGGTGAGAATCACATAGGTACCAAAATAAACACTGATATTATAGATTTGACCCTTGAATAATAATAATAATAATATTAATAATATAGTTTAACACCTAACATAATTATTTTATGGGAATCCATATATTGGACCGCCAGGCTTATGAAAAAAATAGTTTTTTATAAGCAAAGTCCTTATATGGTATATATAAAATAATCATCAAGTTAGAAATAATTGATAAAACGTTACTATATTCATTTCATAACATTGTCCATCATATAACTAACAATATTCAATAAAATACAAAGTAGAAGTACTAAATAAAATACATAAAATAATAAGAATTATGAATAATTTACTAACTTACCAAATGGATAAGAATTCAACATATAAAGTAATACAATACCAAAAATAATAACACATCCTTGTGATCCGAAATCACTCACTACAACCCAACTTATCAATCAGTGGAAAAATATTAAGATGAAATACATGTGATCAAATCATTTGACATGGAAGAAGACAAAAAAATAGTATATAGAAATTTTGGTGTCTATTTATATTGGGATATAATCATTTCCAATACAATTCCATAATAGAGTTTATTTAATTCCCTTCAAAAGGTATTTATTCAATTCAAATTCAATCATAATCAATTTAAAGGGTTATTCACCAGAGCTTATGATGATACCAGGTAACATTCCAATTATTATAGAATACACAAAAAATTCAACGAAACGTGGGTGAATCAAAATCATTTAAATGAATCTCCATTGGATCCAATGAAAATGACCCTTTAAAATTTCGTTATCAAATGAAACATTCCCTTTATAAATTTTCCATAAAAAAATATCTAAAACCACTTTTTAAAAGTCATAATAAATTCATATTAAATTTGAAACATTCCAAATAATCTCAAAAGTATTCTAAAATTCATCCAAAAAATTAAATTAAATACAATATAACCACAATATAGACCATTATTTAAATTGAAGGTAAATAATTAATAAAAAATACTGATAGTTCAAGATAACTGAACCAAATGATTGGGTATGGAAATAATGAAATGAATGGGATCACCTAAATAATCCTTAGTAGAAACTAGGTATCTTTTGAAAATCAAATTTTGGTAACTAGAATGATACTAGACATGGATCATGGGAACAATAGATATTTTTATTAAACTAATATTTATTATATCTCTCATTATATCATCAAAATAAAAATAAATACCATTATATAAATTAGTATAAGAGGTCTAAAAACCATAGATAGTAAAAAATATATACTTCTTTCTCACAAATATAGATTTTATACATAAAAATATTGGTTTATTAAGATACATCTCAAGAAGTAGTGAGAAAACATGTCGGTGACCACCACATGAAAAAATTATAACTCACACAAAATTTAAATAACCACACCTAAAAAACCATCTCATTAAATATAAAATTTCTTAATTTCAAAAAAATGAAATATAATAATAATTTCATTTAAATATGAGGAAAATACCATATAGGCAATCAGAAACTGAATCCCAAAAATAGGCTGTATAATCAATGAGAAACATCTTTTTATGATATTCTAATCAATCCACAAAAATTAAATGCGATTATAATCCATTATATAATCCATTGAAAGTATATTAATATAAAAGGGATTCTAAAAACACACATGGAAATCATTACTCGACATTATAATGTCATTAAATCTATTTTATCTGTTATCAATTCACAAAACCACATTTTTCATTGTCTAAGAATGAACCAATTTTTAAATAATAAATTGGAAACACCAAACATCCACATTCAGATAAATTAAATTGAAAATTTAATAAAATGACTTTTAAAACTAAATTAGTTTCAAAATACCATTTAAAATCCCAAAATACATTTTAGAGAGACTCTACTATATTTTCACAATCACATCACATAAATTACAATTCCATTTGGAAACTGTAACTAATGAGAAATAAGAATAACTATCATACAATCTCTATAAATACATTAAAAACCCTTTACAACAATTTCTGTTTATTTGTTATATGTATATTTTATATAAAGTCACTTTTTAAAAAGTCAATACTTCCATGAAATTTCAAAAAATCCAATAATTTTTTTTCTTAAATTCATGTTAAAATAAGTCCTAACGATTCAACATAATCAATGAAATATAATCGAAAAATTATAATACAGTCAATGAAAAATAAAAAAACAAATACCCAAGATTACAGACATCTAAATACCTAAATATAATAATAAAAATAACTACCATTTTCATAATAATTAAAACCAGTTAGAATAAATGAAGGGATAATATTGAAATTTAGTGTATTACCATCAAAAAATATATTTGAATCGATGGAGTGGATAATTAAAATTAATGTAAAATAAGGGGATATTTCCTATCGATTCCTATAATAGCACAAACTGCTTCAATTATACCAAAATAAACACTGATATTATAGATTTGACCCTTGAATAATAATAATAATAATAATATTAATAATATAGTTTAAAACCTAACATAATTATTTTATGGGAATCCATATATTGGACCGCAAGGATTATGAAAAAAATAGTTTTTTATAATCAAAGTCCTTATATGGTATATATAAAATAATCATCAAGTTAGAAATAATTTATAAAACGTTACTATATTCATTTCATAACATTGTCCATCATATAACTAACAATATTCAATAAAATACAAATTAGAAGTACTAGATCAAATACATTAAATAATAAGAATTATGAATAATTTACTAACTTACCAAATGGATAAGAATTCAACATAGAAATTAATACAATACAAAAAATAATAACACATCCTTGTGATCAGAAATCACTCACTACAACCCAACTTATCCATCAGTGAAAAAATATTAAGATGAAATACATGTGATCAAATCATTTGACATTGAAGAAGACAAAAAAATAGTATATATAAATTTTGGTGTCTCCTTATTTTGGGATATAATCATTTCCAATACAATTCCATAATAGAGTTTATTTAATTACCTTCAAAAGGTATTTATTCAATTCAAATTCAATCATAATAAATTTAAAGGGTTAATCACCAGATCTTATGATGATACCAGGTAACATTCCAATGATTATAGCATACACAAAAAATTCTAAGAAACGTGGGTGAATCAAAATCATTTAAATGAATCTCCATTGGATCCATTGAAAATGACCCTTTAAAATTTCGTTATCAAATGAATCATTCCCTTTATAAGTTTTCCATAAAAAAATATCTAAACCCAATTTTTAAAAATCATAATAAAATCATATTAAATTTGAAACATTCCAAATAATCTAAAAAGTATTCTAAAATTCATCCAAAAAATTAAATTAAATACAATATAACCACAATAGAGACCAATATTTAAATTGAAGGTAAATAATTTATAGAAAATACCAATAGTTCAAGATAACCGAACCAAATGATTGGGTATGGAAATAATGAAATGAATGGGATCACCTAAATAATCCTTAATAGAAACTAGGTATCTTTTGAAAATCAAATTTTGGTAACTAGAATGATACTAGACATGGATCATGGGAACAATAGATATTTTTATTAAACTAATATTTATTATATCTCCTATTATATCATCAAAATAAAAATAAATACCATTATATCAATCAGTATAACAGGTCTAAAATCCATAGATAGTAAAAAATATATACTTCTTTCTCACAAATATAGATATTATACATAGAAATATTGGTTTATCAAGTTACATCTCAAGAAGTAGTGAGAAAACATGTCGGTGACCACCACATGAAAAAATTATAACTCACAGAATATTTAAATAACCACACCTAAAAAACCCTCTAATTAAATATAAACTTTCTTAATTTCAAAAAAATTAAATATAATACTAATTTCATTTAAATATGAGGAAAATACTATATAGGGAATCAGAAAATGAATCCCAAAAATAGGCTGTATAATCAATGAGAAACATCTTTTTTTGATATTCTAATCAATCCACAAAAATTAAATGCGATTATAATCCATTATATAATCCATTGAAAGTATATTAATATAAAAGGGATTCTAAAAAACACACATGGAAATCATTACTCGACATTATAATGTCATTAAATCTATTTTATGTGTTATCAATTCACAAAACCACATTTTTCATTGTCTAAGAATGAACCAATTTTTAAATAATAAATTGGAAACACCAAACATCCACATTCAGATAAATTAAATTGAAAATTTAATAAAATGACTTTTAAAACTAAATTAGTTTTAAAATACCATTTAAAATCCCAAAATACATTTTAGAGAGACTCTACTATATTTTCACAATCACATCACATAAATTACAATTCCATTTGGAAACTGTAACTAATGAACAATAAGAATCACTATCATACAATCTATATAAATACATTAAAAAACCTTTACAACAATTTATGTTTATTTGTTATATGTATATTTTATATAAAGTCACTTTTTAAAAAGTCAATACTTCCATGAAATTTAAAAAAATCCAATAATTTTTTTCTTAAATTCATGTTAAAATAAGTCCTAATGATTTAACATAATCAATGAAATATAATCGAAAAATTATAATACAGTCAATGAAAAATAAACAAACAAATACCCAAGATTACAGACATCTAAATACCTAAATATGATAATAAAAATAACTACCATTTTCATAATAATTAAAACCAGTTAGAACAAATGAAGGGAGAATATTGAAATTTAGTGTATTACCATCAGAAAATATATTTGAATCGATGGAGTGGAGAATTAAAATTAAAGGAAAATAAGGGGATATTGCCTATAGATTCCTATAATAGAACAAACTGCTTCAACTATACCAATCACTAAAGTCATAAAATTTTGATGTGGGGTAAAGAATAAATTAAAAAGTTTACTATTATATAAGTGATAAAAGACCTAAAACCATACCACAATGTTGTAAAAAGAAGAGATAAAAGTAATACAGATAGGGTAAACCAAAAAATGACTATTCTAGAGAAAAATTATACATGTGACCAAATTTCACCTCAAAACTATATGAGGAATAACTTGTAATGTAATAGGAATCTTGCGCACTATAGATTCCTCTTCCCATTTCTAGAATCTGATAAAATGAGGTCTATATCAACCAAGTGTTAGAAGTAGGGCATGGTAAATTGATCCATGTAGGATACCAATAATATATATTTATTTTTTAATAAAAAAATTACCAATCCTATTTATTAAACCAATATATTTTCATAGTTTATATTATAAATAATTTAATTTTAAATATATTTTCAAACAATCATTGAGTTTTCAAGAATTACATTCTTTGTTTTCCAAATCAATTAACATGTAGATAAAGATACCTAGACATAAATATAATTGTCATCCAATATCCATGAAATAAACTATAATTTAATAAATAACTACAAACAATAATAATCCTACTTTACTGGCACTATATTATAGAGGAATACATAGTTGAAACTAACAAGAAAAACAATGAATAGGGTTTGATGAAACAAACATTTATTTGTTCCGTATAACATCTCGACATAGAATAGGTTAACTCCTAGTGGTTTTAGGAATAGAAAGACTTATCATGACACTTTCTCGATAAGACCAAGGTTCCCACTATAAACTATTTGTCAATTTCAATTTCAAAAAAAAACTCTAAAATTTTTTAAACCAATTTCAATGAAAACACAATATGCTTCCTAGTTTGAAAATCCATTTCTCCATTTAAAATAATATAAATTCAATTTTCAAAGGATAAATTCTTTTCAAACATGAACCCATTGCCATTTCAATTACAACACATAAAATTCTATATATAAAATCAAAAATATAGATATAAAAAATAATCAATTCAGGAAACTAGATAATATTAACATATCCACAATCCGGTACATAATAAATAACCTAAATATCATTGATAATATGGATTGGAAACATCAAGATCCGCCTTCAGTATAGAAGGGATGAAAAAATAAATAGAAACCAAATCTTGTTATAAGAATCTATATAAAAAATGATGTGACCACTAATAGCTGGAAATTCAATAAGAAGGGTTACATTAAGATATAGAGTACAAATCCTAATGGATCATTCATAGAATGAATACATTAAGATATAAAGCCAATGTTTTATTGAGATAAATAACAAAACCCAATTATCTAATGATATGTGAAGATTCAGTTACACACCTCCTAAAATAAGAAACATCAAACACTTCATGTATAGATGTCTTGCCAAGCTATAAAATGAACTGATAGTCCACCTTCCCAAAATTCTGAACAATATAAAAGGGGCCCTCAATACTCAGTGCCAACTTACCATAAATACTAGAGAGAAAATGTCCCAAGAGAGGTAAAGAACTGAGAAAGTTTTGGTCAGAAACCTCAATCTCTAGTAGAAGATGACGATGGTCTGAATATGTTTTATTATATTTTTTATTCTTTAATCAAATTCCTCTAGGTAATATACACCACCTTCCTTGTATCATGAAAAATATAAACCCAACCATTGACCACTCTATATACTATATATGCATAAGTTATAATTATAGGTCCACTAATATTTATTCTCAAAGGGATCCATCCTTATTGTAACTCCCGATGAAATTCAAATATTTTTATTTTAAAATTAATTTAATTTTTCATCTGATATTTAATAATTAGAAATTCATTTTTGAGGTTCTTTTGTAAATAACATAATTATTATACTACTCTAAATATAACACCATTGTTTTCTGGCCTTACATGATATATTTAATTTCCTAGAATGCATGTGTAACAAGCTAGAATGAGTTTTATCAAACTATTATAAATTAATAAAATTATTAATATTTACTATAATAAGATATAAACTAGCTATTAAATTGAAATTTATGAATATAATTATCTACCTTACTAATATATATATATATATATATATATATTAATTCATAGGTTACAAATAAATTATAAATTAGTATAGTAATTAAAAGAATATAAATGGAATGATTTTATAAAAGACTCTTTTTTATGTTCAAATTTTCATTTATCTTAATTAGAAAAATTAATTACTATTATTGAATGATATTAATTAGATTTATAAATTATTTTTCACAGCCCGTCCCTCGGCACCTGTGTTGTGACTACCCCATGCTTGCCTTCCATAGGCCCGTGGCAGGCGACTAGAACCAAAGGCGTAATTCCCTAAAACTGGGAAGGCATTGCCTTTATAACCGGTAAACACGCACACAAGAAAGAACACACCTGGATGAGACACCAAGAATACTATATAACAAAACAATGATTAATTTTAAAGGGGCCAGAATACAATGCCAAAGTTAAAGGTACAAGTACAACTGAAATGCAATACAACTGAGGAAAGAGACAAGACAACTACTGGATCATCCTCTGATGTTCCTACCTGAAGGGTAGGTTTACATCGCCTCCTCAGCACTCCACATCTTTCCATATCCTCCAGGTACCGACACACAATTTTTTTCACCTCTGGGTTCCATCCTGTTCTAGTACCTTCATCCTCAGTCATTGTTGTTCGTCATCTGCAACCAACAAAACAAGGTGCGGGCATAGCCCGTGCATGGGTGAGTATAACGATACTCAATAGGGACCCTAAGACCCTCAAGGTCTCACAAAATCCATCAAGAATAAACCACAGATTATGAAATCAACAGATAACCTTTTGTTGGTATATGCCCATACATATACCTAATTTATCATGTGATCTATCTCAATCATATGGAAATCACAAAAAAAATGACTCATCTCAACCAGGATTTTATTCACATTATCGAAACCAAGGATACTGGAGTACTCCTCATTTATTGAGTACAGTGGGCCTTCCAAGACACCAAATGAGATTCTCACTAACCTTGGACTAATGAGGTAATCCCCCTGTCGAGTATCGTCAGTCAGACCCATCACACAGAGGCCCTCCCCACCATGGGTCTTCTCTGTCACCAAGCGCGCTCCCCCTCGTAGCATGCTGAGGTACTCCTCCTGTCGTGTACGATGGGTATGCCACATCACACAGTGGACCTCTCCACCGTGGGTCTTCCGCGACACCACGGTGCTCCCCACTGGGCTTGTAGAGTCACTCCAAGTCATAATGGTGAGCAGTCGTCAGGTCTAAACCAGCTACTAGGTCTCTGCACTACACTCCTTCATCTCCGATAGGATCACCTACACGAGCTACTATTCTATACTCAAACTATCACGGAGTCCCATGAATAAGTATCTCAATGGTCTGCCATGTCATTGGGGTCTCAAAGTAATAGACGTCGCGTCAATCGAACGCCCGGTCTATGACTTATTATCCTTTTAGTCCTGGGGGCCAGGTTTGATTCCTGCACGTTCCAACCAAACTGTAACTCAACTATACCCTAAACTCTTGTGGGGTACACTCAACGGGACATTCACACTCCTTGATTTCCAGTTCCACTAACGGTTCCTCAAATGGACGATTGGTGCCAATGATATGGCCGAAGGAGCGTAAATGGGTCGTAGTGGCCCTGGGTCTGGTCCGACCCGATCAGACCGACCCGGGATGACCTAATCTGGGTCGACCATGTTTAGGTCGACCTAGCCTGACCCATTGGGTCTGGCCCATGCTGTTGGGTTTGGCCCGACCTACTGCGCCAAGCCTAGTAGGTAGCGCATGGCCATGGAGGGCTGTGAGGGCATGGACCGGCCGTGGGTTTGCATGAGGGCGGTTCAGCTCAGAGAGCGTCTCATGGGCGGCTCAACCACGAGGGATCCGCGAGGGCGGCTCACCCCGGGGCGCGGGGCTGTATTGGCTCAAAGTTCCACAACAAAGGCGGCACTTTGGGGATCGTCCATGAGGCCATGATGGCACGGCCATGGCCGGTTCAGCCAGCGGGTGGCGTGACCTGGGCTGGGAGGCCAGTTCTGCTGGGGAGCCTCCAGGGGATTGGGAGTCCGGTTCGGCTGGGGCGCCACGAGGTGCGCGGGAGGATGGTTCGGATGGGGTGCAGCGAGGGGCACGAGAGGCCGGTTTTACCAGTGATCTACGAGGGGCACGGGAGGTCAGTTCAGCCTAGGTGGCATGAGAGGCACGTGAGATGTTTTTGTCGGGGTGCTGTGAGAGGAGAGGGAGGTTGGCGGTGGCACAACCGGTTCAGCAGGTAGGTGGCGCGAGCCGGCAGGTTAGGACAAGTTCGGCCCGGAAGGCCAGAGCGCCACTGGGGGTGGCACTGGTCACGATGGATTAAGGTCGCGACGCTCTTGATTTTGTATCCTTCGTCGTCTACCTTCATTCTGATGGACACAATAAAAAATAACAGCGGAGGGGTCGGGCCATTTTGGTTTGGCCTGCACCCTCCGCATTTAGAGTGGTTGCATGTAGTTAACAAAAATGATGTAAAGAACATCAACCATGATCTTCCGCAATTTAATCACTCCCAATCCCTCACTTGGGAAGAAGGTAGTGCCTGGAAAGTGGTAAACAAATGGCATTAAACCTAAACCATGTATTTTTCATTGACGACATTGGCGCAAGAAGGTAGTACGGTCGTCGAAGACATCCCACGTCGGTTTCCTTCGCAAGGTGCTTCTGAGGATGAAGTCAAAGTCGTTCCTCACTAGTGTTCTTTATGGAGGAAGCGATCTTTATTGGAGAGTGTAATCCTCCAAATGATGGGAACTGCGTCACTTTATCAGCGCTGCGTCTCTTGGTGAAGCCATCCCAAACCCTCCTCCCAATCTCCCTATATAAAGGAGAGGGGGACGATAGGTAAAAATAGTGGAATTTATGACAATTCATTTATTATGATCCATCCAAAATTCCAACGATGATGTTACTTACTTTAAAAAAATGGGCAACCCATTTAACAAAGATGGCACAATTTACAAGGTGCTTTGGAACAATTAATAATTCTGGAGGTGTTCAAGAGGCTCCCCCCACATTTATGATGAGGGTTGGGAGGTTTTCATCTCTTCCAATTAATATGGCGATTCTGAGATTTCGGGTGGTCCCCACCATAATAAAATCAAGATGAGGAGGTTTAGTTCCGGTGGACCCACCCATGAACATCATCATGGTGGGTGGTTACAATCAAAATAAAATAAAAAATGATCATTTTTTTATTTTATTATTTCCATGAAAAACCCAAAAACTATCTTTCATTCTCGACCCACTGCCATCATGGTGAGAGTATCCTTAAGAGAATACTGGAGCTGTGAGTTCAACGGTGTCCTCTGATTTCAATTCCGAGCACCGGATCAAAATTCTGAAAAACCTACTATTATGATTACTTAACGTACCCAAAATAATGTTCTGAAATTCATTCCGGGCACTTTGGGCCTCAAAATAATGCACCATCAATTATCACGGACTAGTAAAATTTCCATTTAATTAAAAAAATTACATAGAAACTCTATGTATTTTCATTATTTATTTAATCCAATAGTTTTTAAAATCATCCGATATTATATAGAGGTGTAATATAAGAAAAAATCAATTTTTGTGAATAAAAAACTATATCTAAAAAAAGAAGTATTACAACCTTCTAATGGCATATATGATTCAAACTATATTTTTTTAAAATTTATAATTGATGTGTCCAATTAACACATTTCCTATAGATAAAAATAAATATTATATTAGGATGAAATTTGGGTTTTTTACTGTGATGTTTCATTTTTTAATGAATACCAAAGAATTCAAAATTTATTTTCAAAACAATTTCCCCTAATTTATTTATAATGATAAATTATAGTTTTGATTTCTTTTGAATTTTATTTAGATCAATTAAATATAACTTAATGCAGTTTGGGTCATTATAATTAATTTTAATAGGAAATTTAATTAAAAGAACATTGAAAACTTTTCAACAATTTACATTATAAACTGGCTTTATCATCACTTATACATGATTAAATTTAAAATAATTTCTAGACATCGTGTGATTGTGATTTTTAATCATATATTACATATTTAAAAAAATCATTATTTATAATTTATGAAATTTTTATTTTTTTTATATAAATAATTAGTTTATGTTATTAAAACTAATTAGAGCGATATGAAGGAAAATTATCTTAATAAGGGGGAAACCATAAAATTATAGAAAAAATGAACTAGAAAGTTTTCAAAAAGACATGATCTATACTTATTTAGACCCTTTACTCTAAACATTTTATTTCTTATATTATGGGTGACAGATATCATTTTGAAAAATTGGTTTTAATTCCCTTTTAAAAAATATACTAGAATTCCAATCATCCTACATTATGAAAAGGCAATCCCCCTCCCACTAACTTACACCTATGTTTCCATTTGGACCACCAAAAAATTTAAAAAAATAATCTCATAAAATCCCTATCCTTTCCCTATTATCATTATATTGGGATTAAAGAAAACTAACGATTTCATTTGGTATTATCCACAAGGAGTTACCCAAAAAAGAGGTCATATTCTGCCACAATCTCTATTATTTTATTTTCCTCATCAACCTATTAATATATTTATAGTATAATCTCCGATAATATCATTATTATATTAAATATAAATATATATTTTTATTTTAATGTATAATATTTTACTTACACTCACTTCCATCTAATGGGTATCAAACAAGCTGTTCATCTACGATGATCTATTTCCTCATGAAACGATGATTTTCCATTATTAATTAACCACCTCTCAGGGATGTTAATTTTGATGGATAAATATTTACATATTACATATAGATAATATTTATAATGTCTTTATTTTATTTAAATTTTTATATTACACGTACCATTACATTTTACATTAGGTGTAAGTTGGATAACATCATTTTTGGAAGTGTGTATTATCACCTTCTCAAAGTGATATGATACGTTTCCAGATTACATGGAATTTATTATAGATAATTTTATTAGAAAATATTTTACATAAATGAAATATATATTATATTTGTGACATAATTACCTTTAGGAAATATAATATATCATATTCTTTTCTACACTTTTAACAGAATAAAAAGTGATAACATCGGTAGTAGACATGGGGACTACCACCACATCCACAGAATTCCATTCCATTTGAATCACAAAAATTATATATATATGTATATGTATATATTATTAAATAAAATTTCATTGATGAAATAATTATTAATAATGAAGGAATATTTTTTCTAACCTTCTTTCATTAATGATAACTTAATAATGGAAAAGTTACTCATGTGTGTGCATGACCCACCACCTCTGTGATTGTAATGTCAGTTTAGTTTTCATAAACATCATTCATGATGAGTTTCAAAAATATAATTGATATATAAATATAAAAATGATTCACTGATTATTTTTCATTATATGATTACATAATTCCCTATGATCCTAATATTACAAACCTAAATCAATTTTAACACATAATACAAATATGGTCAAAATAATAGACGCAATAAAATTGTTTATGTCGTTGTTTAAAAAATTAAAATAATTGAAATGAAAATAATGATGAAATTTAAAATGGTTCTTAATCAAGTAAAAAAACAAAAAAAATATTATTCATAGGGAAAAATACACATTGGATAACTAGAATTTATGTAATGTTATTCCATCTCCAAGCCAGACTCAATAAAAATAGTAATAAACAATGATTAGTAGACCAAAGTGTACCAATTAGTATATAGGGTATAAACAGTGATATATGGGAAATTATACAATCTTATGATTATATAATATATGTGATATTATAATATATCATTTTTCCCCTAAATAAAAAACATAGTGGAAGAAATAATAGATAGAAATAATAACAAGTTGATGTAAAAAGACAAAAATATCAAATAAATTGAACATACCAAACAATCCAAAATATAGAAACTCATTATCTCCTTACACCAATCATATAATAATAGTCTTAAAATTCCCAAAAGATACTGCTATTCAAAAAGAAGAACCCCCATAGTCCCCGTACCAACCATCCCGTGTGATTACATCTATGATCACTATGGTCTAGATAAAGAATGAGGTCTCTGACCCTATTTCAAAACCATAAATCCCATAGGCATCCTTAAGAACAGAAGAATAGTGTGAGTATGAACCCATTAGGATACCACTTATATGTTACTATATTATGTCCTTATTTATATAGTATATTGACACGGTCTTGTTGTGGGGTGTGGAAAAAATTAATTTTTACTAAGTTAAAATATTGTATAATGGATAACCTTGGTTGTCTCCAGAGAGGAGCGCTTAACAATCACATATGTCACTTTAAATTAGATAATGAAGTGGGGTAGTTTTGGATATTTTTTTGTTATTAAAACAAAGAAACAAAACAAAAAAATCAATAAAGTAAAATATTTTTGAAAAATGAAAAATAATACAATTAAAAATAATGATAATATTTGGGGATCAGGTTGGGGTTGGGTTTTCAATTTTAATGTTATCATAGTTTCAATTTTATTCAATCCTCTTTTGCTACGTCGGTTTAAGTGATATATCACGATCTCTTCCTATCACTCCCTTGTTAAATGGTCATGGTGAGAGTAAACCTTACAAATATCTCAGATGGGTCTACTCCCCTTCTTATGAGTTAAACATATGTAGAGAATACTCTAAATTGAATTAGGAAATTCCCAATCGGGTCTTGTTTGTCCTAAACAATTAAGAATATTCAATATCCCTGCCACACGTACTGACGATCATCGAGTACTTCACCACAATTCCCAGATATATTCCATAATATATATAGCATAACCTAGTGGAGGGAGACTATTATCACTTATGAAAGTAATAATAACAACACAATATTAAATCAAATACAATCGCAGAAGATAATAAAAATGTTTATTAGAATTTGAAACTGACATCGCAGAAGAGAGAGTGAGTTTTTATTCAATAAAATTATAGAACTCAAAAAAAAAAGATAAAACCTAACCTTCCCAAATAACTCATAATATTTAACCCTCCATGGTAGTGGTTATTGATAATAAGGGGGAAGATGAAGTCATTATAAAACTACGAAGAACAAAATAATGAAAAGAAAGAACACAATTTTTCTCCTCTAGATTCTGTCTTCAAGAAAGAGAGCTTAGGTTCTCCCACCCTCTCTTCGAATCAGGATGAGTTCCATTCATATAAGTTGTGAGTAATGATGTTTTCCATCTACCCACGAAATATCAGAGCTTATGGATCCGTGGGAAATGGGTTATGGTTGATATAGTAGACTTGACTTATTCTAGCAGCCAATCACTATTCCACCAACCATACATTGACCGGATTAAGGGTGACATTAATAATCTTCTTTTGTTATTTAATTTCATGGGAATAATACAAGTCAATGTTTATTTCTAAGCTAACTAGAATCACCCATTTTGGTGGTCGGTAGCCCGAGATATACCTCATTAAATTAATTATGGTCTATTCTGTGGCTAGAATAAATATTCACATCGACCGATTTTTTTGCCTTTTGGAATTCAAATTTTATCGAGTTCAAGAAGACTTATTTGTAGCACACTAATTATGTAATCGTAAAAAAAATGAATCAGGTGAATTGGATGAAAATTGTAGGAGTTATGATCTAAATACAAATGCAACATAAATCTGTCTAATGTCTACAATTAACCACTTTTTACATGTAAGCTCAAAACTCACCAAAAAACATAAAATGAGCCAAAGAAAATCAAATTGATTAATTGGAAAGATTAAATCATTTAAAAAAATATTTAGAAATATGAAAATATGATCTCTGTCAATTAATTAACACTTATCACTTGGAGTCCTGGACAAGTAAACATCGATATTAAATAAAACCAAATTTAACGACACTTATATTTGAGATATAACAATTTAACACCAAGAAACAAAACATATCATGCCTCATGAACAAACATTATTTTAAGTTCTCAATTCAGTTCTTTAAATATATTTCCTCTTCATTTATTCTCCCACAAACACAAAACACTTACCTAACATGCATTTTTTTTCTCATCACACAAATATTAGTTTTCAACAATGTCTTTCTCATCAAATACTTATGAAAGGGTCACCATAGGCTTGATAAATTCCTACATCTCCACCTGATATGAGTCGAGGAC
The DNA here is from genome assembly GCA_963277665.1 of Viscum album. Taxonomy (NCBI): domain Eukaryota; kingdom Viridiplantae; phylum Streptophyta; class Magnoliopsida; order Santalales; family Viscaceae; genus Viscum; species Viscum album. The sequence goes on from OY728121.1 coordinate 505,474,646, forward strand.
ATATGTTTATCATGAGGAATTTTCAAGGTTGTTCTGTGGCTCAGGTAGGTAGGATTTAGATGTGACAAGTTCTGAGGCTGATTAAGGAGGGCTTGGCTCTTTTTGAAGCAAAATTACATTATACTAATATTTACTCATATATTGTCTTCTACTCCCTCCCCTTAAGTATAAATCAGCAGTAACAGCATGAAAAATCAATGAAATTTTACACCATTCAACATTTCAGAAAGAATAGTTCAATCTTCTCAAATATCATTTTTCTTGAAAGCCCCAGAATAGGCACAACATTCCTTTCATTAGAAGCTCCAGAAAGGTGCATCATCTTTTACATGAAATCTCCAGATAATGCACATCATTCAACATAATTTTTTAAAAAGGGGCTTTAATATAATGGAAATGCCTCAGTAATTTATAACACATGTACCTAAAACCCTCATGTTTTGATAGGAATAAATCAAATTCTAGTTAAATCAAGCATGGTATAGTTCTCTCAAGATGTGAGTTAAAAGAAAATAATATAAAAATTAGGTTTATAAGCCTCACGAGATTGTGATATCAAATATAAATATATTGAATTGTGTCATGGGATTCAAAAATCAGAGTACTTTTCATGAAATTTCCAAATATTTGAACTTGAAACAAAGTAAATTTCAGCATTCATTTATGCTCAGTTTCATGGGATAAATTGTTTCACAAATTGAAATGGGATTAAAAAATGGAGATGGTATTCATTTTAGCTCAAAATTTTCAAAAACACCCAAAAATTATAAATACACAGTTTTTTGAAACAAATAATTGAAAATAATAAACTTCAATGTTTCCCTCCCCCACAGTTAAATGATGAAATGTCTGAAATGCATTAAAATTGATTTAACATGGAATAATATTTTTAATTGAATCATAGAAGACAATAAAGTGTAAAGGAAAGTTAAACCTGGATTATTTGTAGTGTAATGTTGAGTTTAGCTCTTATGTGTTACACACATAAAAACCTACAAACAAAGGTAGATAATAAAACATAACAAATTTATTAAAAGTAAAAAAAATTGATATCGAATGAGAATAGTGGGATAGATCTTGGTTTAATCCCCCAAGTGGGCCCTAGGTTTTGACTGCCTCTAGATGGGCAATTTTAGTTGGTTAATCCCAATACTATGGTGGGTGAAGTTTCTTTAATATGAACCACCATAAATTCCTTCATCCATAATAAAATTCTCCTTTTTGTGGAGGAATACATGGATATATTACACCAAATCCAGCCCTATGAAAATGATATTAAACTTTCATATGTTGGGTAGGAAAACGAATGAGTCCTCCACTTTATTGGTTTCCAATTTCATAAATTCTTCTTCATTCTCTAGCTGTTTCTCAATGTATGCTGCATAAAAAGAATAGTCAAAGGAAAAATCCGAAAGTAACTCAATTGGAATAAAATTAACGCTTGATGAAACAATATCATGCTCATCCCTTTCAAAGTAATCATCTTGTATATCTATTTTCTCATGGAAATCCTCTCTAGTATCCTATTGAACTCCCTTAAATAAGTATTCATCTAGTTTGGGGATCCCCATATTTTCCTTATGATGTTTATCTTCTTTTTCTTAATCATCCACCAAGAAAATACAACTGTTTTCTAAATATAAAAATATATAACAAGGGGAGGTAATAAACAATTCAGATTTAATAAAATCTGAATGAAATGGTTCTAAGAAAATATTATCTCCCTGAGTTTGTTCAGATTCATTTGCTTCTTTAATTTGAGGTGCATCTTGTCGTAGAATTTCACAAGACAAAGGCAGCCATTCAGGCTCCTTTTTATTTTCCTTAAATTCCACCGCTTTGGTGGTATATTCCTTCAAAATTTCTGGTTCATCTTCTTTATAAGGAATATGTGGATTAAGTTTTTATTCACACTCAATGTTGAATCCATTCATATATTTTTGATTATCCATATGTTTCTTAGTAGACAATTATTTCATCCTGGCCTCCTCATGTTTTTGCTTAGGTTCTAGTTTCTCCATAAATGCACGAACATATTCCAATTCAAGTTCTACTTTTCATTATATTTGTTCTATGTCGCTTATATATTATTTCATATAAAATATATTATACCCAAACTCATCTTCTTGTTCCAATTGTGGGTAATTCATCCATGAATTAAATATATGATCATTTGAAGTCATCATGAAAAAATAATTTTTTTATGTATTTTTTAAAGTGTTAAATAATTATAATTAGATAGTGGCACTACCTCCCTGGAAAAGACACTATGTTTTCACACATTCCTATCTTGGGGTGTGGAAAAAAAAATTATTTAATAAAGTAAAATATAGTATTGTGGTTAACGTAGATTTTCTCCAGAGAGGAGCGCTTAATAATCATTTATGTCACTTTAAATTTGATAATGAAGTGGGGTAGTTTTTGATATTGTTTGGTTATTAAAACAAAGAAACAAAACTAAAAAATGCAATAAAGTAAAAATTTAAAAAAAATGAAAAATAATGCATTCAAAAATAGTGATAAAAATTGGGTGATCAGGTTGGGGTTGGGTTTTCAATTGTAATGTTATCATAGTTCCAATATAATTCAATCCTCTTTTTCTATGTCGGTTTAAGTGATATTTCAGGATCACTTCCAATTAATCCCTTGTTAAATGGTGATGGTGAGAGTAAACCATAGGCTGGACTAATCTCCTTCCTATGTGTTAAACAGATGTAGAGAATACTGTCAATTGAATTAGGAAATTCCGGATCAGGTCCTGTTTATACTAAACAATTAAGAATATTTAAACCCCCCACCATACGTACTGACGATTGTCGAGTACTTCACCAATAATCCCTGATATATTCCATCGTATATAGAATATAACCTAGTGGATGGATATTATGAAAAATTAGTAAATAAATTAAAAAAACTGAATATTATATCAAATACGATCGCATAAGATAATAAAACAGTTTATTAGAATTTGAAACTAACATCTTAGAAGAGAGATAGTTTTTATTCAATCAAATTCAATAAATCAGACATTAAAAAAGATAAATACAAACCTTCCTCAGTCACTGAGCATATTTACAATACAATGGTAAAGATAATTGAGATGAAGGGGGATGATGAAGACATTATAAAACTATGAAGAACAAAAGAAAGAACAGAAAGAACAGAATTTTTCTCCTCCATAATATGTCCACAAGAAAGAGAGCTTTAGTTCACCCATCCTCTCTTCAAATTATGTGGTGGTCCTTCCTTATAAAAGGTGAGTAATAAAGTTTTACATATACCCAAGAAATATTAGTGAATTTGGAGCCGTTTGGAATTTTTTATGGTCGATTTAGTATACATGACTTATTATAGACTTGATTCACTATTCCAATAATCATACATTGACTAGTTGAAGGATGGACATAATAAACTCATATATTCATAGAATTTCTTGTGAATATTCCTGGTCATGTTTTCATTATGAACCATGTAGAATAACCCAATTTTATGGTCGGTAGCCGGAGATATTCCTCACTGAATGAGTTGTGGTCTATTCTGCCGGCCAGCATAAATGTTCACATTGATAGATTTATTTTTGCCTTTTGGAGTTCGAATTGGCTCAGGATCCAGAAGACTTATTTTTAGAACACGAATTATTTAATCCTAAATAAAAGTTATCAGGTGAATTGGATGAAAACATTAGGAATTATTCTCAAAATACAAAGCCAACATAAATATTTTTAATGTCCAGAATTAAACATATTTCACATTTAAGCTTAAAACTCCCCAAAAAACATAAAATGATCCAAATAAGATAAAATTGATTAATTGGAAGGGAATAAATTATTTAAAAACATATGAAGAAATATGAAAATATGAGCTCTGTAATATATTCAAACATAAATAAATAACAACAACCAATATATACAAATAAATAACCCACTTAACAAGTTCATAATAGTAACAAGTGAGCATTTAAATTCATTATAAAAAACTGGTACATAATTAATTATATGAAATCAAATATAAAATATTATATATTACATGTCTCGAAATATTTTTTAATTATCACTGGTGAGGACCCATTTCATAATTTGAAGGATTGCACATAGGAAAATTATATATAGAGGATACTCTAGCTCCCCCCATAATAATAATAATTAAACTCGTTCCATCTAAAATAATATTCATCCTTACATCAAATACTACTGATATTCCAAAAGAACACCCAAAATATATTTCACATGTCCTTCTTTCATCCATTCATTTAATTATTATTGGACCAACAACCTGATGTCCCAATGTTCAATGATTAACATCATACAATGAATAAAAAATAGTATATCCTTTATACACCATTGCCCTAGTTCATGGAAATATCCATACTCAATGATTCTACCCATCGCCCAAATATATAAGTTTATCATCATCCCCCAAACGATGGAATTTCACACCATCAACCATGGAGTTATATGGTTAACCAGTTATCCATAACAGATACTAAAAACCATCCACAGTGATACAAAATCTATTGAGGCCTCAACCCACAATGAATTTTCAACAAAAACTAAACAAAGTCTTATCGATGTGATAATGACTAAAATACAATTTCAGAGAACCAATGTGAGGGTAAATAACCATAAAGTACCTATTTGAAACCATCTGAGAACCACATTACCCCATGCGATCTTGTTCACCCATTAATGGAATGGTCACCACCATCCACCTCTACCAAATTTTATCATAATCACAATTATGATGGTCACAACCATTCCATATATCATTTTCCTTACCCTAATCAAAAAAATGCTGACAATATTTTTCCCAATTATCAATATATCCCTAATACCTCAGGTCATTCCCCTTACGTTCCCACATGAATTTTCTAGTTCTTTTACATTTCATAAATTTAAAAAATAAGCACAACCATCCAAACCAATTACAAGATACACACATGGAATAGCATATTTTATATATTCTTTAAAATTCCCATTAGCATCACATACCATAAATTATTCAACTTTAACAATAGTAATAAATTATTAGGGTAATCACCAGGACAAGCCACACAAGCATATTTAATAATGAACACCATCATATGTACATATTTAATGACAAACTTAGGAACCTCCTACATTAGACACATATGAGTTCACGTGGAATATTGGTGACTAAACTAAGCACAAATGAGTGAAATTAGGATTCTAGAAAGAATTTGTAAAATATAGAAAAAATTATCTCATGGAATTATCATTCCAAATGACACGATAATAGAATATAATATGAAATAAGAATCACGGGATTACCATTTCTCTTACAATTCACTTGGTGATGTTCGAATAAGACTTTATTTGGGTGAGATAGTCCAATGAATTTCTGGATGAAATGGGACATACCACTATTATTGGAGGCATAAAAAATTGGAGAGAAATGGAGGAATAAAAATGAAATAGATAGTATGGGTAGCATAATTATATTACCACATATAATAAAATTCACAATTAGGCCAAATGGTTCGGATTACCCTATGCCCACACTGCATCACCATTGTCCAAAGGGAACCCCCTTTAACAATAGACATGTTGTTTGGACATATGGTCTGGCCAATCTGTGTGCGAGCTATGAGAAATCACTACCTAAGTGGAACTAAGTCTATAGGATAGGACACATACATTATTAAACCATTCATAAATTTTAAATCCATTTGTTATAATCTAAATTCAACACACACGATTATTTGGTCTACCTAACATGGACTTCATAATGACTAAATAGTTCAAATACATGAATCATAGAATCACCCTAAAGGCCAAATAGTTTTCAAAAGTTGTGTTCCACTAACATGTTTTCATGAAAATAATTTTCTTTTGGGATTGATGCACTCAAAATTCATTTGAATTCTTGATGAACTCACAGACCCCTAAAACCCATTGAAAAAATAATATCCCAACATTCATACTCTCATATTTATGTTTTGATGGTTAAAAAAATTATTACACTACCCAAACAAAAAATACATATTTAACTAGAAGAATTAATCATTAATAACATAGATCATTTCACCAATATCCCATGATAGAACCTAATAATTCAATATACTTTTGTGGGTATCAAAATACACATCGTAGATCACACCCAGTTGGATTCATTTCATAGATCATGTTAGGGAACATCTGGGTGAATGAAATGTTTTCCAAAAAAATTACATCTTTATTAATAAAATATCACATGGTTCAGTTATTAATTCTTTAAAAAAATTAAAATTATTTATAAATTGTACTTAAATTCAACTTATCATGGTTCTAGTGACCATTTATGTAAAAAATATTTGGAAAATAATTATTTCTCATGATCCGTAGGTCATTTAAAATATTTGAATGATATATTAAATCCAATAATTTTTAATTCAATTATAGACTGAATAAGTTCTTAAAAAATTCATGAAACCTTCAAGTTATTTCATAGTAGTAACATTAAAATATATAAAAATTTATATTACTATTTATCGTTACACAAATAAAATTAAAATTTCATTTAAAGTTTCATCTTAATCTAATTATTGCATAAAAATCTCTTATTACTCATATTTACTTATCAATCATATTTCTATGATCAGTAAATAATTAACGATAAATTCATTAGTAGAATCCATCAAGATGGGCCTTCAAGTATATTTAGGTAACCTCTAGTTACATGGTGTATATTACATTGTCACAAGTCAAATACCCTTTCTCATTGCACCAAGACACATAGATACACTCTAGTTAATCATCTAAGGAATACAAAACACATTCAATAAATTAACTATCTGTAGTATTTACTGGGAAGAAAATATCATTATATAACTACAGAAACTAAATATTTTAAATATTCTATGTATTCCATGTTTTTTCTATGTGGAAAATTAGTTGTGAAGACACATCATGTAATTAATACACTGAGTTTATTTAATACATTACATGTACATTCTTGCTTCCATTCATGTAAAAATCACATTGTGTATCCATAAAATATTTCATGTAACACTTTTCTACATTTGGTAAATACACATAAATTCATTTATCATATTATGTATAAATTTGATATAGAAATTTACACATTGTGCGACCAGTATAAACAAATCTAGTACCTTCCCTATTAAATTTGAAATAATGTTATTAATTAATAACTACATTAAACCTCACACATATATGTTCCAAGAGTAATTAAATGGATGGTGAAAATAAATTTTCATTTAATATTATATAAAATATTCAAATAATTCAACATAATATATTAAAATACAATTATGGCAATCGTAAATTAATTGTATAAAATACGTTAAATAATACATGAAACATGATTTTTGTGTGTCCAATATGCCATTAATTTCATAGAAGAAACACTGATATTATGACACATACAATGTATAAATTATTCTATATGATTTTATTATATAAATATTTTTGTTATGATATGTAATCAACTAGTTTCTTTTATGTACCAAACTATTTACTATGTTATTAACTATTTAATGAAATAAAATTATTTGAATTACTTCAAATCAAATAGTTCATAAAAATTATATATAATTAGAAATATTAAAGTAAAAATAATTTCATTTATTAATTAAATAATTAATCACATTAATTATTGATCATTTTATCTAGTTGATTAGCATATTTAAATGATTAATTCCCAATTATTTGGTATTCATAGTTGATATATGTGTATAACAGATCATGATTTTAAAAAACAATGTATATATTTGTTTTTTTAATTTATTTTCATTAATGGGGTTTTAATAATTAATTATTAGATTACATATAATGGAATGTGATTTACTCCTACATCGTTAATTAAGATGGACCTACATGTCATTGGTTGTTTTCTTTAATTCCTCTTATTCAACCATTTTTTCATCCTCGAACCCAGTATCTTGAAGTTGATGCCTTAATTTATAATGTTTTCATTAATAAAATGATTAAAATATCAATTGAATGATATGTATTGTATTTTTGGGGTACCAGAGACATTTATATTACCCATTTTACATTGGAAATAGAAAATAAAACCCAAAACACAACCAAAGCTTGTAAACTTCTTCCATGAAAAATCATTCAAATATATATTATTCATAACATAGGAAAAGGGTGAAAAATAAAGGAAAGAAAAAATTATTGGTAATGGATAAGTGTAGAGTAAAATATCATTAACCAATAATCAAATTAAAAATGGAATGCTAAATAATTTTACTCACATGAATCACAAACTTATGTGTGACGCATACTTATTATTCTATTCTAAATAACTGAACAGTCATTCTGTTTAATTAAGATATGTTAATGAAATTCATCAATATATAATTTCATAGTGAGAATATCATGGATAATAATAGTAACAGAATTATCAATGATGGAAGGGATTAATTTTTAAACATCATGTTTTGTTGATATATAAAACCATTAAAATCATGACATCTCGCAAGATGGGACAAAAAATATTGTTAAAAACCCTTATGATTTTGTCAAATAATATATATCTTGTGACTACATAAGAATTGGGGGTTTTACATTAACTAGACACCCAAAAAAAGGAAACCAATACAATAAATTCCTCGTATATAGAATAATTTTTTAATTAATAAACAATGATCCTTATCTAAATTTTTTATTTAATAAAGGATATATATTTATCAATTTTTCCACATTCAATAAAATAAAATTAAATGTAAAAAAAATTGCAAAAATGGTATAATATTTTTGTAATATTAATATCCATTACATGAGAATTAAGATATCTATGAAATTATTAATATCTAATGAGAGTCTATTACAATAAAGTTATATCTTAGATAATGTTAACGATAACCAATGAAACTCAGTTTGTATAATAACGTTTACCGCTTGGTAATTTTTAGGTCAAATCCACATGGATGAAATAATTAAACCTTGAATATAAAATTTCACTAATTATGAAAGAATCATGATATTAAATGTCAATGTGGATGTATATACTCCATTTAAATGTAAATTGGTTCATAAAAATAAATAAGGCATAATGGAATGAAAACAGAGATTAAATTTATTACCTCATTTCTTCTATTGGTTTTAAAATATTTAAACTCCTATATAATGGTTTTATTAATTTTATTAATTTATTATAAAACCATGATAATAATTATAATATCATATATGATCCACTTATAACATTTTCCTACACTATTTTTTAATATTATTGAATTATATTTGCTATTTAGGTTGTTAATTTCCTTTTTTATCATATGTTTCATCATGAATATTCTATTTCATCCTGATATTATATTTTTATATTATGTTTAGAAAAATAATAATTAAGTTAGTTTAAAATTTCTACATCAAGGTTTTTTTAAAACAAATCATTAATAATCGGTAGAAAAATTTAAGTATGCTATGATCATTGAGATAATAGACAGTACATACACATGATTAACATTTACATTTTTCATTGAATATTTTTCAATGGAGGTAATAATATTTTAAAATTTAAAAAATTATCATAAAATAATAAATAAAATATGTTATTTTTCGATAAATCTAGTTGTGTGGTGATTCATAGAGAGTCTCATTGCTTCGTGAAGGTGGAACTCCACATGTCTGCGAATGATGTTATCATCATTACATGATTGAAATGGAATAGAGAAAATTAATTTATATTAACATTAAATATTGATATATATGTAAATAATATCAAAATAATGTAATTTATATGTCATATAATAATTAAAATTATTCATTATCACCTTCCATGGATAGCCTTTGTGAAAAAACAATAACATTGCTTCATGAGGTAGTAGTTCACCACACATGAAAAAACAATTGTTGTGTCTTATAAGGAATGAAAATTAATAATTTATAAATTATATTATGAATTTAGAGTTATATATATATAATATACAATATATTCATTAGGATATGAAAAAACGAGAGCTAGTAATAGAAAAAAGGAAAGACTTTGGACCACAAGGTAATATTTTGCTGTACACACGAATGTGGATTTGGTAGGCCATTTGATGGTAGTATGTTTTTTGTAGGTCATAAACCAATAATAAGAAAATATATGTATATTTATGATACATATGTTATTATATCATCACGTTTGAAAATTAATTGAATAATTTTGAGAAGGAAATAAAATGAAGACGCTTATTAAATAACATTACATATTCTTCATATATCCACTATTGGATTGAACTAAAATCATTGAAGGTTGGATTAATGCTCATAAAAGTCTTTTATGATGGATTTAGGGATATTTTGTAGTTTTTTAGTTTATTTCTGATCCAATTTGGTTTTATGGTTTCATGAATAGGGTAGAATTTAAGGATTTTTATTTTTAGGTAGAGTGAAACTCCTACAAATTTTTAATTGAGTGAATTATAATAGGCATTGTTTCATGAAAACATGTCATAATAACTACTAATTATCAATAATGGATGACATATTCTATAAATATTGATATAAAATCGTTTTTTGAAAACACTTTGGTAATTTTATCTCCTTATATAATACATATAGTCATTATGTAAACTATTTTTCTCCTCAATTGATGTAATGAATCATAACTTTGTTCAGGAATAGCTCTTCTGAAAAAATATTTTTACCTCATAAGAAATTATAAATTATTCTAAAAAAATAATGAATCCAATTTTTAAAATTAAATTAATTATATATGTAGAGTTAATTTTTAAATTAATCTAACAAATGAGACAAGAAATATTGTTTTTGTAGACAAATTGTTTAGATGTTTACAAAATATTAATATCAAACATCATCATAAAAAAGATTCCAATATTCAATTTTATATTAGTTCACTTTTCTATTATAAATGACTAAAATTAAAAAGGTTTTTTTTAATTTAAAATTATGTATTTTTAAATATTAGTCAGAAAATAATACTATTTTAAAAAATCTCACTATAAGATAATTTGGAGATTCCAATATAAAACATGAAATCTATTTTTTCAAGTAATAGTTTTAAATGTGTCAAAATTTAGTTTTAAATTAGCCACATTGTTTTGTGAATTTCAATCTATCAAAAAATTTAAATGTATTAAAAAAATCAAATATTGTAAATTATGGGGGTGTTACATTCATACCCACTGAAATAATTTCCTCATAATTATATTGTGGATATTACCTCACACCTAAATGTGGGTACATATTATTCATAATATCCTCTAGTTTCCATGTTTCTTCCTCCACTTTTTTTCCTTCATAGCATCGTTACCTGAAGAGACATCCTTTTCCTCAATACATTATCTCATGTATCAAGAATGTAGATGGGATCCTCAAATTATTAATTGACATGTTAAAAAACATTATCAACTAATGTGAGAACATTTGTTTTATGTTTCATGAAATTACCATTCCATGAATTATATAACACATCATGTACATTGGAGGGGCTTTTAGGTATTGCCAAATGATATAAAAAACCACCAATTCAGTCAATAATCACAAACAGTTGGATGTACTATGAATCAATTTTTCAATTCATAAAAAACCATCTAACACCCTTACCTAGAGATAAATTTTTAATGAAATGATCTCCCACTTGGAATTACAAATCATTCATTCAATATTGGTCATATTCCTTTTATCAACATTGAGATTCATTATTGTTGTGTTGAATAACCATTAAATTCATTGTTATATCTTAAACAAGTTGAAGAAATATTATTTTAGATTCCCTAAAATCACACCAAAATGATGGAGTATGAAATATCATTAAATATAAATCACTATATAGTGCCATTTTAATACATAAATGGAAACTATTTATATAGGAAAACTCTACCAATGGAAAATAATGATCACTCATTTAGTGAATGTCACGTGATCATGACCTCAACATGTGAGCCAATATTTGAATTATCCAATATGACATTCTATATATTTTAGTATGGTAGGATGTGATCAAATGATTTTTATTATCATGTTGCTTCTCAAGGATGTTCAATTAGTAATGATTAAAATCAGGGATCTCAGGATGACAGAATTGGTATAGGATCACCCTGAAGTCTTACAATCTCAATAATATAGATCCTTGTAGGTATATCAGTGATTTAATATTCTATTATAGATAAGAAATGTGATTATTTTGGTAGGTGAAAAAAGATGAAACATGTATCATCATTATTTCTTTCATATTTTGGTACTCTCAAGAAAAATACTATAGTAACATATTCCCATTTCCATGTAGGTATATAAATATGATACACAACAATTCTAGGAATATACACCAAAGAATATACTTTTTTAAAACCCCAAACCAGATACAGATAATCATTAGTTCCCCACATCGTGTTATCCTTACAAAAATGACCCTTCAAATCCTAATACATTTTGTATTTATATGGTGTACATGGAAATTACAGCTAGGAGTTATGACCAAAAATTCCATTTTTAGATATTATATAGATAGAAAACATAATATTCATCCATATTTCCAGAAACCATCTTTTCAAATTATGTTTGTCAATTTTCCAGTTATTTATGCTTTCATTTTCATCCAGGCATTCTCACCATTATACTAATAATTTTTTATATTCTCTAACAAATATGAAATTTCAATGATTTGAAAAATTATTAATGTATCATCTTTCATAATAGATCAATTATCCATCATTACTAATTTTTTAATCTTAGGAACCATATCAATCCCCATTTGGGTTATAATCAATGATCCTTCCTAAACAATTCATCTACTACCTTATTTAATTTTCTTGGGTTTTAGTCTCTTAAGAAATAATAATCCTTGAACACCTCAAATGTTATCCTTTTTCTCATTTTGATATATTTTGGTCAAAATATTCATTTCATGATTATATTATTATTGTATATATTTAATTTTTCATTGTACATATAATTTATCCACTTTTTAAAATAAAATATTACAACTCCTAACTCAAGAGAATTCGTTTGGTAGTTGAGTTTTTAAATCTGCAACATCCTTCATTCCTATTCCATAACTTTATAATTTTTCATTCGAACACAACCATGTTTCTTCAATTATTAATCAATATATATCACTAATCGATCACATACAGATAGTAGTTCTGAATTTAGCCAATTTACTAATACGTTATTTACTTCATCAAAACATCCTTCACATTCCTTTTTCAAAAAAATCATATCCCATTTATTTGAAATCAAGGTAAATGGGTTATCCAACTTGGAAAAATTCCAAACAAATAACTAATAACAGCATTAAAATAAAAGGAATCTATATACATTAGTTAGGTTCAATTTTTTAGCCCATTATCTAATTTCATTTTTCATTGTAGGATGATTTGAAAATACATTATTGAATAAAATATTCCCAATAAAAGAAAATATTTGAATCAAAAAATTATACTTAAAAAATATCCCATAAAATGCATTCCTTCTAAGAATCTTAATAATGATCCTCAAGTGAATCTCTTGGTCCTTCCATATTTTAGAATGTATTATAATATCATAAATGGATATGATAATAAATAATCCAGATATTCGTTGAATACACATTATATTATATCAATAATAATAGACTGTGCATTAGATAGTCCAAAGAGAATTACTATAGTATCCTAATGTCCATTCCTCATTGAAGAAAATATATTTACAACAGATTCATTTATTAATCAAAATTATTGATTCCTAATAATCAGATCAATCTTTGAAACATATCAGGATACCTGATGATGATCAAATAATTCATCAATGTGAGGAATATGAAACATGTTTTTTATTTTAATTACATAAATTTCCCTATAGTAAATTACACATCCTTAGGGATCTATCATTTTCTTAACAATGTTAACATGGTCCCCATGGAGAAAAACTGGATTGATTAAATTCCATTGGAAAAAATCCTACAATTTGTTTTCTAATACACATATTCTAGAGTGTCGAAAATATAAGAAATATTTTATGTAGATCTTTTTTCATGGATTTATTCAATGAAAAACTCATCTTAATGATGGGGGGTCTACGTAATTACTCCAAAAATAAATCAATGTCTTCATGAACAATAGATACATCCCCAATATGAATCATCCCTTCTTTATCCATGGATGTTGTTTACACTTCTTACCCAGGAATGTGATTTTTTAGAGTTACTATGAGGGTATTTAGGTAATAATATAATATAGTGGTATCTTCTATTCAAATAAAGAATTTTAAATATTCTATACAAATAATAATCTCATTGTTATTTAAATATTATATATATTAATTTGATATACAGAAAAAATCAATGATTATATCAACGTTAAAAATAGTTATGATAATAAGGTTAGAAAATAAATGACATTTATTTGTCAATATAGTTACTTTACAACACTTATTTATTTCAATAACACATATCTTTGATTTTTTTAAAAATTAATTCCCTCTTAAATCAAAAGTGAATGTTCAAATTATCATGGAAATACATATCGATATAATATACATCAATGATAATTATTAAAAAATATAAATAGATAAATTTAATTATAGGACTAATGGACCCTCCACAATTTCAATGGTTTCTTCTAATTCTTTTTTATTGATTGGATAATATTTCTTATCTCCCCAGGGCCTCTTATATAGTGTATTCTCTTGATTCTTGGGGAATTCATATTCATAGTTCCAAACCTCCTTATAGTTTTAACATTGAATAGTTGTTTTTACATCTTCCCAATTAATTCTATTACAAGATGAACCTTTTTTCCGTACTTATTAAAATCCCCCGTGATCATTTAGAATTTACCATGGTGACTCATTCTATAGTTCTAAAAATGTGTTAATTTATTCATCTTAATATTATTTCTTTGTTTATTTCATTTTTGATTGTGTTTAAATGACCTATATTTCTAAGTTGTCCGCTTGAATATGTAGAATCTATGTAATTCCCTCTTTGTTTTGTTGGAACATAAAAAATTCCTTCTTATGATGAATAAGTATGAGTTAGCTATTCCATTAATAAAAATTACAGAAAATAACTATTGAAATAGAAAATAATCCACACTAAGTCACATTTGTATCATTTATCAAACATACACATCATTTTAAATATAACATAAAAATCATTTCCCCATTATTCATCCTTTTTAATAATTCAAATGATCACTTTATTAATCTCAATTATATTCTCAGGGATGTAATATTAATCCTAGAATCAATAAATATTATTTTTCAATTCAATATGTTCTAATTATTACTCTTCAATTGTATTCTAAATCAAATTCAAAAACTGATCAACATTTTATTAGAAAAAATACACTAAAAGTGTATCCTTTTCATTTTCACTGCATCCCAATGCCATTACTATCATCTCTGGAGACTAAATCCATTTGTCAACTATAATCATTTTAGTAGTCCCACATATAATGGGGGTATACTATAATGGAATGTGATGCATCATAATAGATTCAATATATGTAACATGCTTCGATATCTTTGAATGGGTTTACATATAACCAAATTAAGATTCCAAAATATATCTATAATTTTTTTATGTTATAATAACCGCTGTATTGGGTTACCCGAAAAGGAAATCTCTATATTTTAATTTATATTGATACCAGTAATCTTTTCAAGTGAAATTTTTAAAAATGGGATATACAAGATTATCTCAAAAAACTTATGAAATAAAAATAAAATTTTTTAATTCTAAATATTGTATAAATATTATCATAAAATTAAATTCAATGTATTATTAAAATTAAAATCATAAATCATGGTTTATTTTTGTATATAGTTACATTCAATAAATTTATAATGGGTTTTTACGAAATGTTAATTATCTTATGTGTGTCCACAAAAAGTGTCAATCTATGTTCAAAGTAAAGTCCTAATTTGGGTATTATAAACTATTAGGTAAATATCCAAAATATTTTATTAGGGTCATTAACCCTTGGTACCTCTGTTATATAACTACTTCTATCGGTTTTTTCTAGACAAGAAATAATTTAAAAAAAACACATAATTTATACCTTAAAATTTTTTTGATGTTCTTATATATTATCCTAAAATTATAACATATTGTAATGTTCATAATATATGATTTCCAAAACTATTATCTAATTATTCTTCAAAAATTTGTCTAATACCAACTATAACTACCCCGAATAGTGTAGCCTACGGTTAATGCCTTTTTTTTCACCCTGGAAAGTTATACAAAGTCAAATACTAAATGACCAATAAGTTTAGTAGTTTCAAATAACTATATTAATAAAATTTACCATTTTTATATTTCAAATAGAAAATAAATCAAATGTATAACTAAATATAATAAACCACACACTCAAAAAATAATTCCATGAAATCATAATGATAAATTGTGTATTGGATTAAATATGAGGGTGAGATAAAAATATCATTGGGGGTTAATTATATTATTTCCTAACATGAATATATTATCATAAATAATGTGTTATGATAGATAAATGAAAACACATGACACATAAACATGCTGATATAGAAAAAACAATATGGAAAGTTAAATAAATAAAAAACATGTCAGCTAATCAATATCTGGGAATTAAATTAATCAATATATAATTTCAATTTGATAATAATAATAATAATAATTAGATTCTCCATGAATGGAATTATAATTTTTTGGATGTTGTGTTTTCTTGGTACATGAATCATTTAATGTCAAAACCTATCACATGATGATTAAAATCATACTGGGAAAAAGTCCCTTTGATTGAACAGACTGTATAATATCATTATATTACTAATTCATAAATGAGATTACAGTAATTGGTCCCTAACCCAATTCATACAATTGTAACCAAATCTTCATATAATTAATAATAAATGAAATTCATAAAAATGTCCCTTATAGAAAATATATATTGAATAAAGGATATAAATTTATCAATATTTCCCATATAAATAATTTACCATTAAAAGTGAAAAAGAAAATATAAAAAAATTGTATATGGTTTAAGAAATAATAATATAAATTATATTATAATATGGATAAGTAAAATAAATGTATTTTCTAATAATAAATTATTACAAGAAATTTATTTTTGATGTGAATGATAATAATCTCAATAAAAAGTGAGAGTGCATATTATCTTTTACAACTTGTAAATTTTCAAGTAAAATCCACTTATATAAAACAATTTAAATTGGAAATGTAAATACCCATATGTTTTAATAAATTATTATAAAACATGTCAATGGAGATTTATATACACCACATTAAATTGAATTGGTGGTTAATAACGAATAAGACTCAAGGGAATGCAAATTTGGATGAAGTATCATACCTCATGTTTTAATATTTATTTACACACATGAACCATATTTATAATGGTTTTAAAATTTTTATGAAGATATAAAATAACCATATTTCTATTTATAATATCATATATTATCCTCTTAAAATATTTTTCTACCCATTTGATAAAAACATTTTATTATTTTCATTACATTTGGTGATAATTTTATTATTTTCTCATGCAAGTTTCTTTGTGAAATTTATGTTCATAAAATTATTATATAGTGATATATTTACTAGAATAATAATAATGAAATATTAATATCATTTTTACATTATTATATATTTTAAATCAATTCATGCATGATTTTTATGAAAAAATGAAGTATGTTGTGACCATAGTGACCGTATATCGTATGTACAAATACAGAACATTTTAAATTTTCACCAAAAGATATTGAATGGATTAATGTATTATTTTAAAAATCCAAAATGTTTAATATGTAATTAATATCATATTATATACTTATTTATACTATCTATGTGTTATGGTGATGCAAATAGAGTCACATCGATTCATGATGGCATTATTCGAGATGTACTAACAAAATGTTATCATCTCTATGTGGGTGAAGAAAGGAGGAATATGAAATATATAATATTTTAAAATGATAAATATATCATTAATATTATAATTAGTTTATATACATAAAATATTAGTTTTAATATTATGCATTTTCAAATTAAATGAAAATCATTTGTGAAAGACGAATCACATCGTTTCATGAGGCGGTAGTCCTCCTTACAGACAAGAAGCATTACAATGTCTTATGTTGAATGGAAAATTAAAATTAAAATATGTTATATATTTAAATAATATGTATAATACATTTATATATATTTTATATACTTTATATCTATCATAATATCCATTGTTTTGGGTCATAATAGAGAAATGAATGATATCAGTTCCCTAGGAGGCAGTTCTCCATACTCACGAAAGATGATTTGATAAACCATTTGATGTAAGTGTGTGTACTAGTAGGTCATAAACATAAAATAACAACATATATTTATAGTTAATATAATTATTTTATTATATCATAATTTTTTAATTGTATTGGAGATGGTGGATAATGAAATAAAATTAACACACTTATAGAAGAACATTACATCTTCTTAGGGTGTCGTCCTTTTAGTTTTAGTAAAACCATCCAAGGATGGATTAAATCACAATATTATGAATTTAATATTATTATAAGGATGTTGGTGAGTTATTTGGTTATGTACTGTCTAAATAATTTTGGGTTGATTGAGTGAATTGGAGGGCGGATATAGTTACCTTTTATAAGTTGGGTGAGTGGAAAACATGTAATTATTTCCGAGGTTGAATTATACACACATTTCCTTAATGTAAATTTGAAAATAAAATTATATATTATGAAAAATGGAATATTATGTCAAAAAATGAACAAAAAGTATTTTTTACGTGTTTTGGGGTCATTTTTTACACATTATACTATATGATTAATCACTAAGAAAAATAGTTTTCATATTGATCTTTGTAATTATTTATAATTATTGTCACTATTAATGATGGTAGAAATATACTGGTACACTAATTAAATAGCACAATTTATTTTTATTACATGAATGTAATTGAATTTAACAAATTCAGTTTTTATATGTGGTAAAATTCAATTTAAAATAACTTTTTTCAATTGGATAAGAAACTAGATTTTAAAGGTAAATTGTTCAAAAGTTTACAATGATTTTTATAACTTCATTTAATATGAAAATGTTTCCAATTAACTAAATTGGATTATTTCATAAAAATGTATCAAATTTAACTTTTAAACCTACTCAAAATATAATTTAATATTATTAATTATATCAACAAAATGTTGTTTTTTAATTAAAATTATGTTTTTTCACTATTCATCAAACCTTTAAATACTAAAAAAAATTTGAAAAATTAATTCTATAATTTCTTTATTCCAAATTGAAACTTGAATTTAGTTTTTTATCATATCTTTTCATAAATCAGAAAAATGTAATTGTATTTTAAGTGTAAAAAATGTGACTAAACTATGTAATGTATAAACATGTTATTCTATACATTTCATGGGATTAAAAATTGTAAATTTATTCCAAAAATAAGTTATTGTATTGTATTTTGTCATTAAAAATAATATTCCATTTACCCTATGTGTGAACTATAAAATATATATAGTAAATGTTTATTTAGAGGAACATAGATTCAGTTCATAGTTGAATTGAACATGTGATGGTTCAAGATGGAATTGAGCTGAATTCAACCCCTATAATTCATGGGTGGATAGGTGGGATATTATAACATGTACCAACACTAGAATATAATTTTATTTACTAGTGTCATAAATTTATTTATTTTTTTGCCGTTAAGTTAACCATTATATAATCCCCATGATCTTGAGATTTATGTAAATAATTTATATTTATTTTTTCCATGGTCTATTTTATAGATATATGATATTAATAAAATAATCAATGAAACTAATATGGAAATAATTAATAAAAAATATATTTTTTCTAAATATTTTTTCCCAACGTAGTAATTTCATTACATAAAAGGAACTTAATATTAACAATATAAGTAAAAGATAAATATAAAAAACATTATTTAAAATATATAAAATCCCTCAATAAAATATTTTTTTTAGACTAAGACATAAATTACCTGATTAATAATTAATCAACATTACTTTGTGTTTCTTTGAACCTTTTTGGGAGACATAGTTTTATAAATGATTCTATATAGAATTTTTAGATTTAATTATCCAACTTAAATCTTTTTAATTAACCCTAGTTATACATGAACTTTTTTGAAGGAACATATTGAGTTAACCATGAAAAGTGTTATTTAATTGGTGTTTCCATTGAAAAAAACATAGAGAAGTAATACCATTGTTGAAAAAGAAATGGATATCTCAATACATTCATGTAATTCATAATTCCCTTTCTCTGAATGTGTTAATGGGATTATGGATCCCTAATATTAGATTTCCATGTTATTTCATCTCATTCCTAATCATATAATAATCTACTAATAATGATTTCTAATTTATTTCAATATAAATTATACCATTGAAAATATAAAATACAATCCATGTGAACTATCTGTGATAAAGATAATATCATTATTTTAAAATAATTAAAATAATAGTGCATGATCATATACCTAATACTAATTTTGTAATGAATGATATTTTTGTGGATTCCCTATTTACAAACCTCACAAATAAGGACTCATAGATGAGTAACATAGCTATAAGAAGAACATGTTTTATTTGGTAGAGGAATATTTTCTAGTGTTATCTTTTATTTTTTTATAACTAAAAAATAACATAATATAATAGATTTATATCGAATTTTTTATCATCACAAAATTCATTATACAAAGGGATAAAGAAAATAACAATTTGATATCTCTATATATCTATTGAAGTACCAACATGGATAAATTGCAATGACCTGTCCACATATTTTCAAAATGATTTTCAATATTTAGATTTAAGAAATTAAAAGTTTTAAACTACTTGATGATGAGTGAACTTATCTAATTCTTAACTAGCATACTAAAATATTCTCCAAAAATATTTTCAATATTAAAATAAAAAATATAGAGTATTTAATACCATACATTGAATCCTTAATTCACTAGACATATAAGGAACTGAAACAATTTCATTTTCTATTATGTGGAATTAGTTAATATTTATATAAAATAAAACCAATAATAACCAGATATATAAATCAATTGGTCAACACCCTTATAAGGTATGGAATACAATAGGGGAAGTGAGGATGAAGAATGTTGTTTATTTATTTTGTGGAATGTTGGGCCACATGATGAAAAAATTATAATGGGGAGAACGTAAGGTGATTCTTAATGTATGTTCATTTTTGAGGGAAACTTAAAAATTTCCATGAATTGGGTACATTATTCCTAATGTGTTTCTCAATTTTTTATGTAAATATAAATTCCAAGATGTTTTATAATTATTTCATGTGGTGAGGTATATTTTTTTGATTCAAATAATGATAATTTTGCATCACCAACCATCATTAATTACAACCTTACATTACAAATGTAAATAATATTAGATCAATATAAATGATACAATGGACTAGGAATCATAAAAAGGAATTATTTTTATGTATAAATTAGATTATGAAGGATTTAAATTCATGTTAATTATTGGTTGTTTTAATTTATAAAAAAAATAATATTTTGAGGAACATTTACATAACGTTATGTATGAATTGGATTAAATGAACCTGGTGTTGGTAATAGTTTATGAACCTAAATTTAATGGATAATCCCACAACATGATATAATAATTCCACATAAGTCAAGTAAATGATCATTGATAGTAAAAAAATTCATCAATATGTTTTTCTTGATTTATTCGAACAGAAAAGACTTCGTATTTTTCACGTGACATTACAATGGTAAAATGACCAAAGAATATTTTACTTGAAAATGGAATGTAACATTGAGCTAATATAGTTGGTTCTCAAAGATTTTTGTCAAATATTTCAAATTGAAAAAGGGATGGGTACTCAAATATCATAACTTTTATTGATAATTTTAGTGGAATGTATATATCCTCATATTTAGGTACTAGTATGAAATTTTTGAGTAATTCAATGAATTCAAGGTTGAAGTTGAGAAATAACATGTTATTAGGACTATGAATATTTAATCAACCAAGGTGGATAATATATTATTCAAGAAATCATTTAAAATTTAAAAGTGTTTGATATTTCACCCCAAGTCACTCATCCATATACATATCAAATTATGGTGTAAGTTAAAGGTGGAACCAAACCTTTTCTGACATAGTGAGGTAAATAATAAGTCATGAAAATATGTCACATTAATTTAAGGGAGATTAATTGTTGATATAATTAAACATAATATACTATAAAACAAAATATGTGGTAGGTGGTATACCAAAACGTGTATTGTTATATTGAAATACATATTTTCTAAAATAATTATTTTGTGGTGTACGTAATTTGGTAAGACATGTACAGGAAACAAAGCTACCCCCTGGGGAAATTTTTTTTTCTAGATAGGATACCAAAAGGTAACAAGGGTATATTACCTTTAAGGACCCTTAAATAAATTTAATTTTTACATGAAATTCCATGTACCTGAAGATAAAATCCATATATAAATGATATATAGGGAGAAATATATACTTCGATGAAGTATGAGATTACGGTACATAAGAGTTGTTAATGGAATGATTTCCACAAGTCCCCATAGAAGTAGTGATTTCTTAGGAACAATTACTACATATTATTTTAAGAGAGGTTTTTAAAGATTAAATATATGGTTTTATAGTCACTAAGGAAGGAAACTAATTATTTATCAATAATAAATATCATTTAGAATAAAAAAGAATTAAATGACACAAATCAAACCAACTAGAAATAAGTAATGAGTTTTGAAAAGATTCAAAGAACAAAAAGAGTTCTGTATTATTTTGATCTTCTAGTTGATTTAAAAGTGAATATACCCAAATTGGTATCCATGAATAAAATGTACATGTATCTTCTGGTATGTACTTATACGGAATGGATTTTTTAAAAACTAAAACAAAACAAGGAATTTTGCATGGAAAAAACATTTTACTAGTAAAAACATATTAAATCCATCATTATTATAAATAAAATAAATGAATAACAATAACTTGATGTTAGAATTATTTATTTTATAATATCTTCCCATACTAATATCTTAATATAATTTTATATAAGGAAAAATCAAAAAAAATTTACTCTAGGTTGTGATAATAAATTAGTTATGTTGCAAACATCCATATATGGGTTAATGAATGAATCTATGTCCGGGAATATTCAATTCAATATTTATATAATATATTTTTTATTCATATTAAATATAAATGAGCATCTACTTTAAAAAAATTTTTGTGATACTTTGTTTATTTATCTAATAATATATTTTATTGATATTATCCATATAGAAAATGTGATAACTATATAGTAGAAAATTAATATAAGATTAAATACATTTTTATCAAATAAAAAATAGTAAATGATTCAAATAAACTAGGTATAAATATTCATCAATATATATCATAGACACCACTCACTCTATGCCATTGTACAAATATTTACAAGATAATTATGAGATTTAGTATATATAAAAAATATTTCATTGTTTCATTTGTCATATGGTATTTATCAATATATTAAAATGGTTTCATAAACACATGAGGAGATAAATAAAATTAAAATTATTCCATATTTTTCACTTATCAGTTTAGTTGTGTTTTAAATTATATATATTGTGATATATGTAACATATTCTATAAGTGTAGTAGTATGGTATTAGGATTACATAGGAGACATTTATTCTATGTCCAAAAAATTAATTGTTATGTATAAGAGGTCTTTTAATTTAACATCTAGAATATTTATGGATATTTCTTTGGAATCATATACAGGTTCTCATTGAATATGTTTTTGAGGGTATCTTTTTTTTTTTGTTTTACTATGAGGAGTTTTGAGGTGAAACTATAAAATAATTGGAGGGTATACGGATAGTGAATGGTTAGTGAAAATTTTCACAAATTGATTAAATAGTCCAAAAAACCATGTGAACTCAATCAATGGGGATTTTCATGGTTGGCACATGGTTTTTAATACTGTGTTCCCTCCTAGTAGTAATATTTTAGCCCCCTGGGAGGCGATGCAATCTTTGGGGCACTTTTAGAGAAACCGTGCATTTTGTACATGAATCCATGAATGAAGAAATTTAAATCCCTAAAAATTTAAAATTAAAATCAAAAAACATAATAATAATCCCTAATCACAACTTATAAGACATAAATTGATGACTTTAAATTTTTTAGTCTCTCAGATTAGTTCTATGTCTTTACTACATCGTTCTTTGATTAATTAATGATCTGACTATCAAATCTTCTCCTCTTTGAAATTATTTTTCATCACGACTAGATTTCTATCTATCCTTTTTTCTTTGAAGGTAAAAATGAGATGGTTTTCCTCTCCTGTTGATGTCCTTATATATACTTTTTAATGGATATTTATTAATCATTATAATTGATCCTAGTTTTTAGTCGACATGTCTTTTTCCATCTTGATATCATTTGTTTAGTTTCAATCATGATTTTCCATTTCCAATTTTTGGTCACATATCCAGTGGTAGGTGGTCTAAACTGGAAAAAAAATTCTTTATTTAATAAACTATTTGTAATTTTGAAATTAAAATTTCATTAACTGATAAATTTAATCTAATAATGAAATAAATTAATTTAACTTCCATGTGATAATGAATTGGGTTAAAATTGTGAAACTTTAAATTTATTGAATTAGATTAATTAATTGTGTATTTAATTAGTGCAATATTATGATTTTATAATTGACAGGATATTTGGATAATAAAATTCATTAATTAGTGTGATTATTCATTAAATTAAAATGAGGATTATTAGATGGTTGACTTAACCATAATGGGTTAATAGGATATATGATTAAAATAATATATAATGTTTTAATGATGAATTTTTTGAATTATTGAAAGTTATTTATGTATTGAACCATGATTGATTTGGTAATTTAAATGGATCCCATGAAGTGAAATTGTATAGGATTTTTTACTTTGATTATCCTTATTGAATGTAATATATGTAATATATGTTTGATTGATTGAAATAGGAGTCTGGGACATGTAATTATGATCTAATTAACCATATTTGATTCACTTCTATATTAGTGTGGGACACATACTAACTCTCCAAAAACCCATATGTAATTAACTAATATGGGAGTGTAGAAAATGAACTATCCCACCAAATATCCATATTTTATTTATCAGTAAACAGGTTGTAATGATAGGGGGATTTTTAAAATAGTCACATGGATCTAGACATTACATTATAGGATGAAAATTAAATCATTGAAATATGGTTCCAAGTATATATAGATTTAATTTTAAATTAAATGGATAATTATGACTATGTGTAATAATGGTTTGTGGATTGAATATGTTAAATTTTTCAGTACTTGGAATGTGTTAAAGTACATGTTGAGGGTTCAGGTGTCCCAGAGAGCCCATGGAATTATGTGGTAAATAAATAAAACTTGAATATATGTAAATGTTATACAACAACAAACTCTTTTATTGAATAGAAATTTTCTTAGACAGTATTAGTGGATGTATACTGACTTTTAATCCCCCTACTAAAGCTACCTGATTAGTACTAAAATAGAATTCTTGATTATAGCTCAGTATAAGGGATAAATAATTCCCTTAGATAAATGAGTTAGGATGAAATTATTATGATGGTACCAATATTGGTATCGAGACTTGCTAGGGATATTTTTATATCGTTACTTTGTGTCTTTCTATTGAAACCTAACACATATTTTTTTTATGAAATATCTAGTTTATAGTTATGGATATTGTTTCTAGTTTAGGATCACAATATGATCCATGTTATTCTAGTTATTGTATTATTATGTTGGTTGTTTATTGAATAGTTCTTATTGATTGATATATTCCACTATTTTTCTTCTTTGATAACGTGGGTATAGTCTACCCATGGTCGACATTAGAACCCAGATGCTTTCCGTCACCCTCTCGCCTACGATGAGGCATTCCAAAGGTCATGTAGGTGACCACCTTTGGGAAGTAGTGTGTGGAACATGGGTCAAGAATTAATAACTCAACTTATATTCCTATTATATAGAAGATATTAAAATATAGTTATCATGGGTTATTGTGATTATAATTTCCAAAAAGATCAAGATGAACTACATTAATTGTTAGGATACTTCTTCCGCATTAATATAGGGTATATGATCTAGTAGTTATTAATGAATATAGTGGTCACTAATTACAAAGAGGTTTTGGATAATATAAAATTATATGATTCATATAAATAAGAATTATAAACCTGAAATTTCAACCAATAGTTTTATGTTTTACCTACAATGAAAGAACCCTCATAGAATACTTTGATAAAATTGTATCAATATACATTTCTAATGATGAAATGTAAAATCTACTAAATAAACACAAACTCAGAAATTTGTTTCCCATGAAGGATATTTCATATTGAGTTGAGGTATTAGTGATTATTATTTCCATAGAATAAAACATATAAACCCCATTAAATAATTCATTACAATTAGGATCTTCTTGTGAGATCTTGATGAAGAAAATTCATTAGTTGGTGGATCTAGGACTTGTGGGATATTGATGGAAGTGGTATCCTAGATGAAAATGGGTTTTCAGATCCCATATTGTATACAATGAATGTAATAGAAAATATACCCCATAACATATTAGTATTTTATATGGTAAATTTAATTTGATAATTTCAATGGATATACGTTTCATTGATATTGTTCATACTAGTTACCCAATATAATGAGAACCATGAGATTCAATGAAATTATATATTAAATAAAAGTATTGATCTCGTGATATTTATGTTTGAAAATACCCATAGTTCATCAAATAATAGGTGTGGGTTCCCATAAAAGATGATTCTTTATCTCATGAATACCATATTTAGTTATTTCCATGTCAGGATATTTTGAGGGAAGACATAAAAATTGGAATTCCATATGTCTGAATTTCAAATAATTTTTCTATCCATGAGTGTTTTTAATTTTCATTAGAGTTTATTAATTTTATTAGTATGAAATATCATGACTAATGTAAAATATGTATTTCAAAAACTCCTGATGCACTGTGTTCATTCTATTTATGGTACATTTTCAATGTCGTATTTGATATCTAATTAATGAGAAATTTCAAGATGTATGTCTCTATAAAATTTATGGATGTTTATATCATGACCTATTTATAGGAATTGATCCATTAAAATAATTCCATTGTCATGGAGATGTTGAAATACTCATTGAAGATAATCAAGAAATAATATACCGTGGATTATGTTATTTATAGTTGAATGGATCCTTTTTGATGACATATCGAGGGAATGGTTCTATATTACACTGTCGGTTCTATTTTTTTCTTTCAATGATTCAACATTAACTTCATCTATTGGAGTTACATGGAAAATTGGTATATAGAAATATTAGTCTCTATGAATTCCACCATAATTCCTACAATGATTAATATGAGAGGGATAGACAATATGTTTTTTATATAATTTAATTTATATTTTAATTAAATTTTTGGGATATTTATAATTATTACTATAATGTCTGGAAAATTATTTTATTATGGATTTATTGATCACATAAATTAAATAAATATTTATTATCATGATAATGAATTTATTACAATGAAATATAATATTTATTTTTTTATATTTTAAATGAATAAATATTAAATTACAAATTTATTTTGAGTATTCCATAAATATTGGGGAGGACAAGTGGGCCAAAAGATGCCCAATGATAAATATTAATTTAGAAGACGGTAAACTAATATATATTAATTTTATTCTTTTTAAAGTCCACTAATAAATAATTATAATAATACATCACAAGTGTTTATATAAGATTAAATAAATTATTTTATCCCCATCCTAGAATGATGTAATATTTAAACAATAACTGAAGCTCTATAAATAGAAATCAATTTATACTATATAATGTTATATGGAAATTGAGAATCTTCATTCACAATGAAATCTAAAGAAAACTCTCAAGACTAAAGAATCCATGAGTTATTCTCATTACTCCTCCATCATCTATTATTGGATAGTGAATGAAATATTATTTACTACTCAAGAAATCATAATCATGATCATGGTGTATAATGTTAGGTAATCCATTAACCGTGAAAGAAACCGTCAATGTATCAGTATTTCGTGGAGATAAAATGATAAATTTTGGATATATTTTAGAGGGATTCAATATATTGATCCAAAATGTGAATCTATGGTTGACTAAAAAGTTTTTTAAATTATATAAATATTCATAGATCAAGGATATGAAGATTGAGGTAATATATGTTCTAATTAATATATTATTTTTAAAAATATAATTTTAAAATCGATCCACATTGTTCTAGTGACCATTTTTTCAATATTACTTGGTAAAATGTCATTATTTATAAAATTTAATAATATTATAGTATGAAAAAGATCCATAAAATCCAAAATTTTCTGATTTATTCCCCACCATGAAAAGAGATTTTTTTTCACTATGAATATTCATTAACATTATTTTATAATGTTACTATTGATGCCTAAAATACACTTTAGGGCTTACAGATCATTTTATTATTATTTGGAAACTCATTCATGAAAATTTAAATATGGAAAATATTATTTAAAACCATAATATTTTTTTAAAATCTTCAATAAAACCATCCCAATGGTTATTAATTCAAAACACTATATTGATATTCTCCAAAGATGATACATTATAGATACAAAACATTTAAAACAACAAAAAACCTATTTTTATAACAAAATCTATTGAAAAAATCATTTAAAACCATTTAAACCCAAAACATTTGTCAATAACATCATTATAGTCATGAAATTATTTTAAAGAGCCTCTGATGAATTATAACAACCACTTGGCATGGATAACATTTAAATTCCATTTCGTGACTAAAAAACCTAAAAAATAACATTCATTTACAGTAAAAAAATATAATAAAACCATTTAAAAACCTTCATGAGTAGTGAGTTTTGGTATATTTTATAATAATATTATTTTGAAATGTTGATTTAATTTCATTAAAAAGGAATCTTAATAATTCTACAAAACAGTTATTTTGATCTAGAAATAACAAGTTAAAAAAATATCTTTTAATAATTGAAGAAAATCTAGGCATGCAAATTCCAATTATAAACCCTAAACTAAAAAAATCATAGGATTTGACAGATATAAATCCATTAATATAATATTTATAATTATTATGGTTAATGATACAATCAAATCCAATGGTAGGTGGATCGGTTATGATAAAATTAATAAACAGAGGGTTATATTTAAATAGTATCTTAAAAACAAAAAGAGGATACAAAATATTTATTTCAAAAGGGGTTATATCACATTGGGATCCCCTCATATATTGATAATTTTTAAGTTTTATGAGATATCAGAAAACATGGTCTATCATGACATGGGTAAAAATTAGAAATTATCAATATTTAAATTCATTCAATGTAAGATCACAATCAGGAAGCATTATTCAGGGATGTAACATTAACATACATGATGTATTATGTAACATAGGTATCACTAGCTTATTTTATCTGGTTTAATTACACACTATATCATGGATATAACCCTTCCACTTCAAAAATATGTTGAATCATTCAACTATTTATACGGGCCTATCACAACGTGATTCCTCATTCCAAGTTTCTAAAATCATTTAGACCTATAAGACTAAAACACAAATCAAATAAATGGTGATCTAGTTGACTAGACCAAGCTTCATTATATACATTGAATACTATCACAAACATATATATTTACTTATAAATTTTTTATTCTTACCATAATACATTGGACAATTTTTTTCAACAATTTATGTTGTAATGTCCTTTGAATATGTTGTGTATAAAAATTATATATCATTTTAGAGAATTAATAGTAACCCCATAACAAAATAATATTATCCATAATTTTAAATAATTCTATATTAAGGGATTACTATGAAATTAAAAAAAATGTTTTCAAACTATCAGGATCTAGTGGCACATATATATTATTAATTTTTTGAAGAATTAGACACATAGTGATCTCAAGTATGAGAGATTAGGATAACTAGTGATACTGCTAGAAAACCAATTTAATTTGGTGAAATTTTTTATTCCTATGTAAAGGAATTTGATTTTACCACCTAAAATTGGATTATCTTTAATATATACTATTTTATTGTGTATATTGTTTCATGAAAAAATAATAACCCTGATATCATGAAGATTTATCTTGTGTTGGGTGCGTCATTGGGTGTATCATTTCAGTTCAATGATCCAAATAGATTTTTATTCACTTCAGATTTGTGGAAGGATATTTTATGGAGAAACGTGTACCGCCATGGAAGTAAATTCCTTAAATCTAAAGGCAAGGTATACGAAGTTATGTCAACAAAAAAATGTAGTGTAATATATAGAGTATCAAATTGATTATTACAAATGTGTGGATCATATATTTTGAGACATCTCCTGATAAAGTGATTACATTCCATGGAGTTTGTTTGAATGAGGTATTCATAACAATGAAATTACATATCACCATTGGGGCCACAAGGGATTTTAGAATCTAATAATTTTTTATGAGTTACAGTCACTTATATCAAGGTATTAACATGTTATTTGATCACATATGTGACAATATGAAATTTAATTTTTCAATGAACATAACACATTTTTTCCAGGTCATGTTTTTAGGGAATCACATGATCCATGTTAACCAATCATATTATATGACAAAACATACTAACATTTTAAAATATAGTGATTAAATTTTTTTGACTCTTGTGGTATGATTAATTAATCCATAAGTATTAAAAAAAATTCTAAAATAAACATCCTAAAAATTCAATACAAAAAGAGAAATTTTGGTTATTAAAACAATTGTATAAAATTGAATTAAATACCCATGATGATTTATAAACACAATATGGAATAATAGTATGTCATATCCCCATCCATATCATTTTAGTGTGAGAATCCAAAGCAGGAACAATAATGAATGAATCCTGATTTATTGATCGAGTTTTTATTTTTCACACAATCATTGGGACATCATAAAATATATTTATTTTCCTCGTAGAACCTAATAATCGAATATGAAAAACACTGGGTTAATAATTAACATGAGGATGTTCTAGAAGATGCATATATTTGGGTTGTTCATATATGAAATTCCGAGAGAGATTGAATCAAATATGTGATTTCAAATGGGAAATGTACTATTTTGGGTATTGATTTATTTTTTAAATCATGCTTATATTATATTAAACACGATACCTTGGAAAATATGATCAAGGGGATTTATGGGATAATATTTTTAACCCATATCTAAAATCAATATTTTAAATTATATTTTGTTACTCATCTTTCACGACACACATAGTTCCTTATATTGGTATAAAGGGAATCATGAAATTATTTATCTATAGACATATTTTTAATTAAATGTTCTCATATTTTCAAAGTGAGTTTCAATAATATTAAAAATAAATTGTGGGTGTCACAAAATATGTTTTTCTTCAGATATTATGGTTACTCAAAGAACATTAATTTTTTCGTATAATTTAATATATAAATATTTTCACATATTTGTAATTACATATATTTTAGTTTAGGAAATATAAATAATCAAATATAAATGGAGGTTATGGGATGATGGGGGAATCTATAGAGATATTTCTATCAATCATTTCTATATCTCATATTTTAATGACATAAAATTTTATATTATTAATTAAATAAAAACTCAAATGGATTATCCATGTCCCAATTTATTTGGCGTGGGAATACCCATATGTACCTACCCATTTAATGGGACTGATTACAAAAAATTCCACCTAATGTTTTCTCTATTATATATATATATATATATATCTATGTGGGCTTGTGTGCTTTCATTTACTAATATATGTAGTGTAATAAATTGGGATGTCTAGCCTCACCCAATGTTGTCCTAGAAATGCTCTACCCTAATACAACTAACCCAACAAGTTAATATTGTAATATAAATATATTAATATCAAAAGATACTAATTATATTATAATGTACTTAGAACAGTATAGAAAAATTTATAAAATTAAATTCAATTATCTAGATTTAATATAATAAATTCAGACATGTAGATAAATTATAATAATTAATTTAAATTTCATATATACTATTGATGCATTAAAATTTCTATCAAGACTAATATATGAAAAATTAATTTATTTTTTTAAATATACATTCATGTTGACTGATCACAAGTAGACACAAACACATCCATGTTTTTATGTTATTCATTTAATAGAATTGTTTCATTTTAACATTAAACTGTAATAAATATTTTCCATATGGGATTCTAGTGATTCAGACCCCCTATTTAAAATATAAAATGAAATGTTATGTGATAAATAAAATTTCACATGAATAGCTACCATAACCTATGTGTGCATATAAATTTTAAAAATTAAGAGTGTTAATGTAATATTGCTTCGATTTAAGAGTTGTCACTAACCAAATAAGAGAAATGAACAATAGTTATGTGAAATCTAATTATATCCATGAATCAACTCAATGAATCCTCTGAGGGTCTTAGATATTAAATTTTCTTCTTGATGTATTTTATAATATATAATGAATAATTACTAAATAATTTTTAATGTATTTTATATTATTAATGATCAATTATTTTTTAATGTATATTTTTTATGAATGATCACATAAAATATTTTAAAAAAACATGCACATATAAATTGAAAATGTGTAGTGACTTTTTTCTATTTAATGAATGGTTACTATATAAGTCTGGTCATAGATAACATTTTTATTAAATTGATATTTATTTTATTAAATGATATAAACTAAAAAACCTCTCAATTAAAATATTATGTAATTTAATACCATTCATCTCTTGAATTTGGACACAACTATTTTTTTGAGATGATCTTCATCCCTAATTGAGTGCACAACTTACTACCAAATTGGTCTTATAGTAGATATGTATTAACTGAAATAATTTTTGTTATAATAGTATTCTTATGTAAATATTATAAAAATTTAGACAAATAATATTTAAAAAAAATCCATTATCTGAGGAGAGACAACACTTAATAAACCATGAACACATGAATTAATTTGGGTATAATGATAAAATCATTCCTTAGACTCTTTTAGTTATGGATATAACAAATATTAAAATATGATGATATGTTTATGGATATTTTAAATAAGATTAATAATGCAATAATGTATTTTCATTCAAGTAGTGAATGGATTCTAGGATTTTATAAAAAGTATGGATATATTAGAAGTTAATAATTTCAAAATTATTATTCTTAAAAAATATAATGTACTAATATTCTATATAAACGTATTGTTGATCAAATGTAAACCTCCTCCAATTTAGTTTCTTCATGAATGATATGATATATCAAATAAATTTTATAGATATGTCGTAGTAGAAGGAAATAAAGAATAAAGTCATATACTAAATATTACAGGTAATTTTGAGAGAAATGATTCCTTTAGGTTCCATATAATCTAAAAATAAGAAACTGGTCTCATTATTTCTTATTCACCACATAAATTCTTCACCATAATTATTTGTTTTTCATATTAACAACTTAAATAAGACACTCCTATATTTTTGTTATTAGTTTGTAAAGAATAAAAGGATATGACAAATACCAACTCAGTTATCATTGTGATGATAAACCTAATGAAATCCAATGATGATGTATAAGGTGATATTTATAAGTGAAAGACACTGAGGAACATCCCTTACCGCAATCCAAATATGTATTGGTTTTCTAACGACATCGAGGCCATCTCTATAACATGTAGTATGAAATTACAATGGAAGTATAATTTCATAGTTGGAAAGAAAAATAAAGGAAACCCTTTATCATTTGGTATATTTTCAATTAAATAAAATATATTTATTTCTCTATGGAATGTATTCGATATTACATAAGCCTCAAATATAGTTCTTCACCAAAAACTACCATGTAGATCATGATTATTGAAAAATGTTGAGGAGGATCTCTGATAACCAAATGGCTTGAGACAGGAAGCTTTAGTAGTGAGTGATTATCATCATTCATTACCTAGATGATTTTTTTTTCATATTTTATAATTATTATTATGTATCATATATTACAAGAAACATAATCTTAGTATTTATTTTTTAATCTATTTGGTTTTATTTAACTATTTGAAATAATTTTTTTTATATAATGAAATCATAATTTATAAAATGAAAAAAATTAGAAATTGATTTTATAAATGTAATGAATAATATATAGTATTGTGAAACAAAGTTTAATACAACATGAATTAATTGTATCAAACACGTGTTAACACTTAAGACAAAGTCATGTAAACCAAATGTGTTTAAAAAACCACACCAATAATAGTATATAAAATCTATTGATTTAAATCCAATTTATGGATTTCATCCATGAATACGATATAAAATAACAAAATAACTATTCCTTGATGAAGGATAAAGAGTTTAAAAAGTATTAGATTTAGTTCACACAATTCGTCTCCTTTTTCAAAAGAGGAATGTGGTGTTCTTTCATTCCTCATTTAATTTATTGTTGACTATATTAGATATGGAGATATATAATTAATGGATTATTAGTCATATTACTTTTATTGTGTTTATGTAATATCGTAATGATGTAGAGAATCATCTTAGTAAATATATTTATAACCTCTACTCATTCTATGGTGGGTAATTTCTAAATCAATAATTCCTCAATCACTAAATATATTCTAGGTTAGTCTCCTTGTTCACTCATATTCATAAAACTCAATGGAATGGTGTTAATGAAATTTTTCATTAGAAAATTCATGAAATGTTAAGATATATATTGAGTCATGGAACTATAAAAATAACTTTTTGGTGATATGAACTATATATTGTGGAATATACATGAATCAAAGTAACAATAAATTGTTTAATGAGATTACATAAGTTTTATTTTATAGAAATAATAGTTGTTTTTCAATCATATATGTATAGGTAATGAAATTTTTTTTAAAAAATATTCATAATGAAAAATTTGCATCTCAAATAACATTTATCATCTTTATATTATATCCTAATGAAACTAAAACATATTTATAATATTAAAATGTTTATAAAAAATTAGATTGTTATATGAAACCCCATATATCAAAAAATGAATCAAATTTCAAGTGTAGATATTCATAGAAATAATTAATTTGATAAAGATGATACTTAAGATATACATGAGTTCATACAAGAATAAACCATATAATATCCAATAGGATATGAAGCTATTCCGGAGAAAAAATTAAATCATTGGTTTACTAGAGATGTTAAATTACATGATTGATTTCTTTTCCTATCACTGATCAATGTGACACATTAATCCTTGAGTATATTAAACATAGGAGTTACAATGAATAAGTATATAGTAATGATGATAAAAAATATAATAACAAAATTAATTTTGAGGTGAAGCCTTTATACCAAAATCATTTCAAGATACGTTATAAACATATTCTAATTATAAACATATTATATGTAAATGAGTTTCATGAATAATCAATGTGTGGAATGTAATTAAACTACATGTAATGATCGATTTGTCACAATTTGATTGTGAAAATTCATAGGATTCGTCTATAATAATCATTATAATCTATCATATCATTGGAATCTATAAGTATATAACAAGAAATGGAATCATTAATTTTAATGAAATTGGAAAAATTAGTGACCAAAAATTGTTGGTAAAAGTTATGTGTGTTATCGATATCAATATGAAAAAACTCTAATGGTTTACTATGTTAGAGAGTGTCAATAAAGTGTACATGGGGGACATATCCATTAATGGATTGTTGCCTGAATCATGATAATTAAATGTTCTTTTAGAGGGGTATATAAGATAATTTGGTTCTTTTTGAATGAAATTGACCTATGGGAATAAATTATGTTTAGTGGACTGAAATAATATTCTTAGTGGTATTTATTAATTTGTCATTATATATAGAAATTTTAGTGAATATCATACCTTCAATGATGAATTAGTTAAATAAATTATTCTCATTAAAAGACTTATAGGAACTATAATATATTCTAGGGATGATGATCTATTGATATTTTTCTCAAAAACTACATTATCTATGATAATGTTCATATATTAAAAATTTACTTAAAATTTTTTATATTGAATAATACATCATACTATTTTTTTAATTTCACATGGAATTAATATCACCAATAAAATGTGTCAATAAAAATTTTAATATTGTTAACGAATTAGATGAATATCATATTCTTTAGTAGTGGGATCTTTAATATATTCCATGATATATAATATATTGTATATTTCTTATTATTTAAGAATAATTGGTAGATATTAAAATAATCCGGAAGAGAAATGTAGTGTAGTTATATAAAAATTCCTAATATACATGAGATATACAATGTATATGAACCTATTGTATATAAAATACATAGAACTATTTGATATAATACACATGGATTCCTTCTTCCATACCGATCAATGTGGTCTATAATCCGCTTCACGCTATATTTTTTCATTAATGAAGGATCAATTAGATGTTGATTCTTAATAATGTATGTTTTTGGAAATTTTATATTAGAATAAAAGAATATAAATGATTTTGATATGGAAAATGATGAAGAATGGAAATGAATAATTTTTTATATTGTAATTTTACCTTGTTTTTCAACCCATTATGATATATATGACTTTAATACTAAAATGATGGTGATTTTCCATGATCATTTCTCAAACTACAAATAGATTTAGGTAAACTAGATGTTTTATATCATGATATATATTACTAAAAGTGGTTATGTTATAGTCATTAGTGTAACCACAAATGATATAATGGATGACCCCCACTATAAACTAATGTATTATCAAAATATTGATATTAATGTATGAGAAATCATGTTAAATGTTAATATCTGTTGTTTATTGTAAAGGTGGATGTTTTTTAAGTGGATTACCTCAACATAAGTCACTTATGTACTATGATATTAATTACACATATAAAATTTGATATATTAAATTTTTTATTCTTACCATAATTGGTTTGATAACTTTTCATATATATAGTTATATCTCAATATTATGTGCTTTATTTATATAGTATAGTAGTTCACCAATATATTGAGAACCTATATATACAATGAAATCTATATTAATTATATTAAATATTTTATATATAATTAATATTAACAAGAAATTGGAGATATATATATATTAGGTTCTATAGGATTCTAATCATTGTTACATCCAATCACGGTGTTTTCAAATAGTGATCAACAGTAAAGGATATCATAAAGACTGAATCACCAATCAGAAAACCACATGATTTTTGTGTTTTGTTTGTTTATCTACAATCATGTGTATTCATCTCATAATATGAAATCATTTACAATGTGTACTATTCTATCATATACATTGATGAAGAAATAAAACCATGACATTTTTTTATGGATGAGGTAGATTATTCTGGGTGTGTATTTGGTGGAATAAAACTAGATAAGTGAACAAGGTAAAGATTCAGAATTATGAGCTGAGAGTGATCTTTCTCATGGTTCCATGTAAAGTAGGATCTTAGTTCCGTCATTTGATCCATCACTATATTACAATAATGTATATCATTATAGAATATTCACCAAATATAAAAATAAGAAAATGATGATGTCAAATGTTTGGGTATCTATATATTAGATATGTCATCATAGATTGATTACATGAGATAAATTGTGTTTTTATTAGCAATTCATTACTATGATATTAATTTTAACTACATAGATCATTATGGGTTATAAAACTCCACAATGTTTCAATGACATTCATACCTTACTGTGTACATAATGACCTATAGTGTCATAAAATATGTCTATCCAAATGATCTATAAGATATGATGAATGTTATTTTTGGATGAAATAATATCCATGTGGTACTTATTTTGAACATCCCAATGTATAATTTTTCACGTTAAAAAATTCAATTACATTATTCAATACTGTAAAAATGATGACTATTTTTATTTCTCAATGTATTAATAATATATTTGATCAAAAAAATGAATACGTTAAAATATAATTTCTAAAATGAAGATCAAAACATCTTGGTTCATATATTATTTGGTTAGCTTAAAAGAGAAGTTAATGGCTCATTTTTTATCATAATAATTTTAAAGGGTGATGAGAATGTGATTAAATGTTCAGGAAATTTATGATAATTTCAATTGATGCATATATATATGAAAATGTATTAAAATTAATGTTATAACATTTTAGGGACAAAATTTATATTTTAAAAACTATAACCTATGTATATAATTGAATTTTAGAATCCATTTGAGTTCTATAAACCATTTAGATGAGATTTTATTACTCTTGTAGATTATATCAACTTCTCTGGTGAGAAACTGACTGAAGGACATGATCATATCGATCCACATTTTTCAATCAAGATTGCATTAATTGTGTGATTGATGTAAAGATATAAATTAATTCAATTTCATGTACTATTACCAAAAAATTATGATAATTTTCCCTTGTGTGGTGATGAATGG
Organism: Viscum album; assembly: GCA_963277665.1. Classification (NCBI taxonomy): domain Eukaryota; kingdom Viridiplantae; phylum Streptophyta; class Magnoliopsida; order Santalales; family Viscaceae; genus Viscum; species Viscum album. Next base: position 505,513,164 of record OY728121.1, read on the forward strand.
GTGGAATATATATTGTATTTCTATCATAGGGACTTTGATCTGTGAAACAATGCTCCATTTTGGAATTTTGGACTTTGGTTTTTTGGATCTAATTTCAATAACATGAATCTATATCCTGAATTTTAAATTAATTATTTTTTTAACTTCCACTACACCCTTGTTTCATTACGTAATAATTCAATCAAACATATTTTTGAAACATTATATATTTCTAAGTTACATATTTATAGACATAAAATATCTAAACATTATATAAAATAAAATAAAATAATGGGGTTATGAAAATAATAATATATGTTAATAAAAAATAAATTCATAACCTAAATTTATATAATGGATCTGAGATATGTACAAAAATGTAAGCAATGTTATCATTTAATACTTATTTTATTTTGAATAACAAGTAACATTTGTCGAAACAAATAGTTTATGAAGTCATGTCTTCCCATGAAGGATATTATTGTCTTGTCAAGGACACCATTGTATATTTAAAATTAATTCTTAAAATACTTCATAGTAAAAAATATAATTTACGCATATAATGATAGTGACTTTTTGATGATATTATTTCAGGTAAAAATTGTTATAGGGTTTCATTTTTATGCATTACTGATTATTTTTTTATAGTGTAAGGATGTATATATGAGTACTATATAATTTATAATCATATAGAGAGGTTGAGGTTATTATTTTATTGTGATTATTACAATTAAAATGAAATATTTTTTATCCCTGTTGAATAATTAAAAACACATGTAATTCAATTTCATATAACATGGCATGTCTTGCCTATTAGGGAAATTTTTAAAGTAACATATAAGTTGGTTTTATGGTATTTCATCCATGGAAAATTATGTCACTTTTAAATTATATAAACATATAACATTACCACATTTATTTTAATTCCAAACGAATAAAACCATTTTCATGTAGTTTAAAAGCAAGTGGAGTAAACAATTACAGACATTTTCCTAAAAATGGTTTTGTTTGGGAGTTATGAATTAGAAAAACTTTTCTATAATTACTATATAGAATTGTTAGGTGGGTTAATGTGAGATTATGCACTAATAATGCAATATAAATTACACATAATACTAATAAATTAGACATTGGGACACTAACCATTTTATTGGAAAACATGGGACAATTTTAGAATACCCAATATTGGAATGGTATGTAATATGATTTTGGAGAATCCATTCAAGATAATTGAAATTAATTAAATTTATTATAATAGTTATAAATTATTGATTGTATTATAATGAACATAATGGTTATGGAAAATAACTCAAGAGATAACATGTTGATAATTTCATGAAACCATCAAACATGTGATGTGCATACACTGAAAGACCAAAATTGAAGAACCAAGTCATTTGATTGAATTATTTGAACATGAATAAACCAAACCAAAGGAAAACATATTCAACCAAATCTCAAATATAAAATTCGAACTCATGAATGTTTTATACAAATCATATAATCATTAACCTACCAAACAACATTTAAAAATAATGAAATAATAAAGAATATAATGTTTTTATTAGGATGTTATTTTATTTCAATATAAAAATATGAATCATTTAAAAGTCTTCATTTCAGAGGAGGTATATGGTTATAATTAATGTGACAATGTTTCTAAATAGTTATGTACAAAAAAATTTACATGAAACATATGAAAATATTTCCAATACACTTTTATAGAGGTTATCATCTAGTCATTATGTTTCAACAAACATCCTAAATTCTAATAAGACTATATTTTTCACCGTGAAGTTACGCAAACACATTGTAATTTCTTTTGTTGGAATAAAATCATTGGTAGATATAATGTTAGTAGAAGCCTCTCTATCCATTCCCATAATTTGTATAATTATTGTGATATAAATTCTGAAACATCTATCTTTTGATTATCAAATCATTTTCAAGACATATATATATCTAACCACTATGTGGCATCCATTGAATGTTAACAATGGAAAACCAACTTATAGCATACTCTAAAGGCCACTTACACTTATCTTATAAGTAATAAGGTTATTCAGGTTACCTCATCACAATGAAGAGATGCCATTTCTTGATGATTATTCAAAATCAAAATACTATTCCACATTATGACTTATTTTGGGATTCCTCACTAGTTTCCAATGCATCATTAGACTTACAATGTCTAATACAAATAAACATTAACATTTCTTTCATTTTCACCAACATATCACTATGGAATGATCGAACACACACAATACTACATTAATTCTTTTTAAAATATTTCAAATTCATTATATTTTCCAATTATCATTGGAAAACACATTTTACCATCCTATATAAGATAACAGATATAATGGACCATCGAGTCTTTTCTATTTTTCCACATGTGGAACAACAATATTTTTGACATTTTAATTTCATTGTAACATTCACATTAGAAAAATTCACTCACTTATATTATTTTTAGATCATAAATATGTTGTTTAAAACATGAAATTGTGTTATCAGCTTCCATTCCATCCATGATAAATGTATTAATTACATATATATTAATCACACTTTTAATATTAGACGTCCAACATGTCATCATTTTACCAACATGATATTTATATCTAGTTGTTCATTTATATGAATATATGTCAACAAAAATGTATTTTTCATTATACAAAATCTATGTATCATTATATCCGATGAAAAAAGTAGTATAATACATTAACATATGATATATTACAATGACATAAAAACAACTCAATTCTCATTCACCTTATATTATGGAATCAAACAACAATTCACTTTTTATGTGTTATAACACTTTAAGTACACCACATGGAATAAATGAGACTAAGCACTATTAAAGAAAATACTATTCTCACAATTTTATTTCCCACTATTTCCATTCATTGTGATGGTTAGTTGGATATTTTTTTTCTTCCCTACTAGATTTGGAAAGGATTTTGATCCAATCATCTAATATTTTATCATGATGAGCTAGAAATATAGTTTTTTAGATGTATTAAAATATTACATCATCATATATCAATTATTCATTTTTACCAACATCATATTTTCATCACATAGTTCTACCATTGTTAATTTCCATGAATATTCATATATCAACTATAAACCCATTGAATTGGAAGAACTACTAGAATCATATCAACCATATATGACAGCATTAATTGTTATATTTTCATCACTATTCTCTATCAGGTTTGAACAATGGCCATATTTTATATAATTTATAAATTTCTCTGCAATTGATTAGTTGTGATTTTTGATTCATATTATTAAAGAATATTCATATTCATAAATAATTTTCTAGTGTTTTAAAAATAATTTTTTAGCCATTTTATCTCAAAAACAAGTAGTTAAAAAAAATAAATCCTATATATCATATTAAATAAAATACTTCTTTACAATAATTATATCAATATTTTATCCTCCAAAATAATAAAAATGAGATTGTATTGAATGGTACTATGTTTTATTAACATTTAATATTTTGATATATCAATTCACTCTTTCTAGGAATATCCTTTAAGAAATAGCCTCACCATGTACCTTTCATTTATATTAGATTGACCATAATGAAAACCTACATACCCTCATGTTACTTTAAACAATGTGGTAAATAAATTTTCTCTCGTGTTTTATTTTAATAATGGATTTTATCTCATCATTTATGGACATCTCACAGTTTCTAGAATCACTAAGTCTCACGAAATTTCACATTCTCTCTGTCTCACCACAATTTGATTAAAGAAATAATAATATATGAGCACCATGCCCCAATATTAATTGTATTGATATTTTATACATGTGAAATTCAGCTCTTTTTTTATAATCAATATAGAAAATAATCCTCTTGAATTTCATTCACCAAAAATCTAGCCTATGGATTTCCAATTATAGTACATTAATGTATAACATCACTTAATATTATTCTTGAACCAAATGTGATTATCACTTAACCATTCACCTAACATGTTAATAATTTTCTTGATATAGTCCTATTATTATTCTCTCAAATTTGTAAATTTTTATGTATCCATTTAGATATACTTGAATTAATAATTTCACATTCTATTAGTATTTTCCATCGTGAAATTATGGACTTTACATTGGACCTACTCATTAAAAAACATTGTATCTTATAATGAACAATCTTTTATCATCATCCCATTTTCAATCTCTTTTTTATTTATTCCCATATAACAAAAATAATCATGAATTATATATCACTTCATTATTTAGACTATATTTGGAATCCACATGAAAATTGGTTAATACACTAATAAAATTGAGGCTATCTAAATATTTTTAGTTTCATAGACACATTTCTTCCCAAAAAATAATGACTATTAGTGTAGCATCTACATGAATGATTATTAATGTAATAGTATTAACTATTTTATTAAAAATAATAATATACACTATTAAATAAAACATCAAATTTTTTATCCTTACAATAAATTTAGTATTCCTCATTTATTATATCAATTTGTTCTCTTGTATTCTATGTATAATTTACCATTAACTTATTCCATAATATCCATTGATGTTCAAACAATTTATTTCTATTCACACACACATATATATAATGGTAAAAATGTTTACAATTGAAAACCCATGTCCCATTTAACTCTATATATCCATTGAATGAACAATAAAAAAACATTTATATATTTATTAGGATGTATACCCATGCATTCATCATATATTCTTAAATGAATGTCAAATTTTATTATTATCCTCATTGAGTTTTGATAGATTTAATACCATTATAATCTATATATTCACACCCTATGATCTCATATTTGGATTTTCCTTCCTGTATATTAAATATAAAAATTATTTACATAAATTGTATGAAACTATTATAACATTTTATTTAAAAAAATTATTTCATGAAAATTTTCACAAATATTTCATAAATTTCTCAATAAGGTATACAAAATAGTTCTACCACATATTTATAAATCATGACATAAAATTATAAAATGTGTTGCTGCATATCCATTATGATTAGAAATAGTATTCTGTCCATTAAACCTATATCTATGAACAGGAATAACTGATAGATCTTCCACACTCTATCCTGTATGGAATATATATATCCATCTTCACCCAACTATGCAATTGGTAGCAGTTTCAAACAATTCTTAATATATATCATAAATATTTTAATAGAGTTATAAATCCATTATTTCTCTATATTATTCCATCTCCCAACCCCAAAATATCATGTGATTCTTAAACCTCTAGATTCACCCTTATAATAAATCTGTACACACATTTCATTATGTCACATCTTACCAATAAAGTGGAATTATTCTATAGAATATATTATCAATGATTCAATTATAATGGTTAAATAGAAATTTATATTTAACTGCTCTCTAATGTAGATATATAAAAAATTACAGTCAGATGTTAGTCTTCTAGAATTTTCCATGTAGCCTGACTAATCCAACATAAGGTTACACCATATACCACTGTGCCAGCATGTTATACCAACTCTAGATGAATTCCCTCTACTCCTACATTGTGACTTATTATCTACTCTTCTTTGAATTATTAAATGATGTGATCACCCACTCCCATATACACTCAATTAATTTATATATGGTTCATGAATTTATCTTCTCTTCATCAATTTATTCAAAATATAGTTATAAAAATCACAAATATCAAATCATACATACTAGGGGAGTTAGTTAATACTATTAAAATTTTATTCTAGGATTCCAAAAATAATTACAATTTTAATATGTAATAGAAATCATCCTTGAATATTAACATCAAGAAATTAGGATTACATCGATTCAATTTGATATCATTGACATATTTTTTAGTATATCTTCATTAGAGAGCCTAATATCGAATAGTTTCAACATCAATTACCCTTTAGTGAGTTTTTAGGTTTCAGATATATATATATATATATATATGTATGTATGTATTTATATATATATCAGATACATGTTCTGATATAGTTATATCCTCACAAAACCAAATTTTATTTTATCTATCCATTCCATATCTCATTCAACCACTTCCTCTATTAAAACACCTTTTAATGGATCATAATGATATATATGAATTAGAAAATCATATATTTTTTTCCCTACAAAATAAATTCATTTCCATAAAATTGATCATTCCAAACTGTGTTATCTTCTAATTAAATATCCTATTAACACCATGAATACCACATAATAAAAGACATATACCTAAGAAAAAATAGTACTAGATAACTATTAGATTAAACTACTGGGAATATGATAACCTACTAGTTACCGAATTTTATTGTTTTTTAATTACATAGAAACATCACACACATATTATTTATCCATTAGAAGGCCACATTGAAAAAAATATTTCCATGTATAAAATTACATTAATATCAATATACAAGAAAATATATAAATTTATTTATCAAAATCACAACATCTAGTGTAAATTTATATCAAATTTTGAAATCATGAACCATGAAGTAAATTGAAAACATAAAGTGGAAATTTAATCATTAAAAAACCCCAATAAGGTTTTACATGGTTTGGAATTGTTTCACACATCAATTAGAAAATTATTTTATACTTTTACTTTTAGTGGAAGTACATGGTTTATATTATTATGAAAAAAATATGTATATGTCACTAACTATATTAATTTTATTAGATTCCAATTAGTTGGTCAGAGCCTATTTTATTGATGTTCCCACCCATTTATCTAGGTTTTACAAAATTAATGCATTTTAATGAGTGTATCTATTGCATTGTGAATCTACCAATCCCTTATTTCATTCCTTATTCTAGTGACGAATCACTGGTAGATCAAAAAGTCTTCTACACATCAATCCATTCTATGAAACATATTTTTGAGATTCATAAAAAAATAGAAAATAATGACACTTAATTATTAGGGAATTCATTGATCATTCAGTCAATACAACATAAACAGTGTTTAGCGGCGGTTTTGTGGCGGCGGTTCACACAATCTATTTTTAAAATCCACGACGCTTTCCCCACCCCTATCGTGTACCCCTCCTCCCCAATCCCCCTCACAAACCCTCCCCTCTTCCCTGATCCCCCGCCCGCTACCTCCGGTGACACCCGTGCCCTCCGGCGACCCCCGCGGCCCCCGAGCCCCCCGAAGAACCCCGCTTCCCCCCCCCCCTCCCTCGACCGACGGCGACCCCCGCGCCCCCGCGCCCCTCGCGGCCCCCGCACCCTCCGGCGACCGCCACACCCCCCGCGGCCTCTAGAAACCCCCGCACCATAATTTCAGTCCTCCCACCATAATTTTCAGGTTTATTTATATATAATTTTTATTTTTTCCACATTTTAATTAGGGATATTGTGATTTTTATATTCCAAATATCGTTGTAGTGTTTTTTGGTCTTCATTTTGGCAGGTTTGAGCTGTTATCATCAAAGGATTACATGTGTATTCATAATTAAGAATATATATATAAGTTCTCCATTTATATATATTCAACATTGAAAGTATTAATATATATCATGGGGATATATGTGATTATATGTGTATATGAAAATGAATATGTGTATCATTGAAAAGGGGTATATGAAAGTATAGTCAAATATGTATAGATCCCTTATACATATTTGTACACCTTAATATGTATATATGGACTTGGTATCATTACATATAAGTTAAGGTGAATATGTGGGCATTTGAAAATATTAAAATTTGAGATTCCATCATCTATTTTAGCATGGCTTGAGTTTTAGGTAGTTTCCATATTCATGTTACCATTATTTGAATTCCATGATAGCGTGGATGTTTTTTAATCTATTATTCATTATTTTATCAATTGAATATTGTATATCTTTTTATATATATTATTGGTTTTATTTCTCGGAATGTATCTCCCAATGTGGTTGATAGAAATTATCCTAAACATTTAAAATGTGTTTTAAGGTGTAAAGCATGATTTCAAAGTGAGTTTTCTATCGTGTGATTTTTTGTTTAGAGATAATGTTTTGAAAAAATGGTAAGATGGTGTCAAGCGTTTTGAGTAACGTGTTGTGAAGAGGATCGGGCCGATGGGGAATATATTGGATATTCCATGATGGTATGACTTTATGTGAATTATTTCTTTATGTTTCATTTTAGGTGATGTTTCCTAGAATTCTCTATAGAGTCCATGTGGATGAATTTTTGTTGGAGGCCGAATCATCCTTTAAGAGAATCTAGTTCATTTTATGGATCACAATGGGATGGTATTGCAAGGTAGTATTGTACCTTTTGTTCTAGTTTTATTACTATATAGTACCATTAAAGAAGAGACATGGGAGGGGAGATGAATATGTAGGCATAGTGGTCCAATCTCTTTTCTAACAAAGCTTTTATTACTATATAGTACCATTAAAGAAGAGAAATGGGAGGGGAGATGAATATGTAGGCATAGTGGTTCAATCTCGTTTCTGACAAAGATTAGTGATACTTTGAAATGTGGCTCAAAGCTAAGACATATCATTTTAGGGTGGGTATGATATTCTTTGATTTTTTCAGGTACTTTCTCATTTCAATTTTACTTTAAATAGATAATTTTGGGATATCAAAATGTTTACTAGATGTATGAACAATTTTTGGGGTGTCCAGGGTTTTTAGGACACAAACGGTTGAAAAAGTGCCTATCCAGCTCAAGTAATTTGATCGAAGCCCAGTTAGTAGTTATTGTGTTCCCTAACCATGATTTAGAAGAGGTGGGGTAAATTCAATGAAAAAATAAGGAAAGGGGGAGAATAAACCAAGTGGAAATGGATAACCCATTCCTCATGGTTATAGCATGACTTAACAAACCATACGGGCTTTATCGAAGGTCATGTGACTAGCCCGCATTTCTATCCAATGGTCCAGCATTTCTAAAAAATTACTTTTGAATAGCATGAATTGTCTTTAAAGTTTCCACATGATGAACTTTTTCCCCGAAATACTCATACACTGATCCTTCCTTTTCAGCTTCATTCCATCTCTCATAAATCAGATGAAGTGCCAAACGATCACTGTAATCCTTTGCAGAAAATCTAGATTTCACAATTACAGCTAAAGCGCTTTTTATCTTGAGGAAGAACTAAAGTATCCATGACGCTACGTCCGACCACACTGGTAAGCACATGATCGTAGCAATGAAAAATGGCACCCATAATTAGTACTTTCCGCAGTTTAGGATCCACCAGAAGGATTGACTGGGCACACCTGCTGGCCGGTGGTCATCCACCGGCTGGCCGGTGACACCAGGCAGTGGGAAAGCCTACTTCCTGGCTCCTCCGGCTGGCCGATGGGTAGGAACCGGCTGGCCGGTGGTCTCACACCGGCTGACCGGTGGGTCTGGACAGATGCCAATGCTTCTGCCAGAGACCACCGGCTGGCTGGTGGAAATCCACCGGTTGGCCGGTAGACTCAGTCAATCCATTTTCAGCTTTCTTGGGCGAGCTCCTAGGAAACATTTTTCCTAACATCAAAAACACTTGAAAACAAGTTAGAACACAAATAGAGTGATTGTGATCATTAAAATCCAAGAGAGAGGGGTACAACAACTATTGTTTGTTTTATATTCATGGACTAGATTATGCATTAGAAACCATTAGTGGTGGCCTACTTAATTTACCTCACACCATATTCAGTACATGGATTGGTACCCAGATAGTCCTCCTCCTCCTACGCCGGTGCTTCCGGTGCCTCCGCGACCGCCTCCTCCTCCGCGGTCACGCTGCGATCACGTCGCGGTCCGGCCGCGGTCACGCTGCAGTCACGTCGGTGCCTCTGCGGTCGCCGCCTCCTCCTCCGCCGTCGCGGCCGCCGCCTCCTCCTCTGCTCCTGCTCCTACTCCTCCTCCACCGGACTCATCCTCCTCCTCCTCCGCTGCCTCCGCTGCCTCCCCTACCTCCGCTGCCTCCGCCCTACCTCTGCGCTGCCGCCGGTGCCTCCTCCTCCTCCACCGATGCCTCCTCCTCCTCCGCTGGTGCCGCCAGTGCCTCCGCGACCGCCTCCTCCTCCGCGGTCATGTCGCGATCACGCCGTGGTCACGCCGCGGTCACGCTGCGGTCACGCCGGTGCCTCTGCGGCCGCCGCCTCCTCCTCTGCTTCTGCTCCTCCTCCTCCTCCTCCGGCCTCATCCTCCTCCTCCTCCGCTGCCTCTGCTGCCTCCGCTGCCTCCGCTTCCTCCACCCTGCCTCCGCCCTGCCTCTGCACTGCCGTCGGTGCCTCCTTCTCCACCGTGGCCTCCTCCTCCTCCGCCGATGCCTCCTCCTCCTCCGCCGGTGCCTCCGCGGCCACCTCCTCCTCCGCGGTCACGCCGCGGTCACGCCGCAGTCACGTCGCGGTCACACCGCGGTCACGCCGCGGTCACACCGGTGCCTCCGCGGCCGCCTCCTCCTCCTCCGACGTGGCCGTCGCCGCCTCCTCTGCTCCTGCTCCTCCTCCTCCTCCACCGGCCTCATCCTCCTCCTCCTCCGCTGCCTCCGCTGCCTCCGCCCTGCCTCCGCCCTGCCTCTGCGCTGTCGCCGGTGCCTCCTCCTCCACCGCGACCTCCTCCTCCTCCACCGCGGCCTCCTCCTCCTCCTCCGCTACCTCTGCTGCCTCCTCCTACTCTGCCGTGGCCACCGCCTCCTCCTCTGATCCTGCTCCTCCTCCCCTCCACTGGCCTCATCCTCCTCCTCCTCTGCCTCCGCCCTGCCTCTGCCCTACCTCCGCGCTACCGCTGGTGCCTCCGGTGCCTCCTCCTCCACCGCGGCCTCCTCCTCCTCCGCTGATGCCTCCTCCTCCTCCGCTGGTGCCACCAGTGCCTCCACGTCTCCTCCTGGGTAACGGTCATCATCACCCTCATGGAATATGATGTAAGGATGTCATGGTGGTATAACTCTACAGTTTCCAAGCACATTCCTTAAATAATATTTATAGTAGATAGGAATCTAGTAAGGTAGGAAATGGTAGGTACAAATCCTTCCCATCATGGGAAATTAAAACACATGGGTCATCAAAATAATGAAATATCTAAAAAATTATTTCAATTATGACAAATATAAATTCCACCTTATCAACAACTACATGACTTAAATATTTCAAAATACCAACATATATTCCTATGATGTAGACATTGTTTTTGGGAGAGGCAGATAGATAGAGAAGGGGAAGGGGGATAAATTATATGGTTAGGAAGAAGTATATGTAACCAAAACATCAAAAAGGTGATGCTAATATCAAATAGGACAAGTCTGGTCAAAGCCCAACGGCTACTTTTACTGGGCACACCGGCTGGCCGGTGCTGAGCTCCCGGCTGGCCGGTGGTCCAGACAGAGCAGGCTTTCTGTCTGGGTTCCACCGGCTGGCCGGTGGTCATCCACCGATTGGCCGGTGGCACCAGGCAGTGGGCAAGCCTACTGCCTGGGTCCTCTGGCTGGCCGGTGGGCAAGAACCGGTTGGCCGGTGCCCATACCGGCTGGCCGGTGGGAATCCACCGGTTGGCCGGTGGACTCAGAGAGTCCACTATCAGCCTTCTTGGGCCAACTCCTAGGCAACCTATTTCCTAGCATCAAAACACTTGAAAACAAGTTAGAACACGATGATAGTGATTGTGATCATTAAAATCCAAGTGTAAAACAGTGAACATAGTGGCTCTCTTTATAGTTGGTTGTGTATGAAACCACTGAGAAACATCATTCCTCTTGGAGGACATCTAAGTGTGTAGCCCGATATTCTTATTGCTCCTCAATGAGGTGTTGACGCTGTCTCCTATGGACCGGACATGTTCTGTTGGTCTGAAGTGGTAAATGTGATCAATGAATCATCATTATTATATTATGCATACTTTATGATCAATGGTTCATCTTTATTATATTATGTTTCTGTAATCTTACACTATCGTATATTTTTGTGTAGGCACATTGTGATATACACGGATAAAAGCTGGATCACATTACCGAGGAACACACCTCAATATGTTAAGGGTTTGAATGAGTTTTTAGATTTTGCAATTTCTAATCGATCCGTTGAAGGGAGCATAAGATTTCCATGTCCTAAATGTAAATTTAGAACATGGTTGAAGAGGGATGAAGTTTATGAACATTTAATACTGAAGCAATTCCCTGATCAATATTTGTGTTGGATTTGGCATGGAGAATCAAACAATACAGAAAGATTGAGGACTGATGTTAATCCACCGAATGAGGTCCCAAGTTTGTCGCCAATGGAAAATGAAATGCAAAACCTCATAAATGATGCATTCGGCACAGAAAGACACCACTATGAGCATCAAAACATATCAGAACAACCAGAAGATGATGCTACAAATTGCAACGTGACAAGTGATGTTTTTGAGACTGTAACACAAGCAGATCAAGATTGTAACATATCATTGGATCCTCCTCTTGATTCTTTGGAGCCAAATGTAAGGGAAAACTTCAGTGAGAAAAATGTGTTTCATGATTTTGTTGATGATGGAAATCACGAGTTGTATAGTGGGTGTTTGAAATATTCAAAGCTTTCATTTCTGCTGAAGTTGTACCATATCAAATGTCTTTGTGGAATTACAAATAATGCAATTTCTATGTTATTGGAATTGATTCATGATGCATTTATGAAGAAAAAAATCCCATAATCGTTTTATGAGATGAAAAAAGTAGTAAACAAGCTTGGTCTGAATTATACAAAAAAACATGCGTGTCCCAATGATTGTATGCTTTACTGGGGAGAAGATTCAAGTAGACAGAATTGTAAGAAATGTTCTTCTTCTAGATGGCAGTCAATGGGTAATGTTAGAAGTATGACAGAACATAATTTCATGGAGAAGAAGAAAAGGAACACACCTGCAAAAGTTTTGCGTTACTTTCCTTTGAAGCCTCGATTGCAAAGATTATTCATGTCATCAAAAACCGCCGAACACATGAAGTGGCATGCTGTAGATAATAACAATGATGGGTTAATGAGACATCCATGATATTCCCAATCGTGGAAGACATTTGATGCATTACATCCAGATTTCTCAGCTGATCCTAGGAATGTTCGATTGGGATTGGCTGCCGATGGATTCAACCCATTTGGGACTTTGAGTACGAGTTATAACATTTGGCCAGTTGTTTTGATCCCTTATAATCTACCTCCGTGGATGTGTATGAAACAAACATCATTTATCATTTCGATGATTATTCATGGAAAACAAATGCCTAGAAATGATATTGATGTATACCTGCAGCCTTTGATTGAAGAATTGCAGGAGTTATGGACCAACGGTGTTGAGACATTTGATGTTTCTTCTAAAACAATGTTCAAAATGCATGCTGCTTTAATGTGGACCATTAGTGACTTCCCTGGGCTTGGAAATTTATCTGGTTGGAACAATTATACGGGTTTGTCTTGTCCCGTTTGTAACTTTGATTTCGAGCCCAAACGGCTACCTCACAGTAGAAAATGGTGCTTCTTGTGCCATCGAAGATTTCTTGATGCATCTCATAGCTTTCGACTGAACAAATCAAAATTTAATGGTTCCATTGATCGTAGACCACCTCCAAAGTTGTTAACTGGTTCTGAAATATTGACACAGCTTGAAAATGTTAAAACAGAATTTGGGAAGGTTCAGCAATTGAATGATAGCGGAAAACGAGTGCGAAGTGCATCGTCAAGTGAAATCAGAACGCAACAATGGAAGAAAAAAAGTATATTCTTCAAACTTCCGTATTGGGAATTTAATTCTTTGTGCCACAATCTTTATGTGATGCATATTGAGAAGAATGTATGTGATAATTTGATTTTCACATTACTTAATGAGCATGGAAAGTCGAAGGATCATCTCAATGCTCGCAAAGACTTACAAGTAATGAACATAAAACGTGATCTCTGGCCAGATGTGAATGAAAAGTATGCTCCGGCCATTTTTTCAATGAAAAATAGGGATAAAGATACGTTCCTTCAAATTTTAAAGAATGTTAAGGTATCTGATGGGTATTCGAGTAACATCTCGAGGTGTTTTGACTTGAAGAATCGTAAGTTATATGGATTGAAAAGTCACGATTCACATATTTTGTTACAACAGTTACTACCATTGGCATTGCGTACATTATTACATGAAAAAGTTACTGCTGTTGTACTCCAATTCTGCACATTTTTCAGGAAATTATGTGAGAAAGCTCTACATCCATTTCAGCTTGACAACCTATAGGAGAGGTTTGTATTGACCCTTTGTGCAATGGATATGATCTTTCCTCCATCGTTTTTTACTGTCATGATGCATTTAACTGTGCATTTGGTTGACGAAGCTAAATTAGGAGGCCCCATTAATTATCGATGGATGTATCCAATTGAGAGGTATTTTATTTATATGTTTCCAGTTAAGTAAACAATTTTTGGCATTTAAATAAATGCATAATATTATTTTTTTTCACAGATATCTTGGACATTTGAAAGCATACGTGAGAGATAAAGCTCAACCAGAAGGCTGTATTTCTGAAGGCTATTTGGCCGAGGAGTGTCTCGCCTTTTGTTCCAGATATTTGGATGATATTGAGGCAAGATTTAATCAAGTTGGACGTGTTGACGACACATCAACTCATTCTCAAATGCATCAGAAATCAAAAATATTTCCTGCTATTGGCCGATCAGTTGGGAGGAACTCATACCCGACACTAACAGAATTGGAATTATTACAGGCACATAGATATGTGCTGCTGAATAGTAAAATTACAGATCCATTTATTGAAGAGTTGAGGATACAAACAAAGAGACGAATGAGAGACCGAACATGAAATGAAAAAGATATAACGAAAGCTGTGAATAAAGAGCCGGTAGAATGGTTTGCACGACGTGTAAGTTTATAAATATTGCAATAAATACGAATATTTGTTTGACACATACAATTTGAAAATCTATTTTTTTTCAGATCATGAATAATGATACTCGAGCAGACTTTTCAGAAGATTTGAAGTTTCTTGCTAGAGGTCCTATAAAACAAGTTAGAAAGTTCGGCGCATATAATGTGAATGGTTTTAGATTTCATCCAGTCGATCGAGAAGTGGGTTTGAAAACACATAATAGTGGTATATTTACATTTGATGAAGTGGAATACTATGGAAAGCGTCATGATATTATTGAATTAAACTTCCACGGGAATTTTTCTGTTGTTTTATTCAAATGCAAATGGGTCGATATTATCAGAGGTGTTAAAAGAGATTCCTTGCAATTTACTTCTGTAAACTTCTCTCGCTTGATGGATGTTGGTGATCGTGAACTGCATGATCCATATATCATAGCATCACAGGGAAAAATGGTATATTATGTGAATGATGTTGTGGATGAAGGGTGGAGTGTAGTTACTCACGTAATACAAAGAGATTTGTATGATATGGGTGATGAAGTGGAAGATTTAACCTCTACAATTGAAATTCATCAACAACAGGAAGCAGAATTATTTGTCCATCATGATATTGAAAATATTAGTCTGGCAAGGATGAATGAAGTGGATGAAGCAATGGAGCAGGAAACCGACATGATTGAAGGGGAAAATGATTGTATGTACAATTATTTATTTATTCAGTAACCACTTGTTTCATTTCTGTAGTCATTCATTATCATTGTTATATATATTTTGTTTGTTAGTATTGGGCATCTATTATCATTTTTAATTTTTTTTTCTGCATAATTTTTTTGAAATATATATTCTGAACTTAATTTTATTTGATTAAATGACAGGAATTCCATGGATGAAATGGTACACCATTCCTTCTACTTCTGCGACAGATGACGATACGTCTGTCCCCACGACATCTGAGGCAGCAGCTGCCTACATCCCTACATCATCTCCCCCTGCACCATCTCTGATACCATCAGTGGATGCCTCATTAGAGGATGAGTAATCACCTCCCCCTACAGGAGCCTCAGCAGTGGGGCAGCGACACACCCCTTCCACTTCATCACGGACATTCTGGAGGGTCACAGTCATAGGAACAAATTTTAATTAAATAAATTTATTGCATTTTGTTTATAGTAATTGTTTGCTCATTGTAGATGAAAACAATGAAACCGTGGAAAAACACATAAAAAGTTGTTGATGTTTGGAACATGCATGGCGAGAAGATAGTGGTGCCATTTGATTCTTATGGGGTCCCGACGGGTGACGCCGCAAGTTTACTTGGTCAGATTATAGGTCAACTGGCAGCGGAGCCCATTTCCCTGCCTATTTCATATGATGATTGGAGGCATATGCCTCCAAACTGGAAAAATGAAGTTTATGATTCTCAGATAAAGGTAATTTTATTACATTATGGTTTAATTGAATGTCATGTTACTAATATATTCATAATGAATTTCTGTATACAGATGTTCTTCCACTTTACCGTTGCTGATGTGATAGAACGGAAGTGGACATTGAAAAATCATGGAAAAAAATGGAATGATTTCAAATGGAGGTTGTGGTGTGATGTCAACGATACTTCGTTGACCTTGCAGCAGATGTATGAAAAGCTACCCAGTGGGGTACCGAAAGAACAGTGGAAGGTTTTTGTCGAAAGACATCGTGATGAGAAGCGGATGGTATTGAAATATATATTATTATATTATCCTCATTTTACATTTATAAATGTACATGAAGTGGAGATAGACATTGAATACAATACTGTTAAATTGAGTTTTATTTATTTCATGATCTCTCAAGACAGAATGCTTCAAACCGGGCAAAGCAGGTCATCCCGCACACTACGGGTTCAAAAAGCTTTTCAAGAATCTGGATGTCATTGGTAATCTTTTAATTATTTTAAATATTTATAAGATAATATTATCTATTTAACATATTTAATTGTTGATTTATCTTTGTTTAATGCAGTCACAGTGTTTAGGGCATGACGCATCCCGAACAGAACTGTGGCTGGATGTTCATAAAAAAACAGATGGAAGTTTTGTTAATGAACCTGCCAGAGAAGTTGGGGTATGAAGTCAATTATTTATTATAATAACTTATTATCAGTTTTTTAAGTGTTAATATATATTGATATTTGATTTATGGGTAAAAATTAAAGAAATATGGGATTCCAATCCTGGCCAATCCTACTCAGTCTCCCAGGATGACCCGGTTGGTAAAGTCTTTGGGAAGGAGCATCCTGGTAGAGTGTGCATGATGGGTTTGGGACCTGTACCATCTGATGTCTTTCGCATGCCATCAGGGATTTCAGCTACATCTACTCCTGCTTATAGTCATTTCATACCTGAAGATGCTCAGAGGGAGATGTCTTCTCTATGAAACACAGTTCACCAGCAGGGGGATCAGATATCTGGTTTGCAGAAAGAGTTGCTTGAAATACATCAGTATATGAGAAGATATGCCCTCGGTGGTAGTGCATCGAGTAGTGGTGAGCAGGTAAATCACAAAAAAATCAAAATCATTTAGTTATCAAACTTTTATTGGTTTTATGTTTTATTATAAATATGCAACAATATTTAATTTTCAATATAATGTTCTTACAGGTGGCAGCAGGTGGTTGAGATGAAGTTGGAGAGGGTGACGATGCAGCATCAGATGATGAGTAGTAGTATTATTGATGTGTTGAAAAAGTATGATAACGGTTGGTTTGTATATGTAACATTTATGGCACATATTTGATGATCTTATTTTATCCCAAACTTATCGTCGAACTCAAAGGTGATGTTTAAAGGGTAATGATTATAGTGGGATGGATCAAGGTTCCACCCTTATTCATGCTGGGGAACAATGTATTAAATGGTTAGGTGATGGAATGACTAAGAAATTTCATTGAAAGTCAGGTATGGGCTTATGTGAATGTGCTTGTGGTAAACACGGGATTTCATAGAGGAAGGAATTGTGGTTCAGGTTGTGATATGTGAGTCATCTAAGCTGAGTATCTTGGGAATGGTTAGCTGAAAGTGGATTGAATTATTATACTTCTTCTTAGATGTATATAGGTGAAAGTATCCATTTAAATCATGTTACTAGGCTAATGTGGGTGTCATGAAAGGGTTGAAAATGTCTTCTGAGAAAGATTGCATGACTAGTTTCAGTTAGGCTGATTGGCATTTGACTGTTTCTTTATAGTAAGGTCCCTATTATGGCCTCAGAAGTATTTATGATTTCCCAATTAGAGGAAAAATTCCAATATTATCATTGGAAATCTTTGGATATTCTTTATAGGAAATTACAATGGTGGAGAATACTATGGTTCATAATTTTATGTTAATGTTAAAACCTATGGTGGGGAGCACGATCGGTTGGATGCTTAAAAGGATGACGATGTGATCATTTATCTATATGATGGTTTGATTTATTTTTCAGGGCAGTGGTGTAGTACAACCAAATTTTTTTTTTCCAGTTTAGCATTTAGCGGCGGTTAAAACCGCCGCTAATTCCATATTTGGTAGCATTTAGCAGCGGTTAAAACCTCCTCTAAATGCCTTGCTGGTAAGAATTTAGCGGCGGTTAAAACCTCCGCAAGATATATTACGTTTATATTTAGCGGTGGTTTTTACTGCCGCAAAATAGGTGCATCAAACGACATAATTTTGCAGCGGTTAAAACCGCCGTGCATAAAAAGGTGTGGCATACCCATAAAACCGCCGCTAAATGGAGAGAAATCGCCGGGAAATGAGGCATCTACGACACATATTTTAAACCACCGCGAAATAGAAAAACCACCGCTAAAAGATTGTCGTCGCCAAGTTTAGCGGCGGTTTAAACCACCGCTAAATGGGAAAAAAACAGCGGCTAAGGGCTGCTTTTGTTGTAGTGAGTCATCAGGATACCATAATACATCCATTATGAATTTTCAATATCTGACAAAATCGTGAATTATTATGAAGAAAATTCCCACTACTCTAATAATAAATAGGGTTGTCTACAGTTCATCCTTCTTGTAAATATCATCTATTTCATGGAGTATTTATACAATAAAAATATATCAATCATAGGATATATATATATAATTGATAGAAAACTGATAAATATAGGGAATGGAATAATCTATATAAAAATATTAAGGTTTGAGATTATGAAAAAAAGATATAGGATGAACTTAGGATAATGTTTTACAAAAAAGTCATGGAATCTTATAGGGTGTAATGTTATTACCATACTTAAGCAGCTAACATAATGAAATGTGGAACCCAATTAAGAAATTTAATGGTTGGGATCATCTATTTTGAATATATAATTGAAAAAACCATTGTTAGTATTTGTTGAGGGAATAATGATTCTCCTAGTGTTATCTTCCTCAGAGAATAGAGTGAACAATATTGGAATGAATGTCTCAATTTATTGAATGATGAATTCTATCATATGTCTCCATTCATTCATGGGATATTTTATCTTATGGGGTCTTTTCCAAATCCTAGGTGGTAGAATGGGTACAGGGGACATTCATAAATCTTTTGAGTATTGATGTAATACACAATGACAATATATTTAGGATTTAGTGCCACATTTTTTACATGGTAATAAGATTACTTATCAATGATCAAGGTTTAGTGTTCATTAAATTACATGATACATAATCATTACCATAAAACATTAAATATTTCACCATTTAAGCATAAATAATTATTCACTATTGTTATCCATAGAGCTGATAATGCATTTTATTCATCATCATTACCCGAAGAATGGGGAACATTTTCCAAAGGTGAGGTATGATTATTCATAATGGATATCCTATATCATAATATAGAAATTCCTAATAAGGGAACAATAAATATAGTGGGAAAAATTTATTATATATCAATTAATACATAATAACAATATAATCCATTCATGTCATAAAAATAGATAATATCTAGGATAAAAATAATTTATCGCGTAATGATGAGAGGGAATAATGTCGATAATCAATGAAATAATATAAAATCCTTATTCAAATACTACATTCTTAAATTATAAAAATACTCGAATTAATATATTTTAGTTGTCTCATGAGACCAACTACTACAATGTTTTTCTATATACTTTTTGGCCTCATATTTCACATAAATATCCAATTTATTCTTTAATATAGTAAATGTTAATTGGAATTAAACTAAATGTTGTTAAATAATGATGAATATATAAATACATATCATAATCTTTCAATGATGTTTATCTTATAAAAATCCTCTACATTGTACAATGTATTATACTTGATGTCACTATATTTCACTAGGAAATTAATTTATAAATATTTATAGTGGAATTACCATGAACCATATAAGGAATAAATAAGGATTCAAACAGGTAACATGAAAAATATTACAATAAAATAATATAGAATTAATTTTATATTGTATATATTTTAATTAAAATTTCCAATGTATTTTGAAAATTAGATACCTTTATTTTGAATTGTATGGGACCATTGAAATAATAGGTAAATACCATATTTATATTAAAATAATGTAATTTAAAAATATTCATTAAACAATATGTTGATAAAATAAAATCATGGAGAAGCTTCTTAGTTTTTAAATGTTTACAAAAAATAAAACATTTTGTGAAAATAATGTTTAATTTACTTGGGACATAAAATTGCTTCCACTAGCTACATCTATATCATACATAGGCTTGATAACCCAATTTTAAATAATGTCCATATTTAAGAACACATACTTATCATAAATATGAATTTAAAATTATGGGAAAATAATGAAATTTATTCTTATCCAAATAATTTTTATATTATATTGGTTTAATAATGGAATTCAATGTTATTGAAGTTTGGTACCATATGCGTATGATATCCCTGGAATGGAGTACAGTCCACCTTTAAGAGCATCAAAACACTTCAATATTCCATAGATTGTTATAGGAGAGATTATTTAAGAGATACATGAAGAGGGAATGGATAATTAGTTTGGTGATAAATGAGAATAAGAATATAGTATTTATATGTTAATTAAGTGTAAATACATTGACTAACATACTAGATATTTTGTTTTTCCATTACCTTTTGGGATGTAATACTCTCTAGAGATCCCCCATACGTCCATGAAATTTCTAATATAATGGTTACCGAAATTAATATTCAATGATAATTACCTTGTATGAGTTTCATCATTGTTACATATATATGATTTCATTGATACAATATTTCTCTATTTAATTTCATATTTTACTATTTTTAAAAATATATACCAGATTTTATATATTATAAAATTAATGAATTATAATTACAAATATTAAATCAATTATATAAAATTGAACGTATAATTATGTACATTTAGAATTTTTTATAATGATTTTTTTTAAATAATTTATTATTAGGAAGACCACTATTTTTCAGCTATTTTTTTAAATAAATTCCACATTAACAATTAATATATGCCTTATTTTTACAACAATGTTTGAGATAAGGTTAAGGTGTGTGTTTTTTATTTTAATGGGTTGGTTTGGATAATATTGAATTTTTTTGACTATAAATATATTCTTCATATCCTGTAGGTGATTAGATAGAACCTAAATTAGTATATTTATATTTGGTCCTTGACATAGGAAAACCAAAATGAATATAAATCCTTCCAAAAATTGATCAGTATCCATTATCAATGATGTTCTTACTAGTTCATACATTTGTATACATTAATGAACAATTAACGCATTCTATTACACTTATTATTATCTAATTAAATAATTAAATTTTAAGGAAAATAACACCAATTGTTGAAATTTCCAGTAAGTATATAATTGAAATATTTATTCTTATAGAATACAAAATAAATCATTCGGATATAAATCACAATAATTATACTTTTCTAAATATTTTATTACATAGTTTTATTTTTTTACATTACATTTTATAGTAATTTTTTTATTATAGAATAAAATACACCAGACATCCACATTAAAAATACATTATTAATTTATATTTCCATTTTTGATTATTATATATAAATCTGATAATAAATATTTTTCAATATTTTTTATAAAATACAAATATAAAAAGAAAATTTCTTAGTGAATATAATTCAATGGGTATTAAATTCTACTCCATATAATATTTTACTCCTCAATGTTTTAGATAAATCCATAAAAAGTTCTCATAAGACATTTCATCACATCCATTAGTTCCCATGTTGCCTCTATAAATCATTTATTCCTCCTAAAAATATTCATATGTCAAGTCATATAATAATGAAAAATATTTTATATCATATTAGAATTCTTAATGATCTATCCATTATATGATACATGAGGTTTTATGTAATCTTGATCGTCCTTTAGAGAGTTTTTAGTGACTTTAATTTACATCCATAGATGTCATATTTGGATATTATCATTGACTTGAGAATGGTTTTTTGTTTTGGATAATTGATATGTCAAATACCCTATCCACAAAAAAAAATCAGATGAAAAATGTGATATAGAATTCAAATTTATTTCTTTTTGAAGCATATAACAAATTTTTATAGAGATATCATTATGAAGACATTTTAATATTCTCAAAAGTTTTGATCCTTGAACCCATTTTTAGTATCAATTTTATGTTCTATTTATGATACATTGATATGATTTTATATGGATTTCACCTTCTCAGATGTCCCCCAACATGTATTAGACCCACTAACTTCTTTTCCCATGCATCATCCATACTTTTATAGTTTACCATTTCCTTCCAAAAAATAAAACATGATGTGGTATTTATATGTTAAAGTGATAAATAATATTGGATATAAATTACATTAAGGGAAAATATTGATCTCATATTAGTTGGAAGTCTTGTGAGATAAACATTGATTAATGTTGATTGTCTGGATAATCATTTCAGATAGTCCAAATTTTATAGGACGATTGGTTGTGTTAAGATTATTCTATATTTTAGAGATGTATAAAATCTCATAAAAAAAATTTCATTGAATTTTGGTTCATGATAAATAACATTTTATGTAGGTTCACCATTATTATTTCAATATTTATTTTCACATAACCTATGATGATGTCCTGGAGAATATTCTTCAATCATTTTTGAAAACCTTGTATTTATTAAAGATAAATAAATGATTAATTTTATATGAATACACAAAATGAAACCATGAATATCTAGAATAGTTTTTTTCTATGATTAGTTATATAATATAAAACATTATATAGGTGGTATATTGATATTATTGAAAAATTCCATAACATGATCATAAATTCCATCATTCTTAAACTACATGGTATAACCTGGGAGCATAAACAAGAATGGGATGAGGTATAAAGTCTAGTTATAGAATAAATTAATTATAGGATTAAGAAGATATTATATTTTAGAAAATAATAATTTAAATATGACATAAAAGGGGTGACAATACAAAACATGAAATGGAGGAATGATATATCATGATAACATAAAATGAACATGGAAAATTGAAATAATAGTAAACATGAAATCGGAAGAATATTCCATGGTTATTCTATAAAAATAAAAAGATAATTTGATAATGATGAACACCTATAAAAATTAAATATAATCTCATGAAAATAAATATTTACTAAATGCATTGGAGTGATAATTGGTGAACCCATCATAATCATATCATGTATATGTAGAAGTGTTCCACAATGATTATATAACATAAGAACATATCACATAACATGTAATACCTTTATTATGTTCTATGTATTAAATAAAAGGATAAACCTAATAAATTCATTATAACTTAATCTTGGTAAATACCCTTGAGTGTAAATGTGTATGGGTATATGGATCACAAATGTTCTTCATGGAAAATTATAGTAACATTTTGACATCATAATATAAGCACACGGAGATTAAAAAAATGGTTAAGTGAGAGAGACAAGGATATCTCATCACATATATGTAATAATTGAATTAATAGGGAAATGTAAGAACATAATCCGATAAGATTTTTTAAATTTTTGGCATATTAAAAGGAGGCTGCATGAATAATAACTTGTAAAAGAAAATCATATGATTATCATAGCATCATAACAGGAGTACATAATGAATTATTGGATGAATTAATGGGAATTAAAGTTGTAAATAATCAAATTATGATTTTAAGATATTTAATAGGGATGGGGAATGGCATATCCCATCAATATTAATTATATGAAAAAGAGTATTACATAAATTAATTGCCAGAGTAATGTGAAGAATGAGAGTATCTCTTACCTATAGAGGGTGATTCCAAATGTTTTGGATGAGAATATTGAGAGAATAGGGAACCTTGGTTGTAATTTAACATGGGTGGGAAATAAGAATGGCTTTCTATATGTTTTTCGAATGAAGAAGAATTATATATTTTGTGGGATTATATTGGAATAGACGAGGGGTTATTTTATTATCTCTCAGTCTTATGTTTTAGAATTTATACTATAAATTTACCAAAAACACATTCAATAACATGTTTTCACATTATTTCAACATAATCTTATTTATTTTAATTATTTTTATGCCATCAACTGAATTAAAAAATATATTATATATGGATATGTGGATATTATTCATGTTAGTAATGAAAATATTCTGAAACCATAAAATACAATATAGGTTTTAAAGGAATCATAAGGCATAATAAATTATAGAAAATATCCTAAGAACAAATTATCGCAAATGGTGAACATATATATGGTATATGATAGCTTTTATAGAATATATTACCTATCTTTGGGGCTTCTATGAAGTCATAATACAAACCTAATTTTTTATCTATATTAAATATTAACCTAAATATTATATTGTCTCAAAAAATTATGAAAAACTGCCCATTTCATAATTTCAATAGATTGATTATAAAAATTATATTTATTTTCTCAAAATAATTTTATAAATTTTTGAAATATCATGTCTTAAAATAGGAATCAAGACTTATTGGGAAATACACAGTTTTCATAACTATACTAGTTTTTAACCCTTGTAAAAATAAGATTGGACATCATCAAAATTATATTATCATTTAAATATAATAAAGATTATTCATGTGTACTTATATAATATAATATATTTTATTTTCTAAATTCCTAAAATGAAAAAAAGTTATTTCTTAATTGGATTTTCATATTACACAAAAATTCAATTTCGGTTTTGTTATATCCAAATCAAAATAATAAACATAGTAATGAAATTAATAATTAAAAATAAAAACTAAAAAATTGTAACTAAAATATTCAGAATAATATTAGTAAGGTTTTATACAAATTCCTTTATTACACTATAAAAATTCCTAAGGGTATGTTTCTTGATGGAGATATTTTCAAGGGGTGGTTCGACATGCTTTTCATTGGTTATGATCACAATTTGGTTGAATATGTCCCATAAATAGATTTACCCATACAGTAATTGTATGATCTACACTTGTTTTTGGCCATGGAATTACAAATATTCTAATCTCCATTGAAATATATGATAAATGGGCTTAATAGGGTATGATCCTACTAGTTTTTTCCATTGAATATTTTGATTGTGTCAATTAGATATAGAAGAACCCTACATTTATACTAATCATATGATCACATATTAATGACTAATTTATATATTTTTATGATTATTAACATATATTTAAATATAATAGTATATAAAAAACCATGTATGTGAATGTGATTTTTATAAACATAATAGAGTATTCAACAAAATCACAAAGTGCGTAATATTTTTAAAAGTATGGGTCATTACAATCTCCCCCATTTAGAAATTTCACCCTCAAAATTTTCAATTCACATAAAAAAATGGATCAAGGTCAATATTTTTCTTCACCTCCTATATTTTTTAAATCTCTTCATCAAACATGTGGTATCTCTATATCACTTTTAAAGGTACAATTTACTATTTAACATAACAATTTCTCTACACTCTATGATCTTCATTGTATACTTCCTATATGAAATTTCATTCTCCTATGGTACCTCATCATGATATAGAACATGTGATGATTATTATATGTACATTATAAATAGGAACACCTTAAACACATTATGTACATCAGATAGGATAAGTGGTAGTGATAGTAAAAGATCCATGATTTAATGTGACCATGTACCTTAAACAGAATGATGTATCATGGACTAAGATTTATCTTCTTCCAAAATTAAATGAAATTCATACGTGTATATATATATTGTAATAAAACATCACTTTCTAAGAAATATTTGTCACATAGATGATTTTTAACAAAGATATTCTGTCAAATTTGACAATCCCTGATGTGATGTGGAATGGGTATGACAATTCCCACCATTTCCTAAACAATTTTAATTCCAAGAAGTTTTTACTTACTGATATCTAATCATGTTATAGGTTTTCTTAACCACATTCTATAAAAGTCTTCATAGGGATCCATTTATGTGTTTGATTTGTAACTATTACTGTGTGGGAACTCAAAAAATGAAATATGATTATCCAATGACACATTGAAGTCCACCTTATAAGACAAAAAAATTCGTTAAGCATCTGGACACTCTTAATAAATTAACAATATGTATAAGGGTGATAAAACATGATGTACATTGACTCAGTATTTAGAGAATGTTGGAGAATATTCCAGAACAATGATGAAAATTTTTAAATTCAATCATATGTAATCGATAGAGGTGTTAAATGATCCTTCACCACTTCTCTAATGTATATCCATACATTTGGATTAACTAAGAATACACCTCAAATTTTAATTAGTTGAGACGACATTGAATGATGATCCATCACATCCAATATTGAACTATACCCACATAATGTATTTTGAAGTCTATTAACATTGATTATGGATATGTTTTCCCATTTCCATTTCAGTATGGGTAGTGGTTTCATTATCCCATTATATTAATTACATTTATCATTTATTTTATGACATAAAAGACACTGTTATGCATGTAACATGACCACCTTCTTTAATTTTTCTCACAAACAGGGAACAGGGTTTTCTCAACTCATCTTTGGGCAATTGGGATTGGTGGAGATGTTTTATCTCTATAAATGTTCCAATTTCATATTCTTTAACTAAATATTTTATTCTATATATAGCCTTCACTAAAATCTTATAAATCCTTATTCATAAATTTTTGTCTCTGGAGATTTTGATTTTCTTATTGCATCCAAATTCTTTTTTATTCTCAAATCATGTATCTAATGATCAATTTTTATCTCTGAATTTATTTGTTGAGAAATAATTTCTGAAATCATTGACGATGTTCCTTAATTTATGATTCCCATGTCCAACCTTTTCATGTATTAGACTATTTGATCATTCTAATTTCTAATAAATGATTAAATTTTTATTTCCTTTTAACATAGAAAATCATATTCATTACATTCATTCCCACGATAAATGTTTATTTAATATTAATTATACTCAATCAACTCTAACAATCACCACTAGAATATATTGTTCTCTTTTTTGTGAATATATACATGACTAAGTTATGATAGAAAAATATTTAAAAATTCTGCCAAATAGATAATGTTATAAACATATCAATATATATAATACTGAATCAAATTTCGGATCACTCATTTGGTAGTTTAGTTCATGAAAATTAAATTTCTGTGAGGCATTGATTTTTAATATAATTTTTATAAATTTATACAAATCCCAACCCCTTCTTATAATCATTTATATACACCATGAAATGTTCCCAATTAATTTGTAGTTTAACTAAAGGTGTAGGGATATGAATTTTTTCAACTCCTTAATTCTCTATTAAGATTAATTATTCCAAAATATAGTATTCTATTATATGTTATCTTCATTTTTGGGGTTGAAACTCATGAAAAATTTCATACAAATTGAATATAATGCCAAGCTAATCTGTGGATACAATGTATTTCTACACGTCTGGTTGGTCATGGACATCCTTCTAAGCCTATATTTTGATGGTTCCACACATATAACTTTTCTATTAATAACATTCCAATGAATAAGACTTCCTACAACTGGGACACAATTTTTTTAATCTTTTTATATAGCTTCTCCCTTTGTATACATAGTAGAATAGTGATCAGATGCTAATCCTGATCTTACTTGGTTTGTGAGAGTACTGAAATATAAAAAATAAATATTACCAAAAACATTCAAGGTATATCAATATAAAATATTCATCATGTCAATATAGATATTTATAGAATCATTGAGTCCGAATGTAATTATAATGAAGTCATATATCCAATCCATTTTATAAATAATGTACTTTAATATACCCCCCTTGTTCACCCTTATATGATAATAACTCAACTGAAGATCCACCTTGAAGATGTATTCGGTACCATTTATCTAATCAAAAGTCCATAAATCCATTGTAGAGGTTATTTTTTATTCATTATCTTTTTGAGCTCACAATAATCAATGGAACTATGTATTGACTGGTCATTCATATTGATGTAGAGGATAGTTTCACCAAATGGTGAATCAAATGTTTCTTTGAAGTATTTATATGTCTTCCAAATTTGACTAATATTTTCCTCATGAACATGAATAAAAACCATTTTAAAAGTAATTTTGGATATTGAAAAATCCCCAAGTATAAAATTGCATTAAAATTTAACACCATTGATATGCTAAAGACCAAAAATTTATTCTAGAAACACATCAATGTATACCCTCAATACGGGAATGACTTCAATGATTATATTGTCTTTTCTTATAGTCATCTGAGTAAGATACACATTATCTTATTAAAATAATTTATATTTTTGAGATGATGATACCAATGAATATTAATCGTCCTTCATACAAATGCATATAATCAAATATGTATACACGGTAGATAGGGTGAATTTCTTCTCCAAACAAATTATTCTGTCTTTATAAACGTAAAACCACTCCATAACATGGATTTCACAAAATTACTCAATTGATAGAATGAAAATATTTTCAAGATGATCATTCCCACAATATTTAATATTTTATGAAATAATAATATACAATATCTATGATGATATAAAATCATTATTACACTGATTTTCGACATACAAAATGTTCATATAATGACAACATATTATATTTTATAATTTACATTCATCCATATAAATCTATCAAATAATATGTATCATTATTTATTCTATAAATATTTAAATTTCACATCTTATAATAATTTTTTATATATTATAAATTTTATAGAAATTATATTAATTATAGATCATGATATATGATACATCAATATTTTATATCATATTTTTTTTTCATATCTTACATTCATGGAAATATTTTTATTAATAAATATGAATATTTCATTTTTCCTTTGTAATATTATAAAAATAGTTTTGTTTCATACACAAATATCATTATTTTTATATTTATAAACATAAGATGACCCAATATACCACAGTTTTTATCCATTATTAGCGATTTTGATTGAAAAGGTCACTGTAATTATAGTTTGGATCGCATAATCTTGTTATCAGGTTCACAGATGGTAGATGAGAGAATTTATAGGTTTTATATTGAGACTAGCCTATGATATTCGATGTTAGGGTTCCATTCTACCGCCCAAGGGGGAATGGAAAACTAATAAATTCTCAGGGACATAGGTGCAACTTTAAGAACATGTATAATATCGACATGGAATACATAGTTCTTCACTAGGAAATTAATATATATTAATTACGTAATATATAGTTTTAATTAATGAATACAATGTTGGTGTGTTAAAGAGTAAGAGGCTAGGAATGGGTGGTAGGGTTCTTAGAAATTCATTCTACAATAAAATTATCAATATCATGCAATGGATTATGTTATATTTAGTTGAAATTTGTTGGAGAGTAATATAGGATTTGAGAAATCACAAAAATTAAGAGTGCACTATACAAGATT
The DNA here is from genome assembly GCA_963277665.1 of Viscum album. Classification (NCBI taxonomy): domain Eukaryota; kingdom Viridiplantae; phylum Streptophyta; class Magnoliopsida; order Santalales; family Viscaceae; genus Viscum; species Viscum album. The sequence goes on from OY728121.1 coordinate 505,542,878, forward strand.
AAGCGATCTATATTCATATAGTGAACCCTAACATCTAATATCACCGATAATGATACGAATTATAGACTATGAGTGGTGGATTTATATGGTTTACTATATGATTATAGGTTTTATAGGGTTCACTATATGAATATGAATTTATAGGTTTTATATTGAGACTCTCATCCTAGGGAATTTATCAATGTATGAATGAAATAATATTTATCATTATTTATTCTATAAATATTTAAATTTCATGTCTTATATTAATTTTTTATATACTATAAATTTTATAGAAATTATATTAATTATAGACCATGATATAGGATACAACTATATTTTATATGAGATTTTTTCCATATCTTACATTCATGTAAATTGTTTTATTAATAAATATGAATATTTCATTTTTCCTTTGTAATAATATAAAAATAGTTTTATTTCATGCACAAACATCATTATTTTTATATTTATAAACACAAGATGACCCAACATACCACTGTTTTCATCCATTATCAGTGATTTTGATTGATTAGGTCACTTTAATTATAGTTTGGATCGCTTAATCTTGTTATCAGGTTCATAGATGGTAGATGAGGTAATTTATAGGTTTTATATTGACACTAGACTATGATATTAAATGTTAGTGATCATTTTTACCGCCCAAGGGTGAATGGAAACATAATAAATTATTAGGGACACATGTTTAACTTTTAGAACAAGTATAATATCGATATGGAATACATATTTATTCACTACGAAATTAATATATATTAATTTGGTAATAGATTGTTTTAATTAATGAATACAATTTAGGTGTGTGAAGGAGTAGAAGGCTAGGAATGGGTGGTAGGGTTCTTAAAAATTCATTCTATATTAAAATTATCAAAATCCTGCAATGGATTATGTTATATTTAGTTGAAATTTGTTGGCATTCCTATAACACCCCATTCAATATCATATCCATTTAATTATATTGTCTTTATAAACGTAAAACCACTCCATAACATGGATTTCACAAAATTACACAATTAATAGAATGAAAATATTTTCAAGATAACCATTCCCATAATATTTAACAAGTTATGAAATAATAATATACAGTATCTATTATGATATCAAATCATTATCTCACTGATGGTAGAAATACACAATGTTCATATAATGACCACATTTTATATTTTATAATAAAAATGCATCCATATAAATCTATCAAATAAAATGTATCATTATTTATTCTATAAATATTTTAATTTAAGGACTTATATTAATTTTTTATATTCTATAAATTTTATCGAAATTATATTAATTATAGATCATGATATATGATACATCTATATTTTATATGTGAATTTTTTCATATCATACATTCAAGGAAATATTTTTATTAATAAATATGAATATTTCATTTTTCCTTTGTAGTATTATAAATATAGTTTTGTTTCATACACAAAAATCACTATTTTTATATTTATAATCATAATATGACCCAATATATGACTATTTTCATCCATTATCGGTGATTTTGATAAAAAGGTCACTTTAATTATAGTTTGGATCGCTTAATCTTGTTATCAGGTTCATAGATGGTAGATGAGGGAATTTATAGGTTTTATATTGAGATTAGACTATGATATTAGATGTTAGGGTTCATAGATGGTAGATGAGGGAATTTATAGGTTTTATATTGAGTCTTGACTATGAGTGGTGGATTTTATGGAAGTCCTATATAATCATTATAGGTGTAACTTAGTAGAGTATCTCCATATGGGATTATATGTAGACTGAGACCGTGATTTTTTCAATAGTCACCATCAGTGTGTTTTTTAATTATTTAATAATGTGAATGTTATCCTATTATATGCATCATTATGGTGAATGTTGGAGAATATCTATATTTATATAGTGAATTAATCAAGATAATATGAAATAGGTGACCATTTCTTGGCCATGTGAGCATATAAGTATTTTTTTTAGAAAATCAACCATTATAAATTTTTTCATTCATACATTGATTAAACATTTCACTCATTGAACCAAATTGATTCATTAATATTCTCATTCTATAAAAAATTTACTTATATATAGGTTAATTTTCTAAATTTTTTATATAAATTAGTAAATATGGTTTTTGATGTGGTTTTTTAGAATGTATCCATGAAATGATTAATGATATAGATATCTCTTTTATATGAATTTGGTCTTCTTGATATTGATGTTGTTTCGAAATACTGTATTAACATACCATAAACATGTTATCTATACTTGTTGACTATTGTACTAAAGATCGAAAATGTTGATTGGGAATCAATCTATAATATTAGTTGAAATAGTGACTATAACATAGCACCCTATATAAAAATATTTGATATTTGGAATCAAATACACAAAATAGTTATATTAGAATATTAAATAAATAAACATATCCTCAACATAGGATTATAGGATGGGTTATAGTCTCAAATGTGAATTTTTTTTGATGGGATTTTCCAAAATTGTGTTCATGTATATTTCCTGTGAATAAGTGTTATTATATATTTGAATCCCAATTTATGGTTTTAATATTATATTTGTAGTTTTTAATTACTTATTTAGTAAAATAGTGACATGAAATTCAATGGCAGTTGATTATCTTTTGGGATTAAAATGACATTGAATAGGTAACCATGCATATTATACATGGATATTACATATTTTTAGATTAATTTTTGAAGCATTTTAAAAACTCTCACATATTGAATGCACAATTTTAGTTTTTTTGAATCTAGTATGACAATATTCTAATATATTGAATGTTATTTAGTGTTTCCAACAAATAACTTCCAATTTTGTAATAATACATAAAATCCATTCTTCATAACCTCGGAATAGTGACCCTAACAATGGGTGTACTCAAATGCTCAAATAGAGTAAATAAAGGATATATATATATATGAATAACATAAGAATATTTATATGATAACATGAACATGTAATATGAAAACCATATCCTACATTTAAAATATCAAAATATTGAATCATAGAATATATATCAGAAGTTCATAAGAGAAGAATAAAAATATAATCAATGAACACATTTCTTCCTGGCATGAATTTGGGAATATATATATATATATATATTGTATAAACATATTAGTAAAAAATCATATCTACATTGGTAATCATTCAGTCCCGATACTATCGTAGTGGATGTTGTCCCTTATTGAACTGATTTTACTCTTTGTTTAAGCCATATTTTACTACACCGGGTCCCTCCATGTTCTAGATCTATCATCTTATACCCTATTCACTCCCCGCTCCAACCATATATATCCCATGAGATATATAAATCTTTTCCACATTCATTTTGGGGATATATATTTCCCATTTATCATAGAATTAAAACAATATTTATTTGTTACATATAATCATTAAAATAATTCCAATCATAACCCATGAAATTAAATCAGTATCATATTCACTTCATCATATCCTGAGATGTCGAAAACATGCAGTTTTGATAATTATTTCATCACAGAATAAACTATTGAAGGAAATAAGATTCAAAATTTTTTTATCATGGTATGCACATGGAATTGGTGTGAGTTTCAAAAAAACCATTACACCAAAATAGAAACCGTTATGGGAAATAATAATATTTCTATCATTTGATTTATAAGATTTATGGAATATGTAATAGTGGAAGATGTAAGAATAAATGTGAAAATAATATTTATTGATCATTATGACAATTTTATATAAAAAATATATTTTCATTTTTTTTAATAAACATAAAAATTTTGTAAATAATATTTTTTTTAAATAACCATTCAAACTTATAATATAACATTTTAATAATAATTTAAAACATATCATGAGGAAAATATGATTTTCTATTCCAAAAAATTTAAAAAAACATTTTCAAAACCATTTCCTTATGAAATAATTTATTTAAAAAATAAAAGTTTCCAAAATTAAAAGAAAAAAATTCATTTTAAAATACCATTTAAAAAATTATAGGGAATCTTGAAATCATTGAGTTTTCATGACAGTGGGAGTACTATTCACATTATGCATGTTAAAAAAATGATTCATTTCATATTTTTGGTAAATTAAACATCTAATTTATTTTGAAAAATTCCATTAAGATTCCATTGATAATATTTCATAAAATTTTCATTAATAAATAATTTTGAATGTGTTTAAAAAATGTATCATTATTATGAAAACATTGATTTTTTTAGATTAATAATTCTAAATAATGAGAAGAATGAAGTCAAAATTATATAAAAAATAATCAATTATAAAAAATCCAAAGCGTGGAAAAGTAATATATTACGGTAAAATATATTTAATAATAAGAGGATAACAAAATAAATGTATATATTTCCAGATTTATCTTTATATTACATCACTCACAACATAATCATAAACAATATTGATTAATTATTATATTTTTACATAAAAATCATATAACATTTGTAATGTTGAAACTTAAGCCTCATGAAGGATTAAAATTAAATGAAACATGTAATAAATCTCTATGGAATGGTGTTAAACAAAGGATGCATTGGAAGATTCTTGACATGTTAAGAGCAATTTTGACTCATGAAACTATAAAATAATTTTTTTTGGAATATGAACTGTATATTGTGGTATATACACATAACAAAGTACCAATAAATTGGTCAATGAGATTACATAAGTTTTATGGTATATAAATAATAATGTTTTGTCAACCATATATGATTGGGAATCAAATAATTTTTCAAAAATATACCTAATGAAAAATTAGCATCACAAATCATGATTTCCATATTTATATATTATCCTAATGAAACTAAAACATATTTAATTTATAAAAATTTTGTTAAAGAGACCATGTGTTATGACATTCCATATATATACAAATGAATCAAATTTCCAGTGTAGATATTGAATGAGTGAATTAATTATATGAAGTTGATACTTTGGAAAAAAATGGGTTCATAGAAGAATAATATCTATAATATCCAATATGATATAAAGATATTAAGTATAAGGCCCCAGCCTTAAACCTTACTTAATCTTGAGTTATTACAAGATTACACATTGAGGATCTTTTCGGGTTTATAGTTTTAGAGAATTAGATCATAAAACTTGCATTACAATCCACATATAAACAAAGTTATTACCTAAAGATAGTATTGTTCATTCCCATCAATGGAAACATATTTAAAATAAAACATGGATTCTTTCTTGACACTTCCTTGACACTATCGTCATATCATGTACCTTTCCCTTGACCTATGAAAAACATTTCAAAAAACTTGGGATGAGCATAAAATGCTCAGTAAGGGATATAAAAATTTGGAAAGGAAACATGGGTACATATATATGCCTCAATGAAAGGAGAAACTCAAATAATGGCCACGGCGGCGGAGAAGTCGTTGTCGCCGCATACGTACGACAAAAACATTCCCTTTTGTCGTTTAGAAAAATTCATCGTATAAAAAAGATTCCTTTTGGATAAACATAAAAGTCAAAGGGGTTTATACACCGTATAAAAGAAGGTTGTGTATAAAAAAAATATGCCTCAATGAAAGGAGATTGAGACGAAGTCCCATACCTCGGGTCCGACATGACTCGATCGTTCTTTAATGTCCTGAATAATAAACTTGAGTTAATTTATACTTGTTTAAGAACCTTTTTAAAGTTCATTATTCCTTTTATATCACTTATTTCCATGTCATGAACACTATGTAATTATTTAAGTTAATAACGGTCATTTTAACGATCATTGGTACTTGAGTCAAAAATAAGCCCTTTATAATTACAAGTTGTTCATGTATCCATTATATCTAGAATGGTATTCATGATGTAGATATTATATATGTCATATATATCCAGTACATGCAAGAATTTATAATATTAAATAATCATTTAGACATAAGAAATGAAATGCACCGTTTGTGGAGACGGTAAGCCGTATGTACACATGAACGCTACTTTCACTTATATATCGTATTTTATAGAATGGAATCATATTTATATAAAGGTATATTATAATTCCAGTATAATATCATATATAATATCATAGTTCCATCCTTTATACGTCCCAGATATGGTATTTAACAAATCAACTCACTTTGAGGGGGCGGTAGTCCGCACTTCCTTAATGAAGATATCACGTTTACCCATAATGGAAACCATAAAGGTATACCCAAAATGAAAAATACAGAAGTTTAAGGAAAACATAAACATATTATATATCATATATAAATATAGTTTCATCTTAATGGACACCTTTTAAGGTGTTAAAGGAATGTTGAACAATCATCGTTTCGGGAGGCATAAATTCACCATCCACAGAAACCGTATGTTCTTTAACCATTAGATGTAGGTGTGTGTAAGTGTAGCATTAATCCTTATTATAACAACATACTAGTATATTGAATATACTGGAGTCGTTACAAAAGAAATAAATAAAAATAGTTTAGGGGGTTGGAGAAGCAAAATAAAACAAAAGGACTAAAGTGAAGACATTACCTTAAAATCGGGTAACTCCCTTTGGTTTGAGCTCAAAGGCTTCCTTGGGAAGACTTATGCCCAAGGTGAGGCTTCAAGGAGTAAGAGAGGGAAGTGGAGAGACAAAATGGGCAAGGGTTGGCCGAGCCAAAGTCTTTGGGATTGTGGGTAAGTAGGTAGAGGTGGGGTCCTTTTATAAGAGGAGAGGAGGGGCACTCTTGGAAAGTAAAGAAATATTACTTTATTTGAAAATGAGTTTGGAATTTAAATGGTCCCACATTGATATAATTCTAGGATAAGGTGATAAGGGTTCGAAATCCACCCATCTAATAGGTTTTGGACATGTGTAGGTCATATATTTTACATTATCTTTTCATTTTATTTAAATCCTTTATTAATGAGGCAATCGCTACATCATTATGATGTCATAAATACATTTATTTATATAATGTCAAAAAATTATAAAACAAATACTATGATGTAGGAAATAGTTTTAACTTTCTAATTAATATTTATAGTCAAAATGATGACTTTTATAACCCCATTTAAAAATTGTTTTCGTAAAACATATTATGTTTGTGTCATTTTTACTTTTACATTAAATAAAAAGTTATTTATGTCATTTCCCAACCAAAGTGGCTCCATGGGGTCCCCAAGTTGACCCATGGCTTGTCTTGGTCTTCCATGACACATCCAATAAGGTTAGGACATGTGTCTAGGTCATTTCATATTATTAAAGCATTATTTTTACCTTAAACTACACTAATTACCACTAATCGCGATTAAAAACATAATAAGTTACTATTCATCAAAAAATTATTTTAATCTCATTGAACCACATTTTACTTCTTACTGACAACCATGAATGTCAGATTTTTGAAAATCAAATCACAGAAGTGACAAAGTTTCATTTAAACGAAAAGTCAGTTTCTTTAACTACCACTTAGTGATTTCACTATTCATCAAAAATTGAAGTTTTTCAGAAAAATCCCAAAAATTCACCCTAAGCTATATTTGATATTCTGAATTCAAAAATGATGTCCGTTTTACCAAATTCAAAACATATAAGTCACATTAATTAATTTAATAATTAATTCCCGCTGTCCGAGCAAATAGCGTGTTTTTATGAAACAATAAGTATCAAAAGATTGACACTAGTTTAAGTCTGATTTCAAAGTGAAATTAATTCCAACGACCACTATTGGATTTAATGGTAAAAATATATTCTAATTTCACTTTAAAACCAATTCAAAAGAAAATCTAATCATATAAATAAATTAGATTAAAAAGAGGTTTTGAATTAAAATACAACATTTTACACTATTCATTAAAAATGAACATTATCAGAAAGATACCAAAAATTTACAAAAAGTAAATTTTGATGTCCCAATAATAAATAATAAGTTTATTTTGACAAAAATAGCTTATAAAATTGTCAAAAGATAGATTTAAAAATGGCTTTCCATCAAAATGCAGTAAAAAAATCATTTAAAAATATTAGTGTATTCCATGCTTAAGATTGGATTTATTTTCATTTTAAGCCTCTAAAACACTATCTAGTTAATTAATAGACATAGATAAAAATATCTATTATTCATTACTTACTTGGGATGTTACATCCTTCCCCCCTTTAGAAAATTGAATCCCCGCAATTTATTTATTTATCTAATAAATGGTGGTACTTATCCCTCATTGTATTTTCAGATTCCCATGTTGCCTCTTCAATCATGTGGTTTTTCCACAAAACCTTTACCTGGTGAATCAACTTATTCCGTAACACCTTCTCCCTGTGGTCAAGAATATGGACCGGTTGTTCCTCATAAGATAGGTTCTCGTCCAGCTGAACTACCTCTGGACTCAAAACATGAGATGGATCTAGCATGTACTTTCTCAACATCGAAACGTGGAAAACATTGTGTACCTGAGATAAACTCAGAGGTAAATCCACCCGATATGCAACTGATCCAACTCTCTCCAGAATTTTATATGGTCCAATGAACCTTGGACTCAGCTTTCCTTTCTTACCAAATCTCATCACACTTTTCCATGGTGAGACTTTGAGAAAAACATGATCACCTACCTCAAAAGTTAGATCCATCCTCCTATTGTCTGCATAACTCTTCTGCCTGCTCGGAGCTGTTCTCATGTGCTTCTGAATCTGCTAAACTTTTTCTGCCATCTCTTCTACCAATTCTGGTCCCATCAACTTCCTTTCACCCACTTCATCCCAGAAAGCTGGAGTTCGACAACGCTTCCCATATAATGCCTGAAATGGTGCCATCTGTATACTAGAATGAAAACTGTTATTATATGAAAATTCAACCAAAGAAAGATGTTGGTCCCAACTTCCCTGATAATCCATCGAACAATCTCGTAGCATTTCCTCTAAGGTATGAATTGTTCGTTCTGACTGCACATCTGATTGAGGATGAAAAGTTGTACTAAAATTTAATTCAGTACCCAACGACTTCTGAAGGCCTTTCCAAATGTTAGAAGTGAACCTGGGATCACGGTCAGATACAATGGAGAGAGGAACTCCATGTAACCTGAATACCTCTTTAAAATACAAACGGGAAAGTTGATCCAGGGAAAAAGTATCTCGTATTGCAAGGAAATGGGCAGACTTGGTCAAGCGATCAACAATAACCCAGATTGCATTATTACCACGAGATGTCTTTGGTAATACCACAACAAAGTCCATGGATATATTCTCCCATTTCCACTCTGGCACTGGTAGAGGCTGAAGCATCCCTTTTGGTAACTGCCACTCTGTTTTAACCTGTTGACATGTCAAACACTTCACAGTAAAGTCAGCAATATCTCTTTTCATTCCATCCCACCAGTAATACTCCCGCAGATCTCTATAAATCTTAGTACTCCCTGGATGAACTGAAAACGGTGAACTATGAGCTTCACATAACAACTCTCTCTTCAAATGTGAATCACAAGGCACACAAAATCTCTTACCAAATCTCAAAACACAATCATTATCAATGTTGAATTCAGGCAACTTACCTTTCTGAACCAGCTCTACCTTTTTCTAAAACTCAGTGTCTTGCTTCTGTGCTTGCTTGATTCTATCTGATAGAGAATATTTCACTGATACCTGAAACAAAATATAAGGACTTCCTGCACCAAAAACTTCTATGCCAAAGTTCATCAAATCCTTAACCAAAGGACCACGTTCCAAGCACAATATTTCTAATGATGCATTAGTTTTTCGACTCAAAACATCAGCCACTTTATTTTCTTTTCCCGAATGGTAATGAATTACACAATCATAATCCTTGATTAATTCTAGCCATTTCCTTTGTCTCATGTTCAATTCTTTCTGAGTGAAAATATACTATAAACTTTTGTGATCATTATATATTTCACACTTTACTCCATACAAGTGATGCCTCCAAATTTTTAAAGAAAAAACAACAACACCTAATTCCAAATCATGTGTAGGGTAATTTACCTCATGAGTTTTCAACTGTCGTGAAGCTTAAGCAATTACCTTATCATTCTGCATTAGGACACAACCAAGTCCTTTCAATGAAGCATCACTTTATATAACAAACTCACCATTCCTGTAAGGTAGAGCCAAAACTGGAGCATTCACCAATCTTCTTTTCAATTCCTGAAAACAAACATCACATTCTTTGGTCCAGATAAATTTAACACCCTTACGAGTTAGCTTAGTCATTGGACTAGATAATCGTGAAAATTTTCTAACAAACCTTTGGTAAAAGCCTGCCAAACCAAGGAAGCTACGAATCTCGGTTACATTTGTGGGTCTTGGCCATTCTTCAACAACCTTTGTTTTTGCAGGATCAACAGTTATCCCATATTTAGAAACAATGTGACCAATGAAAGGAATTTATTGCAACCAAAACTCACACTTGCTGAATTTTCCATACAGTTTCTTTTCTATTAAGGTTTTCAAGATCACCCTTAAATGTCTATCATGCTCCTCTTTACTTTTAGAAAACACCAAAATATCATCAATGAAAACCACCACAAACTTATCCAAGAAATCATGGAAAATTATATTCATTATGTCCATGAATACAACAAGTGCATTGGTTAGCCCAAAAGTAATTACTACAAATTCATAATGGCCATATCTCGTACGAAACGCGGTCTTCGGAATATCTTCCTCCTTTAACTTCAGCTGATGGTACCCCGATCTCAAGTCAATCTTTGAAAAAAACTGAGCTCCCTGGAGCTGATCAAACAAATCATCGATATGAGGCAAGGGATATTTGTTCTTAACAGTGATATTAATCAAGGCCCTATAATCAATGAAAAGTCTCATAGAACAATCTTTATTTTTAATAAATAAAACAAGAGCACCCCAAGGTGATGTGCTAGGTCGAATGAAACCTTTCTCTAATAAATCTTGCAATTGCTCCTTCAACTCTAGAAGTTCAATTTGAGCCATTCGATAAGGGGGTTTTGAAATTGGCTTAGCATCAGGAACTAAGTTAATAGTAACCTCAACTTCCCGATCTGGTATTATTCCAGGAAACTCATCAGGAAGAACATCAGGATACTCATTTACCACTGGCACATCATTAATCTGAACAGTTCCATTATTTCCAACGATGTTTGCAAGGTAACCTTCATCTCCATCTTTTACAAGTTTCTTGGCCTCTTGATAATTTATCAACAGTAAGGGTTCATTCTTGTACACAGACTGAAAGTATTTTTGAAAAGAAACTTATTTTTCTCTACAATAAATCTTAGCATGGTAAATAGAGAGCCAATACATACCCAGGATAACATCAAACTCTACTAGAGGTAGAACAATATGGTTTTCAAGTAGGTTCTTTCCATAGACAAGGATAAGAAGATTCTTATAAATTCTTTTTGCCTCAACATTTCCCCCAGATGTTTTTACCACATGTTCAGGAGTCACTTCTTGAGATGGTATTCCCATTTTACTAGAAAAGTTTTCAGGGATGAAAGAATGTGTAGACCCCGAATCAAACAACACTCTGGCATAATCTGAAAAAACAAACAAAGTACCTGATACAACTTCATTTGATGGCCCGATGTTTGCCGAAGTAGTTGCAAAAGATTTCACCACCCCTTTCTGCATGTAGTCTAACTGCATCCCATCACTCAAGCTCTTTGTCGGACACTCATTTTCTTAGTGACCCATCTCATTGCACTTATAACATTTCACTAACTGTAAATCAAATTTGGTCTTACCATCACCCTGATCTTTTTCAGTGCAATCACGAGCCTTATGTCCCATCTTACCACATCGGTAGCACTTTCCAGAATTCAGAAGACATTCACCCGCATTCCTTTTTCCACACTTATCACAAACTAGAAACTTAGTTTTCGTACCATCAGACTTTTTTGAAAAATTCTTACCTTTCTCCTGCCACCTCGGTCTCTTCTTCTGCTGGTTGTTATAGAACACTTGGTCATAGGAAAACTTCATTTCCACCTTCTCAGCACATCGAACAAGATTTCCATAACTTTTAAACTCACAAGAAGCTAATGCCCTTCAATATTTTGGCTTTAATCCTGAGTAAAAACGATTGATTTTACTATCAAGGACTCAGATAAAATTTGGAGCATACCTTGCCAATCGAGTGAACCTTTCTACATAGGTAGCCACTGAGTCTTCCTCTTGCCTCAATTCCAAGAATTTATTTTCCATCCTAAGTCGAACAGACTTAAGAAAATACTTCTCAATAAACATACCTTTGAATTCATCCCAGTCGAGAGCATCAATCTCATCATCGCCCTGGATATTTTTAACCATCGACCACCACTGATCAGCCTCACCCTCCAAACGGTAAATAGCAAGACTAACCTTTTGATTGTATGAACACCCCATGACATCGAAAATCTTCTCCAGTGCTTTAATCCACCCTTCAGCTAACACAAGGTCAGATGATCCTCTGAATGATGGGGGATGTTCCCTCATAAAATGTTCCACCACTGACATGTTCCTCTGTGGTTGATCTGGCTGATCTCGTGCATGGATACCACCACCATTTATAGCCTGAGTCAACTGTGCCATCACTACAACAAACTATTCAGTTCCAATTCTGACCATCTCGGGATGCTGATTCGGAAGGTTATTTACTTCTATATGCCTTCCTAGCACCGCTTCCCTATTTCCTCTGCGGAAAACCATTCTGAAAAAACATTTCTTAGATGAAGCAACATGGAAATCTTCAAATGCTATATCATTTCACAAAAAATATTTTTGGATAATCATTTAATATAATTCTAACTCTTAAAGTTATCTAAACCGACCTTTGATACCAACTATAAGGCCCCAGCCTTAAACCTTACTTAATCTTGTGTTATTACAAGATTACACATTGAGGATGTTTTCGGGTTTAGAGTTTTAGAGAATTAGATCATAAAACATGCATTACATTACACATATAAACAAAGTGGTTACATAAAGATAGTATTATTCATTCCAATCAATGGAAACATATTTAAAATAAAACATGGATTCTTTCTTGACACTTCCTCGACACTATCATCATATCATGTACCTTTCCCTTGACCTATGAAAATCATTTCAAAAAACATGGGATGAGCATAAAAAGCTCAGTAAGAGATATAAAAATATGGAATGGAAACATGGGTACATATATACATAAGAATGAGATCATACTTTACCCATAAAACATAAGCACTTTAACATTCCTCGTCAAATCATTAATAAATCATAGAAATCATAATACATAAAGGTGTTTTGAGGCATTCATAACATTCTTACGTAGGGAGTAACCCTCTTGGTTACGTTTGGAATACCCATCACAGTATATTCCCTAAATCTCTTCGGAGAAACCTTAACGTTTCACTCCTTCGCGTTACCCAATGCATTGGAGAGATATATTGGGCTCACCCGCCATTAGTTTATCATGGAACCACCCGTCTTCATAATAATGCCCAAGAACCTCAACAAAATCGTATCACATAAAACATGCATAAAGGAAACATAACATTCCCACCTTTCAATCACAAGATATAAATACAACACATTGATATAAAAACGTTATGAAAACCATTTTCAATACAAAAATAAAAGAAAAGTAAAACATGGTATTTATTTTTCTTTTTAAAAAACTGTGTGTCTTGTAGAGGAAGCCGAAACTCAAATATTGGTCACGGCGGCGAAAAAGTCGTTGTCGCCGCATACGAACGAAACAAACATTCCCTTTTGTCGTTTAGTAAAACGCTTCGTATAAAAATGATTCCTTTTGGATAAATGTAAAAGTCAAAGGGGTTTATACACCGTATAAAAGAAGGTTGTGTAAAAAACAAAATATGCCTCAATGAAAGGAGATTGAGACGAAGTCCCATACCTCGGGTCCGACATGACTCGATCGTTCTTTAATGTCCTGAATAATAAACATGAGTTAATTTCTACTTTTTTATGATCATTTTTCAAGTTTATTATTCATTTTATATCACTTATTTCCATGTCATGAACACTATGTAATTATTTAAGTTAATAACGGTCGTTTTAACGATCATTGGTACTTGAGTAAAAAATAAGCCCTTTATAATTACAAGTTGTTCTTGTATCCATTATATCCAGAATGGTATTCATGATGTAGATATTATATATGTCATATATATCCAGTACATGAATGCATTCATAATATTACATAATCATTTAGAGGTAAGAAATGAAATGCACCGTTTATGGAGATGGTAAGCCGTACGTACGCATGAACGCTACTTTCATTTCTATTTCATATTTTATAGAATGGAATCATAATGATATAAAGGTATATTATAATTCCAATATAATATCATATATAATATCATAGTTCCATCCTTTATATGTCCCACATATGGTATTTAACGAATCAACTCACTTTGAGGGGGCGGTAGTCCGCACTTCCTTAAATGAAGATATCGCGTTTACCCATAATGGAAACCATAAAGGTATACCCAAAATGAAAAATAAAGAAGCTTAATAAAAACATAAACATATTATATATCATATATAAATATAGTGTCATCTTAATGGCCACCATTGAAGGTGTTAATGTAATGTTGCACAATCATCATTTTGGGAGGCATAAATTCACCATCCACGGAAATCGTATGTTATTTAACCATTAGATGTAGGTGTGTGTATGTGTAGCTTGAATCCTTCTTATAACAAAATCCTAGTATATTGAAGATACTGGAGATGTTACAAAATAAATAAATAAATAGAGTTTAGGGGGTTGGAGAAGCAACATAAAACAAAAGGACTCAAGTGAAGACATTACCTTAAAATCGGGTAACTCCCTTCGGTTTGAGATCAAAGGCTTCCTTGGGAAGTCTTCTGCCCAATTTGAGGCTTCAAGGAGTAATAGATGGAATTGGAGAGACAAAATGGTCAGGTGTTGGCTGAGACAAAGGCTTTGGGAGTGTGGGTAAGGGGGTAGAGGTGGGGCCTTTTATAAGAGGAGAGGAGGGGCACTCATGGAAAGTAAAGATATATTACATTATTTGAAAATGATTTTCGGATTTAAATGGTCCCACATTGATATAATTTGAGGATAAGTTTATAAGGGTTCTAAATCCACTCATCAAGTAGGTATTGGACATGTGTAGGTCATAGATTTTACATTATCTTTTCATTTTATTTAAATTCTTTATTAATGAGGTAATCGCTACATCATTATGATGTCATAAATACATTTATTTATATAATGTCAAAAAATTATAAAAAAATACTATGATGTAGGAAGACGTTTTATATTTCCAATAAATATTTATAGTCAAAATTAGGACTTTTATAACCCCAATTAATTTTTTTTTGTAAAACATATTATGTTTCTGTCATTTTTACTTTTACATTAAATAAAAGGTTATTTCTGTCATTTCCCAACTAAAGTGGATCCATGGGATCCCCAAGTTGACCCATGGCTTGGCATGGTCGGCCAGGACACATAAAATAAGTTTAGGACATGTTTCTAGGTCATTTCATATTATTAAATCATTATTTTTACCTTAAACTACACTACTTACCACTAATCACGATTAAAAATTTAATAAGTTACTATTCACCAAAAAAATATTTTAATCTCATTGAACCACATTTTACTTCTTAATGACAACCATTTATGTTGGATTTTTGAAAATCAAATCACAGAAGTGACAAAGTTTCATTTAAACGAAAAATCAGTTTCTTTAACTACCACTTAGTGATTTCACTATTCATCAAAAATTGATGTTTTTCAGAAATATCCCAAAAATTCACCCTAAGCTATATTTGATATTCCGAATTCAAAAATGAAGTCTGTTATACAAAATTCAAAACATATAAGTCACATTAATTAATTTAATAATTAATTCCCACTGTCCGAGCAAATAGCGTGTTTTTATGAAACAATAAGTATCAAAAGATTGACACTAGTTTAAGTCTGATTTCAAAGTGAAATTAATTCCAACGACCACTATTGGATTTAATGGTAAAAATATATTCTAATTTCACTTTAAACCAATTCAAAATATAATCTAATAATATAAATAAATTAGATTAAAAAGAGGTTATGAATTAAAATACAACATTTTACACTATTCATTAAAAAATGAACTTTATCAGAAAGATACCAAAAATTTACACAAAGTAAATTTTGATGTCCCAATCATAAAGAATAAGTTTATTTTGACAAAAATAGCTTATAAAATTGTCAAAAGAGAGATTTAAAAATGGTTTTCCATCAAAAGGCAGTAAAACAATCTTTTAAAAATATTAGTGTATTCCATGCTTAAGATTGGATTTATTTTCATTTTAAGCCTCTAAAACACTATGTAGTTCATTAATAGACATAGATAAAAATATCTATTATTCATTACTTACTTGGGATGTTACATTAAGGACACAAAATTACTTCTTTGGTTTAATAGAGATGTTAAATTAATTGATATATATTGTTTTCTTATCATTGATTATTGTGAGCTATTACTCAATGAGGATATTAAACCTAGGAGTTACAATGAATAAGTATATAGTAATGATGAGACAAAATGTAATGAATAAATTAATTTTCAGATGAAACCCAATGCTCCAAAATAAATTATAGTTATGGTATAACCACCTTATAATGTGGAAAATATTGGATGTAGATTAGTTTTCAAGAGTAATCAATGTGTGGCATGTAATATAACTGAATGTAATGATTTATTTTTCACAATTTTTTACTAAAAATTCATAGGAATCATATATAAACACCCATATAAATAGTCAACACACTAGAATATATCAGCATATTACCAGAAATGAAATCATAACAAGATTTTGAAATTGGGAAAATGGATGTCAAAATTAATTTTGTAAATGGGATGTTTATTAATGATATCAATATTTCATAACCCTAATGGTTTATTTTGTCAATGTATGTCAATCAAGTGTCCATAGTGGATATATCCATTTATTTATTGAAGTATGAATCATGATAATGGAATATTTTTTATATGTATATAAGATATTTTGGTTTGTTTTGATTGAAATTGACATATGCGTCTACAATAATTTTAGTGGAGTGAAATCATATTATTGGTGTTATATATTGATGAGTTATTATAAATAGAAAATTATTTTTATATCATACCTTCAGTGATGATTTGGATAAATGAATTATTATCTTTAAAAGACATAGTTGACGTATCATAGATTCAAAATATTATGTTCTATTTATATTTTTCTCAAATAGTACTTTATTTCTGTCAATGATAATATATTGAAAAGGAACATAAAATATTTTATATGGAACAATACAAGATAGTTTTTTTTCATGTTCACATGGAATTAATATCACAAATAATTTGTTTCAACTGAAATTTGATGATTTAGGATGAATTAGTTGAATACCATATGATTTAGTAGTGGGATCTATAATATATTCCGTGATATATAATAGATTGTATGTTTCCTATTATTTTAGAATAATTGGTAGATATTATGATAATCTTGAATAGAAAATCTATGTCATTTTATAAACATTTCCTAATATAGATGAGATATATAATATATATTCACCTATTGTATATCTCATCCAAGGAATATTTGATATAGGACACATGGATTCCACCTTACATAGAGATCAACAAGGTCTATGATCAAATTCACAATATATTTTTCCACTAATGGTGGATCAATGAAATTGTGATTCTAAAAAAGTCTATTTTTTCTATTTTATATTATAATACATGCATATAACCACTTCTAACATATAAAATTATGTAGTTTGTAAATGGGTATATTTTTTGATATTGAAATTTCACCTAGTATTTTAGACCATGATGAAAAATACTGTTTTAATACTACAATTTTGGTTCATTCACATGATCCTTCGTCACACCAGAAGGAAATTAATGTAAACTAGACATTTCATATCTTGATATATATTTCTGAAAGAGGTAAAGTTATAGTCATTAGAGTGAGCACAATTGATAGCATGGATAACCCCCAAACTAAACCCATATATTATAAAAAACATGATTTTCATGTATAAGCTAACATGTTGAAAGTTATTATCAGTTATTTATAGTGTATGTGGATATTTTTTCAGTTGATTCCCTCAACAAGACTCTATTATGTATTGTGATGATAATTACACATATAAAATTTTACATTTTTATATTTTTATTCCTATCATAATTGGTGAGATTGCTCATAATTATATAGTAAAGACCTAATATTATGTGTTGAATTAAAAATTATAGTTGTTCCCAACTATAATGAGAACCTATATATACAATGGAATCACAATTAAATGTAATTATTATGTTCTATATAAATCATACTGACATGACATGGATGATATATAAATAATATGTTCTATTGGATAATAATCATCGATACATCCACTCATAATGTTTGCATATAGTTATCATTATTAGAGGATATAATCATGACTGAAACACCAATTAGAAAAAACATATTTTGGGTTGGTTATTCACATTCATGTGTATTGGTCTCCTGATATGAAATCTTTTAAAATGTGTTATTTTATATCATTTACATTGATTCAGAAAAAAACCATGATATTTATGTAAGGTTGAGATTATTATCCTCTATGTGTCATTGGTGGTATGAAGATAAAAAAAATGAACAATATAATGTTTCTCAATTACGAGTTAAAAATGATATATCTCAGGGGTTTATGTAGATCAGGATCATAGATCCATAATTTGATCTGTAAACATATTACAATAAGGTATTACTTTATGGTAGGTTAATAAAATATACGCGGAAAACAATGATGATGTAAAAATTAGGTGTCCTTATTTATTAGATATTCCATCATTGATAGATCACATGATATAATGTGTATATGTTGGTGGTATTCATAGACATGATATTAATTTTATCCTTAGGGGTTATTATGGGTTAAAAAAACCACACTTTTTCGTTGAATTTCATACACTAATGTATACATAAAGACCTATAGTGTCATGAACTAAGTCTATCCAAATGTTCCATATGTTTAGATGAATATGACTTTAGGATGAAACGAGATCCAAGTGTGATGTATTTTGAACATTGCAATGAGAAATTTTCATGTTAAAATAATTCAATTATGTTATTCACTTTTATAATATTGATAACTATTTTTATTTTACTATGTATTACTAATATATTTAATCAAAAAACATAATATGTGAAAATGTAATTTCTCAAATAAAGATAAAACCATCATGGTTCGTTAAATCATTGTGGGAGTTTAACAGATAAGTTAGTGGTATATTTTTATAAAAAAACTATAAAGGGTGATGAGAAAGTGATGAAATGTTCATGGAATTTATTATGATTTTAAGTCATTCATATGATTGATACATTCCTAAAATTAATGTTATATTTTTTTTTGGAATTATGTAATATTTTGGAAATTATAACCTATGTATATTAGTGAATTTTAGACTCCAATTGAGTTCTACAAACCATTTAGATGAAATTTTATTATTCTTATAATCTATACCAAATTCTATGATGACAAACTGAAAGAATGATGGAATCTTATCAATCCCTATTTTTCGATTGAGACAATTTTCATTGTGTTATTGAAGTACATATATAAATAACATGAATTTCATTTACTTGAACCGTAAAAATGATGATAAATTACCCATCTGTGGTGACGAATGTGTGGAATATATATTGTATTCCTATCTTCTTGCCTTTGATCTCTAAGATGTTGATCCTTGGTGAAATCATGGACTATGGTTTTTTGGATTTAATTTCATTGATGTGAATCCATATCTGAAATATTAAATATATTATTTCTTCCACTTACACTACATAATATGTTTATTTTATAATAATTAAAATGAATATATATGTGAATCCTTATATATTTTATAGGTATATATTTATAAACAAAAAAATCTAAAAGATATATATAAAAATAAAATAGTTGAATTATGTAAATAGGAATATATATTAATAAAAAAATAATTGATACCCTAAATTTATACAATAAATGTGGCACATGCACTCAAATTTTAACATTTTTTATTGAATATGTAACACCCCAAGCTTCTACGGTACGCTTCTCTTTGAATAATGTGATAGCGTGTGTTGTACGCAACACCGAGTTCTAACACACCATAACCAATCAAACTAGCCGTTATGAATAGTAATAACTAATTTTTGAAATTATATAAATTTTATATTTCAAAATGGACTTAATATTTGGATTCGTAATATTGAATTTAGCCTAAGGTGAAATTTTGGTACTTTTCGGATAACTTTAATATTTTGATGAATAGTGAAAATTACTAAATTTTAATTAAAAACAACTTTTTTAATCAAAATAATTAATAGTGATAAATTATTAATTTGAGCGTTTTTAAAGTATATTTATAATACATTTTTACCATTTAATATAATTTTGGTCATTGAACATAATTTTACAATTAAACCGGACATAAACAAGTGCCAATCATTTGATAGTTATTATCTCTTAAAAACACGCTTTTTGTTTTAACAACGGGAATTAATTTTAAATTAATTTCTGCCACTTATGTGTTTTGAATTTTGACAAATGAATTCCATATTTTTAATCAGGATGTTCAAATTTTTTAAAGAGGTAACTTTTATTTTTAGACATTTTGAATAATTACTTCGGTAAATACTTTATTTACCATGGTTAGGGGTAAATCCGGTAAATAAGGGTTAAAAATTAATATTATAATAAAAAAAAATTACTTTAAACGTGTCCTAACCTTATTGGTTGATACATGTTCGACCATAGGCATCTTTTGGTCGATTTTGGGACCCCATGGTACCACTTTTAGGTGATAGGGACACTTAATTTTATTTAAGTTAAAATGAATACAAAAATGACACAAGCATATATCTTTTAGAAAAACAATTTTTACATAGGGGTATATATGTTGGATTTTAGACTAAAATATTCATTAGAAAGATAAAATATTTCCTAAATAATGATATTTTATTTATAATTTTTAGAGATTAAATAATTTTATTTATTTATGACACAATGATGGTGCAATAATTACCATAATAATGAAAATTTAAAATAATTGATATTATAAATACACAAATAAATATAATTTGAGACTTTTAATGAATTAAAATAGTTTTCTAGGAAAATATTACATATTAGGATTGATTTAATTAACATTTTTCGAAGTAATAATTCTGTTATGAGTTTCACAAAAACAACTATTGAATAGTGTCAAAATTGACATAAAAGAGTTTTTAAAAAAGGTGTTATATTATTAATTGATATTAAGTTCCTAAAAATCTAAGGATCGGCCAAGAGATTTATATCATAATAGTTTTATCATTAACGTACCACTTGGGGGTCTTTTGGATGTATATGGTAAGTTTATTAATCATATAATATAAAAATACAAAGAGACATTGTAAAAGTGACCCTAATTAACTTAGAGTTAATACTTAAAGATAAGGTTAATATAGTAACCCAAACCTGTCTAAATTCTATTTTTTGAATGGTTTTCGACCAATACCCACCTTAAAATTTTAATAATCAACTTTTGAGCCATTATTAACCGAATATGAATTTATTATAAGTTAATATTTCTAGCTTTTCCAAAGGTGCCCCTCACCCTTCTTATAAAAGGGCACTCCTCCTTCTCATTTCTTCACACCTTCAAAGCCATTTGGATTGGCCAAAATATGCCCAAATACACTCCCAACTTCTCGTACTACAACCTAGAGGCCTTAGTTTGATCAGAAAGCCAACCTAAGGAGCCCTTTTGATCAAATCAAAAGGAAGAACCCAATGAAGAGGTAATGATTTCACCACCCTTTTCCAAGTTCCTTTCTTCTTCCACTTCTTCTTTCTTTGTTATTACCATTATAAAATAATAACTCCAGTATCATATATATAATTTTATCTTATTATAAATATGGTAGAACCATATTCATTATTCTATCCACCCTTTGAATAACATTTCACCATACGTGCGTACGTACGACATACCGTCTCCACGTCGTGGTATAATTGTTATTCAATATATTATTATTTGGATGGGTATAATAATGATGTTTAAATCATGTAAATAATAAATATAACATGTTAATGATTCTGTATATATGATATACCATCCATTTATATATTATTTTAATATCAAAAGAATGATATTGTCGCCCGTGCGTACGTACGGACTACCGTCTCCACGAACGCGATGAGATTCATTCTCCATCGTATCCATTCAAGTATAATTCTCATTTGAGGATTAATAATATTATCTAAGGACATTATATCATTCTTTATATTATTAATATACAAACTATCCATTACAAACATGGCTTACGTAACAAAAAATATAAAATAAAACGAGTAAGTTAACACCCGAAACAACGATAATACTAAGATATTATTAACAAATCAATGTTAAAAGATCATATATGATATCATATTAATGTATATGATTATTTTATAATTTAATAACAATTATTTCACCATTATACAGGAGGTTAACCTACCCCAACCAAGGAAAATTACAAGTTAAGGGTTATTTCACAATCTCTTCATTATCCGAGTTTGTTTATACTTAATAATCTACTGGGATCTCTTTATCATCCACATACATGTTTCTTAAAAATGTATTTCAAAACATTTTTAATATTTAAAAGAATATGGGTTAAGGTCATTTATACCCTTTTTTGACTTTTATTAAGAGTTTTATAAAGGAATCTTTCAGTCGATTTTCAAACAAGGTTCTTTTTAACCTTTTCGACAGAATTAAGGTAAGAATGTTTTTTTAACTTATATAGCGGGTGCGGTTATTTTCCACCGTTATAAAATCATCAAAACTTCCCTTACAAGCTTATAAGAATATATTCAAAGAAATTTTTTTATTTCATTAATATAATACTCTTAAATTATTTCAAAATAGAAAGTGATATTTCTCTAAAAAGAGTTTTGATTTCATCTATGTCAACATCCTTTGATGGATTTTACACTTATTTGAAGTTGATTTATAATGATACGAAACATCTATATTGTATTGAAGGTTTTGTGATATGTTTGACTGTGGATGTGCTTTTTTTATACCATTCATAGTTTATGGTGAAAGTATTGACATTTCGTATGCTAGTTTTAATACGAATGTTTATGTTATGTTTAATCCTTTTCATATGGGAATGAATTGGACTTAATATGTGATGGTTGGAACCTGCTATAGCTCCTCGATGCATCGGTAGGTCTCATGAGACAAACTAGTGTCTTGGCACCAGGACTTGGAAAAATCTTCTTTGTAGTCTTGGCACGAGGCCTTGGCTATGTGGTTATGATAGTATGGAATTATGCATTCCATCATTATGAAAGTGGTTATTGATATTGCATGTGATTATTCGATTAGTAGAATATACATGTGAATAAGTAAATGGCATTATTTTATTTTACATTTTCCATACTATGTTAATGTTCAAGTTTAAGAGACTTTTGTTTTAGTAATTCATTGCCTTAAATGTTTATGCTTATTTTTGAATGTTTCTGCTATATTGTTATCCTTTCTGGGCATTTGAAATCACCCCTTTTCTATGTTTTATTTTTCCCAGGATGTGAAGAAGTAAGTTATGAATGACCTGCAGGGATATTATGTGGGGATATGAGTGTGGAATATGGAGACTATGTTGTTGTAGTAGTTTTTAACTTTATGATGTAATGTAAAACTTTATGAAAATATCTAGTGTTTCCAAGGATACTAAACCAATCGGTCTTTCGAGATTTGATCTTTCTTGTGATCATGCCAATGTTATGTAATAATGAACTGACTCTAGGTAACTAGGGTCGGAGCGTTACAGTTGGTATCAGAGGAGGTTTAGTACAAACCTTGGAAGCTAGATTTAGATAAACTCTGATTAGAGCACGTAGACCTAATATGAACATTGAGAATTAGTATAGAAGAACTTCCTAGAATTTTGGTATTGTATAGATTTTGTGAGTTTTCTGAGGAATAAATCCCTATTTGGATACGAGCAGGTAGAGGCGGCTCTGGCACAGATGTACCTACGGTTAAAACCCGAAAACACCACTTTGAGATAGACTCGAACGAGAACTAGTGCACGACAACGGGCCTTCCTGCACTCTTGGTTACGACACTCCTGGGGGATATGCTTAGGATAACTCTCATTTTCCTTATAAATCATTATGAAGGGGTTATGAGTATATAATTACTCAAGGAAAACATTATTATGATTATGAATTATATCCATAAATAGTTCAATTTATGTTAAGTGTTTTGTAAATATGGGATTATGTATTTTGATTCACAAAGTATGAGTCTAACTTTATAATGTTAGCAAGGTATGCTGGAGATTATATACGTAACCCAAGAAGTAAGAATGATAATTTCTTTTATGGGTTAAAACCATTTCTCCTTCGAGCATTAGTATCACAATCTTTCTCGTCATACGAAGACATTGTCTCATGTGATATCAAGACTGAAAAGGAATTCTCTACGTATTATGAATTTAAAGAAAAGCAAGAGAAGAAGAGACCTGCTGATCAATCTGGGAATGGAAATAAGGGGACGAAGTGAAAGGTTTAATATCCATCTTGTGGTAAATGTGGGAAGAAACACTCTGGTACTTGCTTGAAGGGAATGTGAGTCTGTTACAAGTGTGGTGAAAAAGGCCACATATCTAATGATTGCAAAGGGAAGAAGGAAGCCACCAACGTTCAGTTCTAAAATTGCAAGGAGATGGGGCATTATGAAAATGAATGTCCTATGCGTAAGGAGAAATCACCTCAGAAAAGGCCAAGGGATCAAGGCCAAGCTTATGCTATCACTACTGCTGAGGTAGAAGCTCAGAAAGACGTGGTGGCTGGTAAATTAATGGTTTCATCAAGTTTAGAAAATGCATTATTTGATTCTGGATCATCGCATGGTTTCAAATCTTCCCAGTTTGCTATGAAAATTAGATATTTCCAATTTGATTAATCAAGGGAGTTGTCAGTTAAAACTCCAAAGGGAAGTATCATTGCAACAATGTTTTGTGAATCAGTCCCCATTAGAGCACATTAATGTTCTTTATATGCAGATCTCATCGTCATACCTATGATTGAGTTTGATATAATCCTTGGTATGGACTGGCTTTAGGACTATGATTCGATGATTTGTTGTAAGAAGAAAGAGGTTACGATTCTTGATGATAATGATAAGGAACACCTTATCTTTAGAGCAGAATCTTCACCACCTAATTCTTATTTAGATCCACCCCCAGTAGCTCAACTAAATTCAATTATTGGGGAGGAAGATAATGAAATAACTGTGGTTGAGGAAAGGAATGTTCAAATAGAGGATGTACCTGTTGTGAAATAATTTGTAGATGTATTTTCGGAAGATTTACCTGGACATCCTCCAAAACGAGAAGTTGAGTTTTCCATTGATTTAATTCCTGGATCAAGGCCTATATCGAAGACCCCTTATAGAATGGCCACTATAGAATTAGTCGAACTAAAGAAACAACTAGAGAAATTAAGTAATAAGGGATTTATTCGACCTAGTGTTTATCCATGGGGAGCCCCTGTTCTTTTTGTTAAAAAGAAAGACGGATCTATGAGGTTATGTATCGACTACATGGAGATCAATGCAATAACAATAAAGAACAAGTATCCCCTACCACGCATTGATGATTTATTTGACCAACTGCATTAAGGTCAATACTTTTCAATGATTAACCTTCGATCTGGATACCATCAGTTGTGTGTGAAGAAGGAAGAAATTCCAAAGGCATCATTTCGAACCAGGTACGGGCATTACGAGTTTACTGTAATGCCTTTTGGGTTGACTAATGCACCCTCTGTATTCATGGATCTAATGAATAGAGTTTTCAAGGAGTATCTCGATGAATTTGTGGTTGTATTTATTGATGATATCTTGGTATACTTCAAAACCTACGAAGATCAGGAAAATCACTTGCGCATTATATTGAAGACTCTGAGAAGAAATGAATTATATGGGAAGTTTAGCAAGTGTGAATTCTGGCTTCAAGAGATTTCGTTTCTTGGCAATATTGTCTCTAAAGATGGAATCTCTGTTGATCCTTCTAAGACCAAGGCAATCCAAGAATGGCCAGCACCTACGAGTATAACTGGGGTACGCAGTTTAATTGGTTTGGCATGTTATTATTGACGATTCTTTCAGAATTTTTCCCGATTGGCTAACCCATTAACGAAGCTCACACGTAAAAGGGTTAAATTTTTTTGGACAAAAGAGTGTGAAGAATGTTTCAAAGAACTGAAGAGAAGATTATTCAATGCTACTATATTGACTCTACCATTGGGGAATGATGGGTTCGTTATTCACAGTGCTGCATCGAAGAAAGGACATGGTTGTGTCCTTATGCAGAATGATAGGGTTATTGCCTATGCATCACGACAGTTGAAAATTCATTAGCAAAACTATCCTACTCATGATCTCGAGTTAGAAGCTGTGATCTTTGCTTTGAAGATATGGAGGCACTACCTATATGGTGAAAAATGTGAGATTTATACTGATCACAAGAGTTTGAATTATATTTTCTCACAAAAATAACTCAACAGGAGGAAAAGGAGATGGCTTGAATTAGTCAAGGATTATTATTGGACGATACACTACCACCCGGGGAAGGCAAACAGGGTGGCAGATGCTTTGAGCAGAAAGGACCATGGTGTTTTGAAAAATATGAGAACTGAAAGGGATCCAATCTTCATGGATCTAGTGAAGATGGACTTGGGAATAACCAGGGAAGGTGAAACATCAATTCTTTTTCAAATGGTTTCCAAACCATATTTACTAGAAAGGATTAAGTGTTCTCAGAATGATGATGAAGAATTTAAAAAGAAGATTAATACTATGAATGATGGGAGATTGAGAGACTTTGTGTATAAAGATGGAATTTTGAAATTCGGGAAGAGACTTTGTGTTCCTGATATACCTGATCTAAAAAGGGAATTGCTGGATGATGCTGATAGTTCCAATTTCTTTATAAATCATGGGAGCACCAAAATGTATAGAGATTTGAAGGAACATTTTTGGTGGGACAACATGAAGAGGGAGATTGCTGATTTTGTGTCAAGATGTATGGTTTGTCAACAAGTGAAAGCGGGAAGGAAACAACATGGAGGAGTCATGCAACCTCTTCCCATACCGGAGTGGAAATGGGACAATATTACTATGGACTTTGTCATGGGACTACCAAAGACTCCTAGAAGTAACGATGCAATATGGGATATTGTTGATTGTCTTACCAAGTCAGCATATTTTCTTGCTATAAGAGAAGATCTACCCCTAGAACGTCTAGAAGGAATATATATTAATGAAGTTGTGAGACTTCATGGAGTACCCATATCGATTGTTTCTGATCGTGATCCCTGTTTTAATTCAAGATTCTAGAAAAGTCTTCAGAAATCCTTGGATATTGAACTTCATTTGAGCACTGCTTACCACCCTCAGACAGAAGGAAAATCAGAACGGACTATTCAAACCTTAGAAGACATGTTGAGTTCTTGCTCACTTGACTTTCCGGGTATGTGGGATCAATATTTACCTATGGTAGAATTTTCCTATAACAATAGCTTCCATTCAAGTATTCTAATGGCACCATATGAAGCGTTATACAGAAAGAGATGTCGTACACCAACCTATTGGGATGATTTTGGTGAAAGAAAACTTGTAGGCCCAGAACTGGTGGAGGAAACGGTGGAAAAGGTGATGGTAATCCAAAATCACATCAAAGCAGCTCAAAGTAGGCAGAAGAGCAATGCCGATAATCGAAGGAAGGATATAGAATTTCATGTCGGTGATCATGTTTTTCTGAGGGTATCTCCATTAAAGGGAGTCATGCGTTTTGGTAAGAAAGGTAAATTGTGTCCCAGGTACATCGGACCCTTCGAAATTCTAGAACGAATTGGGGTTGTAGCTTACCGATTGGAAATGCCGCCAAGTCTCTTCAAAGTTCACGATGTGTTCCATGTATCTCTGTTGAGGAAATACATGCCTGACCCAACGCATGTACTCACCTATGAGGAATTAAAACTGGAACCCGATCTATCTTATTGCGAAGAGCCCATCAGGATTCTTGATATGAGAGAACAATTACTGAGAAACAGGAGGACACGTCTGGTAAAAGTTTGGTGGAGAAACCATAAGATGGAAGAGGCAACGTGGGAACCCGAGGAACTTGTGATGAAGAACCAGCCGAGTCTTTTCATGTGATAATTATTCTAGAAATTTCGGGGACAAAATTATTTGACGAAGTGGAGAATGTAACACCCCATGCTTCTACGGTACGCTTCTCTTTGAAAAATGTGATAGCGTGTGTTGTACGCAACACCGAGTTCTAAAACACCATAACCAATCAAACTAGCCGTTATGAATAGTAATACATATGTTTTGAAATTATATATATTTTATATTTCAAAATGGACTTCATTTTTGGATTCGGAATATCGAATTTAGCCTAAGGTGAAATTTTGGTACTTTTAGGATAACTTTAATATTTTGATGAATAGTGAAAATTACTAAATATTAATTAAAAACAACTTTTTTAATCAAAATAATTAATAGTGATAAATTTTGAATTTGAGTGGTTTTAAAGTATATTTAGAATATATTTTAACAATTTAATATAATGATGGTCATTGGACATAATTTTACAATTAAACCGGACATAAACAAGTGGCAATCTTTTGATAGTTATTATCTCTTAAAAACACGCTTTTTGTTTTAACAACGGGAATTAAATTTAAATTAATTTCTTGCCACTTCTGTGTTTTGAATTTTGAAAAATGGATTCCATATTTTGAATCAGGATGTTCAAATTGTGTAAATAGGTAACTTTTATTTTTATACATTTTGAAAAATTACTTCGGTAAACATTTTATTTACCATGGTTAAATGTAAATCCAGTAAATAAGGGTTAAATAATAATATTATAATAATACAAAATTAAACTAAAACATGTCCTAACCTTATTGGTTGATACATGTTCGACCACAGACATCTTATGGTAGATTTTGGGACCCCATGGTGCCACTTGTAGGTGATAGGGACACATAATTTTAATTAAGTTAAAATGAATACAAAAATGACACAAGCATATATCTTTTAGCAATAAATTTTTTACATAGGGTTATATATGCTGGAGTTTTGACTATAAATATTAATTAGAAAGATAAAAAGATTTTATACATGATGATATTTTATTTATATTTTTTAGAAATTTACTAGTTTAATTTATTTATGACACAATGATGATGCAGTAATTCCCATAATAGTGAAAATTTAAAATAATTGATATTATAAATACCCAAATAAATATAATATGAGACTTTTAATGAATTACAATAATTTTATAGGATAATATGAAATATTAGGATTGATTTAATTAACTTTTTTCTATGTAATAATTCTGTTATGAGTTTCACAAAAATCAACTATTCAATAGTGTCAAAATTGACAAAAAAGAGTTTTTAAAACAAGTATTATATTATTAATTGAGATTAAATTTCTATAAATCATAGGATCGTCCAAGAGACTTATATCATGATATATGTATCATTAATGGACCACTTGGGGGTCTCTTGGCTGTATATGGTATGTTTATTTACCATATAATATAAAAATACAAAGAGACATTGTAAAACTAAAACTAATTAACTTAGAGAAAATACTTAAAGATAAGGTAAATATAGTAACACAAACTTGTCTAAATTCTATTGGCTGAATGGTTTTAGACCTATCCCCACCTTAACATTTTAATAATAAACTTTTGAGCCATTATTAACCGAATATGAATTTATTATAAATTAATATTTCTAGCTTTTCCAAAGGTGCCCCTCACCCCTCTTATAAAAGGGCACTCCTCCTTCTCATTTCTTCACACCTTCAAAGCCTTTTGGTTCAGCCAAAATCTGCTCAAATACTCTCCCAACATCCCTCAATACAACCTATAGGCATTAGATTGATCAGAAAACCAACCTATGGAGCCTTTTTGATCAAATCAAAAAGAAGAACCCGAAGAAGAGGTAATGATTTCACCACCCTTTTCCAAATTCCTTTCTTCTTCCACTTCTTCTTTCTTTGTTATTACCATTCTAAAGTAATAACTCCAGTATCATATATATATTGTGATGTTATTATAAATATGTTACAACCATATTCAGTATTTTATCCACCATTTGAATAACATGTCACCATACGTGCGTACGTACGACTTACCGTCTCCACGTCGTGGTGTAATTGTTATTCAATATATTATTATTTGGATGGGTATAATAATGATGTGTAACTCATGTAAATAATAAATATAACATGTTAATGATTCTGTATATATGATATACCATCCATTTATATATTATTTTAATATCAAAAGAATGATATTTTCGCTCGTGTGTACGTACAGACTACTATCTCCACGAACGCGATAAGATTCATTCTCCATCGTATCCATTCAAGTATAATTCTCATTTAATGATTAATAATAATATCTAATGACTTGATATTATTCTGTATATGATTAAGATACAACCTATCCATTAAAAACATGGCTTATGTAACAAAACATATAAAAGAAATCGAGTTAGTTAACACCCGAAACAACGATAATACTAAGATATTATTAACAAATCAATGCTAAAAGATCAAATATGATATCATATTAATGTATATGATTCTTGAATAATTTAATAACAATTATTTCACCATTATATAGGAGGTTAACCTACCCCAACCAAGGAAAAGTACAAGGTAAGGGTTATTTCACAATCTCTTCATTATCAGAGGTTGATTAGACGTAATAATCTACTGGGATCTCTTTATCATTCACATCCATGTTTCTTAAAAATGTATTTCAAAACATTTTTACTATTTAAAAGAATATGGGTTAAGGTCATTTATACCCTTTTTTGAATTTTTATAAGAGTTTTATAAAGGAATCTTTCCGTCTTTTTCCAAACAAGGTGCTTTTTAACCTTTTCGACAGAATTATGGTAAGAATTTTTTTATTAACTTATACGGCGGGTGCGGTTATTTTCCGCCATTATAAAATCGTCGAATCTTCCCTTACAGGCTTAATAGAATATTTTCAAAGAAAATGTTTTATTTCATAAATATAATACTCCTAAATTATTTCAAAATAGAAAGAGATATTTCTCTAAAAAGAGTGTTTATTTCATCTATGACAACATCCTTTGATGTATTTTACACTTATTTGAAGATGATTTATTATGATACAAAACTTCTATATTGTATTCAAGGTTTTGTGATATTTCTGACTGCGGGTGTGCTATTTTATATACCGTTCATAGTTTATGGTGAACGTATTTACATTTCGTATGCTAGTTTTAATACGAATGTTTATGTTATGTTTAAAGCTTTTCATATGGGAATGCATTAGACTTAATATGTGATGGGTGGAGCCCGCTATAGCTCCTCGATGCATTGGTAGGTCTCATGAGACAAACTAGTGTCTGGGTACAAGGCCTTGGAAAAATCTTATTTGTAGTCTTGGCACGAGGCCTTGTCTATGTGGTTATAATAGTCTGGCATTATGCATTCCATCATTATGAAAGTAGTTATTAATATTGCATGTGATTATTCGATTAGTAGAATATCCATGTGAATAAGTAAATGGAATTATTTCATTTTACTTTTGCCATACTATGTTGAAGTTCAAGTTTAAAAGGCTTCTGTTTTAGTAATGCATTGTCTTAAATGTTTATGCTTATTTTTGAAAGTTTCAGCTATATTGTTATCCTTACTGGGCATTTGAGCTCACCCCTTTTCTATGTTTTATTTTTCCCAGGATGTGATGAAGTAGGTTATGAATGACCTGCAGGGATTTTATGTGGGGATATGAGTGTGGAATATGGAGACTATGTTGTTGTAGTTGTTTTTCACTTTATGATGTAATGTAAAACTTTATGAATATATCTAGTGATTCCAAGGCTACTAAAACAATCGGTCTTTTGAGATTTGGACTTTATTGTGATCATGCCAATGTTATGTAATAATGCACCGACTCTAGGTAACTGGGGTCGGGGCATTACAGAATAATTATTTGATTTAATTTCTTGAGTAATATATGTCAAAACTATAAGTTTATGAAGTCATGTCATCTCATGATAGATATTTTTTTCATTTCAATTGCCTAGAATTAAATTTTTAATTAATCATGAAATCCTTCATATGAAAAATATTTTTTACCCTTTTAATAATAGAGAATTTTTGATAATATTAATTGATGAGAATATTGTTCTAGGGATTCATTTTTTCCAACACTAATTAACTATTTATATAGTTTAATGCTGTATATTTGAAGACTCTATAACTTATAATAATCTAGAGAGGTTGATGTTATTGTGTAGTAAAGATTGATCTAATAAAAAAAGAATATTTTTTATCACTATGGAATGATTAAAAACCCGTATAATTCAATTTAATATAACATGTCATGTCATTCCTTTTAAGGCCGCTAGGAAAAGAACACAATGTTTTTTTATAGTATTGCATCCATGGAAATTTTTCTGTCTTTTAAATTCTATAAAAATATAACATTAACTTATTTATTTTATGTTCATATGAATAAGGCCAATTTCATGTAGATTAATACCATGTGTAGTAGAAAATACAACACATGTTTTTAAAAATGGTTGGGTTTTGGAGTTATGAATGAGAAAACATTATACAGAATAACTATACAGACATGTTTTATGGGGTAAAGGGGGATGATACACTAATAATGCTAGATAATTTACACATAACACAAATTAATTAAACATTGGGACTCTGAAAATTTTCTTGGAAGACATGGGACCATTTTAGAATACATAATATAGGAATGGTATGTAAGATAATTTTGGATAATCCATACAAGATCATTGAGATTAATTAAATTTATTATCATAGTTATTAATTATTGAGTGTATTCTAATGCTCTTACAGGTTATGGAAAATAAATTTGGAGATAACATGTTGAGAATTACCTGAAACCTTAAAACATGTTTTGTTCGTCAACTGAATGTCCACAATTGAAGAACCCTTTCATTTGACAGAATTATTTGTTTATTAATAAACCAAAATAAGGACAACCATATTCACCCAAATCACAAAATTAAAATTTATACACATGAATGTTTTATAAAAAGTCATATAAATATTCACCTACAAAACAATTGGATAAATTAATGAAATAATAATGGAATTAAATGTTTTTATAAGGATAATATTTTCATTCAATATACACATAATAATTATTGCACACTTTTAATTTCAGAGGAGTTATATGGTAGAAATTAAAGTGATTATGTTTCCACATAGATAAGTACATGGAATAAATAAAAAATATGGTTAAAAAATATTTCCAATACCCATTGTTTGAGAATTTTATCTATACATTATGATTCCACAAACATCATAAATTCACATGTGTCTATATTTTTTATAGTCAAGTTTCTCAAACACATTTTAGTTTTATTTCATTGATTACAATAATTGGTAAATATAATTTTCATTAAAGCCTCACTCCATTTCCATAATATCTATAATGATTGTAAAGCTAATTCAAAAACAACCATCTTTTTATTATCATTACATTTTCTGATCTTCTAGATATCTGACCACTATGTGGCTTTAATTGAAATTTTCCAATTTCCAACCAATATATACCATATTATAATGGCCACGTAAAATTATTTTATATTTAATATGGATATTTATTGTACCTCTTTATTATGAATAGACACTTTATCTTGATGAGTATTCATATTAATAACAGTATTTCACATTACAACTTCTTATAGGATTCCACACTTATCTCCAATTATTTAGAAGACATCCAACATCCAATATAAATATACATTAATATTTCTTTCATGTTAACCCTTATATCACTAAGGAATGATCTAACACACACTCTACTACACTAATTCTCTTTAAAATTTATCCATTGTATTATATTGACTAATTACCATTAGAAATCCCATCATGATATCCTCTATATGCTAATTGATATAATGTCCCATCATGTCTTTTTAATTTTCCCTCACATGGAACAATAATATTTTAGACAAGTTTATTGCACCGTAATAGTCACAATAGAGAAATTACCACAAATATATAATTTATAGATCAGAAATTAGTTGTTTAAACCATGACATTGTGTAATCATCTTCCATTAATTCCAAGATAAACATATTAATTGTTGATACATTAATCACCCTTTAAATTCTAGACATACATCATCTCTTGGCATCTCAAAAGTGATATTTGTATATATTTTTTCTTTTATATGAATATAAGTCAACAACAATGTTTATTTGTTGTCCCAAATCAATGAATTGTGATATCTTATGAAAACAGTAGTATAATCCATTAACATATGATATATTACAATTGACATCAAAACAACTCAATTCCCATTCACTGTATATTAAGAAATTGACTAAGAAAATATCATTTTCTAACTGATAACTCATTGGGTACACCCCATGGAATAGATGTGTCTATGCACTATTAAATAAAATAGATTTCTCACAATTTTATATTTCACTATTTACATTCATGGTGATTGTTAGTTTGATAAATTTTTTTCCTACTAGATTAAGAAAATATTTTGATCAAGTCATCTCATATTTTATCATTATCATTCGAAAATATAGTTTTTTTATATATATACGAAAACTCCATCATCATATATAAATTAATCATCATTACAAAGATCAAATTTCTATTACATGTGTATACCATTTTTAAAAACCATGATTTTTTTTATCAACTCTAAAACCATTAAATTAGAAGACCATCTAGAATCATATCATCAACACACTATAACATAAAAATGAAATTCCTATCAATGTGATCTATCGGGTAGAAACAATGGACATATTTTTTAGGCATTAGAACTTTCTCCTAAATTAGTTAGTTTTTATTTTTTGTTCAAAGTATTCGAGAATATTTTAATTCATCTATATTTTTACTATTTTTAAAAATGAATTTGTGTTTCATTTTATCACCACAACTATTAGTT
Organism: Viscum album; assembly: GCA_963277665.1. NCBI lineage: Eukaryota > Viridiplantae > Streptophyta > Magnoliopsida > Santalales > Viscaceae > Viscum > Viscum album. The sequence goes on from OY728121.1 coordinate 505,577,829, forward strand.
TCCAAAAAAATATTTCTTTTTATAGATCATATTGATTAAATTACATCATTAAAATAATTACATCAATATTTTATCATCCAAAATAAAACAAATTGTGGTATGTTTTAATTTTACTATGTTGTATTAACATGGAGTTTTAGAAATATCAATTCCATATTTCTAAAAAATCCATTCAACACTATCCTCACTATATACCATTCATTTCTCTCAGATTGATCGTATGAAACCTAATTTTCCACATGTTTATTTCATAAATGGGGTAAATAAATTGTATTCCATGTTTTATTTTAATGAAAAAATTTTATCTCATAATTTATATAGATATCCACCTTTCAAAAATCTATAAAACACACAACATTTCCCATGCTATATGGATCAACATAATTTGATAACACAAACAATGATTTGTGTTAATCATTCCAAAACACTAGTTGTACTGATCTTTTATACATCCCAAATTTATATTTTTTTATGCTCAATATAGAACATAATACTCCCAAATTTCTTCCCCTAAAAATTTTGGCCAAGCCTCTATAATTGTTGAATATTCATGTATACCATCAGCTAATTTGACTCCAGAACTAAATATGTTTATCCCTTAACCATTCACATGAAATAGTGATATTTTTTAGATAGATTCCTATTTTAATTCTCTCAAATTTTTAATGTTTTCTTCATCCATTTAGATATAAAAAATTAATAATTTCACTTTTCCTTATTATCATCCACCGGGAAATTATGGTAATTCCATTGGACCTACTAATTAAAACAAATTTTTATCATATAATGAATTATCTTTTTTTAATCATCCCAAATTCAAACACCTTGTTATTTATATCTAGATAACATAAATAATCATGAATTATATTTCACTTCTTTCTTACCCCTATATTTGGAAACCACATGAAAAAAGTTCAATACCCCAATGACATTGAGGATAGCTAAATATTTTAAATTTAATAGGCATGTTGATTCTTAAAATATAATGAAAATTAGTTTCATGGGTACATGATTAATTAATATTGTAATAGTATTCACTACATTCACCAAAAAAATTATATATAGTCTTGAAAAAAAACTTCAATTTGGTTAACCATTCAATAAATTTAGTTTTAATATATTATTATATAAATTATTTCCCTAGTATACTACATATAATTCATCATTTACTAATTCCAAAATTTCCAATGATATTAAAAAAAATCATTTTATTCACACAAATCTATTTAATGATCACAATGTTTATAATTGGAAACCCATATCTCATTTAACTATATATTTACATAGCATGAACTATAAAAAAGCATTGGTATATTTATTTTTATTTATACTCTTTCATTCTTTATATATACATAAATGAATGACAAAAGACATTTCTTATCCTCTATGAGATTTGATAGGTTAAATACCACAATCATCCATATACACACACTCGATGATTTCATGTTAAGGTGTTAATCCACTTATTTTAAATCTATAAATTTGGTGTATATATTGTATAAAACTATCATAACATTTTATGTCAAAAACAATCTATCATTTTTATACATTTTCACCTGTCTTTTTTCAACATTTCTCCCAGAGGTTTCAAACCTAGTTCTAAAACATATTCGTACATCATGATTTATAAATTCAAGAATGTGTAGTTACACATCCATTCTATTGATATATAGTGTTTTATCTATTTCACCTATATCTATGATCATGAATAATTGAGCGACCTTCCATAATATATCTGTTATGGAATAACAATTTCCATCTTACCACTACTATAAAATTGGTATCAGTATGAAAATATATTCCATATATATATCATAAATATTTAAATGTATTTAGACTTACACTATTCATCCAAATTGTATCATCACCCTTCCCATAATATCAGGTAATTAATAAACCTCTACATTCAGTCTTATAATAAATGTGAACCCATATTTTTATTTACATCCCTTTTTACCAATAGAGTTGAATTATTCTCGAGAATATATTATCCATTATTCCACTATAATGTTGACATAGAAAAGTAGATTATAACTACACTATAATTTAGATCTAGAAAATAATTGTCCTACAGATTCTGGTCTTCTAGAATTTCCCATGAATCCATACTGATCCTACATATTGTTACACCATGTACCACTATCGTAACAAGATATACCAATCCTAGATGATTTTCTTCTACTCCTCCTTTTTGACTTATCATTAATTAATCATTGAATTATTCATTGATGTGATCACCCACTCCCATATTCACTTAATGAATTTATAAATGGTTATTGAATTTATATTCCCTTCATCATTTCATTCTAAATAATGTTATGAAAATCACAAATATAATATATTAGAAGATATATTAGATACATACTAATATTGAAATTTCCATTTAGGATTTCTAGATTAATGAAAATTTTAATATTGAGTAGACATCATTCATGAATATTAACTTCATTAAATGTAGTTTATATTGATTCAATTTTATATCATTCAAATAATTTCTTGTATATTATCCTTAATGATCTTATTGTTGAACAGTTTCCACATCAATTACCCTTTAGTGAGTTATTTGGGGTTCTGATATATATATTTATTTATATCAGTATGTCTCTATATCAAAGACATTATCATATCTATTTTAGTATTATATTATTTGATATTTAAGCCCTGTTCTGATATATTTATTTACTCACAAAACCCAATTCCTTTATATATATCCTTTCAATCATCCATTTATCAATCATCTCTATCATAACACCTTTTAGTTGAACAACATAATATTTATGAATGAATAAATCATCTATTTTAATTCCCTAAAAAATATAATCATATCCATAAAATCATTCATTCTATACCATGAAATATTATGATGAAATCATATTTAAACACCATAAATCCCACATTATCAATGATATATATGTACAAATTAAAGTTACCTGATCTACATTATATTCAACATCTAGTAATATTATAACCTACAGGTCATAAAATTTCAATATTTTCGAATTATATTGAAACATCACAAACCAAATTTTTATCCATCATATGGCCACAATGGAAGAAACATCTCCAGATATAAAATTCCATCAATTAAAATATATAAGAATATATATTAATTTAATAATGAAAATAATTACCTCTAGTGTGAATTTAAATATTATTTAGTAAACATGAAACAATAATTCAACAGAAAAAATAAATTTAGAATTAAATCATGAAAAAACCCCAATGATGTATTACAAGGTTTAAAATTGTCTCACACATACATTAGAGAATAATTTCACAACATGCATTATAGTGGAAGAAGATTCTTAAAATTATTGTGACTAAATATCTATATATATCACTTTATTAATTTTTAAATATAACAATTATTTTGTATAACTATTTTTTAGATGGTCCAACCCATTTATCAATGTTTCACAAAATTAAAGCATTTTTAGGTGTCCATCTATGGCATTGTGAAGATCCCAATCCATTCATTAATTCATCACCCAACCAAAAAATCACTAGTAGATCAAAAATTCTCAAAAACCTCAATCCATTATACGAAAAATATTGTTGAGATTCATAAAAAAAATACCTACTTCCAATTATCAGAGAATTAATTAATCATCTAGTGATCGGACAACCATAATACGTCCATTAAGAATTTAAAATTTCTGAAAAAATCATTTATTCTTATGAAGAAAATTTCCTATACTCTTGAAATAACATATAGTTCTCCATATATCATCCTTCTTTTGAATATAATCCATATCATAAAGTATCTATACAATCAAAATCTATAAATAATAGGATAAATATATCTAATTTATGTGGACCTGATAAATATAGGGAGGGAGAAAATGTATATACGATTATTATGGTATGAGTGTAGGAATAAAAATTAGTATAAAAATGGTAAATGTTTTACAAAAAGGTCATGGAATCTTTTAGTTTTTAATAGTACTACCATACTGATGTAGGTAACATAACAAAATGTGGCACCCAATTTAAAAATTTAATTGTTGGGATCATATCATTTGAATAAGGAATACTAAAAACCCAATGTTAGTTTTTATGGAGGGAAAAATGATTCTCCAAGTGTTTTATTTCTTTTTGAATGATGTGAACAATAGGGGTATGAATGAATCAATTTCTTGAATGATGAATTCTAATATAGGTCTCCATTCTCCCTTAGGATAATTTCTCTTATGGGGTCCTTTCCAAATCCTATGTTCCTTATTAGGTAGAGTAGACATTCATTAATCCTTTTACTGATAATGTAATGCAGAGCCTATATATAAAAAATTTAGTGCCATATTTATTGAATGGTAATCAAATTACATGTCAAAGATAAATTTTTATTAATCTTTGAGAGACTTCAGACATAATCACTACTATAAAAAATAAAATATCTCATCATTTAGGCACAAATAATTATTCATTAATGTTACCCCTTGAGCGGATCATGAATTTTATTCATCATCATTAAACATTGAATGGGGAAACATTATCCAAGGGTGAGGTATGGCTCTTAATAATGAATTTCCCATAATAGAATCTAGAATGTCCAAAGAAGGGAAAAAATTGTGGGAACAACTGATTCTATATCAATGAATAAAAAATAACAATATAATCCATTCATGTCAGAAAAATAACTATTATCTAGAATAAAAATAATTTATCATGTAATGATGGGAGTGTATAAATTAAAACAAAAATGAAATATTGTGAAATTCTTATTCAAAGAGAATATTCATAAATGGTAACAATACTATTATTACTATATTTGAGTTTTCTCTAAGATCTACCACTACAATATTTTTCCGTATAATTTTCAGCCTCATATTTCACATAAATATAAAATTTATTCCTTAATATAATAATAGAAAATAAGAAATAATCTGATTAACTGCTAAATAATTAACAATATATAAATAAATATCATAATTTTCAATTATATTTATCTTATAAAAATTACCCACGTAATAAAAAGGATTATATAGGAATGTCATTATGTTTTACCAGGAAATTAATTTTTTAGTATTTATAGTAGAATTCAAAAAAATCATATAAGGAATAAAAAAGTATTTAAAATATTAACACGAAAAACCTTACCAATTGAATAATATAGACTTAATTTTATCCTGTATATATAAAAATTAATATTTTAAATGTGTTTAGAAAACTGAAATCCTCTATTTTTATTGGTATGTGACTAATGAAATGATAGTTAAATTCCATATTTATATTATGATAATGTAATAGAAAAATATTAAATAAAAATATGGTGAGAAAATATCATCACAGAGAAACCCCCGAGTTATTACATGATTACGAGAAATATAAAATTGTGTGAAAATAATGTTTAATCTACTTGGGACATAATAGAGGTTTCACATGCTATATATCTATCATATTTCGGCAGGGTAACCCAATTTCAAATAATGTATCTATTTAAAAATAAATACATTTCATAAATATGGGTTTAAAATTCTATGCAAAAAGGAGATTTAATCTTATTTGGATAATTTTTATATTTTAATGCTTTAACAATGGTGTTAAATTTGAATGAAATTTGGTATGATATAAAAATGATATCTCTCAGAGGGAGTTGAGTCCACCATTATGACCAAAAAAACACTTCAAATTCCATAGAATGTTATAGGAGTTATTATTTAAGAGAGTCATGAAGAGAGAATGGAGACTCATTGTGGAAATCAATGAGAATATGGATATGATATTTATGTGTGAATTGAGTTTAAATCCATGAACTAAAGTACTAGATATTTTATATTTCAATTATCTTATGTGGTGTAATACTCTCTAAAGATCCCCCGTACAATCATCAATGTTCCAATATATTGGTTAGTGAAAAAAAATGCAATGATAATTACAATTGAGTAGTTTTATTATGATTACTTATATATGATGTCATTGTTAATATATTTAACTATTTATTATCATATTTTACTAGTTTTAAAAAATATTTAACAAATATCACAAATTATGAAATTTATACAACATAATTACTACTATTTTATCCATCATCTAAAATTAATGTTATAGTTAGGTACATTAATTTTTTTTAAATGATTTATTTTTAAGAAAATAAATTAGTTTTAGGGAGAACACTATTTCATTTCTACTGGGTTTTTAAAATAAATTCCCCTTTAATAATTGATATATATAATATTTTTACAAAAATTTATTATATAAGGTTTGGTTTTGTGTTGTTTTTATTTTAATTAGTCGGACTAGCAAATATTATTCTATTAGTGACTCTAACTATATTTAACGTATCTTATAGAAAATTCATATTAAACCATAATTATTATATTTATATTTTCATTATGACTTAGGAAAACCAATAATCAATTTACTTCCTTCGAAAAACTGATGAGTATACATGCTAACTTAAGTTCTCATTAAATTATTCTATGTTATATTCATTCAGGACCAATTAACTCATTCATTTACCCTTAATATTATCAAATTCTAATAATTGAATTTTAAGAAATATATTCCCAATTGTTGAAATTTACAGTTATCATATAATAGAAATATTTATTCTTACATACTAAAAATTAAAACATTCTGATATTCCAAATAACACTTATAATTTTATAAATATTTCGATAAAAAAAATTTCTTTTTTGTAGCAGAAATGTATTATAAATTTTTTTATTATAGAATAAAATACCTGAGACATCCACATTATACAAAAATTATTTATTTATTTATCAATTTTATATTATTAGATATAAATATAATAGTAAATATATATTAATGATTTTATTTACATAAATATATAATAACAAAATATCTTAGTAAATTAAAGATTCATGGGTATTAAATTACACTATTTATAATATTTTACGCTATATTTTTTCAGTAAATCCATCAAAAATATCTCATTAGACTTTTTGTCACATCCATTGGTTACCATGTTACCTCCATAAATTAGTGATTCCTCCAAAAATTCATCACATTTCGATCATATAATATTTTATAATATTTCATGTCATATCTAGATTATTAATAACCTCTTCATTATATGATAAGTGAGGCTTCATGTAAACTTTATCAACCATTTGAACAAGTGATGTGATTGGAATATACTTCCATATATGTGATATTTAGATGTTAACATGAAATTGAGAATGTTTTTTGTGTGTGAATAATTGATAGTTAACATCCCCTATCCACTATAATAATTTTAGATGGAAAAATGTACAATGTTATTAAATTTTATTTCTTTTTTAATTTTATATCATTTTTTAGAGAGATGTCATTATTAAGTAATTTTCACTTTCAGAAAATTTATGATCCTTCCTATTATTTTTAGTATAAATTTTATTTTTTATGCTACATTGATATGATTATATATGTATTTCACCTTCTCAGATGTCCCCTAACATATTTTGTGCCCACTAATTTATTTTCCCATTCATCGTCCACACTTATAATAGTTCAACAAATCATTCCATAAAATACAACATGATGTGGTATTTATATGTTAGAATAATAACTAATATTGGATATAAATTCCATTAGGAAGAAATATTGATCTCATATTCCTTGTAAATTATGTGATATGAACATTGAATAATGTTTAATGTCTATATAATCATTTTATATAGTCAATATTTTATATGACGATAGGTTGGGTTAAGATTATTCCCAATTTTTAATGACTTATAAAGACACCTGTATCATTTATCATTGAAGTTTAGTTCATGATCAATTACTTTTGATATAGGTTTACCATGATTATTAACGACTTCATTTCATATAACCTTGGAATATGGTCAAGATAATATTCATCAAACATTTCTATGAAATATATAGAAACTCATATTTATTAAACATTAATTATTGATTTATTAGATTTGAATACCCAAAGTGAAATAAATATTATCAACAACACATAATTTTTTTTATAATTTATTACATAATGAAAAACAATATATAACTGTTATATTTAAATTATTGAAAACATCCATAAAATGATAAAAATATTCTATAGTTCTTAATAGTACATGGGAAAACCTTGGTACAAAAGGAGGAAAGGGGTGATATATAAAGTTCAGTAATAGAATAAAAAATCCTAGTATTATAAGGCTATTATATGTTGGGAAATATTTATTTAAATGGGACATAAATTGGGATGAGAATCTAAAACATGAAGTAGAGGAATGATATAGCATGATAAAATAATAGAAACATGGGAATGTGAAACAACATTAAACATTAAATCAGAAGCATATGTCAGGGTTAGCCAACAAGAGATAATAACATAATATTATTAGAATGAAATCATATAAAAATACATGTAATTTCATGAGACTAAATCATTACTAAATTAATTGTATTGATAACTGGTTCACACATGATAATCAAACCACGTACATGCATATGAGTCCCATAAAGATTATATAACAGAAAGAATTTTACACCACTTGTAATCTGATTGTTATGTACAATTTCTTAAATAAAAGGATATAATCATAGATTAATTATATTTATAAATTTGTTAATACCCCAGAGTTTACATGGTTATGGGTATACAACTCATAAATGTTCTTCATGGAAAATTATAGTGACATTTAGACATTGTAACATAAACACATGGAGATTAAGAAAATGGTTAAGTGAAAGAGAATGGGAAATTTAATCACGTCGAAGTAAAAAATAAATTACTAGGGATATGTAATAATATAATCCAACTTTATTTATTTTATTTATAGGAATATTAAAAGGAGGGTCCATGAATAACAACATGGAAAGCAAAATGATAATATAATTGTGGCATCATTAGAGGGGTATATAATGAATCATTTGATGAATTAATGGGAGTTAATGTTGTAAATAATCATATTATGATTTAGAGGTATGTAATAGAGATGAGGAATATCTTTTAACATCTATATTAATTGGATAAAAATGATTATTACATAAATTAGATGCTTGAGTAATGTGGAGAGTGAGAGTATCGATTACCTATAGAGGGTGATTCCAAATTTTTCGAAAGAGAATATTAAGAGCTTGGGGCACCTTGGTTGTAATTTATAAGGGTATATAATATTAAGGACTTTCTAAATATTTTTTTGGTCTAATAAAAATTAGATATTTTTTGGGATTATATTCGAAGAGAAAAGGTGGTTCATTATTATCTTCCAATATTATGTTTTAGAATTTATAAAATAAAAAAAATATTGATTACATTTTTTCACATTATTTCATAATAATAATATTTTTAAATTATTTTTTTATTCCATTTACTAAATTAAATAATATATTATATCTGTATATGTTGTTTTTAGTCTTGTTTGTAAATAAAATATTTTGATACCATAAATTATAATATAGGTTTTAGAGGATTCATAAAGGCTTTATAAATTAGAAGATATCCCCCAAGAACAAATTATTCCAAGTTTTGGACATAGATATATTATTTTATACCTTCTATATAATTTATTACAGTAAATTGGGGATTTTATGTTGTCATAATACACACTGTATATTTTTTTTATTAAATTTTAACCCAAATATTCGATTTTCTCAGAAAAACATAAAAAAAATACACATTTCATAATTTCAATATTTCTATTCTAAAAATTATATATATTTTTTAAAAATAGTTTTACAGAATTTTGAAATATAACTATTAAAATAAGAATCAAGACTTATAGGGGAATTCTATGTTTTCATGACAATAATAGTTTTTAAACCTTACAAAAATTACATTGGACTTAATAAAAATTATAATATCATTTAAATATAATAGAAATTATTATTTTTTATTAATATAATGATTTATTTTTTATTTTTTAAATTCATAAAAAAATGTATTTCTTAATAGGATATTCATATAACACAAAAATACAATTTTTTTTATAATATCAAAATTAAAATCATAAACATAGTAATGATAATTAGAAATAAATACAACAACAAATTAATTTTAAGTATAATATTCATAATAATATAATTAAAGATGGATACATATAACTTTATTACACTAGAGAAATACCTAATGGTAAGTTCCATGATGGAGTGATTTTTAAGGGGCAGTTTGATGTACAATTCATAGGTGGTGATCTCGATTAGGATGAACATCTCCCATTAAGAGATTCACTCATTAATTACTTGTTGGATCTAGAAATGTTCTTGGTTATGGTGAATCCAAATTATGTTATCAGCTTTGAAATATTTAATAAATGATCTTCATAGTTTACAGTCCTACTAGTTTTTTCCATTGAATATTTTGATTGTGTCAATTATATATAGAAGAACCCTATATTTATAATAATCATATTACCACTTATCAGTGAATAATTTTAATATGGTTTAGATTATTAACATTTTTTAAATATAATAGGATATATAAACAATGGAAGTTATTTTTATTTCTATAAACATAATAGATTATTTAACTCAATCATAATGGAAATATTATTTATAAAATAATGGGTCATTGCAATCTCCCCCCTTTTTTGAATTTCACAATTAAAATTTTCAATTCACATAATATAATGGATAAGGGTAAATATATTTCATCACCTCATATATTTTACAAATCTCTTCTTCAAAGATATGGTATCTCTATATAACTTTTAAAGGTGTGTTTTCTTATTTAACATCCAATTTTCTCTACACTATAAGATCTTTACTGGCTACTCCACATATTAAATGTCATTCTCATATGGTACCACACCAATATTTATAACATGTGATGTGTATATTATGCACTTCCCTAATTGGGATACATGAAACACATTATGTACATCAGATATGTTTGGTGGTAGTGTTAATTAAAAAGCCTATATTCCTATGTGACCAAATACCTAAAACATGATGATGTATCATGGACTATGAATTTTCTTCATCCCAAGTAAGATGTAATTAATAAAATTATATATATAATGTAATAAAATACCACATTTTAAAAAATCTAGGCCTCATAAAAAAATGATGAGGATATTCTGTCAAATCATTGAGTCCCTGATGTGATGTGGAATGGGCATGACCATTTCCATCATTTCCCTAATAATTCCAATACCTAGAAGTTTTTAATAACCACAATCATATCATCTTATATGTTTTCTAAACAAAATTCCCTAATGTTCTCCATAGGGATCCATTTGTGTTTTTTGATTGGTGACTATTTTGTTGTGGTAACTTAACAAATGAAATATGTTTATCATATGCTACATTGAAATCCACTGATCATGATCTAGGAAATTTCATTAAGATTCTGTAAATTCATATTACATATTTCATATATTTAAGAGTGATAATACGTGATGAAAATTGACAAAGTATTTAGATCATGGTGGAGAATATTCTAGAACATGGAGGTAAATTGTTGATCTCAATCATATATAATCGATTTGGGTGTTAAATAATCCTTAAAAACTTCTCTAATGTATATCCAAAAATTATGATCAAGTGAGAATAAATCTAAATTTTTAATTAATTTATAAGACTTTAATATAATATACACCACATCCAATATTGATTTGAATCGACATTTTTTATTTTGATGACTTTTGAAAATGTTTATGGTTAGGTATTCCTATTTCCATTTTGGTATGGTTATTGGTTTAATTATCCCCTTGTATTTTTTACTTTTATCATTTACTTTTTGACATAAAAGACATTGTTGGGTATATTACATGATCACCTTATTTATATTTTCTCAAAATTATAGCTCATGGTTTTTTCAATTTATATTTTGGCTATTGGAATTGATGAATACGTTTTTGCTCGGTACATGAATAAATTTATTATTCCTTTACTAAATATGTTATGCAACACATAGGCTTTATCAAAATTATATAAATCCTTATTCATTAATTTTTAACTATGTGGAATTTGATTTTCTTATAGCCTCCTAATTTTTATGAATATTCAAATCATGTATTTGATAATTAATTATCATCTAAAAAAGGATTGTTCAAAAATAAGTTAGGAATTTATTAATGATGTTCATTCATTTATGATTCCCATATCCATACTTTTCATGTATAAGAAGATTTCAACATTCTAAATTATAATAAGTGATTAAAATTTTAAATCGATTCATCTTAGAAGATCATCTTCTTTATTTTCATTGTCATGAATGATTTTTATTGAGATTTTATTATTCGTTATTACCTCTAACCAAATTCACTGGAGCATATTGTTCTATTTGTTTAGGAATATATACATGATTAACATATAATCCATTTATATAAAAAAATCTCCCAAAATAGATAATGATACATTCTTATCAATGAGGAGAATATTGCACTAAACTCCATATCATTCTTTTGGTAGTTCAATTCATGAAAATTAAATTTTCATGAAACATGGTTTTTCACTATTTTTTATAAATTTGTATACATCCCAAACCATTATTAGAATAATTTTTATACACCATGAAATGTCCCCAAATTTTATGTAGTTTAACTAAAGGTGTAGTGATAGGTATTTTTTCAACTCCTAAATTCTCTATTCAGATTAAATATTCCAAAAATAGGACTCCATTGTGACTTATCTTCATTATAGGGGTTGAAATTCATGAAAAAATACTTACAGATTTATGATTATATCTAGCTAATCTATAGAATATATGTATTTCTAGATGACAGTTTGGTCATGTACATCCTTCATTTCGTATTTTTTGAAGGGTCTATAGATATACCATTTCTATTGATAACATTCCAATTAATGAAACTTCTTTCAAATAGAACTCAATGATTCCACTATTATTATATAGCTTCTCCATTCGTATAAACTATAACATAGTGATTAGATACCACTGATTTTATTCCTTGGTTTTGGATAATACTATAATATAAAATATAAATATTACCCAAAAAAATCAATGTATCTCAAAATACTATATTCATCAAGTTAATTATGATATCAATAAAATTAGTGAGTCGTAATGGAATTACAATGAAATCATATTTTCTATCCATTGTAAAAATAATGGACTTAGAGATATCCCACATGTTCACCCTTACATGACAATAACTCAACTAAAGATCCACCTTGGATATGTATTGGGTACTTTGTAGCTAATCAAACATTCCATAAATCTATTATTATGGTAATTTGTTTCTTTATCATTATCTTTTTGAGCCCACTATAGTTAATGAAAATATGCATTGACTGATAATTCATATTAATAAAGAGGATATGTGAACTATATGGTGAATCAAATTGGTATATGAACCATTAATATAGATTCTTCATTTTATTATTATATTTCTCATCAACATCCACAATACCTATTTTACATGTAATTTTGAATATTGGAAAATCCCCAAGTATAAACTCCAGTTAATGATAACCAACATCGATATAGTCAATACCAGGAAATTATTCAAGAAACACATCAATGTATTCCCTAACAATGGTAATGTATTCAACGATTATATTTTCTTTACTCTCAATAATTTGAATAATATACACATTCTCCTAGTGAAATAATTTCCCTATTTGAGGTTATGATACAAATGAATACTATTCCTCCTTTATACAGATTCATAGAATCAAATATTGATTCATGGTACATAGGGTGAATTTTTTTTCCCATAAAATTATGTTGTCTTTATAAATGTAATACCATTACATAACATGGATTAGACAAAATAACACTAATATTAGAATGAAAATAATTTCATGATTATCATTCTAAAAATACTTAATAATTTATACAATAATAATATATAAAATCAATGATGATATAAAATAATTTTAGTTGGTGACTTGTCTTCACAGAAATCATACAAGATATGGTAATATGGTGTGAATATAAATAGAAAATGACATGCATAATTCCAATTTATAGGGTACATGTAGATCATAATCATTATCCATCTCAACATAGGGATTTCCATTTTTCCATTATTATTTGAGATTGTTGATTCCCATCATGCTTCTTATCCTTTGGAATAGGGAATTGTCTTGGTGAGTACCTAGCTTCTCCACATTTAAGATGTAGAACTGTATATTGTAGAATATATTGATCATTATTTCCATACATCACGTTATTAATTTTTTCATGAATTTTATTTACATTATTACCTATAATTATCAAAATAAAAACTATCCTAGTTCATTTCGAACATTTCCCTGGGTTACTCTTTCGACATTATTTTCATAAGAGAATGTTGGGTCATCTATCCATTGTCACCATTATTATATGACCATATTTGATATGTTGAAATTATATCCATTGATATAATTTGAAATTAATCTATTTCAGAGAAATTGTTAGTTATTTTTATACATGGTGTGAAATAATTGAAAGATGTCTTACTTGAGCTCCCACCGTGTTAAGAATCTCATTTAAGAATTCATCACATTTTAGATAACATTATTTGATTAATTGGTTCACCCTATTTTTGGACCATTGTATCAACAAAGGGAAAATTATGGATTATTATTTTTAATCTATTAATCAAAAAATGGAAACAAAATAAAATTAATGGTATATTTTATAAATGAAATTAATTCATTATATTATGAATTTTAGGATTCTAAATAAATTATACTTGTTATATTTGATAACATAAACATTTATTGGAATTTTCATTCCATTAATAATTGATCATAAACATATTTTGAATTTTCTAATTCATATATCTTGATAGTGTCAAACCAGGTGTTCATAATGTATCATTTTCATGCACCATATGAATATTGGGTATATATAAAAATGCCATTTGTGGGATTATTTCACATAGGTATTATTGTGCTAGAGCCATATCCACTACTAATATACATAAAGTAATTTATTTTCATGGAAACTACTTAATATATTTTGAAACACATCATAGGTATTTTTCCTTATACTATGAATTATCCCCAATTAATCGAATATAATTTGCTAATCTTATTCTCACAAATAACTACACTTTCTTCTGATTCCAACTAGTATGTATGTAAATATTTCAAGTCAAATATAACTGAAATATATCAGGGAACTACATTGGTGGATACACCTCTGGGGTGGGGCACACCATCATCGCTCGTCAAAACCACATTCCCATAAGTCTCATTGGATGAGATTTGTACCTCCTCTAATGCTCACATGAGAGAGTCTTCAAGGGAAATTGCCTACAATACTGTTAACAATTAAAGTATATGAAGAATACACTTATATATTACTCTTCTTAAAATGATGATAATCTATGATGGGGAACATAGTTTATGAAAACTTATATGTGAGTTATCATAAGAGTATTTGGCACTATCAAATGATATTTACACATGATAGTGTCCTAGATGCATGTTTATGATGACCTTCACACTAGTATTTTTTTACGATTGTATTTCATTAGATATTCATATATTCAAGTGTGTATATTTTTCAATAGACATTAATATCATATTTAATACATATCATGACTTGGTTACAAATATTTATTTCCAAAACTATTGACTTAAAATATTCACTCTATGTAGGAAAAATAGGTTACCCCAAGATCAGTGTGTTATTAATGAATATGTTGGGGATGGATTTTCCCCTTTGAGTTTTTTTTGTAAATATATTTATCTGATGATTATAATTTAACCATAATAATAAATTACAGGGAGATGGTTATGTAGACATATTAATTATAGATAATCAAATAATGATTCAATGATCATTATGGTAGATGATATAATAATAAAAACTTATTGAACCATTCATATATTTTAATCATGAACATTATAAAATTTGATATAGTTACATT
Organism: Viscum album; assembly: GCA_963277665.1. Classification (NCBI taxonomy): domain Eukaryota; kingdom Viridiplantae; phylum Streptophyta; class Magnoliopsida; order Santalales; family Viscaceae; genus Viscum; species Viscum album. Next base: position 505,593,545 of record OY728121.1, read on the forward strand.
AAAGAAAAATCAAAGAGGGATACACACAAAGTGTTTCTATTGGAATCAATTTAATTATACTTGAATTTATTTATTATAGTAAATATTATTCTCATGTATAAAGAATAATTTAATTCATGATTTATTGATCTCCTACATTATTTAATATTTATATTCAATGAAATTATTTATTACATGGATATAAAACATTTATATACATAATGAATAAAAATTTAATAATAAATTTATTTGATTATTTTAAAATTTTGGAGGATTCAATAATGTCAATGACCATGTTTGGTGGAAAATATTAATTTTCCTAACATAAAAATATGATTTATTGTTACATTAGTTATGTAATACTACAAGAATGTAATAATATACTTAATTTTGAATATAATGGGGTCATATAATTTTTAATATATTATTTAATATATATTTTTCTATTGGATAATATTTTAACCCGAACCCTAACTGTATAAATTGAAAAAAATGTGTATTGTGAAGAGTTTTATTTAAATAGATAATCATTGTAAACAATTAAATATAGAGATCTCCCTCAAGAGAAGCATAGTATTTAGAGATTAAAATAATTCCTATATCATATCATGGATTAGAGTGAATGGTTTATAATTAAATCATAAAGGAATCCTCATATTACTAATGTGAAATCACCAAGATGATTAATCTCATATGGTAGAACCTAAAAATTCCACAGTGTTTTTTGGAGATTGATAGATCACATGTGAATAAATTATAGTTGCATTAAGAATAAGGATCCTAATATCATTATTATATTTTACCAAAAAAATATTATATGATCATATTATTCTTTGAAAAAGTATACTCAGACAAATTTATTATTTCTTTGATTCATTATAAATTTATTATAACTTATTCAAGAATGATTAACACTTTTTTATACTAACCATCTTGGTAAAAATTCCTTGGACAATTTCTCTCGGTCAAAAAGATTATATATTATAAAATATGTGAATGATCCATTGATTGAAATATTATTGGTTGGACCTAACCCGAATAACAACATCCATTATGCATAGTACCTTCAGAATGGTGAATAGGGGGGTTGTGAGACCCACATATTCACTGTAAATTTTATTCCATGTGTATTTATAATTTATAAGGATACATTAATTTTACATAAATATTAGGAATGAAAGGTATAATTATTGAACATTCCCATTTTTCCATGGTTATAATTCATTATTTTCTAAAAACATTATGTTTAACCACACTCTAATGGGTTTTGAGTTCCTTTTTATAATTACAATGTAACAAGTAGGGGTGGTTCATGGTTCAATCAAAAAGAATCATTTATTTTGGGAAACAATTTGGGAGCTATATGGAATATGTTTTTCTAGCACATGGATTTCACATAGTTTGTTAATAAATGAAAAATTAATTTGAATCTAATTTTAAATTTGGAGGATCTATTTGGATTAATTGCAGTACAATATTTCAAAATATGTGGCATCAACTGGTAAATATTTTTTTTACGAATGATTATGAAATATATTCCACATTTATGGTGCATGGTTTGGAATTGTGTGCATCCAAATCATATAACCTTCATAGATTTTTTAAAAATATAACATACCCGTTTTTCTATGCACAAATCAAATCCTATAACCATATTTTCTCCCCCTCCCTCTTCTTTGAATGAGATAGGATCCACCTCATATATAGTCTCATCCCACATCCTCCCATTTAGGTTATCATATAAGACAGATTGATTTGGTTTTCCACATGGAAATTCCATATTAACCAATTTATATCATATATTAATTATTTATATTTTTTTATATTTTTTTCTATGAACTATAATGTTGTTGTTGGCTACCTTAAGGGAATGTATTGGATTAGATAATTGGTCTTTCCACATGTATGGGCTATAATGGAAATGAATTGAATATTTAGATTATTTTCTATCATATGTGTTGGCTTCTAAAATGATAATAATTGAAGTGAGTTTCCTGATACCTTTTCCTGGAATTCTATAAAATTACAATAATTTTGAAATGTTTAGAGAAAGGGTTTCTCTTTAAATTATTTATTTATATATGACCCATTATAGGCTAGGTCAATTTATAATGGATTAGAAAATGAAAAAGGTATGGGATTCCGAGTGATGTGTTTGTTAAAAATATTTAAATATCATTTAAGGAATAGATTTTGTTTTGAAATTTTGGAAAAAGATATCTTGATTTTTTTAAAAGTTTACATGTGTTAATTTACCTTTAAACCTAGTCAATGGGTATTTTAACAGTGTTTAATATAATTTTTTGGAGTTTTTTATTTTAAAATGGAGTTTCTAAACCCTCATCGTTATATTTGAACCCTTTTAACCCCTTGGTTATTTAATAAATCATTGGTTTTTAGTGTATATAAATTTTGAGGAAAGAAAAATCAGTTATCTGATTTCAATGGCCTTATTTATCTCATGAATATTATGTTTTGAAATTCATTTTTTAATTTCAATGTTTTAAAAGGTTTTTAATGGGAAGTGTGAGAATCCCAATATGTTTTAATGGTATTTAGATAAAATTGGACTCAATGGTATAATTTGTAAGATTTTTAAAAGGTGTTTTGTATTGGAATTTTTGTAATTTTTTTAAAAGTAATGGATCATTTTGAATATCTTACTCCTAAAGGATTCCAAGATGCAACGTCTCATCTACATCTTGTAATATTCTTCCTCTCGTAGTATGTCCATTTTTTGAGATATCCTACTTCTCGATCTATTTGAAAGTAACCATATATAATAGGTCTACCAAATGTATCCATGAGAACATCTTGTCTCGATATGTATCGATGTATCCCTGAGCAGTTTAGTATCACTATGACATGGAGTCTCGATATCACTTCAAAATCCATGGACATAGGATTTAGTTCAATGCACACTCATTCTGGGAGAACTCACTCCATGAGAAACGAACTCATCAGATACTCTCTCATGAGGTTCGACATCTTTGGGCCCCACCCCAATAGAACACATTGAGAAATACCTATTGCATGATGATCAGGTCTAGTAACAATTTAATGAAACAAATATCTATAAACAAGTGTACATTGATACATTAACCATGTATATCCAGATACACTCAAAACAAGAAATAATGAAATATAAGGTATGTTGTATCCAACTATCGGTCACATGTCCTAAAATACAGATAGGGAATTTTTAATAACACCGAAAACCCAGCCTGTATTACCCTACACCATAGGGGATTCACAAATAATACCAAGAAACCTATGATGTGGCTCATAATACATGGGATTCAAAAAAATATAGTGAACCCTTGGATACAACTCACTAGATGGAGGTTTAATGACCTACACTTGGAGGACACGTTAAAAAAATAACTCTATTCTGGATAATTGGCTATCATTCTTGCCCCAATGATAATTTTAAACTCTATATAGTACTCTTATCTCATGGGGATTTCCATGAAATGTCTTACCGAACCCTCGAGGGAAGATTCAAAGCTATTCTACTCACTTATATTCGTCCTTACTAACATCTCAACAAGCCATCACCAATATAATTCATCGTTGTGAGAATCTCAATGCAAGAAACAGATTGTCAAAAAATCATGTAGTTTAAAAGGTATGTTTTTTTGTAAAAATGGGCATGTAGGGTCAGGGTTTAGCCCCACCAGGTCAGACTGAACCGACCCAAGAAGACCTGGGGTCCACTGACCCAACCCAGGTCCGACCTAGTCCATCGAGTCCCCCCATGTCCGATGAGTTCGACATGACCTCCTGGTTCAGCCTGGGCTACTATCCTCAATGCAGATCGATTTGGTCCAATTTTTTCCATGACAGCTTGTCGAACCATGGGTGTGGCCCTGCCTGAGGCACTAGCACTAATATGAGGCAGTGGCCCCGGCCCAATTCTAAACTTCATGTTCAACCCAACCTTCTTGAGTGGGCTAGTGTGCTCTGTCTAAGACACGATGGGTGTCACTTCTTTGAAACAACTATAACATTATCAACCAGTCTCCTTCGCAGTGCAACGTGTTTGTGGCCTCCAGCCGAATGATACTGTAGTGATCCGCATCTTCTAAAGACAGCTACAAACCATTTATGGCATCCCGTTTCCGCTTCCTGTGGTGAATGCCACCAGCCTACTTCATGGCTATCGGTATGCTGTTAGGGCCAACTTCCAGCCACTGAATTCATTATGGTGGTCCGTTATTAAAATCTAGAAGACATTCTAATGTCCTATTGTTGCATTCTTCATTACTAGGGTTTTTAATCTTCACTGTGATCCACTGCAGCGCAATGTAGTCTGAGAAAAAATATATCTTATGCCACCTTAATATATTTTCAATCATTGTTGTCTCACCTATATCGTTCCATATCCATTCTAGATCCAGTAAATTAGATAATTTCACAATTAAATGGTTTCACAACGATCGATCTTTCATCAACCAATGAAGAACACAGAGAATATGGGGGGAAAAGCACTCTAGGAATCATGTGGATAAAAACTCGACCATTTTTCATTCCATCCTCAATTCGTTCCATTGGAAAAATCACGAAAACAACGAATAAACTAAAAATAAATAAACAATAATAAATCTTTAATATAACCCTCAATATTAAACCCAATCCCCAAAATATTCAATATCCGTGAATCAATCTGTTCGTCGATCGATTCAAAATTGTCGTATGAATTCAAAGATGGAGAATGATGGGAATTTAAATAAAAAACCCTACCTCATGTTTCCTTACTTGAACACATAGATTAAATTCATGTTGTCATGATGATCCTTGATCTTCCCTCATTGGTCAATTTTTCGATTCATGATAGAAGTACGTTGGTAGATGATAGGGTCCACCTAAATAAATCACATCCTCACTTGTTCCATGGTACACTCATATATCCAATACCTGTTACCATTTTTTATTTATAAGGATTTTGAAAAAATTGAATAATTTTTATTTAAATATTTAATATTTTATCTCATCCCAAAAAATAATTTTCATAGTTGCATGTGTCGGCCAACATTTGACCCCACCTAAAGAATGAAATCCATCATGATCTAAATGATGGTTTCATATTCTAAATCTGATTCACAGTTCCAGAGTTATGGGGCTTTAAAAATAAAAAAAAATTATTTAATTATTTTATTTATGTTTCTTCCATTTTGGGTTTTCTCACAGTAGAACTATGCCGACTAAACCTAAGTCAAACCTAGTGTAAACCCACTTCTCTAAATGCAACGGTGCATTTCATATTTCAGATCCCAAAGCAGTTTTTGAGATGATAAATTTTTTGAGTAAATTTCTAACAATTTTTTTAAAACATAACATTTTTTTATGGATCATTCTAAGAACTCCAGTCCTTAGAATCACATGACGTCTAAGTAACTAGTCTCCTAATATTCCCATGATTTTTCTAAAAATGAAACTGGGAAAATCCGAGTTGTTACATTCTCCCCACATTATGGATTTACACTAATGAAATTCCATACATGGTTTACTTAAACAAATGGTGAGATAACCATGAAAGAATATGAACTTGGCCCTCCCATGTGATCCTCTAATTCTCCCCGTGTTACCTCTAAACATAAACCAAGGAATAATATCATACAAAAAGGATCGTTAATCATCATTGGGAATTTTAACCAAAATACTCCAATGTTGATGTCTATCTCACCCCAAATTATGATGTGAAAAGGGATTATAAAATATTCTACTCCCATGAGACATGTGGAAGATGTTGGTTCTCTAGTACAACTACAGGTTTGATCCAAGTAGTATGAAAAATTGAAAACTTTATGCAGAACCTGAATGAGGGACTATTAACCTCAAAAATAGCTTGCCACCCTGGAAATATGTATCTATCCCTCATCGAGGGTAGACCCAAAGGAAGACATGGTCTCTTCCCCCAAATACCGAATGATACTCACCATATTCTAGTACAAAACAAAAAATATCAATTATAATTCTTTATCCATTCTTAAATGGCCTAAACATTTTCTACAAATGCCTCTTATAATCCCTTACACAATTTGGATGTAGAGTGAGCATCATGATCTGAAAAAATGGTCAATGAAACTCCATGGAGTCAAACTATATCTTGTACGTAGAGACATCCCAATCCCTCTACTAAACAATATTCCATGGTCTTTTGGAAGTTGGAATACTTGTTGAGTAGCTCAACGACCAACATGATGGTATCAGGTCTCCTAGGTGTACCTGGTATACCTATCACAAAGTATGCAAAAAACCCTTCCCGCATCCATTGGGTACCCCAAGAAAGAGATGAAACAACTAACATCATTTATTCAAACATGTACATATTATTTTATCTCAATAGGGTTTCCAAGATTCAACCTGTTTTGTTATCCTCGGTGTCCTCCTTGACACTCACATTCATGCCCCGATTGATATTTTCGTTTTTGACATCCAATGATACTATTTCACATTATCTAAAAGTAATAATGTTCTCCCCACGATTCGATTTTCCATCAAGGGTACTCTCTATATAGAACTAAGCATGTAAAGACTCATAGTAAATTTCACTATGTTGAACCTCCCCAAATCATTTTAGATTGGATGGGTAAAAACCCATGACTGGAGATAAAAAATCTCCATCTCATCCACTAAAGATAACCGTAATGAGGCAAACTGCTCCAATGAATCATTCACTAACTGTAAATTATATTTCCTACTGATATATTCTGCATCAACATTCTCCTTACAAGTAGTATATACACACTCTATGTCATAGTCATGTAGGAACCTTAGAATCACCAATATCTTAAACTCAGGTCCTTTTAAGAGAAGAAATATAAGATAAAATTGTAGTTTGATAAGGAAAATGTATCACTATCCCATCAAGTAGTATGACCACATCACCAATGTGATGTCTACCCATTCTATGTCATGATTACGAGTAGTATCATTTTACTTTTCAAAATCCATATCAACCCTCACGAGATTCATGGAAGCTCTATAATCTTGAGGTGATGTTTCATAGAATCAGAAGACTTCTCAAATTTAAGATAGACACATCCAGATATTTTCATGTAGTCGGTTCTCTTGAAGGGGGTACAGGACCATCCTCAAGTGTTTCTCATGACCCTCCTTGGGATCTATGTACACTATGATTTTATTAACAAGGATCACCTTGGGATATCCATGTTGAATCATTGGGTATTAATAATCCCTTGATCTTTAAGTCCCCCATCTACACCCCCATCTCATGGACCTCCTCAAGAGCCTTCCGATAAATTGACAAAAATATTTGGCTTCCCAAGGGTGTAGACCAACACATATGTATAACTCTCAGTGGAGATGTAATCTTGGAACATAATGAAGATATACATTCTTATTCACTTCTACCAATAAGAAACTAGAGGACTCATAACATCTTCTATGCCGAGGGTCATACTATCCAACTGAAGAAAAATCGACTACAACCTACACATCCTGATTCCATTAAGAGCTGCATGTATTTCCCCATTGCTGATAAATGGGAAATATTGTTCTATCATCAAAGAAGAACCACATCCTTTTTACCTAAAACAATAAATCTTTATATGAACCATGGATATAGTACATACGGAGAATGATATAATATTGACTTAATTCCACTACCAAGACATCCCAACTGAAACACTCACTTCTAAGTGTCAGCTCACATTATCGGCACCAGTGTGTGGTCATTGGGTCTCCTAAACATATGAGTATATAATTGTGAGGATAATGTTAATGGATTCACAAGAAACTCTATGTATCAAACAATAAAAGAGACAGGAAAGTAAATCACTAGTACAAGTGTTTATCAATACTGCATAAAAAGTATAAAGATAATGATCATCAAATAAATAATACTTAGAGTTTTGGGATCATAGCCATGATAGCCTAAATCTCTCTCCTCCCTTGACTTTCAGCTCCCTGTATTGTCTGCCACTTGACAGATCTACTATTTCCTTCCACTACCTCTTCCTTGGTGGTTCATCATCAACCTCTCTAACAGTAGAATGACTGTTAGGGAAATCTTGTGTGATAGTCCCTACATTATAAAAAATGTAACAAATCCTTTTTTTCTAGAAACTAGTGTGTCCCTAGAACATCTGAAATAACCTTTGGTTCTATGGCTTACATTGGGAACATACTATTGGTATGTTCTACTGACCCTTTTTTATAGGCATTCACTACCCCATAAGACTATGATATTTGTTAAAACCCTATGCTTCTTCAACTAGAACCAGGAGAGCCATCCATGACTTAGTCTAGCAAGATGCATCCACCAGAACCACAAAAGGTGGTTCTTCTAACTAATCATCTAGAAAATCAATCACTTGATGGCCACCCTGATGAATAAATACTCTATGAATTGATGCCATTAGGGAGTCCACATCAAGAAACTTTCCAAACTCCTGAGATTGCTGTCGAAACCTCGTTGGCTCGCGTCGAGAGAACATCTTGAGGAGTAAAAGATGAGTCATATTTAAAAGTGTATACATAGTGAGATGACTCAAGAAGGACACGGAAAATATAATCCATTATTATATAATGAATATAAAATTATTCCCATATTGAAATTGTTACCATATTATGGGAAATAAAATGTGTTCACATAGTCCTACTATATGTATACATTGGCTAACGTACGATCACCAGAGTCCCTTTCTTGAATGAAAAACTCGAAACACGTAAAACTGTTACCCAAAAAATATTCAATACTACTGGTCCAAATTTGGAACTAACCTCTTTGGATAAAACTTATTCATGACCCATTATCTTGGGCCCAAGCTTTTTCTACCGTTATCCTGCCTCCGGTAGTACATGTGCTGGAGACTTGTGAAGAGTATGTATATCCCACAAATGTGAGGAATTTTTCAATGATCTAGTGCACATGAACCCAAATTTATTCCAAAAGGATGGAGATTAGAAACACTATGTAACTAAAATTCATACATACCACTATAACCCTACAACATATTACAATAGAGAATAAACCAGTAAAGTGCAACCAGGCTAAAAATGATCCCACTAAAAGAAAGTCAACTGTAAAGTCTAAACTGAAAACAAGAGAAATGAATCTATTGTAAGATGTATCCAGAAACACCTTGGCTAATTTTATCTCACAAGGAATCATCTAGTCATGGTTCTATTAAAACTATACCAAGGACACCACCAAATCATAGGTCAACAACACAAGATATGACACATTCCAAAAAATCATTTATTGGGGTGGGTAAAACAATACATAGTAGGGTACCCCAAAACACAAAGTGAATGACCACAGAAGAAAGACCACTATGTTGATATAGTCATATCAATATAGGTATATGTTAACAACAAATATAACAAGGAAATCCATGTATACTTGTACAACACATCAAGACACAATGTCTCATCCACTTCCTGTCATATAGTTCCACTCTTAGTAATCTTGATTCTAGGATATCACACTACTCGAGCTATCTAATAGTACCCACACAAAATAAGTGTAAAAAATTATCAGGAAGAATGTATGTTCTAGATATGTCCTGAAGTATCCCTGAGATAGCTGGTCTCACTGGGACATGGAGTCTCAATATGATAACCATATACATGGTTACGTGATTCTACTAAAGTCTCGCACATTCTGGGAGAACTCTCCCTTTGATCTCTAAAGTCATCAGAGACCCTCGCAAGAGGTCCTTCTTATTTGGGCCCCTCCCAAAATAAACACACTAGGAACTACCCAAAGTACACTGACCAGGTCATGTCATGAAAGAATGAAACAGATCTCGATACCCATGAATAAACCGAGATATACACCAAGTATATATAGATACACTAAAAACCATCCACAATTAAAGACACTATATGGCTTAGAAAATCGTCTGTCATAGGACATGAAATAGAGATAGGGTATTTGGAATAATACCACGAACCCAATCTGTATTACGCCTCACCATGGGGGATTCTCAAATTTTACCACGAACCCTATGATGCAGCTCATAATGTAGGGGATTCAGATGAATACCATGAACCCTAAAATACATCCCACTAGATAGAATATTAGTACCCTATACTCGAAGGACATGTGAATATATGATGAACATTATATTGGGTGATATAGTATCACACATGTCCAAAGGAGTATTTTCAACTCTATATGGTGCACATCTCTTTAGGGGAATCCCATGCAATGTCATTACAAACCCTTGAGGGAAGAAACAAGGGGAGAAACTGCACCTATATTGGTACATAATAACATCCTAACAATCCATATCCAATGGATCATCTCTTCACGAGGGTCCCAACACCACAAACAGCTCGTAAGTCAGACATATTGAATGAATTGTATTTCTCTTTTTTAAAAAGTGGAATTTTTGGTTGGGTCCAGCCCTACCAGGAAGGACATACCTAACCTGACCCATCCCATGGTGTTCCAACCTGACCTGGGCCCAAACTAACCCTCTAGAACAACCCAATTTGCTGGGCTCGACCCGGCCAACCTGCATGATCCACTTGGCCCCTTAGAGTGGGTTGGTTTCCTCTGCCCGAGATGCGGTGGACGCCAAATCACCGAACAAACCCATGAAATTTTCTATCCAGCTAGGCCACAGTCATCATCCGTAAGATGCGCCAATGAGCTGCATGACATGGCTACAAGCCATGTGTGCTGAAAACCATAACTGAAGATGATACCACGTGCCCCCTCAACGCCGTGGCATGCCGCCACCCCCTTGAAGCCTTTACCAGTGCCGGAATGTTGGTGGGACCTTTTACAGGCCACCATACAAATTTTGGTGGTCCGCTGATTAGATCATTTAGAAATTTCGGAGTTATCAGATATCATTTTTTACACCAAGGATTTGAATCCTCATTTCAATCCACCTTAGTAAAATTTCACTCAAGCGCTGATATATACCACACTAACTCAATCTGTTCATCACTGTCATCATAGTTCGACCATTGTTATGTCTCCATTCTTGATATAAGATGTTAGAACACTGATCCAAGAAATTTTTGTGCAATAAACAGTAATTTTTCAACATGATAAAACATTAAAAACTTGGGGGTTAAAAGTTCAATATGAAACTAGAGGATCAAACCTTAGGCATTTGTTTCTTCCTTCCTCGATATGATCTGTTATAAGGATAAAAAATGAAAAACAAACCAAAAATCAATCAAAATACCATTAATCTAAAATATACCCAACAAGTTGAAACGTATCCTGCAAAAATACAAGAAATCCATGAATCAATTTTTTCATCTATCGATTCATATTCTTCTTTGGAATTCAATGATGGGGAAATGATGTTATTTAAATGAAAACCCCTAACTCATCTTTGATAATGTTGTGGTGTATATTGTGGCTACATTGTCATGTCATTCATTCTTTTGTCGATGTTCATCGATTTTTTTCCGCATGAAAATATCATGACCTTTGATCCATCATAGCTGGTGAGGGAGCCACCTCCTCTTGGACTTTCGGAATGTACAATGAAATTCAAAAACATTTAGAATTTAAAAGTTGGATCCTATCACCAATTCAGGGAGGAAACACTTTAACGTGGTAACACATTTCAAAATTACTATTTAGATTTTAAATATCATCCCCATGATTCTTAATTTATTAAAGTAGAACGGGTTTCCCCATCGCTTTATAGTAGAATTTCCTTGCTACAAAATATAGAAAATAATTAAAAATAAACTTCTTTATGTTTATTTTATTCTCCATTAAAATTTATCAAAACTAACTTTTACCCTCAAACAACATTGGCCATGGTTAGGGTCCCCCTAAGGAAAAAATATCCTCTTGAGCTCTATGGTACACTAATCTTTCAAATCCGAGTTACTGTTTATGATTTATAATGATTTGAAAAAATAAAATATTAATTGTTTAATTATTTTATTTACAGTCGCGTCGCATGAACTACATTCCACACTTGGCCCACTCTATCCAATTTTAGGCTCTATCTAAGGAAATAATTCAATCATGAGCTCATCTTTGGTCTCATATTTTCATTTTGATTCCCCATTTATGAGTTAAAATGAATTTAAATATAAAACAATTTTATTTGATTATTTTATTTATGGTTATTCCATTTTCAGGATTTCTCATAGAAGACCCATGCTGAATGAAATTAAGTCACACCTAGGGTACTCATATTATTCTGAATGTAATGGTCCCCTTAAATTTATTATCTGGGAAACCTTTTAGGAGTTATTCAAATTTTTTAGGAAACTTCTCTGACATTCTATTTAAAAACATATCGTTTTTTCGATAGATCATTTTGTGCACTATACGGCTTAGAATCGCATGCTTTCTCAGAGGTTGGTCTCCAATGTTTTTGAAGAATTTTATAAAAATAGAAATGTTAGTATCCATGTTGTTATATATATCATTTGAACCCGTTATTTTGTAAATATAATATAATAATTACCTAAATTGGAATTCTTGAATAATTCCATTAATTCCCTTTCTTTATTATTCAAAAAAAATTAGTGAAATAATAAATTTATGTTCATTAAAAATCTACAAGTTATCATGATATATTTTTTGATTGTATCCATGAATTTTCACCCATTATGATGTGATAAAATCAAAGAACACCCACTCTTTATGTTGTGAACATGTACAATCATGTCCATGATATCAGTTTTGAATAAATCAAACTATTTGCATTCTTTTTTTTTTGAATGAAAATTTTTATATCCTACATTGTTGTTGTGAATAATTTCATTCATTATCATGATTTATTATCACATGTTATATAAAAAAATATCCAATTCATTAGAGGTTGATATAGAACACCAAAAATTGCAGAACTCCCTTTTTTGTATGTAACACATTAATTATGTATTTTTAACTTTTAAATGTCTTTCTGTTATGTTTAGATCTTTTTTGAGGGGTTTTTCAAATTATTTTTAGGATTTTTTGGATGTTATTGGGTTAAGAATAATAAATTGAAACTATGAATCATGACTATTAAACATTAAAAGGTGAAATACTGGGCTCTAGGTAGGGGCACAGCTAGGCACACAGTTTTTCCCAAATCGTGTTGCCACCTCTAAGAAACGAATATTTTTTAGATAGTGGTGTTCATCATGGCTGGCATACAATTTTTCTAAATATGCGAGGATCATCTTAAGGAAGAGGCATGTGAATGGTTACTACATGGTTTTCCAAAATGTTATCCCAAACCATGAATTGTTAGAATTTAGATCAAAAAAATGTAAATATTAATTGTTTTATCTACTAAAAACATTGTTTTTTATATAATCCAAAAATTAAACGAATTACAATGCTCAAAGTAGAATTTGAGGCACTTATTTTCATTCAAATGGTGTTCCTTTGGATGCTTTTGGTGCATTGTAGGATAGATTCATTATAAGTCACCATTATTTGTTGTTTTTCCATAGTTTTGTTGTCATCCTTCACTTATATTAATTGATTTAGTCCATTTGGGAAAGATATATGTTTTTTTAATTCAAATAATACTATGATATGGATTTTTTAAAGTAAGGGAAGAAGATCGATGGATGTTTTATGGAGCTTCAATCAAACTTTGTTGAATAATTTGTTTCTTTAACAGTTGCCTCATATTGTTTCTACGTAGCTATATTATCTCTTGAGACCTATAATTTTTACATGAAGTTATGGATTAATTTTGTTTAAAATTTTGTGGAATTTATTCAGAAGTTGACATTTAAATATTTTAAAAAACACTCTTTAGTGACTGTTTGAAAAATTATGTAAATTTGTTGTATGAAAAGTGCTTTTCCCATGAATTTAATGTTCTTTTTTAAAAATTGGGATTGATATTGATTCAAAAAATATTTTCTTCAAATGTATTTTATAAAATAATTTTTTTCTTAAATGGGTTGAAATTGTTGGTTTTCTAGGGATTTTCGATTAATTTTTTGCGATTTTTTCATTTTATTTGATGTTACACAATAAAAGTGATTTGTTCCATTTTGGAAATTATTATGTGGTTACCATATTCAATCATGGTAGATCGATGAGATGCTATATATGAAGATGGAACTACCACCTAATAATTCATGTGTGGTTTTATGTAATTGTGGATCCATGTAATTGTTATTCCAATCTATTTAGAAATATTTTAATAAGATTTTAATTTATTTTACTTTAAATGGTTTTTGGTATGGTATTATTGTTTTGTATGAAATAGGAATCTCTTATAAATTTTTTTTCATGATATCAAATATTTAAAAGTGTTTTATATAAACTTTTATTATAAATGTTAAACTATGTTATATCAATGTGGTGTAACATTCCATGAAAAAAACAAAAATAAATTTTCATATTTATTAATATCTATGAATTAAATATTAATTTTACTTTAAAGGGGATACTATGTTTTATGTCTAACCTGATTAGAAAAAACGGTTTTCTTTGAAATCTTAAGTTTCATATTAATAATATAATATTATTATTTTAAATGGAAGTTAACATGTATCTTTTGTATTGGAGTAAATGAATATAACTTACAAAAATAGGATTATACATGTTTTTAAATGTTTTTTAATTTATCCAATAAAATTTTGGATCTTAAAAAATGAATGAATCTAATTTTAAGCATAAATACTCTATTAATCACTAAAAGCTCGATTTACCTCCTTTTGATGGAGTACCCTCATTAAATCTAGTTTTGGTCATTTTTATATGTTCTATTTTCCAAAATAAAATTCTTCTTTAGATTCGTGACATCAATATTTAATTTGGGTAAATTTTTGTTATTTTTTGATAATGTTATTTTTTTAATAAATAGTGAAAAATACTGTATTTTAATTCAAAAGTACCTTTTAGACTAATATATTTATATTCTCATATTATATTATTAGTTGGGATTAAAGATTAATTAAAATATATTTTTACCATTTAATACAATGACGGTAATTATAATTAATTTCAAATTGAAATTGGGCATAAACAAGTATCAATCTTTTGATAATTATTGTTTCTTAAAAAGAAACTATTTTTTGACAATGGAAATTAATTTTAAATTAATTAATGAAACTTCAATGTTTTGAATTTGTAAAAATAGACATTATTTTTTTATTATTAATATGAAATATATTTTAGGCTGAATTTTTGGTATTTTTCTGAAAAACATCAATTTTTGAGGAATAGTGAAACCACTTAATAGTATTTTAAAAACAGGTTTTTTCATTTAAATAAAATATTACCACTTCTGTGAATTTAATGTTGAATATAAGACATAAATGGTTGATATATGTAAGTAAAATTTGGTTCAACTAGATGAAAATAATTTTTGGTGAATAGAAACATTTGACTTTTATTTACTGTGGTTAAAGTCAAACAGGATAAATCAAGGTAATTTTTTTATAATATACAAAATTATCGTAACACATGTCCAATAATTATTTGATGACTCATGTATTACCATTAGAATATTTGGGCATATTTGGGGACCCCATGGAGCCACTTATGAGTGATAATGACAATTTATTTTAATTAATTTAATATAAAGGAAAAATGACATTAACAAATATCATTTAGTTAATCAATTTTTACAGGAGGTTATATAAGTTATATTTTTGACTATAAATAATAATTGGAAAACAAGAACGATTTAAAATTTCATTGTTTTTTTTTAATTTTTAGACATTAAATTAATTAAATTATATATAACACAATAATGATGCAGTATTTACCTCAGTAATAAATGATTCAAATAAATAAGATTATAAATATTTAGACAATATCCAAAACCTATCCATTTCTTATTGGATGATTTTATTTCGACCATGATTTGTCTTATCATAGACTTTAATTATTTTTTGACTTTTAGAAATTGAATATCATTATATAATAAAATATTATTTTCACACTTTCATAATGCACCCCTCCTACCCCTTATAAAAATCCCTCACATTTTACTCATTTCTCACACCTCAAAAACCATTTTTCTCATCCAAACTCGGTCAAATTAATCTCCCGGAATCCCTATCCTCCTTTTAGAAGCCTTATCATAGCCATACGGCAGATCAAGAAGTCTTTTTGGTTCAAACCAAATGGAATTACCCAAATTAAATGTAACGGTTCCCCTTAACTTATTTTCAATTATTTTAATTATTCAGCCCTATACTATTTTTATTGCTTTCTTTTATAAAAAAAGCATCCTAAATATTCTAGGATTTTGTTTTGAGAAGTATTATATATAAACATACACACACCTCCATCTAATGGATGAAGAACATACTGTTTCTGTGGATGGAAAACTAATGTCTCATGAAACAATGATTGTTCGATTATCTCCTACCAACTCTCATGGTGGCCATTAGGATGGAACTGTATTTATATATGATATATATTAGGTTTATGTTTTCTTTATACAACTGTATTTTAAATTTATATCCTACCTTTATGGTTTCCATAATGGTTAAACAAGATAATTTCATTTGAGCAAGTGCGGACTACCGCATCCTTAATGTGATATGACTTGTTAATGCCATATGTGGGGCATATAAATGATATAGATAATGATATAATATATGATATTATGTTCTAATTATAATATACCAATGTATAAATACATTTTATTTCCATTAATGTAACAAATTAAAAGGAAATTAGCATTCATGCGTACGTATAGCTATCCATCTACATGAACAGTGCATTTCATTTCCTATATCAAAAATGTTATGTTCTGTTATAAATTCATATACATGCTATATATATATATGATTTATATGATATCTAAATCATGAATATCATTCTTACGATAATGGACTATTGACCGCATGGACAACTTGTAAATATAAGGTGTTCATTTTTGGCTCGAGTACCAAATATCAACAAAAAACCATTATTAACATAAATGATTACATAAAGATTATAAAATGATAATAAGTGATTTAAAATTAATAATAAACATGCAAAATGTACATAGTCAAGTATAAATTAACTTTACTTTATTATTCAAGAGATTAACGAACGAAGGGGTCAAGTCGGACATGAGGTAAGGGAATTGTCTCAATCTCCTTTCATTGAGGAATATTTTGTTTTATTCGCGATGTTATTATATATGGGGAATAAATCCCTTTGACATTTCATTTAATTCAAAGGTAATCTATTTATATGAAGCATTTTACTAAATGAAAAAAATGAATGATTTTTAACGAAAGCAGTGACAACGTCCTTTTTTTCGCTGCCGCGAGTATTATTTTATCTCAAGCTTCATTTACTAGAGGTTGTGTTTTTAATGGAAAATAAACACCATGAAATTTTTATGTATATTTTTATTGAAAGTGGTTTTGATAATGGATTTATGTCATTATATTTAAATGATATATTGTGTTGAAATATAGAAATGTCATCTTTCCTTTATGTTTGTTTTATGTGTTTTGAATATATTACGGTTCTTCTGCATTATTTACATATATGGGTTGTTATGTGATAAACCTATGGAAGGTGAGCCTGAGATAGATCTCCAATGCATTGGGTAACATGATAGAGGTAAACGTGAATGTTTCTCCTAATAGATTTACGGAATATACTGTGATGTGTATTCCAAAATAACTCCCAATGTAGTTGTGATAACTACAATGTATGTATAATATGAATGTTGTAAGTTCCATTATGATTTGTGATTACTATGTCTTATTCAAAAATCTTATTTTTTCATGAGGTATTTAAAAGAGTTTAGGTTTTTTATGTGCCGATGGAATAATGATTTCTTTCTTATTTTATAACCCTTACTTTGATTTTTATGATAATACCATGTTTTGAAATGTTTTTCAGAGGACATAAAGATGAATAGGGTCAAGGATGGGATCAAGGAAAAGTCTTGCTGTCTATAACATGGAACTATACATGAATCTTCTTTTTCAAGAGTTTATATTTTTTGAAAATAATGGATACTGAGTAGAACTTTCTACATTTAATATTCATGTTGTTATGTAAATGTTATGACCAAATTCTCTATAACTCCAAACCTGGAAATATAATCAATGTAAATTATCTATTTAATTTAATAATATATAATGTTTATGGCCAGGTACTTATAATAGGTATCAGAGGTCTATTTTGACAACATTAGGAGTTAGAATATAGATAAAAATAAAAATTCATAAATTATTTTTAGCTTATGTTATGATTGAAATGATATACCATTTAAAAATTCCCATGTTTCTTTGGCATAAATATTTCTATGTTCAAAATGGTTTTCTCCATAGGAAACAAGGCAGCTATGTTGGGATGAAATTAAGTGGAAGAAATCTATCCAAATCAGCATCCTCAGATGGTTGAAATTGGAACTAAATAGTTTGTTGCAGTGATGGAATGGTTGACTCAGGATATAAATGATGGTGGTATCCATGCATTAGATCAGCCAGATCAACCACATAGGAACATGTCAGTAGTGGAGCATTTCATGAGGCAACATACCCCATCAATCAGAGGATCATATGACCCTGTTCTAATAGAAGGGTGGATTAATGCTCTGGAAAAGATTTTAGATGTCCTGTGTTTTTCAGAACATCAAAAGGATAGTCTCGCTGTTTTCCATTTTGAAATCGATGCAGATCAGTGGTGGTCAATGGTGAAAATTATTAGGGATAGTGAGGAGATTGATTCTCTTGATTGGGATAAATTCAAATGTATGTTTCATGAGAAATATTTTCCTAAGGTGGATCATCTTTGAATGGAAAAGTTCCTAAAATTGGGCAGGAGGATGACTCAGTGGCTTCTTATGAAGAAAAATTCACTCAACTCGCAAGGTATGCTCTATATATCGGACGATATCTTAATGGTAAAATCTACTGGTTTTTACTCAAGATTAAAGACAAATTATCGAAGGGCCTTATCATCTTGTGAGATAAAAAGGTATGAAAAACTTGTTTATTGTGCCAATAAGGTGGAAATGTAGTTTTCTGATGATAAGCTGTTCTTTGAAAAACAACAGAATGAGAGGTATAGGTGGTAGGTGAAAGTTAAGAACTCTTCAAAAAAGTCTGATGGTAAAAAACATATGTCTACAATTTGTGAAAATTGTTGTAAAAAGAAAGCAAAGAAATGTCTTTTGAATTATGGTATGAGATACTGATGTGGTAAAATGGGACATAAGGCTCGATATTGCACTGGAAAAGTTCAGGATAATGGTAAGACAAAATCCGAGTTACAATCAGTAAAATGTTTTAAGTGTAATAAAATGGGTCATTATGCAAATTAGTGTCCAACAATGAACTCAACTGAGAGAATTTATCCTCACTACAAGTAGAAAGGTGTGGTGAAATCCATTGCAACTACATAATTAGATGTTGGGCCATCAAATGAAGTAGTATCTAGTACACTACTTTTTTTACAGATTATGCCAATGTGTTGTTTAAATCACGGTCTACACATTAATTCACTTTTGAGAAGTTTTCTACTAAATTGAAAATTCCATCTCAAGATATGAAACCTGAACTTATGGTAAAAACACCATTTGTAATTTTTAGACAAAAAGAAATTATAAGAACCTTCTAATCCTTGTGTGCAGGATGAATCTACCTGTAAATTTTTTTTTTCTTTTTCTTCTTTTAGAGTTTGATGTTATTTGGGGTATGGATTGGATTTCTATTTGACATGATATGATCAAATACAGATATAAATAGGTTTATTTTAGAAAATATTTTATGTTTGTGTACATGAATGAACCCTTGATTTTGATAACTTATCAAGAAGCAGAAAAACTAGTAAAATATTGAAATGAATGATACCTTTCACAAATTATTGAAAATAAAGGATGTGTTGAGATTGATGATGTGCTAGTGGTAAATTAGTACCTTAATGTTTTTCTTGATCTGTTCCCGGGAATTATACTAGATTGTGAAGTTGAATTTTCTATTGACTAAGTTTCTGATGCTATCACAATTTTAAAACCCCCTTATCGAATGGCTAAAATTGAAATTTTAGAGATAAAGTAGCAATTGTAGGATTTATTAGATAAATTGATTATTTGACATAGCACATCACTATTGGGTTCTTCTATCTTGTTTCTTAAAAATAAATATGGTTCAGTGAGAATTTTCATTGATTATAGAGAATTGAATAACATCACGGTTAAGAACAAGTGTCCTTTGTGTCATATCGATGATATGATTGATCCGATATAGGGATCTCAGTATATTTCCATGATTGATTTGAGGTGGGGGTACCATCAGTTGCAAATAAAAGAAGAATACATTACAATGACTGCATTTCATACTAGTTATGTCAATTATGAATTTGCAGTTATGAATTTTGGTTTAACCAATGCACCTCTGATTTTCATGGATATTACGATTAGAACTTTTTGTGAGTTCTTGGATAAGTTTTTTGTTGTGATCATTGATGATATTTTGTTTTATTGAAAAAGTAAGGAGGAACATGAAATTCAATTAAGGGTTGTCTCACAAACCTTACACAAAATGAAAATGTTTGTGAAATTCAAAGAGTGTTAGTGTAGATCACATCAAATTTGTTTCCTTCATAAACTTATTTTAGAAAATGGAATAATGGTTGATCCTTCTAAATCAAATGTTCGTGAAGAATGGCCTAGACCCACAAATACAACTGAGATCCATAGTTTTATATGTTTAGAAGGCTATTAGTGGAGGATCTTTTAGAATTTTTCATTTTTATATAGTCTAATGACTATGTTAACTCGAAAAGTTGTTAAGTTCCTTTGGACAAAATAATCTGATGATTTGTTTACAAAAATTGAAAATAAGATTGGTGAATGCTCTAGTTTTGGAACTACCTTCCAGAAATAGTGAATTTTTTATTTACAGTGATGCTTCATTGGAAGGAAATGGCTATGTCCTTATGCAGAATGATATGGTAATTGCTTAAGCTTCACATATGTCGAATCCTCTTGAGTTAAATTACCCTACACATGATTGGGAATTAGCATTTGTTGTTTTTGCATTAAATATTTTGAGGCATCATTTGTATGGAGTAAAATGTGAAATATATACTAACCACAAATGTTTTAGGTATATATTCACTCAAAAAGAATTGAACATGAGACAATGTAGATGGTTGTAATTAATCAATTATTATGATTACACAATTCATTACCATCTAGTAAAGGCAAATGAAGTGGATAATTCATTGAGTTGAAAAAGTAATGTGTCATTAACCATGATACCTTTGAAACAGGATCCTTTGGTCTTTTATTTGATGAACATTTTATTAGATGTTGTTGGTTCAAGAAATACTTCTGTTTTGTTTTATGTGTTAGTGAAATCAACTCTATCAGACAGAATAAAGCAAGCACATAAAGAGGACTGTGGGTAGCAAAAAAATGTTTAGTTGGTTCAGAAGGGTATGTTGACTGATTTTAACATTGATAATGATTGTGTTATGATGTTTGGAAAATGATTATGTGGGACATGTGATTCATAGTTGAAGAATGAGTTGATATGTGAAGCTTATATTTCCCAATTTTATGTTCATCCTTGCAGTACTATGATGTACAATGATCTTCGAGAGTATTACCGGTGGGATGGAAAGAAAAGTGATACTGCAAATTTTACTGTGATGTGTTTGACTTGTCAGCAGGTTAAAGCAGAGGAGTAGTTACCTGAAGGGATGCTTATGTCTTTACCAGTGCCAGAGTGTAAATGGGATAATATATCCGTGGACTTCATTGTGGGATTACCAAAGATATCTCAAGGTAATAATGCAATCTGGGATATTGTTGATCTGTTGAATAAATCATCTCATTTCCATTATATTAGAGATACTTTATCTGTAGATCACCATTCTTGGTTTAATGTTAAAGAGATAGTCAGGTTTCAAGGTGTTCCCCTCTCCATTGTATCTAATCATGATCGTAGTTTTAATTCTAACTTTTGGAAAGGCCTTTATTAGTTTTTGGGTACTGAATTAAATTTTAGTACATCTTTTCATCCGCAATTAGATGGGTAGTCAGAATGAAAAATTCAGACCATGTAGGATATGCTACATGCCTCTTCACTGAATAACCAAGGAAGTTAAGACCAACATATTTCTCTGGTTTAATTATAATATAATAACATTTTTCATTCTATTATACAGATGTCTCTATTTGATGCATTATATGGAATGTTTGGTCTAACTCTAGCATTTCGAGATGGAATAAGTGAAAGAAAGCTGATGGGACCAGAATTGGTAGAAGAGATGTTAGAAATTGTTTAGTTGATTCATAATAACTTGAGAACAGCTCAGAGGATGAATAAAAGTTAAACAGATAACTGGAGGATGGATCACTCTTTTGATATAGGTGGTCATTTCATCCCCAATGTTTCTCTATGGAAAAGTGTGATTCCTTTTGGTAAGAAGGGAAAATTGAGTCTGAGGTTCATTGGACCTTATGAAATTCTGTAGAAAGTGGGATCATTTGTGTATAGAGTGGAATTACCTCTTAGTTTATCCCAGGTACACAATATTTTTACACGTTTCAATGTTGAGAAAATATATTCCAGATCCATCTCATGTTTTGAGCCCAGAGGTAGTTCAGTTGGAAGATAATATATCTTTTGAGGAACAACCGGTCCATATTCATAACCATAGAGAGAAAGTGTCGTGGAATAAGGTAATTTACCAGGTAAAGGTTTTGTGAAAAACCATATGGTTGAAGAGGAAATGTGGGAATCTGAATATCGTATGAGGGATAAATACCCCCATTTATTTGATAAGAAAAAAATAGCGAGGACAAAATTTCCAAAAGGGGGGAAGGATTTAATATCCCATGTAAATAATGAATAATACATTTTTATATTTATTAATATTTTTGAATTAAATATTAATTCTACATTAAGGGAGACATTATGTTCGATGGCTTATTGAGTACGCAACTACAGGTTTCATTGAAATCACACTATGACAACCGGGTCCCGGTGATAGCACAGGCACCCCGCCTTAACATGGTCGTCGGGTCCTGGCCCACCAGGTACCACCAGTTGCCCCGCAGACACGTGGGGCCCACCCCAGGGTCCACCCACATGCCTGAACGGGTCATCTGACTAATGATTGTCCCCACAGGCCAACACTTATCCTTTCCAGTGTGCTTTGTCCTCACTCACACACATCCTGAAAAACTTCACAGGAGGTCACCCATCCTGATCACTACTCCAGGCCAAGCACGCTTAACTGTGGAGTTCTAATCAGGTAGGCTTCCGAAAAGGAAGGTGCACCTTGTTCACATGGGTCATATCATTTAGTCATTTAACCATTTATCATTTGGGGATGTTACAATCACCCCCCCTATAGAGCACAACGCCCTCGTTGTGGGCCCTACACCTCAACCCAGGCAATGCACCACGCACTTAAGGTTAGGTTCCTCCTCTGATACCAAATGTGACAACCGGGTCCCGGTGACAACACATGCACCCCACCTAAACATGGTCGTCGGGTCCTGGCCGACCAGGTACCACCAGTTGCCCCGCAGACACGTGGGGCCCACCCCAGGGTCCACCCACATGACTGAACGGGTCATCTGACTAATGATTGTCCCCACAGGCCAACACTTGTCATTTCCAGTGTGCTTTGTCCTCACTCACACACATCCTGAGATACATCCCAGGAGGTCACCCATCCTGATCACTACTCCAGGCCAAGCACACTTAACTGTGGAGTTCTAATCAGGTAGGCTCCCAAAAAGGAAGGTGCACCTTGTTGACATGAGTCATATCATTTAGTCATTTAACCCTTTATCATTTGGGTATGTTACACACACGTTGCAGACTAATAATATTATATTATTATATTAATTGGATGTTAACAACTATCCACTGTATTGGTGGGAAGCAATAGAAATAACTAATGTATTATTATACATATTTTTTATATTTTTTTACATTTATCCAATAAAAGTTAGGGGCTTAAAATAAGAATGAATTTAATTTTAAGCATAAATACCCTAATATTCATTGAAAGGTCTATTTACAAACTTTTGATGCAGAACCCTCTTTAAATATAGTTTTTGTTTTTTTAATATGTTTTATTTGAAAAAATAAAAATTCATCATTAGATTTGGGACATTAAAATTTACTTTGGGTAAAGTTTTGGTATTTTTATGATAATGTTTATATTTTAATGAATAGTGAAAAATAATGTATTTTAATTCAAAGTTTCCTTTTAATCTTATTTAATTATAGATTTATATTATCTATTTAATTGGTTTTAATTGGTAATTAAAATATATTTTCACCATTTAACCCAATGCTAGTGATTTTATGTAATTTCACTTTGAAATTATATATAAATAAGTATTAATCTTTTGATAGTTATTGTTTCTAAAAAACACAATATTTGTTATGAAAATGGAAATAACATAAAATTAATCAATACAAATTTTATGTTTTGAATTTGGTAAAACAGAAATCATTTTTCAATTCTGAATATAAAATATAACTTAGACTGAATTACTGGTATTTTTTTGAAAACATCAATTTTTGATGAATAGTGAAACAACATAGTAGTAGTTAAAACTGACTTTTTCATTTAAAAGTAATGTTACAGATTTTTGAATTGAATTTTGAAAATCTGACATACATGATTGTTTTTAGTAAGTAAAATTTTGTTCAATAAGATGAAAATATTTTTTTTGAATAGTAAATTTTTACTTACATTTGACATGGTTAAAGGTAAACACGGTAATTCAAGGTAAAACGAATTTTATAATATACAAAATTACCTTAACACTTGTCCTAACCTTATTTGATGAGTCATTTATGACCATGCGCATCTTTAGGTCGACTTTTGGTCCACATGTATCCACATATGAGTGATAATGACACTTTATTTTAATTAACTTCATGTAAAAGAAAAAATTACATAATCAAATATATTTTAGTAAATAAATTTTTACATGAGTTTATATAAGTTTTCTTTTTGACTATAAATATTCATTGAAAATATAAAAATGGTTCCTACATCATGTTATATTTTTATAATTTTTATACATCAAATAAAACAAATTATTTATGACACAATAATGATGGATTATTTACCTCATTGATAAATGATTTTAATAAAATAGATCATAAATATTAAAACAATATCCAAACCTATCCAATTCTTATAGGTTGATTTTATATCTACCATGAGTCATCTTATCTTCTACTTTAATTAGTTTTGGACTTTTTGAAACTGAATATAATTTTATAAAAAAATATTTTCACACTTTCCTAAATAGCCCATCATCCATCTTATAAAATGACCTCAATTATTACTCATTCATCACACTTCTCAAGCCCCCTGTCTCATCCATCCACTTCCCAATTAATCTACCTACATCTGTATCCTTTTCTTAGAAGACTTACCTAGGGAAGAAGGTACTTCATGAAATCCTTTTGGTTCAAACCAAATTGAGTTACTCAAATTAAAGGTAATAGTTCCTCTTAAATTCATTTATATTATTTTACATCTCCAACCCATAATCACTTTTTATTACAATATTTTATAAAAACACCAGTATCCTAAATTTTATAGTATGTTATTATGAGAAGGATTTGAACTACACTTACACACACTTCAATATAATGGGTGAAGAACATATTGTTTTTGTGGACAGAAAACTAAGGCCTCACGAAACGATGATTGTTCGATTATCTCCAACTATCACTCATGGTGTCCATTAAGATGGAACTATATTTATATATGATATATATTATGTTTATGTTTTCTTTATACTTCTTTATTTTACACTTATCTCCTACATTTGTGGTTTCCAAAATGGGTTAACGTGATAATTTATTTTGAGGAAATGCAGACTATCGCCACCTCAAAGTGATATGACTCATTAATGCCATATGTGGGACATATAAAAGATAGAGATAATGATATTATACTGGAATTATAATATACCTATATACAATAATTTTTTTATTCTATTTTAGTATGAAATATACATAAATGTAGTGTTTGTGCATACATATGGTATACCATATCAATGAATGGTGAATTACATTTCTTATCTTCAAATAGTTATGTACTATTATAAATACATATATATACTAGATATATATGATGTATATGATATCTAAATCATGAATATCATTTTGTAGATACTGTACTATTGAACACATGGAAAACATGTCATTATAAGATGTTCATTTTTGACACAAGTACCAAATATCAACAAAACGACAATTATTTTCTTCAATAATTACATTATGTTTATAACAAGGTAATAAGTGATATAAATGGAAAATTAATCTTTAAAAATTTCTTATGTAAGTATAAATTTTATTTAGTTTATTATTCCGGAGATTAAATAATGAACGGGTCATGTCGGACATGAGGTAAGGGACATCATCTCAATCTCGTTTCATTGAAGCATATTTTGTTTTATACACAACTTTCCTTTATAAGGTGTATAAACCCCTTTGACATTCCATTTCATTAAAATGGAATATTTTTATATGAAGTGTTTTACTAAATGAAACAACGGAATGTTTTTTTACATAAGCTGTGTCAACGACCTTTTTTTCTCTATCATGAGTAAATTTTGATATTTGGCTTCCTTAACAATCCGTAGTGTTATTTTTAAAAGAAAATAAATACCATATACTTTTTTTCTTATTTTGGTATTGAAAATGGTTTGGATAGTGGATTTATGTCAATATATTTAAATGATATATTTTGATTTAATAGTGGAAATTCCATATTTCCTTTATGTTTTTATTATGTGTTATGAATATATTATTGTTATTTTGAATTATTTACGTACATGGGTGGTTCCATGGTAAACCTATAGTGGGAGAGCCCGGTATAGCTCTCCAATGAATTGAGTAATGTTACGGAGGTAAATGTGAATGTTTTTTCTAAGAGATTTAAGGATTATACTGTGATGGTTATTCAACACAACTACCTATGTAGTTTTGATAGCTAAAATGTAAGTATGATATGAATGCCATATATACCATTATGATTTTTGATTACTATGTGTTACTCATAAATAATATATTTTCATGAGGTAATAATAGAGTTTATGTTTTGTATGTAATGATGGACTAATGATTTCTTTCTTATTTTATAACCCTTACTGATATTGTAATGCTCATCCCATGTTTTTAAATGATTTTCAGATGACTTGAAGATGAATAGTATCAGGTATGGGATCATGGAAAAGTATTTTTGTCTAAAACATGGAACTAGACATGACTCTTTTATTATGATTTTTTATTTTTTTTAAAATGGATACTGAGTATAATTGTATTCATGTAATATTCATGTTGTAATTTAAATTTCATGATCTAATTCTCTAAAACTATAAACCTGAAAAGATCCTCAATGTGAATTATCCTTTTAATTAAATAATATGTATTGTTTAAGGTTGGGTCTTCTTATGTGGTGTGAGTATGGTATTCATTTGTGGAAAACATACAATGTTTCATTACTAATCCCATGATTGGGAAAATTAATGTGTTTGTGAATAGTATTATTTGAGACACATGTAATGAAATGTATCTTATTTCATTTGGGGTGAATTATGATAATTTGGTCATTGATTGTGGATTTGTATATTGGAGAATTTTTGGAGTTGTGGAGTAATGTTTCTAGAGTCATTGAATTTTTTTTATTGTATTACTCTTTATACTATGATATTGTTTTTTATTATGGAAGGTATCATTGTATGTTTGGAATAACATTAGTTGTATTACATTGTTATCATGCATCATAGAGTGGATGTTGTTTGTGGTAATCTTAGTTTGATTATTTTTTCTAAAGGTAAATTTCTTTACCGAACATTAAATGAATCATTTTAAACTTATTTCCTTCTTTTAGTGTCTTGGGTATGTTACCTAAGGCTAAGTAAAATAATAACACTATCTCAAACCAACAAGTATTGGGGGATATTACAAATGGTATCAGTCATGGGCCATCCATCATTAATTTGTAGAAAATTTATTGATTTTTTTCATTCATTTGTAAAATAAATATTGATTAGTCATTGATATGGGATGTTATATATAATTTGGATAATTTAAATATGAAATATATAGGATTATTGTTTAGGTAACCTACTCATGTTGAACATAAAGATACCATGGAATTTCATACATGAGTTTTTTGATACACTTGTATGAGTGGTAAACCAAATTTCATGGGTTATCTAATGAGAAGATAATGATACAAATTTTTTTAAGGAATTCCCACTATGAGTGTATATTATATTATGGGTCATGATTTTTGAATTCGGGAAAAATAATTAACATTTGAAATGTTTTGAAACATTCTTCAAATGATAACCTTTTTAAATTCATGGTTGTGGTATTATGAAAATAGTTTGATTAAAATAACATGAAAAATTTTCAATGTTGTTTGAATATAATTTTTTTAAATATTAGAACGAAATATTGTGATATAGGTGATGTGGATGTTTTTTTAATTTTCAAGACTTCAATTTATAGAGGTTGAGACTTAAGGTGTCTTTTTTCTCTTGAAAATGCATCTTGGTAGGATTATAAGAAACTGAATGGAAAAGGATATTGAAATTGTGCATTCTCTTGAGCCATAAGTGATCTAAAAGAATGTTTTGAGTATTGTCAAAGATTATGATGATATGGATAAATGTAAAATAGCATATTAACCAAGACAATTGGATTATTTAGTTAATTTCTAGATGTTAAATCCTCCCCTCATTTGAGGTTATTTGATACCAGATAAGGCTGAGGTGTGGATGAATATGATGTATTGAATATTTGATTCCTAGGCAAACCAGTTGATCTGAAAGCCAAATGGGAAATATAAATTATAATGGAGCATGGATTCCATTTTTTGTATTTCATAGTTTAGGATATATTATGCTACAAAATTTCACAGGAGGAATTTTAAAATTGATCAATAAAAATAATATCACCCCACATTAGGGATTTCAAGAATGAACGACTATTTTATCGTGAATTGTTTTTCTCTATTTGAAAGTGTGTGTGGATATGTTTTCGAATGTTTTCCTTTTTATTCCAAATGATTGTACATGTGTGTCCTTGAAGGGAAAAATTTATAATTTGAGATGGGGAAATAAATTTTCTTGATGATTTTTTGTGCTTTGAATAATGGATTAAATGGATATAGTTAATAGAATGATGAAAGAATAATGAGGAATCTCTAGAACTATAGGTGGAGGAATCATTTGAATAGTAATGGTAAATGGTGGGAACTCTAGCACTAGAAACATGGGAAGAGGGAAACATATTTACAAGGTATTTGTATAAATCAGAATCTCATAGAAGTATCTATTAACCCTCCTTAATAACACAAATTTAAACATAGATAATTTCACAATGAATATTTTAACATCATGAAGGGAGATTATATAAAACCACATAAAGAATTATACAATTACAACCAAATGGGGAATCATCATCACTTTAATATAGTAACCCACAGTCGGTTTCTCGAGACACATATCACGAGTCATAGATGATATATTAATTGATGGGATGAGGGTAGAAGGATTCCCTTCATCAATAGATACAATCTAATCATAGTGATTATAGGAATACCATTAATCCTAATAAATTTAAATATATATTGGGTAATAAATACCAATGTGCAGTGAATAAGAGATTATATGAATCTGATCTAGTGTTGGTGTATGATTATTGTAAAACATCAACAATGAGATGTATGCTGTTTTTTTCATTCATTTTTTGATAGAGGTGCATCCCAATTTTTGTTGCTTCTATTTCAGTTTATCTTATGGATATTATGTTTGATATAATTACTTCTATTTTTGAACATCGATATTCTTTTAGACCAAGATAATTTCAATCCTCAATGACTAATCATGTTCAATAACAAAAAATTGAGATGAGTTGATATGTGATATCTCACTTCTTGATATGGATGTCCATGACATTGTCATCTGAAAGGATTAGATGAAAATGATTAACACTAACCTCATTTTCTATACTCAAAGGGTTAGTTTTTTATATGATAATGGAAGTGACAATATATTTAGCAGATACCTGGATTTAATTATAAGAGTAACATGATGGATGGAACTATGGATGGAATGATATCGTACTAGTTCGAATCATTGACCTTGGAATCAACAAATTTGTTCGATAATATTTGTTTTCTAGTAGTATTTTATCAGTTTTCATATTTTTTATGCTAATTAATTAGTGTTTCCACCCAAAGGAGAAGTGTATTTTTTTATTTATCTTTTTCTAGGAATCAACCCTAATTCCCTTCTACCATACTAGATACAACAATCAAAGTATCTGAATTGAATGCACCTATCTTGTTTGTGAACAAGGTGGATGGAACAATAAAGATGTGTTTGTATCACCATAATCATAACTATGTTATGATAAATAATTAGAATCCAATTAATTGAATTAATTATTTGTTTTATCTGTTGAGGGGAGCCCAGTGGCTCTATAAAATTGACTTGTGATCTAGATAGCGCTAATTGTTGCTTTCAAATATATATATTATGATAAAAACATTCAGATGTATATATGGCCATTAAATAATTTTTTTATGCCTTTCAGTCTTAAAAATTCTCCAAAATTATTTATGGAATTTATAAATCAGATATTTCAATGATATCTAGATTCTTTTAAGGTGGTTTTGTTTGATGATATATTGGGGTATTAAAGTAAAATGGTTGAGCATGATTAACACATAATGATATTGTTTGGAATTTTTTTGGATTATATTATGTATGAAAATTTATCAATATTTGATTTTTTGGAATATTATGTACATTTACATGTCCATGTAATCTGTGAAACAGGTCATTTTGGGGATCCAAATAAGGTAGAATTTGTTATCTCTTGGTATGCACCCTAGAATGACTTCGAAATATATCGTATCCTTGGACATGATAGTTATTACCGATTAATACCTCATGAATTTTTACAAATATATTCCCCAATGAAATAATTATAATGAAAAAATAATCCATTCCAATGGGATGAGGAATGAAAGTATACATTTTAATAGTATTATGGTCAACTATTCTTCAGAACTGGTCATGTTATTTCCAGAATCAAAAAATGTTTATGTGGTCTATTGTTATGATCTGGGATCTATTTTGGGATGTATTATCATTCATATCGGTTATATTGTTTTAAAATAATTACATAAGTTACAATTTTATGAGAAGAACCTCCCAAAACATGATTTGGAGTTAGCATCGGAAGTCCATAATTTTAATACATGGCGTGATTACCTTTTGGATGAGGAATTTACATTGTAACAAAATCATAAGACCATGAACCATATTTTTCACAATGATTAATGAATAAATGAGAATGAAGATGAATATAATATCTCTAAATATCTGAATTTCACATGATGTACATAACGGTTAAAATAAATTTGAATTAAGATACAATTTATAGATATTAATAACCATTTATAGATTAATAGGCTTTGGATAAGTAGATGTTGATCTTGGTATTATTTTACATTCACATTGATTGTGATGAAAAATATATAAGCACCATTTTCAATCATAGTTTCTTGTGTTCCTTACCTGGTGAAAATTTTCAAATATATACACAAGTCATATTCATATTGTTTATCTATGAGTAAAATAGTAATTACTGTGGAAATAATTGATGTATGAAACCTATATGTGTGCTCAGTTTTATGTTTGTGAGGTCATATTGTAATATAATTTTATTTTCAGAAAATAATTAATCATTCATACCATCATTTGAGATTGGATGATAATCATGGAATACAGAATATGTATATGGAAATGAATGAAAAATTTTGGGGGGTTTTCATGAAAGGAATAGTGGTTGAGTTGGTTCTAATATACATAAATATTCTTTAGGTTAATGATATGAACCATTGGATAGTGGGTATGTGGACATATATATATATATTCCTATTTGGTAATAGTATCATATGGATATGTACATTGTGATAGGTATCCCAAGGAATTTTCATAAGAATGATAACATAGAGGTGCTAGTGGAACAGATCACAAATTTTCTCCATTTTATCCTTATTAATAAATCTCAGATGGTGGAATTCATATACAAAATACATATACAAGAAGTTGTAAAAATTAATAGAGTACCAGTTATGATATTGTCAGATCGATAGATAATGTTATTGTCTATTTTTTGGAATTCCTTATAGAAATACCTTGGGATCAGTTTAATATATGTATGGAATGTATCCGTTAGTTGGATGGAAAATAATAAAGGAATAAATTTTCACGAAAGAAATGATTCAGTCTTATGTAATGGATTTTGGGGGATCATGGGTGGAGAATATAATATAAGTGTAGTTATCATTTAAAAAAATTATCATTACTCAATAAATATGAATCCATTGGAATCATTTCGTGGAAAACCTAATTTTTATCATCTTTTGTAGGTGTAAATATGTGATGCAAATCTAGTTGGTCTAATCCTTTTCAAATAAACAATGGACTAAATTTATTTAATCAGTAAATGGATTGACATAGCTCAGGGTCATACAAATTAAAATGTAGATAATCTTTGACCTCAATTTTTTCATGGTGAATGGTCTTGTGTTCATGAAAATATCTCCATGTATTGGGAATTGTAATTTTAGGATGTGGGTAATGTTTTTTCCATGATACATAATCCCTTCTGGATACATTAATTGGTAAGTTAAATAGTATTATGGTTTGATTTTCCATCCAGGATTAGATAACGAAACCACATCTGTCATAAAAATCATTTGAATAAGAATAATCTGGAACAAACACATGTGATATGATTGGATTTTTTTTTGACATAGATCAATATGTTTTTTTGATTCATATAAAGATTTAGATTTAATATAGGCTGGAGAGTGTCGTATGTGTGAATGCATAGGTATTTTGTACATTTTTTCCTTCTTGGTCAGATTCTAAAAGATATATGAGAGTGAGAAATAAAAATGGTTTACAAATATCACAAATTATTTCTAGACAATGCTCATTGTAAATTTTTTTGGATGGAAAGACTAATGGTGGGGAGAATTTAGAACCCCCTAGTTTCAAATATGTAATACATTATTTATATATTTTTTATTATGTAAATTTTGGGTTATGTGTGGGAGGTTTTAGTGGAGTTTTGGAAAGTTTTTTAGACTTTCATGGAGATGTAAGGTTTGATCAAATTCGTTGTAACTCTTGAAAAAGACAATAGGGAAAGTGAAAATTGTAAACATAGGTCCTATTTAGTGGCATGATTAGGAACATTGTTTGAATAAACCATGTGTCCACTAAAGAGAAAACATGATTTCTGGGAAAAAATAATTTTTCATGGTTGGATGACATTTTATTTAATTATATGATCCAACCATGTAAGGTTACTCTTGATGTAGATGTCTATTCGTGGTTAGCACATATTTTTCATAACCATGTGTGATATCAATGCATAGTTTTATTTTAGATCATAAAATTATGTATTTGACATTTTTCATCCATATAACCCCTTTTCATCACTTCATAGAACCATAAATTGAATTTTTCTTCTCCCAAAGTCCATTGACATCCATCCCATCAGTCCAAGAGTGATCCTTTGGATGTCATAGTGAATTGGAGGTCAAATTCTTAGGTAAATCTCTATTCATGGTTGTTCTTACATAGTTTCTTTATATAACATATGCTGGATTCATAGATATAGTCTGTTAAGGATTAAAAAATTATGGTTGATGACTACAATGTTTTGAGATTGTTTTTTTTTGACTTTATGGAATATGATATATGGTCTTTTTTGGAGTTTGTATCTCATTTTGTTGATGAATTTATGACATTCTTCATTTTCTCATGTTCGTTTGAGGTATCTGGCATCATTATAGACTATTATTATAAAAAAATAAAGTCATGCATTAATTTTTTTTTAATTTTATAATATTTATTATGAATTTTATTTTCAATTCACGGTAAAAACCTTATTCATTGATGGATTGGAAACTTATGGAAATTGATTCTTATAAAAAAAATTATTCCATTACATTAAATTATTTTTTAAAAATGGAAGGGTTTTTATTGATGTATTTTTACTGATTAACATATTATCAAAAAAATAATTGTTTTATTGAAATATCATAAAATTAATGGTTTTAATTGTTGTTTACATTACATGTTTGTAATATGTTCATTTTCATTGATGTTACACTATGGAAGGTGTGTGTGCCATTGGGGAACATGGTATTTTATTACCATGTGTCCACATGGTAGATCGATGAGAACCCACACATGTGTATAAAACTATCACACGTGTATTCATGAGTGGTTTTTGGAATTTTGGAATCTATAAATATTTATTACAATGGATTCAAATATATTTTAAAGGGAATTTATGGTTTTTATTGGATATGGTTTTGCATTTGGAAAACTATTTATGTTTTTAAATTGATTTTCATAGAAAATTTTGGTTTTGATATAATCTTTATGGTAGTTATTTAAAAAAAATTATATAAGTGCGCTGACATGGTATATCATATTTTTATGATTATGGAATTAATTTGAGGAAAATATATTGGGTTTCATTACTCACACCCTTCCTAGGAACATTTGCGTGTTTACTGATATTGTTTATCTAGAAAAAATTAAAGGAATGATATCTCAAATTTCTATGAATCCATCATGATAAAATGGGCATGGATTGTGGAGTTGAATCTTGATGTATGTTGGGATATGTTGAGTTCTGTTTTTTGAGAAACAATGATCTTATTGTTATCGAAATATTCTCTTTACTCTATTAAGGTTTTTGTTGAGGTTGGTGGTATTCTTTATTATTATCACATGAGTTGTATTAAATTGTTTTCATGAATCATGTAGTTTTTTATGTGTTTGTTTATATTTTTTTGATTATTTATGTTAAAAATGGTTAATTATGCTACAACATTAAATGAATCCCATGGAATTTATTCCTAGACATTGGAATCTTTGGGATACCACCTAATTCCAAGTAACAATATACCACATTCTCATGATAATGAGGGGGGAGGGATGAATGAAATATCATCATACATACATTTGTATACTATTAAATAACAATCAATAAACATTTTACGGAAAACCATGGGATGAAAAATTCATTCTATTATTCCTTTCACATATATATCATGAAATGATAAATCTGCTTCACAACATTTCAAAATGGTATCACAAAATTTGACCACTATAATGTAAATGGATTATTCAAAAATTTAATAAAAAAATATATTTTAAAAGAAAATTTAGATGTTTTTTCATGAGAAATAACTTATGACAACCCTGATTTTTATTACAACATAAACATGATTTATTACATAAAACATTACTAGATACAACAAAAAAGATCGAGATTTTTAGTGTCTTTGGGGCTTAGGATCATTACATAAAAACCTAAAACATGAAATAAAAAATATTTATTGAAAACTTCCTTTACATGACCACTACATTCCCTCGTAATTAGCATTGCACAGGATAACCTGATGACATGCATAAGAAAAGTGTGAGCTACAAATCCCAGTAATCGAATACACATGGAATAACATGAGGAGTACAATACATGTTTGAAATTAGGCATATCAAAAGAGCACAAGAGAAACATGAACATGAATTCATGATAAATCATGATAATCATAACATGGAAATGTGGCAACAACACTTAACATGGATTTAGCATGATCCAATGCCCATTGCACATGAAGAATGAGTAAATCTTCATTGCACATAAATCACGATTAAACCCTTTTTGAACTTTAATTACCATGAGTCAAAACTCATTACACATGATGTATCATGATACTATACTTTACCCTATGAATTGGAGCGCTATAAGGGCGCACCCTTCTTAAACATTTCATTTCATGCATAAGTGTGCCACATGGATCATAAAAAATGGATTCATAAAACATAATCATTTATTCCACGATGAAGGAATGTTCAATTTATACATTAAACATTATAATCAATATGTAAACGTCCATAAATCTGAATACCCTTGATGGAGAAATGGGCATGTTATTCACTACACAATGGCATTGGCTTAGAAAATCGGGGTGATTTCTACAGCGTAACGACGTGACATAAGAATTCATAAAAATGGATGATGAGAGAGAAAGGGGTTCCTCATCATATATACATGTAAAGGACAGTAATAATTTCATATAGATACATTTCCAAACAATTGTAATGGAGTTTAGATTCATGATACAAAAGTATTTCTTGAATGTAAAATAGGAGAGAGAAGTTCCTTTCAGAATTTCGGCATAGTAACGGGTGTACATTAGAGGCATTTAATGAGAGAGAAAGGGGTCTCTCATCATTCAAACATATAGAGGGATGTATGAGGGAGTTTTTAAACCATACCCCAACATTTATAATTGAAATTAAAAGGGAAAAACTACTTAATGAAAATTGGACAAAAATGAAAAAGGAAGATAAAACCCTTACTTGGAAGTGTGCTTCCAAAGGCTAGAGAGAGGCTTGTGGGAGGCTTCTTGGGTGTGTGGGGCACCGTGGGAGGATTATAGAGAGAGTAGTGCATAGGTTGGAATAACTAAAAAGGATTTGAGTGAGGAGGAAGTGGGAGATTGGGTGGGTTTATATAGAAAAGGTGAGGGAATTCTTTATTATTTAGGTTTGGGACCCCTTATATTAAATTAATCCAAACCACAAACCAACTCATTGTTTTGGCCCATTTTTTTGGGAATGGAAAGCAGAAAACAATATTTTATAAGGCCAAAGTCCGAACTTCTTAAAATAATGATGTTTCTTATGTAGAGGTGAGTCACACTCTCGTGAAATTAAATTAAAAAGACAAGGTGTTTAGTAAGTCTTGAGGGGTCCATTAATGCTTTGAAAAATAAGACAAACATTCCCAAAATCACATTATTTTAATGGTAAAACATATATTGGCCGAAAATAACGATTATAGTATTTTATTACATCACTATTGGGTAATTATGATGTCAGAAAACACATTATATATTTAAAAGATATTTAATTTTTACTCAGAAATTTGACTGTCTCAGAAAATTATGAAAAATTCACCATTGGATAATTTCCACATCCTAATTCCAAAAATAACATTTAATTTATCTAAATAATTTTCTATATATGTTAATTTTTACTTTTAAAATAAAAAATGATATTTATCAAAAATTCACGGGTTTTGACAAAAATGGCTTTCAAACCTTAATAAAAATTATAATTGCATTAATACAATTACATTATCATTTATATATAATAAAATTAATATAATAATAATAATAATAATCTTTTATTAAAATATTATATAATTCAAAAATCCCATTATTTAATAAAATATATTTTTAATTAAATAATAACTAAAAACCCCATTTGTAATTTAAATTTTTTTTACAATGTATCAATAATGACAAGAAATTATATTAATTATTATATACAAAAATAATGTACATGAACATAGTACTATCGATTATTTACATAAACCATTAAAACAGCCGTATAATACCTAAGGGTAAGGTGTGCGATGGTGACAGACTCTTGGGGTCGCTCTGATAACATCGCTCGAGTGGTAATTTCGATCAACTTCCACTTCTCCCGTAGACGGTCCCGTTCGAGCATGACATGGTGAAGCTCAGCTTGGGCATGGTCAAGAGCGAAGCCCAAGGAAACCACCTCTTTTCCGAGCTCTGATAAATGGGCTTTGTATGGGGCAATTCTACTTGATGAGGCCATCGCTTCCTTTGTCTAAGTAAAATTGGATGTGTTAAAGCCCTATATTTATACTAATCAAGTGATCACTGTTCAACAGCTATAAAATTAATGGTCACAATTCATATCATAAAACCAATGTAGTTGACATTTTATAAAAACATTTTATATAAAGTGACATTTAATAAGATCAAGAGGGATTTTCCATTAATGAAAATTTGGGTCATTACAATATTCTCCCCTTAAGAAATTTCTCCCTAGAAATTTTTATTTTCCAACACTAAAACAGATGTGGGTAACTCAGCTTCATCACTTCCTCCGATTCCCATGTTTCTTCCTCAAACTTTTGGTTTCACCACAACACCCTGACGAAGGGCATTGTCTTATTTCATAGAACTTTTTCTCTATGATCTATGATCTTCACTGGTTGCTCCTCATAAGAATGATCGTCTTCCAATTGTACCACCTCATAAGAGAGTACATGTGAAGGTTCAGGTATGTACTTCCTTAAGAGGGATACATGAATGACATCATGTACTTTGGCCATAGTAGGCAAAACTACTAGTCGATAGGCCACATCCCCGACACGATCAAGAATCTCGAAGGGGCCAATGTACCTTGGACTTAACATCACATTCTTTCCAAACATCATGACCTTATTCCACGGAGATATTCGTCAAAAAACCATGTCTCCAACTTTAAACTCAAGTTCTCATCGACGATTATCTACATTACTCTTCTATCGACTCTGGGCTGCCTTGATATGCTGCTAAATGGTTTTCACCTTCTCCAACATTTCCTCGACCATTTCTGGTCCAAGCAGCTTATGTTCACCGAACTCATCCCAAAATACTGGTGTTCTGCACCTTTTCCCATATAATGCTTTATATGGTGCCATTTAGATGCTTGAGTGGAAACTGTTATTATAAGAGAACTCAACTAGAGGAAGATGTTGATCACATATTCCTTTAAAGTTCACTGTACAAACTCTCAAAATATCCTCAAGTGTTAGTATAGTCTGCTCAGATTGACCATCAGTTTGAGGATGATAGGCCGTACTGAAGTTCAGTTCAGTATTCAGAGCATGTTGAAGACTCTTCCAAAACGTAGAGGTGAATCTTGGATCTCGGTCAGACACAATAGATAGTGGTACTCAATGAAAACATACGACATCCCTTATATATATCTGTGCCAGATGATCCAATGCAAAATCCTCCCAAATAGAAATGAAGTGTTCAGTCTTTGTAAGATGATCCACAACAACCCAGATTGCATTATTTCCTTTGGATGTCCTCGGATGTCTGGTGATAAAGTCCATGTACATGTTTTCCCATTTCCATTCTGGTATGGGCAATGGATGCATCATCCCCTTAGACATCTGCCTCTCTGCCTTCACTTGCTAACACACGAGGCACATTGATGTATATTCAGTAATCATCTTCTTCATATTATCCCATCAAAATTTTTCTCAGAGATCTCGATACATCTTTGATCTCCCTAGATTAATAGAGAAATTTGAACTATGTGCATCATCCAAAAGTACCTTCTTCATCTCAGGAGTTGATGGAACACATAGTCATTTCCCAAACCACCCAATTCATTCTTCATTAACATTAAACTCTGAGGATTTCCCTTTTTCGATAGCTTCAAATTTTTCTTCAATTCCCACATCATCCTTTTGAGCATCCTTTAACCTTTCCAAAAGAGACGGTTGGGGAATAATTTGTGAAAGGATTGATGATGTTCCCTTCTCTATGATTCCCATTTTCATCTTCATCAAGTCAAAAAAGATTGGATCCTTCTCAATTCTCACCATTGATAGAATCACTGGATCCTTTCTACTTAGGGCATCTGCCACCTTGTTCGCTTTACTAGGGTGGTAATGGATTGAACAGTCATAATCCTTGATGATCTCTATCAATCTTCTCTAGTGCATATTATGCTCTTTTTGTGTGAATATATATTTAAGACTCTTGTGGTCAGTATATATCTCACATTTCTCCTCTTATATTTAATGCTGCCATATTTTGAAGGCATAGATCACCGCTTCCAACTCCAGATCATTCATTGGATAGTTTTGCTCATGGATTTCCAACTTCCTTGAGGCATAGGATATCACTTTATCATTCTGCATCAGTACACATCCTAATACCTTCTTCGAATCATCACTGAATACCACAAAAAGATCCCCACTTGTGGTTAATGTGAGCACGGGCGTTGTGATAAGCCTCCTTTTCAAATCCTTGAAGCTTTCGTCGCATTCATAACTCCAAGAAAACTTTACTCCCTTTTGAGTTAGCTTGGTAAGAGTGTTGGAAAATTGTGAGAAATATCTCACAAATTGTCGATAATATCCAGCTAACCCCAAGAAGCTATGGATATCTATTACAGATGTTTGCCTTGGCCATCCCTCAATTACATCTGTTTTGGAGGGATCCACAGATATCCCATTGCTTGTGATGATATGTCCCAAGAATGAGACCTCCTTCTACCAAAACTCACACTTGCTGTACTTTTCATAAAGCTTGTCCTTGCGCAATGTCTCCAGTACAGTTCTTAAATACTCCTCATGATCCTCCATGGTTTTGGAGTATATTATAATATCATCTATAAAGACTACAACAACTTTGTCTAGGTAATCTCTAAAGACTTTATTCATTAAGTCCACGAATATTACTAGAGAATTAGTGAGTCCGAAAGAAATTATAATGAATTCATAGTGCCCGTATCTTGTGCGAAAAGCAGTCTTGGGTATATCTTCCATCTTCACCCTTACTTGATAATATCCTTATAGAAAGTCCACCTTGGAGAAGTATTGTGTTCCATGCATCTGATTGAACAAGCCATCAATTCTTGGGAGAGGATACTTGTTCTTTATCATGATTTTGTTATGTTCACGATAATTGATGTAAAGTCGCATTGACCCATCCTTCTTCTTGACGGCGAGGACTGGTGCACCCCATGGTGAAGCACTTGGGTGTATAAACCCTCTATCCAGATTCTCATATAGTTGTTTCTTTATCTCTTCAATCTCTACAACATCCAGTAAATATGGATTCTTGGATATTGGTAAAGCCCTGGGTATAAGTTCTATTGATAATTCAATATCTCTTCTAGGAGGAAGACCAGGAAGTTCTGCGGGAAACACTTCAGTGAATTCCCTCACAATAGGCATTTCTTCAAGGATGGTTTCTTCCTTGCACTAAATCATCTGGGCTAGATACACATGCTTATAAGGCAGTAATATCCATGCTTGAG
Organism: Viscum album; assembly: GCA_963277665.1. Lineage (NCBI taxonomy): Eukaryota > Viridiplantae > Streptophyta > Magnoliopsida > Santalales > Viscaceae > Viscum > Viscum album. The sequence continues at coordinate 505,634,383 of OY728121.1, forward strand.
ATGATGGAGCTAAGGGAGATTCATCTTCCACCTTACAATTGTAATGAATCCGGGGTCGATTCTCCATTTGGAGTGTGATTTCCCTCTCCCAAAAATTTATGCTGTCTCTATATAAGGAAATACAATTCATGACAAGAATTGCATCAAATTCCACTAGAGGGAGTATGACGAGGTTCGCTGGGAAATTAAATCCACATATTATAACACGGGAGGACTTATATTCGTGGGATGCAATGATTGCCCCATTTTCCGTACTCACCAACATATTCACTTCCATGATTTCTGGTGGTGTTGGGATTGTTCTACTACACTTTTGAGATATAAAATAACGCGTAGAACCTGAATCAAAAAGTATGCTTGCTATTATTAAATGAATAACTAGCGTACCTGTCACCACTTAGTTTTCGGGGTTTACTTCAGCAGAAGGGATGGAAAAAGCTCTTCCTTGCTTCCTTTGAGGTTGTTGGTCGTCTCTGAAAACCCTTGGATTAGGGAACTGATTTGAAAAATGACCCAGTTCCTTACATTTGTAACATTGAACAATGCGTTGAGGTTTGAACAGAGCGTTCCTCTCCTCGGTCCCAGCCGTGGTTCTTTCTTGCCGACAGTTAATAGCTAGGTGCCCTTTTCTTCCACACTTGAAGCATTTCCTCGTCCCCTTAAGGAAATTTCTAGGGTGCTTCTTTCTGCACTTTTGGAAAGTGGGGTGCTGGATCTTCTTAGCACCGTTGCATTTATCCATCAGACTGCCAGCATTGAATTCAACCATTCTATACTTTACCTAATGATACCCCTGTGATTCTACGATCCCTATTTCGACCTTGAGGGAAAATCAGACAATTTCCTCATAGCTGTCGAAGTCATGGATTGCTAATGTTTTCCATAGGCTAGGATTAAACCCACCAAAGAAGCAGACAACATTGCATTCCGGGGTAACGACAAAGAAGGAAGTGTATCGTGAAAGCCTTGTGAATTTTACCTCGTACACATCAACAGATTCTTCGTCTTTTTTCTTGAGGGAATGGAAGTCCCTTTCCATCTTAATCTAGAGGGTGTGCGGAAAATATTTATCAAAAAACATCTTCTGGAAATCCTTCCATTCCAACGCATCGATCTCCCCCTCAGGATTCGTATTTTTGATCGACGTCCACCATTGATCATCTTCACCCTCCATACGATAAGCTGCTAGGAGAACCTTTTCTTGTTCAGAACATTTAATAATGGAGAGTATCTTTTCAATATTGTTTATCCATTTTTCAGTGATCGTGGGATCAGATGATCCACTAAAAGTAGGAGGCCTTTGTCTCATGAACCTCTCGATAGCGACTTGTTCATTATTAGGGGGGTTTGGACGTTCCTCTTGACCAATGTTTCTATTCAAAACTTGAGTTAGCTGAGGGAGAAGCGTGACAAAGTTTGTGATTCCCGCTCCCATTGGATTGGGCATCCCATTAGTAAAGTCATCACACTGATCTTCAGAACTGTTGTTAGCTCGATTCCTCCTATTACCGGCCATTGGATGGAATAAAAGGAATGTTATGGGTAACACTTAAAGGGTAATCCAAAGACATAATTTGATGACATATAAATAAGCTTTCATTTCCTTAACTCACGAGTCTATTGGCTTCAATCTTGGCTTTTGATGATCTACTTTCTAACATATAATCTTAGGGGAATTTTTTTAATTCCCTTAATAAGGGTTCGTACTATGCTTGTGAATTTACCAAATCATATCCCCCGGGAGTGTCGTAACCAAGAGTGCAGCAAGGCCCGTTGTCGTGCACCAGTTCTCGTTCGAGTCTAGCTCAAAGCTGTGTTTTCGGGTTTTACCCCTAGGATACATCTGTGCCAGAGCCGTCTCTACCCGCTCATATCCAAACATAGATGTATTTGCTTGATAACACAATTAATCAAAACTCACCAAAACATAGGGACGTTTTTATTGTACGCATTCTTGTATCTAAGGCTTTATTAGGGTTTTCTAATCCTAATCCCAAAAATAACTAAACCTATCGTCTGTTACCAACGATGACAACACTGCTTTTTATTACAACTTAAACATGATTTATTACATAAAACTTCACATGATACAATAAAGAAGATCGAGAGGTTTAGTGTATTTGGGGCTTAGGATCATTACATAAAAACTTAACACATGAAATACAACATCTTTATTGAAAACTTTCTCTACATGACCACTACATTCCTTCGTACATAGCATTTCATGGGATAACCTGATGACCTGCATAAGAAAAGGGTGAGCTATAAAGCCCAGTAAGGGAACATACATGGAATAACATGAGGAGTAAAATACATGTTAGAAATGAATCATATCAATAGATCAAAAGACAAACATGAACATAAAGACATGATAAAGCATGATAATCATAACATGGAAATGTGGAAACAACACTTAACATGGAATTAGCATGGGCCAAGGCCCATTGCACATGGAGCCTGAGTAAATCCTAATTTCACATAAATCACTAGTAAACCATCGTTTCACTTGAATTAGCATGATTCAACACTCATTGCACATGATTCATTGAAGCGCTATAAGGGCAGACCCGTCTTAATCATTTCATTTCATGCATAAGTGTGCCACATGGATCATAAAACATGGATTCCTAAAACATAATCATTTATTCCACGATGAAGGAATGTGGAATTCATACATGAAACATTATAATCAATATGTAAACATGCATAAAGTTTAATACCCTTGATGTAGAAATGGGTATGGTATTCACTACACAACGACATTGGCTTAGAAAATCGGTGCGATTTCAGCAGCATAACGACGTGACATAAGAATTCATAAAAATGGTTGATGAGAAAGAAAGGGGTTACTCATCATATCTACATGTAATGGATAGTAAGTAGTTCATATAGATATATGTCCCAACAATTGTAATGGAATTTATATTCATGACACAAAAGTATTGCTTGAATGTAAAAGAGGAGAGAGAAGTTCCTTTCAGAATTTCAGCCTAGTAACAGGTGTACATGGGAGGCATTTAATGAGAGATAAAGGGGTATTCCATCATTAAAACATAAATAGAGAAGTATGATGGAGGCTTGAAACCAAACCCCAACATTTATAATTGAAATTAAATGGGAAAACCAACATAATGAAAATTGGACAAAAATGAGAGATGGAGAAAAAACGATTACTTGGAAGTGTGCTTCCAAAGGCTAGAGAGAGGCTTGTGAGAGGCTTATTGGGAGCTTGGGGAACCTTTGGAGGATTATAGAGATAGTAGGGCAGAGGTTTTACGAACTCCAAAGTCTTTGAGTGAGGGGGAAGTGGGAGCTTGGGTTGGTTTATATATGAAAGATGAGGGAATTATTTATTATATAGGTTTGGGAACCCTTATATTAAATTAATCCAAACCACAAACCAAACCATGGTTTTTGCCCATGGTTTTTTGAAAATGTAAGAGGAAAATAATATTTTATAAGGAAAATTTACGAACATATTAAAATAATTAGGTTTCTTATGTGGAGGTCAGTCACACTCCCATGGAAATTAATTTAAAAAGACAAGGTGTTTAATAACTCTTGAGGGGTCCATTAATGCTTTGAAAATAAGCCAAAAAAAATCAAAATCACATTATTTTAATGGTAAAACATATATTGTCCGAACATAAATATTATAGTATTTTATTACATCACTATTGGGTCATTATGATGTCATTAAACACATTATATTTTTAAACGGTATTTAATTTTTACTCAAAAATATGACTGTCTCAGAATATTATGAAAAATTCACTGTTGGATAATTTCGACATCCTGATTCCAAAAATAACATTTATTTTATCTAAATAATTTTCTAAATATGTTAATTTTTACTTTTATAATAAAAACCGACATTAATAAAAAATTCACGGGTTTTGACAAAAAATGGCTTTCAAACCTTAATAAAAATTATAATTACATTCATACTATGACATGATCATTTAAATATGATTAAATTATTCCAATAATAATAATAATAGTATTTTATGAAAATTTTATTTAAATCAAAAAATCCCATTATTTAATGAAATAGATTTCTTAATTAAATAATAACTAAAAACACCATTTGTACTTTAAAAACTATTTACAATGTATCAATAGTGACAAGAAATTATATTCATTATTATATACACAAATAATTTTCATGAACATAGTTCTATAGATTAGTTACATAACCCCTTAAAACAGCCGCATAAGACCTAAGGGTAAGGTGTGCGATGGTGACCGACTCTTGGGGTGGCTCGGATAACATCGCACAAGTGGTAATTTCTATCAACTTCCACTTCTCTCGTAGACGGTCTCGTTCATGATTGACATGGTGAATCTTAGCTTGGTCTTGGTCAAGATCGAATCCCAAGGACACCACCTCTTTTCCGAGCTCCGATAAATGGGCTTCCTATGGAAGAAATTCTACTAGATGAGGTCATCGCTTCCTTTGTCTAAGTAAAATTGGATGTGTTAAAGCCCTATATTTAAACTAATCAAGTGATCACTGTTCAACAACTATAAATGTAACGGTCACAATTATTATCATAAAACCAATGGAGTTAACAATTTATAAAAAAATTTATATAAAGAGACATTTAATAAGATCAAGATGGATTTTTCATTAATGAAACGTTGGTTCGTTACATACCTTCTATGGATATAGATATACTAGTAGTAAGTAATAAAATCTATAAAAACCCACTTTTATAGGATAAAATACAAGTTAATCATAATTATTTTAAGAAGAAATACGTTTATGTTAACCAATTTTATCATCTAAAATCAAAAATGGGTTTTATAATAAAATTTTTATATTTTAATAATGCTTTACTTTGTATTATTTGTGAAAATATAAAAAATAATGATGAATTCCTTCTTAAAAATATAATCCATTGAAATATTTTTTAATATCATCATATCGTTTTTAAAATTAAAATATTAAAATATTAAAAAAATATGAATATTGATTATTAAATTCAAAATAATAATGATTACATTTTTTTTGAAAACCACAGATAAGAGGCTTCATAATGAATAAATCCTATATGTGGATAGATAACTTATTTGAGTTATTATGAATAATTTTTTACAAATATTTCTAATATTAATTTACATATGAAAATAGAAATTTATTTCCAAAATGGTTATTTGAAAACATTGGAAAAAAATTAATTAAAAATAAATCATTAATAAATTATCCGTGAAAATATATAATGGTTATTAAAAGGTAATTTCGAGTGGAAGATAAAAAATTTTATAATGATATAATTGAAAACCCTCAAAATATTTTAATTTAATTTAGTTCAAAACCCACATTATTAAATGTTTAATGGAAATTTCTCTTTTAAAAATTAATTTTTTTATTTTAAATTTCTACATGAGAATGAAGGTATTTTGGATTCCTGATTAGAGATGAAATATTCTTTTTTAAATAATGTTCATGAAATGAATGATAATATACTTAATACAGAACACATTTTTCATAATAATGATTCACTTTTACCAGTGTGAAATTAATATATAAATAATTTCTAATGTAAAAACATCATTATACCATGATATAAAATGTTATGTATCATTATAAATGATAAGTAAATAATTTAAATAAAACAGAATAATTATTATAAATAAATATAATTTTAACTCTAACAATGTACATTGGAGTTAACAAAATCTATAATGGATATCAAATTTCATGAAAAAAGTAAAATTTATAAGTGTTGTAATGTGATGTAAATGTATATCCACATAAAAAATTGAAATTAATATATTATAAAAGCACATAAAACAAATTACCTAAAATATATGAAATTAACAACAATTACAACTCAATGAATGTGAATTGAGTTAACGAATAACATTTTGAATTCATTATATTTTAAATCGAAATCCATGGGAGGTAGATCATGATATATATTTGTAACTTCAATATATTTGGAGAAAATTATATATATATGAAATATACAGAAATTAAAAATACTATAAAATGTCTACATTTGGGTAATAAATAGTATATATCAATTATGAAAAATTAAGATGAAAAAAATCCTTAAATAATCCCTGAATTCATCAAATATTCTTGAATATCAGATATAATGAAAAAACTATAATAATTAACATATTTATATCCATTTTAAATATTATTACCATTTATAAACATTAGTTAATAACATTTATTCCAAAATATTTAATTTTGGTATAGTTTATTATTAGCATCTTATTTTAGTATTTTTTAGAATATTTGATTTTTACAAGTTTAATAGTGACAGGGTTAATTCTCGCTTATTTTTTTAACTCAACCATTAAATAATTATTAGATATAGATTAATCAATTTTTTCATTGAATAATTTTATTAAATTTAATTAGGATAAATACATGCATATAGATTCTGAAAAAATAAATTGTGATGAACAAGTTCTTTAGTGTTTTGTGATCAAAAGGTTGTATATTTATTAATATATTAAATATTAATATTACCATTCCAAAATAGTGTAAAAAATATTAAATACATTATTTTTAAATTATATTACCAAATTAAATATTTATCCTTATTCATTCATGAAATAAACACTGTAACATCATTCACATAGAAGGTAAAATAATACCCAACGAGAGAATGTTATATTGTTTTAATGAGTATGGACATTTTTTTATAAAATTTTTATATTACATTTAATAATGAATATAATTTAATAACTAAAATTTATCCTCATTTTAGGATTCATTTGTACAACCAAGTAAATGTGGTGATGGAAAAGAATTTTTTTTTCAGGGAGGCGGTAGTCCACCAATACACATAATGAAAAATTTCAATACCAAACTAATAAGACTGAATTAAGATATATGAAAAATAAAAAATTTATAAATATAATTTAAAAATGTTCTAAAAATACATTAAACCAATTTTTTTCATTTATAACCATTAAATAATGCGAGGGAAGACGAACGAAATCACTTCATAGAGGTGGTAGTCTTTATGTACACATGATTAATTTTGTAAAAAAAATTTTAATGGAAGGACATGATTAAATAAAAATTAATACATTAATATAATTTAATTATTATAAATTATAAATATTTAAGTAATTAAATATTGGTTTATAATGTTTTTATTAAATGTATGGTTAATAAAAAAATATTATCGAGTAAAAGTCATCATGTTTATTAATTAATATTTATCATTGAAATATACTTGGAAGTATAGGTCCGAGTCTAAAAAATTGAGACAATAGGATTATAAATATATAAAAATTTTATATTAGGATTAAATGTTAATAGTTTTATAATTAATTTTCAAGGGATATGTGTACCATGATGTGGTGGGAGTCCTTATAAATGTGAATAGAAGTTAAATTTTTGAAGAGAAATTACATTTAATTAATGGAATATCACTTTTTAATGAATAATGGCTCGAAAAGTGTTAAACAATGTATGGGTAGAGGTTTTTAATTTCCAAATATCCTAAAAAAAAACTTGTACACATAGTTTTAATATGTTTTATTTCTCTCAAACTACTTTATTTTTGCACTGGTAAATCATTCATTAACCAAGGTAACTAATTTTATTGAAAATAATCAAAATGGGATGAAATAAGTAATTTCAACCTTGTGATTTATATTATGAATATTAGTTTCTCATATAATATTTTTAATTTTTTAAATTGTAATTTTAATAAAATTACACAGATTTCATAAAAACAGTTTTCAGAAAAAGGCTTTTTGAAGCATCAAATTTATTTGTCATATAAATTAATCAATGTCATTGGATTTCTAGATAAAAATTACAAACCTATAATATACCGACATTTTTTATTTCATTGAACAAAATCCCAAACTGAATATCACAATTAAAATTATTAAATAATACAAAATAATAAAAATAGATTATATGTTGTAATGACATGTTACTTGGGTACTAATATTTTAGAGATATGTTTTAATGGAATAAATAATTCATTTAGAATAATATTTTTAATCCTCAAATAAATATTTTATTTACTAGAATGATCTATACCATTATTAGTCTTACTTAAAAATTAAAAATTCATTGAATTGTGATGTTTTGGTGAAAAATTTATTTCACACTACACACATTAAGAACAATTATTCCAAAAGACCCCAAAATTTAATCTTATTCATTCCTTTTCAGGTTAAATGAATATATTATTTTAATTTTTGAAAAATAAATATTCTAAATATTTTTTTAATTATTTATAATATAATAATGAAAATGTGGAATAATCAATATTTAATCTAATGAATTTACATGTGTATTAATATTACTTTTAGTGTAGTATTTATTGGGTATTATTTTTTTGAAACTAATGAATTAAAAAAATTAATATATTGGAAATATTTATTTACGTTATTTTATTAATTTTTTGTGAAATTTCATTGTTCTATGTTTCATGTAAAATATAATACCAAATATAGTAATAATTTAAAGAAAAATACATTCCCCAATGTCAGCATGTTACATAACACCCTCCCACCCCTCTTAACAAAATTGTTTCATATGAATGTAAATTATCATATACTGAAAACAAGAATATATAAATAAATGATATTTATTACAAAAAAATATTTTTATCTCAAGAAATATATATTTTCCCCTAATTATGTTTTAACTCATAATATTGATATTTTATTCCACTATTCTAACAATCATTCCTATTAGTATATCACTGTTTAGTATAATGAACAAAATTATTTTATTTTATTCTATATTATATTCACGATCCACTTTTCTTTGACAAACTATCATTGGTTTATATGAAATGTATTTAATTATTCATCGAATAATCATTAATTTATTTCAAGGGAACAAATACACTTACAAAAATCCATTTACATTCATCTAAAGAATATATAATATGTTTTTTAAAAGAACGTTTACCCAAAATATCATATTATGATACAATACAATATGGAATTCTCTTTACAATGAAATCCTCAGGATAGTTATTTAGTTTTGTTTGAAAACAATCTAAAAAAACTAGATCAGAATCCAATAAATCATTAAAAAAATATATATTGTAGGATATGTGTTCAAACATTATCTTAATTCAATTTATTAGTTTCAATTCGATTGTATATCACATGTTCCCTCCTGTTGATGATCATATTTGTACATATAGTAGTTATTCCACCTAGTATTTTAGAATTAATTTTCATAATTCCTAAAATCCATAATATAAAGAATTGAAGTATACATGGGTTATTTGTATGGTAATTAATACTATATATTTTATTTTATGACCTATTTAACAAAGTAATACATTCAAAATATCTTTAAAAAAATCCACACTTGAATCATTCTCATATTCCATTGACAAAATTTCATTGGTACTTCCTGCAATTGTTTTGCTAAAAAAATAATTCAATCTATTTTCAATAATAATCTTCATAATCTATGTGATTCTGAAACATAAAACATCACTAAATCAGTGTTTTTTTCTTATTAAAATTATGTTTTTTAATAATTGAACGTTTATGGGGGTAGAATAACCATATTATTTTCAATTCTAAAATCTATCTGAATTGGTTTCCCATTTAGATAACCATATAATTTTCCATTGTGGAAATTATTATAATTTTTTGATCCTTTATTAAATACTTATTTTTATACATAATTACAAAAAATACATAATTTGATATCATTATTAACGGTAAAAGAATAACAAAAATAAATAAATGTAAAATTTTATATATACCATAACTTGTAAATTTATTGTTTTCAATTTAGGTTATTATTTTCCTTTCCCCAATTAAGTTCTTTAAAAATACTATAGATATTTTCTCCAATCCAAATCAATGGTTGTTCAAAAGAATGTGATTTTACAGTGAATTTTCCCATTTTGTTTAATGTTAGGTGTTCATTCATAGTACCAATAAATATTCACTATGTGAAAAATAATGGTGATACAAAAGGTTATTTTTTATTTGTGATTACCCCTAGGTGGATCAATGATACAGTATTATCAACTTGGTTGTTTCAAGAAAGTTATGAAATTTTTGAGAAACCACACAATATCTAATTTACCATGACATCACAATGGTTTTTCATACATATATCTAACATTATTTTTTAGTAGTGTTCTATTAACATAATAATCTAATACCACTAAACTAAATCTCATAAATTAGAACACCCTACTCTGGTACAATCTAAGGAACCACAGACGAACACTTCTATGACCAATTAAATAATAATTTCTATAAATAATGTATATTATATACAGTGAGATGTATGAATCTATATGAATGAAAATTATATTAATAAAAAAATTATTCATTCATCTGACAAAAATCCCAAGAACATATTGTTTATTGTCTTCGGGTACTAGTTACATAGGAAATAGATTTTATAAAATTGGTAAACATATCTCTATAATTTATCCACACTATATATCACGACCCTTCCTCGGGACCCATGTCGTGACTACCCCAAGCCCGCCTTCCATAGGACATGGGTTGGCGACTTGCAACAAGGAGTAAATCCCAAAAAAATGTGAAGGAATTGCCTTTATAATGTAAATAAACACCACGGAGTAAGAAAGTAGTAGTAAACACTATGTAAAACTGGGTAGAACTGTAAGTGCGGAAAAGTAAGTGGGCCAGAATACAAAACCAACTGATGTAAAGTACAACTGAACAGAAAGTATAGAAACTAAAAAGTAAAGATGGAACGTCGAGCCGTCCACTGGAAATCTCACCTGAAGGGTGGGTACAGATAGCTTCCTCCTCAGCTCCTCGGGTCAAGCCGTCTGCTCCGTGTACGTCCCTTCCAGTGGTCCGCCTCCAGGTACCGACTTGCTCCACAACAATCAACCACGATCATCTTTTTCCGTTGTCTGCATCCAACACAACTTAGTGCGGTCATATCCCGTGTAGGGGTGGGTATACGCTACTCAGTAGGGACCCCGAGACCCCCGAAGGTCTCCCAGAATCCACAAAGGATAATCCAAAAAGGAAAGATACAATCGCGAAGTAACAACCAACTCTACTAAGGTATATACCCATACATATACCTAGGTAATCAATTCTAGTTCAGCTCCATCGTCAGGGCCCATGTTTTATCTAGTCCACACAGGATAGTACAACCCATCCACATAGGATAACACAATCCAATCCACAAAGGATAGCAAGACAATCATATTACAGATAATGACTGAAAGTCAAGACTTAGCTCAAACAGGTATAATTATTCATAAGGTTATATAGATGATCAGATGTAGCCACTGATTAATCTAATCTAGAACCCACGTAGGATTCTAGACCAGCTAAGGTGTCTGACCCACAAAGGATACAAGACCAGCTACTCTGCCGGACCCACGTAGGATACAAGAACAATAGTACTACCGGACCCACGTAGGATACAAGAACAGAAGTCATCGCCATCAAACCCATGGAGGATTTCGGTACGGTCATCATCACTGCCGAACCCATGGAGTAATTCAGTGCAGTCGTCTTCACTACCGAACCCACGGAGGATTTTAGTGTAGGCGTCATCGTCATCGCAGTCGCAGCCAGTTCTAGGGTTCCCGCACACAGCATGCTCGTTTCTAGCAGGTCCCGATCCACGAGCCGAGGGGTTGATACATCAACTGACACATAGTATGGAGATGATGTATCCCAAAGTTCCATCTCGTCTATAGGAACTCAACACAACATACGGCGCGTCAATCAGACGCCCGGTCTGAGAGTCATTGGTTTTTTTTCCAGCGGCTCGGTTTGTTTTAAGTCAAAACCAACCCGACCATACTCCAAATGAATCCAAACCATATGAAGAGTAAGCCAAATGGTCCTTCTCAATAATAGGAATCCAAAAATTTCGACGGCATGTCAATCGGACTTCAGGAGCTCAAGTTATGAGTGTTTCCTCTCCGAAGGTCTGGTTGGTTTCAGGATCGAAACAACCCGGCCTTACCCAATGTTCTCCGAAACCTTGAGTGTAATATACTGAAATGACCGTCTCAATCCAAGGATCACATCTCAACTGACTGTGCATCGATCTTAGGTCTGTAGCCCATGTTATGTGCATTTAAATGAACATGTCCGATTTTAGGGGGTTTTGGGCCCGGACCGACCCGGCCCAAGACCCCCTAGGTCGGCCCGAACTGGGTCGACCTGACCCGGGTCCGGGTCTGGCCCATCTGGGCGCGGCCTAGATTGGGCGGCCCAGCCTAGTGCGGCTGGTCCGACCTTATGCGGTCTTGTCCCGTGTGGCCCGTGGCTCGGCTGTTTGGCCGAGCGGGATACGGAGTGGGGCGCTGACCCCCTTGATTGTAGAAATGGACCCCACGATTGGGGCCCTCCTCTTGGCCAGCCGGGGGTTACGACCCCCGGTTCTTCCGAAATGGCTAGCTCGGCTGGCCGGTCGGTGCTACCATCGCGGGTCCTGGCGGTCCCGCCCCTCCGAAGTGCATGTGGCCGGCAGTTATAGTCGCCCCTCCTTGCACCACTGTGGCTTTAAGCCACGACCTCGTCCCACCGACGCAGCATGATGGCGCAGCGCCCCTCCGCCACAGCCCCGCTCTGGCCGCGGCCCCCTTCGGCATCAATGGCGCAGCGCGATGGGGCCACACTCCTTTTTCGTGTTAAAAATTCCTCGTCCCCGCGCGGTGTCGTTGCACCGCGCCTCTTTCGTCCCAAACTGCAATGAAGAACATCAACAAAGGGGGGAGGAGGAATGGCCATGTTCGTGCGGTCCAACCTCCTCCTATTAATTTGATAACAGGTGGACAAAATAAATCAACATCGTCAAGCGATCACAAATTTAATCCATTAAATTTGGACTTAAAGCCCCTACCTCGAAAAAATCGTCGGATGAGGATCGTTGCGGGAAAAGGACGTTGCGGAAGACGGCATCGCGGAACATGGTGTCACGGATTGAGGCTCCATAAGTGTCGTCGGTGTTCCCCTGATGAAGGATGTGGTGCGTCGTCATTCTCTAAAGAATTCATCTCTCACCAGCTACCGAGAGGGGAGGAGACGACACGACGATTCCCTTGCGGTGATGGATTTCTTCGTCGTAGACTCGGCGTTCTTCATGAAGGAGATGAACAAGAAGATGTTCTTCAGAGTAAAAAAGTTCCCTTCTTTATTCCACACAACGAATCCTCCAACAAAATAAGTCCTTGTCTTATTTTATTCACACACACACATGCCAACATTAATTTGAGAATCAAAATATCTCATTCAATTAATTGACGTAATTCAAGAGCGTTTAATAATAAAATTAATTTTGAGGGTTGACTTGCCATAAATTTGGGGTGTGGGTGAGTTAAAAAATAATATGGGGTTTTACAACATAATGGGAGGTTTGAGGAAATTCAAAAGGTGGGCCTCGTGTGGGCCCCACTCTAACTTCCTTGCATCTTCCTTTTCTACAATGCTTAACCATCGGTACAAAAATAAAAATAAATTGTAAAACAATTTTATTTTTATTCCTAACATTTCTAACATCTCCTCCCGAGAAAACACAACTCCAGGAAAAGTCTTCCCAAGAAATTACCGGCACTATTATTCCATCGGTTCCCTCAGATTTCGATTCCACACACCAGTTCAAAAGTTTGGAAAATCAGCTAGTTCGTTCGCTGAACGTACCTGAGAAAATCTTCTGAAATTGATTCCGGGCACACCGGGCCTCGGAATCAGGTGCCGTAAGAAACTGCGTACTGGTAAAATTCCAAAAAAAATTAAGAAAAATTTTCCCTTGAAATTTACGGGCCTTTACATTACTCCCACCTCAGGTATTTACATCCCCGTAATGATACACCACAAAATAGGGAATCAAATGATGGTACTGATCACGCATCTGAGCCTCCCGCTCCCAAGTGCTCTCCTGAAGGTTCACGTTCTACCATATGTTTCGCACAAGAGGAATCAAACGCCCACGTAAGACCCTCTCCTGTCGATCCTCGATCTCCACCGAAACCTCCGCAAATGTCACACCGTCATCAATGTCCAGCTCCCCATGGTCGATGATATGCATCGGTTCGTGCATGTACCTCCTCAACTGAGATACGTGGAAGATGTTTTGCACTCGGTGCAACTGAGGTGGTAGAGCCTGGAGATAAACAACCTCGCCTATCCTGCTGAGAACCTGGAATGGTCTGATGAAGCGCGAAGATAACTTTCCACCCCGGCCAAATCTCCGTAATCCACATCGAGGTGAGACCCACAAGAGACGTGGTCACCATCCTTGAACTCTAGTGGTCTCTGTCTCCTGTCAGCATAAGACTTATGTCAATTCTGAGCTGTCCTCATCCACTCCTGGATGACCTGGACCTTCTTCGTCATGGCCGGGACCATCTCTAGTCTCATAAGTGCTGACTCCCCAGGGTCTATCCAACCCAGAGGTGATCTGCATGGTCGGTTGTACAATGCCTCGTATGGTTCCATCCCGATGGTGGAGTGGTAGCTATTGTTGTATGAAAACTCCACCAATGGTAGGTGATCCTACCAACTATTACCAAAATCGAGGACACATGTACGGAGCATGTCCTCCAGTGTCTGAATTGTCCTCTCTGTCTTACCATCAGTCTGAGGGTGGAAGGCGGTGCTCAGACGTAGCTGCGTCCCGAATGCCTCCTACAACCCCTTCCAAAGACGGGAAGTAAAGTGAGCATATCGATCGGAGACTATGGTTGATGGAACACCATGAAGCCATATGATCTCATGAACGTAGAGGCGTCCCAAGCCCTCCACTGAGACCTGCTCTCTGATGGGTAAAAAGTTGGCCGACTTGGTGATTCGGTCGAGAATCACCAAAATAGAGTCGTGACCTCTGGATGTACATGGAAGTCCAGTCACAAAATCCATAGATATGTCATCCCACATCCACTCCGTGTAACACCCCAAGCTTCCATAGTACGTTTCCCTTTGAATAATGTAATGGCGTGCATTGTACGCAACTTCGAGATTTTAACACACCACAACCAATCAAACTAGCCGTTATGAATAGTAATACATACTTTTTTTGAAATTTTATAAATTCTATCTCTCAATATGTAATTCATTTTTGGATTCGGAATATCAAAATTATCCTAGGGTGAAATTTTAGTTTTTTCAGATAACATTCATATTTTGATGAATAGTTAAAATTTCTAAATTTTAATTAAAAACAAATTTTTTAATCAAAATAATTAATATTGATAAATGATGAATTTGTGTAGTTTTAAAGTATATTTAGAATATATTTTTACCATTTAATTCAATTTTTGTCATTGGAAATCATTTCACAATTAAACCAGACATAAACAAGTGCCAATCTTTTGATTGTTATTATCTCTTAAAAACACCTTTTTGTTTTAACAACGGGAATTAATTTTAAATTTATTTATGCCACTTCTGTGTTTTGAATTTGGAAAAATGGATTCCATATTTGGAATCAGGATGTTCAAATTGTGTAAATAGGTAACTTTTATTTTTAGACATTTTGGATAATTACTTTGGTAAATATTTTATTTACCATGGTTAAAGGGTAAATTCGGTAAACAAGGGTTAAAAAATAATATTATAATAATACTAAATTACCCTAAAACGTGTCTTAACCCTATTGGTTGATACATGGTCGACCATGGGAATCTTTGGGTCGATTTTGGGACCCCATGGATCCACTTGTAAGTGATAGGGACACTTTATTTTATTTATGTTAAATTGAATACAAAAATGAAACAAGCATATATCTAGAAAAACAATTGTTACATAGGGTTATATATGTTGGATTTTAGACTATAAATATTCATTAGAAAGATAAAACGATTTCCAACATAATAATATTTTATTCATAATTTTTAGACATTAAATAATTTAATTTATTTATGACACAATGGTGATGAAGAAATTACAATAATAGTGAAAAATTAGATTAATTGATATTATAAATACGCAAAGAAATATAATTTGAGACTTTTATTGAATTAAGATAATTTTATATGTTAATATGACATATTAGTATTTATTTATTTAACCTTTTTTGAAGGAATAATTCTGTTATGTGTTTCAACAAAATGAACTATTGAATAGTGTCAAAATTGACATAAAAGAGTTTTTAAAACAAATATTATATTATTAATTGATATTAAATTCATAAAAATCTATGGTTCGGCCAAGAGACTTATATCATGATAGGTGTATCATTAATGAACCACTTGGGGGTCTCTTGGATGTATATGGTATGTTCATTAACCATATAATATAAAAATACAAAGAGACATTGTAAAAGTGAAACTAATTAACTAAGAGTTAATACTTAAAGATAAGGTTAATATAATGACCAAAACCTGTCTAAATTCTATTGGTTGAGTTTTTTTAGACCCATAACCACCTTAACCTTTAAATAATAAACTTTTGAGCTATTATAAACCTAATATGAATTTATTATAAATTAATATTTTTAGATTTTCCAAAGGTGCCCTCACCCCTCTTATAAAAGGGAAGTCTTCCTTCTCATTTATTCACACATTCAAAGACTTTTGGTTCGGCCAAACACTGCCCAAATAGTCTCCCAACTTCCCTCACTACAACCTATATTCCTTAGTTTGATCAGAAATCCATCCTATGGAGCCCTTTTGATCAAATCAAAAGGAAGAACCCGAAGAAGAGGTAATGATTTCACCACCTTTTTCCAAGTTCCTTTCTTCTTCCACTTATTCTACCATTGTTGTTACCATTCTAAAATAATAAATCCAGTATCATATATATACTGTGATGTTATTATAAATATAGTACAACCATATTCATTATTCTATCCATCCATTGAATAACATGTCACCACACGTGTGTACGCACGACTTACCGTCTCCACGTCGTGGTGTAATTGTTATTCAATATATTATTATTTTTATGGGTATAATAATGATGTGTAACTCATGTAAATAATAAATATAACATGATAATGATTCTGTATATATGATATACCATCCAATTATATATTATTTTAATATCAGAAGAATGATATTGTCGCTCGTGCGGACGTACTGACTACCATCTCCACGAATGCAATGAGATTCATTCTCCATCGTATCCATTCAAGTATAATTCTCATTTGATGATTAAAAATAATATTTATGGACTTGATATAATTATGTATATGAATAATATATATCCCATTAATAACAAATATTGCTCACATAATAAAGAATATAAAGTAAAATGAACCCGTTAACACCTGAAATGACGATAATTCTAAGATATTATTAACAAATCAATGTTAAAAGATCATTTATGATATCATAGTAATGCATATGATTCATTTATAATTAAATAAAAATTATTTCACCAATATACAGGAGGTTAAACTACCATCTACCAATGAAAAAGTACAAAGTAAGGGGTTTCTTAACTCACTATTAATTTCGTGAGAATTCCATTGTTCACCACTTAATTATTGCATGTGGTGTATGTGTACTGCCCATGATTCTATTCATTGTGTAATATAAATTAATTTATGGGTATTTACATCATCATGGTATGATCCTTCTTTCATGGGTGTATGTTTCGTAAGTTACCTAATCGATAAGGGAATTTGAGATTTCAATTTCCACTCATTTTGCTTTACGCATATTTCATTGATTATATTTCCCCAAGATTATGTGTGGAATCACTATTCATTTGATTATGTCATAATTTCCACTCCCCTTTCTGTGGATATTCTTTTGATACACATATTCACCCCATTGATAATTCTCAAGTCATTGATATGAATTTGATAAGAGTAATTTTAACTCATTCTCCATTTGTTGAGTTAAACATGCAATTCGTTGGTGTTGTTTTTATAAGAATATGTGTGAATATCCTTTGATTGTTTTACACTGAATATACAATCATATTTAGTGTATTTATATTTTTCACACATAATTATGTCATTGATTTATCTTTAATCTAAGGATACAGCCTTTATGAGAGATTTCATCTCAATTTACATTCCATTGAGAAGTCTTTGTTAATATACACCAAATCACTTTTATGTGGTGTATATAATGTACTTTGACATTGTATATCATGAATCCCTTTATTCTCATGATATTACAATGTTTTTATTTCCTCAATTATTTGTATTCAAGTGTCTCTCTTTTGTTTAGAATCTCTAACTAAAATACAATTTTTAAATGTTTTAAAGACATATTCATCTAAATCTTTCTCATTAATGTCCATGTTTTAAAAATGGTTTTAAGGATTTATTTATATGGACATTAAAGTTTTATAATTAAAACTCCTTTGAAAAAGTTTTAAAGTGGTATGGGAAACTTTTATTCAAAAATCTATTTTTTAAATAGCTTCTTGACAAATAGAGTGACTTTTAAATGTTTTCAAGAAAAAGGGGGATATTTCTCTCAAATAGTTTTGATGATTATTTTCATCTATGTCAACATCCTTCATTTTTCTTGATTGAGGTTAATGTGATACAATACAATCATCCATATTGTATCGAATGAGTTATGTTTGACTGTGGATGTGCTATTTTTATACCATTCATGGTTTGTGGATAAAGTATTGACATTTCGTATGCTGGTTTTAATACGAATGTTTATGTTATGTTTAAAATTTTTCATATGAGGAATGCATTGGACTTAGTATGTGACTGGTGGAGCCCGCTATAGCTCCTCGATGCATCGGTAGGTCTCATGAGACAAACTAGTGTCTTTGCACAAGGCCTTGGCAAAATCATATTTTTAGTCTTGGCACGAGGTCTTGACTATGTGGTTGTGATAGTCTGGCATTATACATTCCATCATTATGAAAGTGGTTATTGATATTTCATGTGATCATTCGACTAGTAGAATATCCATGTGAGTAAGTAAATGGCATTATTTCATTTTACCTTTTCCATTTTATGCTGATGTTCAAGTTTAAAAGGCTTTTGTTTTATTCATAAGTTACCTTAAGTGTTTATGCTTATTTATGAAAGCTTCTGATATAATGTTATCCTTAATGAGCATCTGAGCTCACCCCTTCCAATGTATTATTTTTCCCAGGATTATGAATAAGTAATTTATGAATGACCTGCAGGGATAGTATGAGGGGATATGAAGACAAACTGTTTTTTTATGATGTAATGTAAAATTTTATGAATGTATCTAGTGTTTACAAGGCTACTAAACTAATCTGTCTTTCGAGATTTGATATTTCTTGTGATCATGCCAATGTTATGTAATAATTCACCGAAACTAGGTAACTAGGGTCAGGGCATTACAGTTGGTATCAGAGGATGTTTAGTACAAACCTTGGAAGCTAGATTTAGATAAACTCTGATTAGAGCACATAGACCTAAGATGAACATTAAGGATTAGTATAGAATAACTTACTAGAATTTTAGTATTGTAGAGATTTTGTGAGTTTTCTGGGCAATACATCCCTGTCTGGATATGAGTAGGTAGAGGCGGCTCTGGCACAGATGTCCCTAGGGGTAAAACCCGAAAACACTGCTTTGAGCTATACTCGAACGGGAACTGGTGCATGAAAACAGGCCTTGCTGCACTCATGGTTACGACACTCCCAGGGGATATGCTTAGGATAATTTACATTTTCTTTACAAACCTATTTAAATTAATATATATATAAGATGAGAGTAAATGACCTTGGTTAAACATAATGTTTTTCAAATTGAGAATATGGTGACATGTTAATCTCTAAATGATTTTATGACTACTGTTACTCACACAATGCTTTTTGGTTTTAGTCAATGGATGGATTCCAAGGAAGTCATAGTGACTTTAAGAATGATGAACAAGGTGGGAACAGTGGTGGAAATAAGAAACAAAATCGAAAGTTGATAGGCGTAAAAGATATCATCTTTATGCAAAATCAATTTTCCAAAAATATGATCAACAATATATATATTTACCAATTACCAGACTAAAAAAAAGAGAAAGGTGAAGAATGATAAGAGCTCCAGCATTGGAGACCATGGAGAAAGGAATCCTCAATTTCCATCATGCAGGAAATGTGGAAGGAGACACCCTGGAAAGTGTCTCAATGGGACAAAGAAATGCTTTACGTGCGGAAAGGAAGGACATAAAGTGAAGAATTGACGAAGAAAAATGAAGAGTACTATGGAAGAAGATAAAAATGGTCCCAAGAGTCCATTTACAGTCATTTTCCGTAAATGTAGGGGACCTAGCCATTACCCGAGTGAATGCCCTATTCTATAGGATATTTTCTTGGTCAAAGAAGAAGCTATGTGGAAATAAATGATTTGAGAAATGTTTAAAAAGTATTAGTTCTCCTTATTGATGGGTTTACTTTGTAATAATTTTCTCTTGTGTTTGTAACCCCGTAGTTTGCCATGTGAGAATGATATTTTAGGAAGAATTATCTCTTCTCTTGTGGATATAGGTATAAATAGCCATTTGGTTTTATATGATCATTGGGGTTTGAGAGAATTATAATAAATTATAATTTGGGATGAAAATGCAAGGTATAATATAACATTTGTGTTTAAATTATGTTATGGTATTTTGAGGAATTTATCTCATTTTGGTAATATTATAAAATATAGTTTTTGAAAAGAACAACACGCAGACCGCATGACAACCCGTCGCGTCGGACAAAGCTATGGGAATCGAACCCACAACCAAAGTGAGATTGGGATTTATCGGCTACCACTAGACTATGTGAAGTCCTTGGTCAGTGTGACTATTATTTTTAGTTAAATGATTTTATTGATCAATAATAATTTGATTTGGGATCTTATGTCTTATCAAATGAATACCCTTAGTATTGAAAAATGATTTGGTGATTAAGTTATAAATGTTATTTTGGAAGTTGTTCGCTTTGTTGGGAACACTATATGCCAAAGGAAAATAGAGTAGAATGGGATTTCATTTGAGACGTAATGGTGGTTTTTATCTATGTTTTTATTGTGTATTTATAATGATTTGGGTTATTTATGGAAATGATTAGGTTAATTACTTTTAAGTATGTGACTTTAAGAGTAAATAATGTCATTTGGAGATACAATTAAACGTGGAAGACTACATTCTTAATAAGTTTTGGTTTTCAATATTAGTTTTGATTATATTAAAGGATTATAAGGACAATTGATTATTGAATGGTATTTATTTAACTTTGGGGCATTGTTGGTTTAATTTTGGAAATTAAGATTAGTGTTTAATTCTCTCAAGGAATTTCCTTTTGGGGGATCATTAGATCTTGTACTAACCATTTTGGTTTTGATTAATCTCTAAAGACAATGTAAATATAAAATTCATCCTGCATGGATCATGTGATTCTATAGAAGTTTATTCTAGCTCTTCCAGTGTGACCAAGTCTTCTTGAATAATGATCGTTTAAAAAAATGAGTTAGTGGTGGAAATTTATTAAAGAATGAAACTCTACTTAAAAGTAAGTATATATCTTTATATTCTTAGTCAATATCATAAATGAATTCCTCATCCTTATGTAATGTAACTTAAAAAAATGTTGTCTGTTATCTATTCCTACTTGGAGACTAAGGACCGTTTGTCCCAACACAAGTTTTTGATTATCTTATTATTAACTTTCTCCTGATTATGTTTTCTATCCCTCTTCATCAGAACTCAACACTTAGTTTATTGTCTATATCCATGTTTTCCTACATGTAATCCTTGTATGGGTTATCTTGGGTGACCTTTATACCTCTCTTCCTTTCTTTTAAGGTGATAGTTTTATTGACTCGCTTTCCTATGTGGGACTTTCCATTATATTATCAAGCACAATTTTAAAAAAATTGTGAGGACACAATTTATTGAAGGAGGGGAGAATGTAACACCCTAAGCTTCAATAGTGTGTTTCCCTTTGAATAATGTAATGGCGTGCATTGTACACAACTTCGAGATTTTAACACACCACAACCAATCAAACTAGCTGTTATAAATAGTAATACCTACTTTTTTAAATTTTATAAATTCTATATCTCAAAATGGACTTCATTTTTGGATTCATAATATCGAAAATAGCCTAGGGTGAAATTTTGGTACTTTTTTGATAACTTACATATTTTGATGAATAGTGAAAATTATTAAATTTTATTTTAAAACTACTTTTTTAATCAAAATAATTAATATTGATAAATTATTAATTTGAGTAGTTTTAAAGTATATTTAGAATATATTTTTCCCATTTAATTCAATGTTTTTCATTGGACATAATTTCACAAATAAACCAGACATAAACAAGTGCCAATCTTTTGATAGTTATTATCTCTTAAAAACACATTTTTTGTTTTAACAACGGGAATTAATATTAAATTAATTTCTGCCACTTCTGTGTTTTGAATTTGGAAAAATGGATTCCATATTTGGAATCAGGATTTTAAAATTGTGTAAATAGGTAACTTTTATTTTTATACATTTTGGATAATTACTTCGGTAAATATTTTATTTACCATGGTTAAAGGGTAAATCCGGTAAACAAGGGTTAAAAAATTATATTATAATAATACTAAATTACCCTAAAACGTGTCTTAACCCTATGGGTTGATACATCGTCGACCATGGTCATCTTTAGGTCGATTTTGGGACCCCATGAATCCACTTGTAAGTGATAGGGACACTTTATTTTAATTAAGTTAAAATGAATACAAAAATGACACAAGCATATATCTTTTAGAAAAACATTTGTTATATAGGGTTATATATGTTGGATTTTAGACTATAAATATTAATTATAAAGCTAAAAAGATTTAATACATAATTATATTTTATTTATAACTTTTAGACATTATATAATTTAATTTATTTATGACACAATGGTGATGTAGTAATTACCATAATAGTGAACAATTAGAATAATTGATCTTATAAATAACAAATAAATATAATTTGCGACTTTTATATCATTAAACTAATTTTATAGGTCAATATGACATATTAGTATTGATTTAATTAACCGTTTTCGAAGTAATAATTCTGTTATGTGTTTCAAAAAAATCGTCTATTGAATAGTGTCAAAATAGACATAAAAGAGTTTTTAAAACAAATATTATATTATTAATTGATATTAAATTCCTAAAAATCTAAGGTTCCACTGAGAGACTTATATCATGATATTTTTGTCATTAATGAACCACTTGGGGGTCTTTTGGATGTATATGGTATGTTTATTAACCATATAATATAAAAATACAAAGAGACATTGTAAAAGTGAAACTAATTAATTAAGAGTTAATACTTAATGATAAGGTTAATATAATTACCCAAACCTGTCTAAATTCTATTGGTTTAGAGGTTTTCGACCCATACCTGCCTTAACATTTAAATAATCAACTTTGGAGCTATTAGAAACCGAATATGAATTTATTATAAATTAATATTTTTAGATTTTCCAAAGGTGCCCCCACCCCTCTTATAAAAGGGCACTCTTACTTCTCATTTCTTCACACCATCAAAGCATTTTGGTTCGGCCAAACTCTTACCAAATACTCTTACAACATCCATCACTACAACCTATAGGCCTTATTTTGATCAGAAATACATCCTATGGAGCCCTTTTGATCAAATCAAATGGAAGAACCGGAAGAAGAGGTAATGATTTCACCACCCTTTTCTAGGTTCCTTTCTTCTTCCACTTCTTATTCCTTTTTTGTTACCATTCTAAAATAATAAATCAAATATCATAAATATACTATGATGTTATTATAAATATGGTACAACCATATTCAGTATTCTATCCATCCTTTGAATAATATGTCACCACACGTGCGTACGTACGGCTTACCGTCTCCACATCGTGGTGTAATAGTTATTCAATATATTATTATTTGAATGGGTATAATAATGATGTGTAACTCATGTAAATAATAAATATAACATGATAAGGATTATGTATATATGATATACCATCAAATTATATATTATTTTAATATCAAAAGAATGATATTGTCGCTCGTGCGTACGTACAGACTACTGTCTCCACGAACGCGACGTGATTCATTCTCCATCGTATCCATTCAAGTATAATTCTCATTTGATGATTAAAAATAATATTTAAGGACTTGATATCATTCTGGATATGAATAATATACATCCCACTAATAACAAATATGGCTCACATAATAAAGAATATAAATTAAAAGGAACCCGTTGACACCCGAAATGACGATATTTCTAAGATATTATTAACAAATCAATTTTAAAAGATCATATATGATATCATATTAATGCATATTATTCTTTTATAATTAAATAAAAATTACTTCACCATTATACTGGAGGTTAAACTAACGTCGACCAAGTAAAAAGTAAAATGTAAGGGGTTTCTTAACTCACTATTAATTTCGTGAGAATTCCATTGTTCACCACTTAATTATTGCATGTGGTATATGTGTACTGCCCACGATTGTATTCATTGTGTAATATAATTTAATTTATGGGTATTTGCATTATCATGTTATGATCCTTCTTTCATGGGTGTATGTTTCGTAAGTTACCTAATCGATAAGGGAATTGGAGATTTCAATTTCCACTCATTTGGATTTACGCATATTTCATTGATTATATTACCCCAAGAATATGTGTGGAATCACTGTTCATTTGATTATGTCATAATTTCCACTCCCCTTCCTATGGATATAATTTGGATACACATAATCACTCCATTGATAATTCTCCTGTCATTGATATGAATTTGATAAGAGTAATTTTAACTCATTCTCCATTTGTTGAGTTAAACATCCAATTCGTTGGTGTTGTTTTTATAAGAATATCTGTGAATATCCTTTTATTGTTTTACATGGAATATCCAATCATCTTTAGTGTATTTATATTTGTAATACATTATTATGTCGTTGATTTATCCTTAACCTAAGGATACAGCCTTTATGAGAGATTTCATCTCAAATTACATTCCATTGAGATTTGATATTTCTTGTGATCATGCCAATTTTATTTAATAATGCACTAACTCTAGGTAACATGGGTCGGGGCGTTATACTCTGGGACCTCAAATGGATGTACCAAGCTTGCTGGTACCTGGGGCTCTGCCGTCACCTGCTAGCAAGTGAGGCACCGAAAAACGAACTCCGCCACAACCTTCCTCATACCTGGCCACCAGTGCTGCCGTCTGAGATCCTGGCACTTCTTCGCCACTCCTGGATGTACCGCTAAAGGGGAAGTGTGAAACTCTCTCAGCACCTCCTCCTGTAAAGTAGCTGGTACCATGGTACGTCCCCTGTAAATGACGATGTGCTCTCCTCCTATAGAAAAACGATTAGGTGCGTATCCTGTGGAAATCTGTGAACGTCGTGTCTCACAGTCAGTGTCCCCATGCTGTGCCTCTCTGACCCGTTGTAGTAGTGGAGGAGTGAATGTGATTGAATGAAGAAAGTCTTATCCATCCTTATCCACGAAGGATATCTGCAATGCGGCAAGTTGCTCTTTTGCCTCCCCATGTAGCTTAATGCCCATCCTCCTACTGAGTGCATCAGCTATGATGTTCCCCTTTCTAGGAGTATAGAATATCTCAAAGTCATAGTCCTGGAGGAACTCGAGCCATCGCCAGTGTCTCAGGTTCACGTCCTTCTGTGAGAAGATGTACCTGCGACTCTGGTGGTCATAATAGACTGTAAGGTTCTTGCCCATCAGATAGTGTTGCCACATATTAAGAGCGAAGACCACTACTGCCAAATCCAGGTCATGGGTAGCATAGTTCTGCTCATGTTGCCTCATCTTTCGTGATCCATAGGAGATCACTGACAGCTCCTGCATCAGGACACACCTGAGTCCGGTCCCTGATGCATTTCAGTAGACTAAGTACCCCACTCCCTCCTCCGGTTGCCTCAAGATAGGTGTGCTGGTCAATCTCTGTGCCAGCTCCAGGAAGCTCTGCTGAGATCAAACTGACCACACGAAGGGTTTCCCCTTCTTCGTCAAAGATGAAAGTGGTGCCGTGACATTGGAGAAGTCTGTCAATACTCTCTGGTAGTATTAAGCTATCCCCAACAAACTCCGCACCTCTGTCACGCTCCTGGGTGGATCCCAAGCTATCACAGCCTCGATATTCGTAGGATCCACCACAACTTCCACCTCAATGATGACATGTCCCAAGAAGTGGACCTCACGTAACCAGAACTGAAACTTCTAGATCTTACCATAAAGATGGTGCTCTCGGAGTGTGACCAGTACAACCTGCACGTGGTAGGTGTGCTCCTTAGTGGTTGAGTAGATCATTATTTCATCGATAAAGACCACGAAAAATCGATTGGGGTATGGCTGAATGATCCAGTTCATGAGACTCATGAACACTACTGGAACATTGGTTATGCTGAAAGGCATAACCATGAACTCATAGTGGCCATACCGACATCTGAAGTCCATCTTCTACACGTCCTCATCTCGAACTCTAAGCTGATTATAGCCTGACCTGAGGTCTATCTTCGACATCCACCATGCTACCTTGAACTGATTGAAGTGGTCGTCAATCCTCGGTAGCAGATACTTGTTCTTCACGGTCACCTGGTTCAGGTGACGATATTCGACACACAGTCTCAAGCTCTCGTCCGCCTTCTTGGTGAACAAAATCAGGGAAGCCCAGGGTGAAACACTGGGCTGGATGAATCCCTTATCCTGCAAGTCCTCTAGCTGTACCTGTAGCTCTTGAAGCTCAGCAGGAGCCATCCGATAAGCTGGAGTGGATATCAGGGTTGTCTCGGGGTACAAGTCAATATAGAAGTCTACCTCTCTGTGAGGAGGTAATCCTGGAACGTCGTCAGGAAAAACGTTTGCATACGGATCCATCACTACAAGAAAACTCGGACTCCGCATATCAACTACTCCTAAAATGAGGCTAGCCAAATGATGAGTGATCGGTCATCCTCTCCTTTGTGTGAGTCCATCCTACGCTGTAAAGGCTCCCTTCTCACTGGGGAAGGTGAACCTGCTTCCATTGGTGCGAACACAGTGCAACTTGCGCCTAATACAGTCGATCTGAGCTTGGACTGTAGATAACCAATCCATTCCCATGATGACATCGTAAGGCCTCGACGCCGCTACAAGAAGTTCCCAGCCGAATCTCTCACCTCCTAGAGTAAGCTCACACTACCGGAACCAATGCGTAATCATCGAGTCTGCTCCCGTAAGTGTATCTATCCGTAAGGATCGAGCAAACATCTCCAGCGGAATCTCCGAGCTCCGAAGAAAGGCAGCGGTAATGAAACAATGACTCGCTCCTGTGTCTATACGAACTGCAGAAAGGGTGGAGTAGACACAAATAGTACCTCGAATCATCTCTGGCGTGCCGTGGTTGTCGGCCTCTACTGCCTGAAGCTGAGCTTGCCTCTGCCCGCCACCTCTCTGTGGTCGGGGCGGACCTCCTGGTGGTGGTGGTGGTAAAGCCTAAAAGCGTCCCCCACCACCTGCTGATCGGCCTTCTCCTCTTTTACATATTCCTGTTCTCTGCAGACCGCCACAATCGACCCTCTACCTCTGCCTGAGTTTCCCCTCACCCATCTGCTACTTCTCGGCATGGCAGGCCGGGCAGTCACGAGCCATGTGGCCCTGCCCGACAGATGCATTGCACTGTCTGCTCCTCAGAAGGCTAGATCTATGCCGTGTGCCCCGCACCTCTAATCCAGTGTCCTGTGGTCGTCCTCCTGCTGTTCTGGTCCTCATGGACCCTTGTGACGTCCGTCGATTGCCACCTGTAGAAGACTCATCTTCGTGCCGCCCTGCGGTAGCTCTCGCTGCTGGTGTAGGCTCGGTATGAAAGATCTCTATGAGAAGGCCTCGCTCCAGTACTCCTACATGCGTTGGAATTCTAAGGGAGATCATCGATGCCCTGATCTCATGCCTCAGTCCCTAATCAAAGGTACGGGCCCAAAATAATGGGTCTCGTACCATGTCCATGGAATAGCGTGAGAGATTGGTAAATCTCGCCAAGTACTGGGCTACCGTCATGCTGCCTTGTCGTAGCTATAGTAGCTCGTGAATGAGAACTGCATGGAGGGTGGTTGGGAAGAACTCTAAGCGGAAGAGGCCCTCAAAGTCTGTCCAGAGATGAGATGTCTCGTCGTGCACCTGGATCATCAAGCTCCACCATCTGCCTGCTGCCGCATGCCGGAGGCTCGCTGCAAGGATCACAATGAGGACAGATGGTGTCCCCACTAACCTGTAAACTCGAACTACAGCCTCCAGCCAATCCTTGGCTACATGAGGGTCTGTCTCCCCGTAGAACCTGGGTGGTCTCTGACGTTGAAACTCATGTAGTGCACTAAGGTGACGTGCACTCTCAGCAGCTGGGGATGGTGGCATCGGTGGCTCGATGGGTAGAGGTACCGCCAGTGCCCCCACTGTAATAGGGCCCTACACTTAGGCCTCGTCGCTCGGTGGGTTGTCGTCTCGCAAAATGCTTAGAACCCTAGCCGGCTTCCATCGTGGGGCCATGCTGAAAAGAAACAGGTGCACCACAGTCAAACAGTATACCTGGTGAGCTAACACAAAGTAATCACAAAGAAAACTTTTGAAACACACATGAAATAAATGTTTTCGTGGACTGAGTTGGAAATCAGTATTCAGGGTCCTAGTGTATGTCTACATCGGCCGCCGGACCAACACTGGACTCCCTGAACTGATAAGCACACTCAATACCCTTAACTCTATTGCTTCACAATGAATAAAGATCAGAGTCTTGAGTTCTGCGGTTGAACCAAACTCCACTGATACCAATTTTTCACGACCTGTCCTCGGGACCCGTGCCGTGACTACCCCAAGCCCGCCTTCCATAGGCCATGGGCTACCGAATATCACCAAGTCATAAATCCTGACAAAAAGGGGAATTCATTTCCTTTATAAAGTAAACAAACACCACATAGTAAGCAAGAAGAAGTAAACACTAAGTAAAACTAGGTTCAATAGTATGTGCGTAAAAGTAAGTGGGCCAGAATAAAAACCCAACTGACGTAAAGTACCACTGAATAGAAAGTACAGAAACTTAAAAGTAAAGCAGCAATATCGAGCCGTCCACTAGAAATCCCACTTGAAGGGTGGGTACAGATAGCTTCCTCATTAGGTCCTCAGGTCCAGCTGTCTGCTCCATGTACGTCCCACCCTGTGGTCCGCCTCCAGGTACCGACTTCCTCCACAAGCCTCAACCATGATCAGTATTGTCCGTCATCTTCATCAAACACAATGTAGTGCGGGCATAGCCCGTGCAGGGGTGAGTATACACTACATAGTAGGGACCCCGAGACCCCCGAAGGTCTCCCATGATCCATAAAGTATAATCCAAAAAGGAAAGATTCAATCACTATGTAACAACCAAATCTACATAGGTATATGCCCATACATATACCTAAGTCATCAATTCCAGTTCGACTCCAACATTCGAGCCCAAATTCGATCTAGTCCACATAGGATAGCACAACCCATCCACATAGGATAACACAATCCAATCCAATTAGGATAACAATTCAATCATATTGAAGATAATGATTGAAAGTCAAGACTCAGCTCACATAAGTATACTTCTTCGTAAGGTGATAGAGATGACCAGATGTAGCCACTGATTCATATTAATTGGGACCCAGGTAGGATACTAGTCCAGCTAAGCTGTCAGACCCACAAATGATACAAGACCATGTACTCTGCCGGATCCAGGTTGGATATAAGTACAGAGTCAAATACTGCCGGACCCACGTAGGATACAAAAATAGTAGTACTGCCGGACCCACGTAGGATACAAGAATATTATTCATCACCGTAGAACCTACAGAGGACTTCAGTAAGGTCATCATCACTGTCGAACCCATGGAGTATTTCAGTGCTGTCGTCACCGCTGCCGAACCCATGGAGGATTTCATTGCAGTCGTCATCGTCGTCGCAGTTGCAGCCAGCTCTACGGTTCCCCCACACAACATGCTCGTTTCCAGGAGGGTCTGCTCTATGAGCCAAGGGGATGATACATAAACTGACACATAGTCTAGAGTTGATGTATCCCAAAGTTCCGTCTCATTGATAGGAACTCAACACGACAGATGACACGTCAATCGGAAGCCCGATCTGAGAGTTGTAGGCTTTTTCGTTGCAGGGGCTCAGTTGGTTTTTACGTCAAAACCAACCTGCACGTACACAAAATACATCCAAACCACGATCTAAGTAATCCAAATGGTCCGTCTCTCTATGAGGAATCCAAGAAAGTCAATGACATGTCAATCGGACATCAGGAGTTCATGTTATGTGTGTTTCCGCTCCGAAGGCCCGGTTGGTTTCGGGTTCGAACCGACCCCGCTGTACCCAAATTTCTCCAAAAACATGAGTGTAATATAATGAAACAGCCTTCTCGATACGAGGATCGCATCGCAACTGATGGTGCATCGATCGGAGGTCTGTAACCCATGTTATGTTCATTTAAACAGACATGTCCGGTTTAAGGGGGTTTTGGGCCCGGACCGACCCGACCCAAACCCCCTAGGTCGACCCAACCCGGGTCCAGGTCTAGCACATCAGGGTGCGGCCCGGCCCGGAACGGGCGGCCCGGCATGGTGTGGCCGGTCTGGCCAGACGCGGGTGCGGCCCATGTGGCCAGCGGCTCAGCCGTTTGGCCAACCGGGATGCGGAGGGGGGCGCTGCCCCCCCCCCCCCCCCCCCCTTGATTGAAGAAACAACACCCATGAGGGGGGCCTGCCTCTTGGCCAGAAAAGGGTTACGACCCCTGGTTCTTCTGAAATGGCTGGCCCGGCTGGCCGGCCGGTGTTGCCGCTGCGGGATCCCGCGGTCCCGCCCCTCCGAAGTGCCGGTGGCCAGCAGTTCCGACCGCCCCTCCTTGAACCTCCGCGACATTAAGCTGCATCCTTGTCCGACCGACGCGGCGCGACGGTGACGCGCCCCTCCATCGCGGCCCTGCTCAAGCCGCAGCCCCCTTCGGCCTCAATGGCTCAGCGCGACAGCTCATCGCTCTTTTTCCATGGTAAAAATTCCTCATCCTTGCGTGGTGTCGATGCACCACACCGCCTTCGTCCCAAAACGCAATGAAGAACATCAACAAAGGGAGGAGGAGGAATGACCGTGTTCATGTGGTCTGACCTCCTCCCATTAATTTTATAACAGGTGGCCGAAATAAATCAACATCGTCAAGCGAGCACAAATTTCATCCATTAAATTTGGACTTAAAACCCCTACCTCAACGAAGTCGTCGGACGAGGATCATTGCGGGAAAAGGACTTCATGGAAGACACTGTCGTGGAAGACGACGTCGCGGATGATGGCGTCGCGGATCGAGGCTCCGTAAGCGTCGTCGGTGTTCGCCCGATGGAGGATGAGGTGCATCTTAGTTCTCTGAAGAAGTCGTCTCTCACTGGCTACGGAGAGGGGAGGAGACGGCATGACGATTCCCTTGTGGTGATGGAGTTCTTCGTCGTAGACTCGGTGTTCTTCAAAAAGGAGATGAAGAAGAAGATGTTTTTCAGAGTGAAAAAGTTTCCTTCATTGTTCCACACAACAAATCTTCCAACAAAATAAGACCTTGTCTTATTTTATTCACACACACACACCGTCCAAAAGTAATTTGAAAATCAAAAGATCTCATTCAATTTATTGACTTAATTGAAGAGCGTTTAATAATAAAATTAATTTTGAGGGTTGACTTGTAATTAAATTTGGGGTGTGGGTGAGTTACAGAATAATGGGGAGTTTTCCAACTTAATGGGATGTTTGAGGAAATTGAAAAGGTGGGGCTCATGTGGGCCCCACCCCAACTTCCTTGCATCTTCCTTTTCCACAATGCTTAACCATTTGTAAAGAAATAAAAATAAATTGTAAAACCATTTTATTTTTACTCCTCACATTTTTAACATCTCCTCCCGAGAAAACGAAACTCTAGGAAAAGTATTCCTAAGCAATTATTGGTGCTGTGATTCCATCAGTGCCCTCGTATTTCGATTCCGAGCTCTCGCTCAAAAGTTAGGAAAACCCGCTCTTTCGTTCACTGAACGTACCCAAACTAAACTTCGTAAATTGATTCCGGGCACACCGGGACTCGGAATCAGGTGCCGTTAGAAATTGCATACTCGTAAAATTCCAAAGAAAATTAAGAAAAACATTCCCTTGAAATGTATGGGTCTTTACACTATACTCTTATTTAGTACTCTTAGTGGTCATAAAAATCTTCATAAACTAATGAATGGAACATGAGAAATGGGTTAGAAAAAATTTACAGTATGTGAAACAATTATAAACATGTCATTAAGGGTTAGATCATAAGTATTATAATAAAAGGGAAGGTGGAATTAGATTAATAAAACAATAAATGGACCAAAAATAGTTCTTCAAATTTCAATATAAAAGGGAATGTAATATCAATTCAAAAAATATATTTTTATATACCATTTTTTCAAATTAATAATTATTTTCAATATAGTATAAATTAAACAACATGATGCCTAATCAAACAATGAAATATTATTATTTAAAAATGAACTTTCAAACCATGATGTTAAATTACTTAGTATGAATAGGAATATCTATTATTTGGAATATATATATATAATGTTATAAATCAATATATATTTATATATTAATTGTTCAGAAATGGCAACTCAATTATTATTAAAGCCATTTTAATTTAAAAATATATTTTTTCAATAAAATTACATTTTATTAGATTTTGTGGGAGATTAATATAATGATTATCTCAAAATTTTGAAATATTATATTTTAATATATATTTAATATTAAAAATAATAATATTAAATATATTGTAGAAATATGTTTTTAAATTTTGCTGAAAATTTATATTTTTTCATGAATAGTGAAAATAATGATTTTTATTGAAATAAAAAATTTATTTTAACGTATTTACAATTTAAAATTATATTTTAGATTTTTTTTAAAAATTTATTAGATTGTTTTGGATTATAATAGTAAAATAATGGTTATATAATTGAACTATTTTCATAAATTTACTATAAAATATATTATATTTATGAAGTGATTTTTTTAGAAAGAAAAACTTTTCCATTACATTTTTCCAATTTGAGTTCAAATTAAATTCTAAAAAAATTATTATTTTAATTTTGAAAAAATAGAATAAATATTTGTAACAAGGAGGTTCCAATTTAGAATAAAGGTACATTTTTAATATTAATCAATTTGAATTGTAACCAAATATATTATTATTTCTACTATAAAGTATATATTAGTAAAATGAAGGATAAAAATAATATGATTATGACTAATATATTACCTTAAAAAGTTACTAAGTTCAATTGTCTAATTCCATTAAAAACTTACCCTTCCAATATATTGTTATATAAATTTTTATTCCATTTTTCATAGAATATATGATTTTAAATTATTATGTAAATATGTTTAAAAAATAATGAACTCTTATTTGATGTAAATATATTACATTTAACTTGTGGATAAATAGTATATGAGTTCATTTTAAAATAAATTTTTGAAAGGTAATTTTTTTGTCATATTTATAGTGATTTATTGATTATTTTTATTGAGTAATTAATTACACTAAATGTTTATGCAATGATGATGTGTTAATTATTCAATTAATGATAAAATATAATAAATAGTTTTCAAAACAGTATATGTTGTATAATTTTAAATAATCAATGACACCAAATAATTTAATATATAATAATAATATTGTAGTAATTTATTATATTATTTTAATATAATTTAAATTGTTAAGTTGAATTTGTAAAATTCAAATCAATATAGTAGTTAGAAAAATGACATTAGTGATATTTCATAAAAATAATATTTTAATAATTTATTTAAATATTCTAAAAATCCTATTATTATAAAAATAAGTACTCGCCTGTGCATTCGCATGGTGATGTAACACAATTCATAGATTTTTTCCCATAGTGATATGGTTCAATGCATTTTTAAGAACAAAATACCACATTTCAATGTTAATAATGAAAATGAAAATTCAAAATTTTGGAAAAACAATTATTACACGTATTAATAGAATACAGTTAGACAAAACATAGAGACAATATTATGATAGTAGATTACATTTTTGATAAATACATTTGATAAGATTTAGAAGAATCTATAAGAAATAAGAAATTATATTTATCATGGAGATTTGATTCAATGCTTTTTTAAGAAGACAATATTACATTTAAAGGTTAATAATGACCATAAATATTTAGTAATTTGAAATCGTAAAATAAGGATACATATTATTATAATACAATTGGAAAAAATACGAAAACATCATTATGAATGTAGAATAATTATTGGATAAATACATATCAAAAGATGATGAATAATCTATAATCTATAAGAAATTATTTTCACCATAGAGATTTTAATTAAATAAATGAAATGAACATTGAAATTGACTGTTGTAATTTGGATAATGATGATAAATAATGTTGTAATTGAATACATAGTGATTTAAAAAACAGAACATGTAATAATTGATTAGATTTAAAAACATATTATGTTATAGTAAAATATAATACATACAACTAGAAAAAAAATATTGAAAATAGTAATCAAAATAATGAACAAATAATATTTATTGCAAGTGAACTCTCATGGAAGTAATGATGACTCAACAATACTTGATATAAATTAGAATTAGAGACAAAAATGCATAGAATATGTTCCTGCAGCTGAAAGTATAGACATGACATCGGACTGGAAAGAAATTCAGAATGTTCTACTATATGGGGGTGTACACCCTCAACAACGTATGGATGCTGGTATGGGTATCAATATGGACGGTGATCCCCTGCACATGCAAAAATCATTGTAGTTAATATTGATGCTATAATCTGAAGCACTTGATCTTATAAAATCAATTTCAGTAGGATTGTAATCCCATGGACATGGAATAGTCATAGCATTGAGGACTCATGGAACCACTGTATCCTCTTGTGTACCCTATAAGTAACAGTACCCTAATAATTATGAATGAAAAAAAGGAATATAACCTTCATTTGACCAAACTAATTATAGAAGTTCTCTCAATCATCATGATATATTAAGAAGATCCGAACGACGTCACTGATGAACCAGTGGAATGGTTCACTGATTTCTAATTTATTAGTTTTTGTACAGTATAAAAATGCATGAAATATGGATTTAAAAATATTCAAAATAAAATTAAAAATAGTTCAAGAAAATTGAGTTATTGTTTAACCTAGACTTAAGTTTCTTTGGAGTTTTTGCCCTGGGATTAGAGGTAAATTTCCAGAATCACACAACCTATAAAATTAGAAAATATTTCAAACTGCAGATACAATTTTTTTTTAAAATAACTAGTACATACTAATAAATAATGAAATTAATTAATGTAGATAAAAAGGGATGGATTTCTTCAAAATGATACCATGAAATGATCCAACAGTGTACTAGGAATTCAACACTACATCAGGATTTTCCAGTGTTATATCCCCTTCATGAAATAACGATGAAACTAGCTCCTGGCGTGGGACGACATTGGTGTAGACATCTCTTCCAATCAAAAGAAACACACTGAAATGTATTCATACCTTGAGATACAACAATAAAACAATAGTGGCATGCAATAAAAGAACACAATAGTTGGTACAATCAAAATAATGGCATTGGGTTAAAAGAGTTGACATATCAATTTTCATATACATATCTGTGACATGATACTGAATTGCATCCCCAAACCTGAATGCAGAATTTGAATTATACTATTCTTTTGTAGCAGGTAAAAAACATTAGATATCATAAAATAAGATAAACAATTTTTTTGGAACATAATATGTATAATCCAAAAATGGGAAATCTGTAAACGAACATCAGTATTCAAGAATAAGATATTCTGTTTAACTAGAAGAGATCATAAGATTTCAATAAATTTGAAATCTATTTTACTGGAATGAAACATTACTAATTTAAATTTTTGTAATCAAGTAAGTTAGAAAATCAAATGTCATAATAAAATGGGTATTCTGTTTTACAATAATCATACATGGAAAATCAGCATACAAATTAAATTGTTTTTAAAAAAATTCCTCATCACAAAATGGGAAATCACTAATAATGGAAACAAATAGTATAAGATGTAAATTGGTTACTATATATGCTAAAACAGAATAATAAAATAAACATATTGGTTTTCTGAAATAAAACAATAATATGAAAATGTCAGAAATATACAAAAATAACTAAACAAACAATGTTTTGAAAAATTTGATTCTAGAATAAAAATTGTATTATCCAATCACACATTTGTATATGTTACGGTATACTTTAAATGGTTGTTTGGAACATGTTTTTTATAGTGAATTAACTACATATACTCGAATCATAATATATACATATATTCAACATTTTATAATTAATTAAATTTTATAGAATCAACCATGAATGAAAAATCATAAGTAATAATTTCACCATGAAATACTAAAAAGATCATGAATGAATTACTATACAACATATGTATATTCATTATAAGTATACAAACATATGTATACCTGAATATGCATAATAATTATTAATGTCATCGAGAAATTGACATGAATGAAATATACAACTGAAAAAGAACATTCAAATGGACATGAAGAGAACATCATAAGTATATACAACATAATATTGAAATGGACATGGATGAAAAGAACATTCAAATGGAAATTTAAATTTCAAAATATAAATCATAAGTATTAGTTCACTGAGAAATTATGTCACCATTTAAATTTTCTTTAAAAAGTATAATTTTTTAATATTGTCTGTTTAAACAGTATAATGTGTTATATTGTCTGTTCATCATTTATACTATGTGTTCAAACAGTATAATGTGTTTCGGTTGAATCCCAAGAGAATACAACGGATATTATACTGTCTGTTTAAACAATATGGTTAGAACATAAAATTTTATAAAACATTATAAAAGTGCATACTGTTAATTAAATAGTTTAATGCATCTGTTTAAAACATCCTCAGAATGTCAACAAACTGTAAAATTTTATGAAAAAATATAATCTTCATTAATTATAGATATATTGGAAACCTAATGGTGATATTACAGTTGTAATATATGATGTACCTATAGTTGAAGATGAATTGTTGTTTGCAGTTGTAGTAAAAGGTGAACTGTTGATTGTAGAACTGAAATACATATGAATTAATATTGAATTGGGAGACTGTAAAAGGAAACTACGTACTGTTACATGATTAATGTGATGAGGAATCAATGGTTGAATCCGTAGTTGTACAAAAACTCTTAGGAATACATTAAAACATTAATGTTTATGAGGCTATTTGTTATTATCAATGATAAGATAATAAATGTAATGTTATTTATATAAAAAAGATAGGATGCTGACAAAATGGAATAGTGTCACATATGAGGCTATCCATTTGGTGTCTTCTCTTGTTTGATCTAGCTATCAAGGTAGTCAGATTAAAACAATATTCATAGACTTACAAAGAAAAGTTAAATTATATCACGATATGTTTAGATGTTATGCATTATGATGCCAATGTAATTTGTAAGACCATATGAAAAAGTAGTTACCATTTATGGATAACAGTGTTAGAAAAATGCATCTTCGATGTTGTGTGTTGTTAATGGGTGTCACAGTTTTAGCTATAGAATAATTTCAAACATTAATTGATCCAGTAAAAGAATAAAAAAGGAAACATGTATCATGTCTGAAAGAGTGATGATAGATATAGTTATGTTTGATAAATTGGTTTTCATAATGAAAGAAAAATTTAATGCAGTGTACATTGTAAAATAAAGCTACCAAAAATGGGTATAGTTGGTGATGTTGTGTGTGGTCCTATTTGCGTCATTCTTGTTACTGTTAGATGATTATTTTTATTAATTTTTTCCACAGATGTTGATTCTGAAATGGTGAAGAGGAGGGAAATATGTTCAGAGGTGGAATGATATATAATGGTACAGTTCAAGGTGAAGAGAATACATAGAACACAGCCTACATTTCATTGTTGCCTAAGCAATATTCATTGTGACCTTTCCTCTCTACATATTGACTGG
This sequence comes from Viscum album, assembly GCA_963277665.1. Lineage (NCBI taxonomy): Eukaryota > Viridiplantae > Streptophyta > Magnoliopsida > Santalales > Viscaceae > Viscum > Viscum album. Next base: position 505,672,318 of record OY728121.1, read on the forward strand.
GATTGCATGATTCTATTCTATTTTTGATTATTTAGTTCTCATGTAGTTTAATTTTCATTTTGAAACAAAAAAATAAAAAACACGAATGTATGTTTTCTATATCAACTAATCAAACTGAAACAAATCAAATTTCATATCTATACAAAGTATCAACCATAAATGGATGATTCAAGAAGATGTGAATGTTTAGAGAAAATATTTTATAAAAAACACTTGAAATAAAATACACAAACAGATAATGAACTTTCATAATGTCTCATGTGTTCTTGGGAGAGAGATTACCAGCATATAGCCATATATTAGTAAATACATCCAGTACTGGTCTGAAATTCAATAAATCATTAACATTACACGATGAAATTCATGGAATCATTAACATTCCAACATGAAATTCTTGAAAATACAACGGAACTTAACCAACATAGAATTCAAGGACTGAAAAATGGCTTAACATTGACTTTAGTAGATGTGGCAGTAAGCAGCTTTTAAGCCATAGAAATCTTGGATCTTCTCTTGGTGATTCTTTCACTCTACCATTTTCGCCGTTCCATGAGCCTCTATGAAAGAATATATTGGTACTAGGCAGCCTCAGAAACTATAATAATTGATATTAGAACAAACCATTTATTAAAAGGACATTAAACTATTGAACTTTAAATGATAACTGTAAATGTGAACCATAATGGTACCCTTAATTATGTGGCTAAACAGTGATACTCATAGTAATATTATTATCCCAAAACAAAATTAAACTATTTAATAATTTAGTTAAAATTAAAATAAGGAAATTTAAATAGTACCATGTCATTTCAGGATCCAAAACCCCAATCCTTGAATGTTGCTTGCTTTAGAATTTTTGTGTTCAAAACCACAAGGTCAGAAAGTTTAAATATAGAATGTGAATCTGACCAAAGGGAACTAAGTACTCATGATTTATCAAAGTGAAACAGCCATATGTATCCTAAATTTTAAGAGTAATCATACTATTCACCTGAAAAAATTACAGCTTTCTCCAAAGATAGTTGTTTTTGGTACCTCAATGTAGAATGCATTTAAAAGTAATGGCAAATGACATGGTCTCCATATGATGTGGTATTCATATAACATGTTTTCACCCTATACGAATATGATGGAATGCACCTTGAAAACTAAAAAAACCATTACATTTTTTGACTATCAACCAAAAGGAAGTTAAAATCATAAATAGGGAAACATATCCATAAAAACCCTTAAAAACTAATATGATAATGTATCTATATTACATAACAGTCATGTATCCAAAAAGGAAACGACCAGATCATAAATTTTCAACTTAATATGCTAAATAGAAAATTCCTTGAAGAGGTTGTAAGGTAAAGTTGTCGAACGGAATTTGTTGACATCCATATGAAGTGGAAAATCCACACTGCAAGGCACATACCCAATTAATCAGCAAAGACAAACAACAATCAGTGCAATATAATTAGATAAAGATAGCTAGAATTGAAACAAAAGTAATTTATTGATCAACAGTTTTCATTTTTTTATAATGAAGAAAACCAAATAAATATAGTAAACGACATGGTACGTCACACAACAATGCTAATGAAAGAGAAAAACTGAACATAAAAAACCCAATTATAGAATACAAAACAAAGTAATCATAAAAAATTTGAGATGTGAAAAGTAAACAATATGAGAAGGAACATTAACTGAAAGATCACAAACACAACTTTAATCCAGTATAGAGACTTCACATGAATTATGTATGGAGTTAAATTTGTCATGGAAATTTGAAACAATGAAAGAGTTAGTTGTAAAAACTACCATGGGTCAGGCATAGATACATTTAGTCTACTTTGGCTATTTTTTGTTTCTCATTTCCATTATATGGAGATGATGTTCATTGGAAAAAGATGATGTTGGCTTGGGGTCTAGAGACAGGGAGCCTTCTATTGTAGCTTCAGCATCAAATTCAATTGTCAATTTTTTATACATGAAGGTTCAATTATAATGAATGAGAAGTCATCAGTACTTATTAGTCAAACCATTGAAACCTGAATATAAATTTTTACAGATGGAAAATCACAATAAATAGAGTTTTTTAAAATAAAAGGTAATGGGCAACAAAAATGATGAATGATACCTTATTGTATACAACATGTAAATCATCAGTGTCAAAGAGTATCAATATGGAAAATTTATACCTGGGTTAAAGAGACAGCAGTAGTACTTATATCAACAACAACAAAATTGTTCATGCCATGTCCTGAAGAAGCAGTGCTTTGATGTTCATAATAAAGATGGTTTAATTAGTTCAATTATGTGGTATATGTTTTTTTTACTAAATTAAATTGTAAAGAAGAAAAGTTAAGGAACATATTTTTATGAAATTTAAAAATGTTGTTGTTATGTGATCTTTAGCATGATGCCTTGAACTTCTTGTGTAAGACTGTGAATGCATACCTAGATGTCTACAAAACTCTGATTATAGTTACTGATATAATCTTCATTATCACTGATGAAGACCATTATGTATGTGTTCTATTGTGAACTACGTTTTCTATTTTTAATGTTTTACTCAGTCATGTCAAGTGAAAACAGAACATTCTTTAATTTGAAAACATTTAGCTCAGGGGGAAAACCAAATTCACCCTGGTCTTATGTTATAATAAAAAGGTAAAGTGAGTTAAAATAAATAAATTTCATGACAAAAACACATAGGTGAAGAAGCTTACATTTATCAAGTCATCTATCAACTGCGAATCTGATTTTCATGACAAAAACACATAGTTAAAGAAGCTTACATAAATTATATGACTTGTATCATATCATCTCTCAACTGTGAATATTTCTTGATGAGTGATTTGAAGTTTAACTATTATAGCATCAATCAGACACCTTGTCGGCTATGAAATAATTATTAATGTTAATACAGTTATCAAAGCAGTTATTACATGTAGTGCATTATAGTTCACATTGTGAAATAATTGAAACTGACTACTATACTTAACTACAGTCTCCTTTTAACATCAGAAATGCATTTTTTGTTATTCCAATAAGGAATCACTGAAATGCAACTGTTAGAATGTGTTGATGGAGGACTTTGAAACTGGGAATGACTTATGAAGCCAACTCTGATTAATGAAGTAAACCCATTATTAATGAACATAAATAATGTTAATTTTTGTCATATAACTGTTATTTGTAGGAAGAAAAAGTATAAAAATTATGGTAGTTGATAGTTTACCTGCTTCTAAACTCATGGACTACTGGGATGTCAAGGTGGAGTAGTATTTTCGAATCATTAATTTAAGTGGTGTTAATAACAAATATTTGGACTTGTAGAACTAAATGAGCCAAAATTAAAGTTTGCAAATTGAAAAAAATACACTGATTCGAGTTAAACATGTTGATTTGAATTAGAAGAATTTTTAAATTATACAAGTTTAAATAATGCATAACAATACAGTTTGCAGAATTGAATAAGATATTAATGAACATAACAGTTGTTGGAAATTTAAAATTTCTGGAACTATACAGATTGAAGTTACATATAAGGAATGAAGAATTGTATAAAAAATATTATTTTCAGTTCTATTGATTTGTAAAATATACAGTCAAATTAGGAATCATTTTGGATTGCATTAGGTGAATGTATTAGAAATAAATTTTCCAATAAAGGCATAACTGTTGATGCACAGTTATAGTTTCAAAATGGCAGTAAAAAAGCTGGAGCAGAAAATATGTTCGAACATTACCGTTTCTAATTATTAATAAATCATATCACATGCAAGATCAGTGCTATTATGGTCGATCTTTTTATATATGATCATTTCAGATAGTAATATGTATTTTAATAGTACAGTCAGGTAGATACTTTATGATGGATCATATATGTCATCAATTTTAATATTTTAAAGGAAATAATTACAGTAAGTAGTAACGATTATTTTTTAACGCATAGATAGATTTCTTACAGGTCAACCGCTTTTCCCTGACCAAAAACAAGATAACTACTGTAGAGGATTCCATGTTGTTCTCCATATAATCTTACATGATTTTTTCAAACTCCCCCCAAAATCTATAGTTTATTTCCAAGCCTCTAGAAGAAACCATATTAGATGTTTTTCTATTTACAAGAATTCCTATAAAATGTAGTGGGAAGAGAAGGATGCTAACCTATCATCCTCTAAAATGACTTAAATCTTTTGTTTTGTATTACCAATAGAATGTGCGGAGTATGATTGTCGTAGATGAAAAATAATTTCAATAACATGTATTAATGATGTGGAAGGAGTAGTTTTTCAAGAAGAGAGTAGTACTGTTAACTATAGTATCAATACTACAGAATATAAAGAAACTGAAAATAATTGGAAATAACTGTTTTTTTAGTAACTAAATAAATTGAACATGCAGTAACTAATATTTTCTGATTCATAGAATTTAATACAAAATTGGTTTTATTTAATGTACCTATTAGATGTTATTCAAGAACTGTTTTATTAATGATGTCATTAAAAGTAATGAAATTGAAACTGAAGAGTGGTAACTATGTGTCCATTGGTCGAACAAATTTTGTTGTTGTGAAAAACAATCTCCAAGCATGTCTTGACCCCATGTAACATCATTGATTAAAAGGAATCTGGATGTTTTGTATAAAGCATAAATGAACTTCGTGCATGAGTGGTTTTTACTTGTTGATTTCATGGCGGTTGTTAAATATACAATGTATTTTTTTCTAATGTATGAAATAATATATTTTCAAAGTAAAAATCTAAAAACCAGCTACCACATTTATGAGATATGAAAAATTATACTACAAAATATGTAGATATTATTGGTGTTGTGGAAATTGTACATGAACTGTAAGTTTTGAACTGGATAAACTCACCTGGGCATCACAGATAACCAGATCGATAGCAGAAACTCCGTAGTTGGGTGAAGAGTTCAACCACATATTCAATAAACGCACTTTTATTTTCAATGGTTTGTCAGCATCAACTGTAATCTCATTTAGAGGAAAAATTCTGCATGTCATGCATACAGTTCGGGAGGTTTACAAATATTGTATAAATATGACAGATTAAGCATCTGTTATAATGTGTTGTTCCTATATATAAGCAAATAATAAAAGCATCAAATTTTATAAATTTAAAATGAAAAGATTCCTATTATAGGTTATCAAAAATTTCATTGTAGACAACGTTTTGTGAATAGTTAGAGGTAGGCTTTTCTCTATCATCAACTACAATTTTTAAACCACCAGGTAACGTCACTCTAGATACGACTACATAAATTTTTCAATGATAGAACATAGGCTTGCAAAGATATAAACATACAGAAGATTGAGATTGTCCTTGACTTTTGTTAATAGTCATTTCATAAGAAACAATCAATGGATATTTTATTCTTTGTAATTTGAATGGCCATCTTATGTCATTGTGTGAAATATTTATTCTTCAGATGAATTCAAGATATCCAGAATGTCAACCAGTTAAAATTTCTGCTCCAATGACATGATTACCCAAATGTGTAACAATTAGACGAGTACCATTTCCTATCCCCACTGATTGGTCAACATTTCGAAGAAACATAATGGGTACTCCAATTTTCAAATTAATTTTATGTGTAGGTAGCCTAGAGACAGGGATTACATTTAAGACATGAGTTGTATATATGTTCTCTAGCTAATCTGTATCAAAACTGGCATTTATAATAGAATCAGAGCTGAAATAATATTTACTTCAGAAGTAGTAATAGTAAACATGTAGTCATTGACTTCCTGCACAATGTCATGCGTTGGTGCTAATATAACACGACAATTCAAATATGATACATCTGCAATGTTTTCAACGAAATATAGGTATGAAAATTCAACACACGCTATCACAGGGGATTTATTTGTTTCAAGAAGATAGGTTGATGGTATTTCAATGCACGCCTCTCCATCACTAATCTCTCCAATGTGACCCTCTCCAATGTCCAATATCCAATTTGTAAAATCTAGAACATCGTTTGGATCGTCAACTGTATCTGGTGATTTTAACCTCATGTTCTGAGTCAATGTTAAAACTTGACAGTTCTTCCATATATATAATGATCTTATACTTGCAATGAAAATTTCACTTTTGTCTCTGCAAGTGAATTACTGGTAGTATTTGTCTGAAATCTCTACATAGGTCCACTATTAGACCACCAAAACATAAATTAAAATATTTTTCATTATCTAATTTCATAATATCTATTAATATATGACCAAGAGAATTAAAACAGTGTTTATGAATCATTAGAGCCTCATCCTAGATAATCAATTTGGTTTCCTATAGTAGTTGTGCAACATCACTCCCATGTTGAATGTTAAAGACAGACTGGTCGTTTATAGATATAATTATATGAAATATTGAATGATTTTTCTTCCCTCTAGGTAAAAGTAATAATGATATTCCACTGGATGAAACTGATAGAACAATCATTCCTTCAGAACATAGTAGACATGTTAAAACTCTCAAGATGAAAGTCATACCCGTACCACCAAATCCATGAAAGAAAGAGAATCCACCCTTAGGAGAATATAACGTCGACATAATTTCCTAGATTTAATTTTTATGTTCATCAGAAAGTATATTGTGTAATGTTGTGTACTTAATTTGCAATTATTCCCTATCGTAATTATGTTATTTCATAATCCATCGATTCGGTTGAGAAGTTATTGTATAATCTGGATGGGTCATTGGAGGATAACACTGCAGAGATTTTCCATTGATGCGATGAATGTTTTCTATTTCATCCAATGCATATATTTGATTCTGATGATCTGTCATTTTCAAGTCTAAAATATATTGTATTAATATTAGAAGGACATATAATAATTTAAATATATTCTAGTCGAGAATGTAATATGTTTGTACCTTGTAATTGAAGTTGCTATTATTGGGCATATAAGATTTCATCAGTTAGGATTTTCGAGGTTGCAAACCAAACAATGTCAGGTCGAGAAATGGAATTTGAGAATAACATTTCAGAAAATAGTCTTCGCAATGAATATCCCATTCCCCAAGCAGATACATATTGTAGTGCTTGTTTTTATTCATTGTCTTCAGATAGATGTCCCATGGCTGAACATGTTTTTCTAAATGTACCATGAGTAATTTTGTTCACCGTTTCAATAGATTCATACGAAGTTGATACTATGAATTTAGTAAATAGAATATGCAAGTAATGTAGTTCTCCAAAAGAGGGTTTCACATTGTATAGTCTTTCAATACTGAAACCCTATTTGCACAGGTACCATTTCTTTTCACAATAGTGGTAGACAAATCGTGTTAGAAATTCTGCATATGTATGATTTTTTCCCTCTGGATATATTAGATTTGCATTAAACCATGTTGTGAACATGGTATCAGAAATTTTGATCTTATTCAAGATGTCTTCAATTTTATCACATTCTGCATATGTGACATTTTTTTCTCCTGGAAATTGAAATTTTAGTCTATCAACATGAGGATATCTATAGTGGATATCATAAGAAAAATCCTCCAAGAAGAATCACAAGGTGAGATGTACCAGGAGTCATAACATATTTTAATCTCATAAACACCCTTGTCATGAAGATCTTTATTGTTGCTGTCAAACAGTGTTGCAGTAACATGATCGTGCACCATGCTAATATATTTAAAAAGGTATTTGATAGAGGATGACTGATTTCAAACTTTAATATTGATATGTGATTTATATTTTAACAGCAATGTTGGATTGTACAAAACAACAAACTGATTTCCAATGGTTAACCATTTTTTAGAACGGTACAACTGATATTTCTTCTCTGATAGATGACATAACCATCATCATCCAATGTTGTTTGGGGAAAAAAATTTTTGGATAATACTTTATATATTTCCCACTCCATATACAAGGAGATCGGCAGTTCTGTTCACCACAATGTCCATGGATCATAAAATTGCCGACCGCTGCATGTAGTTTTGGGAAGGTAACTTTGTTTGGAATTTCTACAGAAACAATTCTATTAATGTCTGTTGGAGTGACCAGCTGGCTTTCTTGACTAAGAAATAATAGAATGTGCACATGAGAGAGTCCCCTTTTTTGAAACTCCACTGTACGAACAACTACATTGAAAATTTAACATAAAAAGAATAAAATTTATAAAAAATTTAACAAATTCTGGTTTAGGAAGTCATTAAAAACATGCAGAGATTAGCGATGTAGTTACATACCTATTTGAGAATTTTTGAAGAAGGATCTTACTCATAAATATTTCATGAGTTTTTGGACCTTTATGTTTATAAATTACTACATTATTTTAAGACAGTCTGATGGGTGCAGGTTGTTTACATTAACATGTCTATAAACTTCTGGACACATTGGATTTCATGTAAATGATAAAAAAAGATCGGGATACCCAGCCCAATTAGAGATTGACATTGCATCTTGATAATTCTGAATCATATATCTTCGGCCACCTGTAATTGTCGAAGGTGGAATGATACACTTACTATATAAGGAACCATCCTCATCAACCCTAAAGAAAACATCTTGCAGCCCAGTGTATAGTTCTTCCCTTAAGTGCTTTTGGTTGTATCAAATAAAAGATAATCTATGAGACTCAATCATTGTGTATGCATCTACAATAAACTATTGAAGAAGCCTCCTATAAAAAAGATGGCCGGAGTAATCATTAAAATGGGATTGAATATGATAATAGAAATATTCTCACATTGTAATATTCCTTAATTTTTCATTTTAATTAAATGGTGTAGTGCGATGAGATATGTTGTCAACATATCCATCTTCTCCACCCGTGAAAACCAATGGATATTGAAGTGGAAGGTATAGTGTGTGAAGCTCCTTAATTTGTTAGAATCCACCATCTTTTCTTTCAATGACGATATCTCTCTCATTTTTTAGATCATCGATGTCGCAAATAATGAGCATTACAATCTCAGAATTAGTTGTTAAGTTGTATGTTTGTGCATCCCTTCCTTGTTTTCTAAGAAGTCATAGTTTTAAATTTTTAATATCCTATCTCTCAATAACATCCCTGGCTATTCTGAATTGATTTGATATACAGTAAATTTCATGAAGCATATTCTGTAGCTTTTGAACAATACTGACATCAATAATAGAGTAATTGTTTCGGCAATCAAAACTGTATAAAAAAGTGTGTAGTAGTGGTGAGAATTTAATGATACAATATTTATGTATTCCCACCTACTGCATTACATACATGATTTCCTGTACTCTATTCTGAGTTTCATTTTCCGTGTCGAATACATAGTGTTGAGAAAACATGGGTGGTTGTCCATCATAAGGACATAAACTACCAATATGAAGGCAGTTTTGTCCATTTAATCTAAAATTTTTTGGACACCCACCACAGTTCATAGATTTTTCTACTTTTCCTCCCAATGATTTGAATGCAAACATGGAGTTGTAAATGTGCAGGTGATCTTGGAATGATTTATAATTTGGACAGATTTTACAGAATAGAAAAGTTATAATTTATTCAGGACATGCAGGCAAAGGATGTAAAGCTATTTTTCCCATTGAGCAACATATTGAGTAATGGGGGACATGTCTCTTGCTATATTTTTTATTCCTCTCTTCATACAAGAATATAGAACCGCAGTGGTCACATATGTTATAAAGGTCTCCACAGTCTAAATATTCTGAAGATAAAAGGATTGGAATAGATAATATGAAATCATAAATATAGAGTATATTAAACATTCTATTACACATATAATATTTGTAGTAATAAATGTGTTTAGTTAATGTAAATAACCTGTTTGTTCTGATGATTGAATATGTATGGACATATCTACATCATTAATCAACATTTTATTTGGTATTGATGAATATTTAGTATTAGAATAAAGAGAGTTATAAAGTGTAATGTTTGTAATAAAATGTCCATGTTGACATACCTCCGAGGTTGAGTGCAGGATATATCACAGAGGTTGCTAAAGGAGTAGTATCCCTATATATACCTCTCATTTAATGTTGTTCATCAGTTGTGTCTATGGAACCTTCATGGTTGGTAATATCTCCTTGGGAAAAACTATATGTGAAGATGTTAGATGATATTAAAAAGTTTTTTTATATGAAACGATTTATACATAATAAATGTGAGATGATAGTTGTAATGTGAAATAGACCACTGGATGACAGAAGTATGCAGTTTCCAATTGTAGTATAATTAGTAATGTTTGATAAAGTATTATTATACGTAAGAGTGAATATTTTACTACATAGAAGAATTCATGTAGTGGGTTGTTTGGTGCTTACTGTGACGAGGATGCATCAGTTGTATCCATAACAGTACAATCATTTGAATATGTACCTTGTAAGAGTTATATTAGGACTGTAAGTTGTGAAATTGTATTCTATAGTATTAACATTAAATGAACGCGATTTTTAAATGAGTAAGTGTTTACAGAAAGAATGCCAATGTCGTATCGTGGTGCTAGGTCGATTTTTTTGTTCTTTGATCCGCCGTATATCGTTGATAGGTCTGAATACTCTTGAGGAAATATGGAACAAGGAATGGAATAATTGTAGGAATACATGGTTAGTACATTTTTAGATAGTAATAAAAAAAACCAAATAGGAGACAGTAAGAAGAATGAACCGTTTATGGATATAGATAATAATGTAATGCGGTGACATAATTCAGTGTTAGTAGCTGGTGTGACCTGTTCTGGTGTAAAAAAATTTCCTATAGTCATTATTAACATAAAAATTTCATTACTGTTATAGTATATATTGTCAGACTTCATTGTATTTTTTCAAAGAGTTTGAATTTTACATTTTTCTATATTGATCAGAGTTAAAAAAGTAATGGGTAACGAAGACATACCCCTTTCTGTTTGTCTCCTCTCAGATGGAGTCACAGGTTTAGGTGAAGTAATTTTTTCAGTGGTCATTCTACCTATTGATTTGGTTATATAGTAAACATGTATGTTGTTGATTTTTATATAATGAAACAGTTTTTTTAGCGGACAGTATTTAGAAGAAAACTTGATTGACGTTGTGGCCGTAGTAATCATATTTGATGTTGTGCGTCTCTATATCTTGAGAGGGAGTGCATATTTGTTCGGTGTATCTTTTTATTTGATTGTAATGAAACTGAACAGGACCACATAACCATGCTAAATAGTGTTGTGATATCATTACATAAAATTTATAATATGAGGAATATAATGTAAACCATTATAGTAACGATTTGTCAATGAAAAATGGCTGATAATAATTAACACATCTACTTTGTTTCTGTACTGTGTGAATAACATGGATCATGTAAATTTTGCAGTCATGTAGTACTTAGATTGTTATTGTAGTACGTTCTATGGTTGGTTGTTCAATTTTAGTCACATAATATGTATATAAGACCATAGATGCCACCAAAATAATAATTCTTCAGAGTATTGAAATAAGATTCATATCTAGGATAGTTTTGTATACTAATGTAATCCATTAAACAATACATTGTAGTACTGAATGGATAGATATCCGAATGGACTTTGATAACATACCTTGTAGAAGGTACTATAGTTGTTGAACCAAGGGAATCCTGAGTAAATTTTCCATTCATATTATTACACTTTCCAATGGATAATACAAGATAAAATAGCAGATTACTTTTTTGGCCTTACCGGTACTTTTGTAGGCGAATGAATTTTAGCTGGACAATGGATGAACGTAAACATAATATTAATGCACTTGCATCCCCATTTTCATATAAATAAATTTAATGTCTTAGTTGTGTTGATGTGAATGAATGAAAAAATTTAAATTACATTAAATAACTCATTAAACAGAATTTGTAACAGTCATTAAAGTAGATAAAATAAAAATAAGCAAGTACTGAATTAATAATGATGCATTTCCATAATATATATAATTTAATACAAAGTTTCAGGATCCTACCATGTTACAAGTAGTGATAATTCCAAAATATTAGAACCCAGTCATATGATATTTCATAATAGAGAATAGGACTGCATAAACAAAGAATGTTTCACAAAGGTTAGGAAAGAGTAACTGGAAACAGTTGCGAATAAATAAAATAGATTTTAAAAAATAAATAAAGCTGCAGGAGAAATTAAATGTTCCCCTTTGTATATTGAAGTCCCACCATTCAAACATGACATCAAAAATAATTCAATGTTTCAAATTCACCTGAATTAACAAAATCATTGTAGACTCAATGAACAGAAAAAATAATGATCATACAGGTACTGATGAATTGGACTCATGGTCACCATGCCTAGAGAATAATTTAAACAGATATATAGCATAGAACATTTGTGTTCAAATGTAACATATTACTGCATAACTGAATTGTGTTTAACTGAAATTAAAACAAAGATGTCAGTAGGCTTAATATGTCAAATACAAAAACCAAAATTTACAGTCCGAATTAGGTATAGTACATAGAGGTTACAAAGCTGTGTGAGGAAGATGATTTGGTCAGTAGTGGAGATGGATATACATAAATAAACTTCATACCCTAGAATATTGACGGGGTAACATTTACCAGAATTCCGAATATTTCTCCTAAGAATAGTACAGAAGGAAGATTTTTTATTTGATTTGAAAATCATAAAATTTACATAGGTTTATAACTGCCATTAGTGTCAACAAACTGGTTGTTGTGGATACAGAAGGTGGGGTAGAGGGCCCAGTTGGTCAATGTTTGAGAGGAGAGTAAAGATATGGAGGAGCTGATGACTGTCATTGACAGGGTTATGGAATAGTCAGAGAAGAGGACGATCATATTCAAAGCGATGCAGTACAGCTGAAACCGCAGAGATAGAGGATAATTGAGATCTGGAGGAGCTGAAACCCTGGACGCAGAGGCCAGGATACGCGGTAGGGTCGAGGGTTCAGCATCGGGGAATTTCGAGGATGATATGGGGGAGGTTTACCACAGATGAGTCGTGTCTTCTCTATTTGTTGACACATAGGTTTAAAATATCTTACTTTAGAAGATATATATATTTTTATAATATTTTTAAAAATTTTAACAAGATTACATCTATTGGATGTTCATCCATTTAAAATATCTATCTTAACCCGCAAAGTGTAAAACAACTTTTTTTCATGGTTTGTGTGAAAAGTTAAAACATGATGTTAATAAAACTATAATGGAAAACATATGATCTAAAAAAGGATAAAATTATTTTATGATACTATTAAGACTAATCTTGGTTTTATAATTTAATATTGTCTTGTTTGATCAATTTTTTACATTATAATTAATTTATAATAATTTAATATAATATAGTGTTCTAAAAGTACTCCTTCCCTCTCTTATAAATGGGGGATTCTTATTCTCAATTCATAAAAAATAAGTTACTATTTTATTAGAACACTACCTAAACAAATAGATTCATATTTTTAATCCACCATCCTTAAACATTAGATAATCTTGATTTATTTCAATAATTCACATTTAGGATAGTTTTTGGTTTGGAGATTTAGAGAATTTGTCCATAAATATTACATGAAATCTCAAATATTACAAAGTAGAAATTTGTCCTCAGTATTAATTTTTTTCATAAAATAAAAACTCTTATGGAAAAAATAATTTATTTATATAAATATTCATGAATACATATTTTCTCTTACACTAACTTGTACCCAACGAAAAAATTTTCATGGACATGGGATGAGCCTAAAAATCTTGGTAAGGTTTATTAAATAAAGAAAGAAATATTTAGTTAATAAATATATAACAAACACAATCTATTTAACACATCTCAGGAAATCATATTATTTATGAATAACAAAAACATATCATAAATCATAATGTTAACTTTTGAAATCCATAACATACTTACTAAGTATCTTTCACAAATACATAGATATTTAAGTTTGGAATACCCATAATAGTATATTCCCTAAATCACTTAGGAGAAACACTTCCATTTACCTCGATCTTGTTACCCAATTCATTGGATAGCTATCTTGGGCTCACCCACCCTATATTTATCATGTAGCAACCCATATTCATTATGAAATCCCAAGAACCATAAAATAATCATAACACGTGAACTAGCATCAATAAAAGATAACATTTCCTAAATGAAATTACTATATAAAATTTAAAAATATTTACATACTAAATCTATTTACAAAACCATTTTCAATTAAATAATACATAAAAAGAGTATATTGTATTTATTTATCATTTAAAACCATAATGGCTTGTTAAGGAAGCCAAATATTAAATAATGCTCGCAGAAGTGGAAAGGCCGGTGTCACCACATATGTTAAAAAGAAACATTATTTTAGTAGTTTAGTATAAAATTTTGCAAAAAATTATTCCTTATGAATAAATGTAAAATTCAAAAGGTTTTATTATACACAGTATAAAATTATGTCTTGTATAAATCCAAGTATGAATCGATTAAAGGGTATTGAGGCGAAGTCCCTTACTTCATGTCTAACTTGACTCATTAATTATTTCATCTCCTAAATAATAAAATAATGTCAATTTATTCATTTTAACGAACTTTTTCTAGTTTATTATTCCATTAATAATATTAATTATTACCATGTTATTGAAAATACATAATCATTTGAGTTAGTAGCTCTTGTTTAGTTGATATTGGGTACAGGCATCCAAAATGAACTTCTTATTATAACATGTTTTCCATATAGTAAATACTCCATTATCTCTTGGATATTATACATATATATATATATCATATTATATATATATATAGTATATATGTATTTATAATAGTTTATAAAATTTGGGGAAAATAAATAAAACACACTGTTCAGGGAGACATTAATCCTTACTTGTGCATGAACACTACTTTCATTGAATTTATTCATTTCTAAATGAATGATAACCAAATGATACATAGGTATAATATAATTCTCATATAATATCATATATAATTTCATTAATTAAATCCTATATACATTCTACATATGCAATCAATGTGTCATATCACTTTGAGGGGGCGGTATTCGACACTTCCTCAAATGAAATAATCATATTTACCTTTTATGGATACCATAATGGTTTGTTATAAATGAATAATACAGAAGAATAGAGACACTATAAATAAAATATATATCTCATATAAATAAATTTCCATAATTATCACCACCATCATAGGTGGTAAGAGATAATTGAACAATTATCGTTTTGTGAGGCAGTAGTTTGTCGTCCACAGAAACTGTATGTTCATATCCATTAGAAAGAGGTGTGAAAATGTGTAGTTAGAATCCATCTCAAAAAAATATCGTATTATATTTAAGATAGTGTTTTTGTTATAAATTAATGGAATAATAATAGTTTTGGGAATTGGAGAAGGAAAATAATACAAAACCACATTAGAGATGACATTAGCTTTAAATCGGGTATCTCCCTTTGGTTTAAACCAGAATGCTCTATTGAATTTTTATTGGACAAAAAAGTCATATTTGTGGAATATATGGATTTTTTGAGCTTATTGGATCATAATTTGGATGATCCAAGGTTCTTGAGAGTTGTGTGTAATTGGTTAGATTTGGTTGCCTTTTATAAGAGAGAGGTGGGGATCTTTAGGAATGTTTGAATGTATTATTTTATTATAAAATGATTTCTTTAAAAAGGTACAAAACATAATAAATTCAATTATAAGATGAATAAATGTTGAATTAAAATAATCCAATAATAATTGGACAGGTTCTGGTCCACTAATGAAATTTTTAACTTTATATAGGTCATTTTCATGAATCTTATAATTTTAGGACAAATATATCATTCAATAAAAATGTATTTTTTTTAAAAAAAACTCATTTATGTCTATTTATATACTATTCATAGAATTACTTTATAAAAATATAAAACAATATAATTATTTCAAAAAAAAATCATTTATTGTAATATAATATGTAAATATCATCCAGAAAATTCTTGGATGACATCAAAATAACCAAATTACATTTATTTTAAAATTTATATTGACAGATATTTGAATCCTTTATTAATGAAGAAATCACTTAATCATTATTGTGTCATAATTAAATTTATATATTTAATGTCTAATAATTATACATAAAATACCATTATATATGAATTATTACTTTTTTTAATGACTATTTATGGTAAAAAATATCACTTATATAACCCCATATAAAAATTGTATTACTAAAATATATATGTGTTTATGTTACATTTTCCTTAACAATAAATTAATTATTATAAAATTACAATTTCACATAAAATTAGATCAATGGGGTACCCAAATGGACCCATGGATTCCCATGGTCCGACATGAATCTTTCAATAGGGTTGTGATACGTTTTAGGGAAATTTAATATTATTAGAATTTTATTTTTACACTTATTTACGAGATTTATCCTTTCACCATGGTAAATAATATATTTACTTAAGTTACTATAAATAATGAATAAAAATAAAAGTTAACTATTTACCACATATGGACCTCCTTATTCTAAAATATTGAATCCAATTTTCTATATTGAAAACATATAAGTTGCATAAAATAATTTAAAATTAATTCTCGTTGGAAAAAACAAAAGGCATGTTTTATGAAATAATAACTACCAAAAGATTGACATGTGTTTATGTCATATTTCAAGGTGAAATTACATAAAATGACAAATATTTCATTAAATTATGAAAATATAATTAAATTACAATTTATAACCATTTTAAAAGAAAATGTAACTATATAAATTAATTAAATTAAAATTTAGTTTTTAATTAAAATGTAGTATTTTTCACTTCTAATCAAAAAATTGATCATTATGAGAAAAATACAAATATTTTAACCAATTAAATATTGATATACCTATTTTAAATTAAAATATATTTTTTTCAAATAGAATATATATAAGTGATAAATATTATATTTAGAAAGGGTTCTCCTTAAAAAAGAGGTAAATCGTCCTTTAAAAAATATTGAATTTTTTCATGCATAACATCAAGTTTATTAATATTTTACGCCACTAAAATTTATCAGATAAATCTTCAAACAGTTACAAAAAATTTATAATCATATTTTAGAGAGTTATTTTCATTCCCTCTAATACAACCACTAGCATTTAACTGTAATAACCCAAAGTATCATTAATGGAAATCCCTTTTGATCTAGTTTAATATCTATTTATGAAAAATGTTTTTATAATATGTCAAATTATTTGGTTATATGTTAAGAATTGTGACCATTGTTAATATAGCCGTTGAACAGTGATCACTTGATTAGTATAAATATAAGGCTTTAACAAACCCAATTTTACTCAGACAAAGGAAGCGATGGCCTCATCCAGTAGAATTGCCCCATACGAAGCCCATTTTTTAGAGCTCAGAAAGGAGGTGGCATCCTTGGGCTTCTCCCTTGACCAAGCCCAAGCTGAGCTTCACCATTTCAAGATCGAACGGGTCCATCTACGGGAAAAGTGGAAGTTGATTGAAATTACCTCTCGAGCGATGTTATCCGAGCCACCCCAAGAGTCTGTCACCATCGCACACCATACCCTTAGGTCTTATGCAGCTGTTTTAAGGGGTTATGTAACAAATAAGTAGTACTATGTTCATGTACATTATTTTTTGTATATAATAATGAATATAACTTCTAGTCATTTTTGATACATTATAAATAGTTTTTAAAGTACAAATGGTGTTTTTAGTTATTATTTAATTAAGAAATATATTTTATTAAATTAAGGGAATTTTTTAAGTATATAATATTTTAATAAAATAATATTATAATTATTAATTTAATTTTTATTAAATATAAATGATCTTATAATTTTATGAATGCAATTAAAATTTTATATTAAGGTTTGAATGTCATTTCTGTCAGAACCCGTGAATTTTCGATAAATGTTGGTTTTTATTTTAAAAGTTAAAATTAAAATATTGAGAAATTTTTTAAGATAAAATCAATCTAAGTTCTGGAATCAGGACGTCGAAATTATCCAATGGTGAATTTTTCATAATTTTCTGAGACAGTAAAATTTTTTGGTAAAAATTAAATACCTTTTAAATATATAATGTGTTTTATGACATCATAATGAACCAATGGTGATGTAATAAAATACCATAATATTTATGTTCGGCCAATATATGTTTTATCATTAAAATAATGTGATGTTGGGTTTTTTTGACTTACTTTTCAATGAATTAATGGACCCCTCAATACATATTCAACACTTTACCTTTTTAAAATGATTTCCATGGGAGTGTGACTCACCTCCACATAAGAAACCTTATTATTTTAAGAAGTTCGGAATTGGGCCTTATAAAATATTTTTTTCCTCTTCCCTTTTCCAAAAACCATGGGAAAAAACCATGGGATTGTTTGTGGTTTGGATTAATTTAATGTAAGGGGACCCAAACCAAAATAATAAATAATTCAATCACCTTTCCTATATAAACCCACCCAAGCTCGTACTTACTCCTCACTAAAATCACATAGAGTTCATCCAACCTCTGCCCTACTCTCTCTAGAGTCCTCCCAAGGTGCCACATGCTCCCAAGAAGCCTCTTAGAATCCTCTCTCTAGCCTTTGGAAGCACACTTCCAAGTAAGGGTTTTTTCTTCCTTTCTCATTTTTTTCAATTTTCTTTAAGTTGTATTTCCCTTTTAATTTCAATTATGAATTTTGGGGTATGGTTTCACACCTCCCCCATACTGCCCTATTATTGTTTTAATTATGGGAGACCCCTTTCTCTCTCATTAAATTCCTCCCATTTACACCCGTTACTATGCCAAAATTCAGAAATGAACTTCTCTCTCTTCATTTACATTCAAGAAATAATATTGTATCATGAATCTAAATCCCATTTCAATTGTTGGGACATGTATCTATATGACCTCCTTAATTCCTATTAAATTTAAATATTATGAGGAACCCCTTTCTCTCTCATCAAACATTTTTAAGAATTATTATGTCACTCTGTTACGCTGCCAAAATCGCACCGATTTTCTAAGCCAATGTCATTGTGTAGTGAATACCATGCCCATTTCTCCATCAAGGGTATTAAACTTTATGCACATTTACTTACTGATTGTATAGTTTCATGTATGAATTCCACATTCCTTTATCGTGGAATAAATTATTATGTTTTTTGAATCCATGTTTTATGATCCATGTGGCACACTTATGCATGAAATGAAATGTTTAAGAAGGGTGCGCCTTTATAGCGCTCCAATGCATTGGGTAAAGTATAGTATCATGATACGTCATGTGAAATGAGTGTTGACTCATGCTAATTCAATTTAAATTATGTTTTACTCGTGCTTCATGTGCAATGAAGGTTTACCCAGGGATTATGTGCAATGAGCCTTGGCTCATGCTAATTCCATGTTAAGTGTTGTTTCCACATTTCCATGTTATGATTATCATGCTTTATAATGCCTTTATGTTCATGTTTCTTTTATTCTCAATTGATATGCCTATTTTCTAACATGTATTTTACTTCTAATGTTATTCCATGTGTACTCTCTTACTGGGCTTTATAGCTCACCCTTTTCTTATGCATGTCCTCAGGTTATCGCATCAAAGGCTAAGTACGAAATAATGTAGTGGTCATGTAAAGGAAGTTTTCAATAAAGATGTTATATTTCATGTTTTAGGTTTTTTTGTAATGATCCCAAGCCATAAAGACACTAAACCTCTCTATTTTTTTGTTGTATCAAGTGATGTTTTATGTAATAAATCATGTTTAAGTTGTAATAAAAAGCAGGGTCGTCATAATTGGTATCAGAGGATAGGTTTAGTTATTTTGGGATTAGGAAACCCTAGAAAAGCCTTAGATACAACACTAATTATAATAAAAACAACCCTATGTTTTGGTAAGTACTATGTAAGTGGTTTATCAAACCAATACATCCCTGTCTGGATACGAGCAGGTAGAGGCGGCTCGGGCACAGATGTATCCTAGGGGTAAAATCCGAAAACACTGCTTTGAGCTAGAATCAAAAGGGAATTGGTGCACGACAACATGCCTTTCTACACTCTTGGTTACGACACTCCCGATGGATAAGTTTTGATAAATTCACAATCTTAGTATGAACCCTTATTAAGGGAAAAATTCCCCTAAGAATATATGTTAGAAAGTGGATCACAAAAAGACTAGATTAAAGCCTATAGACTCATGAGTTAAGGAAATAAAAGTTTATTTATAAGTCATCAACATTTTTATTTGGATTAACCTTTATGTGATAGCCGAAACTTTCCTTTTATTCCTGCCAATGGCTGGTAATCGGAGTACTCGGGCTAACAACCGCTGTGAAGATCAGTGTGATGATTGTACTAATGAGATACCCAATCCAATGGGAGTAGGAATCGCGAACTTTGTCAAACTTATCTATCAGCTAACACATGTTTTGAATAGAAACACGGGTCAAGAGGAATGTTCAAACCCCCCCTAAGAAAGAACAAGTCGCTATCGAGAGATTCATGAGACAAAGGCCTCCTACGTTTAGTGGATAATCTGATCCCACAATCGCTGAACAATGGATCAACTCCCTTGAAAGGATCTTCTTCATCCTTCAATGTTCTAAACAAGAGATGGTTCTCTTGGTTGCTTATCGTATGGATGGTGAAGTTGATAAATGGTGGACGTTGATCAAATAAACAAAGAATGAGGAGGAGATCGAGGCTTTGGAATGGAAGTAAATCTGGAAGATTCTTTTCGATAAATATTTTCTGTGCACCCTCTGACTTAAGATGGAAAGGGACTTCCTTTTCCTCAAGAAAAAATATGAAGAATTTATTGGATCGTATGAGGAAAACTTCACAAGGCTTGCACGATACGCTTCCAGCTTTGTCGTTACCCCTGAATGAATGGTTGACCGCTTCTTTGGTGGGCTGAAGCCTAGCTTGCGGAAAGCATTAGCAATCCGTGACTTCGATAGCTATGAGGAAATTGACCGATGTGCCCTCATGGTCGAAATGGAGATCGGGGAATCACATGGGTATCATGGGGACAATAAGAGTAAGGTGGACTTCAATGATGGTGGTCCGATGGATAAATCCAATGGTTCTAAGAAGATCCAGCACCCTATTTTCCAAAAGTGCGGAAAGAAGCACCCTAGAAATTGCCTTAAGGGGACGAGAAAATGCTTCAGGTGTGGAAGAGAAGGGCACCTAGTTGTTAACTGTCAGCAAGAAGGACTCGCGGCTGCGACAGAGGAGAGGAACGCTCCATTAGAACATCAACGCGTTGTTCATTTAAATAAATTCAATGAACCAGGTCATTTTGAAATTCAGTTCCCTAATCCAAGGGTTTTCGGAGGGAACCAACAACCTCCAAGACAGCAAGGAAGAGCTTTTTCCATCACTTCTGCCGAAGTGAACCCCGAAAATGAAGTGGTGACACGTACGCTAGTTATTAATTCAATAATAGCGAATGTACTTTTTGATTCAGGTTCTACACATTCTTTTATATCTCGAAAGTTTAGAATAACAATCCTAGCACCACCACAAATCATGGATGTAAAAATGTCGGTGAGTACGAAAAATGGGGAAATCATTGAATCCCATGAATATAAGTCCTCCCCTGTTATAATTTGTGGATTGAATTTCCTAGAGAACCTCGTTATACTCCCTTTTGTGGAATTTGATGCAATTCTTGTCATGTATTGGCTTTCCTTATATAGAGCCAACATAAATTGTCGGGAGAGGGAAATCACACTCCATATGGAGAATCGACCCCCGATTCTTTATAAGTGTCTGGAGGAAGATGAATCTCCTTTAGCTCCATCATCTCAAGCATGGATATTACTGACCTATGATCATGCATATCTGGCTTAGATGATTGAGTCAAAAGACGAAACCATCCTTGATGAAATGCCTATTGTGAGGGAATTCACGGAAGTGTTTCCCGAGGAACTGCCTAGTCTTCCTCCTAGATAAGATGTTGAGTTCTCAATTGAACTTATACCTAGGCCATTACCAATATCCAAGACTCCATATAGAATGGTTGTTGTTGAGCTTGATGAGCTAACGAATCAACTACAGGAGAATCTGGATAAAGGGTTTATACACCCAAGTGCTTCACCATGGGGTGCACCAGTCCTCTTCGTCAAGAAGAAGGATGGGTCAATGTGGCTTTTCATTGATTATCGTGAACTTAACAAAATCACGATAAAGAACAAGTATCCTCTCCCACAAATCGATGACTGGTTTATCAGCTGCATGGAGCACAATACTTCTCCAAGGTGCATTTGTGGTCGGGATATTATCAAGTAAGGGTGAAGAAGGAAGATATCCCCAAGACTGATTTTCGTACAAGATACGGGCACTATGAATTCATAGTAATGTCTTTAAGACTCACCAATGCTCCAGGAATATTCATGGACTTGATGAATAGAGTCTTTAGAGATTACCTTGACAAATTTGTGGTAGTCTTTATAGATGATATTCAAATATACTCTAAAACCAAGGAGGATCATGAGGAGCATTTAAGAACTGTGCTAGAGACATTGTGCAAGGAGAACCTCTATGCAAAGTATAGAAAATGTGAGTTCTGGTTGAAGGAAGTCTCATTCTTTGGCCATATCATCACAAGCAAAGGTATATTTGTGGACCCCTCCAAAATAGATGCAATTGAGGGATGGTCGAGGCCAACATCGTTAACGGATATCCGTAGCATCTTGGGGTAAGCTGGATATTATCGACGATTTGTGAGGAATTTCTCACGATTTTCCAACCCTCTTACCAAGCTAACTAGAAAGGGAGTAATGTTTTCTTGGATTGATGAATGCGAAGAAAGATTCAAGGAGATGAAAAGGAGGCTTATCATTTCACACATGCTCACTTTACCCACAAGTGGGGAGATTTTTGTGGTTTCAGTGATGCTTCGATGAAGGGCTTAGGATGTGTGCTGATGCATAATGATAATGTGATATCCTATGACTCAAGGCAGTTGAAAATAAATGAGTGAAACTATCCAATGCATGATCTGGAGTTGGCGGCAGTGATCTTTACCTTGAAAATCTGGCGGCATTATTTCTATTGAGAGAAATGTGAGATATATACTGACCACAAGAGTGTTAAATATATATTCACACAGAAACAGCATAATATGCGCCAGAGATGATGGATAAAGCTCATCAATGATTATTACTGTTCAATATATTACCACCTTGGGAAATGGAACAAGGTGGCAGATTCCCTATGTAGAAAGGATCTAATGATTCTATCAATGATGAGAATTTAGAAGGATCCAATCTTCTTAGACTTGATTAAGATGGACGTGGGAATCATAAAGAAGGGAACATCATCAATCCTTTCACAAATGATTTCTCAACCATCTCTTTTGGAAAGGTTAAAGGATGCTCAAAAGGATCATGTGTGAATTCAAGAAAAAGTGGAAGCAATAAAAAAGGGGAAATCCTCGGAGTTTAATGTTAATGAAGAATGAATTGTGTGGTTTTGGAAAAGACTATGTGTTCCATCAAGTCTGGATCTGAAGAAGGGACTTTTCGATGATGCACATAGTTCAAATTTCACTATTCACCCAGGGAGCACAAAGATGCATCGAGATCTCTGAGAAAACATTTGGTGGGATAATATGAAGAAGGAGATCGCCGAATATACATCAAAGTGCCTGGTGTGTCAGCAAGTGAAGGCATAGAGGAATAATTCTATTTGGATGATGCAACCATTGCCCATACCAAAATGGAAATGGGACAACATCACCGTGGAATTTGTCACCGGACATTCGAGGACATCCAAAGGCAACAATGCAATCTAGGTTGTTATGGATTTTCTTACAAAGACTGCACACTTCATTGCTATTCGGGAGGATTTTTCATTGGATAAACTGGAACGAATATATATTAGGGAAGTGGTAAGGTTTCATGGAGTACCACTATCTATTGTATCTGACCGAGATCCAAGATTCACCTCTATTATTTGGAAGAGTCTTCAACATGCTCTGAATACTTAACTGAACTTTAGTACGGCCTATCATCCTCAAATTGATGGCCAATCCGAGCGGACTATCCAAAAACTTGAGGATATGTTGAGAGCGTGCTTAATGGACTTTAAAGGAGGATGGGATCAACATCTTCCTCTGGTTGTGTTCTCTTATAATAACTATTTCCACTCGAGCATCCAAATGGCACCCTATGAAGCCCTTTATGGGAAAAGGGTCAGAACACCGACATGTTGTGATGAGGTCGGTGAACGTAAGCTTCTTGGACCAGAAATGGTCGAAGAAATGGTGGAGAAGGTAAAAACCATTCAGCAGCATATCAAGGAAGCCTAGAGTCGACAGAATAGTTATGTAGATAATCGTCGATGAGACCTTGAGTTTATTGTTGGAGACATGGTGTTTCTATGCATATCTCAGTGGAAAAAGGTCATGAGGTTTGGAAAGAAAGGGAAGTTAAGTCCAAGGTACATCGGCCCCTTAGAGATTTTTGATCATGTCAGGTCTGTGGCCTATCGACTAGCACTTCCACCTACTATGGCCAAAGAACATGATGTATTTCATGTATCCCTCTTATGGAAGTACATACGAGACCCTTCACATGTACTCTCTTCTGAGGTGGTACAATTGGAAGACAATATTTCTTATGAGGAGCAACCAGTGAAGATCTTAGATCGTAGAGAAAAAGTTCTACGAAATAAGACAATGCCCTTTGTCATGGTGTTGTGGAGAAACCAAAAGTTTGAAGAAGAGACTTGGGAGTCAGAGGATATGATGAAGCTGAGTTACCCACATTTGTTTTAGTGTGGGTAAAGGGAAATTTCGAGGGTGAAATTTCTTAAGGGGGGAATATTGTAATGACCCAAAGTTTCTTTAATGGAAAATCCCTCATGATCCAGTTAAATGTCTCTTTATGATAAATGTTTTTATATGATGTCAACTTCTTTGTTTTATTTTAAGAATTGTCACCATTGTTAATATATCCATTGAACAGTGATCACTTGATTAGTATAAATATAAGGCTTTAACGAACCCAATTTTACTCAGACAAAGGAAGCGATGGCCTCATCCAGTAGAAATGCCACATACGAAGACCATTTGTCGGAGCTCGGAAAAGAGGTGGCATCCTTGGGGTTCTCCCTTGACCAAGCCCAAGCTGAGCTTCACCATGTCATGATCGAGCGGGGCTGTCTATGAGAAATGTGGAAGTTGATTAAAATGACCACTCGAGCGATGTTATCTCAGCCACCCCAAGAGTGTGTCACCATCGCACACCTTACCCTTAGGTCTTATACAGATGTTTTAAGGGGTTATGTAAAAAATAAGTAGTATTATGTTCATGTACATTATTTGTTGTATATAATAATGAATATAATTTCTAGTCATTTTTGATACATTATAAATAGTTTTTAATGTGAAAATGGTGTTTTTAGTTATTATTTAATTAAGAAATATATTTTATTAAATTAAGGGATTTTTTTAATTAAATAATATTTTAATAAAATTATAATATTATTATTAAATTATTTTTTATTAAATAAAAATTATCTTACAATTTTATGAATGAAATTAAAATTTTATAATAAGGTTTGAAAGCCATTTCTGTCGAAACCCGTGAATATTCGATAAATGGTGGTTTTTATTTTTAAAGTGAAAATTAACATATTTAGAAATTTTTTAGATAAAATAAATATCACTTCATGATTCAGGATGTCGAAATTATCCAACGGTGAATTTTTCATAATTTTTTGAGACAGTCAAATTTTTGGGTAAAAATTAAATACCATTTAAATATATAATGTGTTTTATGACATCATAATGACCAAATGGTGATGTAATAAAATACCATAATCTTTATGTTCGGCCAATATATGTTATAAAATTAAAATAATGTGATTTTAGGTTTGTTTGATTTACTTTTCAAAGCATTAATGGACCCCTCAAGACATATTCAACACTTTTCATTTTTAAATTAATTTCCATGGGAGTGTGACTCACCTCCACATATGCAACCTTATTATTTTAAGAAGTTAGGAGTTGAGCATTATAAAATATTTTTTTCCTCTTCCCTTTTCCAAAAACCATGGGCAAAAATCAATGGTATGGTTTGTGGTTTGGATTAATTTAATGTAAGGGGACCCAAACCTAAATAATAAAGAATTCCCTCACCTTTCATATATAACCCCACCCAATCTCCCACTTCATCCCCACTAAAATACCTTTTAGTTCGTCCAACCACTGCCCTTCTATCTCCAGAATCCTCCCAAGGTGCACCAAGCTCCCAAGAAGCCTCTCATAAGCCTCTCTCTAGCCTTTGGAAGCACACTTCCAAGTAAGGGGTTTTTCTTCCTTTCTCATTTTTATCAATTTTCTTTATGTTGTATTTCCCTTTACATTTAAATTATGAATGTTGGGGTATGGTTTCGAACCTCCCCCATACTACCCTATTATTTTTTGAATGATGGGAGACCCCTTTATCTCTAATTAAATGCCTCTCATGTACACCCGTTACTATGCCAAAATTCCAAAAGGAACTTCTCTCTCTTCTTTTACATTCAAGCAATACATTTGTATCATGAATCTAAATTCCATTTCAATTGTTGGGATATGTATCCATATGACCTCCTTACTGTCCATTACATTTAAATATGATGAGAAAACCCTTTATCACTCATCAACCATTATTATGAATTCTTATATCACGCTGTTACGCTGCTGAAATCGCACCGATTTTCTAAGCCAATGTCATTGTGTAGTGAATACCATGCACATTTCTCCATCATGTGTATTCACCTTTGTGCGCATTTACATACTGATTGTATAGTTTCATGTATGAATTACACATTCCTTTATTGTGGAATAAATGTTTATTTATTATGAATCCATGTTTTATGATCCATGTGGCACACTTACGCATGAAATGAAATGTTTAAGAAGGGTGCGCCTTTATAGCACTCCAATGCATTGGGTAAAGTATAGTATCATGATACATCATTTTCAATAAGTGTTGACTCATGATAATTCATGTGAAAAAAGGGTTTACTCGTTCTTCATGTGCAATGAGGGTTTACTCATGCTTTATGTGCAATGAGCCTTGGCTCTTGCTAATTCCATGTTAAGTGTTGTTGCCACATTTCCATGTTATGATTATCATGCTTTATCATGCCTTTATATTCATATTTCTTTTATGATCTATTGATATTCCTATTGTATAATGTGTATTGTACTCCTCATGTTATTCTATGTGTACTCCCTTACTGGGCTTTATGGCTCACCCTTTTCTTATGCATGTCCTCAGGTTATCCCATGCAATGCTAAGTATGAAGGAATGTAGTGGTCATGTAAAGGAAGTTTTTAAAAAAGATGTCATATTTCATGTCTTAAGTTTTTATGTAATGATCCTATGCACCGAAGAAACTAATCATATCTATCTATTTTTTTGTATCAAGTGATGTTTTATGTAATAAATCATGTTTATGTTGTAATAAAAAGCAGGGTTGTCATGTTAACTTCCATTTAAAATAATTTTATAATATTATTTTTCAGTATGACTCAGCATTTTGTGCAACATGAAATTTCAGAAAATCCCATTATCGTGTGTTGAGTACACCATCAAACATAGAACCCCCTTGATAGTGAAATTAATATTTAATTCAGAATTATTAATAAATATGTAAATATAATATACTATATATACCCGAGATGTTATGTGCTTCCTCCAATTTGAAAATTGTGTCATCATAATTTTTATTCACTTTTCAAATAAGTGGGATTATTTATCCCACATTACATTTTCAAATTCCCATGCTACCTCTTCAACCATATTTATTTTCCAAAAAACCTTTACCTGATAAATTACCTTATTCAACAACACTTTTTCTCATTAGTCAAAAATCGGGACTGGTTGTTCCTCATAAGAATGATTGTATTCCAAATGAAAAACTTCTGGAATCAAAACCTGAGATAGATCTGGAATATAGATTCATAGCATTGAAAGAAGAAAAACATCATGTACTTAGGATAAACATGGAGGTAAATCCACTATTTAGGAAACTTATCCAACATTCTACAGGATTTTATATGTTCTAATGAGCCTTGGAATCAACTTTCCCTTCATACCAACACACATGATAATTTAATATTGAGAATATTTTAGAAAGATATGATCACATACCTAAAAAAATATTCTTCCTCTGGTTATCCACATAACTTTTCATCATGCTTATAGGTTTTCTCATGTGGTTTTTAATCCACTGAACTGTTTTTTCAATCTACTCTACCAATTTTGGTCTGATCAATATACTTTCTCCAACTTCATCCCAAAAATATGGATTTTGAGAACGCATTACATATAATTCCCTACATTGATCCATATGTATACTAGAATAAAAACTATTATTATACGAGAATTCAACAAAAAAAAATTTAGTCCCAACTTCCCCGGTAATCCATTGAGAAAGCACATATCATATCCTTCAATGTCTGAATTGTTCGTTCTTACTACCCATCTAATTGAGTATGAAATACTGTACTAAAATTTAATTCATTACCCAACGACTTCTAAATTCCTTTCCAAATGTTATAAGAAACCCTAGAACCATGATTAGATACAATAGAGAGAGGAACTCTATGAAACAAGAATATCTCATTATTATATAGTTGAGAAAGTTTATCAGGAGACATAGTATCTTGAATAAGAAATAAATTATCATACTTAGTCAATAGATCAAAAATAACCCATATCTCATTATTACCTCAAGATGTATTCGGTAATCCCACAATGATGTACATGGATAGATTTTCCCATTAACACTCTGGCACTGGTAAAGGCTAAATCATCCCTTTTCGTAATTGCCACTCTACTTAACCGACTGACAAGTCAAACACTGCACATTAATGTCAAAAATATCTCTTTTCATTCCATCCCACCTACAATACTTCCAAATATCTTCTTAAATATTAGTACATCTAGGATGAACTAAAATCAATGAACTATAACTTCACATAACAATTTTTTCTTAAACTATGAATCTTAAGGCAAATATAATATCTATTTATTTATAAAAATACATTCATTATCAATGTTAAATTTAGAAAACATACCACTCTACACCAACTCTACATTTTTCATCACCTCACTATCTTCCTTCAGTGGTTGTTTAATTCTATCTAATAGATATGATTTCAACTGAAGCTAGATAAAAATGTGGAATATCCTACATCATATACTTCTATAGCAATGTTCATTTAGTCATTAATCAAAGGATATTGTTCCATATATTACAAGTTAATGTAGAATTATTCTTTTGGATCAAAGTGTCAACCACAATATTAGTATTTCCTGGATGGTAATGGATTGTGCAATCAAAATTCATGATTAATTACAACCATCTCCCTAAACTATTGTTCAATTATTTCTATGTAAATATTTTCTTCAAATTTTTTTGGCCAATATATATTTCACATTTTACTCCATAAAAATTATCCTATAGATTTATAAAGAAAAAACAACAGAAGACAGTTTCAAATCATGTGTAGGGTAGTTTAACTCAGGTGGTTTCAACTTACGTGAAGCATACGCAATTACCTGATCATTATGCATATGGAAGCTGCCAATTCCTTTCAATGAATCATCAATATAGATAACAAATTCCCCATCTATAGAATGTAATTCCAAAACTAGAGTATTCACCAATCATATTATCAAATTTTGAAATAATCAGTGCATTATTTTGTACAAACAATCATAACAACTTTTTGAGTTATCATAGTCAGTGGGCTAGATAAATGTGCAAATTTCCATCAACACTACGACAATTCTCACCTAGACCAAGAAAACTATAATTGTCAGTTATATTTGTGGGTCATGGCCACTCTTTACCAACATTTGTTTTAGTAGGATTAATAGTTATTCAATTTTTTGAAACAATTCTACCAAGGAATGATATTTTTTGTAACCAAAACTCACTCATTCTGAATTTTCCATAGATTTTCCTTTATTTTATGGTTTTAAAGACAACCCTTAAATGAATATCATGTCCCCTTTACATTTTGAATAAACCAAAATAACATCAATAAACACAACAAAAAATGTATCCAAGAACTCATGGAAAAATATATTCATATGATCCATCAATACAAAAGGTCCATTGGTTAACCTAAAAATATAACTACAAATTCATAATGGCCATATATAGTACGATACATGGTGTTTACAATGTATTATTTCTTTACATTTAAATAATGGTACTCTGACCTCATGTCAATCTTCAAGAAATACTGATCTTCCAAGAGTTGATCAAACAAATCATATATATGAGGTAAATGATACTTGATCTAAACAGTGAAATTGTTCAATTCTATCTAATCAAGGAGAAGTCTCATTGAACCATCATTCTTTTAACAAAATAAATATGGGAGAACCCCATGGTGATGTTCTAGTTCGTATGAAACCTTTATCTAATAATTCCTACAATATCTTCTTTAAAACTAAAATATCAATCTGATCCATTCGAAAATGGGGATTTGAAATTGGCTTAGCACTAGGAACAATGTCAACAGTAAATTCAATATCCCAGTTTGGTATTATACAAAGAAACACTTCAACACAAACATCAAGATACTCATTTACCACTATCACATCATTAATCTAAACAATTACTTTGTTTTCAAAAATATATGGTAGGTAATATACATTACCATGTTTTACTAGTTTCTCAGCTTCTTGATATTTTATCATAATGGTTTATTCATGTACACAAACTAAATTCCTTTTTGAAAAAAAAACCTCTTTAGTTCTTTAGTCAATATTAGCATGACAATCTGAAAGCCAATCCATTCAAAAAATTCATCAAACTCTACTAGAGGAAAAACAATAAGGTAATTAGGTAGATTAATTTCTCACACAAGGACATGATGGTTCTTATAATTTCTTATTATCTAAACATTTCATCCCTCTGTTTTTACCAGATGCTCGGGATTCATATCGTGAGATGGAATTACCAATTTAATAAAAAATATATCCGAATTGAATGAATGTGTAGACCCTGAATCATACAATACATTTCCAGGATATGAGTAAAGAAATAGTATACCTGATACTTCATCAATTGATGGTCCATTATTTGGTGAATTAGTTGCAAAGGATTTCACCGCCCCTTTTGGGTTGTAATCTTTCTGATTTCCCTCAGTTGAGTATTTTGATTGAATATCATTTTCATTATTACTCATTTCATTGTACATAAAACAGTTCAATGATTTTAAATAAAATTTTGTCTTACCATTACCCTTATACTTTTCCGTGCAATTATGAGCCTTTTACCCATTTTACCACATCCGTAGCACTTAACAAAATTTAAAAGGAATTCCACATTGTAATTTTTATAACAATTTTCACAAACTGTAAGCTTATGTTACATACCATCAAGTGTTTTTGAAGAGATATTAAATTTTTCCTGACACCTCGACCTCTTATTTAGATTTTTTAAAGAACACCCAATCATCGGAAAACTCCATTTCCACCTTCTCCTATTATCGTGTATGTTTTTCAAAACATTTTAACTCAAGAGAAGCTAAAGCACTTCAATACATTGGAAGTAATCTTGAGTAAAAACAATTGATTTTAATATCAAGATCTATTTTGAAATTTTGATCATACATTACTAGTCTAGTGAATTTTTCTTCATAAGAAGCCTTTGAGTCATCCTCCTACATTAATACCAGATTTTTTTTTCATACTATGATGAAACACTATAGGATAATATTTTTTAAAGAATAATACCTTTGAATTTAACCCAATCAAGAGCATCAATATCCTCACAATCCCATGTATTTTTCTTCATCGACCACCACTGATTAATATCACCTCGAAAATAGTAAAAAAAATAATAGCCTTTTGATGTTCTGAACACCCAATGACATAAAAATATCCTCTAGTGGATTAATCCAACATTCAACAAGAACATGGTCAGATGAACCTCATAATGCTTGGGGATTTTTCCATATGAAATATTCCACCACTAACATATTATTTTTTAGTTGATCTAGCTAATCTCATGCATGGATACCACCACTATATATAGCCTGATTCAATAGTTCTATCACTATAAAAAATTGTTCATTTCTTTTTCTTACATACCCATGTTTTTGACATGGAAGGTTGTTTTCCACATGATGTTGTCCCATCATAATTTCGATTATTTCTCTATTGAAAACCAATATGAACACATAATTATAATAGATGATGTTACATGGTAATATGAAATTGTAATATAATTTCAATATAAACATAAATTAATTTATGGATATTAATTTAACAATATCCGAACTCTTAATGTTATCTAAACTGACCTTTTATACAAATGGTAAGGACCCAGCCTTAAACATTACATAATCATGAGTTATGTCCGGAATTCACATTTTGGTTATTTTCAGTTTTTGAGTTTTAATGAATTAGGCCAAAACCATTACAATACATCTCGAATATTACAATGTATACACATATATTCAGTAATTATTTTTTCCATAAAATAAATACTCTTAAAACAAAACAAGTATTCTTCTCTTGAAATAAATATTCTTTAATTCTTCCTTTATGTTACCTTGTCTTGTACCGTATAAAAAAATATTTCAAATACATGGGATGAACATAAAAAAACTCATTAAGGGTTATAAAATAATGAAAGAAAAAAATTAGTCCATTAATAAATACTAAACATAATCTATTTAACGCACCTCATAAAATCATCAAATTTATGAATAACACATAGAGATTATAAATCATAGTGGTAATGTGTGGAATCAATAACATACTTATGTTTTATCCATCGTAGTTATGTATGGAGTTACGTTAGGAATACCCTAAATAGTATATTCCCTAAATCTATTAGGAGAAACAATAACGTTTACCTCTACCATGTTACCCAATGCATTGGAGAGCTATCTCAAGCACACCCACCATAGGTTTATCATTGAACCATTAGTATGTGTAATAAATTCCCATGAATAATAACATAATCATGACACATGAACAAGAATAACATAAAATTGACATTTCCAAATAAAAATAAAAATATATATTATCCATATATTGATATAATCAATCCATTCCCAAAACCATTTTCAATACCAAAATATGTAAAAAGATTATATTGTATTTATGTTCCTTAAAAATAATTTACAGCTTGTTAAGAAATCCAAATATAAAATAATGCTCATAGTAGCTGAAATGTCATTATCTATGAGTACGTTAATAAGAATCATTGTTTTTTCTTTTTAGTAAAACGATTCATAAAAAATGATTGATTTTGAAATCAAAAAAACGTCAATGTGGTTTTTTAAACAACCAATAAATGAATGTCTTATAGTAATCGAAGTATGCCACAATGAAAGGAGATTTAGACAATGTCCCATAACTGGTGCCTGACATGAATTGTTAATTCTCTAATCTCTTGAATAATTAAATACTATTAATTTATACTTCAATAATAACCATTTCTCATTTATTATTCCATTAATATCACTTATTACCATGTTATAAACAATGAATAATCATTTATGTTAATAATGATCATTTTGTAGATACTTGGTACTCTAGTCCAAAAAGAACATTTTCTAATTTTTAGTTGTCCATGTGGTCAAAAGTCCATTATCTCGATAATCTTATTCACATATATATATCATATATATAAAATATATATGTATTCATAATAGTAAATAACATTTGGACCAAAGAAAAGTAATGCATCATTCATGGAGATGGAAAGCTGTATATATGAATGAACACTACTTTCATTTATTTTTTTTATTTTAAAAAAAATGAAAAAAATGATACATAAGTATAATACAATTAAATTATAATATAATATATACTTTAATTTACTCCATTCTATTTATGTTATACGTATGGAATGCATGTGTCATGTCACATGGAGGGGGCAGTACTCCACAATTTCTCAAACGAAATTATCATATTTAACCATTATGGAAACCATAAAGGAATGATATAAATGAAAAATACATAATCATAGAGAAAATATAAATATTATATATATCACTTATATATATAGTTTAGTCATAAAGTCTACCATGGGAGGTATTTGGGAATAATTGAATAGTCATAGTTTTGTGAGGCTATAGCTCACCGTCCACAGAAACAATATATATGTTTTTATTAGATGGAGATGTGTGGAACATTAGTTCAAATATTTCTAAAAAAAACCCTATTAAATATAATATATTATTATTGTTATAAAATAATGGAATAAAGATAGTTTAGGGTGTTAGAGAAGGAAAATATGTAATAACTTCAGAGAAGACACTACCTTTATATCGGGTATCTCTTATTGGTTTGAACCAAAATGAATTTTTGAATTGCCTTCTACCCTATAAATGCTTTGTAGGAGGAAGATAGGGATGTTGGGAGATTATTGGGGCTGTTTTAGGATGACCCAAGAGGCTTGAGAGGTTTGTATAATGGGCTAGTGGTGGTTGCATTTTATAAGATGGACGAGGGGCTCTTTTAAAATGATTGAAAATATTATTTTATTATAACATTATTTTCAATTTCAAAACGACCAAAACCCATTATGTTAAATTATATTTAGAATATAAGTTGAAATAAAATTATCTAATAATAATTGTACGGGATTTGGATATTATTTAATCTTAATCTATTTTATTTAACACGTTGTTAAATTATTTAATTTTTACCATGTCGTCTTGTATATTTATACTATATAGTCAATATATTTAAAATAAATACCAATCAAACATCAAGTGGTCCAATAATGACATCTACAACATTATCATAGTCAATTGGAAGAATATTATATATTTTTACTATTATATAATTTTATAAGAAAAATTGTTTTAGAAACTCATTTATTTCAATTTATATACTATTTATATCATGGATTTTTCAAAATCCAAAAAAACATAATTATTTCAAAAAAATCATTAATTGAATGATAAAATTTAATTATTGTCCAAAAAATTCGTGAATGACATCAAAATAACCAAATTATATTTATTTTAACATTTATAATATCATTTATTTGAATCCTTTATTAATGAAGCAATCACTTCATCATCATTATATCATAATTATTTTTTTTTTAATTTTTAAATATTATATATTTAATAACATGTGGTATTATATATTTATACCTTTTTAATGACTTTGTATAGTGGAATATATAACTTATAGAACCCTATATAAGAATTTGTTTACTAAAAGATATATGTTAATGTTGCATTTTCATTAACATTAAATTAATTTTTATATAATAAAATTTTGACTTACATGTGACTCCATGGTGTCCCAAAATCGACCCAAGGATGGGCATGGTCAAAAATGTATCATCAAATAGGGATAGGACACGACTTATGGTAATATAAAATTATTATAATAATATTTTGTTCCTTTATTTACTAGAATTTCGTTTTAACCACCATAAATATAATATTTACTAAAGTTAATTTTCCTATTGTCTAAAAATAAAATTTACGAATTTACAAAATTTGGTCCCCATAATTCCAATTAGGGGATAAATTTTCCATAATTAATAACACCTAATTTTCAGAAATTAATTTAAAATTTATTCTCAATTTAAAAACAAAAATAGATGTTTTTAAAAATAAATAGCTAACAAAATATTGACTTGCATCTATGTCCAATTTCAATCTTAAATTAATTCCAAATAACAACATTGTATTAAATGATAATAATATAATTCAAGTACACATTAAAACCATTTAAAAATATAGTTTAACAAAATAAATAAAATAGATTAATAGGCGGTTTGAAATTAAAATGTAGTATTTTTCACTTTTCATCAAAAAAGAACATTTTTAGAAAAATAAAAAAACAATTCCCAATTTAAATTTTTGTGTCACGATTGTAAAGAAGAAGATTATTTTGTCAAATGGAACTTATAAAACTGAAAAACATGATTTAAAAAGGGTTCTCCATCAAAAGGTGGAAAATCGACCTTTTAAAAATATTAGAGTTTTTTCATGCTTAAAATCAGATTTGTTTTTATTTTAAGCAAATAAAATTCATTAGATAAATATAAAAAATTTTAAAATTTATATATAATGATATTTTAGTTAGTTCATATCATTACAACCAATACAATTTCTAGGTGTTAACTACAATTTAATATAATATTATATTACTATTTTTTAGTTTGACTCAACCTTGTGTGCAATAGGAGATTTCAGAAAAAACCCATTGTTGCATGTCGTGTACGTCATCAAACATAGAATCCATCTAAAGTAAAATTAATATTTAATTACAAAATATTAAAAATATTAAAAATAATTTCATTATATCCTTGGATTTTACAATATCACTCCTCCCCAAATTTTATACGTCTTACTTTTGGAATAATATAAATATTAGTGTTTTTATGATGTTATGAATTTGATATTTCTCAAAGAGGATGTATAGGACTAAAGTAAGAGTTTTTTTTATTTTTTCCCCATCCATCAATTTATATCCAACCGAGAGAAAATAATTTAAACATAAACATAAATATACAAATATTATATTATGTCTGTTTAATAACCTATATCCATCTATAACAAAAATATAACGGGGACAACCCATTATTCATATGGATGAATACTACTGTCTCATGAACCAATTTAATTAATTTTCCATCACCGCCTCTCATAGAGAGATTAAAATGATGGAATTAATGACTATAAATGAGATTCTTGATATATATATATATATATCAAATTATAATATATCTTGCACCTTTTATCATTACATTTAATAAAAATTATTATTTTTGTTCGTACATATGTATAAACTATCACCTTCACAAATTGATGTGATTCATTTTCCATTTCCAAATAACATGGATGATATATTTGTGTGTGTTAAAATGAAAAAATTTATTTTAAAAAAATTATTATCAATTTTTTGGGGATTAAATTATACGTACTATATTCCAAAATGTTCTTTGAAAAAAAGATTACATTTCTCATGGGTATGTATGACCTACCATATTCATGATAGCAACATAATTATTTTTCCATATCTATATTTAATGTATTTATTTTAAAAAATAATTTATATATAAAAATGATAAACATGTCATGATTACTATTATAGAAATGATTGACAACACCCCCAAAATATCATTATTAATTTCATGTGTTTTTAAGAATTTTTATAGTGTTTATTAGTATAAATATCTAATTAATTCATTTATAAATATTTGAACATTTACATCATAGTTATTAAAATTAATTAAAAATAATAAAAATGCAGAATATTTATATCTGGAAGTTAATAATCTTTATTCGGTTGAATTCGAATTTGGGGAAAAAATCACTCAAAATATTTATTTGAAGTAGTAATGAAAATTTTGAAAGTATTTTTGGTAAAAAAGGCTAAATAAATTGTACCTCTTCCTCAATGTATTACATGACACATAGATTTGAATATATTGGTCCAACCAACCAACAAATATGAAAATAATGCCTCCCAAGCAGTAGTTCCAGGAATGCCACATGGTATATCGTGCGTGCTCCATGTGAATCATGTTGGAATATCCCACAAGTTCATAGTTAGGAAAAGTACCATTCAGATATTTTGTTTTTTCATAAAACATTTCAATTGTGACGTTTATTGAGAGGCTATCCCAAGAGAAAGATTCTATGATAGTGTTTCTTTTTGTTTCAATTTTTATGATTGTGACATGAATATTACCTTTTTATGTGGGACAATATTTGATTATGAATTGTTATATTTAATCAAAATGGTGTGATTTATGTTGTATTCACATAACACTCTCTCTCAGATACACACTAGGAAACTCCCCACATTCTTCTATAATTATTCTAAAATCATATAACACCGAATATTCCCTGGAAATTAGTTGGTAAGATCATGATAAATCTAATGTACACTACTGAGGACTTCCACCACCATGCCTCACTTCAATTGTCCCATATGACCATCACAATTTCTATAATGAAGAAGAATAATCCATTTTCTCAAATGTGGTCTCCATTGGACCACTATGAATGCCATATGAAATTAATGAGGGTGATGTTTCATTTTCACCCCTCAATCACAATTTCCACATCCCAAAATAATCCTTTTCAATCCATGAATGAAGATTCTTTATATATGCCAGGATGTCTACATATTCATTCTTCCTATTCTTGAGATTCAATGGAAAATATCTAGTCCATTTATTTAAGGTATGAAACACAATTATATTTAGCAAAAAGATCTAAATATAGATTATGGAAGACATGTTGATCTATTTTCATTAACAATTTTGCTTTGAAACATCCAGAAGATGATGGTTTTTTATTTTCTAGTGAAATGGAAGAGGCATGCTACTAGCAAAGCCTCTTAACTAAATAAAGGAGGCCTCATTCTAATGGTCAACATCTATATTTCCTCGTTTTATTATATTTATTATTTATTAATATAAATTAACAATTATTTATTAAATGATAATAATTCATTATTTATAATTTTAAATATTATTATTCACTAAAAACTTTTTCTTCGTATTATACCTTTTGATAGAATATTATCATTAAGTCAATTATTTAACTTTATTTACACATTCTATATTATTTATATTAATTATATAATTCTATGTCATCTTCATTTTTTATCGCCCCCCATTCTTATTTTAATTTTATTATTTTGTTTTATTCATTTTATTATATTCATTATATAATGAAATCTAACACTCGATAATCAGTTGAAAACCCAAGGATTGAACTAGGGGAGTTATTTTTGGAGTCATAAACACATTACTAAAATTAAGAATATCTATCTCATTATTTTGGTGAGAATGGGTGATGTTCTTATGTGTCTTGATATTCTACCATGACATTGAATTCAAACTCAGATATACAATTTTATTTAAATCTATTCTATCCCTTAAATTTAACACAACCTCTTCATATGATTATATTGACCCATTTGGTCAATGAAATGACATAAAATAGGGCTGGGTCTTTGAAGGTGCCACCTTATTAATAGATATGTGTCGTCTACCTATATTATAGGAGGATGGTGATTTTTTTTATGAATAAAAAATTTCACAATAAATAAATAAATAAAGAATAAATCATCAATGTAAAATTATAATTCAATTATAAAATTTGATTTAATAAAAAATGATTGGAATTGTGGAACACAAAAACCAAACCATAATTTACATTCACTTTATTTTAAAATAAATTCTATAATTTAATTTATATTAATTTTTTCAAACAGTTATTTTAGTTTAATTTTATTATTTTAATATAATAATAAAATGTATTTATTATTTGAATATGAAAAATTCATAAACTATGAGGATCCATAAGTGAGATTAACCTAGTAATTTTCTTTGATAAACTAGGAAGAAATAAGGAATTTTTTCCATGCCTCGCAACATGCGTGCATCAAAACTAGAATATTTTCATGGGATATAATTTGTTTTTTTTACTTTTGTCTTTTTAATATTGATGATACTTTTCAATTTTTTTCTAATGTAATAAAACATTACAAATTATTATTTTCCATGATGAATCAAAA
Source organism: Viscum album (assembly GCA_963277665.1). Classification (NCBI taxonomy): domain Eukaryota; kingdom Viridiplantae; phylum Streptophyta; class Magnoliopsida; order Santalales; family Viscaceae; genus Viscum; species Viscum album. The sequence continues at coordinate 505,711,793 of OY728121.1, forward strand.
CATTCCATACCATTATTCGTGAAACAATTACTCAGTGCTACTGGACCAATAGAGAGTGTTTCACTATGATCAGGAGGCCCTCCAAAATGATCTTGAAATATAACATATAAGATGTCGAATATGATAAATGGGCATTAGACTGGATTTTAACTTCATGAAAAGCTATATATGGATGATGATTTAAATATATGTTATCAATTTTTAATTTAGAATAATAAATGAAAAAATGGGTATCCTCACTTTTTATAATGAAATCAATGAAGTTGAGGCCATGATTTATAAATATATATAGCCCAACCATGTCATTCATTAATTCCATACATACTATGAATATCTAGAATTTGATGATGCACACTCACACACCGGTGTATATATGGGAAATCAATAGGACTATGAATATTTTTTTTATTAATTTGGAAGATAACTAAATGAATATTGAATATCTTATGTTTAAGGTAGAAGAATTGTCAGTATATTTTTTTATCTACATAGAATAACACAACTCATATGATATAATATGACCAAATGATGGTGATTATTTGGAATAATATTCCATAAACTAATATCTAGATTTAAGAGGCACAGACACATATAAAGATATTAAATCAATTCCTAATCAAGTATATGATGTTATTTGAATTTATATCTCATTTTATTTTATTGAACCAAATTTGAATATCACATAAATATTGTTATGAAATTTTAGATTCTGTGAATCCTTCCTTTTCCAAATGGGAATACAAGTCTACAACAGTTCTTCCTAATATGGTACACCTTGTGCTTCTTGAAATTATTGAAAATGATTTTTAGGATAACTGTGTGTATTTAAAAGTAGATAAGCTTATGTAAATGATGAAAAATGTTCCAAAAATTGAATGGTTTAATTTTTATGTTGGATCAAAATGTTCAGGTTTTGTTCAAATAAAATTAACTTCTCACATTTTGTTTAAATATTCAATTCATGTCACCCATATTAAGATATCATTAGGAAAGAATGTGGAGGTTTGATTAGTAGAATCCTGAAATTAGGATGATCCACAATTCATCCTACATAGTTTATTATATCTATTCATAATCATATAGGGTATGGATATTTTGTACTATATTAATGGACTTTAAAAAAAAGAATATATGGAAGATGGGAAAATCCATATATTGTTGTTAAAATAAAATAAGATTCACCCAATGAAAAATTATGGATAAAAATGGATACTACCCTTCATAAAGTAGTGAAAATACATGGCCCACATGGAATATCATACCATGTTATATGATTACATGATTTCAATAAATTTATATTTAATTCTTATAATCATCTAATAAGGCCACCCACTCCATCTATCATTTGGAGAATTAAGGAAAAATTAATAACATTATAATGCTTGATTACCATTTTATGTTAATTATGGATCACATTAGAACCAAAAATATGGAAAGAGAGGACAAAATAAAAACAGGAAAATTGATTTCACTTGTAATTATAAGATTTTAAAATCTATTCATTAGTATGAATAAAAATCTTTTTCAGATTTAAACTAAAATTACTATTACCATACTTGAATCATTCCTTTACTGGACTTATCTATGAGACATTCATTTAATGAGAACAGTTTGAATACATGTAATAGCTTTCAATGATAATTAAATTGAATGAGTAATGTAGATATCTGAATTATTTGAGTAAAACACTGATATTGAAATGTGGAATCATGATTTAGGGAAATTTTTTATTTATTTAAATGAAATTTACCTATCAATTTTTATTAATTGAATTAAAGAAATTTGGGAGATTTGATTTATTATTGTTATAAATTTCAAGAGTGTATTTTCACTATAATATTTTCATTTTATAGATGAATTATAACACATGAACATCCAATTTTATCTAGATTATATTAACTGAGTGATATATGGAAATATCTCCTACTAGAGAATGTATTTAAACTTGTCAAAGATGTGGATATAAAAAACTAAATTTAAATGGATTGAGTCATTTATTTTGATAATCCATATCTGTGAGACCATGATTACAGTAATCCTTTTTTCCCCACAGAGACCATGGATAAACATGTTATTGATTAATAATTTCAAGATGTTTTTATCCATTACTATCCTAGTATTAGTATTTTCAATATTTTTTTTATATGGATGTTTTTAGGTCAGGTAATTCATGGTCAAAATTTTTAGATATATCATAAAGAAAATTTGTGTTTTACTTCATTGGTAATATGGATGGAATAATGTTATTTTTATTTAACTTTATTTTTTTTCATTTTTTAGAGAAAATATTGAAAATATAGGAATGGTTCTTTACTTGAATGAATAAAAAATCACAATTACTAGACTGATGATTTTTATCATATTTGTTACGTTGTTGTATTTGATTTTCATTCAAAGAATAACTTTGTAATTTTTTTGAAAAACGGCTAAATGAATAAAAAATTCAATAATTATTCTTTAAATCATTACCCCCAATTGAAAAGGGACATATATTGAGCTTGATAAGTGATAGTTCTCATTTTGAACAAGATTTATTCATTTAGATTTTACAATTGATATAATGCACATTACATTAGATAGAAACCTCACACACGATCCTTAATTCTTAACATCAATTCCATAATCCTTTATCCTCAATATTATAAGAAAAAATTTGAAAAGAAATAATTATATTATATAGATATATATTTAAACTGTTGAGAATGATGATCTATTAAGACCTATAGATATGGATCATGTATTAATGATATGATAAAAGCAATTATTTAAATTTTATCTTTCATTAAGATAGAAATAATTCAATAGTTACGTAAATAGAGACTTTTTATAAATAATAGTAATAAATTTAGGATTTTTTAGAGTGTATGTGAGGACATGATCCATCATTTTCAATGGGAGAAAGTATGATACTATATTTGATTGTTTCAATAAATTTTGAGAAGATAAATTGATACATTATGTCGAACATGGCAATTTATTATAACATGTATAATTTTATGATTTAAATTATATGAATTTTAAACATTGGTATCATTAAAAACTCCTGAAAAAAAATATTGAGATTGAATTATGGGGGAATTAAATTGTTTCATTGTGTGGGATTTGTATACACTCAAAACATACAACATAATTTTAGGTGTTATGTAAATGATTTTGTATGGGTTTTAACCAGAACAAATATTTAATTCATTCAGATAAAAATAATTTGAAAATTTACATAATTAAAATTAAATTCATTATAATGGAAAAAATGTGGTGTTTTGTAATTTAGAAAATATTTTTGATGATTTGGTTGAATTTATGTTTTCATTTAAAATTATTTTGAAATATATTATTAAGGAAATATTATTAATTATTCAAATTGACTCTATAGGTAAAAGATGGACAATTATGTAGGCCTTATATCTCATTGGAATAAAATCCACTTATCCAGGACATAGTGGAGCTAGGTGACCAAAAACTATCATAGGAATTATTTCATTGTTGTAGGGTCGATATTGTGGTAAAAGGGATCTAGCCCTTACATTGAGTGTCCCACAATGGGAACTCACTGGTGCATAGTTAGAGAAAATACCACTCAGACCATGTGATATTTCATGACCCATTTCATGTGTCTAGTGTACTAAAATAGGATCCCTAGAGTAGGCTATTAAACCATCGATGCGGCATATTTTAATTTAGAGGAGCATAAAATATATCTTCTCTTTTCATGTGTGTTTTCATTTCATCGGGTAATATCCATTTTCATCCAAATGGAATCACACATCCTTACACCACACAACCCTCATTGTATGACACGCACATTTCCATATTCATCCTTGTTATAGGATTGACCCACCACTTTTGTATACTTTCTATTCCATTGAATTTTTATATTTAGATTGAGCTTGAGTCAATGGCCACAACAAAGGCATATCACCCCCATGTACCACAACTATTATCCTATCTGACTACCCAATTCGCACTATGAAGATGAAAAATTCATGTGAACCAATGTGAGAACCCACTAGAAACTATGCTGGATGGAGGACTTTATTATGGTATTTTTAAAAATTATATACATCAATAACTAGTGTCACTTCTCTATAAAATCCCAATCCACTCCTAAAAGCATCCTCACCACATCAATCAAACATCCCTAAATTCCATGATTATTCATGGATCTTCCCGGGGTGAAAATCTAGTGCACAAAATGTATATAAAAAACAAATTATCTATGGAAGAAATTAGAATATATATATATTCAAACTGAGATCCAAATTTGTTTTAAAAAATAATAAATATTTTACCAAGGTAGAATGCCAACTTTTTTCCTATAAAATTGTATTTGCATGACACTACAAAAGATTTATGGGCCAATTTGATAAGGTATCATGGTTTGGATAGACTCCATGTCTCTTTACATCATTATATCTCCAACATTAAATGTAATTTCAATTATTTATGTTAATTAATATAATTAATGAATTATTTTAGTTCAAGTTATACACCAACATCTTCTAATTATTCTTCATTTTCTTTATATTATTTTCTAATTTTGTCAACTGTTTTATTATCTTTTCTCATTCTATTATATTTATTTTTTTATCTTTTCTTTATATCTCTTCTTATTTACTTAAAAAATCCCATTATTATTTTTATTTTATTATTTTATTTTATTAATTTTTATCATAATTTCATTATGACCTATTTCCCTCAAAATTGATGATTTAAATAGAGGATTATCCTATGGGAGGTTTTTTGTGGCTCCATATTTCTGCAATTATATTCAAAATGTTTTATTTATTTATTTTGTAAGATAGGGTGTTGAAAATGGGTGTGGAGTCATACCACCTGAAACTGACTCCAACTGAATTATATGCAATTATACTATCCATTTATTCCCCTCATACTATATATAAGCTATTAATATGAAGATGTTGTTCCGTTTAGTGGATCCAAAATCATATGATCATGTGTGGTCCTGTAAGGTGCCACATTCAGGATTGAGTTTTATCATCAACCATGATTATATAAACTTTTGGAATAGATTTTTATTTAAGTAAAAAAATATCATTAACAATAAAAAAAATAATATAAATTCATTTATGTGACATATTAATTGGATTTGAGAAATAAATATAAACCAAAAAATTAGACTAATTATTATTCCTATAAACCAACCCATTAAGTCTACGTTCAATATTCGTTAATCCAAATTTTTCATTTCATGTTAGTTTAAATTTTTTATTCCATTGTGTATTTTAAATTGCATTGTATTAATAATAATAAAAATTCCACATTGAATTTTAATTTTTATTTACACAAAAAAAAGGATCTTCAAGTCAGATGACCCTGGTCACCTACTATGCTACACTAGAGAAAAATTAGATGTTATCAATTTCCTGGCCTAGTTATATACATACATTATTGGGAAAATGATCCATTTTTACCACGGTAAAATCACCAATGCTTTTTTTAATTGATTAACTAACCTTTATCAATGTTCCTTGAAAGGAAAGAACTGATTATGTAATTATATATTTAACTAAGAGAAATTAATAACTTTTATAAAGATAAGGAATTAAACAGATAAATTTTTATTAAAAAATTATATAATTGATATAAATATAATATATTTTAGTTGAAAAAAAACATTTATTATATCAACACGAGGAAAGGGATTTCATATTAATTTCATACAAATAATGACTATATTTTGCAATGAGTATAATTAATTATATAAGTGGTATGTATTTTCATTTATTATTTTATGTTATGATTCACTAGCCCTTCATGAAAATTTATGTTTTTATTTTAATTCATTTATCTACATGGATTTTATATTAAAATTAACAAGTGGGTAGTTTTTCTTAGCTCATTTTCAGTTCATTAATTTATATCACTTATTCATTAAATTTATTATTCCAAAATTATGTGTGACATTACTATTGTTTTATTTATACCAAATTGATACTTTTTTTTGTGGATATGGATTTTTAACAAATAATCTATCCATTTTTTAATTAATAATAAAATTACAATATATTTGAAATGGATATTCATCTCATCTTCTTTTTCATTGGGAACTACATATATAAAAAGTACTTATCTTCTTTTATGAAATGTATATACCACTATATTAGAATGATATATCATGAATCTCGTTATACTATTTATATTAAATATTTCAATTGTAGCCATTCATTAACTAAGAATAGGATTGTATTACTACCAATGATAAAAAGGCTGTATGTTACAATCTACATTATTTTCCTGATTATATATATCTAGGGTTCCAAATGGGGTTATCATATACTACTATTTTATTTTAATAAATATTATTTATTCTCACTGAGAAATTTATATTTTTTTATGTTTTAATTAATAAATAAATATATATCATGGGAGAGGGTGTTATACTCATCTGGTCACAGAACCAGGCAGGGTCGGGGATTCATTATCCAGGGTATCATACCCCTTCCAACACATTCATTGAGGTGATCCTTTACCTAACTTTCATTAGGGATGTACTGGATAAGAGCAACCAAGAAGTTTACGATTCGATCAGCATTTCTTCAAAGTCGGACCGTTGTGAATTTTCACTCTCTACCTGATGGAACGTCTTGATGAAGTATTTTCATAGTCTATGCTCAACTCTAGATCCACGTGACTGATTAAGTGAGATTCTATGGTGAAAAAGGGCTCCATAGAAATATAATTTCCACATTTAGAGGATCCTACATCATGAAGTACCTACATATGAAAATATTAAAAAAGTGGGGATTAGTCTCGCATCTTGTTACAGCTGCTGTAATGTTAAATGTGAAGAAGAAATTGATCACATTTTCATCAATGGTTAATGGACCAATGTAGTGTGGATTTTCTTTAGCGCCTTCACATCTTTCTCTTCCATTACCCTTTGTGATGCGATGTTCTTGGAAAAATGGTTCTAGGGGTCATCGGACTAAAGCCAGGAAAGATATGCATGTTCTTTGATTCCGAGTGCCAATTGCTGGTGCCATTGGAAATTGAAGTACCAGGATACATATGAGGGGTCCATCTCCACAATTAGGTGCATTATTTTGATAATTATGTGACTTCTGGTTGATATGGTGAATCTCATTGGGAACTGGCGAGAGGACCTGTCACTGTGACATCTGCACTCCAACCTACCCCTGGCCAAGCTTACGACGCCCAGGAACAAGGGACCATGGGTTTGATTGCTTCCCCTATAAATGGACTAAAAATAAAAATTTATGGATCCAGTGTTTTGGATGTTATGCAAGGAGGATGGGTGGTGTGGGACACCGTGTGTAGTGTACTATTGCCCTAAAATGTGGGTTATGGCAATGAAACAACACTTCAGGCAGAGATGGATGAAGCTCTTACCGGCCTCGAGCAATGCAACTAGAAGAACCTCGTTCTGAAACAATTGGAAACTGACTCTATAAATCTCCACGATTCCATGATTTGTAGAGGGTCAAACCCTTGGTGCATTTCTTACCTCATCAGGAAATGTAAGGCCCTCCGCTCTAGAATCATTCAGATCACTCACACATGGAGTGAAGGTAACAAGGTTGCGAACCACCTCACTTTTCTAGTAGTTCATGGGTCCATTATCACTTGTCTCCCTAACATTACATCCCTTACTCCTGGGGGAGTTAATTTGATATGGGTGGATTCCCTTGGACTTCACTATTTTATCCCTCCCTAGGGTGAGGTGTGTTTTGTTTCCTAGTCTTGTGGTTTCCTTGTGTACCATTTACATTTCCTAGAATAAATTTAATGATGATGATGATAGTACATGATGAATACAAATAAAAAACCATTGTTTTCATTGAAATAACTATTTTAATATTCCATGTTAATACTCAATGAATATTTTTCATAATATTTGATGATATTTAATTTTCTAAAAATTATTTTAAAATGAGAAATGCATTTTCATAAAAAATGTTTATAAATATATTTTTATGTTTATTTATTTAATGAACACAAACAACCCATGATATTACTGATGATTCACTTGAGATATTTTATAATGATATTATCTCCATTATTTCTTTAGATATTTTATTATTATTTAAAAGCGATTTTAAAAGAACCCTTTTTTATTCCATATATTAATCTTGTTAAAAAGGAATTATGGTTGTTTGAAATATTTTTATGATGACCATAAAAATTTATGAACCATATTTATATTATGGTTATGGAAATTCATTACGATTATTTTTTGTTCCATCCAAAATAATGGTCAGGTGACCTTATAATATCACTCTAATTTATTAGTTATAAGGATAAAAGTTATGATATCATGATTATCATACGATATTATGGGATTATATTGGGATAGTTATTCCATGTATAACCAGGATGGTTATTGCTAGTGTAAATATTATTGTAACCCCATGTATAAATATAATGGTTAATCCAGGTATAATTTTGAGGGATACTTCATATTATAGTGTGATATAAAAATCCTTCATGATACTTATAGGTTTTCCATACACTCCAAATGGTTTATAAATGATTAATTTTATCAAAATTTGCATCACAAGGGTTGTGATTACTGATTTCAATGACTATTTATATTTTAATGATTTATTTAAATTTTTAGGACTGATTATCCAATTATTTATGTGTATAAATTCTATGATTTTATTCTCGTGAACTATGATTATTTTATAACAAACTTATTCTCATAATACTATAACTGATGTCATTCAATGGTTATTTATCATTTATATCATTTCTGAAAATTTGATCTCAACCTTCTATTGCTTTCCATTCACACAGTTATAAAAAATACTAATTTATATGTTTTCAAAATGGTTTCATATGTGAATAAATTTGTTATAGATTTTTTTGACATATTAATGATTATAAAATAATGGGTATATTGGAAAAAATACACTCATTAATTCTTTATGGTTGTTTATATAAGAGTTTTTTACAAATCCAAAAATTAGTAAACCGAAATTTTCCTCCATCATGTAATTGATCAAAAATATTTGTTCCAAATTTTAGGGGTTAAATTTGAATATTTTATCACAATTATCTATACTAAATAAAAATAAAAATATTTAATATTTATAGATATATATACACAGGTGATGGTTAATGGATATTTTCAGTTATATTATGGAATTGATTGTACATATTTAGATATTTTGATGTTTTCTTGAGATTATATAATAAGAGTTTTGGGAACCATCATGAAATTATAAAATTAAATGTTATCTTATTTTTGATTTCTTAGACACCACTTTTGAGGTATTAATTGATTGAATTATGAGGTGATTAATGATATTTTTGGTGATACATTATTATATCAAGGAATATTTAACTGTTAGTTTTAATTTGATTTATTTTTTTTGAGGATTCAATGATGATGTTAATTTTTGAATAATTTATTATCTTAATATGGATTTATGGTGAATCATGTTATTTATTAAAATGAAAAAAATATTTTAGAGATTATTTTACTTGGGAATATAAATTTTTGGGTATATGGATAAAGAGATGGTATTATTATTAGGATATAAATTTTATAAATATCCTAAAATATTGTTCGATTAAATATTTAGAATTTTTTGGTTTATATATTAGTTTTAAATAACTTCGATAAAATTATGTATAGTCATTTACATGATTTATTAGTTTTGATGTTGGGTATTACTGTTGAATTATTGTGATTAATATAATATTTATTAATATAATGGAACATTAATTTCCTGAAATAAAAAAAATGAGTAAAAAATATATTATTCATGAATAAAAAGGAGAATGAAAATATATTATATTATTTTGGTAGATTATATGATCTATTAGAAGTTGATCTTAATTATTTTAGAATAATAATGTGCTTATTGATTACACATCATTCCATATAAAATATTAGAATGAAGAAAAAATAGATAATATGATTATTTTACAGAGTTTATGTAAGTATACATTTATATGATCATATTCGATATTGATATCGAATTCCTCAAATCATGGAAAAGGATTTTGAAAAAAAATATCCAATTACCTTTATTTTTTATAAATTTATGGTCTCTTGACCCATCAATAATTTATAATTTTTAGTTGGTTAACGTTACCCAAAAAATGTTATATGTCACACTTTATCAGATCATGTTAATTAGTTTTCGTTTACCGGACCATAATCTCACATTAAAATGATTTTTTCTTAATTCTATTAATGGATATGTTTTATTCCAATGGAAATTTTTACTACCCATTCCCTCAATTCAATATGAAATTTTATTAACCCTTTTTACGTTGTGGGTTTCAAAAACATGTTTTTTAAATTTGAATGATTAATATATATATATATATTGAGTATAAAATTATGAGGTTGAAATTTAATAAAAGGGGGTCAGGGGTGGATAATATATTAACCATCTCATTTAATGGAATTACAATGTTCGATATAATATTAAATTCAAAACACCAACATTAATAGAACTATTGAATATTTTTATTCAAATATTATTGTTATATCCTAGCCATTATATTTATGAGAATGGATATAATTTAATAATTTTTTAAATATAAATACATATTTATATATTGTTCCAATTAATATAAATTTATAAATTATATATTAGTAAATGAAAAATCAATATTTACTAATTCTATTTTATTATTCAATTTTATTAAAATGATTTTTATTGATTTATAAGATAAAATAAAATAGTTATAGTATGCATCATTTTATATATTCAACATTTATTAAAATAAATATAAATTTTAAAATAATAATATCAAAATTATCTGATGTTAATGTTTTTAAATTTTAATGAAATTTTTTATTTTTCAATGAATAGTAAAAATAATAATTTTTTTGGAAAGAACCTTATATTTTAAATTCAGTAATACGTAAAATTATATTTTTTTATTATTTTAATATTTTCAATTATTATATTCATTTAAAAATTATCTAATTATCATTTATGAAATTATTTTTATACATGAATTTAATATAAACAAATATTATATTTAAAAATGGATTTTATGGGGGAAAACAATTCATTGTGTTTTGGTGATAAGATTTTAAATTAAATTAAAGAACTTTTGTTTTTAAAATATTGAAAAATTGATTCTATAATAAAATTAATGTGGTCCATATTAGGTAGATTTTCCATTTTATTTTTAGTCATTAGGAATTGTATCCATAATAGTTTTCGTTAACACGGTAAAGGCAATATAAGGTAATTAAAGGAAAAAATAATTTATAAAGGACTCAAAAATAACCCTAAAACCATTATTATTTTATTGTATTACTTCAATTTATTAATACTTATCATTATTAAATTACATTTCCTTTTTTCCATTTGAATGAGAGAATAAAAATTATTCTATATTATGTAATGATAATTCATAAATGAAAATATCTTCTTTTTAGTAAATATAATATTTTTTACATGGGTATAATACGAGGTTATTATTGTTTATAAATATTATTTTTAATTATAAATTATTTATCTTAAACGTTTTAATTAATGTATAATTATTAATGAAAATATAGTTACCTTAAATGCCTTTACAATGGTCAAGCAGTAATTATTCAATTAATTGAAAAATAAAATAAATGAATTTAAAAATACTAAAATAGGATTAAATTGAATGTATTATTTTGAACCAATAATAGTGACGAAAACAATTATCATTTTATGGATTTAATAAATGATTTTTTATGTTTATTTTGTTCTGTAACTATAAAAATACATCAAAGAAAACAAATTGTTCAAAATAAACATTATAGATATTTTATGAAAATAATATTCTATTAAATAATATTTAATTTCTAAAAAATATTTAATCATAAAATTGATTATTAAATGTTTAAAAAAATCAACCATCATCCATTTTTTGTGTTGTTTTACAATTTATAGTAAATATATTGACACTCAAAGTGTAAAAATCCATGTTATCTGGGAAGCATTGAAAAGAGATAATGGTTGGTTAACACTAAATGATAATCTTTAAAATGTACTAAAAACCAGAAAAATTCTTATTTTCATTATTTTATAGAGAATCCAACTCATATTAGTTTCGAATATTATAAATATAGAGCCATTTCAAATTAAAAAAATAATATATATAAATTTAATATTTATTGAAATTCCCAAATATTTTCCTTCTTATATATTATAAAAGGGAACTTCTTTTTCTAATTTCATCACACCTTAAGAAATAATTTAATAGAAAAATAATATTCCTCCAAACTTTTTAGAGGTCTCAATTTATCCATAATACCAATCTTTGAGTTCTTATGGTGTTAAGTAATAGTTATTTTCCAAAGAAGAGGTATAGTTCTTATTCGAGAGTTTCCATTTTATTTTTTATTACAACTCCTTGAATAATAATCAACTATTATAAAATAATGACCCCAATACCTTAAATTTTTATATATTTGATAAAGTTAATTTATATCATACATTCATCTCTATGATCCATAAAATTAGAAATGAAACCATCGTTCTAATGTGTGGAGGATTTCCACCTCACGATTTGATGTAATTAATTTTTCATCATTGCCTCCCCTAGATAATTATAACTAGGGGATTAATTTTTATACATTATAATAATGATATATTATTTGTTATGAAATGATTATAAAAAATATATCTTCTTTCAGTTCCATTTAACAAAAAATGATAAATTTGTTCATGTGTTTGCTTATACTACCATATCCATGAAGAGACGTGATTCGCTTTTCAACACCAAATAACGTGTAAAATATATATAATTATATTTTCATAAATAATCATATATTTATGTTGTTATTAACAGTATATAATGATATAAATAATTCTATAATTCTTTCCATAATGATCAGTAAAAAATTGATATAGTTCTCATGTGTACATACAATTTAACGTCACCACTTTTATAATGTAATCTATTTATCTTAATCATATTTATTGTTTGGATATATATTTTCAATTTATAAATAAACATGATAATTATTACCTGATTATTACTATATATAATATGTAATAATGACCACATTTGACCACAGTCAACACACCAATGTTGTAATCTAATTATTGGATAAACATTTTGAAAGTACCTACAATTAAATTAACATAATAAATAAATTCATATGCCATTAAGATAAATTTATTAAATTATTCATGTATAAGGTATTAAACTAGTAATATTTTATTAAAAAATATAAAAATTTATTTGAATTTTTTATAGAAGAGATAATGGACATATACGGAATGTCGGCTCCCGGGGAAATGGAAGTCATATCAATTTTCAATTCATTGAGTAAAATATTGTACTTATGCACATAATTTATTATATATGGTCTATATAAATCTATTTTACATATTATATAATAAATACTTCATATTTCATGATATTTTATGTTGAACATTAAAAATTTGACACAATGTTATTTGACGTGAAATTTCCAAAGTGGTAAGTGTTTCATAACAAAATTTGTTTTCAATTTTTTCTATCACTTTTTAATTTATTATATTATTTCAAGAGTATGTGTGTAATAAAAAATTCATTATTTATTATTTTTTCATGTGTTGTGTTGATTGAAAATTTTAAAACAAAATCTCTTCAATCATTAATTTTAAATTGAATGATATGTTTTTGTGTACTTATCCTATAATATACTTTTCTCTAGACAATCATTTATGATATGAACCTATATTCATGTATGAGGTTTATTTAAAACCAATTTTACATGTTATTTCATGAATCAAAATATTTTAATGATTTTTGAAATTTAGTTAAAAATATTATATAGTTGATATGATGATTCAACAGATATCAAATTTCTATATACTTTAAGTTATAATTTTCATTTCTTTTTAGGATTTTTAGGTACAATGTTCATTTGGGGGACATCATATTCTTTTATTTAATTGATCCAAATATGATTTATTCTACCATAGTTATCATTGTGTTTTAAATGTTAAATATATATTTCAACCTATATTGATTAATGAAACATCAATAATATACGTTGTATGTGATTACACATTTTTGACTGATTTTACATCAGGAGTTATTATCCTCAATATCCACGTTTCTAAATCATTTTCAATAAAATTACTATTATTAAAAAATATTATATCATAAATCTATTTCATATTTTTTACCATATATTGAAAGAAGATAAAAAGTAAATTTCATTATTTTTGTAAACAATTCACTTTAGACACCCTTTTTAAAAATTTGAAAAGTATTTACATTTTTAATTTTGTCAAAAAGAATATTTTTTTAATCCATTCAAAAGATTAATTGAATTGGTGATTACATTTTATGTTTTAGATGATACTTTTCTATAAAATATTTTTTATAATATTTGATGAATTAATATTTTATAAATGTTATTTCCAATGTGAAAAGGGTATTTTAATCAGAAAAATTAGTGAAAAGATAGTGGTAGTTTCATTCATAACTGTAAATTACCCATGATGTTATCGATACACTAATAGATATATTTTATAATATTGCCATCACAATTCTTTATCTGTATGGATTTTGATAGCTTTAATGTGATTAACTTAGAACCCATTTTGTTTTTAGTTGTTTGTCATTCTATTAAATGAATAATAGATGTTTTAATGATAATAATGGTGAAATAAAAACGCCATGTACATTATTTTATATTTTTTTCTTGGGAATTGATCATGAGTAAATGTGGTTCAATTATTATCCATGGCCATGTGAGATCATTATAGCTCTGCAATTTATTAAGTAAAGGGATAGGGTTAACCGAATAGGTTTCTCAAAATAGATTATTGGTATATATAATGATAGTTATAGCATTTATAATAATGATGTGTAATAATATTTTAACTATTAAATTTACTCTATTTATTATCATTGTGGTTATTTGGTTATTTATCTTAAGTCATACTCTATATGAATGTGTGATATGAATAGTTACGTCGAAATCAAGAAGTTTTCCACACCCTTTTAAGGGATATAAATGATTTATTTAAATAAGATCAGAATAGTAAGAACCATAATTACACATTTCAATTATTCTTTCCCAATATTACACTTTATTATATGTTTTATTATTGATTATCAAAGTATTTATGGGATGAAATTCTCTTATTTTATGATAATGTTTTTTTAATTTGTCAAAACACAATTATCTTCATCTTACTCACATAGGAAACATTTAAATTTTAAAACATATATGTAAACTTAATGAACATTTTAGATCACTCATTAATTGTTTCTTTCACCTGGTTTTTTTAAAAATTATGTTATATGATTTGATAATACAATGGTTTCATAAGTGGGGAAATTTGTGGGAGAATATAAAGGTATTATATGGTATATGAAATGCTTGATATAGTGGAAAAATCACTCTCATGATGTAAGGTGTAGTGTATAAGTATGTATTTCTTCCAATCGTCTATAAAACTAAACCTAACGGTTCATATGATATGTATGTGATCAAATATTTTTCTTTCATATTTAATGGTTTAGACGTAAAAAAATGGGTAAAAATTAACTTTAAAAAAATTTATGTCAATATTTTTATCATATGTTCTAGGAGTCAAATTTTAGGGATGTTAAATATATACTATGTTATAAGAGTCTGATATGTTAAACATGATACATTGAGAATAATAATGAAGAATTTGAATCGAAACATGGATTTCTATTTAATCAAGGAAAATAAATTAATTATCTTACTGTAAAAAATTGAGGAACACCAAATTATGGAAAAATCTAATTATTTTCATTATTTATATGGTTTAAAAAAATAATAATTTAAAAACATTGTTTTTTGAACTCATACAATGTTCCTAATTTATTATATTTTAAAAAATCCAATAATTTCCACCATTTATGATAGGAAAAAATCCACCGTTTTCAACCTTGTTTGTTGTGAAATAATTCCAAAACAACCACAAATTATGACATGAAAAAATAATATCTTATCCAGGTTTTATCATGGGAAAAAATTCAATAATGTCTTCCCATTATGATTTAAACAAATCAGGTCATATACATGATTTATATTGGGAGTAATTACATTAATTTTGACTTTTTATTATGTAAAAAAATACACGCCCACCAACCCAAAATATTGGGAAGCAATCAAATCAGGTTTTGGTGTCGTGGAGTGCAATGTAAGACGATAGGATTGGGATTTAAAATTTATGTGTCATTATATAGATGAAATATCATCCTCTAGGGAGATTAGATCCATAGAATAGGACAAAAGTTATTATTTTAATTTTGAAATCTCAAAATTAAATGCATTGGTTACATCTTTAGAATCAATGAACACTTGCCTACAACATATTTTCAAAGACCATTTCATGGATGATCTATAATCTAACCCCACAAGTTATACCACACATTTGTTAAGAATCTATAAAATATTCATTGAAAACTTATATGTGTTATCAAATATATCTATTAAATATTTCAACATCATGACGACATCCTTTATCATATAGCTTTCTTTACATGATGGTTATCTTATATTGATCTATCTAGAAGATGATTTATCTCTCTTGGTTGAGGGAGGTGAGGGGAGAAAAAATTCTTTAATAATTAATAGAATATTAAGTTTATTGTCTCTTCTTCTCATTTAAAGAGAGGATTATATACATGTAATTTTATCCCCAAACCCCAAAAATATAATTTCACCTAATTAAAATGTAATTTAAATTTTATAATGAAATTATTGGGTCGTAATCTATTTATATTTCTGCCTAAAACATTAAATATATAGTAAATATATTAAATGATAAAATTGAGTCATTAATACAACTTTAAAATTTCTATATTATTATTTTAACATTGAATATAAAAATAAAATTAATTTTAATAATATATTCTATATATTCACATAATAACTTATTAAAACATTTAATGAATTAATTCATCCCAATTATTCTAAACACTAATAATAATTTATTTATTTAATTTTAAGTGATCGATTAAATTGTCCAATCATAGACTTCATTATATTCCCCACCATTTTTTGTATTTAAATTAACTAGAATATATCAGGAACTTGAATACAGTTTTCTGTGTGACCCTCTAGAACATTATTTTTATAATTTTTAATAGTATTCATTTATCAAAAGGAAATTAAAATCCCACCAATGTCCCTAAATATATATGTAATATTCAAAGAAACAACATTAATCATACTATCACACATTGTGTAATATAATTTCTTTGCCTTATGATATCTCAATATCTTGGATGTATAGTAGGCTTCATAGTC
Source organism: Viscum album (assembly GCA_963277665.1). NCBI lineage: Eukaryota > Viridiplantae > Streptophyta > Magnoliopsida > Santalales > Viscaceae > Viscum > Viscum album. The sequence continues at coordinate 505,729,017 of OY728121.1, forward strand.
TATTCTTAGTTTATTTAATTTTGATTTATTTAGATAGAATTACCTCCAAATTCCTTGTAAATGAATTTATGAATGTAATACCATCCTTATCAAGTAAGCCCATGATATAAATTCATAGGCATTGATGAAATAAATTATATCTTTACCATTCAACCAATGTCATACCACCAAAGTCTCACCGAATAGAATCTACCTTTATGTTACGTCTGTTTCATGGTTATTTTCATACATATCATAATGAGATTAGAAAGAACAAATTGAAAGGGATCTCATTCTAGGACACCAATAAAAATGTTTATATATTGATAAAACTTATGACACCAAAAATATGAGGAGTTCTTAGTGGATGTAATTTCCTCCTATTATCACATGCTACATATATCCATGTGAGAGATTAATGATAATAAGTATCAATTCATATGATATTCAAGAACATAATTTTAATACATCATCTTCTTCCAATCATTATTATTTATCTAATCCCTGGTAAAAAAATTTATAGTCAATTTCATAGAATCTTAAGGTTCCCATTACAAAATTGTACTTGATGTTACCATTTTTATGTTAAATAATGAATATAAATTTCCATATATCTATAGTGGGTTGGAAAATATTGACACAATAATGAATGGTTAAAAAATAATATCTCACTTTTCAAATTATTTCGAAATCTAAGTGTTCTGTTTATGTTGGTTATTGTGAACCCACTATTAAAAAAACACTACATAAAATAGACCAAATATGAAAACTATTCTTGTTATCTCTCCTAATATAAGATAATTTTTCTAGTCATTTTTGGCTTTTTTTGTCGGCATTCCATATCACTACTGCATGTATATTATCTTTTCTCCGGAAAAAAGATCATGAGTAAAACTCAATAAGAGATGTAAACCCAAGTATATACCCTTATTCTCACTATCTAAACTAGATATAATCTATAGTAATATTCAAAAAATTGTATTACAGATAGGTCATACAATACTATTTTGGATTATATATATTAGAATAATTTCTTGTGTTTTATACAAGTTTTTTCTAGCTAACTCAGAAGGCATAAAGCATTGTGTACATGTTGATATGGAAAGAAATATCTTGAAAGATATTACATCACACATTATTTAACATGACTAAGATATTAGGTCACAATTATTTCTAAGAATACTACTTTTCCCCTATATCTAGTATCCGATGATATCTACAAACAAAGTACATTCACTTTTTTACTTCATGAATTACACATGGGAAGCTTTGATAGATTATAATACAATTCTCCTAGATATAATTTATATCTTCCCAAAATTATTTATATTTTAGTAATTTAATATCTCATACAAGTCATGACATATTTTAGTTACCCCTCATAGAAACACGTGGAATAAAACTAATGACATTAATATACTCTTATATCCCATGAATGACATCGGGGAGATATTCCATGAATATGTCATTCGTCAAAATTATCACCTGAATATCTAATGATTTAATTTTTCGAAAATATTTTTTATATATTTTATTTAACATATCTATGAAATCATTATATCCATAGTAATAGATCGTGTTCCATAGAACATTGCTTTCAAATTCATATCAATATCTTTAGAATTAATTTCATTCTAGAATGAAATAATTGTAACAACTATAGATGTTTTCAATATGATATCAAATGTATTTTACTCTTAAAACAATTGATATTACACCAACCACATGCATACACAGAAAAAAATTTCATTTCAAATGAATATCGTATGATATTTTTTCTAACAATAATACTAAACTAGATTTCTATAAACTATACTTCTAATTGGAATTCAATTATATCACCACATTTTTATTAATAAATCTTATAGAAACCATCCAGTAATTGTGGAATTCATATCCAATTCTAAATAATTTCATTATAGAAAGTATATATTAATGGTAACATTCAATGGTATTTATTGATAATGAGTTCATGTTACCAATCATTATTTATTGGTAGCATAAAAAAAACATCCATGTATAGTATCACATGAATACAAAATATGTAATTCAATAATAACATGAACCATGATCATAGATATATGGAATCCCCTATTGAATTTTAATTATTATTATTAGTTTTTACAAATTTCCATATACTCTTTACGTGAAGGAATTATTAATCCCAATTAATAATGTATCACCACCCGCAATGAATATAAAATCACTAATATGGTTTCATAATTTGATATAATATTTGACTTCGAGAAATACCATTTTATACATGATCTATATGAACCTAGTCCTATGTCAAATATTTTATAAAAATATACATTAACCGTACCCATGTAAATATTTTTCCTTCAATAAAAAATAGTGATGAGAATCATTTTATATAAATTTAGTCTATCAATATTCTATAAAATTTCTATTATAGGTATTTATGTAAATTACATAAAGAAATAAGATTATTACTATAGAATCACTTTTTTTTCAGTATATAATTTTTTATTACCAAACTAAATCCTATCATTTAAAAATATGTTATTTTACATATTTTATTTCAATCATTATATAACCCATATGATATCCAATTCTCCGGATAGTATGAATTCTTTTATGGGATAACACCATTTTTGGGATGCATGCCTAGATAAATAATGCAACTATCTACAATGGATATATATTAGAAAACTAATACTCCATTTATTTATGTAATACTATGATGGGGATATGTCATGTTTCTTTTGGGAAAAACACCATGTTACATAATATTCATTAATGTTTTTAGGTATGAATCATCATAGATCCTTGTTATTAACAATATATATTTGATATTGGTAAGTTAATGTGAATTTAGTAATAAATACATTTTATATAATATTGATCAATGAAATCTTGGTCAATATGTTCTTAGGCAAACCGGGATAGATAATCTCATATCAAATAAAAAATAATATATCATACTTGAATTTCATATTCCTCAATAAAAACATATTGGAATATAATTAAGCATGTTTTCTCTATCAAATACTTGGTGTAGTTAAATCTCCATAATTTAACAAATTCCAAATTCATTGTGATATTCATTTATTTCAAAATGATCACATATCCAAAACTAACATATTTGTGTCAATATTAAAATTTTATTCAACTCTAAAGTGTTGAAAACAATTGTAGTTACATCCTTGAAATTTAATTTATTATATGTTAATATGTAATATCATTGAGTTACTTGGTATATGAGACTTATATTTTATATTACTCACATAATGGAAAAGATTCACATAGCTCTTATCTTTTTGATGTGTATGACACACCACAAACATATTTCACTCTTGAAAAGTAATATTGTATCCTAGTTTCCAAAAAATACATGGGTAAATTTTTTGTTGATATTATGAATTTTCAAAATGAATTATTAAACATAGAAATCTATAAATTATGTACCCTTAAGTATTGAAATAATAACCACCCATTCATATCCCCTTTTAGAACAATCCTGAAATCTATTAATATTTATTTTCATACATGGTTACTATATTTCAATGTATATATTTTATATGAATAGTGTATTATGTATCCACAGGGTATAAAAAAACAGAAAATATATTTATGAATATACCTAATGATTATGTTATTATATGGTTATTTAATTTTATTGAATTCATTCACATTTCAATATATAAATATTGTGATATCAAATGTAAATTAGATCATACATTACTACTAACATCATTTACATTACTAAAATTTTGAATGTGCCTTTGGAATCAAATGCACAATTATAATTATATCATCTTATATCAGTTTTTAGTAATAATATAAAATTTTTAATCATTATTTATTTCTTTATTTACACTGAGAACATTACCCACAAGGAAATCATTTTTTTATTCATAATACTAATTTTATTTTTTTGATCATAATTAGTGTAAATATGTGATATATATAAAAATTAAATGTATTTAAACATTATGATCCATATTTCATATTTAAAAAATAACATTATAATAATGACCAATTCAAATATCACTTCTCTTTCTCCATACAACAATCTCTATAAGGATCCACCCTTAAACATAACATAATCTTGACATAAGTCAAGAATTACGATTTAGAATATATTAAAATTTATATTTTTTTAGAATTAGTCCTTACCAATTACATAAAAACTTAATAATTAGAAAAGTAGTCATTTCAACTCACTATCTATTTTTTCACAAGATAAAACTCTTTAAAACATGATTATATATCTAGATAACATCATATAATTTATCTTGATTTATTATTTTATATAACTAATCCTTATAAATGTGGAACACATTTCAAAAAAACATGGCATGATCACAAAATGATCAATAAGGGACATAAATAATAAATGAAATGGTTAGTCCATGAATACTTAAACTAATGATTTTTTTCACAAAATCATAATTTTCACCCATAAAACAATAGTTATTTGACATACCTCAAGAAATCATATGATTATTGAAAAGTTTCATTGAAATCATAAATAATAAAGGTAACTTGTGGCATCAATATCATACTTATATTTTATCATTCACAAATAAATTGGGGGTAACCTTCACTGTTATATTTGGAATACCCATCACTGTACATTATATAAATCACATACAAGAATCCATATAATTTAACTCAGTCTCATTACCCATTACACTAGAGAAAAAACATGGGCTAACCCACCCTTGATTTATTGTGCAACCACCATATGCAAAAACAATAACCAAGAACCATGACATATTCATAACAAATAAAACAATTATAAAAGAAACAATTGAATAACCACATTAAAATCACATGATATAATTTACAGATATTTCTATAATAAATCCCTTCTTAAAATCGTTTTTGAATCCAAAATACATTAAAATAGAATATGGTAATTTTTTTTATCATTATAGACTATAGAGGAAGCCCAATAAAAAATAATTGTCCTGATAGCAGAAAAGTTGTTGTCTTCACATAAGTTAAAAATCATTCCTATGTAATTTAGTAAAATTGTTCTTAGAAAATGATTCCTTTAAAAAAAATATAATTGAGTTAAACTTAAAAGTGGTTTGTTATACACCATATAAAATATGGTGATCTATTAGATAAAAATATGCATCCATGAAAGGTGATTGAGACAATGTTCCTTGCCTTGAGTTCAACTCATCACGTATAATAAAATAATAATAATTTTTATATATTAATTATTTTGTTAAATGAAACCATTTATTTATTGTATGAAAAATGAACAATGTTATATTCATGGAGACAGTATTTCATATGTACAAATTAGTACAATTTTCCAATTTTCATTGATTATTACAAAAATAAGATTAATTTTATTTTATAAATCATAAATTATTATTATATTATTATAGTTATAATTATAATTTAAATAGACATATATATATCATACAAGATATGTGGGGAAAAAAAATGTTTCATATCGCTTCGTGGAGGTGATAATTCACACATACTAATGAACGAAGTTATCATTTTTCTATGTATGGAATGTAAAAACATAATTGAAATATTATACTTTTAAATAGATAAATATTCCAGAAATATAATTTATTAAAAATTATTTCATAATTATAAACATTGTGTATAGATCAACATAAAAAATGAACTAAATTAGTTCGTGAGGATGTAGCCTGACGTACACACGAATGAAATGTTCCTTTCTGATTTGATGAAATTGGAGATGGTTTTACATGATGATATTATCATAATAAAATCATCTTGTTTTTTGAATATTGGAGATATAACTTCATTGAGGAGGAAGAAGATTTAAATTAAATATAAGAAGAAATAAAACTGAAACGCTTAAAAAATGATACATCTTTATTGGCTGATATCCTTTGATGAACACCTCACAACAATTAAAAAGGGTATTATACCTTAAATAAGGGATCACGAATGAAGGGAGGGAATCAATGATGGTTTTTTGGTAGATATTGGTAGATCCAAATGGATCTTGAAGTGTGAGTATTACATAATAGTGGGTACATTTTTTATGAGACTGGAGGGGCCCCTTTGGAGACTCTTAAAATAATAAATTAATTGAAATTAATTTTTTAATATAAATTATTACAACATGATTAATGTATAATTTATGTTGATTATAGTTGAAAATACACTAACACAATTTTTTTCATACATATTGAGGTTATTTTAAAACTTATCCTTTTGGATTAACCTTATGTATTCTCTTTTAATTTTAATTATAAAAACAACATTTTAAATATTAAGAGGATATTTATTTTACATATATTCTTAAATTCCCAAAAATTTGATACTTTATGAAATTTTGGCCCATATTATATTAAATTTTATATTTTTAATTCTTTTTATAATTTTAAAACAATTAAAAAATTAATATATTTTATAAAATTTCAATATAGTCAATTTTGATACTATTCATATAATTGAATTTAGATAAAATCAATACAATAACATAACATTAAAAAACCATTTTAATGAATAATAACATTTCATAGTATCCTAGAAAATTCATGGATGGAATCAAATATTTATAATTTTATTTATTTTAATATTAATAGTATAATATATTATATTATTCCATTAATAAATCTATTATTGAATCGTGTTTTTTTCATAAATAAATGTAATTATTTCTTTCCTAAAAATTATTAATAAATAAAGATTATTTTCATAATTTTATTATCTATATAATTTGTATTTATATACAGAGATATCACTTATATAATACCAAATTGAAATTGTTTTATTAATAAGAGACATGTTTATGATATTTTCTTTTTTAACTTCAATGAAAATTTTATTAATATCATAATAAAACCCAAGTTTCTTATGGAGGTCACAATTTCCTCTCAAGTATTTTCTTGGTGAAAAATAAATCATTCAATATTACTAGGACAAATGTTATTGATAATTTTATATTATTATAATAATATTTTTACCCTTATATACATGATTTACCCTTTAACCCTGGTAAATAAAATAATAACGATTCTATTCATCAAACATTATTTTGATCTTATTGAAACAAATTTTTTATAAAAAGTCCAATCATATGTGTCCATTTTTTAAAATTAAATTCAAAGAGGTAGTTATATTAAGATTAACACAAATAACATTGATATATCATGAAAATGGGTTTTGCGTAACATGATCAAAAGATCAATTTTTTCTATTTAATATTAATTTGAAATTGAAAATATTGAATTAAATTATATTAACTAATAAAAACCATCTAATTATACCTTATATCCTTGTAAATGTATAATCTAATATTATAAATAAATTAGACGAAAAGGTAGTTTTGAATTTAAATGTAGTATTTTTAATTATTCCTTAAAATGAATAATATAATAAAAATAACAAAAATTCAACAAAAGGATATTTTTATTTCCCCCATAAAATGAAACATTTTATTTTGTAAAATGTATCCTATAAATGTGTTGAAAACTATATTTATAATGGGGCTTCTATCAAAATGTAGTAAAAACACCATTAAAATATATTAGAGAATTTATTCTTAAAAGTGGATTTATTCTCATTTTAGGCCTCTAAATTTTATTAGAAGAATGAAAAAAATTAATAAACATGTGTATACATAATATAGATAGTTCTATTCATTCCAACCAATACCAAATCATAGAGATATTACCATTTATTAGAATAAAATGAATGATTTATTATTTTTTGGTATATCTCAGTCTTGTGTAAAACATAAGATTTCAGTGAAATACATTATTTTATGTTGGGTACGCTCTTAGACATAACATATTTTCTAATGTGAAATTATTATATAATTCATTATATTAATAAATATCAAAAACCCTTATTCTATAATTTCCTGATATGTTACAGGAAACATCCCTCTCCATCTCATTGGCTTGAGAGGGAAGAGGAATGCTACATGGCCTTAAGTGATGTTCCCAAGGAACCAAAGGATGGAAATAAATGCTGAGGGATTAGATAATAAATTGGGGAACAATTTTACCTTGAATTAAAACTAACCAACCAAACAATGCACTAACAAAAAACTATACGATGTATGACAACAAAACAACCAAAGTCATACATTATCATAAGAAAACCTACGATTCATCAATAATTCCCACTTAAATATATATCCAAACATCATATTAGAGTAACACAAAGAATAATAAACAAGAGACCCAAAATAAACCACAACAGACTCCACATATCTAAACCAATCTCCATGATCCATGCCCCCACCACATCTTACAATCATCACTACGAACCACTAGCAATTAGATACATTACCTTGACCTGTGTCCCAGAATACAACATCAACAAAAGCACCCAAGTGACACTGTAAAGGGTGAGTACTAATACTCAATAGTTTTTTTCCCAAATTAATTTTTTACACACACCACTAGGAAAAACCATTAGCCTATTTTTATAAAATATTTTTTATAAATCATTCAATAGTGCAACAAAAAACAAAAATTCAAAAGCAATTTAACAAGAAAATTCCTCCCAGATTCCCACAACACATATGAATGCCAAATAACCATTCCAAAATACAACTCACTATTATAAATTATCACAATAAATTTCATCTTGGAAACAAAAACCAACAATGAAACAAAAAACAGTGAAGCTTTCGTCCAACCTGTTCTCCCATTCCTAACTAGTGGTACATCTCGCCCACCTATCCTTTGATTGTGGCCCTTCTTTCCACTATACACCCCTTATTATTGAGGTTCATCCCACCCACCTTTTCAAAATCCACACAATCCATAACACATAATCAACCAACAATAACAATGAACCTATGCCGCACATAATCACATCCTCATTCCCATCACATGCCAATTCACTTCAATAAATAACATGTTTATTGAAATCACCATTTAATCCTTGTAAATGCCAAAAAATATTACAATAATGATTCATCTTTATTGAAAATAATTTTCATAAACCATTTTCACAAATCAATCCTAGCAACCCATTTTAAAATCTCTATTCTAAAATCCACAACAAAATCATTTCACCATAAAGCCACTTTTTCCCAAAAAAACACCAAAACCTCCCCCTGGAATTTACAACCATTTTGTCACATAAAAACACAGTCATTTTTAATAAAAAAAATTATTTTTTACCAATCATTATGTTTTAAAAAAGTGGAGTCAAGAGAAAATCCACCTATATTTAGGGTTCTGATGAATTTGACCCACAAGAAACAACACACCAAATCTTGGAAAATAGTCCACTAAAACAAATCTAGATATTTTTACCTAATAGAAAAATGAATTACAATAAATATCCAAGGAAACCAAAACACTTGATCTCGACACAAATGGTGTATATCTAGAAATCCTAGAGAGAGGTAGATGTAGATCTAGGGAGATACAAAAGAAGCCTAGATGAGAGACTTACCCATTGGAAACCGCCTTAAAACACAATATATTCGCTTCAAAAATTAGTGAGAGTTCCCCGAGAACCATTGAGAACCCAAAATACATATTGAGGATCGATTGTGATAAGATTATATGTGAAATAGGTTATGCTTTTGGGACCTCAGATTTAAAAACCATCTTTTTATGTGGTTGCACATTAAGCCCAAACAGTTTGGAAACCCATTTTCTAACCATTTGTAAGACACTACCACGAGAGAAGGTTTCCGAAAAGTTTTCCCCACACAATTTGAAAAACTATTCACTGGTCATCAGAATCCTAATATCACTCATGACATGGTTTTTTTGAGAACCTACATGGTTTCCACTAACCTTTCTCAAACCGTGTGCCCTTGAAAAAGAATCCAAAATTATTCAAAACCAATCCATAATCTCCAAACCTCTTCCAAACTCATCCAAATAACACTAAACAAATAAAAAGGCAATATAAAAGCCTACATAAATTAAATTGTGGTTTATACATTCTCCCCACCATTTTACATTCCATCCTTATAAAGTAGAGAACCAATACTTTTCTGAAAGAGATCTCACCATTGATCAATCATATCATTCTCCCTCTCTCATGCATCCTCTTGAATATGAACATTATTACACAAAAAACCATCTATATTGATGCTTTTTCCTTGCTATAAATTATCTTTCCTATCAACAATTTACACTGGTATATGAAATAATGAAGCTTCTGGCTCTAGCTGATCATGATCCCAACGAATGACAGGTTCACAATCTGGCTAATTATTTATCAATTGGGATACATAAAACACATTATGACCAACACTAAGCCATGGTGGAATGGCCAAATTATAATAAACTTATCCAATTCACTGAATTATCTTAAAAGTCCCAATATACCTCAAATATAACATACCCTTCTTCCCAAACCAATGATGCCCCAACCTTGTATGGATTCTAAAAAACACGTGATCACCCACCTCGATAAAAAACATCCATTGATGATAGAACTAATATGATTACCAATGAAATTGAGTCATCTCCATCCTCTTTCTGATCAACTTGATATTCCTTGTAGTCTCTTGGACAAGGCTTGGTCATATCATCAAATCCTGACCCTTTTATACCCAACATATTGGAGAATGACACAGAAACTCATTCAATGCCTCAAATGGTGCCATATGTTTCAAAGCCTGATAAATTTCATTATAAGATCACTCCACCAACTTTACGTGATCCTCCTATTACCCACCAAAGTATATCACATAATCCCTTAATGCATAGTCCAATGTTTGTATTGTCCTTTCAGATTGGTCATCTCTTTGTTGATGATATGACATGCTTATAGTAAATTTTTCCTCAAGTTAATGCTGTAAGGATTTAAAAAAATGAGATGTGAACGTCATATATCTATCTAATACAATATAAACTAGAACACAATGCCTCTTTTCCCCCTCCTGGATATTGATTTTGAATATATCCCACACCGTATGGGATCAGAAATCAGAATGAAGTGGGACAACATAGTTATTCAATCCACAATAACCCAAATGGTATCATGCTTCTGGATCGTTCTTAGAAGACCTATCATAAAATCCATTAATATCATCTCCCATTTCTACATTTGGATAGGTAATTAATATAACATGCCTGTTGTCCATTGATGCTCTACCATGACATACTGACTAGTCAAGCATCTCGTGTTGAACCTGACCACATACCTTTTTATACCAGCCCAAGAAAATTTCAACTTCAACTATTTATATATTTTTAAAATTATAGGATGAAAATCCAAACTAGAATGTTGATAAGCCCAGATAAGTTATTCCAAAAATCCACTAGTACCAACATCCCATTCTAAAAACACAAGAATGAATTCCCATTTTGTTCCTAGTTTTCAAGGGTCCCCCCACCATTGAGTTTCAACCTCATCTCCATACAATCAGAATAAATTATATTTTCCTCTTAAAGTAAACATTCCATGTCAAGAACCAATGAAATTGAAAATAAGACCACTCTTTCACCCCAGTCCTCACATTACAACTACATTTTGGCTTGGTTTGACTTCAACTACCCATAATCTGATAGTTGTTTCCCCAGTTGAGAGTATTCTTTTCTACATAATGCATCCGCTGCCTAATTTCAAATATCATGTGAATACTTTAATTGGGAATCAAACATCTAGGGATATTACATCCATTTACTTTGCCTCGGGATCAAATATCCTTGTGATAAGATATTCTTTTACATATTGGGATTAGTAAACATTGTAAATTTCTCACTAAAGAGATAAGGAGGCCACATATTTAGGGCATGAAAAACTGATACAAACTCAAAATTGTGTCTACTAATTCTTCTCATAAATCGTCAATTTTCATGGTCCATATGCAACCACATGATCTCCCTTCATGAGAAGACAACCCAACCTTGATCTGGATGTGTCATAATATTCCACGTAACCTTTCCCTGGTTCTCAAAAAACCAAGATTGGTGCTACTGTAAGGAAACTCTTTACCTCTTCAAAATATTTTTGGAATTGTTGATCAAATTAAAATGGAATATTCATCCTTTTCAATGTTATCATTGGTGAAACCAATCATGAGAAATCCCTAACTAAAATTCGATAATATGTAGCTAGACAGAGGAAGCTCTGTATCCCAAAATAATTCATTGGTGGATTCCATGATATAACAGACTCTATATTTTCCGAATCAATTGATATGACCTTCTCAAAAATAAAATGGGAAACAAAAATGAAACATTTGTATATAAATGTCACACTTTGAAAATTTGGCATTCATCTGATGATCCCTCATGATCCCCAACACGATCACCAAGTGCATGTCATGATCTATCCATGTACTCAAAATACACCAGTATATCATCCCCAAATACTACCACAGAATAAAATAGATAACTTGAAATATCTTATAAGTCAATTCCATGAACACCTATTTTCTATTCATTAGAACAAAAATAAATAACCCCATACTCATAATGGCCATATCTACTTATGAAATCAGTTTTTGGGATATCCTCCTTCCTCATATGCAATTGGTGATACCCTAACATTGATTAAATCAGAGAGAACCATTGAGCTCTGCTCAAATTGAAAAAGAAATCATTAAATCTTGAATGTGGATATCAATTCATTATTTTAACCTGATTAAGTATTCTATAATCAATAATGAGAATCAATGTTCCATCATCCTTTTGAACAAACAAAATCGGTGTTGTCCATGGAGATGTGATAGGTAGGATGAAACCTTTATTTTCTAACTCATCCAACTGCACCTTTATGTCCATCAATCCTAGTGGTTCTATTCTATAAAATTTAAGTGAGATTGGAATGGTCCTTATAAGGAGATCAATCAAAAACTAGACTTCTCTCATTGGTGGAAACCCTGATATTTATTTGGTAAATGCATCCATAAATTGATATACATCTGTTTGAAGAACAATCTACCCAACACATTACACTAATTCCAATGAAAAGGCCTCTAATTGAAATGAGATCGTTCAACTAGTTGGTGCTAAAAAATCTATTCCACTCATATTTTCATTCTTCTCCAATCTAAATAGTTGTTCAACACCATCATCTATCACAAAACATACCATTCAATCATAGAAATTGATGTGGTTCATAAACATCACCAACGAATCCATTCCTAGGATTATATCATAGGAATCAATCCTGAGCACTGAGAAATCCCACATCAATTCGATTCCATAAAAATATAACATACAATATCTAAAAGGGACTGCACAACACTCTCTTTTACCCAGAGGAGTTTGTAGTTTCAAATTAGAAGGCATTATTTTCATATGCTAACCCAACAAATAATCAATTCAGGAAGAAATAAAAGAATGTGAAGAACCCATATCCAACAAAGCATCCATCGACGTTGAATTTAAAAGAATTATACCTCACACCATAGATTGTCCTAACTGATCATCCATCACTAAATACTCAGGTCCCAACAACTTCTTACATGCTACACTCTACTCCGTTTTAGTATTCTATGAATTAGCATGACGAACATTACATTGCTCCCGAGGGGTATGTTGTATCCCCCAACCAATAGAGGCATAGGACCACTGCGACCCCTGTTTCATGTCACAAAGATGAGATCTTAGATCATTCCGACAATAACATTGTTGATTCCCCATATTCTTACAATTTTGACATGCTCGAGGTTGTGTCGTACAATACCGCTTGATGTTTCTTATGGAACAACATTGAAAACATAATTTCTTATCATAAGGCATCAGAGAATGTTTTACTGATCTGATTATGGAATTATGAAATTGGATCCGACCCTAGAAATATGTTTCCCTCTTCCACTTGAATATAGAATTCAAGATCCCACTGTTTCCCATGGGTACCAACATGCTTCCCCTATGTGTATCCCCGACTAGATCTCACTCATCCAACATATCTCTATTCATAATTTCCATGTAATAATTTATACATAGTTCCACTATCTTGGATCAAATTTCATGGATCTACTCGGCATCAAAAATTCATTCCATCAACAATGTACTACCTACCACCTCGGGTTGAAACTACACTAAGATCATAAAGATCGACACAAATTCCATCACTGTCATGTTCCCTTTCTTAAAATAAAATAAATACATTGTACACTAAATTATGAACATATGATGGTAGAATCTTTTATTGAACTATTCCTCTAACCATTCCCATATCACACATTGTTCTATCCCATCTTGGACCACAAATTCCCATAATTAAAGGGAATGATCATCCAACTTGTACTTGGTGTGTTTCATATTTAACTCTGCTGTTTTTTTTAAAAGTCATTTATTGGATTCATCATGTTCATCCACGCCTCAACCCTTTCTATCTCCGAATCACCATTAAAAATCGGTGGATTATTCCATTGATACAGAGCCGCAAGATCTACATCTATTGGTTAATCCACATTATTTCAACATTCCATAGCTTGGAATGGTTCCACTGTACTCTTCACAAGGTGTTGGTTCACCTGAGGATCAGGTGCAACTAATTTTTTAGCATCTTCCTCCTGTTGGCCTCTATGATGCCTACCCAGTTCCATTTGTTTGAACACAAAAACAACCATTGGTACCAATACCATAACTATAATGGGTATATTATTTTCCAATTCAATTGCATAAAAAATATAACAAGTAGGATTCACAAAAGTTTACATTACCCATGATCCACTATTCTGAAAATTCCATGATGTTTTGAAAATAAACCCATTTTCAATATACCAAATTTTTCATATTTCAAATCCTATCATTTTGAAAGACAATACAGATTTTCAAAATTAAAACATTAATATCACACCATAGATAATTATTCCCCAATGAAATATCCATTCTAATTGGATGTCATTTCTACCATGCACGCCATGCACATCTCATTGGCTGCACCCAAGACAATGAGATATCCAATGTCTGTTAGTGTCTCCAAACACTTATGTACCCAACTCCCTCATAACATGAATTTCAAAAGAAAAGTGTTATCTATGTCCTTTTATTCTATACATTACACAATTTAAAAATCCTACACCTTGCTACTATCCCGACTCTAGTAATAGGCCAGGAACAAATTTCAACACCAAGGACAATGATCAACACCTCTGATCAGACAACTGATCTCACTTGAAAGCGAATAATAGAACAAACTGATACCTCTAGTATCATATCTTCACATTTAATTGGTTTGAGAGGGAGGAGTGATTCTAATTGTCCATTAGTGACATTCCCAATGTACCAAAGGCTGTAAATAACTTCCAAGGGCTTCAAGAATAAATTGGGGAATGATATTCCATTGAGGTACAACCAACCAACCAAACAGTCCACTTACAATAATCAATGTGATGCATGACATCAAAACAATCAAACTCATACTTTAACATAATTAAACGAAAAATTCCATAGGAATTACCAACAACAAATACAATCAATGAAAATATGAGTGTAGCATGTTGAAGTCTAAACAAGATATTAATAATAAACTGACACACACTCCACTACTCCACAACAAGCTCTATGCTTCATGCACCACCACATCTTTATAGAACCACAACGAACCACAATACATGAGATGCATTACGCTTACCTAAGTCCCAGAATACAAAATCTGTAAAAGCACCAAAGTTTGAAATAAGGGTGTGAGTATTATTAATCTGTCTGTTTTCTCCCAAATTACATCCCTACACATTCCATTACAATAAATCCATTATAACATTTCTATAAAACATGTTATATAAAACATTCAATATTGCAACAACGTACAACAAGCCAAAAAATCCTTATCAAGCCATTCACACCCAAATTCCGACAAAAAATATGAATGAAAATCAACCATGCCACTAACCAATTAACCATTCCACATTAGCACAAAAAATCCCATCTAGAAAACAACACACAATAAGGAAACCAAAATAGTGGAGCTTTCATCCAACTCATTCACCAATTCCCAGCTAGTAGTACTTCTCGTCCACTTATACTCTTATGGTGGCCAATCCATCCACTTTCAATCAATTTATCATAGTGTGACTTCCCTCCCACTTCCACACGATGCATAGAAGACTTCAAACATAATCAACCTACAATCAAAAATCACCACGGCCACACAAAATCACATCACCATTCCCAACACATGGAAATTCACATCAATAAATAACCTATTTAATAAAATCACCATTTAATAATTTTCCAAGATAATTTTTTAGTAAAACAAAGTATTTATTGAAGACTTGTATGATAATAAATTTCAAACAAATCATTCCCAGAAACCCATTTTAAATTATTTATTTTAAAATCCACAAAAAGAACATTTCACCAGAAAGACCAATTTTTAGCAAAAATACCAAAAACATCACCAAGGGATTTCAAACCAATTTTGAAAATCATGAAAAATTAATTTTAAGTGAAAAAAAATTAATAGTAACCAAGTTTCATATTCTATCATAGTGGAGTCAAGAGAGAATCCACCTACCTTTTGGGTTCTGATGAATTGGTCCCACAAGAAACCGCACCCAAAATCTCGGATAATGATCATCTAAAACTGCTATAGATATATTTCCCAAACATCATAAAGCCTAAAATTCAACATCCATAAAAAACACAACACTATATCTAAACAAAATGATTGTATATTTATAAAAATGAGAGAGGGGGATATTTATATCCAGATAAAAACCAATGAATACATGATGAGAGACTTACCCAGGATAAACAACCATGAAAACACCTTGAAACCCCTTATATTCACTTCCAAAATGAGTGGGAGAGCCCCCAAAACCTTTGATAAACTAAAATACAAAGTGAGGCTTGAGTGGGATAAGATTTATAGTGAAATAGATTATGGTCGAGGGAGCCTGGATTTAAAATCCATATTTTTATGTGGCTGCACAGTTAGCCCGAATAGTTTGGAAAATTGTACACTAACTGTGCTCATGTAACTTTCTCGAGAGAAATGGATTGCACATTTTCCTCTCATGGTTTATCAAACAGTTCATAAACCATGTGAAGAGTACCATATTCCCCTTTATAATTCTCTAGAGAACTCACACATCTTCCCTTAACAGAACTTAAAACGTGTTCCCATATAAAAGCTTCCAAACATATTCAAAACCCTTCCAAACTCTACCAACCATATCCCTAATCATCCAAATAACATTAAACACATATAATGGAATAAATGTGTACATAACTCAAATAAGGAGTGCTACATTACATCCTTCCCCCTTTTGGAAATTGTGACTTTGAAATTTTAAATTTGGGCTCCGTAACTATGGTTTAACTTTTCGAAATTACTACACACAATATTCAACAGAAAAAGAGTAAAAAAAAATTCCACCTTCAAAGAAATAAATTAAGGTTTTAAGGTCACTTAGTATAACACATTATAGGATTATATGTTGGAAAACAAGGGTATGGAAGAAAAAATAACCATCATGTTATGATTTAGTGTGTAGAAAACATGATCAGGTGAATTTAAAAAGTCCAAAGCCCACAATCATTTGATGGGTTAAATGGTATTTGATTTTATAGTAGGAAAATTACTCCAAAAAAAATATTTTTTTAATACCCTTTTCATAAGTTTATTTAATTCATTTACTAACTATAATATGATCACAGATAAATACACTTACTTGACAAGTAGATTTCCACCCTTCAATAAAATTCCACAAAAAACCCATCTATTCCCACAAATTATGAGTATTTTATAGTATTTTTTTTATCAATTTTGAAACACTAGATTCATCTTCTAGAGAATAAAATAATCTATAAAAGATTAACTATATATTCATCAGGACATGGAAAATTATCCAAAAAGAATATTTTAGGATAAAAATAATATAATTCCATAAATATAATTAACATTAAAAAAAATAATGACAATATTTTATCTCCAAAATTAAAAACTAATACCTAAAATATGATATATACAATTCAAAAAATTACAATCCTTAAAATTTTCTCTAACAATACAGACTAATATTGAAACCCAAAATTTAGAATTATTTGATCCCATTGTCATTGATGATATGTTTTAACATTTTTCTCCTAATAACACAATTCCCAAATTATGTATCTTACCAAAAATTAATTACCAAATCACACATTTTTCATTATAAGTCAATCACATACATAAAAAACGTGAATATTTATATGTACAAAACAAATAAATATATTATTTTAAAATAAAATTCAACTATTTCACCTAAAGTAAAATCCTATATAATTTTATTTTCTATTCACATATTGGGTTCCCAAAATAGTTAATATCATCCAAAATAACATTTAATACATAATACCCAAAAAATATCCATATTCCAAGGATATCCATTTGATAAAACATTTTTTACCAGAATCAACTTATTCCTATTACATGAACTCATTTTACTAAAAAATTCAATTTATACGAAATTGAAAATTCACAAAGGCCTATGGTAGGCAAGAAAGCATTGTCACCCTTCAATTGTTGGTTTGATCCCCATGTCCTCATTAGATGTGAAGGGTCTTTACCCTTCCTGGTGGTTTTACATTGTTTAAAACTATATAATTCTTATAAAATACTCCATATATGATATGAACTCCTCAAAAAGTACCATAACATATTTTAGCCTTAATGGTATTCTTATAACTTTAACATCCATACTAATGAATAATTACAACAAAATATCATTACATGAAGTCATATATATACTAACATATAATTTATCTTTTACATCAAATGACTAATATAACTATTCCCAAAATAATGAACATCTTACCTTGATCATGTTGTCTACTAGGTTTCAATGTTATTTGGTTCATGTAAATAGAAGGTCCATGCATTGAAATGAGGATTTAGATATTCATCAATATAACTTTCATTATTTTTCTAAATGCGCCTGGTATAACATGGGTCACATGGGTGTTCACATAGAAATATTTTAGGAAAATAATATTGAATGAAATATAATTTTAAAACATAACATAAGACTTACTTTTAATAAAACATTCATACAGAGATTTAGTTGAAATTTTCAATCAACCTTCCATTTAAAACTCAATAAGTATAAGCTAAGAGACTATATTTTCATGTAAAATAAAAATAGGTTAATAAAGGGTCTATAACTTTTGATGTATTTTCTATATCATATTATACATCATAATGTTTTGATGGGGTAAAATAACTAAAGATTTATTGATAATATGTATTATTTTTGAAAATATGAGAATATTGGAAAATACGATTTATTAAAAACAACCAATGATCCATGATGGTATTGAGGTATATTAGAGGTTTTTGATATCTCAAACAACAACTTGAAATTTATTTTATGTTATAAAATGATTTAAAATCATCAAAACATAAATTTATTTAAAATAATGCAAGAAAGTCATTAAGAAGAGATTGGAATGTTGTTTGTGATAGTCATCCATACATTTTTAACTGGATTTTAGTGATATTATAATGTAATAGAACAAGGAAATACCTAAAATAATAGACAAATAATGATACCATTTGTTTAACCAAAACACATAATCCCTAAATTTGTATACATGTTATCTCTGATACCAATTATAGCGTCGTAGCCTTAAACGTTTCATAATGACGATTTATGTCAAGAATTCTCATTAAGGAGATTTTCATGTTTAGAGTTTTATATCCTTAGGCCATAACTATTACATAACAATTAAAGAATTACAAAGTATATTTTTTACTCAATATCCATTTTTTAAAAATACTAAACTATTTAAAACAAAATTTCCTTTTTAATAGAAAACCTCATATCATTAATATTAACTTATTCATTTCAATTACTCAACCTTATACCCTAATTAAATATTTTCCAATAAACATTGGATGTGAAAAACACGATGTGTTAGGGATAAAAATAAATAAATAAATAGTTAGTTCATGAATATTCAAACTCAGGAAACCAATTTAAAAAATAATTCTTTTTACCCATAAAAAATATGTTATTTAACATACCATTTGAAATTAGATAATTCCTAAAAACATATTAGAAATCATAAATCATAACGGTTACTTGTTGAATCCATTTCATACTTATATTGTAGCTTTTATAGCTTCATTTGGAGTATCCTTCATATATATATTTATAATTCCAATCATTGAATATTTCATAAATCTATTAAGATAAACTTTACCTATAACGACCTATCCCCTGGGGCATGTGTCATGACTATCCCAAGACCTTCATCCTTAGGTCAGGGGTTGGAAACTAGCACTAGAAAGGTATTTCCATAATTATGGAATGAATTGACTCTAAACCTATACACTGACAGACAGGGCACACTGCAGAAAATTAAAGACCAATGGAAGTATAAGGGTACAACAAAAACTAATAACCAACAAAAATTGTAAATGTAAGTATAGATATAAGGGGTCAAGAATACAAGATCAATTGAAATAGAAGTATGACAAAATAAAAAACACCTCATAAGTTTTTTTGCTTAGGATTCAACCTAAAGGGTAGGTACAACCTATCACCGCATCTCACCACGTCAATCAGTCACCTTCGTACACCATCTAGTCCTAGCTCCCAACACTCGGTCAAATAAGCCTGTCATTAGAAAAATAAAACATAATTTTCGGGTGAAGACTATGTGGGGGTGAGTATATCAATACAAAATAGGGACCCCAAGACCCCCAAATGTCTCCCAGTATTCCTCAAAGGAAAAAACAACAAATCATGATCTGAATCACAAATCACCTTGAAAAAGACATCTCACACCAGGTATATTATGGGGTAGTGATAGTAGCATCATCAGTATCATCATTGAACACCTCAAATTCTGGATAAATCCTCCAATATTGAGTACAGTGGGTCTTCCATGTCACAAAAAGATGCTTCTAACTAACATTAAAATTCATAGGTACTCCTCCCCATCATATACCATGGGTCTTATAGGTCACACAGTGCCACTCTCCACCATGGTATACTATGTTACACATCCTATCGAATATCATGGGTCATCTAGGTCACGCAGATCCACTCACCACCATGGTCCTGAAAAGTCACATATATTTACTTTCAACTGGGTCGTAATGTCACATAATGTCGAATGTCTTCATCCTTCAGGTCATAGTCAATTGGAGGGTTCTTCATATAGCACTCTTAGGTGAACTGATGCTAAATCCATTGGTCGTATTTCAACGAGCACAAAGTCCTTCTAATAAGTAGACTGATGATCCTCCATTTATTAAGGGTTATATCGCAACATATGGAGCGTAAAATATATTCCTAATTTAAGGTATATCACAAATCAAGTGTTACTAGGCTGAAAGGGGTCCAGGTCTGGTCCGACCTGGACCAATCTGGGTCGAACCGATCTTATTTGTGTTGACCAGACCTAGGTCTGAGCCATATTGGGTCAACATGACCTACAAGGCCAACGGGCTCGGCCCATTGGGTTGGTCTAACCAGCCTGAACCACCTGGATCACCTTATCCCTCGGTTACGGGTCGACTCCCTTCAACCCATATGTGGTGTACCCATGTCCAGTTCTTGCTCACATAGCCGGGTCCACCAGCCACATCTCCCACTTCATGTTGCATGATGTGTTTACTACTCTACGTAGCACCACGCTGTCATAATAGGATTCTAGAACTGTGGCATGTCACATCAGCAGTTTCCTTCACCCATGTTCATCAATGTGGCGCGCCTCCTTCACTGACGTAGTCCATTGTGTCATCGGCTTCCACTATAGAGGTGTGCTACTAAGGTGTACCTCCTTCATCATTGCGGCTCATCTTGGTCATGTCTTTCACCGCCCAGGAATTCCGCAAGGGGTCGCCTCCTCATTCGGCCATCGGCTGGGCTGGTGGCCCATGTCTTCTCTACCGGGCATGCAACCGGTGCCATTGCATTATGCCATACCTTCTAGTTTCCCAAATGAAACGCAACCAAATGTGAAAACTGCGGAGGGTCTGATCGATGTTTATTTGGACAACACACTATGGGTTTTCATTAACATGGATATAATTTCAAGAAATGTAAAACTCTTAATTATACAACTAAATCCCCTATATAGTGTTTGTTCGAAGGCATTATAGAAGAGGAAGGATATTTCACGTCCAAAGGTGTTCATCGATGTTCAGTATCAGATTTCATTTCCTCCAATGAACATTTCTCGATATCGTTCTTTATAGGAGCCGAAAGATAATGGTGCTTCATCAGACCATCCCTGCAAATCTCTCCCAATACCAAATCCTTAGATAATATCAAATAGAAGGGAAGGTGGAGATTAACACATCACACAATTGATGTGGTTCATTAATGAGTTTAATTAATGAACCTCTTAACACTCTCAATAGTGCAGTTAAGCAACCCATTATTTCTCCAAATAGTATGATTACACATCATAAGAGTCATGACATAAAATGGATTAATATTTCACTACAGTCCCGCCACTTTTTGTCCAATTATTTAAAGAAGAAACAAATATCCTTTAGATAATTTTTTATTTGCAATGTCCAAAAATTAACCTATTGGTCAAACCCTTAATGGTCAAAATTATTTTTTCCTAATGCGAATATAGGTGTTGCGGATTCAATGGTGCCTCTATATTTTTAATCTGAGCACTGGTTTAATAGATATAAAAATACACTCATAGGTTTATTGAACGAATTTTAAAAAAAGTCCAAAAATCAGTTCCAGGCTCTCTGCGTCTCTGAATAACATGTTGTAAATTTTCATAGACTCATAATAATCCAAACTAATTTAAAAAAAATTATATGGTATTTTCATGTCATTACATTTTCCCCACCTTTTGTATTTTCATCCATGAAAGCTCAACAAAACAAGGGAAACAAATTTTCTTACAGATCATGCATCTGAGCCTCCCACACCCATGTGCCCCCTAGAGGTTCATGTGATTCAACTGAAATCACACCATTGGAATCAACCACCCATGAATTACTTGCTCCTATCGATCCTCTATCTGCATTGGTAACTAGGCAAAAGTTTCCACATCATTGATCTCCAGCTCACCCCAGTCGATAATTTTCGATAGATCATGCACGTAAATCCCTAGATGGGGCACATTTAAAACATTATGCACCCAGTGTATCTGTGGGGGAAGATCTAGACAGTACTCCACCTCACCTACTCTACTGAAATTCTAGAACAATCCGATGATCCTCTGATATAATATGTATCCCCTGAAAAATCATTACAATCCTTTTCTGGGTGAGATCCATATAAAGGCACGATCTCTCTCCATGAAATCGAACGGTCTCCATATCATGTCTGTATAAGACTTATTCTAGCTTTGTATAGTCTTCATGCACTCATTGATGATTTGAATCTTCTTAGGGGTAGCCTGGACTAACCCTGGACACATAAGTGCGGATTCTCTTGGGTCTGTCTAGCATAGAGGTGATCTGTGTGGATGTTTGTAAAGGGCCTCATATGAAGCATTTCCAATGGTGTATTTATAACTATTTTTTTTTTGAACTCTTATAGTGGTAGGTGGACCTCCCAAATGCAGCCAAATTCTAGAAAGCAAGCATGAATAATGTCTTTGACTGTCTGTATGGTCCACTCTATTTGACCATCTATCTAATGATGAATGGCAGTGGTCAAGCGCAGCTATGTTCCAATGCCTCCTATAATCCCTTCCAAATGTGGGATGTAAAATTACTATTTCAATTTAAGACAATCGTATATGTCACCCAGTGAAGACGTACAATGTTATGTACGTAGAGCCGTCCCATACCCTCTACTAATCCCTCTCTCATATGGGAAGGATGTTTGATGACTTCTTGAGTCAATCAATGATCACCTTGATGGAATTGTGGCCCATAGACGTACATGGTATCTATGTCATGAAGTATATGGAGATACCATACCACTTCCATTTAGGCACCTAATGTGGATAAACTAAGCCTCCTGATATATGATGGTCAACATTAACATGATGATAAGTAAGTCATCATGATATGAACTCTACCACAACATACTTCATCCATGGCCACCGGTATTCACACTAGAGGTCCTGGTACATATTCACTACTCTAGGATGTCCCATCAATGTGGATGTGTGGAACTCTCTCATTACCACCTCTAATAGAATCATTAGTACCTTGGTGCATCCTTTGAAGAGAATTCCATGCTACACAACATAAAAAGATCCTTCAAGAGACTATCCTGAGGATATCCGGGAACGTTGGGCCTTGCAGTCAATGTCCCCATGTTGTGCCTCCTGAACTAGTTGATGTATTGAGGGGGTGAAAGAAATAGACTAGAGGTAAGTTGTTGCATCTCAATCCATAATGGATATCTACATCCTGGCTAGCTTCTCTATTTCCATACTCATCAATTGTAGACAAGATATCATGATGACTGTGTTTCCTACTACGTTACCCTTCTAATGAGTATAGACTATCTCAAATTTATAGTCCTGGAGGAACTCTAGCCATCGTTGTTGTCTCATGTTCTGTTCGTTTTAAGAGAAGATATACATGGGACTCTTTTGATTAGGGTAAATAGTAAACCATTCACCCAATCAGGTATTACAACCACATATTCAGTGAAATTTCCATTTCTGCTAACTTTATGTTAGGGTTATAGTAGTTCTTCTCATGCTATCTCAACAGTAGTGAGTCATAGGAAATCACTGATTGATCCTACATTAGAACACATCCTAGTATGGTCCCTGATGCATCACAATAGACTAAATTCCCAAATCCCACTTCCAGAAGCCTCAAAATGGGGGTAATATTTAGTCTCCTCCTCATCTCCTAGAAACACTCCATGAACTTCTCCATACGCAATAATGGTCACACCATCTTTGTCAAAGTTGAAAAGGGAACCTCTACCATTGGGAAGCCCGGTAAAAATCTTCTATAGTACCCAAGAAATCCTAATAAACTCTGCACCTATGTCACACTCTTGGGTGGCTCCCATGAAATAAATACCTATATATTTAATAGATCCACTACAAAACTAGCATCTGAGATGATGTGGTCTAGGAAGTGGACTTCTTGTGTCCATAACTGGCACTTTTAGAGCTTTCAATAAAGCAGGTTCTCTCTTAGTGTATCTAGAACTATCTGTAGGTGTGTGATGTTCTCCTCCTCCGTCGCCGAGTACACCATGATGTCGTCAATGAAGACCACCAGGAAGTGATCTTGGTAAGGCTAGATGATCCTGATCATGAGTCCCATGAATACTTCTGATGCCTTGTCCATGCCAAAAGGCAACACCAAGAACTCTTAATTTCCAAACCAACTTTAAAATGATGTCTTCAGTACATCCTCATATCGTACCCCAAGGTGGTGATAACCTGTTCTGAGGCCTATCTTCGAAAAGAACTTCTCTACCTTCAGCCGGTTGAAGAGATCATAAATCCTCAGCATAGGATACTTGTTCTTCAAGGTCACCTGATTCAGGTGCCGATATTCTATACAAAGCTTCAAACTCTCTTCTGCCTTCTTGGAGAAAAAAACAAGGTTTTCCTGCTATATGTGGACTAGCACTGGGAAATGAACTGAATGTAAATTCACTGGTAAAAAATTTTCACTGAAGAGGGTCTCGAAGTACAATAAGGAGAGTGTCTCCTCACAAATCTGACGCGGCAGCCTCCACCCTCTCCCAATTGCACCTTGAAAAAGACTAGCATCTATGATCTCCATTTGTTCTATTGGTTTCTCAACATAGAAAAAAACATATGGAATAACATCCATCCCGTCCTCAGCTACTGGGGGATCTGTCTCACATTGAAACCTCAGTGGACTTTATCTATGGAATTCATGAAGCACGCTCTGTCAGAGTTCGTGGTCTGCTAGTGGGAATGGTGGATACCGATTCCCCATAGGTTGTGGTGTTGTTGGTACACCACCTGAATGTTCCATAACCATAAGAGGGCCTTGCACCAATGCCTCATCACTCGGTGGGATGTCATTATGTTATATCTCTGGAATCCTTTCTAATTGTCTCTGCGGCAGCATCCTGAAAGAAACAGGTGTTCCATAGTCAATAATTTATACATGGTGAGCAGACATAAAGAGATCAAAAATAAACACAACATTTTCAAAACACAGTCATTGTTTTCTTGTACTGAGTCTGAAATCAGAATTCAAGGAATTGTTGAATGGATATTTCGGGCACCGCACCAACACTGAACTCCCTGAACTGAATCCCAAACTCATGACACATAACAATATTTCCTCTTTGAAAACATAGACTCTATGTTCTTTTAGTATGACTGAATCCTTAATCCATCAGTCATATATCAACTGGAACGATGTCCCTTGAATATGTATTATGATGTTCTGCCATATCATATGGGTTCCATTGCAACAGATTGCATGTCAACCAGATGTCTGATCTGAATATTATAAGCATTTTAGTGCTGAGGTCCTAGTTGGATTTATGGTCTATCCAACTTGGCCAAACTGTAACGTTATCTGAATCTAATGTGGAGTATCTCAAAATGACCGCCTCATCCTTGGAGTTCCAATGTAGTAGATGGTTTGTTAATCAAATGCTCAGTTTAAAATTTATGTCCAATTAAGTGTAACTAGGCTGATAGGGGTCTGGGTCTGGCCCGACCCAACCCAACCCGGTTGAGGTCGACCCTATCCGATTTGTGTCGGCTGAACTAGGTCTGGGCCAAATAGAGTTGACCCAGACCATTTCAACTTTAGGCATGGCCCATTGGTCCAGCCTGAACGTTTCGAGCCACCTGGAGGCGTGGGCTGCTAGGATCTCCCCGTCATACTGTTGCAGGCCAAATCCCTTCACCCCAGACACATCATAGCAGCATCTGGTGCCTGCTGACATGGCCAGGTCCACAGTTCATGTCTCCAACGTCAACCCACATGGTAGGATGGCTTTTCCATGTGGAACAATGATGGGACCACATAATTCTAGAATCGTGGCCCATCCCAGTTGTGACTTCCTTTTCCCAGGCGCTCCATGGGAAGTCGTGTCCACAGCTTCCACCAGCCAGGTGTGACATTGGGGAATGACTCCTTCTGCACCGCGGCCCATCACGGTCACAAATTCTGCCACCCAGTCATGCCACTAGGGTGTGCCTCCTCCTCCGGTAGCTCGCTAGGTTGGTCCCCCGTCCCTTCTATGTCGGGCACATGGCCACTACTACTGCGTTCCACCTAACCTTCCTATTTTCCATGAGAAACGCAACCAAATCCAATAACAGTGGAGGGTTTGGGCCTTGTTTGATTGGCCCACACCCTCCATGTTATCATTAACATGGATAACAGTTCATGAAAAATACAACTCTAAATAAACAATGAAACCCCATACCATGAGTTTTTTGGAAGGCATTGCAGAAGAGGAAGGTGTGTCTGCGTTTGAAGCTGTTCATCGGCATTCTCTGTCGCCTGTCGTTTCCCCCAATGACCGTCACTCAATTATGTTCATCATTGAAGCAGATTGTTTCCATTGATTCATTAGATATTCCTATCCTAGCTCTCCCAAAACCCTATCCCGATCTCATATTAAATAGAGGGGAAGGGGAAGATTTACACATCGCATAAATAATGTGGTTCATTAATGAGTTTAATTAATGAACCTCTCCACTGCCCCAATGGTGTGGTTACACAACCCATTACTTATCCCAAATGTGCGGTTACACAACATAAGAGTCAAGCCATAAAATGGTTCTACATTGTAATACGGTCCCACCACCATGTTCCCAATAGTTTCAAAAATACAAATAAAATAACCTTTAGTTATTTTTTTATTTTTATGTAAAGTCTCTGTGATTAACTTTTTAATCCAACCCTTTCCTATCAAAGTTATGCTTCCATGAATCGAATGTTGGCGCTACGGATTCAATGGTGCCCTTATATTTTTAATCTAACCACCATTTCAAAATATAGAAAACATTTCTTGCACTTTAATTGAATGTACCTAATAAAGTCCAAAAATCAGTTTCGTTCACTCTAGGCCTCAGAATAACGTGCCTTCAATTTCCACAGACGTCTAATAATCCCAATTAATTTAAAATAAATATATGTAATTTTTGGGTCTTTACAAAACCATTTAAGTATTTCTCGTTCTCCAATGCATTTAAGAGCTAACATGGGTTAAACCACCGAAGATTTATCCTAGATTCATCCGTATACATAAATAATGACCATGAACCGTAACATTTTCATAATATATAAAATAAACTTAATGGATGAATAGCATATCCTCAATGCATTAACAAGATAAAAATTAAAGATATTTACATAATAAATATCTTTATAAAACCTTTTTAATACCAAAATACATTAAAATGGAACATGGTATTGATTTCTCTTTTTCAAGAATTTCAACTTGTAGAAAAAGTAAAATATCAAATACTAGTTCGGAGGCTGGAAAACCTGTTTTCACCGCATACCATAAATAAATATTCCTTTTTTCTCATTTAGTAAAACTATTCAGTGGAAAATAATAAATTTTAATTTTTTTTTGAATTTAATTAATTGTCAATGGGGTTGATTATACACTATATAAATGAAGAAGGTGTATAATATTAATATGTCCCTCAATTATAGGATATTGTGACAAATTCCCTTACCTTGAGTCTAACCCATCACATAAAATAATTATAATCGTGAATATAAAACACTTTTTAACTCTTATTTACATGTGTATCTTTTTCATGTTTATAATTAAATTATTATCAATTATTACCATGTTATAAAAAGTACATATTTATTAAGTTTATGTTAGATTTTATGTTCACATTTGGTACTGATGTCGAAAATGAACATGTTTTGATGAAAATTTTCCATGGGCTCATAAGTCCATTATCTCTAAAACAATTTCCTAATATAATAATAACATTTATACATCATTTATACTGTTAAATCAAAAAATTTATTTATGGTATATAAAATTTATAACATTATATTCAAGAATACAGTAGGATGTCTGTATGCATGAGTATCATTTTACATTTTCCATTGATCATTATGGAAATAAATTATTTCTTATTTTACCATTACTAAATTATTATAATTTTGTTAAAATCATATTAAAAAATTATATATATATATATATATATATATCATACAGGTGATGTGGTGAATAAAAATGATTCACATCGCATAGTGGAATAGACAATTGACTATTACACATGATCAAAATTATCATTTTTCTCTGTATAGAATGTAAAAAAATTGAAATATTATTCTTTAAAAATGATAATTATTTCATTAATATCATATATTATTGTAAATTTATTTAATCAGTATAAATATTATATATAGATGGTAAGGAAAAAAACATTATCGGTTCGCGAGGCAGTAGTTTACCATACACATGAACGAAATGTTCATTTCATATTTGATGAAATTAGAGATTGATATAAGTGATGATAATAAAAAAATAGTATCACTATATATTTAGTATATTTTAGTTATCAATTCATCATGTATGTTACATCCCAAGTAAATAGAGAATAATAAATTCTAATATATATTAATATTTTTGAATTAAATATTAATTTTAGTTTAAAGTGGATTCTATGATCAATGGTGTACTCGATACACAACAACGAATGTCATTGAAATGTTATGTGGCACATTATGCTGATTCATACAGAAAAATAATAATATAATATTATTTTAAATGGTATTTAATTCCTACCTGTTTTATTGGTGGGAATGAATATAACTAACTACCATATGAATATACATGTTTGTTAAATGTTTTTACATTTATCTAATAAATGATAGAGGCTTAAAATGTGAATGAATGTAATTTTAAGCATAAATACTCTAATATTCATTAAAAGGTACATTTACCACATTTTGATGGAGAACCCACATTTAATATATTTTTGGTCACTTTTATATGATATATTTTACAAAGTATAATTCTTATTTAAAATCCAGACATAAAAACTTATGTTGGGTAAATTTTTGGTATTTTTATGATAAAATAAATTTTTAGTGAATAGAGAAAATACTATATGTTATTTCAAAACTAATTTTTAATATAATTAATTTATATGGATACATTATCTTTTTAATTTTTTTTAATGTTTAATTAGATTATATTTTTACCATTTAGTTCAGTTTTGGTCATTGTATTTGATTTCACCTAGAAATTTGACATAAAAAAATATCAATCTTTTGATAGTAATTATTTTTTAAAAACACGTTTTTTTTGTTTTGACAACAGGTATTAATTTTAAATTAAATAATGAAAATTATACATTTTTAATTTTTTAAAATAGAAATATTTTTGAATTTGGAATATCAAATATAGCTAAGGCTGGATTATTGGTATTTTTTCAAAAACCATCAATTTTTGATGAATAGTAAAAACACTAAGTCGTAGTTAAAAAAACGACGACTTCATATAAATAATATTTCACCACTTTTGTGAATGGAATTTCAGAATTCCGAAATATATGGATGTTATTAGTAAGTAAAATGTGGTTCAATAAATTCAAATATTTTTTTGGGGAATAATAACTTTTGACTTTTATTTATCGAGGTTAATGGTAAATAGTGTAATTCAACGTATAAATAATAGGAAAATAATATAAAATTACATTAACACTTGTACTAACATTATTTTATGAGCCATGACTAACCAGTACAATCCTTCGGTGTGATGTTTGGTCAAGGAAATCTTGTTGTTTAAGATAATGACATTAATAACTTTTTTTTAAAGTAAAAAATAAAAATATCCTAAACATGTATAGTTTTTTAAAAAAATTACTGTGGGGTTTTATAATTGATATATTTGACTATATGTATTCATTTTAAATCCAACAATATTTCCTAAATCATGGTATTTTATTTATAATTTTTATAAATCAAATATTTAATATTATTTATGACACAATAATGATGCAGTGTATACCTCATTAATGAATGATTTAAATAAATAAGATTATAAAAATTAAAACAGCATCAAAAAACAATCCATTTCTTATTTGATGATTTTATTCTGATTTATAGTCTTCTTATCTTTGTCTTTGATAAGTTATAGAACTTTAAAAACTGACAATTATTACAAAATAGAATAATATTTTTAAAATTTCATAAAGTCCCTCTCCACCCCCTTGTAAAAAGACCTCATCTCTAACCAATTACTCACACCTATCAAGACCCATGGATTTTACATACTCTAACCAAATAATATCTCAATATCTCTCTATTCCACCTAGATTCCTTACCTTATGAAGAAGGAACATCATGAAATTGTTTTGGTTAAAAGAAAAGGGAGTTAAAAATTTTAATGGTAACATCTTCTCTTAACTTTTTTTCCTTTTTTTAGTTCTCCCACCCCTTAAATAATTTTATTCAATTACTTTATGAAAAAATAGAATCCTAAATAAATTAGTTTATTGATATTTTAAGGATTCTAATTACACTGACACACACCTCTGTCTAATGGGTAAAGAACATACTGTTTCTCTTGACGGTGAACTACAACCTCACAAAACAATGATTGTTTAATCTTCTCCTACCACCTCCTATGGTGGAAATTAAGAGGGAAATATACTTACTTGTGATATATATTATATCTATACTGTCTCTATACTAATTTAATTCTTATTTATAGCCTGCCATTATGATTTCCATAATGTGTAAATATGTAAATTTCCTTTAAAAAAGTGTCGACTAGCACCCCTTCCATGTGTTATGGATCATTCATGCCACTTGTAGAACATATAAAGGATGGAGTTTCTGAAATTATATATTATATTACATAGGAATTATAATATACCTATGTATAATTAATTTTTCAATCCACTAAAATGAGAAATAGAAATTAACGTATCATTCATTCATACTTATGACTTAGCATATCCCTAAATGGTGCATTTCATTTCTTATTTTAAAATGAAATGTAATTTAATAAATATATACACATACTGGATATATATATATGAAATATATGATATCTAAATCATGAATATCATTATGGAGATTGTGTACTTTTGATCTCATGGAAAACTTGTAAATATAATAACTACATTTTTGACTCAAGTACCAAATATCGACAAAACAACTATTTTTAACATAAATTATTACATAATGTTTATAAAATTGTAATAAGTGATATAAAAGAAATAATAAAAATGAAAAAAATATTAATAAATTATAAATTAACATTAGTTTATTATTATGGAGATTAATAAAAAAATGTGTCACGTCAAACAAGAGGTAAGGGACTTCATCTCAATCTCCATTCATTGGTGAAAGTTTTTTAAACATGACTCTATTTTATACATTGTATATATACATTTTATTTTTAATTTCTTTCAAATGGAATACATTTCTATTATACGTTTTAATAAATGACAAAAAAGTATACTACTTTTTAACGTAAGTGGTGAAAATGAACGTTTTTACCACCGCAAGTATTATTTGATCTTTGGTTCCTAAACAAGCTATAATGTTTTTTTAAATAAAAAAACCATACACCCTTTTTAAATATTTTGGTTTTGAAAATTATTTCTATAAATAATTGATTATTTCAATATCATTAAATTATATATTATGATTTAAATGTTAAAATGTTATCTATTCATTATTCTTTTTTTATGTGTTATGAATATGTTATGGTTCTTTGGAATTATTACATATATAGGCGGTTATGTGATAAACCAAGGGAGGGATAGCCCGAGATCGATATTCAATGAAATGGGTAATGTGATAGAGGTAAAGAATAATGTTTCTTCTAAGAGATTTATGCAATAGACTGTGATGGGTATTCCAAATGTAACTCTCTACGTAGCTGTGAAAGCTAAAATGTAAATATGTTTTGGATGCCACAAGATACCTTTATTATTTATGTTTTCTATGGGTAATTCAAAATTCTTAGGATTTAATGAGATATGTTAATTTTTTTTGTTTTGATGGACTACTATTTTCATTCTTTATTATGTAACACTTACTGAGATTTTTATACTCATCCCGAATATTGAAATGCTTTTCACGTGAATTAAAAATGAATAGGGACAAAATGTGATCAAGGAAATGTCATGTAGTCTAAAACACGGAACTAGAAATGATACTTCTTTTCAAGAGTTTTTATTTTATGAAAAAATTGAAATTTATTAGAAGTTTATACTTTATAAATTTTTAGATTTATTGTAATAGTTATGGCCTAAATCTCTAAAACATTAAACCTGAAATGATCCTTAGTGTGAATTATCCATTTACATCAAAATTAAGTACTGTTTTATGGCTGGGTCCTTAAAGTCAGTATAAAAGGTCGGTTTAGACAATATTAGGAGTTAGAATACTTTTAAATTAATGTATAGGAATTAATTTATGGTAAGATTGATATGATATAGCATTTAAATATTACCATGTTTCATCGCCTCTAATATTTATATTCACAAAATGGTTTTACATGATGGAAACATGGAATCTATAATGGGACCACATGAAGAGTACGAAAAACATCCAAATCAGTAACATGAGATGGTCAGAATGTGAATTGAATAGTTTGTTGTAGTGATGGAACAATTAACTCATGATATTAATGGTGGTTGTATCCATGCATGAGATCGTCCAGATGAACCATAGAGGAACATGTCAGTAGTGGAGAATTTCATGAAGCAACATCCCCCATCATTCATATGATAATTTGACCCTATGCTATCAGAATGGTGTATTATAGAAATAGAAATAATTTTTGATGTCATAGGGTGTTCTGAACATCCAAAGGTTATTCTCATTGTTTGTTTTTTTGAAGTTGAAGCGGATCTGTTATGTTTGATGGTGAAAAATATCAATGATAGAGAGTATATTGATTCTCTATAGTAGGATGAATTCAATGGTATGATTATTGAGAAATAATTTTCCTAAGGTAGTTCATCTTAGGATAAAAAACAATTCTTGGAATTGAGGCTGATGGATTACTAAATAGCTACTTATGAAGAAAAATCCACTTTAATGGCAAGGAATGCCATAATTTGTTTGAGAGATCTTGATAGTAAAATCAACTATTTTTACTGAATATTTAATCCAATAAAATGAAGGATTTTTTTATAGTGAGTTAAAATGTTATGAAAAACTTGTTTGATGTGTGGAGAAGGTGGACATGGAGATTTTCAATGATAAAGTGTTCTTTATCAGACAACTGAATAAGAGGTTGAGGTTGTCGATGAAAGGGAATAACTCTTCAAAAATGTATCCTGGTAAGAAACTTATGTTTAAATTTTGTGAAAATTGTGGTAAATAACATACTGGGGAATGTATTTTTAATTCTGGTAAGTGATACCGATGTAGTAAAATGGGACATAAGGCTCGTAATTGTTGTAAAAAGATAGGGTTAATGGTATGAAAAAATCTGATTTATAATCAGTAAATTGTTTTAAGTGAAATGAAATGGGTCATTATGAAACTGAGTGTCCAACAAAGAACATAACTACGGGAAAGAAGCCAAACTATAAGTAGAAAGGGGTGGTGGAGTCTTTTTCAACATCATTAGTAGATGAGGGGCCATCAAATTTAGTAGTATAAGGTAAATTGTTTGTTTGTTCCGATTATGCCAATGTTTTGTTTGATTCAGGGTCTACACACTCATTCATTTCTAAGTTGTTTTCTAGTAAATTACGAATTCAATATCAAGGATTGAATACTCAACTTATTATAAAAACAACGTGGGGAATGTTGGGATAAAAAGAAATTATACAAATATTCAGTTCCTTCTGTACGGAGAGAATATACCCGCAAACATTATTATTTTGTGTCTAGTAGATTTTGATGTTATTTTGGGTGTGGAATTACTTTCTATTTATCATGCAATGATTTACTATTTATCTAATGTGGTTTCTATTCAGAATGATTTTTACATTCTGTATAAGTATGAACCCATAAATTTGATAATATATCAGGAAGCTGAG
Source organism: Viscum album (assembly GCA_963277665.1). Classification (NCBI taxonomy): domain Eukaryota; kingdom Viridiplantae; phylum Streptophyta; class Magnoliopsida; order Santalales; family Viscaceae; genus Viscum; species Viscum album. The sequence goes on from OY728121.1 coordinate 505,763,732, forward strand.
AAACTAGTAAATGATGGAAAAATACTACCTTGCACATATTGTAGAATATAATGGATCAATTCAGATTAATGATGTGACATTGTTAAATGAGTACCTTATTCTTTATCCTGAGTATTTTCCTGGTATAATACTTGATACAGATTTTGAATTGACTATTTACATTGTTCATTATGGTATTCCAATTTCAAAACCCCCTTATCGAATTTCTCAAATTGAACTTGTAGAGTTAATGAAGCAATTGCATGAGTTATTAGGTAAAGGTTTCATTCGACCTAGGACATCAACATGGGGTGCTTCTATATTGTTTATTTAAAAGAAACATTATTCAATGAGACACAACATTTATTATAGAGCCTTGAATAACATCACTGTTTTGAACAACTATCCTTTTCCTAATATCGATTATTTGTTTTACCACCTCTAGGGGGATCTATAAAATTTTAAAATATTGATTTGACGTTGGGGTACGATCAATTGAAAGTAAATGAAGTGGATATTTTGAAGACCATTTTTCATACTATATATTTCCATTATAAATTTTTTCGTTATTCCTTTTGGGATGACCGATTCACCCTCTATATTCCTTGATCATATGAATACAGTTATCCATGTGTTTTTGGATAAGTTTTGGGTCGTTTTTATTAAGGATATTTTGGTTTATTCTATAATAAAATAGGATGATGAAAGATATTTAAGTGATTTCTTCCAAATAGTGAAGGAAAGGAATCTGGTTGATAAATTTAGTAATTGTGAGTTTTTGTTACAAAAACATCCATTCGTTTGTCACATTTCTTCAAAAAATGGAAGAACTGTTGATCCTTATAAATAGGTTGTCGAAGAGTGGCCAATACCCACAAATATAACTTAAATTCATAATTTTCTTAGTTTGAATGGTTATTACCAGAGTTTTGATGAAAAGTTTTTACATTTATCTATTTTAATGACTATGTTAACTTGAAAATGTGTTATATTCATTAGGAAAAAATAATGTGGTGATTGTTTTCAGTAATTAAAATGATGATCGGTGAATGCTTCTCTTTTGGAATTACCATATATAAATGTTTAGTTTGTTATCTACAGTGATGATTTGTTGAAATGAATTGGTTGTGTCATTATACAGAATAATCATGTAATTTCTTATGCTTCACTTCAGTTGAATCCTCATGAGTTAAATTACCCCACACCTAATTTTGGAATTAGCTATTGTTGTTTCTGTTTCAAAAATTTATAGGCATAATTTGTATAAAGTAAAGTGTGAAATATATACTGATCACACAATTCTGAAGTATATATTCAATCTAAAATAAATTAACATCATACATTGGAGATGTCTAGAATTAATAAAGGATTATGATTGCACAATTCATTACCATCCAGGAAAGGAAAATAATGCGGCTGATTATTTGACTCAAAAAAGTGATGCTACATTAACCTTGTTGCATTTGGAACAAGATCCTTTGATTAAATACATGATGAACTTTGGCATAGAATTTGTTGTTGTTGGTAATTCGTTTGTTTTGTTATAGGTTTCATTGAAATATTATCTCTAAGATAGAATTAATCAATCACAAAAGGAAGAATGTGAGTTACCAAAATTGGTAAAGTTTGTTCAGAAGGGTATGTAGCCTAATTTTAACAATGATAATGATTTTATTTTGATATTTAGAATGAAATTATGTGTGACTTTTGATTAAATGTTGAAGAATGATTTTTTATTTTATTCTCATAGTTCTTTGTTTTTTGTTTATCCTAGTATTATTAAGATGTATAGAGATATTTGGGAGTATTACTCATCAGAAAGAATGAAAAGTGAAACTTCTAATATTACACTGATGTGTTTGACTTTTCAACAGGTTAAACCAGAGTAGCAGTTACTAAATGGGATGCTTCAGTATATACTAGCAATAGAGTGGAAATGGGAAAATATATCTATGGACTTCAATTTAGGATTACCGAAGACATCTCCAGGTAATTATGCAATCTGGGTTATTATTGATCGATTGACAAAATCTACTCATATTATTCATTTTATAAATACTTGTTATTCAAATCAACATTCTCTATGTTATGTTTATGAGATAGTCATTTTTCATGGGGTTATCATCTCCATTTTATCGGATCGTGAACCTGGGATTACATTTAACTTTTAGAAAGGCCTATAGAAATCATTGGGTACTGAATTAAATTTTAGTACAATTTTTCATCCTCAATCAGATGGGAAGTAAAAATGGACAATTTAGTCCTTGGAGGATATTTTATGTGCTTTCTCAAGGTATTAATAGATAATTTTGGGATAACATCTTAGTTTGGTTGAATTTACTTACAATAATAGTTTTCATTCTAGTATACAGATTGCAACATTTGAGGGATTATATGGTAAGTGGTGTCAAAATTCTGTTTTTTGGGAATGATATAGTTGAAAGGAAGTTAATGGGACAAGAATGGTAGAAGATATGGAATAAAAATTTATATTGACTTAGAAGTTCATGAGAACAGATCACAGTTGGTAGAAATTTTATACTGATAACCAGAAGACAAATGTTTCTTTTAAGGTAGGTGATCATGTCTAATGTTTCTCCATAGAAAAGTGTGATGAGTTTTGGTAAGAAGGGAAATCTGAGTCTGAGGTTCATTGGACTCTATTAAATCTAGGAGAATGTTGGATCAATTTCCTAAAGAGTGTCTTTACCTCCTTGTTTATCCCAGGTATACTATTCTTTTCATTATTCAATTTTGAAAATGTATTTTCCATGTCCAAATCTTGTTTTGAGTCCAAAAGTAGCTCAATTGGAAGAGAATCCCTCTAATGTGGAACCACCTACTCATATTCTTGACCGGAGAAAGAAAGTGTTGTGGAATAAGATAATTCATCAGTTAATGGTTTTTTTGAAAAACCATATGGATGAAGTGGTAACATGGGAATCAGAAAATTCTATGATGGATAAATACCCCGACTTATTTGATAAGTGAAAAAATAGCAAGGATGCAATTTCCAAAATAGGGGAAGGATATATCATGATATTTAAATAAAGAATAATAAATTTTCATATTTTTTAATATTTTTTAATTATATTTTAATTTTACCTTAAAAGGGATGTAATGTTTGATAGCGTACCCGACAAAAAACTATGTGTTTCTTTGAAATCTTTTGTTGAACAAATGCTGAATCATACAAAAAAATAATAATATAATATTATTTTAAATGGTATTTAACTCATAGACGCTGTTTGGCCAGAAATGAACAGAAATAACTAAAATATGAATATATATGTTTGTTAATTTTTTTACATTTATCCTATAAAATTTAGAGGTTTAAAATGAGAATGAATCAAATTTTAAGCATAAAAAATATAAAATTCCTTAAAAGGTCAATTTGACACCTTTTGATGGTGAGCCATATTTTAATATAGTTTTGGTCACTTTTATATGTTCTATTTGAAATAATAATATTCTTCATCAATTATTGGGTCATCAAAATTTTACTTTGGGTAAATTTTTGTTATTTTTCTTATAAAAATCATTTTTAATGGATAGTGAAAAATGTTGTATTTTAATTCGAAACGTCCATTTAATATAATTTATTTATATGGTTAGATTAAATTTTAAATTTTTATTTAATGTATAATAAGATTATATTTTTTCAATTTAATCCAATTTTGGTCATTGTAAGTGATTTCACCTTGAAATTGGATATAAACAAAAGTCAATCTTTTGATAGTTATTATTTCTTAAAAATAAGCTTTTTTTGTCAATGGGAATTAATTTTAAATTAATTAATGATACTTATATGTTAAGAATTTGGTAATTTAGATATCATTTTTGAATTTGAAATATCAAATATATCTTAAGCTGAATTTTTGGTATTTTTATGAAAACCTAAATTTTTGGTGAATAATGAAAACACAAGTTGTAGTTAAAAAACAGACTACTTATTTTAAATGAAATTTTAAATATTTTTTTTAATTTAACCTCAAAAATCCAACATATATGGTTTTTATCAGTAAGTAAAATGTTGTTTTAATAAGATAAAAATACTTTTTGTGGAATAGTAACTTTTGACTTTTATTTAACTCGATTAAAGGTAAATAGGTTAATTCAAAGTAAAAATAATAGTATAATATAATAAGATTACCATAAAACATGTTCTATCATTATTGTATAAGTCATTTCCAACCAATAAAATCCATGGGTGAGATTTTTGGACTTTAAATTCAATTTTGGTAACATAATGACATTAATACATTTTTATTTGAAGTAAAAAATACAACATAAACATGTATTGTTTTGATAATAAAAATTAATATGGGGTTATATAATTGAAATTATTGACTATAAATATTAATATGAAATTTAAAGCTATTTCCTACATCATAATATATTATTTATAATTTTTAGACATCATATAAAAAAAATTAATAATGACAGAATAATGTTACAGTTTTTCCCTCAGTATTGAATGATTTTAATATCTAATTGTATAAAAATTAAAAAATATCCAAAACCATTAAAATTCTTATTCAGTAATTTTATTTCAAACAAGTGTCATATTATCTTCGAAATTAATATGTTTTGGACCTTCAGAAACCATAAATCATTATATAATAAAATAATATTTTCAAACATTCTTAAAGAGCCCACATCCCCCTTTTAAAAATCCATCTCCTCGAACCCATTACTCACAGCTCTCAATCCACTTGGCTCATCAAAACTCTACCCAAATAACCTATAATGATCCCTTTATTCCACCTGAATCCTTACTTTAGATAAAATTCACTTCAAAAAATTCTTTAGTTTCAAACAAAAGGGAGTTAGACGATTTAAGGGTAACGTCTTCTCTAATGTTCTTTTCTCTTATTTTACTTTTCTAAACCCATAAACTAATTTTATTCCTTTCTTTTATAAAAAAACCAGAATCCATAATATACTTGGCCTTTATTATGAGAATAATTTGAACAAAAATTACATACCCATCCGTCTAATGGGTAAAGAACATACTTTTTCTGTGGACGGTGAACTACTGCCTCATGAAACAATATTTGTTCAATATTATCTTACCCCCTTTTACGATGGCCATTACTATGGCACTTTAATTACATGTGAAATATATTATATTTATATTGTCTCTATACATATTTATTTTTCATTTATAGCATAACATTATGGTTTCTAAAATTGGTAAATATGATAATTTCATTTGAGTAAGTGCGAACTACCTCCCCCTAAAATTGATATGACTCAATAATGCCATACATGGAATCTATAAAGGATAAAGTTAATGAAATTATATATGATATTATACTATAATTATAATATAACTATTTTGTATTAATTTTTAAATACGTTAAAAAGAAAAATAAAATTAAAGTTGTGTTCATGCGTACATACAGCTTACTGGCTCCATGCATGGTTCATTTCTTTTATTATCACCAAATGATATATAATATTATAAATACATATATATTCTGGATAAATATGATAAATATGATATATAAATCCGGAATATAATTCGAGAGATTATGTGATTTTAACCATATGGACAACTTTTAAATATATGAAGTTCATATTAGACTCAAGTACCAAATATCGTCAAAAAAACCATTATTTACATAAATGATTACATAATGACTATAAAATGGTAATAAGTGATATAAAATAAATAATTGACAAGAATTTTTTTTAATCAATTAGAATTTAAATTTAGTTTATTATTCATGAGATTAAAGAATGAATGAGATATGTCAGACACGAGGAAAAGAACTTTGTCTCAATATCCTTTCATTGGGGAATATTTTGTTTTATACACGACATACGTTTATATGGTGTATAATCATCTTTTACTTTTAATTTCATTCAAATAGAATATTTTCCTACAAGTATTTTTACTTAATGGAAAAAAATAATATTACTTTTTAATGTAAGCAGTGACAACAACCTTATCTGCAGCCGTGATTGATATTTAAAATTTTGCTTCCATGACAAGATGTATTGATTCTTTAATGAAAATAAATACCATATACCATTTTTACGTATTTGGGTAATTAAAATGTTATTGAGAACGAATTTATTATTTCAATATCTTTAAATGATATATTTTGATTGAAATATTGAAATGTTATCCTTTACAATTTTTATATGTGTTATGAATATTTTATAGTTCTTGGTAATTTTTACATATACAAGTGGTTCAATGATAAAACTAGGGTATGTTAGCCTGGGATAGCTCTCCAATGCATTGGATAACCTGACAGTGGTAAATGATTATTTCTCTCCTAATAGTTTAAGGGAATATAATGTGATGTGTATTCTAAATGTAAATCCCTACGTAGTTGTGAAAGATACAACGTACGTATGTTATGGATTCCACAAGTTACCATTATGATTTATTTTTTCTATGTGTTATTCAAAAATCGTATTATTTCATGAGGTGTGTTAAAACCACATATTTTTTGATTTAATAATGTATTGTTTCTTTATTTAATAACCCTTACATATATATTTATGCTCGTCCCAGGTTTTGAAATGTTTTTCATCGGTCATAAAGTTTAATAGGGTCAAGGATGGGATAAAGGAAAAGTAATTTTGTCTAAAACATGGAACCAGACAAGACTTCATTTTTCATGAGTTTTTATTTTCAGAATGAAATGGAAAATTTGTCATAGTTTCTACATTGAAATTTTTGATATGTAATATAATTGTTATGGGCTAATTCTTTAAAACTCTGAACATGAAAAGATTCTCAATATGAATTATCCATATAATTCAAGATTATGTAATGTTTTAAGGTAGGGTCCTAAAAATGTATGAAATATATTTAATGGAAATTTAATAAGAAATAAAATAGATACAGTTAAAAAATGTTACCTCTTATTTTGTTGATCAACTTTGAAGAACAACATAACAAGATTAACATGGCTATTCTGCCCAAAATAAGTCCAAAAGATTGTGTGGAGGGATTCTAGGTAGGTATTTGGGTAGATCATGGATAAACACAACATTTCATGAAGTTTCAGTATTATAGAAGAGTGGGTAAATTTATACATGTATTGAGTTTCTTTTAAATGTTATCTTGTTCGTTTTACTCTTAGAATTTCCCTTTTAATTTTAAATTTTTTAATAACATTTTGAATATTTTGAGGCTATAAATATTACAAAAATGTGTAATTACCAATAATTTGAAGCATTATATACTTTTTTACTATATTATATATACTTTTTAGTTATAATTGAATTTTATTAATTTTAGGTTATTTAATATATTACTATTTTTTTAAAAACATCAACTATGTCTATTTTGACACTATTCAATTTATTGAATTTAAATAATTTTCAAAGAGAGAGTTAACATATAGAAAATAAATTAATAGACTAAAAACATGTCCTAATCACCAATAAAATTTTTTAATGGCCTAAAATATTTCAACTTTTATTTATTTTAATATTATTAGTATCATTAATTGGACACTTCCATATATAAATCTATTATTTAATTATGATTATTTCCTAACTAAATTCAATTATTTGTTTCCTAAAAATTATAAATAAATTACCATCGTGTGAGTAATCATTTTATATTTATAATAATATTTATAGTCAAGTATATCACTTATATAACTCTGTATTATTATTATTTTAGTAATAAGAGAAATGTTTATGAAATTTATTGTTATATTTTAAATAAAATGTTATTAATGTCACAGTCACACTGAAGTGGCTTCCAAAGGCCACAATTTTGACTGATGTATTATATGGTTTAGTCATCACACATCCAAAAATAATAGGATAAGTGTCACGGTATATTTTAAATATTATAATATTATTTTACCATTATTTACCGGATATACCACTGAAACAAGGTAAATAAAATACTAATGTTACTATTTACCTAAACATTTTTTTTAATCCATTTGGATAAAATTTTAAAACTAAGTACAACCTTGCATTTCTATTTTTAAAAATTCAATTCACCAATGTGGTTACATTAGGATTAAAATTAATCCCATTGATATATCGAGAAAACATGGTTATTGAGTAAAACATTCTAAATTTCACATTGTTTTTCTATTTATCATAATTCTAGTTTACATCCAATGAATTAAATTGGATAAAAAATAATATTCCAATTGATCCTTAATAATGTATTAAATTATAATATAACAATATAAATTAATTAGAAAAAAAGATAAATTTTAATTAAAATACATTATATTTCTCTATTCATTAAAATAATGAATAATAAATAAAAAATACAAAAATACAAAAATTTATTTTTTGATGTTCCATATACAAATAAGAAGTTTGGATTGTATAATATAATAGAATGTTTTTTGGAAAACACAGATTTAATTTGGGTTTTCCATGTAAAAGGCAGTAAAACTACCTTATAAAAATATTACAGTATTTATGATTAAAATTTTAATTATTCTCCTTTTATGCATCTAAAATTTATTAGTGGAATGAACCAAAATTACTAAAAAGTTTTAAACATAATATAATTATTATTTTTTCATTTCTACCAATACAACAGCTAGGAAATGGAAACTATTTAATATAATAATATTAATAATGTATTATTTTTATTATATCAATGTATTGTGTGTAAAATAATATTTCTAAGAAAACCATTATTTCATGTTTGGTGAGTTATCAGAAATAGAATCAATTATAAATTAAAATTTCAATATAATTCAAACATATTAATTAATATTGATGGTCTTAGTTTATAATTTAATTGGATGATACAATCTCAGAGACGAGAAAACATGTGAAATCATACATCCCATATTGTTGTTTCCAGAACACTCATTGGACATTGATGATAATGTTTTGAACTAACGATAATATGTATCAATCTTGATTATCCTATAATTTTGTTTCCCTACCTCACCTCATGAGGATTATTAATAGGTATTGTGTTCACAAATACATTTATTTTCATATATCATAGTCTATTATCATAAGAAAATATACTACTCGTAGAAATTAATTGCATTTCAAATTATTTTTGTCTTATTTATATCCCAACATACATGTTTTATAACATTATATTTTTTGATTTTATATATACAATATTTTTACTTATATGATTATTATAGAGTAGGAATTATAGATTATTTTAATCATAAAATGTCTCCAACTATATTATTAAACATTACTATATCTATCTACATGTCTGAAAAGAATTTTTATATTCATTATTATTTTAGAAAATGTGATTGAAACAGATCATCATAGTATAAAATCATTAGATATGACTCTACATAGATATTTTTTTAGTAATATATATAATTAATAACAAAATTTACTCATGGATCCCTGATTTTCTTAGTCATGTCCCATATTCATAAATTATAAGTACGATATTCCCAATTTTTACCTATACGTTTAAAAAAATATTTCATTTGTTACTCATCTACATAAATATTTCTGTAATTCAACCCATTACACTCATAATAACTCCTTGGTATTTAGATGCACCATATATTTTGGATGATTAAAACATATTAAACTTTTTTGGTTAAATTTTCCTAATAGAAGGTGTTCATGAAATCATATTTATTTGAGGGTTTTATTATTTTCGAAGAATGCATTCGATTTCTAAAAGGTATGTCTAGAATATGCTATCACACTCACAACTGAACATGTGTTAATATTAAAAACAATTCAAAATTACCTTATTCGTTATTCTTGTTATTAATTTCTTTTCCTCATGTAGAAAAATTAACTAAAAAATCATAAAGAAAATAAAATTCCATTAATTTTCATGAGATTCTAATATAGGATTATATATTTAAACTCAATTGATCAACTCTGATCTAGGGGTATCATACATGAGTATGGTCTTGACTCATGATGTATATATTAAATAGTCTAGTGTGTCCATATATTCTATGTGTTCTTCATTAATAGGTCATGTAACAATACATAAAAAATCATAATCAATAATAAATCAATACTCGCTTGTAGGTGATGGGGTCAGAGTAAGTGATATGTAAATAATTAACATATGTAAACACATTTCATTGATGATATAGAATCAATATATATTGAAAAAACTATCAAAAAAAATAATTTTAATATTTAAAATATCACATAAAGTTATAATAAATAGTAATCTAAAATAAGACCAAATATTATTGATCAACGTTAAAATCTTATATAAAAGTAAATTAATATCAAGAAAATATTAAAATGTAAAACATTTATTTGTTACATAATTTAAAAAATTAAATCAATATTTTTAAAAAATAATTTATTTAAAATTGTTCCAAAGAATTATTTACTTTTAAAAAAATAAAATTAGTCAATTTATTTACAATTTATACAAATATTAAATTATTTTTCTGAATATAGATTTATTTATTATATTGTAATGTAGATTTTATAAATTAAATTTTATTTTATTAAAATATATATTGTCTCAAATCTCGTCCAAAAAAAATTTCAGGTTAAGTCGAATTCATGTAAGAACATTTTGACCCAAGAAGACACCATGTGGTGCCATTATTTCCCAGGTAAACCCAACCGGACATGTTCATGGTTTAGAAAACCACCCCTTACCCATTTTAAGTCAAACTGGCCCGGTTGGGGTTCAATCTGATTGGTGGGTCGAACAAGGGAATTCATGGTAGTGATGAACACATTAGGGTTCACTAATGGGGGAAACACTTGGAAAGGGGAGGGGTCTCTAGTGACATAATATGGAGTTGGTCTGTAGGGGACACTAATGGATGCCTATCAAGGAGGACATACCATACAGGGTTTGGAAAGATATCATCAGCAGGATGATTGCAGTGTTGTTCATAGTGGATAGTCCATCTTGGCCTAGAAGACTGGTGTGGTCCATTCCATCAAGAACATGGTATGAGGACCGATGTGAGTGACCATAGTGATGTATAGAAATATAGGTAAGACAGAAGGAGATGTTAGTTGGGGCAATTGTGGGATGACAGAATTGTCAGAGAGGGAGATTTCCTCACAAAGTGGGTAGACTCTGACTTATTGTTTCATAATTAATAGTTCATAAACATTTCAATATATTAATAATTTTTTATTAATGATATCTTAAGTCCAATATCATTGAACTAATTTAAAGGATATGGATCATGATGGTCGCATTCAGAAATTATTCCATATGATTCACATGAGAGCTAGTAATCATATGCATCATCATTGTTATTTTCCCTACTGAGAGAAATGGCGAGTGTCATACTGATACTAATCTATTGTAACCATCATAATTTCTCAATATATTCGTCGATCAAAAAATCCATCTAAAATTACAATCCATTGCACAAAGAGATGATTCTAGAATGATTTTGAGTCATGTACTAATCGAAATATTGACAAAAAATTATATTGTTGATGAAAAAAATGAAGAATGTGGGTGTATTATATGAATCATTCAAAATGGTAATGACCATCTTCCATGATTGATTTTCCTTACTAAATTTACATTATTACAATTAGTGAATGTCAAAATTATATTTAAAATTAAACCCAATAATCCATACAGATACACCAATACCCAAAATACAATCAATCCTTGCATCATTCTATTATTATATATATTCAAATACATTTTATGAATAATAAATAAGGGTCATGTCCAAATAAAAATATTTCCAAATTTTTGGTTTCTTGATCATTGGTGAATAATTTTTGTTGTTGTTGTATATGACATCCTTGTATCCCATTTCACATAGATTGAAGATCCATCATCTAATCTAGCATTCTCTTTTAATATATCATCCAATTATCTCTAATGAATCCACTAAATTTGATGGGATATGTGCATAACCATGAAAATAACATGTAATAAAATATTTATTGAGGTATATTAGGTTTTTGAATCATGTTATAAAAATTAACAATTTTAATTAATTTATTTTATTAAATATCCCATGTCTTCACATTATGGAAACTCATGTATCTAAAAAGTGGTTATGTAAGAACTTTGCTAGAACCCATTCAATGAACTCAGTGGTGGAATCAGATTTCTGATCTAAGACTCCATTTAGCTCATATTCCACTATTTATAGAAAAATAAGAACACATAATTTTAAATATTATAAACTATTTCCATAAATTTATTTCTAGACACATTGGGACTAATAGTCTAAAATTCTCTTAGCACCTATCTCTGTAAATAATTCATATAATGAAAGAGATCAAAGAATTATTCTGAGTATCCCAGGGTTCCCCGATGCTGGCCTCGACCATCTTTTTTGGACCAATGATTCTTCAGGCGAGTTCACGGTGAGATCTGGGTATAGACTGGCTCTTGACATTCACTCTCGCGACCGAGATTAGGTACCATGGAAAGATCTTTGGAAGCTCAACGTCCCACAAACAATTCGCCAGTTTTGGTGGAAGCTGTCCCCGGGCACCGTCCCTACCATGATACTCATTGTTTACCGACATATGGCCACTGCTGAATCCTGCCCTTTTAGCCTGAATATTCCTGAAACCCCTTGGAACACCATCTTTCACTACCCTGGAGCCAAGGAAATTTTGAATAAAGGGGAATTAGCTTCATATGCATCACTGGAAATTGGCTCTGACAAACCCGATCTTCTGATGTGCAGGTGTTCCTCTCTTTCATCGTCTGATGCAAGCTCCCGTTGCACCCTGGCCTTGATCATTTGGGTTCGCCGTAACAATTTGGTTTTCCACCAAGTTCATCAACCTCCTGAGTTCTAGATTGGACGAGCCACTTCATGGATTGAGTGCTGGAAGGAAAACAAAGGACACTTTATGCCAGGCGTTTCCCCATCCTGTTCCCCTCACTGGGATCCCCCCCCAAGGAAGGGAGTCATAAGATTAATGTGGATGCTTCTCTCCCCAATGATGGGCATTTTTCTCTCAGCCTACTCACTCGAAATCATCTGGGGCAGATCATTGTAGCAAAATATGAACCACATCATGCCTTCTGGGAACCTATATTTGATGAGGCCTATGCCATTCTGGTAGGAATGATGCTCACTATGGAACGTGGATGGGCTGATATCATCATCGAGTCTGAATTCCTTTCAGTTATCAATGCTATTAACCACGATGATACCAAACTCTACGCCTTTGGATTTATCATCAGAAGGATCCGCTCGCTGCACAAAGGCTTCTCTTGCCGCACCTTCTCCAATACCAAAATGGGAGGAAACAATGCAACCCATCAACTGGCGGTCTCATGCCCCTTCTATTTCAACCAACTATGGCTGGACAATTTCCCTTCTTGGCTCTTCATATGTACGACTGCTGATATTCTCCATTAATATAATCTTTCATTCCTCAAAAAATATGTAAAAATCTAAATCATTTCATCGTTTACTAAGAAAAATATTTTCTATCAATATTTTATGTAAAAAACATATGAAGTATTTTAATGATATATTTTTATGTTTAATGATTGAATATTTCTAATTCCACATAATAATGACTTATTCATTTTTTAATACAATGGAATCTTCCACAAGTTATGATATATGATATTTTAATGGGATGGTGTGATTAATTTTAATAATGATAATATTATAATATCATTACAAATAACATATAGTATCTTATGAAAATAATCAATATATCTTATGTTTCAACTAACACAAGATCTGAGCTCACCATTTCCTGTGTTTCTCTCCCAAGGTTATGATGAAGGATTTTATGTAGGTTATATCAAATTTAGTTACACTATCTAAATATTTCTGTGGGATATGTGGAATATCATTAATGAAATCGAATGAATTTATATCTAAAAAATCATGAAAATTAACATTAATAGTCCTACAATGATTATTATTGATAAATATATTAAATATTTATCTACAATGATGCAATATATAGTTATTTATTCCTTGGGATTGAATAGTTGGTATGAGAGAAGAATTTTGATATTTTTTATTATTGAGATTGTTGAAATTTATTAAAAATCATGGGGATACATATATGTATACATAAAATGATATGTTATCATAAATAAAAGGTTTTCTTTGAAAATGAAAATAAATTTTTATAAAGATATTGGAAATTATACGCATTTATGGAATAGATTCTCCCTAGGTTAAAAAAATATAAAGTTATTTAATGGGTATTAAGATAATCTTCCTAGGTGTATATTTATTTCAACTAATACTACACACCTAGAAGGACACACTCAAGGGATATTATTGTGTAAATTTATATTTTCTTTTTGAACCATTATGATGAATTTGGATATATGTTGAATATAGAAGGACATGGTAATACTTAAGGTCCAATATATTGAAAAGGATTTTTTATTATTAAGATGAACCATTAATTAGATTTTATGATGATATGATTTCCCATTAATATTATTTCCACTCACACTAGGATTTTTTTGGTTTTTTTAAGTGGCTAAAAATTTTAGTATTCATGATTATGATGAATATGATTGGAAATTGAATAATTATTCCCAGGGGAAAAATGTGAAAAAGTATCTTGAATTTTGACATGTGATATTAAACATAATAAACGATCTAATTGTATTATTTACAAATTTAACATTTGTAATTTTTTTATCCCACATAATAAGAGAGTAAATTTATATTTATATGTGTTATATTCTAAACAATCATTGAGGGATGATGATTCATGTTTCAACATGCCATTTATTATTTCAACATGCCATTTATGTGTGAAGAAACAACATGTGAAATTTATAAAAGGAATGAAAATAGTTTTTATTCTTGAAAAATATTGGATTATAATATGTAATTAAATAGGAAAATTGTGAATTTGATATAGGAAAATGATGTGCATCCTATTGTACAATTTTTACAGTAATGTATGATGTCATTTTTAGTTAGTTACTTAATCCAAGGGTTAAATAATATTCTAATGAAAATATTATGATATTCCTAAAATTAAATTTAAATGATTTATGTGTTTTGATATTATTTTTATAGAATTCTGTGTAGATGTTTTTTCCTAAATGATGTCCTGGTTATCAGAATCATAAAACATTTAAGGAATATTAGATAATATTTTTTTTATATATATGAAAAAAAATTGAATGCTAATGATAACCATGAAATGTGATAGAGTATTGAGTTGAATATTTTTTATGTACATTATTGGGTGAAAAATAACCCTTAATTTGAATCTTATACTTAGATAATAATTTTAATTGGGATAAATAGATAATTTATATTGGAAAAGTAAATTTGATGTTGTTGAATACCTCTCAATTCATTTATTATTCAATATGAACGATTTTATGTTAGATTTGATGAAGATTATATCTTTTTTAGATTAATTTAATATATTAGATAGTCTATGGATTAATTATATGAATAAGTGTAATACTATATCTTTAGAAGAAATTATATTTTCAAAGAATATTTTGGGTGATTCTAGATATTTTATGAATATAATATCATGTTTATGAGAATAAAACTGCCCTTATTTATGTGTCTGGAGAATGAAATTTTACAAAAAATTATGTTTTTTGTGAAGTAATGTTATATTGATTTTATAAATTCAATATCCATTATTCAAAAATTTATGGTTTTTGGATTTTTTCGGAAATAATTATTGATTAGACATAATGAAAAATATTAATGGATTTTTTATGTTTACAATTGTGTGTTTTTTACTAATTTTGTAGAGATTAAAATATTTTTCATGAAATAATAATTTAGTATAATTATATAAAAATTGAAAATATTTTATGTTAGTAAAATATATAGAGTTAGGTGGAATAAATTTTCAATAATTTATGGAATTTTTGATCAAGTAAAAGTTGTTTTTATTGTGGTTGAAATGAAAAATTCATTTTTATATACTTTTCATAGAGTAAGAGATGTCGTGAAAATTGATAGATTCACAAAAAAATCTTGAATGATTCTTATAAAATAGAAAAAATAATTTAATTATATAATATGGTTTACTCTATCATGATATAAAATAAATATCTCAAATATATGAACATTATAATGAAATAATTCTTTTTTAGTTTGACCTTTATTTTTTTTGAATTGACTGTCTATTTTATCCCTTGCTTATAAATGGTTTTTTCATTGTTAAAATTATCACCCAGTGTACATTATTGGTATGATTTTATTCACATTTATATTCTCTAAATCATGTAATCTAACTATGTGTAATTTTTGGGATCCTTTTTGTTACCAACATTCCCTTTTCAAATGTTTTTCTATTGTCCTTTGGTACATTTTGATTTTTACACTAATGTATTCACAAATATTAATCATAATGATAGCTACATAATTATTATATGGATGAAATATAATTGGAATGTGAGGGGTTATTTCATAGTAAATAAATTTAGATTATAAAAATATTGTGTATGATAGCTTATTTAATATGCAACACTACTTTTATGTAAATTCTGATATAATACAAAAATATTATTATTTAAATTTGAAAATTAAAACATATCCATAATATTAGATCTATAAATAAAAATATCCACATTATTATAAATACTTATAATGAGTATATTCAGTTAAAATTTATTTATTAATTCTAAATACGAATTATACATTTTTCGTATTGAAATTTGTTTTCATCAAATTGTATTTTTCTAAAAAATAATTTTTGTTTAATTTAATGAAATAAAATTGTAATTTGATTCTATGACTAAAAAAATTGAACAATGTATATTAATAAAATTTTATAAATTATTTTATCAATAATTATTTTTTAATTATTTTTAATTTTTCTAATAGAATTTTTTTTTATTGATTATGAAAAATACCATGTTTTGTAAAAATTTTATTATTTCTATTAAATATATAAATTTATAAAAATAATTATATTTATAATTTTATAATAATGTAACATAAGCCTCATTTAATTATTTTTTATCTAATTAATTATAAATAAATAACCATTATAAATTAATTTAGAATAAAATAATTTCTAAAATAATATTTTCTCTATTTAATATATTTCATTGATTTTGTCCTCTAATATTAAAATTTAATTCTTCTACTTCTATAATTTGGAAAATAAATTTTCTTTCTTTTTTGGAACGTGGTTGATTGTATTTGAAAAATGTGACTCTTTTATTTTCATTCATTTTGAATAGTAATAGTGGCCCATATTTGTCACCTAAATAATCCAAAAACTAGAAAATGGTTTAAATGGTTGTACATTAGTTTTTAGAAACAAAAACTCACTTGTATTTAATTAATTTTTGGTTGAATTTGTAATATATTGTTTTTTATATTTTCCATCGATAATAAGTTCCATATAAATTTGACTAACAAATAAATAAAAAATGTCACACTCTTGTTTTTAGTTTCTATTATATGTTCACAAAGTTATAATTAAAATATTCAAAAAAATATAAAATTTATATTAAAAATATTTTATCTATTTTTATACCTATAAATCATTTTTAATTATAAAAATGAAATAATTAAATTAAATTCATACAATACACAGATGTATTGCATCTGAATGCAGTAAAAAACAAAAATAAAATGATTTCAACATTTTAAAAGTATTACTTTTTGATAAATTATGTATTGAAATAATTTTTATGGTTAATAATACTAATTAATTTATGGTGATAGAAATAATATTTGATTTAAGTACTTTTATTGGATTATATAATGTTATAATATGTAAATTATTCTTAAAATTACATTAAATATATTTTATTGTATATAATATTTTATTAATTAAATTAAATTTAATGAAAAAATATTATATTCATATATTTGATTGGTATTTTTTTAATATCAATAATTTTCCAATTATATGTCACTATTCCTTTTATAATAACAATATTTATTTTTATAAGATGAATATATATATTACGCTAACAATATAATGGTATAATAGGGGTAAAAACAATTACATAAGGCCTAAAACATATCGAACATATTTATAAATATTATTTAATAATAGTATTTATACTTATCATCATCCAAACATTTAAATACATGACTTCCAATCCAAATTATTATGAAAAATAATTTATATTCATTTATTTTTTACGTAATTTCAATGGTTCCCATCTCCACTGTTGTATACGGAAACCACCTCCCATATATTAGTATAACATCATGAGACACTTACCTCAACCATAAAATTCACAAGGCACTTCTTCAATTCATTATATATATTCTATCAGTTCTCATATTTGAATAATATTGTCTCTTGAATCTACAAGGAGATATCCGAAGGTGGTTCCATAATGATGAGTTATTTTTCAAAACGAAAAATTTTCATTTCACTTACACATCTATTTCAATAAATTATTTTATCATCATAATAATATAGAATAATTAGTATCATAGAAGTAAATATATTTTATTACCTTAATTTTAGGCCTATATTCATACAATTTTTTATCCAATGTGAAATGAAGGTATCAAATTTGGGATCCTATGGACTACAACATCCACAAATTGATACAATTATTTTTTCATCATTTCATCACATGGATGTTTATAATGATGGTATTAATTAAATTAATTTTTATTTATCATATATTTATGGTTTATTAAAGTTTAATTATCATTTACCTTAAATTTATTCCATCCATCAAAAAATTTAACGATCACTAACGTGTGAATAGAGACTTCCATATCAACAATGTGATGTAATTCATTTTTCGTTACTACTTTACATTAATAGATATAAAAGTGTCTATATTTAGTATATAATGAATTCCTAAAATGGGAAAAATTCATTATATAATTTAACCCTGATCAGAAATTACGTCAATGAACAATCATACAAGATATTACATGGAAAAAAATTAGTTAACAACTAGAAGAAAATATTTTAATAAATAATTATTTATTATTTATTGATTAAATATTATATATGGTTTATATATGGTGGTATAATTTTGTAAAAGGATATTTTTTATAATTATAATAAATGAAAATTTATTAAACTGGATCTTAGCCACATTATAACACAAATTATATGTGAGGAAATGGGTTCTCACACAACGTCTTTTAGTGAGAAATTATCATATTAAGCAAAATTTTTTGTATTTTTTATAATACCCCTGAATGTAATTTATTAATATTATCGCGAAATGTATGAAGTAATAAAAATATTATAGGCGTATCTTTCATGTGGTTTTGATTATGTTATTAAAAAATATGTAATGTATTTGATATAATCACTTTTGACTATGAAATTTTATTTACCAAATTTTTATTGAAGGAAATTATACATATACTATCCTTTAATCGTCATTAAAATTTCTATTCTATAATTTTTATTTATTTTTTATTTATAAGTACAATTTTTATCTCATTGGAATATAAAATAAATGATAATAGTTTTTAATGGAAATTTGTCTATGTTGTTTCCTAGAGTGAGTGATCTTTTTCATCAATTCTTATTTTACTAAATATTATTTTATTAATGTTAATACCTATTAATATTTTTTTATAAGAAGGAAATTATATATATTATTTAACAAATATAAATTTGCATTGATAGAAATATTTCAAATAGATCGTAAAATATTTTTATTTTTTCATTTACCAAATGTGTGAATGGAATGTATTCTTTTATCGAATATAGAGTTAACATTTTTTGCCAATAAAATTAATATTAATTTATTTTATTCTTCCTTTAAATGGAACCTTTTTTATATTAAAAGTGATATTTAAATTTTTTTGATCATTAGTTATTTTTTTTGTAAAAAAATGGTATTTTCTTATTTTCAATGAAATGATAAATGTAATGGTTCGACCTCTCTAGTCCATTCCTTTGTGAACATATGGTGTTTTGGTGTTACAGGATATCAAGATGACTTATACCCAACACTTTTCCAATTTTCCCTTTCATTGAATTGTAGCATCGGTGACCATCGATGAACTATTCCTATAGAAGACAGTAGTGTATAGTGAATCAGTAACATTTTGTGAACAATGTCTAATGGTGAGGTTCATAAACAGTGTCTATCAACGAGGCTCATCAAAATTGTCTAACGTTGAGGTTCATGAACAATTTCTAATGGTGAGGTTCATAAGCAGTGTCTAAATGTGAGGTTCAGGAACAGTGTCTAACAGTGAGGATAATGAATAGTGTCTAACGGTGAGGTTCATTAACAGTGTCTAACGGTGAGGTTCAGGAACATTGTCTATTGGTAATGTTCATGAACAATTTCTAATGGTGATGTTCATGAAAAATGTCTAATAGTGAGGTTCGTGAACAGTGTTTTTCCATTTCCAAATTTTGTGTTCGTGAACAGTGTTTCCAGCTTCCTACAGTTCGCCCCTTTTGTCGTGTCCTTTGATGTAAAATTCATTTAAAGCCTTGTTTTAAGGACTCTAAGGCTGATTCAAAGGCCATAATTCCTATATTAATTATTCCTATATATCAGGATGTTTTTACTTGGTCAAACCGCGTGGTTTAATGCGATTCACTTTTAATGGGAAATTAATCGTATCTTAAACCGTTGCTCCGTTAAATCCTCTAAAGGGATGGGATATCTTCATCCCTAATTCTTTCTCCTTGTTCTCGGGTGAGAGACGCTCGAAAATATCATTTTTTCTTATAGGAGTTTTACAATCAAACATTCCTCCTCAGTTTGGATCCACTCTGTTTTGATGCAACCAAGATGTATCGATCAATATTCGATATAAGGTATGTTTTATCATCGTTATTTTGGGGTTCATCTTCTCTTAAATACCATTTATATATTATAACATGTGGTCTCCATGTTTCTAATGAAGTTTTCTTGGGTTTTGGTTGGTGTGGTCGTATCGTGGCATCCTCGGGTGGATGTAGTTGTCATGAGAGGAGGATCGTGACCTATTGTGTGGACTTCTCTCATATAAAGAACATCAATAACTATTTGAGGTAGGGGATTCATAGCTCCTATTTCATATATGTGAAATAGTATAGCAAGCATGTTTTATTCCACTGGATGATGTTGAAATTGACATAATAAATATTTGAACTGGATAAATAAAATGATATCGATCATATATTTTTGCCTCTTGATTTTTATAGATAGTCGATATCCATGATTTCTTCATTAAGCTATTTGTTCCTGATTAAAATTGTTAAAGAACTTAAATCTAGGAATAAATTGATAATTTTTTGGCTAAAGATAAAGAGGCTTGAAAAGAATTTGGTTCTTCTTGTTGTAATGTGATGTTAATCAAATTGGCACATTAAGAATGTTTATTTATTTATAATAGCATACTAGTTAGGTTTCCCAAATTTGGAATAGACAAATAATAAATCTGTTAATCTAACATGTATTAAATAATTGTTTGTTCGATAAGGGATAATTCTTTATAGGGTTCCAAGTTACCCTCTTAATTGTTAAATGGACAATAGCCCAATTTTTAAGATTATTGTATTCCTTCAGCTTGTGTTGTCTTGTGTTCTTGGATGGGTGTTGTGATATGTGGGGCATGTAGGCCTTTTGTTTGTGGCAGAAGATGACCCCTAGAGTGGCGAGATGCACCGGTTTATGCATGTGGGTGTCAGGGAGGACACCGAGGATGATGAAATTGGATGGATGTGATTATTGGATGCTTGCTAATTCTTATTGGTTGATTATCTGGTATACTTTTCCCCACTTCACTAGGTAGTTGTTCTTGATTACCATTCTTCTGAAGGCGGCAAAGATGAGCAGGGTATGCCATGTGCTTTTTGTGTTTAGATTCTCAAGGGGGATGGATCTATGCTCTTGTTATAGGTGGCAAAGACTCAACGGGTAGTACATCTACTCACCATGTTGATCCCCCTGGTGTTTAATTGCATAGAATGCATTTCTAGAATGCCTAGGAATATGGGAAAGTAATTCTGTAATGAAAATATTAACCAATGGTGTTAACCCACGCAGTTGAAGTTTTCTAGAACATAATAATGAGGATGCAATTTTAAAGGGGCAGTGGACCATGGGTGTGATGATAATAATATTTAATGTGGATTTTTTATTGGTTAATTAATATTTAAAAATATAATTGAAATAAATTAAATCTAATAAAAAGGTAATGAAATTATTTATTAAAGATCTTTAAGTGTTTGTGTTCTTATAGGATACCTATTCTTAGACGTAGTAGCCCGAAGTTTGAGAGATGTTTTCTGTAGTTGTGTCTAAGATTATGTTATTCCCATAGTGTGGTTGTGAGATAAACTATATGCTATACTTTTTTTTTCTATATGCAACTCAACCCTATTAGTAAGGGAAACTGAAACCTTGGGGATTCTGAGCCCTGGGGGTGTTTGCCCCAACATTCCGGTGGAAGGATGATTGGCTG
The DNA here is from genome assembly GCA_963277665.1 of Viscum album. Taxonomy (NCBI): domain Eukaryota; kingdom Viridiplantae; phylum Streptophyta; class Magnoliopsida; order Santalales; family Viscaceae; genus Viscum; species Viscum album. The sequence continues at coordinate 505,785,958 of OY728121.1, forward strand.
ACTACCCCCTTTGTCCCCTCTCCCATCTCGTGGTAGATACTTGTGCTAGTGGGCACTGTGGTATTTTTCCCCCATATATGTGTGTAGAAGGTTGTAATGGATTGAGGATATTCACACACATATATTCTGGATATATTATCTGATGCACTACTATAGGTGTAACATGTATCGGCTATGATGTCTTTTGGATCCTTACTCAGTGTATGAGCTGTAATGTCTTGAGTTATAATACATGATGTATTATATATGTTATGCGAGCTATGGTGGCTCCTATAATCTACCTTGTTACTTTGCATACGTGGACGTGGTGGTTTTGTTGCATGAGGTATATATTTTGGTGCTTCGCCCAGGAGTCTACGGGCAAGCCTTTTTAGGGAGAGATGCTTAAGACGTGCGACGTTGGGGAAAAGCGGAAAACCAGTGGGGAAGTTGTAGCGGGTTACCCTTGATATTCTTTATTATATGATATATTCTAGTATGAGTTATATGGTGGGAGTATCTATGGTGAGGCTGGGAACTTAGTATACCTTTTTAGGTGATGAGTTAGATTCACTTATTGTTCATTGTGCTTTAGCATGCTTTCTTTACATTTGCACGAGAGGGTTTAGTGAGGATCCTACTGAGTATAATATTATAATCTTCCTATGTATATATAAACTGTTTTTCAGGTCACTTGGAGAAGGTTGGAGATCAAGATGGTTTCTACAACATGAGGTTGCGGGAGCTGTTCGAGCTTGAGGTTGTTACTGTTTTTACCGTGTTTTTTGTACTTGTAGTTTTTCCCTTCATGTTGTAGTACTTTTGCGTCACATTGCATATTAGAAGTTGGTTTTTCTTATATATTTCAGTTCTGAGTTGGAGTTGGTTGGTGTCTATCTTATCTATCTCTTCTGCATGTGTTCTATTTGAGGGTAATTCCTCCCATATATGTGTTTACTATACCTTTGGTGCTTGTCTCCAATACAGGGCCAACAGGAGGTGGGACACATGGGGTCATTATCTCACTTCTCACATTGTCAGCCTAGGAGGGCTACACTTTATGGGGAGGGGGTTGTGACAGAGTGGATTAAAAGGTCTTGTTGAGGGATATGATGGAGTTTGGAGTTTGGCACAGCTGAGGTTTCATGGGTTCCTAAGGAAACAATGTCATTCATGTTTAGAAATTGATCTAAACAATATAAACTGGTTGATACATAGGTTTTTAGGGCCCCCATTGATCTGATGTATGGACCTTTAAGTTTACAATGTCTACTAAACAAGGTGATAGTAGTTTTCAGGAAGAGGCCTAGGAAAGGATCATTCATCATTCTTCTTTGTTCATGTGTTTGAATGGGCAGACCCAGGGATAGGCTAACCTAAAATCAATGAAATAAAAAATTTAATTAATTAATGTTGAGTCTTATATTTTCAAGGTTTAGGAGCCCTAACTATTTTTTATTTTATAGATATTGCTACAGGTCGACATCATCGTCAGGATCGCATAGAAGATGTCCAACAGGCTATTCCAGCAAATCTCTATAGGGTAGAGGTTTATGATGAAAACACTTGGAAGAAGACACTCTGAGAGTTTCAGCGCTAGAGTCTTCAGAAGAATGAGGGCTCTGTTTTAGATGCAATCATAAAAGACTGGATAGAGGAGGTTGAGATCAGCTTCAGTTTGATCTGTGCTCGGAAGGAGCACTGGGTTTCAATGGTTGTGGTGATGTTGTGTGGAGCATCGAGGCATTGGTGGATCACATTCCTTGGGGTTTGTGAGGCATTAGCGATCTCATGGGACGAGTTCCATGACAAGTTTACAGTCAAGTTTCATTCTTCCACTGTGAAGGCGTCCAGTCACCATGATCTTCATACCCTTCAACAAGCGTGATCCAATGTTCGATCATTTGGAATCCATTTAAGGAACCTTTTACAATATTCTACGGACATGTTTCTATATGAGGAGGCCATGGCGAGGAATTTCTTGGAGGCTTTACATCGATAGATACAGCACCAGGTCAACCAATTTATGCTGAAGACATATCTTGAGGTTCTGGAAAGGGCAGAGGTTGTTGAGAGGACTTTCGCCATAACCATATCATCACGAGAGGGGAGTCATCATGTTTCCTCACAAAGCAGAGATGTGGTCCAAGTTTCCCTGTTTTCAGGGTAAAAGATTTTCTGTTCAGTTGGGCGATGGTCCCAACCCTTCACCTCTCATTTCTCTGGAGGAAGCAACTATCAAGCCTATGCCAAGGGATCATGTGCATTATTTTTTTTTGGTGGTTGAGGTTATCAGCAGCGGGAGTGACCAACCATTCAAAGTAGTTATTGTGGACTAGGTGATCCACTCCAAGTTCCTCTATTGAGGCAGTTCCAGCTGAGGCAGTAGTAGCTGGTTTCACCATCTTTAGATCAGCATAGGGTAGATGGGGCAGGTAGAGGACATTCTTGTGACACTCCCCATTCTCAGAGAGCAGAGTGTGGCTATGGTGGTGGTCGTCATTTGGGTCAGAGAGACTAGGGAGGTGGTTGTGGTTAGCTTCATGCTCTAGCATTGCCTGCTCCAGGCGATCCATTCATTGTTCAAGGTACCCTTTGCTTGTTTTCTACCTTGGTGTATGCCTTTTTTGATTCAGGAGATACATAATCCTTCATGTCACCTACCCTTGTCAATGCTTTGGGACTTGAGGTAGAGAGGCTTCCAGTGCCTTTGGCATTGACTACGCCCGTTGGAGGTCGAGACGACTAGTTTGAAGTATGTACAAAATGTGATCTAGTGTTGGGGAAGCACCGCTCTTGGGGATATTTCCTTTCCTTAAGAATACAACCATATGATGTCATCCTCAGCATGTATTGGATTTATTCAGTGTAGTCAATCATGGATTGCTTTTGGAAGAAGGTCATTTCCATTGGTACAGATGGAAATCCAATGTTGTTTGTTGGTGAGCGAGATCCTCGAATGGTTCATAGGCATGTTCTGTCTATATCATCCATGATGTCTTAGATAATGTTGAGTTCATCAGAGGTTTAGCACATGGAATTTTCTAGGGTTGAAGAGGAGTACCCTAATGTCCTTCCAGAAATGGTTGTGGCATTACCCCCTCAATGAGAGATCGAGTTTGGGATCGAGCTATAGCCATGAGAGTCTACTATATAAATTTATCCATATATTATGGATGCTTCTGATTTTCGAGAGATGTGTATACAACTTTATGTTCCACTAAAGTGTGGTTTTGTTAGGACAAGTGTGTTACCGCGGGGTGCACAAGTTTTTTTCGTGAAGAAAGACGAAGTTAGTTTGCGGTTGTGTGTCGATTATTGTCGCTTAAGAGAAGTGAAAATAATGAATCTCTATCCTGTTATGTGGATTGATGATTTATTTGATCAACTGGGGGGTGCTAGTTGGTTCTCAACAATCGACTTGCTGTTAGGATATCATCACATTCATGTAAAGGATGAGGATATCATGAAGGCTACTTTTTGTTTTTGTCATAGGGACTATGAGTTCATTGTAATGTCATTTGGAATGAAAAATACTCCAGGTGTATTCATGGTATTGATAAATTCTATGTTCTATGAGTTCCTAGACAAGTTCTTGGTGGTTTTCATTGACGAAATCCCTGTGTATGCCACATCTGAGGAGGAGCATGAAGAGCATCTAAAGGCCATTTTGAGCGTACTTTTTCAACATCATCTATTTGTGACGTTTACCAAGTGTGAGTTTTGGGCTTGATAAGTCATTTTCCCTGGGGATGTTTTGTCTCAACAGGAGGTCACTTGGGATCCATCGAACATATAAGCAGTCGTGTCTTGGGCATCCCCCAAGATAGTGTCAAAGGTGCGACATTTCCTTGGTCTCTTAGGCTAATACAGGAGGTTTGTAGCCTATTTCTCATGAGTTGTGATGCCTCTAACAACTTTTAAAATTAAGGATCTGGCGTCATATGGACTGATCTGGGTTCGGAAGATTTTCAGTATCAAAAAGTGAATTAATTAAGTGCTCCAGTTCTTTGTCTTCATGCTGAGGGAGTTCTGTTTGATGTTGTCTCTGACGCTTTTCATATGGGGATGGGCAGTGTTCTGATGCAGCAGAGATCAGTTGTTTCTTATGGGTCTCGGTAGTTACATCCCCATGAACACTACTATTCTCCTCACGATCTTGAGTTGGTATATGTGGTGTTTTCTCTGATGTTTTGGAGACATTACCTCATTGGTGAGAACATTGTGGTTTTCACCGATCATAAGAGTTTGAGGTATGTTTTCTCCCAGTGTGACTTCAACTGACGACAATGTCGGTGGATGGAGTTCTTATAGGAATATGACTTTGATATATCAAATACACCTATAAATGGAAATGTTGTAGCTAATACGCTGAGTCTAAAGTCACATAGTGATGCTGTGTGTGAATATGGAGATTCCTGGAGAGTAATGGAAGAACTGTCAGCATTACGTCTTGATATGGGAGAATATGGGGGAGTTGTTGCCTTTTCCAGATGATGGTGCAGTCATCCCTGATGCAGAAGGTGGAAGAGTCCCACTTGGTGGATCAAGAGGTGGAGGTATCGAGAGTATGAGTTGTTTGTGGAGAGGCCCTTGATGGCTGGACAGAGGATGAACAACACTATGTGTGGAATCATGGATGGTTTTTTGTTCCATTGATGATGTCCCATATGGTTATTAGAGAGTTCCATAGTTCTCCTAAAGCAGTGCATCCTGGCATGACAAAGATGTACCGAGCCTTGAAGGGCTAGTTTTGGTAGTCAGGACTGAAGCGTGCAATTGCAATGTTTCTGTCTCGATGTTTGTTCTGCTAGAAGGTGAAGGATGAACACCATGTTCCTGGTGGTCTTCTCCAGCCATTAGATATTCCTCAGTGAAAGTGGGAGGACATATCAATGAACTTCGTTACTAGTTTACCTCGAGCTCTGGACGAACATGACGCTATTTCGGTGGTAGTGGATTGTTTAACAAAGTCGTCCCACTTCAAAGCCATCAAGGAGTTCAGATTAGTGGAAGTCTTGTCAAAGCAGTATCTAGATGAGGTTGTGAGAATTCATGGAGTCCCATGGAAGATCATTTCTGATTGAGATCCAAGTTTTACCTCCAGGGTGGGGAGAGTTCTCCAACATGCTTTTGGTTATCAAATATGCCTTAGCACTGCTTTTCATCCACTAATGGTTGGTCAGACATAATGAACCATCCACACACTTCAAGACATGTTACACTCTTATGCTCTTGATTTTGGAGGTTCATGGATGAGGCACTTACCCTTTGTTGGAGTTCTCTTACAATAACATTTTTCACTCCACCATCGGTATGGAACCATTAGATGACTTGTATGGCCGACATTTCCATTCTCCATTGTGCTGGACTGGGGTCTGAGAGTTAGCAATTATCGGACCGAAACTAGTGAAAAATAAAATGGAGATGGTTCAAGTGATTCATTATAGTATGATGACAGTGCAAGATCATCAGAAATAATATTCTGATCAAAGGAGGATACCCTTAGAGTTGGATTTTGGTGATCATGTGTTTCTGAAGGTGACTCCCTGTCATGGGCAGAGAAGTTTTGGTCATGGGATTAAGAATTATCCCTGTATTGATGGGCCTTTCGAGGTGTTAGCTCATGTTGTTGTTGTGGAATATCGAGTAGCACTTCCCCCGCATATGAGTCAGATACATGATGTTTTCCATGTATCACATCTCCATCATTATCTTCATGATGACTCTCACATCATCAATTGGAGAGAGATCGATGTTGATAAGGATGAGACCTTTGAGGAGAAAATTGTGGAGATCCACGACCACAAGGAAACAGTGTTGCGTGGGTGTTCAATCCACATGGTTCGTGTCTTGTGGAATCATTTTGGCATGGATGAGAGTACCTCAGAATGTGAGTCACAAATACATGCTCAGTATATATATTTGATTGATGTTTAACACTTTTGATGTATCGATGTAGCCCTTATGGTTATAAATATTTCATTTTTATGAGATGGAATTATTTTGAAGGTTTTGTGGCTTGATCTATTTTGAGAGGTATCTCGATGGGTGGTTGTTCGGACCTTATTTATTTTTTCTTTAGGTTGGTTTTGAATTCTTGAGGATGAGAATGTTTTTAATGGTATTTGATGTAATGGACCAGACCTTCTGGTCCATTCCTTTGTAAAAATATGGTGTTTGAGGTGTTCTGGTAGGTCAATATTACTTATCCACAACACTTTTCCAATTTTCCATTTCTGTGAATAGTACCATCGGTTACAATTGGTGGACTAATCCAAAGGTAGATAGTTTTGAACAATGAATTTGAAACCTTCTGTGAACAATGTCTAATAGTGAGGTTCACGAATAGTGTTTATCAGTGAGGTTCATGAATCGTTTCTAATGGTGCGGTTCTTGAAAAATGTCTAACGGTGAGGTTCATGAACATTGTCTAATGATGAGGTTCCTGAACAGTGTCTAACGGTGAGGTTAATCAACAGTGTCTAATGGTGAGGTTCAAGAACATTTTCTAATGGTGAGGTTCTTGAACAGTGTCTAATGGTGAGGTTAATGAATAGTTTCTAACGGTGAGGTTCATGAAAAGTGTTTATCGGTGAGGTTTATGAACATGGTCTAACGGTGTGGTTCATGAACAATGTCTACCGGTGAGTTTAAGGAATAGTGTTCTATTGGTGATATTCATGAACAAAGTATATCATTGAGGTTCATGAAGAGTGTATAATGGTGAGGTTCATGAATAGTGTCTAATAGTGAGGTTCATTAATAGTGTCTATCAGTGAGGTTCATGAATAATGTCTAACTGTGAGGCTTATAAACAATGTCTAACGGTGAGGTTCACGAACATGGTTTTCCTTTTCCAAATTTTGAGTTCATGAAAAGTGTTTATAGATTCCTAAATATTCTCATCCTTAACATTTTATTTTGATGTAAAATTCTTTCAAAGACTCGTTTTAAGGACTCTAAGGACGATTCAAAGTCCACAAATCCTATATTAAATATTCCTACAGCTCGAGATGTTTTTACATGGTCAATCCATGTGGTTTAATGCGATCCACTTTTAATGGAAAATTAAGCATATCTTAAACTTTCACTCCGTTAAATCATATAAATGGATGAGATATATTCCTCCCAATTTCATTAACCTTGTTATCTGTTTAGAGATGCTCGAGCATCCCATTACTTCTCATTGGAGTTTCACAATCAATATTTCCTCCTTAGTTTTGTTCTGATCTGTTTTGAGGCAACCAAGATGTATCGATCAATCATCGATATAAGGTATGTTTTATCATCGTTATTTTGGGGTCAAATTCTCATGTTTCTACTTTTCATATTATAACATGTGATCTACATGCTTCTAATGGAGTTTTCTAGGGTTTTGGTTCGTGCGGTTATACTGTGACATCCCCGGGTAGATGCAGTTGTCGCGATAAGAGGATCATGACCCGTTGTGTGGATTTTTCTAGTATAAAGAACATCAATTACTATTTGAGGTAGGGTATTAATTTCTTTTATTTTCATATATGTCAAACTATACGGGTAGAATGTTTTATTCCACTAGATTATAATTGAATTGACATACTAAATATTTGAAGCAGATAAATAAATTGATATCGATCATATGTTTTTGCCTCATGATTTTTATTGATAGTGTGATATCCATGATTTCATTATTAAGTTGTTTGTTCCGGATTGAAATTGTTGAAGAATGTAAAGATGATAATTAATTGATAATTTTTTGGATAAATATAATGTGGAATTAAATGAATTTGGTTCTTCTTGTTGTAATTTGATGTGGATCATATTGGCCTAGTAAGCATGTTTATTTATTTGTGATTTTTTACTGGTTATGTTTCTCGAATTTAGCACCTATGAATAATAAATATGTAAATCCAATACAGGTTAATGAACTAGTTGTTTGATAAATGATAAATCATTGTAGGGTTTTGAGTTAACCTCTTACTTATTAAATGGATAAGAACCCAATTGTAAAGATTTTTTTCCCTACTAAATGTGTTGTGATGTGATCCTAGATGGGTGTTGTTATATGTGGGGGCATGGAGGCCTTTTGGTTGTGGTAGAAAATAACACCTAGAGTGGCGAGATGCATCATTTTATGCAAGTGGGTGTCAGGGAAGACACCAGGGATGAGGAATGTGATGGATGTGATTGTCAGATTCGTTCAAATTTTTATTGGTTGATTATTATCTTTACATTTACCCACTGCTCAAGGAAGCTGGTCCTGCTTAAATTTCTTCGTAAAAAGGCAATGAACTTCATGGTATGCAACATGGTTTCCATTTTTAGCTTCTCAAAGAAGGATGGGTCTACTCTCTTGCTATAGGCGGCAAAGACTCGATGGGTACTACATCTGCTCTCCATGTTGAGCCCCCTGTGTTTAGTAGCATAGAATGATTTTCTAAAATGCCTTGGATTATGGGAAAGTAATTTTGTAATGAATATTTGAAAAAATGGTGTTTACCGAAGGGGTTGAAGTTTGCTAGAACATAATGACGAGGATGTAATTTTAAAGGGATAGTGGACTTCGGGTGTGATGCTAATGAAATTTAATGTGGAATTTACATTTGTTAATTAATGATTAATAAATTAATTAACATAAAGAAAACCTAAAAAAAATGTAATGAAATAATTTATTAAATCTCTATAAGTGGTTGTGTTCTTATAAAATACATAGTCTTATAAGTAGCATCCTAGAGTCTGAGAGATGTTATCTGTAGTTGTTTCTAAGACTAGTTTATTCCAATAGTGTGGTTATGAGATATAGTATATCCTGTAATTTTTTGTATCTATATGCTACTCCACCCTATTCGTAAGGGAAGCTGACACTCTGGGGTTTCTGAGCCCAGGGGGTGTTTTCCAGAACATTTCAGTGAGAGGATGAATGGATGAGTACCCCCTTTAGCCCTACTCTCTTCTCTTGGTAGATACTTGTGCTAGACGGAACAATGATTAGTTTTCTCCCTCTATGCGTATAAAGGGATGTAAAGGATTTTGGTTATTCACACACATATATTCTGGATATAGTATCTTATACACTATTATAGGTGTAACATGTATAGGCTGTGATGTATTGAGGATACTTACATAGGGTATGGGATGTAGTGGCTCGAGGTATAATTCCCGATGTATGATATACGTTATGCGATTTATGGTAGCTCCCAGATACAGCCTGGTTAATTTTCTTATGTGGACGCGGTGGTTTTGTTACATGAGGTGAATGTTGTGGTGCTTCACCCAGGTGTCTTCAGGAAATATTTTTTGGAGAGAAATTATAAGGATGTACGACATTGGGGAAAAGTGGCAAACTATTGGGTATGTAGTAGTGGGGTACCCTTAATATTCATTATTATATTTTACATTCATGTATGCATTACTTTGTGACAGTATCAATAGTGAGGTAGGGAACTTAGTATACCTATTTAGTTGGTGAGTTTGATTCACTGGTTTTTCTCTGTGCTTTAGCAAGATTTCTTTACATTTTCACAAGAGGCTTCGGGGAGGATCCTACTGAGTATACTATTATAGTCACCCTATATATACATAAACTGTTTTTTAGGTGACTTAGAGATTGTGGGAGATCAAGCTGGTTTCTACTAGCATGAGGTTGTAGGAACTATGTGGGCTTGTGGTCGATACTATTTTTACTTTCTTTTGGGTACTTGCAGTTTTTCCCTTCAATTTGTACTGTTTTTCCTGACATTTCATATGCTCGAAGGGTATTATTTTATATTTCAATTATGATTTGGTGTTGGTTGGTGTCTATCTTATCTCTCTCTTTCTCATTTTTTCTCAAAGAGGATAATTCCTCCCATATGTGTGTTTACTATACCCTTGGTGCTGGTCGCCAAACCAGGTCCTACAGGAGGCCAGACTCGGGGTTCATTATCTTATTTCTCACATTCTCGGCACAGTAGGGGTACACTTTGTGTAAAGGGGGTCGTGACAATAAAATTAACTTTTAAATGAACTTATCATTTATTTCAACATCCATTGGTAAATATTTTTTCTTTAATAGGGATATTTATTACCATACCATCCATTTTTTCTCTGTATGTTTTATAATTATGGGGATTTATGGATGATTCAATGAAATATTTTTCATTCTATATTTTAATTATGAGATAATGAAAAATTTAAGAAACTTATTTCTCTTACATAGGATATTCATTGATGAAATTATTCCATGTATATCAATCTCACTTACATTAAATAGATTATCATATGCTTATATAATTATATAAGTAATGTTTTATAATATTTGGTAATCGATATGTATGGATTTTATTGTGTGAATAGTGGGAATTGAAATAGAATTAAATCCAATTAAATTATTAGACATTGATATGTCATGAGAAAAAAATACTATAATGGGGAGTAAACATAATTCATTAGGGAACTATTTCCACAATTATTATGTTCAGAGTGAACATTGACGATGAAAATCATGGAATGGTGAGTGAAGCGAATCCAACATGATTTCTTTCACTAGGATCCTTGACCAAAAAATTGATTTCATATTTATATGTTCATTCTATAATTATTTTTCCTATAATCATTATATATTCTCATAGCTCATTATTGATTGTGGAAGATTCCATACACTGATAAATTTTCAATTTTTTTATAAAAAATATACATACCCTAATTTATAAATAATATTGTTTTATTGATTTGGAATGATTATTCAATATTTTGATCACATAGAAATAAATTTATTATTATCTTATTATAACTTAGTAAAAAAAATAACAATTTTTTTACACATACCGAGCATCTGGGTTCACCGTTATTAAGTATCATTTCCATATGTCATGATGAATGGTTTTATATTGAATGCATCAGTTATGTGTATTATGTAAGAAGATCATTGTGGTAGATGTTGATGATATTTAAATAAATAACGTAAAAATATATCTAGTATGTAACAATATTTATCCATTATAGTACATTTTCATGTATTATTGAGATATCTATTTAATATTAATAAAAAATTATGAAATATCTAGGTATATTATTATCAGGTCATTATAAATTTAATTTTTATAATATATTGGTCATTTTTTAAAAACATTATTTTATTGAATTATCATTGTTCATATGAAATTTATGGGTTTTCATGAAAATAATATGTTGTACATAATACTTATTTATATAATTATTTATTCTAAAATCTTAAGCAGTTATACCTTCAAAAAATATAATTTAATTGGAGCTAGAACAAATATTATTTTATTATGGATGATGATTAATACAAGAAACATGTTCATAATATTCGAACTATATTATATAGAGCTATTTAATTGGTAGTCCATTTAGGTATAATTCTCCAAATAATTTATTTCCTTTAGAAGATCATTTTATGATATTTGGGGAAACTAAATTTTTTATGGTCATATATTTAGCATTAATAAAATATATTAATCCTGTTTTATAAGTACAACATCCCTAAACCCAGAAAACCAAATCTTCTACATAAAACATAATCATTATATTTCTTTCATTGATAGCGATAAACGTGGGACAATTTTATACATCCAAAGAATAAAACATAAAATAAAAATATTTGGACACATGTATACCAAAATACAATTTAGGGTTATTGTTTTACCAAATTTAAAAGAACTCACTTATAAAAAAAAATTTATGTGATAATTTCTTCACCTATACTAACATTAAATAATTTTACAATATATCTTCATCATATAAAATACAATTATTTAAATATTAAAAATTTATAAACATAATTCTTTAAAAATAATTCATTGGAACCTGGGGAAATCTAAGAAATAGTTATGATGAGCTCAAATAGTCTTTAAGGGTTGGAATAATAGATAAAAACTAAATATGATTAATGATAATGATATGAGCATATGGTTATGATAAAATAATCATGTCACATGACCATAAAAAAGAGAATTCATAACTGTCAATCCATTAATCTAAAAAATTCAACATTTAATAAAGTATTAAGATAAGATAATATTCATATATGTCAATAATCATGATCTATGTGAATGAAATAATTTTTTGAGGTTCCATTAGAACATATAAGAAGAATTGAAAAACTATTTATGTAACTTATAACATCAAACATTCAACATGGAATCACCAAAATATTATAATTTCATTACCCTTAATGGAGTACCTTTCAATAGTATACTCTGTATTCTCATAGGATATAATCATTTTTATTAAATGATTCTATAATATATGAGTATATTATAATTTTTAAAAACAATATATCATAATAGTAACATAAAATTGTTATCTCCATTTCGATACATATATAATTTGAGGTCTTTAATAGACCCACACATCTTTGGGATATAATTTAACAACCAATAAATAATCCATATATATTTACATGTATTATAGAGTGAAAAAATAGAAGCATTAACATTCCAAAATAACACACTAGAAAAATTGATCATTCATTAATAATTTGATTAAATAATGGAAATGAAATGTGTTACAAGAATGTTATTTAAAAAGAATCATAATTAATCCAAAAAACCATAATTATCGTGTCATTGGAATATATTCCATTTTATAATATCAAAAAAATTATGTATATTTTTACTGATAAAAAATAAATATAAAATAATATTAATGGAATTTATTTGAAAATTGTGAAAATATAATTGTCATTAGAAAATAATGTTACAAAATTGTATAGTATATTAGGAAAAATAAATATTTAAAAATAACAATCCTCACTTGTAATGGTATCTTAAAATAAATAAATTGACTTGACATTGGCCATATCCATTCATTTTTAAAATGTTAAAAATAAAAATTCTTTTCAATAATTTGTAATGATATTGATAAGTGGAGCATGAATAAAATATTAACAATTATGCTTCTAAGACCATTTAAATAATGTAAAAGGATCATTAAAAAACATCATGAAATAAATTATATTTTTAAAATATCATTTTGGAACATCAATAAATAATTTAGATGAAGACCGTGGTTAAAATTATGTAAAAATATTAAAAACAATTTTAATTAAAAGTAAATCATCAGTTTCTGAAACCAAAAATGTGAACACAATTGCGTAATTAATAACATAATATTCTATGAGTATAAAAAGTTTAATGAAATTAAATTTCAATATCTAGTGAATGAAAAAAATAAATTTATATAAGGGAATAAATTTATATATTCCACATAAAAGAATGTTTGATAAGAGAAACCATTGCATCATGGGTGATACCTGAGTCAAAATCCATTGAATGATGGAACATAACATGATTTCATAACCTAAAATATATCCATAAATTTTTTTCATAACACATTAATGTAGTAGTTGGTAATGAATATAAAACATTTTATGGTACAAATAAATTATTATTCCTTCAAAAATATAAATTAAGGCCATAAATACATATGTAATTTCTAAAACATTTGAATCAATATATCATTAACCAAAAAACATCAAATAATATTAAATATCATGATCAAAGATTTTTTCCAAAAATAATTTCTCCATAGGAAGAATACAAACCATATAAAATTATTTTGGAAAATAATGAAATATTTTTCATAAGGAAAAAATAGATAGACATATAATCCCTCCCATGATTCAATTTTGTATATAAAATCACAATAATTAGAAATTGGGTTTTGAAACCTCTTCCATTGAGTCTTGCAATTATATTTAGATCATTTAATTTACTATCTATTAAACATAAAATAATTATTTTAGTTTATTATAAACCCTTTATAGGATTAATAATTTATCATTAAACCATTTATTTCATTTATTATCATGGAATATTAAATTAATTATTTGGTTATGTCCACATCAGTTACTTTCTGGTCATTCTGTTCTAGATTTCAAAAAATGAAATTAGTATGTAAACCATGTCAAAAGTAGTAGTTATTTTATCTTCTTGAAAATAATAAAAATGTAATAATTACATTTTATACACATAAAATACTATTTTATAACCATACATGAATTCCATACATTAATAATATATTACATCGCTTCATTGGTGTCGTAATCACCAAGAACACATGAATGCAATTTCATTTTCAATGGATGGAAGGGTTGAAAAATAAAATATATAATATATATATAGTGAAAATAATTTCTTTATAACATATTTTTATAAATTAAATCTTTTATTAAAATCAATTATATGTGATGATTTTTGAAAATTAATCACATCACTTAATGGGGGGGTAGTGAATAGATACTGAGAAATATATTTTTTCATTCCCAATTAGAAATGAAATGATGTTAAAAGGTAAATTAAATTAATATAATTACCTATTATTATATTGGGAAAAAATTATATGAAAATGGTTATATCAGAATTACTCACGTTTGAATTATAATTAAAATGGAAATGCTTATCAAGATGATTATCTCTTCCCTGATGAACCACCTATAGATCTCTCTTTAAGGTCTATGGGAATGGGTTTTAATGAGTAACAAATCTTTTATAATGTATCTGATAATGTAAATAATATATTTTAACAGATTTTTTCTATCTATGTGGATCATTAAATGGTATAATGGGAGGACAGGTGGTGTTCTTTTGTAAGAAGAGAGTGGGGAATCCTTATAATTTCTTAATGCATTAAATTAATAAAAAATAGAATTCATTTTAAAGTGGATACATGTTGAAATATTTAGAATATATAATGAATATAAGGTAACTCCACTCATAAATTATTATTCTAAAAACTTTATATTAGTTCTCAATCATTATCATTTAATTGTAACACTAATAAACCTTTTTGACAATTACAATGATAACAATGTTTTTAAGCATTAGTGGAAAAAATATTTCTATAAAAGAAAGTGTGACCATAAATATTTAATATTTAATATTATATATGTTATCCCATTAAATTGGTTAAAATTTATTTTTATTTATGTTTCAATTCATTTAATAAATTATTATTTAATATAATATACTAATAGAGATATTTTTAGGACTATTCACATAGTTGATTTCCTAGAAAGATAAATACATCAATTTAATTATAATATAACATTTTAATACACCAATAATACAGTATATTTATCATAGAAATTTTGGGAACATCACAAATAATAAAATTATTATTAAATTATATTTTTATAATATCATTTACTTGATATTTCTACAGCTTTCACAAACATTATTTCGAAATTGTGTATGGATTTATGGTAATTATTCCATAACTAAAAATTAAAAATAAATTACCATTAACATAAAATTCAATAAATTTTTTATGAAAATTTAATAACTGAATAAAACATGTTTCCACCTTATTTGAAAAAAAATTATATATGTTAAAATAAATATAGTTTCCTTTTAAATTTATTCATTACATAACATAATATTAATTTAAATATGAAAAAATTGAATAATGTGTCCATATAATAAAATATTATAATATAATTTTTAGCTAAACTAATATAATTTATGTATAGAAGGAGTCAGAAATATTTTCAGGACTAATATCATTATTTTTTTCATTATTTACCCAATTTTAACACAAAAAGTGACAAATATTTACCATGGTCACTAATAATTATCACCCAAAATAATATTGAAAATTTAATAGAATATAGAAATTTTAATTCTAAATATGGTGTATATTATTTAAAATTCATTCCATATAAGTTTTAGAAATTACAATGAAAATAAACTCACAAAACATAAATATAATAGTGTTTTAAGAAAAATTAAAAATTATCTATAAAAATTATTAAAAAAATTTTAATCTTAAAATATAATACCATGAAATTAATTAGATATTTTTTATTCAAAATTAACTAAACAAATTTGAAAACAAATTCCAATAAAAATGTTACTAAATTAATAGATGAAAATTGATGACATTTTAAATTAAAATAAGAATTTTTATTTATTCAATGCTAAATCCATAATTCTAGAAAATTAAAAAATTTAGGGATAAGATTATTTTGATATTATGATTTCGAAAATGATATCATATTATGAAATACAATTTAGATAGTAGTATAAATTTATTATAATATTTTCTCACAAAAAGGAATAACAATACATCTTAGAGGAAAACATATTTTTGATTCATTGTTTCATTAAACTAAAAATTGAGATCATAATTAATAAACATTAACCCTTTTATTTTCATTTAGAATCACTATTATATAAATATAAAAAAATTATAATGCAATTATTCATACTTGAAAATTTAATGAAAATGTAATAATGGTCAAATTTAAATAATTATAATATTATACATAAAGATAATTCTCGTATTTCTTTCTGTTGCGAGTTACAAAATCAATCAAGACTATAATTATTTTAATCAAAATTTTCTCAAATTTATATTCTCCCTCTTTAATTAAATTTCAACCTAAAAATATATTCTATTTTATCAATGGTTTGATATTTAAAAACACTTTCTTGAATACACACATCATATAAAGGGATTATAGAACATAATTTTTAATAACACTTAAATTTTGTTCTATATTATTATATTACTATTTAAAAGTGAAAATATGTTTATATTGGAGTCAAATTACATCTAAAGAAATTTATTATCAAACATATTTACCATAATGACTTCTTTCATGACGATTTTTTAGAAAATGAATGGGTGAATGGTGACAAACTCATTTGGTATATTATATTTAAATATAGGATTATTATTTTATAAAAATATATAGCTATAAATGGAATTATTTAAAACATTTGTGACATTTATTTGTAACACCATGATATTCTTAATTAAATTTTTATATTTGATAGCATGTGTGATACGCCACACTAAGAGTGTAATGGAATAAAATATCTTGATACTTAATAATATATTTACTTTATAAAATAGATTATATATATTTAAATGAATGAAAAATCGATTTATCATTCATTTCCTTCATCAATATCAGGTGTTATACAACAGATATACCTTCCTTGATAGTTTACATTAAATGAAAGACTGAGTTCCACAAAAAATAATTTATTATTAAAATATTATTTTTTAATATAATATGAAATAACATATCCATTATATTCACGGTTTTGATGAGTACTAAATATCATATGCAATTTTTGGTTTCATTAAATATCAAATGAGTTCATTGGATACCAAATAATGAGAAACTAATATAAGAACTAATTTGATATAATTTTTTTCACAATAATTTTTTATATAAATGAAAATAATTAGTAATAATTTGTTAACGATTTCAACAGAATATATATGATATATATAGAATAATTTTTTTTATATTCATTAATTATGATTGATAGTCATAAGATAAAATAAAACTGTATTTTATATAATTGAACATATTCTATTACAAAATAATTTTTTCCACACTTTAATAGTGAAGGCATTTAAAATATAAATTTTGACAATTTAATTGATTTAGTATGTCAAAATAGTATTAATAATTTAAATAAAATAATAATAATTAGGTTAAGGTGAATTTTTTATATATTTCTAAATCATTTCATTTTTATTGAATGGTTAAAAATACAATTTTTTTTATATTAGAACATATTTTTAATATATATTTTTATATTTTTAAATTATAAATATAATTTGTTTTTAATTTTTAATTAGGTAATATTTTTATCAATCAAAAAAAATTATTTCATTGGAATCTATTTCCCTTTTTAAATTGAATATAACTAACACAACAATATTTTAGATGATTTTTCTTTAGAACCCCAAAATGTAGTCTCGCTTATGAGAAGAATTTTTATTTAATTAATTTTAATTATTTGATTATAATTTGTATAAATGTATTCCAAATATGGACGAATACTAATTTAATATTTATAAAAAGAAAAACTTATTTTTGGAGAAATATCATTACTAAAAGTAATTAACATTAATTACAATTATTAAGGGTAAATTTATTTCATTATTTTAAAAAGCATTAACATGTGGGAACAAACTACCTATAAACCTATAAAACACGTATATAATTGTATTAATTAATAAAACAACCTTATTTTATTTAGTATATTTTTTTGGTATGACTTTTTGTATGTAGGATCATGTGTACAATTATTTTGTTTCCAAATATTCCAAATGATACCTTTTTGTTCCCTCTAAATTTCTAATGCCTCTACACATTCATCACTCCTATAAAACCACAATCGATTAGTGTTGATATGCACATATAGTCTTCTAATATACATTCACTATAAAATTATGTAATTAAATTGGAAAAAATCCTTCCATGGAAGCATTTCCTTTCAAACCAAAATTAGTTAACTAATTAAGTGGTAATGTGTTCTGTCATGTTTTTTTATTATATAAAATTTATCGACTACCTAAATATTTTTATTCCATTATTATGTCACACAATATGTATCCTATAAATAATATGTTTATTCAAATAATTGATTCGACCTACACATATATTCACATCCCTACAATGGGTAATGAACATACTGTTTTTGTGTAAGGTGAAAGGTGAACGACTGCCTCATTAAATATTAATTGTTCATTTTTCTATCACCAATACTAATGGTTGGAAATAATAATTGAAACATTATTTATATATGTTTCATAAGATTTATATTCTTAATTTTTTCTTCATTAATCATTTTATAGATTTTATATTTAATACATTACAGTTTATGTTAATATGATAACATTTTTTGAGGAAGTGTGGGCTATAGCCCCCTCAGAGCGATGTGGTTTGATCCATGGAATGTATAAATGATTCATATAATTAAAAATATAAGACATAAAAAACAAATATATATTATTCATTAAATAATTATATTTATGTAATATCTATATATATATATATAATTTTGATAATTACCCTTTCAGACACAAAAAATGTAAGAATGTTGGTCATGGATGTGTGGACTACCTCTTCGTTTGACATGATGTCATTCCTTTTCCATTGAATTATATATATGTATGTATGTATGTTTTTATATATTATTATGTTCCATTATATTTAGTATATAATTAGAATTATGTAAATATATTCTGTTACTTACCTTCTTTCTATAACAACCAAACAAAAATGAGAACGTCACTCATGCTTATGTACGACCTATCATCTCCATGATTGTAACGTTGACTCATTTTTCATAACCATATATAATGATAGGTTTTAAAAGTATTATTTATATATTAATATGATAATTTTGAGAGGATTATTATTTTTTATATTTTATATAATGACACCTTTTTCAATATTTGACCTACCAAAGTTATTTTTTACACCTAAACCAAAGTTGGTCAAAACAATTGATAAAAAAAAAATTTAAGTAGTTTTAAAAAACAGAGTAATAAGAAAAATAAAGGAAATGAGAAACATATGATATATTATAAATCAAGTAGAAAATTAATATAATTTTATTATAAATAATGTTAAAGGACTATCACCCTTATAAAAATGAAAGGTAAGATATATCATCTCAATATATACAACATTGAAACTTACTTGTTGTTATGAACATAAATAATTCTATAGGGTGTATATACTAACATATGAAATGTTATATCAAAAAATACTTTATATTCATGATATTTAATGTTTAATTTAATATTATTCCATCATGGATATTATATACCAATTGATTCAAAGTTTTATGTGAACTTTGGAATGTTTAAAGATTATTATACTGAAGAATGTTTTTAATGATTATAATTGTAATATCACATCCTTTTGTGATTCTAAATTGCATCTTAAAATAATAACGTTATTTTTGTAAACCCAATTTCTTTTATATTGTTCACATACTTCAAAAATATTCATATAATGTCATGATTCATTCATTCTTGATGACACATTGAGTTTAAATTTCAACTATTTCATCATTATAGATTTGAGATAAATGTTACCTACTGGAATTGAAATTTCAAAACCCAATTTCTTTACATTTGGTTATATTACTTCTTCATTTATGTTAATGTTCTATTTTTATATTTTTAATGAAATTGACTATATATTGATTTTATTCATTTTCATTATGTGTATTTATAGTTGATACACATAATCTACTTTTTGAATTTTTTTCAATACAACATTTTAATATTTTCTAGGGTTTACGTTACAATATCATATTATTCAGGATTTTTACAAATTAATTTCAATCATAGAAATTTATTTGATCATTTTCAAATAAACTATATTATTTTATTCTCCTTGGGTTATCCATGAACAATATTAAATAACAGTACTATTTATCACTCTTCAGAACTCTAAATGTTTTATAAAATGTTTTTTATGAAACCTTACATTATTTCCATCTTTAGTTCTAGGAATTTTATTCTTCAGAAAAACCATTATTTACTAAATTGTTTTACTAAATGTTTTAAAAATAATATTTCGACGACATTTTTACCCTATTTGTATTTTAACAATGTTTTCAAAGGAATATTTTTATCTCCTTCCAATAAATCATGTTTCAATCCTTTAATCATGAAAAATTAATGATTTTTACATCTTACAGCTTGTACATATATACCCAGAGTTATTTATTTGCATATTCATTTTCATTTTTACAAAGATAAATTTGAAAGGAAATATTTTAAAAATTTATATGCAAGGAAATGGGGTTTCAATTGGTTTTGGGATAGTAAAATTATATTTTCCTCCAAAATGTATTTAAAATTTTTATTTATAGAATTTATATTCATCAATGAGAATAAAAATTATTTATAGTCCACATGGGATTTCTTTTATTGATATAATCATATTTATTCCTTTGGATGTTTTTTGATTTATTTCGTCGAGGATAGAATGGAACTTCACTTCCTTGATTCATTTGATAGTCCAATTGAAATATTATGTGATATAAAATCCATGAACATTGAATTTACCCTAAATTATCAGTTTAATTTATCAAATATTTTACTACTCCCATAATTGTAAACCTCTTTATAATCAGTGTCTACATTGAAATTTGTTTGATCATTTGGGGAAATATTGATAAAAATGTACAGTTTATTCAATATTGGTATATGAAAAGGAATATTATTTATTAACTAAATCGATATATTTATATAAAGAATGATTTATAGATACTATAATGGGTGGATCCCAACCTTTATATAGCTCCTCGATTCATCGATTTGTTCTCATGATGAAAATAAGTTGTGAAAATTATATGGGTTTCAATCAGTATTTTTAAATTACCCAAAGGATGGATCTTTACAGTATAGGTTTTATTGTGCCTAAGGCATGACATAAAATAATAATACATCACCATAATTTTGATTCTTTAACTATTATCCATAATATTTTCACATGATAAATTTTACGGATGCATTTCCTTCTCATTTTCATACATTACCAAATTGATTTTTTCCTTATCTAGTTATTTTATTTTCAGGTGTTTCCATTTATTAACATTGTATAAAGTTTATGTACTTCCTCCTCAGTTTATTGATTGAACGACTTGATATTTCAGTTATTTATTACATTATAATTTTTATTCTCATTGATTCAATATTTTTTCTAATGTACTTTATATTTTCTGATCATTTAAGATCACCCTTATTATGATTCTTTCCAAAGGAATCCATGAAGATTATTACAAATTTTATTCAGTTATTTACTACTGTAAATGAATTTATCCTCTTTGTTGACTATTTATAATTGTGAAAATTTGTATTTTAATATTAGTTCATGAATTTGAAATACAGTACACAATAATTTATCAGGTTCACCAATACTACTAATCTCTTATCCCTTGGAATTTTATTGTTTATAATCATGCCAATGTAATTTATACTACACACCATCTCTGAGCTATTTGGGGTCAAGATTCTTCAGTATGTATCAAATATTGTTTATTATATACCATGGTATCAAGATTAATGAAATAATAGGTTAGATAACATATAATTAATGTATAATTTGAGGATATGTATATATGAACATACTATAATTTTAGAAAAGAATATATTATGTGTTACTTCCAATAAATTTTTCCTTGTGTTGATACGCCAAGTGATTGTTGTTTTAACACAGATGTAACATGATGTAATAACACCAAAATGGTGTTCCGGGCCTAACCTGGGGTAACATGGTAAATGACAATAGACCTTACTGGGAACCTAGTTTGACACTTCTAGAGGATATACTTAGGATATGTCAATTTTTCTTTATAACCTACTAGGAAGGATTTTATTGGACACTGAAAATGGATATAAAAGGTTAATACTTAAGTGTTTTTTATTTATAAATATTATTTTGTGGTTTTTAAATAAAATAAATGATATTATGGATAAAACCTAGGTCATAGAGTGACCTAAATGGAAATAAATTGTTGAACTATTTAGGTTTTAGTGTTTTATTGAATGCCTTTGTAAAAATGATATTTATTGATTATCATTATTTCATGTATATTCATTAGATTTATTTTCTAAATTATATTTGTGTTGTTTTCGAAAATAAAATCTATATGTTCTGTGAAATACAATAAAATTTCGAAAGGGACACTGGTCTTCAACCCTTGATAAAAGTGTGAAAAGGGTATCACACCAGCCACTAACCTACTCCTTGACCTAAATAATTTTTTAAATGATTTTTTCAAACAATTTTATGAAAAAAATTTAACGATGAACTAGTTGTATCACTTGTGATGATTATAGATTAATATGTTTACCATGTTAGTTTTAGAATATAGTTAATGAAAAATAGTTAGACCTTTCACTCATTTATTAGTTTGATGATACATGAAAAGTTTCTTTTTGTATTTCTTGAAAAACAAAATAATTACAAGAAATTAATTTCTCTTAAAAAATTAATCAATTATAATATCATTGAATCAACAAATGATATTGTATTGTTATAATGCAATTTAAAACAGTATACATATAATATTTGGTAATACTCATGGTAAGTAAAATAAGTGCCCAACATTAGGAAAATCACATTGAAATAATAAAAAATTCCAAGTATATTAGTTTTTGTTAAATCAACGGTAGCCTGTGTAATAAATGATTTATGGGGTTGAGGCCCTATAAATTCAATTTATTATTCATTTATTTGTGATTATTTACCTAATTCACCCCATTAAAATATTTAAAAATTTCCTCCTGGTGCAGATCGTTACATTCCATGGATGTTATCTAACATTAAGACCTAGATATATAGTAGTGACATGGCTCCCTCCCAACAATGATTCCCCTCCTAGAATGGAAATGAACATAGGGAGATAATAACCCCTTAATTATAACCTACAATAGGCCATGGGATGGAGACTTGCTCTATGGGTTTAAAAATGACACAAAATTGGAGGCATTATAGGAATCAAGACTGAGAGATATGATGAATCATCAAAAAAAAACTCTATGAAATATATAAATTAATTAAAAACCATCCCACATGAATGGATAAAATTTAAATGGTAAAAAGAAAAATTTATACATTTAATGTACCCCAATGAAATGATAAATAATAGATTTAGAAACTACCCAAAATCTCATGCTAGTTACACCCATCACAGAAAAAATAATCCTATTAGAAACCTAAATGTTTTTTATATATGTAGGCTGAGCATGTAGGTATAATTAGCAGGAAAACCAACGTCTGTCATGAACATGTGAAAACATAATTCTAATGCACCTGGGAAAATAGAATAACCATAAAACACCTACGTAGTTATTCTAACCATCCCAAACTCAGCATATTTCACTCTAAAAATAACACAAGACAAGTAATATAATAAACATCACATTTATGATAGGGGAACTTGCATTGATTTCCCACTGATTAGATACTCTCACAACATAATGGAAATGTCCTCTCACTACCACCTATTTTGAATATACCACATCAGAACCCTCCCATACAAACATGGGCCTCCCAAATACATCTATATTATAGAAACCTGGCACAGAACCAAATAACATCCCACCCAAATATAACTAGTCCCCAAACAATACATCATCCACCATATAGACACCTAGTCCACATACCACAACTCATCCTAAATATCCCTTAGAAATAACAACACATATCATCCTAATGATACTGGGTAAAGCATATCTCATTTCATTCTGATGCTAATCGAAATGTATAACACTCATGTACACACCTAGTCCCCACGAACCAAAAAATGACCAAATAATATTGGTCTATAACTACTTGGACGAAGGAGTTGGGAAGAGTCGGTGGCCTTCTATAGATCATACAATAGGGATATTTGTGAAATAAAACCTCCTCCCATGAAAATGGGGGTGTTTGCAATATAATGATCGACTGGGGTGGGATTTGAATTGAAAAAAATGAAACAACAAATAGATACATGTAGGATACAAAACACTCAATCCAAACCTATGGGTTCAAAAAAAACAAACTCACAAAACTTTACACCATTCTACAACCTTTTAAATTAACTGCACTTTATAATATACCAAAAACCCAAATCATTTTCCCATCCAAATCAATTAACAATTTCATTTATTTACTAATAAGTTCATTAATCAATTCCATTAGTACCCAGTCGACTAATAATCACAGAACAACCTTATCCATGGTATGTAATCCAACTCCAAATTATTGACACATCATACCCTGACCCCCAAGTACGGTTTGAAGCTTCCTACATGTTATTTATGGAGAAACAACAATACCAACTAGTACTATAATTATTCAATGTTTTCCATCCTGATACCTCATCTCAAACCTGCAAATCCCTAACATCCAACAATACCAACAAACAAATTAAACCCCAACCATATATCTTTCCATGTTTCACCTGGATATCACACCTGGAATACAAGATTCATAGAACTAACCCCCAGTGTATAACCACACTTATTAACACAATACATTAAGTAAAAAAGTAATGAATATTTATATTTACCCAGATATTTCATATTTAATTCAACTTGATAATTGTGGGGTTATCACATAAATTGTATAATACTGATGAAATCTGTTTATTTCTTGAATGAACATGATTAATAACATTCATATATATATTTTTTTAATGAAGAAAAATCATCATGAATTCTATAAACTAATAAATGTGAAAATAAGGCCCCCTTCCTTCATAGATTAATTTTAGTGGGTATTTAGCCCATACAATTCACCATGACAACCAAAAACATTTAATTAGAAGATTATACGTAGCATTTCCCCAACACTTGTTTATTGGTAATAAACTAATTGTATTGATTTTAATAATATTTATGGATCCACATTTATGAAATAGTAATATATACACCTACCCCACTTGATACATAAATATGAAAGATGATTGTAAACCATCATGGTGAAAAATATGATCTGAACTTCCTAATTTCTATAATATTGGGGTCCACATTCAACATGATATCCTATGGAAATAAAATGAAAAAGAAACACCATTATTTCATGTCGCTTATGGGTGGAACAGTTTGGGGTACATCATTCCATGGGATTCTATGATAGAAGAAAAAAGGGTAAAATCATCTCAGCCTTCATAATATCTAAACATAAGATCGCATTAGATATGTTTTTTTTCCATGAAATGCAAATTTGGATCGGATAACCCATTTTGACCAATTACAATTTCCTTGACACTTAGTAAAACAAATATGAGATTTATGGGATTTGAAATGGTCTAGAAAATATCTAATTAAGACCTTGAATTAATTGTATGTCAAAGAAAATACCAAAAGTGGGAAATTGTTGGAAGATGGGAGCAATGTCCACACCCCATCTTTAGATGAGGTACTACACTTTGAGTGACCATTAAACAAGCCACCATTCAGTGAGTCTCTGACTACTATGTCGTTACTCTAAGAGTCACTATTCAATGATTCACTGTTTGGTGAGACATCCATGAATGGGTAACCACTCGCGATCTATAGTTTGGCATTGCACCACTTAGAAATAAACCATAATATGAGACAAATTCCACTATAAGTGAGGGACTGTAAGGAGTGACACATCAGGATGAGGCACTGAGGGATGACCAACCACTAACAAGTCTCCACCTATGAGCCACCCTTAGCGAGCCACCACTATTGAGACCCCACATGCGAGTCACTACTGGTGAGAATCTTCCAGGGTGTGCCCCCTCCGGAAATCCTTGAAAACAAAAAAAAAATTCAAACGTGTTGAAATGAGTTACCTTGATATCTCAGAAGACAACAAACACTAGAATCACATATAGGAATAGACCAGAGAGGTTTTATCCATAACATTATATACTTATCAAACTATTATCGCCCTTATTAATTCAAAACAAACATAGAAGGAAAAAGGGAAGGGTTTGGACAACCATCCCTCTAGATACCTATCTTGGAACTCTCTACACATGAAACACCACTGAACAACGTGAAATTCAATTATAGAACACCATGTTTATTTTAAAATATAGAGAGGAAAACCCCATATCCAAGAACACCTCCTCTAAAATAATTTAACCTTGCCCTATCATCTGAATTCAACTGACCACAAAACACACTAAAATGTAGAAACATCATACAATCTCGGACAAATGAATCAGTTACTTACATCCTATATTTCATAAAATTATCTGATATTGGAGAAACTGACATTCTTTCATAGGTTTAATCGAACCAAAATTAGTGCTTCTCGATTAAGAATCATTTCATTACATTTTCATTAATCAACAATCTATCAAAAATCACATCACAAAAATCCAAAACTACCATAAAACAACTTATCTCATAAAAAAATTGTTCAAACGTTTATTTAAAAAAACAATAAAATAAGGATTAAAATGAACATTGGGTTTCAGAAACTCATCTACACATCTCAGTCCAATGTACTCTCCCCCTGGACCATGTTCCTCCATAGCACATGAAACACTGTAATGGTCTATCCTCTTAGAACCTTTTCCCAATGATATTGGATCTCCACTGGCCATTCCAAAAACATCATTTAATCCTCAAAATCCTAATATCTTTAATAAATGTCATTGGATTCATCATCTAGATAACAATAAAGAATTTATACGTGGAAGGAATTATTAATCCACTCCAACCATGGGAGAAACACCAACTGTAAAACCACTTCACTAACTCCTCCCAAGATCACAAAGGAACCAAAAATTCAAGTAGAAATATTACACTATATATCAAACATCTTCCTACCATGTCAAAGGAAGACATTTAGGAATAAATGTTCCCCTTCATAAAACTCCAAGAGCCTCCTCTTGCGATCCTAATATGAAGTTTACCGGTCTTGAACTACTTTCATCCTCTCACGAAAAATCTAAAATTTCTCCATCGTGTTATGCACCACATTAGGACCATGAATAGTTTTCTCCCAAACATATGTCCAACAAAATGGTGAATGAAAGGGTATATAATAAAAAGACTAAAATGGATCCATGCTAATGAAGAGGGATGTATTTTATTATAAGAAAACTAAACCATGGGTAGGTGTAGCACATAAGATCCACCAATGTAGAAGACATATTCTCACAACATATCCTCCATTGTTTAGAAAGTCTGGTCTACCAAAACATTCATATGAGAGTTGATGGTAGTGCTGATGTGTATGTGGTTTCCAAAATCATTCTTCAATACCCTCTAAATTCATGAGGAAAATATTTCATTTTTATTATGGTGACGGTTTTCAGCACTCCTTGTATCCACACCACCTAATCCAAAAACCTCTTGCAAAAGGAATCCACTGGGATGACTTAATTGATTTATATGATATTGGGAGATTTAATCTAATGATCCAATAAATCATATATAGTATCACAATCTACCTTTTATTTGGGTAAATCCTATATAAATTCCAATTATATTTCATATTATTTTCACTCGGGAACATTAGAGGGTTTCAACAGACCATCAAGAACATGGTGCACACAATTTACTTGATAGTAGACCAAGAATCATTCCACAAAATCAAAAACCGCCCACATCATCTTAGGCCACTAAGAAAAAATTCTTAAGGGATGTTACCTCAAGAAAACTTCTTTATTTACTATGATGTGTTATCAATAGAACTAACGAAGGATGTAACCGCACATCACCACCAGAAATAACATCATCCCTTGAAAGAACATCCAATTATAACCTTCCTCAACCCATTCCTCTAGAGAATCACCATACCCAACATGATCATGCATCACCTCTACCTGTGAGTAACACAACTAATATAATTCCACCTGATGCATTACTGAATACTGCATAATAGAATAAAATTAACAGACTATACCACTATCCATCATTAAAACTATGTCTTTGGATTCCAACACCACCATGTCTTTCCAAGAAGCCAAATATTATTATTTTTTTTAATTTATACTAAATTTATTATCCATGACATACCACTTTTCAGAGGTGTCTGAGATCCCAAATTCATAGGCCTAAGGAAACTCTATCCACATTTATTGTCACAGATTTAGATCGTGTTGGGAAAAAATAATCCTCAAAAACTTGTGATCAGTGACAACCACAATGTGAATCATAAATATGGAAATACTGCTACATATTCAATGTGAAATCAAATGTTGCTCAGTCCAGATCATGGGTGTAATAATTAAATTCAATAGGATTAACTACCAAGTATCATAAGATTATTTCTCACTATATCATCATCATGTTTCCAAATACTAGATGGGAGGCATTGAAAAACACCTCATACATTACCCCATGATCTGGAAACCAAATCACTAGATCAGAAAAAAAACCTCCCCTTCAGTTATCCAAACACTACAGGGCCATTCTCAATCAACAAAAAAATATTGGTCCTTTCTTGTCAAGGCTCTCAATGAAGATGAAACTCCGGGTCAATTGTGTACGATTGACCAATAATATCTCACAAGACCATAGAATATACGAACTTCCATGATGTTGATCAGTGCTACCCAGAAATAAACCAGTCCAAACATTGATAGTTTAAATTACACACACTATTTGACACCATTTTCCAAATGAAATGTACATCGTGTGTCCAAAAAATGAACTTGGTAAACATTAAATAGTGGCAGTGGTGTTGGAGAAACTGAATGACAGTTTAATGATTCATAGAGTATTCCTCTTCTAGAATCATGTAATAAAAAATTTCATTAATTAACACAATGTCAAACAACGACAAGATATCATACAATATGATGTTCAATATCCCCATGAACAAGGAAGGTTCATTAATAAAACCGAAGGAATAACTAAGAAAATGATCCCATACCAGCATATGAATTAAGTCTTTCTGATATCACCCACTTTCAACCTCAACTGGTGATATAAATACCATATATCAATATTGAAAATCCAAATATCCCCTATCGGTTGGTTGAAAGTAGAATATATCATGGAATAGTGTAATAGTTCTTGACTGTAACCTAATTCATCCTCTTGTAGACTATAAACAACCTCATATGACCATCTTATTTCTTAATAAAAATTACAAGAGCCCCCCATGATGACAAACTAGGCCAGTTGAATCCCTTATTTATCAGATCGGAATTCTGAATCCAATACTTCTATAACTTATAATGTGACATCCAATAGTGATACCTCAAAATTAGTGAAGAATGGTGTTATAATTCTATTTGAAAATCAACTTCGCATCGAAGGGGGTAGCATCACAACTCCTGCGGGGAAAAAAAGAATTACCTAATGACTCTGAGAACAAATACCATATTGGCGTCTACTAATTTCATTGATATCTCATCCAATAAATAAATAAGTGGATCCACACACTGAATTATCATCTAAAAACAATACTATGCCATGAAAGGCACACATTTTCCATCCACATATGTAGACATGTCTCTCTTTCAATGGCAGTAGAAAACTGAACTGATTGAAAACAACAAGTCAATGCTAAGGATGACATCATATGGATGCATCTTTAGAAATAAGAGACCCCCATAGGACTTATGTGGTCCAACCATTAGTTAACACCCCCAAAACATGTGAAAAAAACCATTATGGTCTCCAACTGGCATACATAACACTTGTGGAACAGGATGCCCCTATAAGTATTGTGCCTGGGCATTGCCTAGAGTTGGTTCAATAAAGGAGTATGATGCTCCTCAATCAATCAATGCACGAAAATCTAAACAAGGTGATCATATCTCAAATGATCATCGACCATGCTAGAACAACTGCCTCAATTAAGTAAAAACATAAAACTACCAACTCATATGCCTATCTACTAATGGCCACTCCATGTCCTGGTTTAGGTAAAAATCCATAAACATAAGGAGAATCCTGAGGTCGGCCCCTCATTGCTACATCTCACCATGGTGGATAAACATTATGTTTTCCATGATGCCAAAATAATCTCAATTGAAAATGATTCTAAGGAAAACATTGATCACCCCCTCCACTCAACTGAGCTCAGGAAACCATTGGGAACATATTTTAATGAAATAGGTGAACCCCAAAGAAGAAACAAATCAATCCCATGACCCCAAGAAAGGCATACAGACTGCCAACACTAGAAGGCCGGTAAGGAATCTACTTACGTCATCTCCCCCCTAGTTGAAACCTCTGAGGTCATAGTGGATTAGATCTTCAATTAACAACCATCTATCATGAAGCTATATTCTATCTCCGCTCTTTAAGAAAACATTTTCATGAGTACATCTTCTCAATCACCTCTGCATTATTCTGAATGTCACAATATGTTGGAAACAAAAAATCAGTATCAACATATTGGATAAAGGGTGGAGTCCATTCTCAACACTTCATTAATGAGACTCTTCATCCGGAAAATGGTTAGGGGATTGTGAAGAAGATTCAAGAACCTGATCCTATGCTATTAAACTGATATAATCCCCAACTGAAGGGATAGTAGGACCTTCCTCTTCACATCCTTTATAGTTGAAGAACAGAACTCATCCTAGAATTCCTTTTGGATGTAAATCCATGAAACACATGCCTTTGTTCAGTCACCCAAAAACAGCATCCTACACTTTTGCATAGCTCCACGCATCTTACTATCATCCAAATGGACCTATTGTCCCATCATGTATCAGATCAATCCGAAGGTGATCTTAATATCCTCGAGCCATCTCTCTATCTCCGCATCTAAAATTATTCCTTATAAATTTCCAAATCCTTCAACTAGAAATCATGAGACATATTATACCACTAATCTTCCTCTTTAACTGTATCAACCCTACAATGATCAACCCGGTCATCCTGGTGATGCTCCACCTCCTAATCCAGATGTCGACAATTTCAAGGAGACAGATATGATAGGTAAAAAAATATTTCACATGTCTAAGTAATATGTAATTTTATTAATTATTATTTTCAATTAGTACCATTTTATTCATTTAAACCTTCACAGAACAACTTAATTCAATCAATTAAAAATGTCATTATAATGCATGTACAATTTCTAGGTTTCTAAATTGTAAACATTCCAGTATCACATGAAAATTAAATTAGATAATAGTATGTTCACTAGGTCATGAGGGGCCCTAGAATATCTAGTCCTACATTGTTTTCCAAGCCTATGTCAAGTGACAATGTCAACATGAACTATTTCTACACAATCTAATGTAATCGTAACTATTCTTTATTGAATGCTCCATAATATATCTCAACCTCCCTCTTATTCCATAATTTTATTACCCCTCTATTCAATGATACCATGCATAGGATTAATATGAGTAATGGAATATAATGGAACCGTATAACACCACTAATGGGACCTATTTTGGAAACATTTTTCAAGGGTATATAAAACTCACAAAATGGTAGGTGAAAACCTCTATAGTAATAAAGATTAGGCAACAAGATAACTATTCTACATAATAACACTAATTCATATAAAAAATAATTCCAATAACCATCCCACATGAATTCATAAAATATTATATTTACAAATAAAAAGAATACAATTAAAGTACCCAAAAGCAAAGCTAAAACAATGTTTCAGAAACTACCCCAAAGCGTGAGCTTCTAAGGCCCATTATAGTCCATTTAATCTTCTTACAAACCTAATAATATATATATATATATATGGTGATCATAAATTTATAAATAGTAGGAAAACCAATGTATCTCATTAACATGTGAAATAGGAAATCTAATGAACCCATGAGAAACCAAAAAAACCTGAGAAGGTATACTGACCATCCCATCCTCATGAATGGATTTTTAGGATATAATTCATGTAATTTTATAAAAAATAAACCACATAGATTATAGGGTTCATTTGATCGCATTCCCACTGATTAGATACTCTCATGGTCTAATTGAAAACCTCTTGATGCTCCCATCTCTTCCAAATATACAAAATCACAACCCATCTGCACACACATATGCCCCTCAACCAGATAAATCCTGTAGAAAATAGGGAGAAAAAAATCACATCCCATCTATAGAATATGTTTTTAATTTTTATAATTAAAATATAGGGGTTTGTTATGTAGGATGTTAGAGTGTGATATATATTATTTTAACTCCTGGTGAAGGTTTCTATTTATTGTTTCCACTACATGGGACATGATTGATATTTTAGACCATTATTTTTAGCTTTTGGTGTAATCATTTACTGTTTTATTTAAAATATAAATATATAATTTTGTTAATGTGATTAAATGGTTATTTGATTCATATCAAATCAAGAAAAAAAATTCTGAAGGAAAATAATGTATAGGTTTCATTGACTATTATTGAACTACATGTTAGACAATTTCAATTTTGAACCATAATTTAGTGCATTCACACCCATATATCATTATATTATTAAAATATCTTCCATTTCATGTGGTGTTTATTTCAATTTAATGATATTCTATTCATGATCCATTGACTATTACATTATCAGTAACATAGGGGAATCATTGATTCTATTTCTCACTCATTGAGATATATTATCGATTTAATGAATATATATTTTTAGAAATTATTATATCATACCATTCCATTAATATATATTATTTTACATCTATATCTCCGGGGAAATAATTAATTATAATCAACTACCACATTATTTATAAAAATATTTCCAAAATAAAAGTAGCACGCTGGAATGAATAACTCTTGTTCTTACTAATGAATATCTCACCTCCATTTCAATGTTTATCCTACCAAAATAATATTTTTAATGAAATAAATATATGTTTATTCTTTCATTAATTTAATTATATCATTTTAAATCGTTTAAAATTAAAATCATTAAACATTTCTATAAATGGGGTCTCTATTGAATGACCATTAATGAAAAATCAATACATTTCTTTTCAATAAAAATTTAATATTTAAAGTCAATATATATTATCAAGATTATTATTTCTTTCCATTGATCAATTATTTGGAACTATTTAATATACTTTTTTCTAAAAATTATTCGATTTTCTCAAATTTTGATTCATAATTTTCCAATAATATTTTATAAAAACAATTAATATTATTTATAAATATTTCTAGATTATTAAATATATTTTTTCTCCATGTTTTATCCCAAATGAATTGGTTTTTTATTACCAAATATTATTCTAATGATATTATTAATGTATGAAATTTAATACATTTGATGTACAATGATTTTATATAATCATGTTATAAAGTAATATTATGAAACTGAATATTTTTAATGGGTTCATTATTATATGTTGATGATTAATTTTAAATGCAACCAAAATGTATATCATGATTAATGGGGAATCATATCTCTGTCCAATATTTTTTTTTAGGTTAATATATGTGATTCCCCAGACACAGACCACCGCAATCTAATGCGAATAAATATGTTAATTATATATTGTATTCATAATAATTCATTTAGACTAATTTCTTATCAAAACAACATATAATTAAAAAATATTGAGACACATAAATTCTGAGGAACATTTGCATTAGAATTTTTGGGATATATCTGTTTGTTTTGTAAACTATTATCATGTATATCAACTCAAATTTAAAATTTTTCCTAGTGTACAAGAAGAAATTAAATCCATAATTACTTTTCAAAATGTCCAAAACAATTCCCCAACTATTCTATTTTTTCTATAGATCACATGTATTACATTTCATTAAAACCTAGAAAAATTAAAACCTAAGAAGTAGTTAGCTCAAATTGTTAATAATTCTAAATGTATGTGATTATAATCAAATACTATTATTTAGTATTAGATTGGTATACATATTTGGTAGGAATAGATAAAAGTAATAATTTCATTGTTAAATGAATCTTTATAGATAACATATATATTTTAAAAAATCATTAACTAAACACATGTATAATAACGTCATTCAAGGGGGTTATAAAATTTATATTTCTATGAAATAATGAAATTATATTGAAAAAAAAATTATTACAAAACTATCATGGTCTTGTGTGTATGAAATATTCTTTTTTTGGGAAAAAATATATATCCAAAATCTATCTTTTTCAATGATTCTCATTCATAAATCATGGATATATCTGTAACACCCCAGGATTTCAGAGTGTGTTATTTCTTAAAAATAATTCAATAACTTGCACTACACGCAACACCGAGTTCAATCACACCATTAAAAGAGGTCATGAATAGTATTAACTACATTTTGAACTTTATATAATCCTTATAATTTTAGAATCCCTATTATGAGTTTCTTAGTCATAATGCAAGAACAAATTCATTTTCAGTATTTCACTTTTATCAACTTCTAATAGTGAAACCTTTTTAAATACAATATTTTAAACTTTTTGACTAAATGGAGACATCAAAAAATTTAAAATGAAACATCCCAAGCGTCCACGGTACGCTTTCCTTTGGATAAAACAGTAACGTGTGTTGTACGCAACTTCGAGTTCTAACACACCGTAACCAATCAAACTAGTTGTTATGAATAGTAATACCTACTTTTTGAAGTTATATATATTTTATATTTTAAAATGGACTTCATTTTTGGATTCGGAATATCAAATTTAGCCTAAGGTGAAATTTTGGTACTTTTCGGATAACTTTCATATTTTGATGAATAGTGAAAATTACTAAATTTTAATTAAAAACAACTT
The DNA here is from genome assembly GCA_963277665.1 of Viscum album. Classification (NCBI taxonomy): domain Eukaryota; kingdom Viridiplantae; phylum Streptophyta; class Magnoliopsida; order Santalales; family Viscaceae; genus Viscum; species Viscum album. The sequence goes on from OY728121.1 coordinate 505,820,822, forward strand.
TTTTAATCAAAATAATTAATAGTGATAAATTATGAATTTGAGTGGTTTTAAAGTATATTTAGAATATATTTTTACTATTTAATACAAATGTTGGTCATTGGACATAATTTTACAATTAAACCGAACATAAACAAGTGTCAATCTTTTGATAGTTATTATCTCTTAAAAACACGCTTTTTGTTTTGACAGCGGGAATTAATTTTAAATTAATTTCTGCCACTTCTGTGTTTTGAATTTAGGAAAATGGATTCCATATTTGGAATCAGGATGTTCAAATTGTGTAAATAGGTAACTTTTATTTTTAGACATTTTGAATAATTACTGCGGTAAATATTTTATTTACCATGGTTAAGGGTAAATCCGGTAAATAAGGGTTAAAAAATAATATTATAATAATACTAAATTACCCTAAAACGTGTCTTAACCCTATTGGTGGATACATGGTCGACCATGGGCATCTTTGGGTCTATTTTGGGACCCCATGGATCCACTTGTAAGTGATAATGACACTTTATTTTAATTTAGTTAAAATGAATACAAAAATGCCACAAGCATATATCTTTTAGAACAACAATTTTTACATAGGGTTATATATGTTGGATTTTAGATTATAAATATTCATTAGAAATCTAAAAAGATTTCCTACATAATGATATTTTATTTATAATTTTTAGACATTGAATAATTTATTTTATTTATGACACAATGATGATGCAGTAATTACTATAATAGTAAAAATTTAAAATAATTGATATTATAAATACCCAAATAATTATAATATGAAACTTTTAATGAATTAAACTAATTTTATATGATAATAGGATATATTAGGATTGATTTAATTGACTTTTTTCGAAGTAATCAATCTGTTAGGAGTTTCAAAAAAATCAACTATTGAATAGTGTCAAAATTGACATAAAAGAGTTCTTAAAACAAATATTATATTATTAATTGATATTAAATTCCTAAAAATCTATGGTTCGGCCAAGAGAGTTATATTATGATAGGTTCCTCATTAATGGACCACTTGGGGGTCGCTTGGATGTATATAGTAAGTTTATTAACCATATTATATAAAAATACAAAGAGACATTGTAAAAGTGAAACTAATTAACTTAGAGTTAATACTTAAAGATAAGGTTAATATAAGTACCCAAACCTGTCTAAATTCTATTGGTTGAGTGGTTTTCGACCTATCCCCACCTTAACCTTTGAATAGTCAACTTTGGAGCCATTAGAAACCGAATATGAATTTATTATAAATTAATATTTCTAGCTTTTCCAAAGGTGCCCCTCACCCCTCTTATAAAAGGGCACTCCTCCTTCTCATTTCTTCACACCTCTAAAGCCTTTTGGTTCGGCCAAACTCTGCCCAAATACTATCCCAACATCTCTCACTACAACCTAGGGGCCTTAGTTTGATCAGAAAGCCAACCTAAGGAGCCCTTTTGATCAAATCAAAAGGAAGAACCCGAAGAAGAGGTAATGTTTTCACCACCCCTTTTCCAAGTTCATTTCTTCTTCCACTTCTTCTTCCTTTGTTGTTACCATTCTAAAATAATGACTCCAGTATCATTTATATACTGTGATGTTATTATAAATATGGTACAACCATATTCAGTATTCTATCCACCCTTTGAATAACATGTCACCATACGTGCGTACGTACGGCTTACCGTCTCCACGTCGTGGTGTAATTGTTATTCAATATATTATTATTTGGATGGGTATAATAATGATGTGTAACTCATGTAAATAATAAATATAACATATTAATGATTCTGTATATATGATATACCATCCATTTATATATTATTTTAATATCAAAAGAATGATATTGTCGCTCGTGCGTACGTACGGACTACCGTCTCCACGAACGCGATGAGATTCATTCTCCATCGTATCCATTCAAGTATAATTATCATTTGATGATTTAAAAATGATGTTTAAGGACTTGATATCATTCTGGATATGAATAATACACAACCTATCCTTTACAAACATGTCTTACGTAACAAAACATATAAAAGAAAACAAGTAAGTTAACACCCGATATAATGATAATACTAAGATATTATTAACAAATCAATGTTAAAAGATCATATATGATATCATATTATTATATATGATTCTTGTATAATTTAATAACAACTATTTCACCATTATACAGGAGGTTAACCTACTCCAACCAAGGAAAAGTACAAGGTAAGGGTTATTTCACAATCTCTTCATTATCCGAGGTTGTTTATACGTAATAATCTACTGGGATTTCTTTATCATCCACATCCATGTTTCTTCTAAATGTATTTAAAAACATATTTATTATTTACAAGAATATGGGTTAAATTCATTTATACCCTTGTTTGACTTTTTGTAAGAGGTTTATAAAGGAATCTTTCCGTCGTTTTCAAAACAAGGTCCTTTTTAACCTTTTCGACAGAATTAAGATAAGAATGTTTTTTTTACTTATACGGCGGGTGCGGTTATTTTCCGCCATTATAAAATCATCAAAGCTTTCCTTACAAGCTTACAAGAATATTTTCAAGAAAATGTTTTATTTTATATGGCTCTTAAATGATTTCAAAAATAGAAAGAGATATTTCTCTAAAAAGTGTTTTGATTTCATCTATGTCAACATCCTTTAATGGATTTTACGCTTATTTGAAGTTGATTTATTATAATACAAAACTTCTATATTGTATTGAAGGTTTTGTGATATGTTTGAATGTGGATGTTCTATTTTATACCATTCATAGTTTATGGTGAAACTATTGACATTTCGTATGCTAGTTTTAATCCGAATGTTTATGTTATATTTCAAACTTTTCTTCAGATGAATGTGCTAAACAAGTATGTTCCGGGTTGGGGACCGGTAAAAGTAAGCCCTCCAGGTTGGGGACTGGTTAAAGTAAGCCCTCCAGGTTAGGGACTGGTAAAATTATGCCCTCCGGGTTGGTGTCCGGTTATTAGAGGCACTCCGGGTTGGTGTCCGGTTATTAGAGGCACTCCGGGTTGGTGTCCGGTTATTAGAGGCACTCCGGGTTGGGTTCCGGTTAGAAGTAACCCCTAGGTCTTGGGATGAGGCCTAGACAATGAAATTAACGTTTGACATTATGCATTCCAACATTATGAAAGTGGTTATTGATTTTTTCATGTGATTATTCGATTAGTAGAATATCCATGTGAATAAGTAAATGGCATTATTTCATTTTATTTATGCCATACCATGTTGAAAGTTCTTATTTAAAAGGATTTTGTTTTAGTTATACATTGCCTTAAATGTTTATTCTTATTTATGAAAGTTTCCGCTATATTGTTATCCTTACTGGGCATTTGAGCTCACCCCTTTTCTATGTTTTATTTTTCCCAGGAAGTGAAGAAGTAAATTATGAATGACCTGCAGGGATTTTATGAGGGGATAATAGTGTGGTCTATTGAGACATTATGTTGTTGTAGTAGTTTTTCATTTTATAATGTAATGTAAAACTTATGAATATATCTGGCATTTTCCAAGGCTACTAAACCAATCGGTCTTTCGAGATTTGATCTTTCTTATGATCATGCCAATGTTACGAAGTAATGCACCGACTCTGGGTAGCTGGGGTCGGGGCGTTACAGTTGGTATCAGAGGAAGTTTAGTACAAACCTTGGAAGCTAGATTTAGATAAACTCTGATTAGAGCACGTAGACCTAAGATGAACGTTGAGGATTAGTATAGAAGAACTTCCTAGAATTTTGGTATTGTAGAGATTTTGTGAGTTTTCCAACAATACATCCCTGTCTGGATACGAGCAGGTAGAGGCGGCTCTGGCACAGATGTACCTAGGGGTAAAACCCGAAAACACCGCTTTGAGCTAGAATCGAACGGGAACTGGTGCACGACAACGGGCCTTGCTGCACTCTTGGTTACGACACTCCCGGGGGATATGCTTAGGATAACTCTCATTTTCTTTACAAATCATTTTGAAGGGATTATGAGTATATACTTCCTCAAAGAAAACATTCTTATGATTATGGATTATATCCATAAATAGTTCAATTTATGTTAGGTGTTTTATAAGTATGGGATTATTTATTTTGATTCATAAACTGATCTATTTTATGCCATGGTATAGAAATGGCGCCCAGTAGAAGGAATGAGAACTCCAAAAATACACATGATTCAAAGAGAAGGAAGGATCATATCTTTCATGGTCTTAAGCTAGAATTTATAAGAGAAATAGTCTCCCATGTATTATCATCATATGAAGAAATAATATCATGTGTTGATAAGATATGTAAAGAGTTTACTGAGTCCTATGGCTTTGAAGGGAAGCAAGAGAAGAAAAGGATGGAAGAGAGAAAGATGGATAAAGGGAAGAGGGAAAAGAAGAATTTTCCCATATGTGGTAACTGTGGAAAAAACACCCTGGAACTTGCCTGAAAGGAATGGGAGTTTGTTATAAGTGTGGAGGAAAAGGGCACAAAGTACGTGACTGCAAGGGTAAGAAAATGGTTTTAAATGTACAATGCTTCATTTGCAAGGAGTTTGGACACTACGCGAACCTATGTCCCAGTCATCAGACTATGCCGCAAATGATGTTATTGGATAATAATAAAGTTATGATACTACCACAGATGAAGAGGAATGATTAGAGTTCTTATGTTGATTATGTCAATTGAGCTTTGTATCAACAATGTACTTGTTATAATAATTATGGAGTATATAAGGATTGTACTGCAGTACTATTTCAATAAGGACTTGAGATTGTGTGGAACAAAGAAAAGTGACTCATTAGCAGGATAGATTTTTGGAAAATATATGGTTGAGAGAATGATAAACCATAATATAGTTCTGATACTGAGGTAGTGATTTTGGAATAATATGTGATTGTTTTGGATAAATTATATTGGATATTCTTGACTACCTTGGAACTGATTAATGATTTGTATATTCCATCATTGTTGGGGTTTAAAACATTTTTGGATTAATGAAGTATATCCAGCATTCTATATGGAATAAGGGAGCATGAATGTAATCAATAAGGAATATGGTAATACATGATGAAGGTATTCATATGCTATTACGGGGTAAAAAGGATCTATATTATGTTTACCTTCCTTATGAATGTTGGACTGTGAGTTTGGACAGAAGTATTTTGGATAGTTCTAGTTTGGATTATTTTGGATTGCCATAAAAGGACAACCCGGAGGTCGGGCGGCAACCCGTCGCGTCCGGCAAGGCTGCGAGACTTGAACCCGCAACCAAAGGGCGACAAGGGTGTATCACCTACCACTATCCCACGAGATGTCCTGGATTAAATAAAGTAGTTTTTTAAAAGATCTGGTAGATGAATTATAAATTCGTTTATTTTGGAACCCTCTATGAATAGTATAAATAGAATTTTTTTTACGAGTGAATGATGAGTTTTGGTAGAAATTTATTAATGGATAAAACTCTAATTATAAACTAAGTATATCTCCTTATTATCTTATCCAATCTCATAAATAAATTCCTCAACATTAATAATAGAAACTTAGAACAAAAATGTTGTCCTAGATGGTACCTTAAATCATCACAAATTTATGGCTTTGGGATTGATGGCCTTTTCAGATCCATGTTCTCTACCACTCTCCATCAGATAATTGATGGCTAGATTTTTCTTCCATATCCATATTTTCTTACATGGAACCCTAGTATGTGTTATTTTCGGCAATCTTCATACTTTCGACTCTTTATTTTAAATAGAGGCCTCGTTAATTCATTTTTCGATATGGGATTTCAACTAAGATATTTTGAAACGTCAAAAATGTGTTATCCCAATACCCTATATTTTGTTGAACCGATGGTACTTCAAATCATCATAGATTGATGAGTTTAAGGACCTCAATTATACACTTGTTTGTGATTGATGACCTCAATCACTACCTATAAATATTTACGTTTTTCCTCCGATTATATGTCTCTAATTGCCACCAATGTTCTCCTAATCGAGATCATAATTTGGTGGTGACCCTTTAATTTCTCTTTTCCTCATATTAAGACTAAATTTTAGTAACCCAATTTCCAATGTGGGTTTTCCCACAAATATATTTTCTACTTTCAACCTTTTATCTTCGAAGAACAATTTCAAATTGCGAGGACGCAATTTATTGAAGGAGGGGAGAATGTAACACCCCAGGATTTCAGAGTGTGTTATTTCTTAAAAATAATTCAATAACTTGCACTACACGCAACACCGAGTTCAATCACACCATTAAAAGAGGTCATGAATAGTATTAACTACATTTTGAACTTTATATAATCCTTATAATTTTAGAATCCCTATTATGAGTTTCTTAGTCATAATGCAAGAACAAATTCATTTTCAGTATTTCACTTTTATCAACTTCTAATAGTGAAACCTTTTTAAATTCAATATTTTAAACTTTTTGACTAAATGGAGACATCAAAAAATTTAAAATGAAACATCCCAAGCGTCCACGGTACGCTTTCCTTTGGATAAAACAGTAACCTGTGTTGTACGCAACTTCGAGTTCTAACACACCGTAACCAATCAAACTAGTTGTTATGAATAGTAATACCTACTTTTTGAAGTTATATATATTTTATATTTTAAAATGGACTTCATTTTTGGATTCGGAATATCAAATTTAGCCTAAGGTGAAATTTTGGTACTTTTCGGATAACTTTCATATTTTGTTGAATAGTGAAAATTACTAAATTTTAATTAAAAACAACTTTTTTAATCAAAATAATTAATAGTGATAAATTATGAATTTGAGTGGTTTTAAAGTATATTTAGAATATATTTTTACTATTTAATATAATGTTGGTCATTGGACATAATTTTACAATTAAACCGAACATAAACAAGTGTCAATCTTTTGATAGTTATTATCTCTTAAAAATACGCTTTTTGTTTTGACAGCGGGAATTAATTTTAAATTAATTTCTGCCACTTCTGTGTTTTGAATTTAGGAAAATGGATTCCATATTTGGAATCAGGATGTTCAAATTGTGTAAATAGGTAACTTTTATTTTTAGACATTTTGAATAATTACTGCGGTAAATATTTTATTTACCATGGTTAAGGGTAAATCCGGTAAATAAGGGTTAAAAAATAATATTATAATAATACTAAATTACCCTAAAACGTGTCTTAACCCTATTGGTGGATACATGGTCGACCATGGGCATCTTTGGGTCTATTTTGGGACCCCATGGATCCACTTGTAAGTGATAATGACACTTTATTTTAATTTAGTTAAAATGAATACAAAAATGACACAAGCATATATCTTTTAGAACAACAATTTTTACATAGGGTTATATATGTTGGATTTTAGATTATAAATATTCATTAGAAAGCTAAAAAGATTTCCTACATAATGATATTTTATTTATAATTTTTAGACATTGAATAATTTATTTTATTTATGACACAATGATGATGCAGTAATTACTATAATAGTAAAAATTTAAAATAATTGATATTATAAATACCCAAATAATTATAATATGAAACTTTTAATGAATTAAACTAATTTTATATGATAATAGGATATATTAGGATTGATTTAATTGACTTTTTTCGAAGTAATCAATCTGTTAGGAGTTTCAAAAAAATCAACTATTGAATAGTGTCAAAATTGACATAAAAGAGTTCTTAAAACAAATATTATATTATTAATTGATATTAAATTCCTAAAAATCAAAGGTTCGGCCAAGAGAGTTATATTATGATAGTTTCCTCATTAATGGACCACTTGGGGGTCGCTTGGATGTATATAGTAAGTTTATTAACCATATTATATAAAAATACAAAGAGACATTGTAAAAGTGAAACTAATTAACTTAGAGTTAATACTTAAAGATAAGGTTAATATAAGTACCCAAACCTGTCTAAATTCTATTGGTTGAGTGGTGTTCGACCTATCCCCACCTTAACCTTTGAATAGTCAACTTTGGAGCCATTAGAAACCGAATATGAATTTATTATAAATTAATATTTCTAGCTTTTCCAAAGGTGCCCCTCACCCCTCTTATAAAAGGGCACTCCTCCTTCTCATTTCTTCACACCTCTAAAGCCTTTTGGTTCGGCCAAACTCTGCCCAAATACTATCCCAACATCCCTCACTACAACCTAGGGGCCTTAGTTTGATCAGAAAGCCAACCTAAGGAGCCCTTTTGATCAAATCAAAAGGAAGAACCCGAAGAAGAGGTAATGTTTTCACCACCCCTTTTCCAAGTTCATTTCTTCTTCCACTTCTTCTTCCTTTGTTGTTACCATTCTAAAATAATGACTCCAGTATCATTTATATACTGTGATGTTATTATAAATATGGTACAACCATATTCAGTATTCTATCCACCCTTGGAATAACATGTCACCATACGTGCGTACGTACGGCTTACCGTCTCCACGTCGTGGTGTAATTGTTATTCAATATATTATTATTTGGATGGGTATAATAATGATGTGTAACTCATGTAAATAATAAATATAACATATTAATGATTCTGTATATATGATATACCATCCATTTATATATTATTTTAATATCAAAAGAATGATATTGTCGCTCGTGCGTACGTACGGACTACCGTCTCCACGAACGCGATGAGATTCATTCTCCATCGTATCCATTCAAGTATAATTATCATTTGATGATTTAAAAATGATGTTTAAGGACTTGATATCATTCTGGATATGAATAATACACAACCTATCCTTTACAAACATGTCTTACGTAACAAAACATATAAAAGAAAACAAGTAAGTTAACACCCGATATAATGATAATACTAAGATATTATTAACAAATCAATGTTAAAAGATCATATATGATATCATATTATTATATATGATTCTTGTATAATTTAATAACAACTATTTCACCATTATACAGGAGGTTAACCTACTCCAACCAAGGAAAAGTACAAGGTAAGGGTTATTTCACAATCTCTTCATTATCCGAGGTTGTTTATACGTAATAATCTACTGGGATTTCTTTATCATCCACATCCATGTTTCTTCTAAATGTATTTTAAAACATATTTATTATTTACAAGAATATGGGTTAAATTCATTTATACCCTTGTTTGACTTTTTGTAAGAGGTTTATAAAGGAATCTTTCCGTCGTTTTCAAAACAAGGTCCTTTTTAACCTTTTCGACATAATTTAGATAAGAATTTTTTTTTTACTTATACGGCGGGTGCGGTTATTTTCCGCCATTATAAAATCATCAAAGCTTTCCTTACAAGCTTACAAGAATATTTTCAAGAAAATGTTTTATTTTATATGGCTCTTAAATGATTTCAAAAATAGAAAGAGATATTTCTCTAAAAAGTGTTTTGATTTCATCTATGTCAACATCCTTTAATGGATTTTACGCTTATTTGAAGTTGATTTATTATAATACAAAACTTCTATATTGTATTGAAGGTTTTGTGATATGTTTGACTGTGGATGTTCTATTTTATACCATTCATAGTTTATGGTGAAACTATTGACATTTCGTATGCTAGTTTTAATCCGAATGTTTATGTTATATTTCAAACTTTTCTTCAGATGAAAGTGCTAAACAAGTATGTTCCGGGTTGGGGACCGGTAAAAGTAAGCCCTCCAGGTTGGGGACTGGTTAAAGTAAGCCCTCCAGGTTAGGGACTGGTAAAATTATGCCCTCCGGGTTGGTGTCCGGTTATTAGAGGCACTCCTGGTTGGTGTCCGGTTATTAGAGGCACTCCGGGTTGGTGTCCGGTTATTAGAGGCACTCCGGGTTGGGTTCCGGTTAGAAGTAACCCCTAGGTCTTGGGATGAGGCCTAGACAATGAAATTAACGTTTGACATTATGCATTCCAACATTATGAAAGTGGTTATTGATTTTTGCATGTGATTATTCGATTAATAGAATATCCATGTGAATAAGTAAATGGCATTATTTCATTTTATTTATGCCATACCATGTTGAAAGTTCTTATTTAAAAGGATTTTGTTTTAGTTATACATTGCCTTAAATGTTTATTCTTATTTATGAAAGTTTCCGCTATATTGTTATCCTTACTGGGCATTTGAGCTCACCCCTTTTCTATGTTTTATTTTTCCCAGGAAGTGAAGAAGTAAATTATGAATGACCTGCAGGGATTTTATGAGGGGATAATAGTGTGGTATATTGAGACATTATGTTGTTGTAGTAGTTTTTCATTTTATAATGTAATGTAAAACTTATGAATATATCTGGCATTTTCCAAGGCTACTAAACCAATCGGTCTTTCGAGATTTGATCTTTCATATGATCATGCCAATGTTACGAAGTAATGCACCGACTCTGGGTAGCTGGGGTCGGGGCGTTACAATATCTATATTGGGCCCCACCAATCATTATTTATGTCATATAAAATCCACATATAATAGAATAAATAAAATATACATATAGAGACACTCTTTATTCAATAATCCCTTTCCTATAATACTTAATACATTAAAATAATAAACAACCAAGATAGTATTACTGTATCTCCTTTGGAAACATTGAAACATAAGAAACACTACATAAGTGAGCTAAATCATATTCAACTAGATTATTCATTACTATCACCCTTTTAGAAACATAATAAGTAATGCATATCTATATAGCATGGGGAAGGAATAAAAAAAGTGTGAGTTTGGATTCATAGTAAGTGTTAAGAAGGGATATATATATATATAACCTTTACATGAGCACAAGAACATTAGTTCATTACCATCATATTATAAGATCATAACCTACATATCAACAATCATAAATCTAAAATGTGGCATAAATATTAGTAATTTACAGTAAATTATTCATATGGGAATCAAGAACATGAGACCTGAAATCATAACATAGTAATAAGAAATGTAATTGGGGAATGCATATAAACTTGTAATATCAATCCATATAATTCAAGAATATTATCTTGAACATATCAAGGATATTCATTGGGGACAACACATACTTGGTAAGAAACACCTCCATCCCCATTCACAATCCATTACATGTATGCGATTGGGTTTCCTTATCTTCCCTTAGTTTATCTAGTTTTATCATCAACCCATAGTGTATTGGTTTTACTTATTTTCTGTAGTTATGGTGACCACATATACTGGGTGATACACACTGCTATTACCAATCACAGTTATTTCCTTTTAAGGGATTTTTCCCCATAATCCACTAGAGAATAATTCCCATTAAATTGATTCACATATTTATCTCATGAGATATAAATATGTACCAAATGCACAAGAGTGAGATATAGGTCCTTCAAATCTCATAATGAAATCATACATACATATTCCAAAAACCATAAAAAATAATATCCTAACCCATGAAATGAAGTGGAAATCACATGAATATAATAATATTTAAACCTATTTAAAAATAGAGGTTTAATAATCATGTTAATCAAAGCATAACCCATGAAAATACGTAGGTTTTATAATCATAGTTCCCTTCAATAGAAAATGAGTTTTAAAAAATCATGGAATAAAAAAAATCCATTAAGTGAAATAATATTATTGAAACCATTGGATAATTTCCCATAATGGAATGAGAAACACCAAGGAATGTCATCATATAATTGAAAAAAATTAAAAATATATTTCAAAATCATTTATTGAGAAGAATATATATTTTTATTTCATAAAATAATTTTAATCCTAAATACGTTTGAAAAATATTTTGTTGAAAATAAACATGAAAAAATATAAATTTTTCATTAAATATAATTTTAAATCCTATTTATTTTAAATATTGTTCAAAATAAATAATAACATATGGAACTTTTTAGAAAAACAATTAATTGAAAAAATATAAAAATTTATAGAGAAAACATGACTATGTTTTGATAACAATATAATAGAAAAAATATGAAAAAATATATAATGGATTATTTCAAAAAAACTAAAAAAATAATACAAAATTTTCTATGAAATTGAGTTTTATAAATCATCTTTAAAATAATTTTTGAAAACATGGTTTCTGAAATTCATGTCAAGTCTCCCAAATAATGAAAACTTAGATAAATATACCTTACCAATTTGGTAACAATGGAACATAAACCCTCGAAAAAGATATCATAAAATAGAAATGAAAATACACTTATATTTAAGTATACTAATCATAAAATATATTCCTCAGATGTATATACACCCGAAAAAAAGAAATGAATGGTGAATAAGGAATAAATATCATGGAAAACAAGTGAGAATAGATATCCCCTAATCTAAGTATTGATTCACTTCCTAATCATATGAAACTCTTTTATATTAAATTTATTTTTATTAAACATATTATTTTTATAATAAAATTATTACATATATTACCATATATTGTATGATTTGGAATTTATTTAAACTTTTTAATATCAACTCCATGTTAATTTTTTCACTTTAGGTAAAAACCCCTTTGTTTTTTCATGTATATTAGTTTGTTATATTTTTTATTCACATTCATATATCACGATTTCCAAAAAGAAAAAATTTATATAATTATAATTTATGTTCATTATATATGTATTTATAATTGTTTATATTATATAGAAATATGAAATGGAATACACTATTCAATGAGATGGTAGGCTATATGTATACATATATGTTGTTTCCATTCTTTTCATATTAAAAATAAGAATGTAAATGACACACACACACACAAATATATATATAATATCATTAAATTGTCATTATTAATTTATATATATAATATAATTTCTATAATAACACACTTAGTAGATTCTATTTAGTTTTTTAATGAATCACATCACTTTGAGGAAGCATTTTTTCACACATCCCCAAACAAAACTATCATATTTACATAAAAAGGAAATCATTATGTTATTTTCGATATAATAATTAAATGATAAAAAATACATAATAAAGATCATATATATCATATCAAAATTTATTTTAAATCATAATTACCAAACATCATATGAAATAAATAAAAAATGGTCATCTTGGTTTGTTAGGTCGTAGTTCGCTGTACACACGAACTGTATGGTTGTTAAAAATTGGAAGGGTGAGTAAGTGTATGAACAATGATTATAAAAAAATGTTATAATATTTAGGAAAGTTAGTCTATTATATATTAATTTAATAATAATTTCGGATGTATATGAAATTAATAAAATTTATATGATCTTTATTAAGTATGTTACCACATCATTAAGATATTCATTTGGTTAGAATCAAAGGGATTCCTTGGATGTATTAACTCCAAATGCTAGGATTCAATGAGTATTTTAGTGTGATTTTATGTGAATTTAGATAATCATGTCCAATAAAAATAAGTTTAGAGGTGTGAATAAAGGGGATAGGTGATTGCCTTTTATATTTTAGGTAGGGGACACACATTGCACTTCTGAAAACAAGTAAGGAGTACCCACATTTATTCCTACAAAAACTCAAAAAATAACAAAAAATATCAATAATGAATTTATATTGGCCAAATAAGAGGCATTAAATTAATTTTAGATATTTTCCTTGGTAATTTTTCCCTTTAGATTATGTTTTAATTCATTTCTAAGATTAATTTTTCCATAATCACTGTAATTTATTATAATCACTTTCACTAATCAATTTTTAAAACATTTTTTTGATATGTTGTAATATAAAAAATATTCAAATTAAATTCATGTACGCATATTTGTTAATGTTCATTTCTCATAACTGGAACTACTAAAGATAATGATAAATCCACAGACATAGTAGGAAATATATTTTTAAAGTGAGAATGTTCAAATAATTTTTAATAGATTATATCTAAATTAAATATGAAATTATACCAATGTTGTAAATTGGATTAATAGTTTTATAATTGATCTATTGTATCTTGAAAACTAATATAAATATTTATTTTACAATATAAATATATTATATGAAAACGTAGTTAGAATTAAAATTCACCCTTTTCACTATTCATCCAAAAATGGAATTTCTCATAAAAATCACAAACAATCATAGTAAGATAATTTGGATATAATTAAATTAAAATAAAAGTTTATTTTATCACATTCAGTTTCTGAAATTTTCTATTTTTTTTTTGTTATTTCTCCCAAGAGGACAAAAATAGTAGTCTGGTTGAGAAAATAGTATTTTCAAACATATAAAGTCTTTTCCAATATTATATGTTATATTAAAATTTTGATTAATTTATATAAAAATATTAGTATTTGTTTTTAAAAAAAATTCAATTCATATTACTATTTTTAATGTTTATGTTATAACTATCTAGTTTAAATAATTATAGTAATAACATGATGTTTCCTAAAAACTATGTGTTGAAGCTAATTCATGTGGTGTTAGTGTTTCATGTTGTGAATTTTTATCTTGGTGTTGAGCATAATTAATTTTTTACTTTTTTATAGTGAAAATGTATCATCATCAATGAATAATAATTTATTCAAAAAAAATTTATTAAGACTCATGAAATTATATTCTACTCCCACCCGTAAATTATTTTTTTTCCGTAACATTAAATATTAAGATACAAACAAATTATGATATTTATAAATCATAATATCTTCATTTTTATAATTATAATTATTTTAATGGACATTTCTCTAAAAAATATTTACCCAGTGAGTGGTCATGTTTTGTAAAAAAATTTCTATATGATCTAAAATATAAACTAGTTATTCCTCGTAAGAATGTTCTTACTCTAATGGTATGACTTCAATGTTATGTACATATGAAGGTTCAAGTATGTACTTACTCTGGAGTGATACACAAAACAAAACATGGAATTGATAGATATTTGGATGAATTTTCAAGGGATAGTCTACCACTGCGAAATGATCAATAATTCCTAAGCAGTTGATGTACCATGTTATTTTTTTCCATTTCTTCTTGAAAATCATAACCCTATTACTTGGAGGAATTTTTAGAAAGAACTTTTCAGAAACATGGATTCTAGTTTATTTGAACATTTTTCAACATAATCATTTTTGAAACTTTTATTTTCATTGATATGTTGTTTAATGGATCTAACCTTCAATATCATTTTATCTGCTATCTGAGGTCCCAATAGATTTAATTTTCCAAAATCATCCATACTTGTTTGAGATCTTAATTTCATCACATATTGGGCTTCATAAGGATCCCTATAATTGATAAATTGATTGAGATTATTGAATTAAATCACAACTATAGGAATGTGTTGATCAGAACCAATTTTGAAATACAACGAACAATGTATAAACCTATATACTTGGGATTTAATTGATCATTCAGACTGAACATATGTATAAGGATGATATGATGTTCAGAAACTCAAAATTCTATCATGTGATTGCAAAAGTATTCACCAATACATTGAGGTGAATCTCAATTATTGATCAATTACAATTGAAACTGTTATTCCATGAACCCCTAACAATTCCTTAATGAATATCATGGAATCATAATATATGGAGATGCCTTCTTTGATACTGAGTAAGTGTTCAAACTTACTAATCCAATCAACAACCATCCATATATATTTAAAAAAATTATAGGTTTTTGGGGCTGTTATGGAATAATACAAATTAATGTTATCCATTTTTGATTTTGGTATGGGTAGTGGATGAAACATACAATATGACTTTAACCTTTCTTCATTAGCATTGTTGCATACAAGTCTTCAAGACACAATCTATGTGATATCCCTCCACATGAGATCCCCCAATAAGTATTCTATCAAATCTCGATACATCTTTGTGCATCTAGGTAGAATAGTGAATCAAGAACTATGAGCTTCCCCGAATAGATCCTTCTTCAAATCCGTTATGGAAGGGATACATAAACAGATCTAGAACTATATATTTTCATCTTGATCAAGTTTATACTCAAGAAAATTTCAATCCTTCTTATGTATCTCTATATATTCCGTTAAGACAATTTAAATATTTACATGCATATAGTGTTGAAAATTAAATTCAAAAAGGAAAATATTTTTATAAATATAATATAAATTCAAGTTCCATCCATTATAAATATAGACCATTTTTATCTTTTATAATAATCATCCTAGATAATCAGGCATTATACTTTTGAATTAAATAATTAGACAATAAATTTTCTTCCCCAGGGTGTTAGTGTATGAGTCAATCATAATCCATTATCATATTTTGCTATCTTTTCTGGTGTATATTCGACTCCTTCTATGTGAATAATAATTGTAGACATTTATAATGAGTATAAATATCATAATATTATCCATAAAGGTATTCCCTCAATATCATTAATGATATAATTACAACATATCTCTCCAAATGGTGGTATGATTAATCATTCACATGGATATTCAACTTTCTTGAGGAATAATTGATACCTATGTTATTATGCATAAGAATACATCCCAATTCCTTTTTATAAGTGTCACTATAGATTAAAAAACATTTTCCACTATAGTTCAATGTATATACAGGTGTAATGACCATTCTCTTATTTAGTTATTTTAAATATTATTCACATTTGTCAACATAGATGATCATGGAATCCTTTTAAGTTGACATGGTGATGGGATTTGATAGTCATGAGTAATTCTCCACAAAACATTGATATTATCCAGCAAATCAATGAATTCTATAGATCTCAATAACCATGATTGGTCATGGAAAAAATTTAATAGACTCTATCATTTATGGATACAGTACAGTACTATTTCTTGAGATTATGTGAACAAAAAATTAAAACAATTTCATCTATAATTTACTCTTTCTAAATTCATCATACTATTTTTCCTTCCTCATGCACATTAGTGAAATTCTCATGTTGTTATCTTGATCGTCATTTCACATTGAATAAATATGAATAACATATATAAATACAATAAAAAACTCATCAAGGTAATCTATAAATAATCTATTCTTAAAATCCATAATGATATAAGGGGAATTAGAAATAAAAAAAGGAATCACTATATGTTCATTGTGTCCATACATATTATGGAATCCATTCCTGGGTATATCATCTTTATTAACTCTAAATTTCTGATATCTATAATGAAGGTGAATATTGGAAATGTATTGAGCTTAGTGAAGTTGATCAAATTGGTCATCAATATGAGGAAGATGATTAATTTTTTTGATCATGATCTCGTTCAACTCCGTTTAATCAATATCGATTTTTATTGGACCATATTTATTTTTATCAATGATTTCAGTATCATCTCAACGTGAAACTACTGTCCTAATGAATACCTTATCCCATTTTTCATTGTGGTACATTTTTAAATACTAATAAATAAATTCCATAATTATATTTGGTGTCCTTGTAATTGGTGTGGAACCAAAAATGGATTCTATCAATGAACATAACATATTTTTTTGGTGCAAATCTAGGAATATCTCATTTGAACACATAAACAAATTCCTAAATAATAGGCACATCCACAATGGAATCTTTATCCCAATCCAATTGAGAAAAACATGCCTCATGAGTGGAAATTAATTCCTATACATTTGATCAGATTTCCATTGAATGTTCAAATATATTGTCACATTGATAGATGATTCTAGGATTGTCTAAAATATTAAACATAACATCCTTTAATCAAAAATATATGTATGATTTAATAGATAAAACCATTCCATGCCTAATATGACATGCAATTCCACCATGGAATGAATGATGATATTTTGTTGAAGTACATTCCCAAAAACATCAACTAGAGTGGAATCATATACATTAAATGAAATCATCATACCATTAGGTGATTTAACTTGTAATTACACATCTAATCTGTTTTATGGAATCATAATAACCTTATAAAATTCCTTATATACACAAAATAAGTTAGATACAAAATCAAATAAGGAAATATTTATTCTACAGTGAATTTTTTGTGTACCCTTACCTACATTGTTATAGAACCCCTAATTAGAAATATTTATCTCATTATATATCCCCATCCACCTCATTTTGTGATGTTGTAGATGGGGATAATGATAACCTACAATTTGGTTTAGGAACTTGTTTGCATAATTCCCATCCTACATACACTTGAATCCGTGATGTTTGGGAGGTGCATTGTCGGTATCGTTTCCTCTACTTGTTTAATTGGACAATTTCTTCCCATAAACATTGAAATAAATTTCCACATGGAATTACCTTTATCCAATAATGAAAATATACCCCAGGAAACAATTATTTCCATGCTTCATTCCAAACTTAGGGGGAATTTTAAGGATCATCTAATTTACCTAGTTATTTTTATATTTCTATAAATCTTTATATTCCTTATCATTAAAAAACAATGAGATTGATATATGAACCCATCCTCTATTTCAACATTAATTTCTAAAGGAAAATTATTTAGTATCAAATACATCCACATATGGAAATCAACATTATTAGACTTGGATTTATGCCACTTAAGAACATATCAACATTACATTACAGTTGGATGATAATCTATGAGCATACATTCTATGTCTGGTGATGTTTTCTTCATTTGTACTGATGAATTAATCATCATTTTTCATTATCACAAATAAATCCATTTCTATCTTTGTATGATGAAAATAAGGAATAATACTATTTATTATTATGTTTTTGAACTCATCCCTATCAACAGATTCAATTTCATATTTCATCCTAATATTCTTTATTGGAGTCCATCAATAGTATTGTTCACCTTGAACCTAAAAATATTCCATAATGGAATTCCCATTATTAAATCATTAGAGAATAGATAATATAATTTCAATAGTAATGATCTACTTTTTAGAAACAAGTGGATTTGATTAATGCAAACATAAGGAGGACATTTCCTCATGATGGAATCAGAAAAATGTCGTTCTGTCCTTTTCTTGTTAAGAATCCGACCACTATTTATATCTTCAGAATGATGTGTGAGAATAGAAATGATGTTTCCAATTCTATTTCCCATAGAATATGGATTCTTAGTTGAAAAATAATTATATTATTAATCATAATAATTATTTACATGGTTCTATTAGGTTCCATGAATTTTGTAAAACAAAAAGTAATAGAGTTTAAAATAAATATCACAGGGGGAAACCAAATGATCATTAAAATCCACTGAAAGGCTGTTTAAATTACAACACCTTAAATATTCTATGACAACCTCATATTTCCATAGGTGATTCATATCCAACTTATTTTTCAATAATTAATGATGTTTCATTAATTGTTTATTAATTCCAAAATTCAAATTCACCATGAGTTTTGAACAAAGTGTCATATATGGCCCATTGTCTTGTATCAGTTTAAGCTTGAGTCTGGCCAGACACACCTTGTTGATGATTTTACTCCTAGGTATATCTGATTGAAATCCAAATCCACTTATTATATCTTTACATTTATTTATTTTAATAAAGAAACATTATTTACCATTTTCCAAAATTCCATTACATGCTAATATAAATTTACTCGTATGTAGACATATCCTTAGGCGTGTACATAGGGTTCTCACTATGGTTTTATCGTGCCAGTATTCAATGGTTAACTAAACCATTTTTTCTTATAATAAATATTTTCACCGTATCTCTTATAATAATAACATTAGATCTCCTTTTCATATTACTAAATACATTACACACACATACTCGCAATGTTCAAATTTTTAATGACCCTCCAACTCCCATTGGATTTAGGGTATAAAGAGTCATTATTATGAATTAAGTTACAACTACATTATCCCAAAGGATTTTAATAAATTTCATATGGTTTCAAATATATTGTTTCAAGATTTAACCATTAATATCTAAAAACTAGAACCCAACAAACTATCCACTAATAGCTCACTATATTATGCATGAAATAAACAATGCAATTTCAAATCATTCTCTTTAAAAAAACAAAATAAAAATGTATACTACACCAGAAGAAAAACCCACATCAAAGTAAATAGTGGGAATACAATGATAAAAAATACAAGATTACAAAAAATACTTCATTCATTACAATCTCTATGCTTCAACATCACCATGTAGTCCAATGTACTACAAAATGGTGCTAAAGAAGTGTGATACTTTACCTTTGACCAAGTCCCGAAGGGTAGTATCTGCAAAAGCACCAATGTTCCAAAGTAGGGGTGATTATAAAACTCATTTGATTTTCCCAATGATTTCTCTACACATTCCAGTAGGGCAGATCGATTAGAAAATAATGTAAAATACTTTATAGTAAACTATTTACAAAAATCCACTATAACCAAATATAAACAAGTTTGAAAACCAATTATAATATGTGAAAATAATTAAATGAAACCAATTTTATTCATGTTATATTCTAAAAAATAACTAATGAAGGATTTAAAAAAATATGATTATTATTTTGGAATACACATTACATTAAACACAACACACCCACAGATGCATGATTTTTTCAACAATTCTATACTCTTGGGGGGTCTCTTGTCCAATCACATTATGTCCCACTGATACTGGCCCCTGATCTAGGGTCTTGTACCTTATACCCTAATGGTACTCATCACTTATTTATGGTCCCTTAAACATAAACTCACACGAACACAATGTATTCCAAATATTTACATAAAAAAGACTTCAAAAAAATAAACATTTTATTGAATACCAAAAAACAACCAATTTCTATGAAACATTCATTTCGATAAAACAATCATTTTTTTTTGAAAACATATAATTCAATTCAGCTAAAAACATTCCAAAAAAATACAAATTTCACAATATCTATTTAAAAAAAACTAACAACGTTACATGTCCTATTAATCAAAATTTCTAGATTTCACAACCTGTCACTCAAGAAGGGTTCCAATATGTTTTTAATAATCAAGTCACAATCAATTAAAAACAATACATTCTATTGAATTTATTAAAATATGTTATAATAGGAGGAGTAGACAGTAAATCCACCAACCTCTAATGTTTTGAATACAAACAACAATAGCGGAAGAATACTTACAAAATTTGGGTTGATTCTTCAGTGAAATGTCCTTAGATCTCTTAAACTAACATAAAATTATAAAAATATCAACTTATTTTGCATTAAAAAACATGATCTACCCATAACAGGCATAGGTAATAGTCTAAAGAAGATATAACAAGTAGTTATATATATATATCTGTGATGATGGAGATGAATGATGAAATGATATGATGGAATGGAAGAAGAACCCTAAGAAAGAATGTGGAGCACTTATGAAATTCACATAGGTCCACGTAAGATCGAGACTCATATAGATCTGACCAAAATAATGAGACTGAATAGCTATAACTATGATTATAATCTGGACACTTCCTAGGTCACGTCATCTACCCCTTTGTCACATACTGTAGGCCACAATGAATATGTGCACAACAACACCCATTTCCATGGGTAAGTAACCATATTTAATTGCTACGCGACATGAACCTCAGGTACACTATGTGTACGAGCTCATGTTGTGACCCCCACATCCGGACATGAACTTGTCCCCATGTACATGGCTTTTAATTCAGGTACATGATGGCTACCTATCCTAAAACCGTATGTAAACCCCCAAAGACGACTTTTTAGAATTTTTAATCAACAATGGCCTTTGATAAAGGTTAATCTTACTATATCTATTTAAAATGATTCTACAGACCGGAAACTAGGCGTACTACAATATTATTATATATCATTTGGAAAAAGGATACATAAACAATACTACATATGTGAAGTATATTTTCTCGGACATGGTATTTCTTGAATAATAACCTTTTATGAAACGTTAACATACTACATATATTAATATAAAAGGTATAGAAACAAAAATAGGGGTGACCTAAGATGATTTAAAATGTTAATCGTGGGAGATATGTAATAATAAATCTGAAGATAATGGTATGACATTGTTATCGTAACATTTTATGATCAAACCCTACATATGAATGATCGTAAATAGAAATTATGGCACAAATATTAGTTGTTCAAAATTCATGAATCAAAATTGAATAAAAAAGATTATTCCAAAAATCATAAAATAAGAATAATACATGGAATTTTTGAATACATATACTCATTTAATATCATTCAATATAAGTCATAAAACAATTTATAACTTATCTAAGAACATCATTGGGTCTTCCCATAAAAGATGGGACACCCCGCCATCCCCAGTTGTAGTTCATTCCATTTATTGGATATAGTTTCACAATATTCATGTTGTGGATAAAGATTCATCATAATCTCATAGTATATCATTATCCCACATAATCCATATTCATTGGTGACTACACCAACATGGCGGGATACACCACTATTCCCCATCATAGTCATTTCCTTGTAAGGGGCCAGGTCTCAACATATTCCCATTGTTTATCAATCATTTCTACTATATTCCCCTTATTATCTCATGAGATATAAATAATCAGACAATTCATTATTGGCTGATATAGGCCCCACCCATATCATAATAAAACTATAAATATATTATCCATAAAATCATTAATAGTCATATCATAACCCATTAAATCAAATGGGAGTCACAATCATGTTATCATATCTTCACATTTTAAAAATTATAGGATTACAAATAATATACTAATTACATAACCTCTTTAATGAAGGCGGATTCATAAGCATATGACCCATGAAACATAAAATTTTTTTATAAGAAATATTCAATAAAAAATAATCCTTTCAGATAAAGAGTATGAATGATACCATTGTATTGTTACCTAAAATTTCAATAGTAACACAAAAAAATATCATCATAGTTTTCATGAAAATTTATATATATTACAAAATCATTTATAGTGGAAAATATTATTTCATCATTGGAAAATTATAATTAAAACATCAAATCCTTTTAAACCAGTTTCTTGAAAATATACAGGAAAACTTATGAAGGAAGAAATAAAATAAATAAGAATACTTTTCATGGAATTTTTATTATAAAAATATATTGGAATATTGAAGTTGTTTTGAAAACTCATTTTCTAAAAATTAAATTTCATTCAAAACAACTTTTGAGGAAGAAGTGGGAAAGTAAGCAAGTTGAGATCTAATCAATAATCAATAGAGATGAAAAATACACAATCATTAAAAACATTACTATTATGATTAGAACCACATACCAGAAATAGTAAGAATTAAATTTCATTAAAATTATTACTAGGGTTCCTCAGAATTAATCCTCAAAAGGTATGACTAGATTGTCCCAAATTTTTATTTACTCTATATCATTTATGAACCCTTCATTGAGACCACATTGAAAACGTATAAAAAATGACAATGTTTGGAAAAAATCATCTTAAAACACATTTAAAATGCATAAAAAATTATTTGAAAACCAAAATCATTTTTTATAATACCTTATCAATGAAAATGGGATTAATAGAAAATCATTACAAAGAATCTGGAAATCATTTTTTTTAAATTCATGGAACATGTCTCAATGAGTGATAACTAAGAAAAAAAATACTTTTTTGATTTTGTATCTTTTGAAACCCGTATCACATTAAATATATATCATTAAATGGATTTAAATTATGGATATATTTAATTATAATAATAATAAAATATATTCATTGGTTTTATATACAACACATAAAATAATCAAGTGGTAAATAAGAGATAAATTCCACAAAAATATAATTGTGACTATAAATCATAAAAACCTTTTGTCTTGAATCTCTTTGTAAACATTAAAATATCATTTATAATGAATATAAGTTTTTAAAAAATATCATTTAGACTCATATTTATATATTTAATATCATATATGTTACTATTAAGACTCTATATTACCCTCTTATTAAAAATTCTTTGTTAGGGGTTCACTTCTGGATATAACCGCTTGTTTTTTCACATATGTATTAATTTATTATATTTTTGGTCCTAAATCATATATCAATATTTCATGAATTAAAAACATGATGTAAATATAATTTATATTCATTTTATATTTATTTATAATAACTTATAGAGTATATAAATTTTAAATGGCATACACAGTTCATGGAACTATATGATATATGTAAGTATGAACGTTATTTCCATTCTATTTATATTAAATTAAATTAATTAAAGGGAATATATGTGTATATATATATATAATATCACTAATTTATAATTATTATGTAATATAAATAATATAATTTCACTAAACCTATCTTAATACATTCTACGTATTGTGTGATGAATCACATCGATCTTAGTTAGTGGTAGTCGACACATCCACAAATGAAATTATTGTATATACAAACAACTGAAATCATCAAATTCTGTTATATATAGAAATTAAAATCTTAAAATTACCTCATATTTATAATACATATAATATTAAAATATATTTTTCATCAAAATTCTCAACCATGAGATATGGAAAATGAAAAACAAATAGCATTGTTTTGTGGGATGGTATTTCCCTGCCCATAAGAACAGTAAATTCATTATCCTTTATATGGAAGTGTGTGTAAGTATATTTAAAAATATTTAATATAAAATATTAGTGTATTTAATATGTTGATGATTTTATTGAGTAATGTAACATTAATAAATGATGTAGCGGAGGAAGAAGATAAATGTTAGGATATTGGAGAAGGTTGTTACGTCTTTTTTTGGGTAACTCCATTTTGTTTACAGTAAATGGATTACATGGTTTTATTTCATCCAATGGCGAATATTCAAGGAATAATGGAGGTATAGGATAAATGGATTTTCAATTATATTTTGAATTTAAATTGTATTATAGTTGTGATGAAGGGGTATATGTGGTGGCCGTATATTAAGGCGGGAGGGGTCACACATGGTTTTTTTGAAACTATGTTTGGTGTACCATTGTTTTAACCTAAAAATTCATAAAATTATAAAAAAAAGGATTATGGGAGGTTTAAGGATGATTAACGGAAATGAAATGGGTGTTTTATAAATTTCTAGGATATTTTCCCACTTATGTTTCTTGTGTATTCATTTGTTATGTATAATTTCACCTTAATCACTCCAATATATTTTTATAAAAATCACTATTATTTTTTTAACAAAATTATTTTATCTAACTAGACTATAAATATTATACTTATTAATATCAATCATTTCCATTTTTCAAAATTCAGATTCTAAAAGTAGTAAAATTATGGTGAATGTTAATCACACAGACATGGAAAGAACAATGGTTTTTAAAGTGATAATGTTGAAAAGTTCATTATGATTATATATATGAATTAAATATATAATTATTATAATTAAATAAATTTCCTTAATATTTTTAAAATTGATATATTAATATATTAAAAACAACTTAATATATAATTTTACTATATAAATAAATTAGATGAAAATTATTTTCTTAATTAAAATTATTTATTTTTAACTATTCATCAAAAAAATTATTTTTTATAGAGAAATCCCAAAAATTCAACCGAAAATTATTTTGACACACTAGATTCAAAAATATTGTTTACAAAATATGATTTCAATGAAACTCGGTGTGGCGTGTAACCCCTGCCAAGTGAGAGCTTCAAGTGGTAGAAGATTATGTTGTCGTTGAATATAATGATTGTTTAACTTAGTGTATCATGCAACACACACCAAAAAAAAAATATAATTTAATTCAAAAAATAGTTGAAAAAACTCATGGTTTTGCAATATGGTACCAAAACAACATTCCTTAAAAATAAATAGATATCGTTTTTGAGATAAAAAATATATGGATTTTAAATATTTATCCATTCAATAAATTGAATAGAATTTAATTTAATAATATATCAACATATCATTATATAGAGAATGTGAAATATATTTAAATTAATGATATCAACTAATAAATAATTGGAAAGGATTCATATATATGAATCCATAAATTAAAAATAGTATAGAGTAAGGAGGATCAGTTTAGTTCATATATTTTCCCAAAAAAATATATAGAATTGATTTATATGAAATAATGAAACAAAAAAAGTCATTATTCCATAATGGTATGTTTTTAAATCAATATAACTCTAATTAAATCAACATATTTCATCTATCGGAACACCAATTAATCATTGGTGGGAAATATATATTTTTGGAAGAGGAAAATTATTAGTTGAAAATTATTCATATACTATTGGGGGGTTCGAAAAATAATATAATGAGGGATTTCCATGAATTTAATATCAAAAATGAAAATTTTATGAAATTATAGAAATGATTATCAATTGCAATAGGAAATTCTAAAAATGGTAAGAAATTTACTATCTATAATATATATCAAGGTATAAAATTTTATATACATAAATCATTTTGGTTATGGTAATGTTAAAAAATATATAATTTGAGGAATGTCATGAAATTAAAATATAGTGAAATAAAAGATATTAATTTTACCTATTTTCAATAGAACATTCTATACACTATATATAATTACATATGATTATAACTATCAAAGATAACCCTTGATATTGGAAACAATGAAAATAACACATCTGACATAAATTCTTTAATGTTATTAACCTGTGAATTATAGAATTAAAAATGGAACATTAATAGAAATTTATGTTTATAAAATCCTTATATAAAATTTGATTGGGGAATTAAGAGCACCATACCATATAAAAAATGTTGTATAGAAAAATTGTGTCTTATTAAATTGATGTTTGGGACAAATAATCGATACATGTATCATTTTAATGGAGGTAACTATCCATTGATATTAAAGTCAAATTGTACAATTTTAGGCACCTATAAAATATGGGGGATATCAAATAAAATATATTAATTGGTTACAATAGATCAATCCTAAGGAAATAGTGTTTCTAAAATAATGATTGTAACATGATGGAACAATACTGAGTGAAGATACACCCTTACAAAAAAGGTATTTATTTAAATAAATTCCATTTAATTATTAAACATGATATTTACATTGAAACCCATTTAATTACATAAATTTTATAATATCATTAAATATAAATTAATTAATTAATATCATTTCATTATGTTTCAAAATATAAATTATTTTACATGAAGTTGAAGTTGATATAAAATCCTCATACAAGTAACATAATCCTTGACGTATGAATCATTCAGTATTTATGTTATAAGGAATAATTATAGAATGAAAAAACTGATATAGGAAATAAAATTTAATATATTTTTTGGTATTTGAAATCAAAATTGTATGAATAGTATTTCAATAAGTTTGATCATAGAAAATTATATGAAAAATGAGACATAAAAACACATACCATAAATCTTACATAGATGAAATATGATCCAACCCTCTTGAAATTTTATTGTCTTAATATAAAATTAAAAGAAACACAATATATATATATATATATATTAATAAAAATTTCCAATTTTTCTTTAAATTTATAATAATTAGTTGTTGTCGATTTGTGATATAATATGTGAGTAAACATGATACTTCTAAACTAATTACATAATTCCTGTGTTTTTCATCATTACCCTCCCTAATATCATCAGTATATGATATTATGGATAATTTAATTTATGATTTATATTAATTTATATTGTTATAATTTCATTTTATGTGTTTTTTGGTGACATTTTATAAAGACGATTGTGGAAGTGATAATGTTTCAGTGATTTTTTCTGTAATGATATTGAATAAATAATTATTTTCATTAATATTTAAGTAACTGTTTGTGTATTAATATAAAATATTTTTATAATTATTTATGATATTTATTTATTTAAATAAAATTATAATATTTTTCTATGATATAAATTGATATAATTTCTCTTGTTAGTGCGTAAGATGTAAAAAATAAACATACTATAGATATTGATGATTATGATGTGATATAGTTATAATTCCATTATAAAAGAAAAATAAATACATTATTTTGTTTTTATTAGTGTGATATATCAATATATTAATTATTTATACGATGAGATTAAACAATTCAAATGTAACTTTTGTGACTATAATACCATTAAATGGTTCCCTAAAACCAGTTTTATACATTTCCTGAAGTGCATCTCCACAAATATCAAAGTCTGCAGAATAGTAATGAGGGCCAAGGGTGTGTCAGTGAGGATATTATTCCCTCGTACTAGAGTGAATCACAACAGGAATACATTTTCAGATTAGTATAGAAATTATTAAATCCTATTGAATATAAATATACTATAATAATAGATATCAATATCTAATGACTGCTAATATAAATTGATGGTGATATGTGTCATATATCTATAAAAACAACCAAAAAAGTTACCAAGTTGAATAATACAATACATATATCAGAAATAAAATTGGAAAAATTTATCTGAGCTAGCATTATGTTCTTTATCTCAGTCTGATGTTCCCATGATCCCAAGAAGAAATCAATTACCAGTAGCATGGTGCATTACATTTTCCATACATTTATTCATCTATTCTATTCAAGTACCTAAGGAGGACTTGAACATGTTTTGAGACTGAATCCTTGTAGGCTACCAACAAATGTCTAGTAAAATTCATCTTGTGAATGTTTAATAAAAACATGGTTCAAAATAATGTAATAATCAATGAATTTTGAGAATTAAACATACAATATAGTATAGGTTCTCATTTATTAACTGATTGGTTTATGCAATTTAATTTATAATGAAATTAATTGATTTAATAGTCTTATATGTGTCATGTAGAACCATGTTCACTATTTAGTCAACCACAATATTTAAAAATCCTTTGGACTTGGTGAAAATCCTAAAATCCCCTGTAGTCTACTCAAAGGATATATAAATATGATATACATAACGTTTAAGACAATGACTGAATCAATGATTATGATTTTCGTGGAAGACAGTTCATATAAACAATTCAATCATTTATTTAATTCTTATATAGTGTGTGTCCTTGTTCATTTAGAATGTAGGTATCACTGTAGGTATAATAAAATAAATTATCTATAAACCCATCCATTTAAAACTTCACAAGAACCCATGTATTTCTCTTGGTGTGTCATCACATCATAACCACTCAATATCATTCAGGTAGATCCACTACGGCAGACCAAGTATTATTAGTAGAACTTATTTAAAATGCCCTCTATGATCATCCTTTAGAGTCTATATGTAGTGAATGTGTCTTATAACATATAATATTCAATCACCATGATTCCTTAATTGGATAACTCTATAAAGAGTACAAGTTTTACATGGGAATAAGTAATGTAATACCTAAATGAGTAGATCCATTTTATTTTCATATGAATCTGTGGGTCAACCAATTCATATAAAGAATTTATTAGATTAATTACCATTTATTGAATTATATTTAAATAGGTTATGGTAATCACCAAGAACATTTAAATTTAAACATACCTCAAAAGGTGGATAAAGGCATTGACCATGCATAGAAAGCTTACCTATAATCTACTAACAGAGGAAATTCATTATAAAAATCATCGAATTATTAGTCTACCAATACGTGGATTGTGTCTAGTGTGATAAATAAAATAGAATTTGGATTATAAATTTAATTCAAAAATTTATATTACAATACATCTTATAATTAAACTCTATTATATTTCAAGAGATCAATATTAAAAATTCCAATAGAATTTTAAAAAACATGCCTAAAATTTATACAATTTCATGTAACATTAAAATTGTTTATATAATTTAAAATCACACCAAAAGGGGTGGTACCTATTTCATGGCCCCAACCTATAATTATTCATTAACTAGTCTCATTAATTATATAGTCCATACTTAAAAATTTAATTAATGAATTTAATTCCATTCCAAAGGATAAGATATGATAATTGAGTGCACAACATAATGATATATATATATATAAACACTTCGACATTCATGGAAAACAATGATACTACATATCATAGGACTATAGTGGATAAATAGTCTAGAATCAACTCCTGATTCGACTCAGATCATACTGAAATTTAATAATGGATAAAGAACACATTACAAGGATGTTTTACATTAATCAAAATATTATATCCAATAAAAAAATGTGTGATAGAAAAAATATTAATTGAGATCATTCTAGTGTGGATTGAATATGATAGACAGTTCATGATTCCGAGATTACAGGGAAGAGATTCCTCAATTCCAAGAACTATCTCCCAAGAACTGTGTCAAAATAAAAAGGATGTCATATGTGATAATTAGAGAAAAAATAGTTAAAAAAATATTCCATTTATGTAGAAATTGAAAATACCCAATTGTTATAGGGTCCCATAGTTTGGCCACATAGTTAGCCCAATCGTGCAACAATATTTCACCCTTTGTGGTAAAAAGAGACACACCTCATAGTTTCCCCTCATGGTTTGTATAACAATTGATAAACTGTGTGAAGTAACATAGTTAAAATTGAATAAATTATAACACAAATATGCACCAAAACTTAAAATGTTATTCAAAATCATGTGGCATATATGACTCCACTTTCTGGCCTCATACAATGAGAATTAACTATGTAGCCTACCCCAAATGGATTCTTCAATCATTTCTTCAGGCCATTTTCACTCAAAGTCTTGGTTTTGGCCACTAAAAAATCATTTGAAACCCCTAATACAACTATGAACTCAATGTAAATTGTAACTAGTTGATAATTACACACTTAAAAAGATAATTTTTGGAATGAAATGGATATGTAGCTCAATAGTGAACCAGGTTCGTACAGACATTCCCTTAAATGAATTCTCCCCATATTTAAATTCTAGTAGTAATGAAGAATAATTTGAGAATAACAAATTCCTCTTTGACCTGACATCAGCCTCCCACTCTCAGGTATCATATTATAAATGGTTGCGCTGTCATGAAACCCAAACAATATAAAGAATTATTTCAAAAAAAATTAAAAAAATTATATATATTTTTCTATGAAATTAATGATTAAATATCATATTTCAAAATATTTTTGAAAACAGGGTTTCTGAAATTCATGTCATGTGTCCAAACTAATGAAAACAAAGAAAAATCTACTTTACCAATTTGGTAGAATTGGAAAATAAAACACATGAAATGGAGATAATCGGATAGATATGAAAATGACTTTAAATTTAAGTATAATAATCATAAAATATATTCATTGTAAGTATATAAAGTAGAAAAAAATAAATGAGTGGTGAATAAAGCATAAATCTCACAAAAAACAAGCGAGAATAGATATCCCCTATACTAAGTATTAATTCTCTTCCTAATCATTCAACCCTCCATTCTAACAAATATATGTTTATTATACATATTGTTTAGTAATTATATATATATATTAACAATTATTGTTTGATTAATAATTTTTTTAAACTCTTATTAGAAATTCCTTGTTAATTTTTTCACTTCTGGTGATAACCACTTTGTATTTTTTCATGTGTATTGATTTTTTATATTTTCTATTCTCATTCATATTTCACAATTTCCATAACTAAAATATTTATATAATTATAATTTATATTAATTATATATGTATTTATAATAGTCTATAATATATAGAAATATGAAAAGGAATACACCATTTAATGATATGGTAAGCTATACTTATGCATGGATGTGGATTCCATTATTTTTATATTGAAAAGAATAATGTAAATGACAAATATACATATAATATCCTTAAATTATCATTATTAATTAATATATTTCAAATAATTTCATTAATAACACAGTTAGTACATTCCATTTAGTTTTTTAATGAATCACATCACATAGATAAAGCAGTTGTCGACACATCCCCAAAAAAATTATCGTATTTAACTAAAATGGAAAGCATTAAGTTATTTTCCATATAATAATTAAATAAGAAAAAATACATAATGTATATCATATTTATAATATTAAAATTTATCTTAAATCATAATTACCAACTATCATATGAGTTAAATAAAAATTGTTCATCTTGGTTTGTGAGGCGGTAGTTCACTGTACACAAGAACAGTATGTTCGTTACAAATTGGAAGGATGAGTTATTAAGTTTAGGAACAAAGATTATAAAAAAAATGTTATAAAATTGAGGCTAGTCAGTCTATTATATATTAATTTAATAATAATATGTGATGTAGTGGAAAATAAGATAAAGGATATGATATTGATTAAGTATGTTACCTCTTATTTAGGTTATTCATTTTGGTTAGAATCAAATGGCTTCATGTGATGAATTTACTCAAAAAATGTAGGCATAAAAGAGGATGTTAGGTGATTTTTTGTGAATTTAGATAATCATAACCAATATAAAATATGTTTAAAGGTGTGAAAAAGGGTGATAGGTTGTTGCCTTTTATTTTTAGTGAGGGGACACACATTTCTTTTCTGGAAACATTTTAGGAGTACCCACATATTTACCTACAAAAACTCATTAAAAACAATAAAATATCAATAATTAATTTTTTATGACCAAATTAGGGCCACAAAAGTATAGCGGGAAATGTTTATTTGTAATTTTTCATACAATATAATATTTTAATCATTTGATAAGATTAATTTTACCATAATCAATATAATTTATTACAATAACTTTCACAAATCATTTTTTAAAAAACATTTAGTTGATCTATTGTAATATAAAAAATATTCAAATTATAATAACATACATATATTTTTTAATGTTCAATTATAATAACTAGAAGTACTAAGATTAGTGAAAATCCCACAGATACAGTGGGAAAACTCTTTTTTAATGAGAGAATGTTTAAATCATTATTAATATTTCATATCATAATTAAATACAAAATTATAACAATAATGTAAATTTGATTAATAGTTTTATAATTGATCTATTGTTTCATTAAACATAAAATAAATATTTATTTAAAAATATAAATTTATTATATGAAAAATTAGTTTCCAATTAAAATTCAGTATTTTCAGCAGTCATCCAAAAATGGCATTTTTCAGAAAAAATTTAAAAAATTCACACTAAGATAATTGGGATATAATTAAATAAAAATTAATTTTTGTTTTATCATATTCAGTTTCTAGGATTTTCTAATTTTTATTATTTATTTCTCACAAGATGACATAAATAGTAGTTCAGTTGAGAAAATAGAATCTTAAATCATATAATGTCTTTTCAAACAATATATGTTTTTATTAAAAATTTGATTTATTTAAATAAAAACAATATTATTAGTTTTATAAAAGTAGTTTTTCTATTAATATTACTATTGTGTTTGGATATGCTATAAAGGTCTTGTTTAAATAATTATATTAATAATATGATGTTTCATAAAAACATTGTGTTACATGTAACACAGGTGATGTTAGTGTCTCATGTAGTGCATGTTTATATTGGTGTTGAGTATAAATAATGTTTGAATTTTTATAGTGAAAATTTATCATTATCAATGAATATTAATTTATTGAAATATAATTTCCTCAAATCTAAATGTATTATATTCTACACCCACCTATAAAATGAATTTATCCATCCATATTAATTATTATGATACAAAAAAAATGATGATATTTATACATCCTAATATCATCAATTTTTCAAGTATATTTATATTAATGGTCATTTCTCTAAAAAATATTTACCTAGTGAGTGGTCTTGTTTTGTAAATCTTTTTATATATGATCTAAAATATCAACTATTTATTCATCATAAGAATGTTCTTACTCCAATGTTATGACCTCTAAGTTATGTATATGTAAAGGTTCAAGTATGTACCTTATCTAGAGAGATACACCGAACACATCCTGGACTTAATAGATATTTCGACGAATTTCCAAGGGATAGTCCACCATTGCGATGTGATCAAAAATTATAAAGCAGTTGAGGTACCATATATTTTTTCAATTAATTATTAAACCCTATAACATTTATACAAAGAGAAATTATTAGAAAGGCCTTTTAAACAACTCAGATTCTAGGTTATTCGAACTTTTATCAACATAAACTTTTTTTTGCCACATTTGTTTTTCAATGAAATGTTGTTTAATAGATCTATCCTTCTATATCATTTATCCATTATTTGAGGTCCCAATAGCTTTATTTCTCCAAAATCATCCCAAAATGTTTGAGATATTAATTTCATCACATATAGGGATTCATAGGGATCCATATAATTGCTACATTGAATGATATTGTTGAATGAAATCTCAAAAATGGGAAGGTATTGATCAAAACCAATTTTTAAAAACAAATAACAATATCTCAACCAATCCTCTACGGACTAAATTGATATTACAGATAGAACATATGACTATAGATGATAAGATTTTCAAAAACTCGATTTTGTATCATGTGATTGCTAAAGGCATCACTAAAACATTGAGGAAAACCTAAATTATTGATCAATTACAATGGAATCTATTATTCCATGAACCCTTACCACTTCCTTATGAATATCATGCAATGGTAATCTAGAGAGATGCCTTCATTGATAGTGATGATGTGTTCCGACATATTAATCCAATCAACTACCACCCATATATAGTTAAAAAAAATTATAGGTTTTTGGGACTCCTATAGATGAATACAAATTAATGTTATCAAATTTTGATTTTGGTATGGGTAATGGATGAAACATACTGTAATACTTTTACCTTTATTCCTTAACATTCTTGCATACAAAGCATCATGATACAATCATTGGGATATACTTCCACACTAGATCTCCCAAGAAGTATTCCATCAAATCTTGATACATTTGTGTACAACTAGGATGAATAGTGAATCATGAACTATGAGCTTCCCCAAATAAATCCTTCATCAAATCTAGTATGGGTGGGAATTATAAACAATTCTAGAACTATTTCATTTCATCTCGATCAAGGTTATACTCAGCATAATTTATATACTTCTAATGTGTCTCTATATATTCCTTTAAGACCATTTTAATATTTATATTGATATTGTGTTGAAAATTAAATTCAAAAAGATAATATTTTTATAATTATAATAAAAATTTCACTTCCATCAGTTGGAAATATATAATATTTTTATCTATTATAGTCATCATCAAGGATAATCAAGCATGATCATTTCGACTCAAATAATTAGCCACCTAATTATCTTTCCCACGGTGTAAGTGTATTAATCAATCATATTATATTATCATATGTAACAATCTTTTCTGGTGAATGTTCGACTACTTCTATGTGAATATAAATAGTAGACATTTATGATAGGTGTAAATATGACACACTTCTCCATAAATGTATTCCCGGAATATCTTTTATGATAAAATGAAAACATCTATCTCCAAATCATCACATGCGTAATCATTCCAATGGATATTCAACTGTCTTGAGGAATAATTGATAACTATGTTATTATGCAAAAGAACACATCACAATTCCTTTTTATTGGTGTTACTATAGATTAAAACCCATTTTCCACTGTAGGTTAATGTATATATATATGTGTGTAATGACCATCCTACGATTTAGTTCATCGAAATATTACTCACATTTTTCTACTAGGATGATTTTGGAATCCATCAATGTTAACATTGTGATAGGATTTGATAGTTGTGAGTAATTCTCCACAATACATTGATATTAAGCAGCTAATCGATGAAAAATATGGATCATATTCACCATGATCGGTGATGGAAATCATTTAATAGCCTCCATCATTTATGAATCAACTAAAATACCATCTCTTGAGATTATGTGATAATAAATTAATAATTTTTCATCTATAATTTACACATTGTATATTCATCATACTATTATTCCTTCCTCGTGTACATTAGCACAATTCTCAAGTTGTCCTCATGATATTCATTTCACATTGAATAAATAAGAATAACAACTATAAGTACAATACAAACTCATCAAGGTAATTTATTAATACTCTATTCATCAAATCCAATAAGATATAATAGGAATTAGAGACAAAAAATGGAATCACTATATGTTTATTGTGTCCATACATATTATAGAATGTGGTCTTCGTTATATCATCTTTCATGACATTAAATTTATGATATCTATAATGAAGGTGAATCTTGGAATTGCATTGAACTCATTGATGTGATAAAATTGGACATCAATATGTGGAAGATGATACATGTTCTTGATCATGACCTTATTCAACTTTGCTTAACCAATGTCGATTTTCATTGGTCCATAATTATTTTTCTCAAAGATATCAATTTCACCTCAATGTGAAACCCCTATCATAATGAATACCTTATCATATTTTTCATGGATCTTCAATTTGAATTACTAAAAAATTATTTGGGAAATTCTATTGGGTTTTTTTGAAGTGGGTGCTGAACCAAAAATGGATTATAAAAGAACATTACATAATTTTTTGGATGATGTCTAGGAACGTCTCATTTGAAAACATACAAAACTGCCTAAACAATATGTGTTTCCCCAATCGTATCTTTATACCAAACCATTTGAGACAAACACACCTATTGAATGGAAATTAATTCCCATGAAGTATATGAAATCTCCATTGGATGTTCAAATATATTGTCACATTGATAGATGATTAGAGGTTGTTTTGAATTATTAAACATAACATCCTTTACTCAACAATTTATGTGGGATTTAATAAGTGAAAACCATTCCATTCCTAATATGTAATCCAATTCCACAAAGAAATGAATGATTATATTTGTTTGAAGTAAATTCCGAAAAACATCAACTAGAGAGGAATCATAAACATTAAATGAAATCATCATACCAATTATTTTTTTCACTAGTAATTACACATCTAATCAGTTTTATGGAAACATAAAAACCATAGAAAACCCTTTAGAAACAAAAAAATAGTTAGATACAAAATCAAACAAGACAGTTTCTATTTTACAATTTATTGTAATTTTCTGTTTCCATACATTATTATAGAACCCCTCATTATAAATAGATGTCGAATTATATATTCCCATCCCCCCTATTATATAATGTTGTAGATGGTGATCATCATCACCTACCCTTTGGTTTAAGAACATTTTTGAATAATTTACATCCTACATACACTTGAATCAATGATTTTTAGGATGTTCATTCTCAGTATGTTTTCCTCTATTTGAATAATTTTCCAATTTAATCCCCTAAACATTGACAAAAAATTCCTAATGGAATTCCCTTCATCTATTATAAAACATACCCCATGCAACAAATATTTCCGAGACTCATTCCAAACTTCGGGGTAAAACTAAGGATCATATTCTTTTTGTAAGGATTTTTATATTTCCTTCAATCTCTGTATCCCTTTCCATTATAAATGAATGATATTGATATGTGAACCCATCCTCTATTTCATCATTAATTTCTAAATGACAATTATTTTGCAGCTACTATATCCATTTATGGACATCAAAATTATGAGACATGGATATATCTCGCTGAATAAACTATCAAAATTACATTATAGTTGGATGAAAATCTATGTGCATACATCCCATATCTGGTGATGTTTTCCTCATATGTACTGATGTATTCAACATAATTTTTATTAGCACAATGAAATCAATTTTATATTTGTATGATGAAGATGAGGAATGATCAAAAAAATGATTATATTTATGAAATCATCCCCATTAATGGATTCAATTTCCTATTTCTTTTTAATATTCTTGATTAGAGTCTAGTATTAGTCTTGTTTACCTTCAAACTAAAAATATTCTATAATGGAATTCCCTTTCTCTGATCATTAGGGAACATATAATATAATATAAATGGTACTAATATAGTGTTTAGAAACAAGTGGATTAGATGACATTCTAATATAATGTGGACATTTCCTCATGATTGAATCAGAAAAATGCTGGCCTCTACTTTTTTTGTTAAGAATCTTATCACTACTTAAATCTTCAAAATGATGTTTGAGATTATAAATTAGGTTTTCCATTCCCATTCCGCTAGAATTTGGATTCATAGTATAACAATAATTATATAATCAATCTTAATCATGATTTAAATGGTTTCTTTAAGGTTCCATCCATTTAGTACAACAAAAAATCATAGAGTTTGAAATATTTGTCTTAGGGAGAAACCAAATGATCCATAAAATCCACTAAAAGGATATTTATTTAAAACACCTTACATATTCTATGACAACTTCCGATTTCTATTGGTGATTCATATCTAACTTGTTTTTTATCAATAATGGTGGTTCATAAAGAGTTTATTAATTCCAAAATCATATACACGATAAGTATCAAACAAGGTGTCATATATGGCCCATTTTCATGTACTGAGTTACGCTTGAGTAAGGCCAGAAACACATTGTTGAAGTTGTTACTCCTAGGTAAATCTGATAGAAAACCACATCCACTTATTTTTTCTATATAGTTATTTATTTTTATAATGAAAAATTATTTATCATTTACCTAAATTCCATTACATGGTAATATACATTTATTAATATGTAGACATATCCTTAGGCATGTACATAGGGTTCTCATTGTGGTTTTCTCATGCTAGTATCCAATGATTAAATAAATTTTTTTCTAATATTAAATATATTGACCATATATTTTTTCATATTAGGATTAGACCACCATTTCATATTACTAAATACATTACACACACACACACACAAAATGGTAAAATTTTTAATAGCCCTATAATTCCCACTATCTTGAGGGTACTATGAGTCATTACTATGCCTTAAGTGACAACTCCATGATGCCAAAGGCAATTAATAAAAACCAAATGTTTTAAATTAAATTTGGATAATATTTTCCCATTAATTTATAATAACAAGAACCCAACAACATATCCAAAAATATATCACTATATGATACATGAAAAAAACTATGAAATTTTAAATCATTCCCTTTAAAATAACTAACAAATGTATTCCACACCATATGACAAACCCACATCAATGTAAATAGTGGAAAAACAATGAATAACATCCACAATTAAAAAACGAATCTATTATTTACAATCTATATGCTCCAACATCTCCATGTAGTCTAATTTATCATCACATGTTTCGAATGAAGTGTGATTATTTACATTTGACCAAGTACCATAAGATAGTATCTGAAAAAGAACAAATGTTCCCAAGCAGGGGAGATTATAAATCTAAAAAGGATTTCCAAATGACTTCCTTTCTCAGTCCACTAGGATAGATCAATTATAAAATTATATAAAATAAAATATTTTAAAATATTTACCCAAATTGATTATAACCAAATATAAACTAGTTCAAAAACCAATTATGAATATGTTAAAAAATTATATGATACCAATTTTCATCTTGTTATATTCAAAAAAATAACTAATTAAGACTTACAAGAAAATTATGATTATTATTTTCACATACCCATTCCATTCATCACAATGCACCCTCATAAGCATGCTTTATTATATTGTTCTATACTCTTGAAGAGTCTCTTGTCCAATCACTTTGTTTCCCACTAAAACCAACCCCTAATCTGGGATCATGTACATTGAACCCTAATGGTACACATAACTTATTTTGGGCCACTTATGTATAAACTCACACAAACAACATTTATTCCAAATATTACCATTATCAAATAAACCACCTCAACTAAAATAATCTTTTATTGAAAAACAATGAACAACCAAATTCAATGAAATATTTAATTTTGATAAAACAAAAATTTTTGATGAAAACATCTAATCCAATTTATGTGACAACATTCCAAAAAATAGCAATTTTAAAATTAATATTTAAAGTTGAATAACATCAATACTTGTCCCAGTAATCCATATTTCTAGATTTCAAAACCCGTCACTCAAGAAGGTTTCTAATAAGTTTTCAACAATCAAGTCACAATAAATTCAGAATAATATATTAAATTGAAATAATTACAATCATTTCTACTAAGAGAAGTCTATAATAAATCCACAAACATCCAACATTTTGAAAAAAACAACAACAGCTGAAGAATGCATATAAAATCTAGGTTGATTCATCAGTAAAATGGGCATAGATATCTTCTAATATAAAAAATAATACAACCCTCAAATTATTTTTCATTAAAAACCAATATCTACCCATAACGGGCCTAGATCATAGACCCAAAAGGACATAACAAGTAGTTCTATGCATATATATGATGATAGAAGATAGAAGCTGAACCAATATAAAGGAACAGAATAAAAACCCCTTGCTAGATGGTGCATCACCTCAGAAAGTCGTATAGTTCCACATAGGGTCTACACCCATGATGATCTGACCAAAATAATGAATCTGAATAGATAAACTGTGATTTTAATCTAGGTTCTTGGTGGGTCATGACATTTATCCCTTGGTAACGTACTATAGGCTGCAATGAATAATTACACAAAAACACATGTTTCCTCAGTTAAAAACCCATATTTAAAAACTACACGACAAGTACCTTAGGTATGCTATGTGTACAAGATCACATTGTGACCCCCAGATCCATATATGAACCTTTCCCAATGTACATGGCGTGTACTTCAGGTACACGACGTGGACCTGTCCTAAAACCCGCAATAAACCCTAGATAACAACTTTTAATTACTTTAAATCATAATTGGCCTTTGATAAAGGTTAATATTTCTCGATCTAGGTAACATGAAACTACAAAACTGAAACCAGGTTTACTGTAATATTTTCCTATATCACTTGGAAACAGTGATACATAAACAATAGTACCTATATGAACTATATTTTCTCGCACATGGTTCTTCATGAATAGTATCCTTTTATGAAACTGTAATATAATACATATATTCATATACATGGTAAGGAATCATAAATAGGAGTGACCTAAGTTGATTTAAAATTTTTAACGATGGAGGTATGTAAGCATAAACATGAAGATAATGGTATGACATAACTATTGTAACTTTTTACAATCAAACCTTACATATGAATGATCATAAATAGAAATTGTGGCATAAATATTAATGAATAAAGATGGAATT
Organism: Viscum album; assembly: GCA_963277665.1. Taxonomy (NCBI): domain Eukaryota; kingdom Viridiplantae; phylum Streptophyta; class Magnoliopsida; order Santalales; family Viscaceae; genus Viscum; species Viscum album. The sequence continues at coordinate 505,861,511 of OY728121.1, forward strand.
AAAAAAACTAAACATAAAATAATAACATTGGAATAAGGCATGGAATTTTTTATGCATATAAACATGTAATATGATTACCTATAAGTCATAAAACAATTTAGAACATCTCAGGGAACATCATTGGGTTTTCCCTTACTAGATTGGACACCCCACCATCCCCAATTGTAGTTTATTCCGTTTATTGGATCTAGTTTCCCTATATTCTTAATGTGTATCGAGTTTATTCATAATACCATAGTAAATAATTATCCCCCATAATCAATATTCATTGGTGACTACACCAACATGGTGGGATACACTACCATTCCACATCATATTCATTTCCTTGTATGTGTCCAGATCTCAACATATTCCCATAGTGTATCAATATTTTCTAATATATTCCCCTAATTATAATATCTGATTTAAATCATCAGCCAATTAATTAGTGGGTGATATAGGCTCCACCCATATCATAATAAAATCATAAAAATATGTTCCACAAAACCAAAAATAACCATATCATAACCCATGAAAGGAAATGGGTGTCACAAACATGTAATCATAGCTTCACATATGGAAAATGATAGGACTCACAGTCGCTTATTAAAAATATAACTAATTAAATGATGTAGGATTAATAAGAATATAACCAATGAAATATAAAGAGGATTCATAAAAAATATTCCATAAAAAATAATCCATTCACAGAAAGATAATAAATTCAACATTTGTATTTTTTCCCAGAATTTCATGAGTAACACCAACAAATATCATCTTACTTAGAATATAAATTTCATATATATTAAAAAATAATTTATAGAAAAAAATTTATTTAATCTTTGTAAAATTAATATTAAAACATCAATCCCTTTGAAAACTAGTTACTTGGAAATATACATGAAATAAATAATGTAATATTTTGAATTATTTTTTAAAATACTTTTCATTGAATACGTATTGTATCGTTGTAATGAAACATTGAATTTTTTATGAAAAAAATTTTCATCAAAATAAATTTTTTTCAAATTTATTATAAAAAAAAATTGGGAAAGCATGCTAGTTTATTTCCAATTAATAATCAATAGAGAAGAAAAATACATAGTCATTAAAAACATTACTAATATGATTATAATCACATACCCGATATAGTACCCATTTAATTTCAGAAAAATTATTAATAGGGTACCACTGAATTAATTCGTAAAAATTAGTAGCCAAATTGTCCCAAATCATGATTTACTTCATCGCGTTTATCAACCATTCATAAAAACCACACAGAAAAGTTATAAAAAGAGCCTGAACATGTTTTGAAAAAAAATTATTTGAAAACACATTGAATACACATAAAAGATTATTTGGAAACCTAAATAATTATTATAATACTGTTTCAATTAAAATGTTATTAGTAGATCCTCATTAATAAGAATGTGGAAATAATTTTTTATAAATTTATGGAACATGTCCCAATGAATGATAATTGATACAAAACTACATTTTTGATTTTGTATCTTTCGAAACCAGATCACATGAAATATATATCATAAAATCGATTTTAAATATAGGTATGTTTAATTATTTTAAATATAAAATATATTCATGGGTTTTATATATAACATAGAAAATAATCAAGTGGTTAATAATGTATAAATTCAACAAAAATAAAATCGTGACTTCAAATCCCATTACCTTTTGGAATGACACTCTTTGTACTCCTAATAAAACCATGTATAATGAATATAAGTTTCTAAAAAATTTCATACATGCCCGTATTATTATATTTAATATCATATATGGTATTATTATGAATTTATATTACCCACATATTAAAAATTCCATGTTATAGGTTTGCTTATGGATATAACTGCATTGTTTTTAACATAAGTATTAATTTGTTATATTTTTTGTCCTAATTAATATATCAATATTTCATGAATTTAAAACACGATGTAGATATAATTTGAATTAATTTTATATTTATTGATAATAATATATAAAATATTTAAATATGAAATGATTTACACAGTTCATGGAAACTATAGGATTTATGTACGTATGAACTTTGTTTCCATTGTAATTATATTAAATGAAATAAAATAAAGGAAATTTAGGTATATATATATAATATGACTAATGTATAATTATTATGTTATATATATAATATATATTCACTAAACCAGTCTTAATACATTCTACATAATGTGTGATGAATCACATCGATATGAGTTGGAGGTAGTCGACACATCTGCATACGAAATTATTGTATATAAAAAAAATTTATTTTATATATAGTAATTAAAAATTAAAAATTACATCATATTTATAATATATATAATATAAAAATATATTTTTCATCATAATTATCAACCTTGATATGTGGAAAGGGAAGAACAAATAGCATTTTTTGTGGCGTGATAGTTCATTACACAAATAAATAGTAAATTAATTATCCATTAGATGGAAGTGTGTGTGAGTATATGTATTAAAATTTTCATATAAAATATTAGAATATTGAATATATTTATGATTTTATTGTTGAATGTAATAATAATTATCAATTAGTAGGAAATAAGATAATTTTAAGGATCTTGGGGAAGGATGTTATGTCTTTTTTGGGTAACTCCATTTGGTTTTCACCAAATAGATTCACTGGTTTTATTTAATTTATAGTGGAAGATTCAAGGAGTAATAGAGGGATATTTGAAAGTGAATTTTTGGTTATATGATGATATTAATTGGTTTTATAGTAGTGATGTAGGGGTATAGGTGGTGAACTTCTAAATTTTTCTAGGATATTTTCTCCCTTATGATTATGGTATAGTCATTTTTTGGGTATAATTTCTCCTTAATCGTAGTAATTAATTTTTTTAACATTCACTTATATTTTTTGTAATATAAAAATATCATCTAATTATATTATAAATATTATAAATATTAAAATCATGAATTTCAATTTTTCAAAATTAATTTACCAAATGTAGTAAAATTATGGTGAATGCTAATCCCACAGACGTGGAAAAAATGAAGGTTTTTAAAGTTACAATGTTGAAAATTTCATTAAGATATTATATATAAATTAAATATATAATTATTATAAATAACTATATTTGTATAATATTTTTATAGTTGATATATTAATATATTAAAAGCAATATAATATATAATTTTACTATATAAATAAATTCTATGAAAAAGAAATTTTTCAGTTAAAATTCTGTATTTTTAACTATTCATCAATAACTTGAATTTTCCTAGAAAATCTCAAAAATTTAACCTAAAATTATTTTGACACACTATATTTAAAAATTATTTTTACAAAATATTCTTTCAATAAAACACATTGTTGGGTGTAACCCATGCCATGTCAGGGATTCATGTTGTAGAAGATTTTTTTTAACACAATGACTCTTTAACGTAGTGTATCATGAAACACACACCGTACATAAATATAATTTATTTCAAAAAATAGTTGAAAAACTCACAGTGTTGCAATACAGTAAATAAATAACATTCCTAAATAATCAATTGATATCGTTTTTTAAATAAAAAAATTATGGATTTTTAATATTTACCCATTCGATAAATTGAAAAGAATCTTATGTAACAATACATCAATATATCTTCATATAGAGAATGTTGAATATATGTAAATAAATAATATCAAAATTAATAAGTTGAATGGATTTATATGTATGAATCCATCAATATAACATAAAATATATTATGGTGAATTAATTTTGGACATAAAATTTCCCAAAAAAAATTATATACAATTGATTTATATGAAAGAACGCCTCAAACAAATTCATTATAACACCGTGGTATGTGGTCAAATCTATATAATTATAATTATATAAACATATTTCTTCTATTGGAACACAAATTAATCATTGAAGGGAAATATATATTTTCTAAAGAGTAAATTCATTGTGTGGAAATTATGAATTTACTAAAGGGCGGTTCGAAAATTAAAATAATGAAGGATTTCTAGGATTTTAAAATAAAAAATGAATATTGTATGAAATGATATAAATGGTTATCCACAACCAATAAAAATTATAAAAAATGGTAAGCATTTAAATATCTATAATATATATCAATGAATAAAATTTTATATAAAAAAAGAATTTTGGTTATGTTAATGTAAAAATAATAGAAATGTTGAGGAATGCCATGAAATTTAAATATAGTGAAATAAATTATTTTCATTTTACCTGATGTTAATAGAACATTCGATACACTATATATATTCACATATGATTATAAATAACAAAGACAACCCCTTATATTGAAATTATAGACAAAAAACACTTCTGAGGTATAATTTTTTAAATTATTACCCTTTGAATAATATAATTAAAATTGGAACATTAAAAGAAACTAATGTTTAGAAAATAATTATATAAAATATCACTGTGGAATTAATCACACAATACCATATAACAAATTTTGTATTTCAAGATCACATTATAATGAATTTATGTTTGATGAAAATAATCGATTCATGTAACATTTTAATGGAGGTAAGGATACATTGATAATGAAGATAAATCGTATAATTTTAGGTACCTAAAAAATGTGGGGGATTTGAAATTAAAAATATTCATTAGATATCATAAATCAATCATATAAAAATAGTGCTTCTAAAATAATTTTTTTAACGTGATGTAAGAAAACTGAGTGAAGACACACCATTATAAACATGGAATTCATTGAAACAAAATCCATTTAATTAGTCAACATGATATGTACATTACAAACCATAAAATTACGTGAATTTTAAAAGAGCATTAATTAGTAATTAATTAATCCCTATCATTTTATATTGTTCCACAATATGAAATATTTTACATGACGTTGATGTTGATATAAAATCCTCATACTTGTAACATACTCCTTGAGGTATGAATCAACCAGTATTTATGTTATAAGGAATAATTGTAAAATGAAAAATAGATATAGGAAATAAAATTAAATATATTTTTAGTTATTTTTAATAAAAACAAGATGAATAGTATTTCAATAAGTATGTTTATTAAAATGTATATGAAAAATGACTCAGAAAAACACACCCATTAAATTGTACATAGTTGAAATATGATTTATCCCTCTTGAATTTTTTTTATCTAAATATAAAATTAAAACATTATTTTAATATATATATATATATAAATTTAAAATTGTTATATATATTTATATTAATTATTTTTTGTAGATTTTTTATAAAATGTGTTATTAAACATGATAATTCTAATATAGTTTCATAATTCTTGTGTTTTTCTTCATTCCCCTCTCAAATTTCATTATTCCATGATATTAAAGATAAATTAATTTACGATATATATTAATTTATATTGTCATAATTTCATTTTATGTGTGTTTTGGTGTTATTTTATAATGATGATAGTATAAATGATAATGTTTCTGTGATTTTTTCCATAAAAATGTTGAATAAATAACTATTTTCAATAATATTAATGTAATTGTTTGGGTAATAAAATAAATAAATTTTATTTTTATTTATATCTATTATTTATTTAAATATAATTCTAATATTTATCTATGATATAAATTTATATAATTTCTCTTGTTTGCGGTTATGAAGACAATAATGAACATACTATAGATAATGATTATTATGATGTGATATAGTTATAATCCCATTATAATAGAAAATTACTTAAATTATTATGTTTTTATTAGTTTGATATATCATTATTTTATTTTTTTAATATGAGCTTAAAAAATTTGAGGCTAACATCCTTGAGTAGAATTCCACTAAAAGGTTCCCTGTTACTGGTTGTATGCTTTTCCTAAAGTGAGTCTACAAAAAATTCAAAGGCTTTAGACTAGTAATGAGGTCCTATGGTGTGTCGGTGGGGATATTATTTCCTAATACAAGAGTGAATCAGAAAAAAATACAGTTTCAAATTAGTAGAAGAATTATTAAATCATATTGAATATAAAAACACAACACAAATTGATATCAATATATAATAGATTCTAATATAAATTGATGATGATATATGTCTTATATATATCAAAACAACACCAAAAAGTACCATGTTGAACAATAAAATACATATATCAAATACAAAATTGTAAAATGTTATGTGAGCTAGAATGATGTTCCACATCTAGGTCTGATGTTCCCACACTCCCAAGAAGAAATAAATTACCAGTATCATAGTGCATTACCTTATACATACATTTAATCATATATTCTATTTGAGTACCTAAGTAGGACTTGAACATGTTGTGAAACAAAATCCTAGCAGGCTATTAACCAAGTACTAGTACAATCCATCTAGTGAAAGTATAATAACAACATGGTACAATGTAAAGTAATAGTAAAGGATGTTTGATAATCAAACATCCAATAGAGTATAGGTTCTCAATTATTAATTGATTCGTTTATATAATTTCATTTGTAAATAAATTAATCGGTTTAATAGTCTGCTAAGTGTCATGTATAACCATGATCATTATTTAGTCAACATCTTTATTTAAAAAGACTTGGGACATGGTGCGGATCAGAACATCCCATTTAGTCTACTCAAGGTCTATCTAAATAGGATATACCTATCGTTTAAGACAAAGATTGAATCCATTATTGTGAGTTTTCTTAGAATGCACTTCACATAAACAATTCAATTTTTTATTCAATGTTTATGTTGTGTGTTTCCATGTTCATCTGGAATCCAGGTATCACTCTAGGTATATTAAAATCTAGAATCTATAAACCCATCAATTTAAAACCCCTCAAAAACCAATGTATCTCTTTAGGTGTGGTATCACATCATAACCACTCAAATTCATCCTGGTAGACCCACTACAGTAGACCGAGTATCATTTGTAGAACATATTTCCAATGCCCTCTATGTCCATCCATTGTAGTCCATATGGAGTGAAAGTGCCACATATCATATAATAGTCAGTCCCCATGAGTCCTTAATTGGATAAATCTATAAAGAGAACAAGTTTAACATTGGAATATGAAATGTAATCTCCAAATGAGTACAACCATGTTATTTTCATATGAATCAGTGGGTTACCAAAGTCATATAAGAATTTAATATATTTATTACCATTTAATCAATTTCATTTTAAAAGGTCCTAGGCATCACCGAGAACATTTCAACTCAAACATACATCAAAAGGTGGGTAAAGGAATTGACCATGCATAAAAATATTTCCTATAAACTACTAACATGGGAAATTATTTATAACAAGAATCACATTCGTAATCTACAAATATGTGGATTGGTTCTAAGGTCGTGGATTCCATTCCATTTTCTCTATCAATTAAATTCATAATTTATATAACACTTCAACTTATAATTAATCTCAATTATATTTCAAAAGATCTATATTAATAATTCTAATAGAGTTGTAAAAACATTCCTATAACATAACCAATTTCATATACCATTAAAATGGTTTATATAATTTAAAAACACACCCAAAGGTGTGGTACCAATTTCACTGTCCACAACCTATAAATATTCATTAACTAGTATCTTTAATTATATAGTCCATAACTAAAAACACAATTCAAGAATTTAATTCAATTCCAAGGGAGAAGATAGATAATTTGGTGTTCAACGCAATGAAATATATATATATATATATATATATATAGTTCTACATTCATGGAAAAAAATTATAATACATATAGTAAGTCTTCGGTGGATAGATCTTCTAGTATCAACTCCTGATTCGACTCAAATCGTAAGAAAATTTGATTATGGATAAAGTTCATATTTGAAATATGTTTTACATGATGATAAATGTTATATCCAATAAAAAAATATGTGATAGAAAAAAGAAATTGAGATCTTACTTATGTGGATTGAAAAAGATAGACAGTTCTTGATTCTAAGATTACATGGAAGAGATTCCTCAATTCCTAGAACTATCACCCAAGAAATGTGTCAAAAAAAGGATGTCCTATGTGAGAATGAGAGGAAATATATTTTAATAATAGATTTAATTTATGTAAAAATTGAAAATACCCAATTTTTATAGGGTCCCCTAGTTTGGCCACATAGTTAGCCAAACCGGGCACTAATTGTTCGCCCTTTGTGGTAAATAGGGGTATACCTCATAGTTTTCCCCCACAGTTTGTATAACCCTAGAAAAATTGTGTGAAGCACCATGGATAAAATTGAATAAATTTTCAAAAGACTATGCACAAAAATTCACATGGTATTTCAAATCATGTTGCATATATGACTCCATAGTCTAGCCTCACACAATGAGAATTAACTATGTAGCCTTCTCCAAATGTTTTCTGCAATCCATTCAACATGACATTTTCACTCATTGTTTGGGTTATGGGAACTAAAAAGAATTTGAATCCCTGATATAACAATGAAGTCATTGTAAAATTTTACTAGTAGTTAATTACACACATAAAAGGAAAAATTATGGAATGAAAAGGATATGTAGCTCAAGAGTGATCCAGGTTCGTATAGACATACCAATAAATGAATTATTCAAATATTTACATTCGATATGTAATAAAGAATAATTTGAGAATAATATCTTTCACTATGACCGGACATCATCCCACCACTCTCAAGTATCATATTATAAATGGCTGTGCTAACCTAGAACCAAAACTAGATAAACTATCTTTCCTATGAGAACCTTTGTGCCACAATCCACAATACAAAGAGGATGCTTCTAAAAGGACACTTATACATAAATCTCATCCTTCTCAGATTGAAATTTGTGAGACAGTTCTGAGTAATAGAACTATTGGAAGGATACATGTAAGACATTGTGAATTAATTTGTACATATATATTGACTAAAAATTATAGGCTACAAACCATACCCTCTCTAAACATGCAAATATGCTGACATACAATGGTGAAATATTACCCGATATCCTAATTATAATGTCACCCATCCTTAATGAAAAACATAATAAAACCCTCTCCATAGACTCAAGTGCTTGATGATTTCTACAATGATATGTATATTATTTCTACACAATCTATATAATGGCCATTTGTTTATGAATAAAATGCACCTTCTCGGTGGTCTCTTGAACACGACAATGTCCATGTATAGTTACATATCCTAAATCTAACAAACACATGGGTGATTCCCATGGAAAACCATATAATGCATCATAATGCACCATATGAATAGTATCATTAAAGCTATTTTTGTAGGAATATTTAATTAAGCGTATATGCCTCTCTTAAGAGTCCCTAAAATACAAGAAACATGAATGTATCATGTCTTTAATAAAATATATTTGACGCTTTGACTGGACATAATTATGAGTTTGATATGAAATTCCCCAATGCTCATATGTACCTACCACCCTCTAGAAACACTTCCAGAAACAAGAAAAAAATTGGTTTCCTAATATGAAATTATAGGTCATGTGACCCAATAAAGGCATACTATCTCACATACATACAACCTCCAGATATCATCCGTTGAAATGGAATCCTTTATATGTAGTAAATGTGATCTCACTATGAGAATATACTCAACAACTCAGATGACATCATTACCTTGAGGTGAACTCAAAAAACCTTTCATGAAATCCATTATGACATCATCTCATTTACACTCAGAATGGGAAGCTGTTTTAAAATTTTGTTTAGTCGCTGGTGTTCCTCATTCACATGTTACCATTTTCAACATCTCATGTCCAAACCAGTTTTTTATTCAAAACCATATGTATTAGCGATGTAATTCTAGATACAAATTGGCGATGCCAAGACACACTTACAAATATAAATCCTGAAAATATCATATAATTGCCTCACTCATATATGAACAATCCTAAATGAAACCATGTATAGGATAACAATAATCTTTCTTAGGGGCCAAACTACATGAAGATAGCACAACATTCACACTCCCCCATATAACTAGGTCCATGAAATCTGGGTTTTGACTCCTCATCACACTATCCATAAGGGTATAGGTTATGAAAATGGATGAAATAAATTTATTCCTATGAATATCATGAGCCTCTGAGTCTATCTCAAATAATAAATCCATGATCTATAACTGAATATTGTCCGGCTATACTTCTTGTATCTGGGTCCTCTTACTCAATGAAATAGCCACAACATTTCCTTAACAAGGTATGTTGTTATGATTTATATCCAAAATCACTTGGTATTAAAACTACCTTCACTACCTCAGATTCATATTACACTATGTAAATATGTAACCTAGGTTTATTTGGATTGGGTACAAAGAAAAATGATCTCCAATTAAGTAATTCTTTCTATAGATAAATGCATGAAAAATTACATCTAATTCGACATCATGAGATTGGAAATTTATCCTATATGTCATCAAATAAAAATCCCCATATTCCATGACTCGATCCCCTACATAAAAAGTATTCCTACTAAAATACCAAAATCATCATATTATATAGTGTAAATCCTTCATGGATCTGAAAAAATCAGTATAGATGTTGAAGTCAATATATATTTCAACTCCTAAAATGCTTTCTTATAGTAATATAACCGTAAAAATTTACACCAATCATAGTCATGTCCTTAAATAATGCTTATGGTCATGATTATTACAATATGAGACTTATATAGTAAACATCTATCCCTAGTAAACTCTTTACCCCAAATACATTATTCTGTTGTTCCCAAGACACTATACCACTCAGTTTATCAGGGACTAATGATATTCTTGACTATAATTTAATGTGACATATAATGTTAATCAGATCGATCCAAATGTGTATCTTTGTTAGAGTATGGTAACACCCCATGATTTTATAGCATGTCTATTTTATAATTTAACAACTTTGACATTTTATGCTTCCTTTATCACCTATTTTAAAACCAAAATATTCTTTTACATATGACATTTAGAATAGTGATATGACCATTTGGAATGATAATACGATCAATAGAATAATAAAATCTCCAAAAAATTTATAAATACAAGTAACTTATCTTAAAAATGAAAATATTTTTTATTAATTTAATGTAATTAGTAAATAAAGGTTTTAAAATTGATAAATTAATTCCTTCTATTCTCCTGAAATTGTCATGTTTATTTCCCATTTTATAATAAATACAATGATTTAAAAATTAAAAAATTATATTAAATACATTAATAAATAAATATTTTTTTTGGTTTTTAAATTACAAGTTATTTTTTTAATACTATAATTAATTTTTTAATGTTTTTTCAATGTATTATAATATTAAAATATGTATTTTAGTCTATATAATGATTTTATATTTATTTTGTTTTCAAATATATAGTGAATTATTTTACCAATATGGATTCCATTTTTTTAATTCGAAATGTAAAAAATGGGTAGGTTTAATTTTTGGTATTTTTTAAAATAAGTTTAATTGTTGGAAAATAGTGAAATATGTTAATTTATTATCTTTAACAAATAAATGAATTAATGAGTCATAAATGAAGTATGTATGATTTAAACACATAATAACATTTATTCATTTATTAGTTTATATCTTTAGCAATACAGTTCAATCTATTGATTGTCTCAAGAGAAAATAATAAACTAATGGTTAAAATAATAAGAAACACCCCTCTCCTATAATATTAATACCACCTCCCACCACTACTTCTACTCAAACCCACAAAATAATTGAAACATAACCAATTTCTATATAATATGTCTCCCAATAATATTCCATATATTTTACCCATTTTTATTCACACCCAAAAATTATTTTCAATGTTTGTTAATGAGGTTATCAAGGAGTTGAATTGGTGACATAAAATCCAGATTAGTTGCATTAATTTTGATTCCAATTTTTTTTTATTATCCTTTCATTACCTACTGTTTCCCACTCTGACCATTTAAATTATTTTATTTTATACTCTTATTAACTTAGAGCCATTTTTCAAGGATTATATTGAGTCCCAGTTTGAATAATTGATTTTTTGTTTAAGAAAAGATGTTTTTGGGCTTCACAGCATTGGGGAACATGGGGATGAAATGGTTAAGGGAAATCGTGTGGATTCACCCAAATAACTATGCATCTTGGTTTTCTCTCATGTGGTTATTATCATGAGTTTTTCCTGGTTTGGTGAACTATATAGAAACTATACGGTTTGATTTTCTTATGAGAAAATGAATTCTTGGAGGGTTGGTTCATGGTATGGTAATCGTGTGGATAACATTTGTGGTGTGATCAACTTGTTCAATAGAGGGAACATGATTGGTACACCGTTTACCAAACAATGAAACAAAACCGTATGAGCTTCCCATATTTTAAAAATCAATAAATCCTTAATCTACCCTCCAACCTCGTTACTAAACATCACTCTTTCCCCATATACATAATTTTTGGCTCACAAATGGGACCACTTCAGTTCAGATATCCTCCCTCCATGGATTTTCTTCTAAGGTTCCATCTTGAGTTTATTGTGGTTTTGGAATCTTTTTCTCCTCTAACATTTCTTCCCTATTAGTTACTTGGTGGTTCCTTGGTGGGTCACTCTTGGAAAAACCATAAAATATTCTGTTGAATTGTTTGATTGTTTTTCAATGGATATATTGTGCAGATACTGTCTATTGGTATCAGTTCATTATTCCCATTATGTTTCATCACATCCACACTCCATTATGGTATGTTATCGATTTGTTACCTTTCCGATGCATTCCATTTGAATGGTAGGTATTTTTATGTAATATATAATTTTTTTTGAATTATATTAGTGTTCATTCATTTCATAGTATGTTTTTATTTCATTTGAAAAATATATGGATTTTTTGTAAAGGAAGATTCATAAATCCTATTATATATCTAGGCACACAAAGTGTTTTTCCAAATGTCAATTGGTCCATAAAAATTAAATTATGAGTTGTGAATGGAATTTATCCATGTTTATGTTATGATATTAATATTGGATTAGGAAATAGGTATTATGTGTGGGAATTGGTGAGTTCTATGTCATGACACTCATCTATGGTTATTACAATGTTTTAAAGAAAAGTGATTTTTCCAAAAAAATTATCGTTAGAGTGAAATGGTGTGTGCAAATGTTAAAATTAGGATTTCTAAAAAAATGGATCTTTCTATGAGTGAGATTTTTTGATGTTCAATAATAATATGTCTTTGAATTGGGAATTTATTATTCATGTTGTTTTAAATATGGTCTTTAATGTGAATGTGAATTTTAGGGGGACTAAGCCCATGTAAACAATGGTTTTCACATTAGTTATTCTTTTAGTGTTCAATAATTATTTCATATGTTTTTAAAGTGGTCCGAGGTGTATTTTCACAAGGATTTGTTTTCGGTAAAACATGAAATACATGAATTTATCATGGTATTTTTTCTCTTGTTTGTTTTTTAAATTGTTAGTTAAGGCCGATTTGGTACGTAAGATATGTTTTTTAAAATTATTGGTGTAAATGTCCATTTAGAATTGTTTCTAAATGTTGTTTTTAATGTTGGTTGTGAAATTCTTCTATAAAAATATAATAATTGATAATATTGAATGCATGATTTGATCTTTTAAATTTTTTTAAATGAATTAATGTATTGGATGTAATAATTCTCAGTTAAAATGATAACATGTTTTGTGAAATGGTATGAAAGAACACGTGTTTTAACGGAGTAGTATGAATTTTCAAAATAATTATTTCAAAATGGACTCCCATGTAGTGGACATCCGAATGTGGGTTATCTAGTTGGTGGTTTTAGCATTTGGGGCAAGCATGTGTGGCTGTGGTAGGTATGAGGAGTTATGAATTTGAGGGACTCCTACATTCACCAATTACTATTGCTATAGGTTTCTTGGGAAACCATTTAGATTCATGTGATCGATTATTTTTTAATCCAGCTATACTAGTTGATATCCCCTTAACATTATAAGGCTTGTGGGTTGTTTCACTAGATTGGATGTTAGAATGGCTAGTTGGTTATTATTATAGAGTTGACTATATGCCGACATGTGAGTCCGAACTGAGATTGTCTATAGATATCTCTAGGTATGTTTAAGAAATATTCATTTTTTATTTTTTTATTTTCATGATTATATTCCATTTTTATTGGTTTCATATTTATTCATGTTTTCTACATTAAGAATATTCTTGTATTTATCTATTTGGATTTTTTTGGGTTGTGTTTCTAAAATGGTAAATAGTCATGAAAATAGTTATGTGGTGTGTGTGTGTGTGTTATTTTGAAAAAGGTAACTCTATTTTTTTTATTAAATTGAGAAAATACAATTTTCAAATATGTATTTCAAAAAAAATATTTGTTGATTATTTTTAGAAATGAAATTTTGTGATTCAATTGTCATTACCTACTAATATATTTATGATCACACACTAATTTCACCATTCAGTGTAAGTAGACTATAGTTGTTTTGTAGGATTAGGGTTTTGGTTCATATGGTTACCATTTGAGAGGGTTAGTATTGTGGTTTGTGGTGAGAAATAAGTCAGGTGTAGATATTATCAGTGTGGTCTAATTTTAGTTTTTTATCTATTTTTGTTTGTTCATCAGTTATTTTATCTAGATCATTTTATATTTTAATTGAGATTTATATATTCTTTGTTCATCCACATGTTTAGTTTATTAATTGTGATCTTTTTTATTCTAGAATTAAATGTTTCCCATTGTGATTAATATGATGTTTAGTGATAGCTTCTAACTTGTGGGAATGCGAACTACCTTCAGGAAATGATGAAAACCATGTCAGGTGTTAGATTAGATTCCATACATACTTGGTTCAAAATAAAATGGTATTAGAGGGATGTTATTGTAATTTTAAGTGTCATGTAGATTGGATATTAGTTCTATTGGGAATATATAGATTTGGTGAGATAATATTTTCACAAATTCTTTCTCATTATAATCCTCATGTTTTAATGGGTAGTCCGGGGTTTTATTTTGTTTTTGGTTTTGGGTTGTTCATGGTGAGGAATGATAATGGTGGTGAGAAAATGTTATTTTTGATCTCACATTGAGTAGTGATTCATGGTGTGGGTGAGTAATTTTTTCAAGCTCCTCATTGTTGTGGATTCTTATTTAGTACATGATCTAATAACCTTGTTACTGATTTAGTTATGGACACTATTTCCTAACTAAGGTCGATTGAAGTTAATTTTTCATTTCTGATTGACATGTTGAAATAGATTGTGTTGTGTTATCATTTTATTTGGTATAATTGAGATTTTTACATTATAATTGTTTTCTAGATTTAAATGAGCTCATTCATGTTTATTCCGATAGAATAATTGGTTTTAAAATAGTTAGTGAATGTCATTGAAAACATGGTAAAATTTTGGGTTTTGATAATTAATTTGTATGTGGGACCTTAGGTATTCTTCATAGACATTCACATAAGTCTATGACTGTCAAGAAAATGAATGTTTTACCTTGTGTAAGGATGATGTATGTGAATGATTAAAGATATTATATGTGTTTTCTTATAGGATACCATGGGTGATTATTTGAAATAAATAGTTTTGATTGGATTTTCTGAGTGGGATTATAATAGGGAAATAAATTGGATTTTTTTATTTTAAATGGATTTATGTTTTTATTATGTTATAATTAAAGAATGATAATTTTAAATTGAAATGAGATGATGGTTATTGGGAATCTTATTCAAATATATTTTTATTTTTTAACTTGTGTTCATATTTTTCTTTCTTGATATGTTTTTTGTTTGTGTTATGGGTGGATGTTAATATTGGATTTGTGATTCTTATGTTCATTATAATATGCCTCCCATAATGATACACAAAATTTCTAGTGAGTATTATCCTATTTATAGTTCCTATTGATTATTTCATATATTTTCTGTTGATCATCATCTTTTGTATTTCATGCAAGGCCTTAATGAAGTTGGTAGTGTCTTCAGATAACTTGAAATTGTTGAATATGTGAGGTAGCATGATTCATTGGGTTGGTTTGAAAGATCCACTGGGATTAGTGGGGAATGATTTTCATGTAATCATTTCTTATTGGGATGACTTTAGAAACCATTAATTCTAATTTCGACCAATGGTTCATACCTGAGGAGAAGACGAGGAAGGTGTAAGAGAATTAGGAATCTTGGAAGTGTTAGTGGGTAGTGAAAGATTATGCCATCCCCGTAAAAGAGTTTGTTTATTTCAATATAGAGACTCCATTATAGGATCAAGTGAATGATGGAAATTTTCTGGTAATTTTTCTAGGTGTTTTAGGGAACATGCTCTCCCCTAATGATGTCTTTTTTTATAAGTTGGTGGATGAATCAATTTAAGCTTAGTTGTTTTTCAGGGAGTAGACACTGGCTATTGGATCTTGTGATGGTTTCTTATTATTTGAGAGGTGTTTCCTTGGGGACCATGTTCCTAAAAATCATATCATGTTGTGTTGGATTACATATCTCCTGGAATTTCACTCGTGTGTTTTATGTACAGTCAGATTGCTAACATCAATTCATCATTCCCAAATCATCAGAAGTTATGTCATCATTATGGCCATTTGGGTCATCTGGAATTGTATTATAGGCATAGATTCCCAAAAAAAGTCCTTGATTAGAGGATTTCATATTTGAGTAGTGGGGTAGTAGAGTTTCAACCATTTGAGACCTATCCATCAGCCACTGAATGAATCTAGAGCACATTTTGGATTTTTTTGGTTTATCCAGAGGGCCTACACCCATTTATTGTTCCCCCTGTTGAGGTGGAGATGAATGAAGTTACATTGTCTTTGTATTCAATTTTTTTTATCCTTATAATGTGATTCATGGATAAGCCTAATTTTTAATATTTTAAGTGGTAATGTTTATCTGAATGTTGTTCATAAATCATTTTTTATTCTTTGAGCGTGATTAGCCTTTATGTGGGCTGGTATCAGTTTTAGATGACCTTGATTGAAGATTCTTTTGTTTTGTGAAATTTGAGGAATTGTGGTTATGGTTTTATTTTTGGTTAGAGTTTCTTTAATGGGTTTCCCCCAGTCATGGGGGATGTTTTGTGTTGGTTGTTTCTAGATTCAGTGGTAGTGCTTTTCAGATTATGCAAAGAAGATGGATGAGTTTATGTTGGGTGTTCCTATCCATAGTGTGGGGTTTTCATAGTTGATGTGGTGATATTTTAGTTCACTCATGGTGTTTGTTACCAATTGACCTAGATATTTTAATTGTGTTCATATAGTGGGATGAACACTTCTGTGATCTCCAATGGGTTTTCAAACTACAAATTCTCATGAATCAGTTGTTTGTGACTTGTAGAGTAAGTGGTCACCCTGATATTCATAGATTATTTCTATTCTGATCGGGAATGTATTAGAATTTTTTATCATTCAATTGGGTGACATTCACGGGAAAAATGATTTTTGAGGTGGGTATATTTTTCACACATGGCCTTGAAAAAAAATTATTAAATACTTTTATTATTCATAGAGCCTTCCTCAAGGTCTGGATTGAATCACACTATGAATTTTTTAATTTCTGCTATAGAAATTAAATTTTTGGGGTTTGTAGTAATGGGTTTTTATGGAATCACATGGTTAAGGGAAACCTTGTGGCTTCACCTAAGAAATATATCAATTTGACCATAGTGTTATGTGGTGAGGAACACATGTTGTGAATTATTTGGGGGACAATGAAAAAACCATGTTGTTTAGTTCTAGAACTGAATAGAGGCATTCAAAATTGTCAGAACATGATTTGGCTAACGTGTGTCTGACCCGTGAAGGGCACACCTCTTGTATTGGAGAGGACGCTTGTTTTGTGCATTATTTACCATACCATGTGGCAAGACACTAAGAGCTCCCTGTATTTTTAAAATATTGATGACTCTAATATACAGTCTTACGTTTTTACACTAAATCAATACCCAATTCATCTCGGTGAAATTTTTCACAATAAGGGGTCCCAAACCCCATAATCATTGGTTATCCTAACTCCATGGATTCTCCTCCAAGGATTCATGGTGGGATTCTTAGTGTCGTCGCTCATTTTTCGTCTATTTTTCTTCACCTATCTTAGTTTCATGGTGGTTACATGGTGGTGTTTCTATTAGATAAACCATAAAATCTTGGTATGATATTTTGCGTAGTTTTTACTATGATCAAGGGTGTGTGGAGTCTCTATTAGGCCCATTTTTTCGTTCACATGAGGTTTTTTCTCATCTTCACTCCATAGACGTCGGTGTTTCTGTCCGTTCCTTTAAGGATTTATTCCATTTGATTGTGGAGTAATTTTAAATAATGTATTAATTTGTCTTCATTAATTTATTGTTATTTGTTGGATTATTATGGTATTTATTTTTTTAATAAATTGATGGAAGTGTTTTTTAATTATTCCGTTAATCATATTATATATCTATGAAAACAAGGTAATTTAAAAATTTAAATTCTAGCATAAATATGATATTGTGTGTTTTAAGTAGTTCTTATCCTTGGTTTTACAATGATATTATTTTTGAATTGTTAAATTGGTAATGTGTGTGTGAATTCATCACATTAATGGACTGAATCTCATGTGGGGTTGTTATATTTTTTTGGAAACCAATATTTATTCATGAAAATGTATCTTTTGAGTGAATTTGTGTGCACAAGTGTTTAAAGCAGGATATTCAAAAGGAAATGGATTTTATTAAATGATATTTTATTTTCTGTAATTTATAATTCAATCTTTGAATTTTAAAATTATTTTTAAAACTACTATAAAAATGTAATTTAATGTTAATTTGAATATTAAGGGGTATACACCCATGAAAATGTTGGTATTCACATGAGTTATTATAGTGTTCAATTTTTTTCATAAGTTGTTCAAGTGAAGTGGGGGTTATTTTATAATGGATTTTATGTGTGAAAAAAACTAATGAGGGGATTCTCAAATAATTATTTTTCTCATATGTTTTATTAAAAAAAACAATTAATGGCTCATCTAACACTTAAGGAATGATTTGTTAAAAGATTGGTGTAATGGAATATTTGGAATTGGCCATAAAATGTGGATTAAATGTTGTTTTGGAATTGGTTTATTAAACCTATAGGAATTGATTATGTTGATGGATGGTTTGGAACATTATAATTTATTGAAAATGAATTCTGGTCTTAGATGACAAAATTCATGGTTGGAATCTTATCATTTGTTGAGAAACAGATTAAAAGATCATGTGATGTGACAACCTGGTTAGAAGTTAATAAAGGATTATACATGATGGGAAACCATGTGGATTATTTCTCAATGTGGTTTACAATATGGGTTGGGTCAGTGTTTGGGTAGGGAAAGTGCAGTGGTGGTATGTTATGTGAGTCACAGATGAGAGGGCCTCCTCCATTCACTATGTACTATTACCATGGGTTTTCTATGAGTCATTATTGGGTTGTGTGATGATTTCTTGTTTAAAACAATTATAAAATATGATCCCCCGTATACATTATATCACTTTATGGGATGTGCCACTGGATTTTCTGTTTGAATGGCATGTTCTTTATTAACTATGGAGTTTCACGATATTTCGATAGGTGTGTGTGACTTGAGTATCTCTAGAGATCACTCTAGAGATGTTTCAAAAATTACCAAGGATTACTATATGTAATTTATTTTTTATTATCCATTGTTGTTTTTTTCTTTTGTATACTTCTTTTTTATTTTCAATATTGCATGATGTTGCTCTTTTTGGATTTTGGTGTTGTGTTCAATTTTAAAATGGTAAAACATCTTTAATCTGGTGTTGTGGTCTGCGTTTAGTATAAAAAATAGGGAGATATGTTGGATTATTAACATGAGATAAAGCTAGTTTTATATATTTATTTTCAAATGATTGTTTTTTACTCCTTTGTGAATGTAAATGAATGAATTAAATGGCGATTACATACTGAGTTGTTTAAGCTCACACTATACTTATGCCATTGGATTTTGGTAAAACTAATATGTTTTTCATTTTCAGGTTTGATATTTATGTGATTACAACTGTATTAGGTTACTATTGTGGTTGGTGGTAACCTAGAGATATTGTGTAGATCTTATGGGTGTCGTCCAATTTTAGTTCTTTATCCAGTTTTTTTGGTCAACCATTGTATTATCTGGATATGTTTGTCTTGATATTGAGATTCAATTATTTTTGTTTCTTCACCAATATTAGTTTATTTACTTAATCGTATATATTTTGGGGTAAAATCATTACCATTTTGATTGCATTTATTCTCTTCACTAGTTTTAATCATGTGGGGGTCAATAATTACCTTCTAGCCATGCCACGAACCAGGTCGAGTGTCAGATCAGATGGCATCACGGCTTTGTTCATGACATCCATTGTCAAAAAATGGATTATAACCCCAATTTAATATATTTAAATTAATTTTATCATGATAATGTATTATCTTCCATCAATTATTTTGTCTTCCACTTTATTATAAAAAACCGCATCTCTAATGGGACGATTTACAACCCTCATTGACGACGAGTTTTCAATATTGAATGAAAACATTAGAATATGTGGTAAACAAATATTCATTCTAAAATAGACAATATTATTTGAAATATTACTTATTTAATTCTAAATAATGATAATATACATATAATATTATTTAATAAAACACAACTACTGCATCACAAACAAAAAATAACAAAATAATCCAAAGGATTATCACAAATGTTTTATCTAATCAATCACTATAAAATCAGGAAATTAAATTGTACATAATTCCATTAAATTTTCTAAAATCTTGTTAATAAATAATAAATTTATTTACTGATATCTATTCATATTTAATATGATATTTTGTACATGTATATAAGTTATCAAATTATTAAACCAAGGAAACAAACACATCCGAAAGAAAAAATTGAAACTTATAAGTAATAAGAAAACATAAATGGAAATAATAAAATTATTGGTAAATGAAAAAACATCTAAATAGATAATGATTTAATTGAATAATGAATTTAATTTCCTTATGCATTAAAATAAAATAATGTAATGAAAACATATTTAAATAATGAAATGGTTTCAATCTGAACCCCCCATATTCCTGCAGGATACACATTCTCCCTCTTTACCACAATGAAATTTTTATATATTCACAAGTAGTCCTCCAACAATTCTTTTTATGTTCCAATGATATGTATAATTCTCAATAATTTTTTCTCTGATTGGGAATAACATCTTTTATAAGGATTCTTTATCAATTACTCCCAATAAGAAAGCCATATTATATGTAACTTCAAAATTTCATACACATTTTCATGTATAATCCATAATATATTTTAACCAGACAATTTTTTATGTAAAAATAAATATTTTTTATCAATTAAAACAATTTTTATTAATTTCAGGTTTTAGGAAATCAATGTCAACTTTTTCCTCAATAAATATCCTTTTTTATATTCACTTAATTAACAATGATGTGGTTCATTTATAAAGTTTCCTAGACAAAAATATTTCCTGATTTCATTATTGAATGAAAAATTTATTATGAATATTAATTTAATATTCCTCATATATAATTTCATACCCTTTTTAACTCTGAGATATATGTTATTAAAATTTCATTTATATGAAATATTCAAATAATATGCCAAAATAACTCATCTTTCCAAAGAAAAATGGTACATCTCTGATGAATTTTGTAATGAATGTATTATAGTATTTCCATATTTTTTAATTACCTTCATTTAATGTTATTATTTTTTTATATTGATCTTTTTTTTTCAACCTACCAAATTTTATTGAATGGTTTATAAATATTTTTGGAAATTTACTATGTTGATACCATTCTCCATATTACTCTAGATGATTTATTATTATGTTTATTGTTTGGGGAGATCATTTTTATTTCATATGATATATTCAATAATAATGTATATTTTTATTTTATTTGACATATTTCATATGAGTATTTCACATGACATCATATTTGATGAGTGTGGCCCACTATATCCCATTGATCAACAATTAGGTCTCCTGAGACAAATAACATACGTACTAGGCCGAGGCCTTGGCCATTTCTTTTTAGATATGGATTTGTGTAATTGATTAACAATTAATTTTATGATTTCTATGCTAGGGCTTCAATTTTATGGTAAAGAGAACAAAAATTATGCAGTATCTCATTATAATATTGGTAATTGATAGGCCATGTGATTATTCCACTAGTTTAATATCCAAAGTTATGTTTTTTTCTAATTTGATTATTTATTGAATTATATAATTAACATTTATTCCTACCATATTATGATAAATATTACATTTTAATGGAATGTTTTTCTATTTATTTTTCCTGAATTATTGTTTATGTTCATTTAGGATAGATTCTTCTTTATTTTTTACCCTAACTGATCATTGGAGATAAACCACTTCTTATATTTTATTTTCCCAGCATTATATGAAGATGTATATTAGGAATGACTTGAAGGGAAAGTCAACAAGTATAGATATGTCTTCAATGGAGTTTTTATGTTTTAATGTGATTTTGTTCTGTAAATCTTACGTATGTATCTCATATTCCAAATCATCTAAACTATTGGGTGCATTATGATTTTACTTTTGTGATTATTATACCAATGTAATAAATTAATTCATATTCTCTAAGTTATTGGGTTCTAGGTCATTACATTTTGTATCAGAGAATGTTGAGTGGAATCCATGAAAACTGTATTATGAGAGATAACCCTAACATATTAATCAAATATATTAATATAATAACATCCTATAATTTTGGTAGGGTATAAAATATCATTGTCTTCATATGAATAAGTACCTATCTAGATGCTACATGAAAATATAGTTTTGGAACAAATTTACCTTAGGGTGACAAATCTTACAAGGTATAGCTGGGATGACTCATAGAGGAGTAACTATGATATTTACATTTGCATAAAAGTTTTTTCTTTTAGATCCAAGTTTGTGTTCTAATGTTTTGTGCGTTGATATTACTATGGTTTTTGGATTTCTCGATGTACGGAAAACATGTGGTGGCCTATGGCTCTCTCTTGTTATTCCCACATGATAATAGCTACCCTAACTATTATATTGATTTTTAATCGGTTTAAATGAATTCATAAATTGGTGTCACTATTGATTGGTTGAGAATTTTATAGTTTATTATGATCACAATATGTAGAAATATGTTTTGACTCAGAGGGGTCAGAACATATGTTTTAGATGTTGGATGGATTATCTTCATTGATTTTATTTTTATATTCTATACACTCATGGAAATGGTAATTTTGTTTTGTAGGAATTGAGGAATTAATTAGTAACGTGAGGTGTGAAGGAATCAGTTGAGGAATTACCTATAATGAGTTGGTTTTATGATATGAGTATGAGAGTGGAAGTGGTTAGTGGGTACATGATTGTGTATTAATATGAGATACTTCTGCTCAAGTAGGTGACAGACACCATGTAACAATTATTTAATAAATTTCATGATGGTGGTGAGACCATTAGTTTGTTATATTGGTTTCCATGAGTAGAATTGGTCTTTTGTTATAGGTTTGTTGTTCTATTTTCCCTGAGGTAGGAGTTAATGGATAGTAGAAACTAGTAATGTTGTTCAATTCAACACGGGGATACCAATATTAATTACAACATAAGAAATCGGATTTTTTGACCAAATATTATGTGGTCAATTTAATATTTAATAATTCATTACTCCACTTGTTTGAAGATTAAGGTGAAACACCAAACACATGCATTTATGATGAAACAATAAACCATTATGGTATAGATGTGGGGTGATATTTCAATGGAAATCATCAGTGGTATATCAATGATTTATAGTGTGAATGAAAAAATTTGTACAATCACTAATAAACTTATAAATTCACCTCATTCTGTACATTTCAACAAGAATATGAATCTTGAATATCTCTGAGAAATGTTTGTTCCATAGATTATAATAATTTTATGGGGATCCCAATGTAGTCCTTCCAAATAGATAACTATGTATCAAATCTGAGTTTCAGAAACTTTTATAGGTGGTGATGAGTTCTTGGATGAAATTTATAATGGTTGATCAACCGAGAATTAATGAAAAAATAAAGAGAGCTATCTAGCATCATGAGGTTATGAATCGGGCTTGGGCAATTGATTTTAGTTGACCTATAGAAAATTATTTCACTTTGGTATAATATTACTATATCAATAGTTGACATGAATAAATAACTATGGATTCCTTTGAATCATTTTAGGTGCATCCTTGTTGATCACCATTTTTTGATTAGAGATTTTGGATTGATAATAACAATTTTTTCGAGTCACATTGAGGAGGTGATGAAAAAGATACCGTTTATCCAGAATAGTATGGTTGAGGAATAAAATTTTCTTGCCTTCTCTGAGATGTTCTCCAGTGATTCTGAATCAACTGTACGTTTTCTTCCATCTCTTCCACCAATTCGGGTCCCATCATTTTTCTTTCACCTACATCATCCAAAAAGCTGGAGTTCGATATCTCATTCATTAAAAATCATCAAATGGTGTCATCTGTACACTGGAATGAAAACTGTTATTATAATAAAATTCTGTCAAAGAACGATGTTAGTCCCAACTTCCCTAGCAATCCATTTAGCAAGCACATACCATATCATCCAATGTCGGAATTTCTCATTCTGACTACCCATCAGATTTTGGATGAAAAGATGTTCTAAAATTTAATTTAATACCCAAAAACTTATGATTCCATTTCCAAAAGTTAGATGTTATCCTCGAACGACGACCAGATACAATGGAGAAGGATATTTCATGCAACCTGACTATCTCTTTAACATATAACTGATAAAGTAGATCTAGAGACTATGTATCTCAAATAGGAAGGAAATGAGAATATTTAGTCAATCAATGAATAATGACATAGATTGAATTGTTACCCAAAGATGTTTCCGATAATTTCACAATGAAGTCCATGGATATATTTTCCCATTTCCACTACGGCTCTGGTAAAGTCTAAAGTATCCCTTTCGGTAACTAACGCTTTGTTTTAACCTTTTGAATAGTAATAGACTTCATAGTAATTTTAACAATATAACTTTTCATTCCATCTTATCAGTAATACTCCCAAAGATCTCTACACATCTTTGTTCTTCCAGGATGAACAGAAAATGGAGAACTATGAGCTTCCCATAATAACCCTTTTTTCTATTGGGATTCACATGGAACAGAAAATCTTTTCCCAAACCATAACACAATCATTTTCAATGTTATATTCAGTTAACATAACCTTCAAAAACAACACTACCTTATTCTGCAACTCACTGTCTTCCTTTTGTGCTTGCTTAATTCTGTCTTATAGAGATAATTTCACTAAAACTCAAAAGAAAA
Organism: Viscum album; assembly: GCA_963277665.1. Taxonomy (NCBI): domain Eukaryota; kingdom Viridiplantae; phylum Streptophyta; class Magnoliopsida; order Santalales; family Viscaceae; genus Viscum; species Viscum album. Next base: position 505,886,751 of record OY728121.1, read on the forward strand.
TAGTATAATTTTTTCCATGAACAACTTCTATTCCAAATTTTATCATATCATTATTCAAAGGATTTGGTTCCAAATGTAATGTGATTAATGAATCATTACATTTTCGACTCAAATAATCATCCACTATATTTTCCATTCCTATATTTTAAAGGATCGTGCAATCATAATCCTTATTTATTCTTGGGCATCTTCTCTGTCACGTTTTCAATTCATTCAGAGTAAATATATATTCTTCACAGTGTTTTGGTCAGTATATATTTCACATTTTACTCCATACAGATGATGCCTCCAAATTTTTAAATAAAAAACAATTATAGATAATTTAAAATCATGTGTAGGGTAATTATACTCATGACGTTACAACTAATGTGAAGCATAATAAATTATCTAATAATTCATTATTAAGACACAAACAAATCCTTTCAAAAATACATCACTGTAGATAAAGAATTCACCACTTATTGAAGGTAGTGCCCAATCTGGAGCATTCACAAATTTTCTTTTCAATTCCAACAAATAATCATCACATTATTTAATCCAAATAAATATGACTCCTTTTCAAGTAAACATAGTCATCGGCCTGGATAAATGTGAAACAATTTCAACAACCCTCCGGTAATAATGAGTTAAACCAAGAAAACTATGGATTTAGGTTGTATTTGTGGGTCTTTTCCATTCTTAAATAATGTTTTCCTTATAAGGATCCAATTTTATTCAATTTTTTAAAACAATGTGACCACGAAAAGAAATTTTTTGCAACCAAAACTCACACTTTCTGAATTTACAGTTCAGTTTCGTTTATTTTATGGTTTGCACGAAAACCCAGAAATGAATTTCAGCTTCCTCTTTAATTTTTGAATGATCCAAAATATCATCAAAGTACACAAATAAAATTTTATCTAGGAACTCATGTAAGATTCTATTCATAAAATCCATGAATACAGTAGGGGAATTAGTTAATCAAAAAGGAATACCTATAAATTCATAATGGAAATATCTAGTTCCAAACGAGGTCTTCAAAATACCTACTTCGTTTACATTCAAATGATCCTACCAAGACCTCATGTCAGTCTTCAAAAATATTGAGCTCCCTAGAGATGATCAAAAAAATCATCAATATGAGGAAAAGAATACTTGTTATTGACAATGATGTTATTCAATGATCTATAATAAATGAAAAGTCTCATTGAACCATCAGTTTTTAAACAACAAGATAGGAGAACCCCATGGTGATGTTCATGGTCAATTGAATACCCTATCTACTTAATCCAAAAATTTCTTCTTTAAATCTAAAAGATCAATTTTATCAATTAGATAAGGGGGTTTTGAAATTTTCATAGCTTTACGAACTAATTTAACAGTGAATTCAACATCTCGATTAGTTATTATACGATGAAACACATCTCAAAAAACAGTAAGATACTCATTTACCACTGGCACATCATTAATCTAAATATTTCATTTGTTTTCATCAATATGTGGAAGGTAGTATTCATTTCCAAATTTTAATAGTTTTTCAGTGTCCTGATATGTTATCAATATTAACGGTTCATTCATCTACACAAACTGAAATTTTACTGAAGGGTAACCATTTTAGCTCTACAGTCAATCATAATATTGTAAAAAGAAATCCAATCAATACCAAAAAATATATCAAACTCTAATAGAGGAAAAACAATATGGTCTTCATGTTGATTCTTTCTGGAGAGAAGGACATGAAGTTTCTTATAATTTCATTCTATCCCAACATTTCCTCAGGGTTTTTTACCATAACATCAAGATTCATATCATTAAATTGAATTCCAAATTTAATATAATTTTTCTTAGATATGAATGATTGTGTAGACCCTGAATCAAATAACACATTGGCATAATGTGAATAAAAAAACAATGTACTTGATAAGTCTTCATTCGATGGCACTAAATTTATAGAAGTCGTTGCAACGGATTTCACCACCCCTTTCTCCTTATAGTCTAAATAATTTTCTTCAGTTTAATTTTATTTGGAAACTCATTTTCATAATGACACATTTAATTGCACATAAAAAATTTTCCTAACTGTAAATCAGATTTTGTCTTACCATTACCCTGAACTTTTTCCATGCAATTTTGAGCCTTATGTCCCAATTTACCACATCAGTATCACATACTGGAATTCAAAATAAATTCCCCATTGTGAATTTTTCCACAATTTTCACAAACAGTAAACTTATGTTTCTTACCGTCAGAAATTTTTGAAGTGTTTTTCCCTTTTTTCTGCCACCTCAACCTATTATTCTGTTGTTTTTTAATGAATATCCGATCTTCGAAAAACACCATTTCCACCTTCTTCGCACATCAGAAAAGTTTTTCATAACATTTGAAATCAAGGAAAGATAAACCCCTTCGATAATTTGGTTTTAATACTAAGTAAAAATGACTGATTTTAATGTCAAGATCTCGTATGAAATTTGAAGCATACCTTGCCAGTTGAGTGAATTTTTCTTCAAAAGTAGCCTCTGAGTCATCTTCTCACCTCAATTACATGAATTTTTTTACATTATAACATGAACAACCATAGGAACAAATTTGTCAAAAACATACCTTTGAATTCATCCCAATCATGAGCATCATTGTACTCAGAATCCCTGATAATGTTCACCATTGACCACCAATGATTGGATTCAACTTCAAAATAGTAAATAACAATACTATACTTTGGGTGTTCTGAACAACCCATGTCATAAAAAATATTCTCTAGTGACTTAATCCATACTTTAGCAATCATAAGGTCATATGATCCTTTGAATGATGGGAGATGTTTCCTCATGAAATTATCCATTACTGACATGTTACTATGTGGGTGATATGGATGATCTCTTGCATGGATAACACCACCATTTATCGGCTGATTGGATGGTTACATCACTGCAACAAACTATTCAATTCCAATTTCGACCATATAAGGTTGTTGTTTTGGAAGGCTGTCTTACTCTTGATGTCATCACACTATAGCTTCCATGGTTACACCGTGGAAAACAACTTTTACTAAAAAAATATCTTAGGCGATGTAACATGGAAATCTGTAAATGCTATATAATTTCAATCATAACATAAAATCAAAATAATTTATGGATATTAATTTACCAATATCCAAACATCTAATGTTGTCAAAACAGACCTCTGATGCCAACTATAGTGACATATCCTTAAAATAGTACATAATCATGAATTAAATGAATAATTCACATTGAGAATCATTTTAGGATTAGATTATTAGAGAATTAATACACATTTGTTACATTACATCTCAAAAACTACAAATTAGACACTGCTACCCATTTTCCATTTATTTATAAAATAAAAACACTTGAAAAAAAGATTCATGTCTAATTATTTTTTTAGACAACACTACTTTTCCTTAAACCCATCCAAGACCCTATTCATCTTTACGTAATGTGGAAAATATTTCAAAACATTGGATGAGCATAAAAAAATTAGTAAGTGATATAAAATAAAGAAACAAAACATTAGTCAATTGAAACATATGTTTTTTCATATACATAATGAAATCATATGATTTATAATTAACACATAGTAATTACAAAACATAAAGGTAACTTACGGCATCCATGACATACTTACATTGTAGGTTTCATAGCTACGTAGTGAGTTACATTTATATTACCCATCCCATAATATTATCTACATCTATTAGTATAAAAATTTAGGTTTACCTTCGTCATGTTACCCTATGCATTGGAGAGATATCTTGTGCTCAGACAACCTATGATTATTTCATAACCACTTATTGAAGTAAAACATTCCCAAGAACCATAACATATTCAAAACTAATAAAACAAACATAAAGGAAAGATAACATTTCCACAATGAAATCACAGTATATCATTTAAAAATCATGACATAATATATCAATTATCAAAACCATTTTCAATACCAACGTACATAAAATAATATATGAAATTTATTTTCAATTTAAAAACATTACATCTTGGTAAGGAATTTAAAAATAAGAAAATTCTTGCGGTGGTAGAAAGGTTGTTTTCACCAGGTACGTTAAAAATAAACATTCCTTTTTTTTTATTTAGTAAAAAAATTCATAGAAAAATGATTCCATTTGAATGAAATTAAAAGTCAAAGGGTTTTTTACACCTTATAAAATAAAATCGTGTATGAGTCAAAATATGACTCAATAAATGAAGATTGGGATGAAGTCCCTTACCTCATGTATGACTTGACTCGTTATTTCATTAATCTCATGAATAATAAACTAAAGTTGACTTCTACTTTTTTAATAACCTTTTCAATTTTATTATTCCATTTATATTTCTTATTAACATTTTATAAACCCTAAATAATCATTTATGTTAATAACTTTTGTTTTTCTGATATGTTGTACATATGTAAAAAATGATCGTTCTAAAACCAAAAGTTGTCAATGTGGTCAAAAGTACATTATCTACAGAATTATATTCATCATCTTGATATCATATATATCATATATATCTAGTATATATATATATATATATTTATTTATTTATTTATAATAGTAAAAAAAATTGAGAAGAAAAATGAAATGAACTGTTCATGGATATGGTAAGTCGTACGTACACATGAACACTACATTTATTTCTATTTCATATTTAATTGAATGAAAAAATGATAAATATGTATATTATAAATCCAGTATAATATAATATATAATTTCAGTAACTCTATCATTTTCACATTCTTCATTTGGCATGAACGAGTCATATCACATTGAGGGGGCGGTATCCCGCCCATTCTCTAAAAAAATTATCGTATTTACCCATTATGGAAACCATAAGGAATTCAAAAAATGAAAAATAAAAAAAATATAAAATATAAAAATAATATATATCACATATATAAATAGTTCCAACATTATTTCCACCATAAGAGGTGGTAGGAGAAGATTCAACAATCGTCATTTCGTGAGGCTGTAGTTCACCGTCCACAGAAACATTATGTTCTATTCCCATTAGATGAAGGTGTGTGTATGTGTAGTTCTAATAAATCACATAAAAACAACATATAATATCTAGGATAATTGTTTTCTTATATAATCAATGAATAATAAGTGAATAGAGAGTGAAAAAGTAAAATAATAGAAGAGAACCTGAGGGAAGACATTGCCTTTAAATCGGGTAACTCCCTTTGGTTCGAACCAAAAGGCTTCCTCGAAGTTATTTTTACCTATGGTAGTTCTTATATAAGGATGATACAGATATTTATAGCTTATTATTTAAGATATTGGGTGAGATAATGGTTCTTGAGATATGTGAGTAAGAGTTATATATGATGGCTTTTTTAAGGGGGATAAGGGCCCTTTTAGAATGTTTGAAATTATTATATTGTTATATAAATTGTTCTATTATATAACAGTCAATAACTTATTAAATTACATGATAACGTGTATTTAAGTCTAAATAAATTCATCCAATATTAATTGGATAGGTTTTGGATATTTTTTAATCCTTATTGTTTTTTCCTTATCACTTTGTTAACTTATTTAACTTTCACCATGTCCACTTATATAATCATATTATATAGTTAATATATTTACTATAAAATTCCCAAAAGACCCAAAAAGGATGATTAATAAAATTTTTAACATTATATAATTCATTTTTCTTAATCATATATTTTAATAATATTTTATCATTTTAAAAAATATTGATTTATTTAAATAGTTTTTACGTCAATTTTATTACTATTCATATCATGACATTTTAAAAAATACAAAGAAACAATATTCATTCAAAAAACCTTAATTAATTAAAATATAAAAAGTAATACCAATCTATAGAATTAATTTATGTTATAAAAAATTTCAATATAAATTTATTTTATTATCTATAATATTATTTCAGTATATCCTTTATTAATGCAGCAATTACTACATCACCATTGTGTCATAATAAAATTTATTTATTTAATTTATAAAAATTATAAATAATGTTTGATTATTTATTAAATCCTTTTAAATTTTAAATGAATATTTATAGTCAATTATATAACTTAAATATCCCCATATAAATTTTTTTAGTAAAACATTTCTTGTTTATGTAAGTTTTATGCATATGTCATATAATGTAATATAAGATGACATTATCACTGTGATATGGCTCCATGGAGTCCCAAAATAGACCCATGGTTGCCCATGGTCGGACATGTATCATCCAATAGGGATTGGACAAGTTTATAGGTAATTTAATATTAATATAATATTATTTTTACCCATATTTACCAGATTTACCATTTAACCATGGTAAATAAAATATTTACTAAAGTAAATATTCACAATGTATAAATTATAAAATTAGCTATTTAAAAAATATGGACCTCATTATTTAAAATATTTAATCAATTTTTCTAAATTCAAAACATTGAAGTTTCCGAAATTAATATAATATTATCTCCCGTTGTCAAAACAAAATGTGGGATATTAAGAAATAATAACTATCAAAATATTTACCTTTTTTATGCTAAATTGAGTTTGAAATTACATCCAATTAATTTTTTTATTAATTTATAAAAATATAATGCAATTACACTTTAAAACCATTTAAAATAACAATCTATCTTTATAAATAAATATTATTTAAAGTCAGTTTTGAATTAATATACAGTATATTATACTATTTATTAAAAAGTGATCATTATCAGAAAAATACCAAATTTTCATCCAAAGTAAATTTTGATTTCCCAATTATATAAAAGAATTTTATTTTATCAAATAGAAAATAGAAACGTGAAAAAATAGATTTAAAAAGGGATCTCCATCAAGAGGCGGTAAATCAACCATTTAAAGAATATTATAGTGATTATGCATAAAATTGCATTCATTCCCATTTTAAGCGTCTACGATTTTTTGGGATAAATGTAAAAACCCGTAACAAACATGTATAATAATATTTTAGTTGTTTTGGTTCATACCCCCCATTAAAAATTGTTATGTGTTAACTACCAATTCAAATAATAATGTTATATTAATATTTTCTAGTATGACTCAGCCTGTGTGCAAAAAGAGTTTTTGGAGAAAAACATTATTTCATGCCAGGTATGCCATCGAACATATAATAGATATTAAATTAAAATTAATATTTAACTCAAAAATATTAATAAATAGGAAAATTCCATATTTTTTATTTATATGGGATGTTACAATTTCATTTTATATTTTACTGTACATTTTTATCTTTTTCCAATGTAGCACAAGTCTCAAAAATGAAAATTGGTCTTCCAAGAAAACCACATGGATTAGTCCTTTGAAATTTTATTCCTATTAATCATGCTAATCTAATAAATTAATGAATGGGGTTTGAGATTTTGGGGTCGGGGCATTATGGTTGGTCTCAAATTAATTTTAGTTTCATCCATTGAAACTATATTTAGAATGATATCTTAGATAATATAAAATAGAAATAGAATTTGAAGATATGTATATAAAAATTTCATATAATTTATGTAATTTTTATATTGTATGAGTCTTAGAGAAATACATTCCTTTCTGGACATTACAAGTTGTAGTGGATCTGGAACAAATGTATGTAGGGGTAAAAACACTAACACAGTGTCACATGCCTGACACAGGATAACCTGGTATGTGACTATGGGCCTAACTACTCACTTTGTTTGAAATTACCGGGGGATATTCTAAGGATAATTAAAATTTTATTTACAAATCATTGTGAAGGATTTAAAAGAAAATATTTTACCAAAGAAACTATGATTATTATTATGAGATTAGCTATGAATAAATTTTTCAATATATGTTATGTACATCACTAGTATTGGGATGATACATTATGTTTCCTAATGTTATGATATAATATAGTGTATGAAATTTTTTAGAAATGGAGCATAGTAGATATAATGGAAATTGCATCATTGAACATTATCCAATGAGTAATAATGACCATTAATTTGATGGGTTTAAGCTATTATTTCGAGGAATATAGTCTCTAAAAATCTCTCATCATATAAAAAGATATTTTTTTATTATAATAATAAGGATAAAGTGTTTTCTAGGAATTTTGTATTAAGAAGGAATCAAGAGAAAAATTGTACAAATAAGAAAAATACAGATAAAGGGAAGAAGGAAATGAAGTATTTTCCCACATGTGATAACTATGGACAAAAACACCATAGTATTTAATAGATAGGAATATGTGTTTTATATAATTGTGGAGAGAAAGTAAAATGGTCTTGTAATTTCAACGGTGATAAAATGGTATCCAATGTGAAAATTCTCAATTTCAAGGAGATTATAATCTATGAAAACCAATGACACGTGCATCAAAGGAATACACCCCAAAATTAGATGAAGGATTATGTTCATGATTATGATGCTACCATGTATGAATATGAATGATTAATAAGCTTATGTTTGGATTTAAGATTTATGAGTATTGTATTCAATGATGTACTAGTTATAATAATTATATTTTATATAAGGACCACAATAAAATATTAATTCATTATGATTTTACGACATATATTCAATGGTAACAAAAATAAATAATTCAGTAGCAAGTTAAATAGTGTAGAAAAAATTGTTACGGGAATGATAAACCATAAACTGTTCCTAGTGATGAGATAATGATGTTGGATAAACAAGTGATTGATATCGATAATGTAAATTGAATATTACTAACTACAAAATGGATTATTCTAATGTGTTGTATCCTGGTATTTTAGAATTTTTTATCATTTATGGAATGGGTTATGTTGATAATTTTAGTTGGGTTTTAGTGGAAAACATATTTCATCACCACATGACACATCTTGTTCCATGAAATGATGTTGGAATTGATAAATGATCAACGTAAGGTAAATTTTGTGTTTATATAAATATATCATATACTCATATTTACTTATACTATTATATAGTGAATTAATTTATCATCTTTTGTGAAAAGATCTTAAAAATTGGGTTATCCATGTAACTATTTTTCGAATGAAAGTTTTCATCAAAAGAACTTTCTAGAATCATTTGTATTTTCTTTTTGGTTGGACATTTTATTTCTTTAGGAAAAAATTATTTTATGGAGGGAATAATTTACCAACACAAATATTTACAAAAAAAATTAATATAGAATTTAATGCACACAACATTGTGTCCCGGAAAAACAACACTTTGTTGATATAATTATTTAATGTAATATTGTTATAACTGATCCAAAAAACATAATATATCTACTTCTGAAAATTGAATATCACAAAAAATATATTCTTGGCCGCGATTAGCAAGATATTTCGAGTATGTTATGATCAATGTAAATTTTTATGAATAATATCATGACCCTTGGGATAGTAATGTTTCCATTATGAATAGTAATATGACCCTTATGAATAGTAAATTATCTAAATGTTTAGTAACATCCCCCATGAATGTATAAATAAAAAATAGAATTCTTATAAGTGAAGGTATTATGTAATTATATCATAGTAAATTTAATCAACAATTTTTAAGTTAGTAGTCAAGTGTTGGTATTTTTGAAATGGTTAAATATATAATTACAAGATTTTAATGATTTTTTAAATTTATTTTCATAAAATTAAATCATAGATAAATATTTATTTTTATTAAGATAATACTATGATTTTTTGACACCTTATGTTTTTTGAATGCGTCAAAAAATATGTTATAGTTTTAATGTTGGTATTATTCAAATAAATGATTATTTAATTTAAAATTTAAAATTATTATATTTTGAATTTTTTAAAATAATGGTGTTAGTTTCTGAATTTAACAGGGTGAAAAATGAATAGGGTAAACTTTTTGGAATGTTTTAAAATAATTTAATTTTTGGTGTATAATAAAATACAATAATTTACAGTATAAATATATTATAAGTAAAGTACAATATTTTTTGAGTCGTGAATGATGTATAAACCATAATCTCAATCCAAATGTAATTATATAAATATTTGATTATAATGATAAAACTATTCATATTCTTGATAAAAAATAAAAAAATGAATAAAATACTCTAAAAACAACCCTTTCCTCCACTATTAATACAACTCTCACCACACTTTCTCCTCTCCCCTCTAATACATTTTTTTCAAATTCAACCCATGTAGACATTCCACTTATCTCTCCAAAATCCATATGGTTTTTGTCAAAATAAAACACCAAACCAAAGGTTCCATATGTAGGCCCTAAAATATAATAATTAAGGAGTTAAAACCTATATCATTTTCTTTTACTTTTCATTCATTTTCCATTTTAATTTCATACCCGCTCCTCACATACTCTATAAAAATTATTATGGTAACTCTTTTATTAGTTATATACTAGAATGATATCATGATAAAGGAATATCCTTCATTATAATTCATTCTCTCACTATTTTATTTTAATAAATGAAAAATATCACCTCTGAGGTACCGATTTACAACCTTCGTGGATGATAGATTTTCCTTTATCATGTTATCCTTCAAAACTGGTAATGAAAAACAATTTATGGATAACATAGGCTATAATTTATGTATAATCCTATATAATATTCTATATACAGAATATATAAATATCAATTACTCATATGTCATTTTAATTTCATTATGATCAACAACCTCAATATTAATCTAAACTATTATCACTAAATGTCTCATAAAATGATTCATTCTCTAAACGTATAACTAAAAGATATGTATAACCATTTATACATAAAATTTCCAATTAAAAAATATAACTCTAAATTTGGAGAATTATTACCATTTTACGTGAACGTCATTACTTATAAATAAGTAAACTAATCATGAAAACCAAGGAAAAGAATGATCTTGAGGGATAAAATAGTATTATATTACTCATCGTAAAACACATAAAGGATCATAATAGAAATATAATGAATCAAATAATTATAGAAATTTTTTTATATTAAATAATTGATGTATTTAATTTAATTATCTCGGGAATTAATGTTATGTGCAGGACTTATTAGGACAAAAGGAAAGGGTTTACTCATCTTACATCCAATTTTGTGAGATATTCCATATATAACACTATTTATTCTTTATATTGTATTTATTCTGATAATTGATATACCATATCACGAATCTATTTATCTCTAATTTATTTAATGTAACATTTTATTATAATTAATTTTTGTGTATATGATATGATTGATTATAATCTTCTAAGGGATTCAACATTAACCACCATTTTTCGTAGGTATACTCTTTCTCGGTATTTAATCTGAGGGAATGCTTCATTCTTTATGTTTATTTCATATAAAATATGTTTATATGTTCAAAAATCATATATCCAAATCATATCAACCTTTTTTGAGGGGGGTATACATGATTTAAAATGGTTCCATTCTAATTTTTTTCCAGTAAAAAGCCTAATAAAATTGAAATTCTTTAATATTACCCATATTCAAGTGCACTTGGTAATCTATTTTAAACAATCATTATATTTTTAAAAAAAAATTATAATAAAAAACTATATTAGTTAATCTATGGTTTTATAAAAACCCATTCATTATTGTTTTAAAATATCATTAATATATTTCTTAAACAAGTCTAATATTTTTTTTATTTCTAATGTTTCATAAAAATACATTTTACATGATTTAACTTTAGTGGTACATCATTTATTGCTCAAATATAATTTTAATGAATTTCACTTTTATTTTCTAGGATATTCATGACTTAAATATCATTTTATGAACAAAAAAATTTTAAATAAACTCTTATTTCCAAAGAAAAAAAAGTGTTTTCCTCATCTCACATTAACTTATATGAGAAATATTTTTTATAAAAGATTAATTCCTTGGGTTTTTAGAGTATGTAAATCATTTTGATATATCATATCAATATTCTACTTATACTTCTAATATTCTAGGTTGTTCTGATCTAAATGATTAAAACTGTTATGTGATACATTTTATTTTTTAAGGATTAATTTCCTAGATAAATTTTCAATGGCATATCCATATATATCCACTACATTTGTTATATCTGGTACCTAAGTGAGGTTTATCTCTTATCATACCATCTACTATATTTTTAATTGTTCTGTTATAAGTTTTATTGTGGTTGTTCTATTTAATACAATTCATAAATTTTGGATGAAGTATTCACATTTCCTATGCATCTTTTTAAATAAAAAATTGATGGTTTCACCCATTCATATAAATAATGAATTAGACTAATTGGGTGTATGCTATTGCCCAATATATATCCTCTCATTGTATTGCTAGTTCCCATGAGACAAACTTGTTTGGTTTTTTAACAATTTATATATGGTCTTGGCATGTTTCCCTGAATGTATGGTTATGATATCTTTCATTATGCATTCCCTCATTATGAAACTTGTAATTGATATTCCATGTGATTATTTTATAACTAGAATATCCATATTTATTTTTTATTATGGAATTATTATTTCATCTTCAATTCCTAAAATTTAATTCGCAATAATATATTTTGATGGCATTTTTTATTTAGTTAATTATGTTGTCTTATTATTTATGATTCCACTATATTACATTCTGTTATAAAGTATATGAGATCAAAATTTTGTATTTTTCCATTCCCTAGGATATAACGACGAAAAAACTAAATACACATTCATGGTTTATGTTAATTTTATTTCATATTGTAAAAAGATTTATATTCATTTACCAATGTATCATTGGTATTGTGAACTTCATATATTCTACTCTTAATATTAAACAGATTAGTAATTTAGGATTTGGTTCCTTGTGATAATTTTAATTTAATAAAATAATTCACTAGTTTCAGGCTTATTAGGTGGGGGTATAGTAATTACTCACATTATATTAGGGTATTTCACACAAACGAATTTAGAAAAAAATCAATGTTTTTATGTTAGTGTTATAAGGGAGATGATAAGTTTATATGTTATAAAATTTATAATATGTATGACAAGAAATCAGAATAAAAAATATTGTTTCATTTCAATATTTATTATACCCTTGGCTATTTTATGATTGTCTGTAAAAACTAAAAATATGAGTATAAAATTTATTTAAGTGGTAGAATCTATCTAGAATGAATTTTTGTAAGTAGAATTCGTAAATAATTATCCTGATGATATAATTTTTTACATGACATGTTATTCTAAAATGAAAATTTTCTATGTAAAACTATATTTGGGCACTAAAATATAGTTATAAAAATAGAATTCATAAAAATAATTAACAATATTATGAAATATATGAAGTAATAAAATAAATATGATTTGCATAAACCTTCATTCTGATGGTCATTTAGTTGAAATTAAATATGTGTTAGTATCAATAGTATATTCATTATTCCAATTCAAATATAAACACTAATAATTATGATATATGTGAAATCAATTGAAATAGAAATTCAAGATTGAGGATGTTTCCAATATATATATACTAGAGGAATCACATCTGTCAACTAATATTAGAGATTTTATAATTCATATATCATACATGGAGATTCTTTGGGGATATATTATTTTAAATTATAATAAAATATCAAAGTAATTACTTATCTTGTAATTTATTAATCATTTTAATTTTATATATTTATAATTATTCGTGTCTATAAAATAAATAAATTTTTTTCTTAAACAATTATTTTGGTTCAAATTTCAAATTTAAAAGTTATATTTTTTAATATATTAAATCCAAATTATTTAAATTATATTCATTTTAATATTAATACATTCAATATAACTATATGGTTATTTTTTGGGATTTTAGAAAATAATTTATTTTTTGATGAATAGTGGAAAATAATGTCTTTTTAATATTGAAACTTTTTTTACATTATAAATTTTTTAGAAGGACATATAAAATCATGGAAAAAAATATTTTACTAAATATATATTTAATTTTTATGAATTATTATTTTAATATATAATTTTGAACATATAGAGCATATGTTCATCAATTTAGAACAATATCAAATTTTCTATAACACCCCTATATGCTTCTCAAGTACAATGTTGTTTATGAATTCTTATCCTCCTTTTTTGGTATTCATTTTTTGGATTCTCAAGGTTGGAGAGGATTCGATGATGAAAAAAACCTAACGATCATGGATTTTGGTTTTGTTTCAATTAAATAAATATGATTATAAACATGTCAATGAATTATTTAGATACATTACATGTTTTGAAAACTCTCATATTGGGTTATTCTGTATTTTTTTACAAATCCTTGAGTTTTCCTATTCTGATGATAGATTTTACATCATTAAAAGATATTAGGAATCATTTATTTTTCACCAAGAAAAATCATTGATACTATTTATTGTCAGAAATGGGCTATATGCCATGTAATGGCTTCATATTGATTATATTATGGAATAATGTTTTTAATTACAATGAAATTGGTTTTTTGGAATCCTTATGCTTAATTAAATACATGACATGTATTATTATTTAATTACATATAATCATTATGAGATGGTTTGTTATGTTTTTTCACAGCTAATTTGTCAAACATTCATTCACATCACTTATCCCTCTTGACCAAGAACATCTCAAGAGTGAATTTGGAGACCATCAAAACATCCAGAAGCTTTAATTTGTAGACTAATCATTGTTATGTTTGTAGATAATTTCATTGGTTAGTTTTTATGTTTTTTTATCCTTTGTATTTTTTTTTGATGCCATTGTGTTTAAATTTTTTATCAGTTTCTCTTTTATATCATTCCATTTCATTTTCTTATCATTCCATGTCTTTTACGGGTTTTAATTGGGTTTCCAATCACCATTACGGAATTTATCTAGGCTTATAACAGTTTTATGTAGGTTTGTCTATAAAATGATTTACTTTAATGATTTTTTTTGGTTCTTGAAAAATTATTTTAGGTTTTTGTTCATTTTAATTGATATGTGATTCTTTAATAGGATTTAGTAAAAAATAAATTGTTTTAAAAAATGGTTTTACATTGATAAATATATATTATTGATTGGAAATTGGATTTCAATAACTGAAGTAGATTACCTTATTTTTAATATGTTTTATGAAATTAATGACATGGTTTTGAAAATGAATTTTGAAAATTGGCACATTGGAAATCTTGGTTGCATTGGGAAAGAGAAGTAGGTACCCATGATGTCTGTTTCACCACATGGAGGTGTCTTTTTGGATATTGATGGATTGTTGATGGACTCAATATTGGAGGGATCCAACATTATTACTATCTTTCATCATGAGTGTATAATAGAATTTATACTATATTCTAGGGAAAGTAGGAGTTTCATATTTATTTATGTTTATTTATCGCATGAATGGTTATATGATGGACAATTTCTAAATGATTTATATGTTATCAGATGTCCTTTCATGATTGGTTAATCATTAATATGTTATTAATTTGTTACCTCTTGATATATGTATATTTATTCTTACAAACATCACTTCATATTTTCATATTTATGGTTCTGGAATATAAAATTATTTAATGAAAATGAATGGAATTTTTTTAAAAAATGGATATATAAAAAAATTGTAAGAATGAATTTTCTTTGTAAATATAATATCTTAATTTTTTTAGGCCTAATGTAGAATCTATGAAGGTATAATATTTGGATTCTTTTCACATTTATATTTATACCATGGGTATATTTAGATGTTGAATTATATAATACAAGAAAATGGAAGTCCATATTTTATATTAGTATCCTCTCCATTGCTATTTTTTTTATTTATGTTGGTTTGGAGGGGAATATTAGAGACATGATGAGTATTGATATTTATTTTTTCATACAATTTAGTTTAGAGGACTGTATGGGATTTTATGTATTTTAATTTATCTATTCTTCCAATTTTACTCTTTTGGGGTGACATATTTTATTTTATACAATACAATACATGTTATATTTATTTAACTCACCATGTGACAGGTGGACAGATTTTATAGATTTCATGAACTAGGTTGGTCTCTTTATTTATTTTATCAATGATATTGATCCACCTAATGTGCAATAACACATCATGATTTAGGTTCTATGTTTTGGGTAGATAAGATACATGATTCTTATAATTTTGAACAGTTGTTTTATAAAATGATCCTAGAAAACTCACATTTATAAATAAAAATGAGTTTCCATGAGTGGTGAGAGATATATACAATGTTTGATACATGGGGTATGGGTAAATTTTAATTAAATATATGTGATGTTTATTTAAATTGACCTATTGAAAATTTTAAATTTATTTAGTGGGTTTAATTATTAAATTTATTTATATTATTTTATTTAAATCGATGATTTATATATTGGAAGTTGGTTTATGATTTACCAAATGGGACAAAGATATGATTTTAAATTTCCTTGTGTTTATTTGAAAATTACTTTTATGAAATATCTTCAAAAACAATTGAGGAATATATGAGATAAGACCTATAGTATAATTCTCAAGTGGAAACATCTTTAGCTGAGCCTGTTTTCCACACTATATAGACTCTAGGTAATGTGGATGTCGGGAACCTAGGACATATGGTTGATCATTGAATTCATTTTATTAAGAACAAACCACCAATATTCTGTGAGGAAAATGTACTGTGTGATTATAATGAGTGGCTTAAATGGATTAATATGATCTTCAATTTTATGACGACTTCAAAAGTCTCAAATGTGGATTTTCCATGACTGGGTTCAATGGACCGAGAAGGAGATAAAAGGACTATATTGTGAAATATATCTTACATGATGGCCATAAAAAGTATAATTTAAATAAAATAATTTATCATTAGTTCAACTGTTATAGGTTAGATGTTCCAATGAACTGGGATATTTTGGTCATGGTGGAGGAGGAGAAAAAATTTCTACAATAGTTTCCTTATTTTTCTATATAGGATGATTTTAAAGAAGATGTCCCAACATGACCATAAAAGGGGCTCATCCCACACTTACCACAATCCCAGCAAACATAGGCCTGTTTTCAATGACCACTGCTGAATGGAAAATCCTCTAGGTTTGACACAATTATGATTGTAAAAACATAACAGTAATGTGGAAAAATACACACCCAATAATAAAGAAGTCACATCCTAAAAAAATATATTGTAAAATTATTTAGAGATACCATCTCCTAATCTATATACTCTAAAAACTTTTTTTGGATACATTTACTATGTTTCCCTAAGATCCTCTGAAGTCAATGCCGAATTGTCCACCGTTTACATAATAAATGAGACATGAGGCGAAATCACATTCAGCGGTGAGTATATACATATATAGTATGACTCCACAAATGATAAAGGGGAAGTATAAATAAAAAATATATGAATAGATAAATAATAAATAGATTATCCCAATGTTATATATTAACCAGAAATATGTATTTATGTTCTAAAAAAATGAAACAAAACATGATTAAATTGGATCTCCATCTCAAATCCTAGCCCAGAAAATGTGTCCCCAACAATTCCTGATGTCCATCAATAATGACCACCGTCTCATGTTCATATAGAAGAAGAAAAATTGTCTTACAAAGGCCATGAAATACATGTGGGACTATCTCTATATATAGAGGAATCACAACTAGAAGTGATAGGGTGTAGTGATTCTATATGAATAATAAAGTATGGAGGAATTGATCCCCAGTACAAAAGGGGGAAACCAAATCTACATATAAATTCCTCAAAACATGATATGACATGGGTACCATCTGTATCTCTAATGATCCTACCTATACACATCCATTTTCAAGAAAAATATGTTGAAGATTCATTCATGGAATATCTATGATCATAGCTCAAAATCCACCAACAATTATCCCAAAAATTTATATGTGGAAAAATATTCTAGATATGCTACTCATTTTCCCAATTTAGATGGCTAATAAGAATGACCCATTTTAAAGTGTAAGATAAAAAATTGGATTCATGGGTCCCAGTAATGAGTTAAAATTATATAACTGATATTGGTTTCATAACATCCACCTTGAAATCTAGGGTATGATATTTTAGAATTTTGGTCTTTCTGAAATCATATGAAGAATAATTTCTAGATGCAATATTCCACAAAAGTCCATGAATTATACTAATTTATTTATTAATAGGTAATTCATGGACCGGAGACACCATCCCAAACTATGTTTCCAACATTGTTCATAAAATGATTGTCTCAAAGATAGAGTTATGCCACCATATACATATTTCAAACAAATATCTTAGTTAAAAGATACAATAAATATTATTTTGTTTATCCAAAATTATTAATAATTATATTTAATTACATTTTTATCATTATGAAATATTCATAAATGGAAAAGGGGGCCACATTTTATCCATCTCCACCTTCATACCTAAGAATGGGCTACCCAGGGTTTCCCAGAGTTTCTTATTTTTATTATTATATCATTATATCCATTTTTCTTATACATCATATATTATTCATTTGTGAACCCCTATCTACTTTGAATCTTGATCATGACCTCCTATTGTAATCCTGATCTATATATTCAAATACCTCTTAATTAACTATACCAATTTTAGTAACTATAGTTTCATTGTTCACAAATATTTGTGACAACCAATAATGTGACACAAAAAATCTAGATCACACCTATCATCTACTTGACCACTATTTGGGTTGTATTCCATTGAACCAAACAATAGTCATTAATAACAAAAACTAGTTTCTTCTTAACTCATCATCAAACAACATCATCCTAATGCAGGGTTTTCATTTCGCGAGACGATCCATTCTCTGTCAAACATATGATAAAACTGAATGTTGGTGCTGAGAACCTTTATAATAATGGATAAAAGTATAAATGAAATTTTAATATAAATCTAATTGATGTATGTGTTTATTATTCCATCTTTTATTTAATAGAAATAGTTACATTAACTTTTCAAAAAATAATAATTCCTACTAATAATAGTTGTATCCAAAAATCGAACCAAGAATTAATTTTTTAGAAGATAAGTTCATGGTTATCATTGTAGAAACAATTGAAGAATAATTACACCCCAATAAAATGACTTATATAAATTTTTATTCTAATGAATAATTTTCTCTCTAAAGAAGTATGAGACCTATTTGGTTCTTTATTCATCAATTTTTATTAATCCAATTGTTTTTTGATTTCTAATATCGATTCAATAATGGATGATGTTCGAAAAATATACTCAACGGTCCGAGGGTTACACAACTAATCTTGGAGATCAACCATGTCATTATATATTCATAAATATTTTGTTCTAGGTCATGTATTAAAATAAAAAAATTATTTATTTATATTAAATTAATGAATTTACCAATTGTGGATTTATCAGAATGACCTATAAAAACCTATTTTAGGTCTCTCCAACTGTAAAATTTATCTTCCAAACTAAATTGTTATATCAAATTTCCAATATTTTCCCCTTTTTATGAGATATCATATTATTTCTAATGAATATTAAGAACGTAATGCAATATATAAATAATAATCTTTAAAAACTACTTTTCAGCCCATTAGGGTTCATAATACCACATCTACTCAATTATCGGATATGAATATATATTTATTGATATTTCTTAAAAGGAAAAATGGGTCTTATAGATCATTATAACCATTAATATTTTGATATACTAAATAAAAAACTACTCAAAACACTCAGGTTACAAAACCCAAATTTGGATCTCATGTTCCTGGGCTGTCATTCATGTTCGCATTCTACTGTAACATCTAAACCAAGAGGTTGTTATATCCATAGAGGGACCTCTCTTATTGATAATTGATCTCCACTATGTTCTCAGAAAATATGTCTTAAACCTTGATTACCTACTCTTCCATGATGATGATGTTCATGGTTTCATATACATGTCTCTTCAGATATGAAACATGAAAGATATTGTGAACCCGCTCCACCTATGGAGGTATGTAGAGGTAGTAAGAAAACATTAAAAACCTATTCTTGATCTCGAATAGCTGAATAATACTTAGGTGTAGCTTTAATCCCTTACCGAATCCCTAAAATCCTCATCATAGAGAATGTCTACAAAAATGAGGTCTCCAATCTTGACATACATGGATTATGTTAGAAATATGTATAATATTTCTTCTAGATAATGGCTATCACAATACTCTCATAGATTATTTCAACCTTCTCCATCATTGACTAAACTAACTCGAAGGATACATGATTATTCCCCTAATCTCTTTCTAGTACAAGTGTGACCATTAGGGTCTCTAGTATAGGGCCTCAGTGGGTTTACTGTCGATATATGATTGGAGGTTTTGGTTAAATAAAAACACTACTAAGGTCATGTGATTATCATCGATAATGAAAAATTATTAAATTAATTCCCATAGATTATCATTCAAATCCTTAATATTTTTTTAGGACATCAAATATAGATGGTGGTGAAATCTGGTATTCATCCTTATTTGGGCCTCGAAGGCATCCTCTAAGGATCTCCACAACTCTAAAGTTAACGACTCATCATGATTAGAGACAATAGTCAAGGAATCCCCATTAAGGTGAAAAATCCCTCTTAGGTACACCATCCCAAAAATATCAACCAAAGTATAATCCTTGAATGAATAGTAAAATAGTGAATTCTCTATTTAGTCAAGAATAACACAAATGGGATCTTGTCCATTTGTTGTCTGTGGAATCCCTATCTTAAAGTCCATGTATATTTTGTCCCACATCCATTCTAGGATCTAAATGGTCTATAATAAACATTTCATAACATGGTTCTCAAACATAATGTATTATTATGCGAGGGTTCATGAGATTAACTAAGACATGATCTACCACACACTGTTCTTAAAAACTACATATTATGTTATGTGTACATATTTCCCACACTAATATGTAAAAAAAATGGAGAAGTATTCAAATATCACATCAACTGCTAGGGAATTATGTCTAGGACCATCGTCTATCCTTAAAACAAGATTACAGGAATCCATCCTTTATAGAAACAATATTTTGAGACTTTTTTTGGAAATCTAGTCATCAATGACAGTGTATGTTATATCTCCCAACTAGGAATCTCTTACATTCTCAAGAATCAGAGTAGTAAAATCCATCAACTAAAGAATGGATGCACCCTCCTACTCCACCAAGGTCTTTTTTAAGGAATCCAATAACTCTAAATCCTCTAGCACCAATATATACTAGTAATTACTTCTATAATAATTATATAGAACATTTCTATTATATGGATTATGAACTACCTTGTTTTCATTGTCCTATATGATCTCCATCCCACACCGATATCTTAGGTTTATTTCTCTCTGGATAATGATATACTTAAGGCTCTAATTATTTGAGTAAACCAAAAAAACATTACTAGAAGATATGGACACATCATCCTTAGTGATAAGGGAATGGATTCGATAACTAGGTCATGATTATTACAGTTTTTCTCATGTGGTATCAACTAACATAGACTATATGAGTTAACTGACTACCACTGTAACAAAATGCATCTCATTCCAGCTACAAAGGCATCACAACACACTATGTACTGCATGCCCCCTCTTATAGTATCAACATAATATCTTTTTGTATCCATAACCTCAACTCCTTCAATTCCATATAGAACTACTCAGTCTTGGTAGAAATGTGACCTTCCCGTTTTAGGGATGTCAAAGTGGCTAAAATACTTGATAATTCTAATACAAAAGTTTTTCAATACCCTTTCAATATAAGAAAACTCTAAAAATATGACACACAATTAATTTTATAACAAGGAATTAATTCATCAATAATTTCTAGTTTTATGAATAATCTAGGATCAGAAATGAAATTCTCAATAATATGGAACATGTGAATATTAATCATTAATTTTGAGTTCTTCCCATAATTCATAGTTCTCTCTTATAATATTGAGAACAAACCTCAATGGTTCTTCATCCTAATCCATAAATTTATAGTAAATGAATATTTAATCGATGAATAAAATCCAAAAATAGGTCATGTATGTCTAAAAATCGAGTTAATCCATGCCATTAACATAGTGGAGAAATTTCTCACACTAATGGGTATCACTACGAACTCATAATGTCTTTAAAAACATCATAATTCCTTATTTAGAATATCATCCTTGGGAACCCTAAAATATGATAAAATTGACTATTTTTCATCTTTAATGAACCAGATAACACATCACAAACTAGTAAAATAATTATTAAATACATGAAAATGGGATCATGATCATTATTGTGGCCAAGTACAGGAAACAATAATCCATATAATGTAGCAATTTTCAATCCAACATTTTTAAAAATATTGGTACTCCCCAATTGAAATTGGCTCTGATAAACCCCTTCTCCCAATGTTCTTCTAGTAAACACTGCATCTTCTATAGATATAAGATATATCTGATCTTCCAAAAATAATATTGGAATTGTCTATGGATGAATGATGATGAAATAATCTAACTTATACCTCTATGGTAGTTCCATAATGTCTATTGGAAATACGTTAATATATTCTTCAAAAAATAAAGGTTTCCATATTCTTGACTAACATGATGAACAAATCCCTACAATCATTAAATGATGGGTGATGGGATGAATCCTCAAGCTCACAACACCAATTATTCCTATGATGAAATCATTAATGACCGTAAAGGAGAAATGGGTCCCATTATAGAGAAGTCCATGGAATCATATGTTGTTCTTTTAGTCTAGTATAATACAATTTAGTAATAAATACCCAAGGGGATTTCATAGGGATCCATTGTGATGACCAAAAGGTATCATGTGATCCTACCTCCATCAAGCGATATCTCACAGTACTAGTAGATAAATGAAACCGAATAATCCATCCTTATTGAATCCTAGAAATGAATATTCAGGGTTAGTTCATGTAAAAGTATCTCCAAATATATCACATTGAGTATACAGTTGACGACATTACTAAAAAAAATTCAGCTGATGCAACAATATAATAAATATATATCGTACCTTAAATTAGTTAGACTAATGTTGGGTCATTAGCATCCATAGTTGGTAGCAGTTTACATCCCTGACTACAATCTCAATGACTATGATGTGGGGACCGCCCTACCCTCACAAAGGAGATCCTTGATCATGGTGAAATCATTTCCATTTTAGTCCATCTACTATCAACATTCCATCCTTAGAAACTCTAGTTGGGATGTAACATGATATGTGACCTCACATTTCAAAAACACAGCATCACCCCAATATGGTCTTCCATAGACCTTTTTGTGATCTCTAATACTCATGACCACATGCCATATTCTGAGCAAGGGTAATAATACAATTCCTCAACTACTATCTTCTGTCATCCACTTTATACGAAACTACCTAGTAATTCATAATAATGGATTTGTCTATAAAAATTTTCTCTGCTAAGAATCACTCTATTATTAATTCCATCTCAAACAGTACGACATATGTGAGAATCCATATTGGTATTATACTATCATGGATTGATATTTGAAAACCATTCTGGAACATCCACACCTAAATGTAGCCATTTATAATCATGTAGATAGAGTATTGTATAATTTAGTTGATCCTTTAATTTTGATCATAAACTACTATGCCACCCTATTTAATCTCAAGAAACTCTTGAATCATAACATGAACAAAAAAGTGTGGTAGTTCTATTCATAAAATTGTTACTAGAAGTCATACCAAGAGAGTGTCGGCTCATCATGCAACTCTATATCTTTACTCAACTAGAACCATGGTTTTCCCTTGGAAATACTGGCTTCCAAAGAAAGCATATGATAATTTAGTGTCCAAATATTCTAGAAAATGTGGATCACCAACCCCATACAATACTCTACCACCTAGATATCTCTCTCACCATAGTATATGAGAATAATCTATCATTGAAACTTATAGATTTCAATAATCCTATAAGCAACCTCATCCTTCTCTATATACATGAAATGATGAGAAATAGTTGTGTGTGATACTACCTGTCCAATTAATGGAAGGATCTCATCTGATGGACCATGAACTAGGGAGTCAATGATCATTAGATCATCATCACAGTCCAGAAGTAGTATCTTCTATGGTTATCATCATTGTGTAAACAAGAATATCTAATCTACATGTATACGAGTCAAATAATATATATATATATATATATATATTGACACACACAAAAAGGGTATTTGAATTAATAAGGAAAATAAAAAAATGATTCATATATGATTCATGTATCATTGATCCCTATAAACATTATCTTTGTATGCTCATTTGATTATAGTATAGTCGGTCACCTGATGAATGGATTCGTATTCCACTCATACCATCAATAGGTTCTATGGAATGAGAGCCACACCTGAGACTCATTGACACATTTTCCCTAACTCCAAAAATATCATTTAATGGGAATACACCAAGTGTAATCCCCATGAATGAACACCTCAAATACCAATTATTCATGACATGACCCCAACAGGGGCTCAAGTCGCAACTACCCCATTCTTGCGTCTATAGACAATGGACTAGAGACATTTTCTTGAATGAATATTTCAAATGGGGTTTCATTACTAAGGTAATTCTAAGCACCCAACCATCCATCATAATGTATATGTATATTCAAATTATAATTATAAGACCAACAAAGTATAATTTAATCCAAGAATGTAAAAACTCCTTGTTTTACAGAATTATTAAAGTGCAAAAAGAATAGTAATTTGTAAAAATACCCACCCATCTAGAAAAATGTTCAAAGATAAAAAATGGATTATAAATGTGTTTAGAGAGCCTAACACATGATCTCCATGATTTTAAATTCATACGCACCACAATGCACCAAGTGTACCTACTCTCCTCTTAATTATTCAATGACCTACTTTTTATCTACAAAGTACATTACATGTTCTAGAAGTTCACATAATGGGGTGAGTATGTACATTTCTTGTAGGATGACTCAAAAGCTAAAGGGGTAGAATGAAGAGACATGACCTGAATATGTAGATTGTAAAAATATATACCCAATTTAATATTGTAAACAAACACCAATATATATGATCTCAAAATAATGAAACCTAAGAAATATAGGAGAGGATCTCGTTCTCATAGCCCATCTTAAAAAAATAACCTCCAATAGTTCTAGGAGACCATCAATGATTCCTAACATATTACAGTCTTGTTTGAAAAGTCATATGGATGAATTGTTCCATATTTTTTAAAATTATATAGTCTAGGTAGGAAGAGGACATACTCTGTACTGTGAAATGGGGTACCATCATTATTTGAATAAGAAAATATGGAGGATCAGTGCCATAGTATTAAAGGGTTGCACTATCTATATAGAAATAGGACCCACATTGTGGTATTTTTGGGGTTGCTGCCTCTATCATTAATGATCCCATCTAAACACTATTACCCTTAAACACCTCTTAATGAGTATTAAGGAAAATAAAACTAGTATCATCTCTAATAATCCATCGTGATGTCAAGATTCATGTTTTACATGTTAAAAATATCAATACGGGCTTTTAATTTTCCAAACCTAGATTCCTAATGATCAATACACATTTCACTCTGTATCATATAAATTTTTTTTCATGGGCCCAACCAATGATTCAAAATTATGTGCCCGATATTGGTCTCATAATTTTGGCCTTAAAATTAGGGTGACGATGATGTAGATGGTTTTTCATTGAAAATAATTCAAAATAAATACTTTAGATATAATATTCAATAATAATAATTATTATTATATAATAACAATAAAAATAATCTTATGCATTTCATGAACCTGATATACAAGAAAAACTATGTATCCAACAATATTCTTGAAATTAACACCTCAATTATAGGGCCACAATTCAACATATTATATTTAAATGGGAATACTGAATTAAATGACATAATCGGTATAATATTATTCAATAGAAATTAATAATAATAATATTTTAAATCATTATTATATTTATAATTTTATAGAAATGTAAAGGGGGGTTTACTTTTTATCTATCCCCCTCTATACTCCCATGTAGGAACCACCCTTTGTTTCCCCATGTTATTCTATTTATTATTATTTCATTTTGTCTTCTTTCTTTTTCTATCCTATATTCTTTATGTGTGATACCCTATCTACATTGAACACCTAACCACAACACCACCTATAAATCCTATTCCCTACCATAAATAACACATTACAGACACCTCCCTTATCGACATCCACAACCACATAATGCAATACTGCTGTGATGAACACCGAAGTGACACCAACCATAATTCTCACAACTTCCATTTCATTGAACTCTACATGGGTTATACAATGTTAATCCACATAGTCAATGTCAATTGAAACACCCAGCATCATCCATACTCACCATCCTTTATCATCAACTGCATCGAAGGGTTTGATTTCTCGAGAAGATCCACACTCTATCATTCTATTTTATAAATCAATGGTCGGTGGTGATAACACGAATAAAAAAGGATTAAAAATTATAGAAATTTGAAAAAAAAACATCATTAAATGGACTTGTTTTATTTTAAATTATAAATATAATCCAAATAAAAATTTTATATAATAAAAAATAAATTATTTTAATTTCAATTTTCAAACCATGTATACATTAATCAAACCATTAAATATTTTTTCGGAAGATTAGTTCACATTCATATAAGGTAAAACTAAACCAGGTTAAATAATCATAAATAAAATGTAAGGCTTCATGAGTATATCGTATTGTAATGAATAAAACACTTTCCAATGAATGTGTAAATTTCTTGTATTCACCACACAATTATTCATCTTCATCCAATTGTTCATTGTCTTCTGATCTGAATTCTCCAATAGAGGGTGGATCAAATCTCCACTCAGTGGTAACATGGTTATATGGATAACCATAGAGATATACCATAAAATTATTTTTATAAAAAATGATTGTAATAGGTCCATTATTAAAATTATGAAAATTAATTAATTCTTTTAATTAATCAAAGTTTTCAACAATCTCGTTAACCTAACTCCCCGCTCTGACCTATTTTAGGTAACACATATGGTGAGCCACATGTTACAGACTCAAATATGGTCTCTGATTTATGATTTGATCTTATTTTATGATATATCCCCCTATTTACTAAAAATTTAATTCATGTAATATAAAAAATAAAAAATATTAGCAAATAATTTATTCTAGGAATATTGGGCATGAATCGTATGTCATCTAAGAAGCTGGATATGGATAATTTTATATAAATATTTTGACGTCCTTAATAGAAAAAAGGTCTCTACTGTTGATCATCTCACTAATGAGTACCATAATACTCATAAATTACAGATGAAATTGAGGGATGATATTTGGATGATATTTATTCTCTTTTTCATTCTATCATTTGTGAGGTTATTAGAAATTAACAAATTGGCTGAGGTAGCCATTACTTATACAAAATGAATAGGTGGAGATTTAGTTGGTTCAGTTGTTAGGAATGGTGGATATTCTACCTATAAAAAGTAACATAAGGGTGATTGTATTTCTTCAAGACTAGTTAAAGGGGATAAGATAGGGTAGCAGCAATTTGTTTTCCATCATTGTGTGTTATCTGGTCATGAAAAGCCTAACTATGTTGAGGGCCGATTAATTTTCAATTTTTTGTACTACGAGTACATGTAATTTTTTTAGGAATTATTTGATAGGTAAAAAGTGAAGGATCTGATATCAATAAGGCTTCATAGGTTTATACCAATGCATATGAGGTTGGTGGGTAAAATCCTTTGGTTAAGGAGGATGCTCATGTTGCTATAAATGGATGTATTTATGATACTAAGTATGTGAAAAAGAATATGATGTATAGAAATATATTATTATATATACGTGGATATTTCATCTTCCTTGATACCAGATTTGATTGATACATGTTCCTCCGATTCCTTTATACGGTTAGTTTCAGTCAAACTGTTGGAATTGTGATATTATATTATACTATAAATATTGGATAATTCCAAGACAATGGGAAAGTGTTCTATGAAATGGTTTCCATTGTACCACATTTCAGGTGATGATAGACGACTTTGATCGAATGTGAGGTATCTTGGTTAATGATTTTTAATTCTTCAACATGATTATTAGAATATATTAAATAATAAAAATAAATGAATAGATACACTTTAATAATTGATGGGTATGGTTCTTAGATACCAATGTGGTCATTAATGTCTGTCTTGGTTAAAGGGGCTCATGATCAAAAGGTATGGGATTATTGTTTATTATGCTGGAGTATTTCCATGTTTGATATCAGATATTTTCCATAATGAAGTTGCCAATTGTTGATGGTGTAATACTTCTATTGCAGTTAGTGCAAACACCGAGGACATTGAAAATTATTATTTTGTTATAACTATCTTAAGTAGGGTAGAATTTATTATTGGATTAGTACCTAGTAAAATATTCAATTAAATTTAATATTAATAAATGGATATTTTGAGTTGGTGGAATTTAATGTCTTTATTGACTTAATAACTGATAATTTATTTATTTTTCTTATTGTGTCAACATATTCTTCTCCTTACCTCCTTGATGAAAATGATGATGGGATTCCAGAATTTTTATTTATTATGAAAAGTTAAATCTAGAGAACCCTATGAAAAACTATCATTTCCTTAGTACTGTTGTTATTATTAACTAGATTATGGTAGAATGTTGGTTTAAAATTATTGATTTAAAATCAGGGTACCAACCATTTATGAATCATGAATAGAATCTACAAATGATAGTTTTAACCCAACAGTATGGGAATTTTCAGTTTCTAACTATTCTAAATGGTTTTACTAACACTCTTATTGTGTTTATGGCTATGATAAACCAATTTTTTCATTATTTAATGGAAAATATTTTGGTGGTTCTAGTAGATGATATATTATTATACCTCATGTCCAAGGAGGAGGATAGATACTATTTGGATATGAATATTTGAACATTGATAGAACAACACATTATTGGTATGATCATCAAAGGGGAGTTCTACAACCATGATGTGAAATTTTTTGGCCATGTGATAACTGAGTGGGGAGTCATAAAAGATCAAAAAAAGAATCATGCTATTGTATCTTGGGAGTATCCAAATTTTTATATGAATATATAATTATTTAGTTTTGATTGCTACAATATTCATTCTTTTTATTATTTATCCAAGATCATATATGAAAGGGCCTTTTGACCAATAAGGCATTAAATATTTAATGGAATGAAAAATTTCAGTGATATTTTGAGGTTCGGAATATGAGGATAAATAATGTGCATGGGTTAATTATTCTTCAATGAGGATAGAGATATAATGTTTTTTGGATTTATTATGGTAAGGGTTAGTAATTTTTCATGATGTTGGGAAATCTAGTCAGGGCCTATGGATCATGATATTTAGGGATTTACAAGAATAAATACCCCACCCATGGTCTTGATTTTGAGGTGGTTATGAATTCCCACCAACTGTGGAATCACCATCTCATTGGGAAGATTTTTATAGTGTATTTAATTGACTGATGTTTTTTCATAAGTCCCATTTTATTGGATGAAGGGGTAACAAACATGAAATCAACTACTTAAGAAAACAAATCATTATCCAACTATCTGAAAGACAAAAAATCAGATCAAACAATAAATGAAATTCCCTCCAAAAAAAATTAAGACTAGTGTCCATCAATCCAACACTACACTAGATGTTGTCAAATATAATGTTGGGTGAGTATTGATGGGAAAACCATTACCCTCTAAAACATTCAAACCAGAATCACATATGTTTGGTGAAATATTGGAACTTTAATCGTCATCGGTGGCAGTCTCTGAATATTAAGTGGAATCATGAATCCTTGAGCCACATACCACAAACCAGAAAACAACCCACCATAAATAGATTAATACCATCACAGAAATCAGAACATACCCAAATCACAAATAATAGAATCACAGAAAAAATCATATGAAACCATTAAAAAATAAAATATACAAAAACCAACAACAAAATATCAGTCTCCCAAAGACCAAAAATTCCTGAAAGAGGTTAAGCACAAAATAAAACCGAGCCAACACCAGATCACATCGCCACCATAAATCCCAATAGACAAAACCAAAACCAAGACCCAAACCACTCAATCACTATAGAGAATGACGAATAATCTCAATCACCAAAAAACATGACCATATGAAGACATTGTGATAACAAGAACTGATCGATCCCATGAATTCTATAATAGAGTAAGCTGATGAAAAATTATAACTTTGTCGCAAATCGGTCTTATGCTCGTGGATCTTGAATTGACACTGCCACAGAATCCTGTAGCTTGAAATCAGCTATGTCACAATAGGAGGTAAGATAAACAAACTTTTCATGGAGAGTGCTAGATGAATCTGTAGAAAATTTTATATAGGGGTGAGGAATGCGATGATGGGGGAACCCCTAGATCCACAATCCCTTTTTTGGACCATCATTTATAGTGTATTTATATCATAATATCTTGGAGTATATTTTTAATCTAGTAGCCTTAAAATTGATACAAAGTCATGACGTGAATAATCTCTATACTTTTTATTCTGATATTGAAAACACCCCTTAGATGGTAAATGAGTTTTTTAAAGTGATATGGTGAAAAATAACACAATCCATGAATGAATTAGTTATGAAATGGTATATGATGGTTTTATCATAAGACTGTCATGGGAGTGGAAGTGGTTAGATGACATGTGTTCATGGATTCAATGAAAGATGATTAATCATTTTATATGATTGTTCATATCATGAAGGTGGATGAAATTGAGTACCAATTCTATAGTGATTGATATCATGATGGGGATAGCTAAGGTGAGTGTTCTTTTTCACATTGGGTGTATTTTAATTCCATGGTATTTTTCCCCATTTTTTCCTACAATAGAAAAATTTAGATAGTGTACATGATTCATGATGGTCATTTAACCAATTTATACCCATATGTATCATGAAATTATATTCGTGTATTTGTGGAAGGGGATGAGGCCATCAATTTTGGATTCTATATCATGATATCAAACATAAAGGATTACAAATGTAGAACACTGAAGAATTGAATGTTTGGAACAACAATTTACCATTTAGGTATATAGAAATGAAGATATTTACAATAACTTGATTATTTTTCCTCCACAAAATATAAGTGAGAAAGATGATATTTTTGTGATTATGGAATGAAACATGAGATCCATGAATATCCTCTATTTCAAGGATATGAATAATGTGGAACAACATGTGTACTTCTATGTCTGAGAGATTGGGATACATCATGGTGTTACCTCTATTGTGGTATATGATAGGGATATGAGGTTATTTAAATTTTTTTAATGGTTTATAAGAGATGATAGGTTCCAAGATTTGATTGTGAACAATTTTTCATATGATTTCTAATGGATGTATGAAGATTACTATTTGGGTTATATAAGACATGATCCAGGCTAGTTGAATTATATTGAATGATCTTGGGAAAACCCTTTTTTCTGGCCGAATTTTTCTATTTCTTTATTTATCAACAAATTATTGGAATGGAAAACATTAAATATTTCTATGAGATTTCATGTAGATATCCCATATGTCATGTAGAATTGGGATAGTGTTCCTTGGTTGGTCTGACTCTTATTCAAGAGATGATGGAGTTGTCGAAGATGATTCAGAAGAGACTGATCATGGCATGGAGTTGTTAAAAATCATATATAGGGCATTATCATCTAAATATATATTTTTATATTGGTGATAATGTACTTATTTTCATTTTACCATGGTGTAGACATATCCAGTTTTTTGGGAATGGTATGTTGTCACTTATCACATTGATCCCATCAGCGATTTTTGGAAAACCGGGGCAGTGGAACAACAGATAGATCATTCAATAGTTTTTAAATACTATGAATGATGTATTTCATGTTTTCTAGGTGAGGGGGAATATATTAGAACCTTTCCATGTGAATGGATGTGAGGATTTTGTTTCCAGAGATCCAAACCACCTTGGTATTTGAAGAACATTTAGAATTTGTATCACCAATAGAAAATATGAAATTTTTTAATGATCCTTATTGACCTAATATTGTATAAGTTCATATGGGATACCAATGAGATGCAAGATGATTATTATTTGATGAGGTAGTTGTGGAATTAAGTTTCATGTCTCTAATAATCTAATATATTTCCCAAGATATAAATCATTTATGTTTGGGGGATTGAAAAACCCCTAAACGATTGTCTACTACCCCCTTTAATAGTATTTTTTATCATCCATGTCTTTCATGTGTTTTTGATATTCATGGGGAATGATATCTTTTTAGGGGAAATTACATAAATTTCAAGTATATATTTTTTTAATTAATCGAGTCTAGGTATAAAGGTCTCAATGACATAGTGGGTTCTTCCCATATTCTGAGAATTCTAAGCATAGGGAATTTTGGATTTTATTCCTAAACCTAGAGTT
The DNA here is from genome assembly GCA_963277665.1 of Viscum album. Lineage (NCBI taxonomy): Eukaryota > Viridiplantae > Streptophyta > Magnoliopsida > Santalales > Viscaceae > Viscum > Viscum album. The sequence continues at coordinate 505,919,124 of OY728121.1, forward strand.
TATACATAGTATTTGTTGATTATATATTGCGTAATTGCTGTAAAATTCATATAATATTTACCCAATTGATATAGAGAAATAGGTTCTTGGAGTGAAGGGTTCACATGATGTATATTAGGTTCTTCTTATGTACTAACAATAATATAGTTTTTAATAAAATGTTGAATTTTTCATCAGTGTACTTAACGATTATAGATAACATGACATGTAATAGAATTATACACCATATACCCATCATGATTGGGGATTATAGTGCGCTTAATATATTTTTTATCATACATTCATTTTCATCCCTTATCCATCTCAACCTTTAACCTCTCAAGGGTTATTCTACGGACCTCTTACATTTATAGATATTTTTTAGGCAATTGATCATTATTGCAGGTCTAGTGAATATCTCATGGTAAATGATTTTTCGAGTTCATCATAGTCATTAGATGTTGCTATGGATCTATTTATATTGTTGTTTAAAAAGTTTTCTCTATCAAACCATTTCAATATCATGGGTTTTATTTCATTTAAATGGTCATTATCATAGTTTCAAATCACTATTTCCAATGTCAGCTTGGATTATACCTATTTTAGCTAGGTGTTTGTATAAAATTAGTTAATATAATCAATTTAATTTTCTTATTGGTAATTTCCATAGGGGTTTTCATTAATTTTGTGTGAAATGTGTTATTTTAAAAAGTATTTTATGGAAAAGGAATTTTTTTTTCAAAATGAAGTTTATTTTGAAATTAGATTTGCTGGATTTGGAAATGGGGTTTCAAATAAAAATGAGGATTGAATTGGATTTTAAAATGTTTTAAAAAAATTTAACAATAATTGTGAATATTTATTTTGACAATTGGGTACCTTGTGTGTATCAGGAATGAGACCCTGATATCCTTAGTGTGCGTCGATCCACTATGCGGTAAACTTTTGGATATCGATTGACTAATGAAGGATCTGATATTTAATGGAGCTAATATTTTTATTTTTCAGAATCCTCATTTCATAGAATTTATTTTCCCATATGATCAGGAATAATATTAAGGCCTTTTTAATTTATAAATTTTTATCACAAGTTTTTTATCGTGTGTTTCTCATCAAAGGTTTTATTTTAGGTGTTATAACAAAGCATTATGTGATACAACATTTCATAGATATATGATTAGTTGGTTTCCCATTTTATATTGGATATTATTTCATATTTATATCACTATTATGAGTATATTTATATTTTGTAGATATAAAATGATTTTATGAAATCCAAGGAAATTATTATTTTCAAATGAATTTTATTGATGAAAATTCATTGTAGAAATGTTTATGTTTTAAAATATTGAATATTTTCATTACTTTTATTAGATGTTTTATAGATTCTATGTGGGTATCCAACTATAATATATTTTAACACCCTACAGTTTCCCTTGGGTGGTTATAGATTTTATGGTGTACAAAATAGGTAAAGTTAAGGGAATTTTATAGCCTGTTCAAATATCCATGGGTCTTTAGCTTTGGTTCAAGCTGGTTTGGAGGTAAGAAATGGCCACATATAGAATTTTATGTTGTTCAATATTACTTCATTTATGTTTACCTATATTGGAATGCATATTATGAATTTTTTTATACCTTTTCATCTTCCAGTAATCTAGTTTTAGGTAATATTTCCTTGTTTTTAAGGCTTGTTTAGTTTTCATTCTTCACCTGAGAACAAGAAGATTGACTTTGGTGTATAGTTTTATTAACCTGGGTTGGTTTCGTGTTATTTCATTCACATTTATAAAATATTTTTTATACTTTATTATTAAACAAATAAATGGTAATATTTAAATTTTTATTTCATTAGAATATATAAAAATGTTATTTTTTTCATATAAATTTTTTTAATTAATGTCTATATCATTAGAAAATTAATATTATATCTACATTTAAATATTATAGAAGAATTTCTTATATCATATTTTAATGTATTTTGTTAGTAAATACAAAAAATAACCTTTATATAAGTTTGAAATTTTATTTATTAAAATTATAAGAATATTTTGTAAAAAAATTCATATTTATTAATAATTTGAATTTAGTTTTTGGTATGAATTTATGATTTATCATAAAGATGTTATGGACCATGATATTGGTAAAACATTTATCTTGAAGGAAATATTTTATTTTAATTATGTACATACAATGTAAGAAATTCATATTCTCCTCTAGAAAACGTAATTGAAATGAATTTCATATTTATAAATAAATATATAATCACTAATTTAATTGGATATAAATTCTAAATACGATAAAGAAAATATAATGTTTGAAAAATCACTATATTATAATATATTTTTCACCAATATATAATTTTTCCACAAAAATGTAAATTTTATATTATTAATAAAATGAATTACACTTAATGGATAATAAATTTTTTTTTCATAAAAAAATAATTTGGCTGGAGTTAATTTTTTTTGAATACATATTATATAAAAAGTAGTTACCTTGGGAAAAATTTATAAAATAGTAAAACATATTATTAAATTATTTAAAAAATATTTAAAAAATTTGAGGAAATAACAGGTACGGTCATGACTAACCTTATCTCAAACTATAATCGATTATTTGAAATTTTATAATCATATTTTATATAATAGTTTCATTACAATTTTTTAGAATAATTGTCGATCAAAAAGATCTGTTTTCATTACTTATAAAATTAGACCACATATTTCCATTAATCCCACTATCACACCATCTAATACTATCCTAAAATTCATAAAATTTTCTTCTTAATATTTTTCTAAATTTCATAATCTTACAGTATCAATTATTTTTCACAAACCCTTTATTTTCATAGAGAAATCCAAAATAATGTTCCAGTTCCACTTTTATTATTTAATAATTTTTCCTTTTCTTCATAAAAAACATATTCAAAACAAACCCCAAAATATTATTATAGTAAAATAAGTAACATATTTATCCTTATGTGTTGTTATATTAATGAAAAAATTTCCTTTTTCATTTACATAGATACAGAAGAACATTTGAATGGTGATCATTCATTTTCATGTACTACCCCTTCACAATGAAACACTTTCTATTTCTCTCTACAACCTATCATGAATTGAAATAATTATTTAATTATATAATTATTTATATATATATATATAATATAATTTAAAATATGTGGTGAGAAATGTTAATCCTCCTTCATTCCATAAAAATATTTGGGATACAAAAATTTTTGTTTTTCGTTGTGCCGATTGTGGACTCAATGTAAAATAATTTTTGATTCTTAGAATTAGTTTCAAATCATCATAAGACCCACATTAAATATTATAAGAAAACGCAAAAAATTTATATTATATATATATTTGAAATATTAATTTTTTATAATATTATGAAAAATATATTTTCTTCATCACACATACTCATAAAATTATGTTATTGTCTTATTTGGGTTGATCCAAAAATATATGTCAACAAGGTTAGAAAACCCTATCATGGTTTAATATTATGATTTAAATACTAACATATTTACAACTTCATAACAATATCAGGATTTTTGTATGGTCATGGGAGGGCTATATTAATATTTAAAAATATAATTTAAATTACTTATTTTATCACTAAAATAAGAAAAAACTGAATCCAATTTCTTACAAATAACTAATAAAATAGATTTAATGAGATATTTTCATTATGAAAAATATAAGTTTTAATATTTTGAAAAGGATTCTATATTAATGATGAGATTAGGGAGAAAAGTAATTAACCCCAATATTATGAAAATATTTCAAAATTAACAAAATAACTAACACTTTATATTGAAAATAAATAATAACTAATTTAGGTGATGATGAATAATGGTTTTAAAATTGAATTATAAATATTACTAATTCTGAAAAAGGCTCTAAAATAAACATTTATTATAGAATGGTTTGACATATAGAATCATAGAGTTTGATAAAAAATATATGAATTCATTGGAAATGATTATTTGTCACATTTCCAAATTAATGTGAATTGTTTGATATTAGACTCCATTATTTTAGTTATATGTTTTATACAATTATTTATAACCTTAACATATAATTAATTAATTCATTTAAAGATAATTAATATCGTTTTCATCAACTTACTATCAAGACTATTTGATTCAAATTCAACATATATTTTAATGGATTCATTGTATAAATTCTATCAACATGGGATACTTAATATATTTAAAAATAATTAGTTTTATATGGTGTATTAACATCAATACTATGTTCACATGTAAAAATATCTTCAGTTTCAAGAGATTTCAATCTCAATTTCATGATATTACTCCATTACTACTTTGATTGATTTATTAGACATATAGAGAGTGTTTCATAGATAAATTTATGATTGATTGGGTCTCAATATTTTTTAATTGAAAATGTTTCAACATTTCTATGATCCTATAATTACCCAATATTTTAGGTCATTTCCAAATATTATTGGATTGAATTACATATTATCACATATTAAAACTACTGGAATAAAATATTTTCTAATATAAATGTGAAATATTAGAATGAATAAGTATTTTATATATTAGTTTTTTATTTTAATGTAATATTGGATTAGGGAAAACTAAAAGAATATTTTTTCTAATTTATAAATATTCCATGAATTTTTTTGAATTTAATGTCCAGCTCATCATTTATGGAAATGATTAATTTTTTTGTGAATTCTTTTGTAATATCATTTCTATTTTCCCACTAATGATTATTTCCCATGAAGCGATTTTTTATTGTAGTATATATTTTATTTATTTATTATATCCTTTTGAAAATTGATATAATTTATTACAAATGATATCGTATGTCCATGATATTTCCACATTTTATGAATACTATCTTTTTTCCATTGGGACTTTTTGACTCAATGATGATTAAATTTAAGTTGAAAACATATTGTGGAACAGTAATAGTTGGGCTAATTGATAACCCATTTATTAATTCTCTTATATTTATATCTCAGGATACATTGATGAGTTTATTTTAATATTTTCTTTAATTGATTATTAGAAAAAAATCATTTTCTAACTTTTTTGGCATAATCAGAAACTTTTTTTCCACAATGGCATGGATAAATAATAGTTTTATTATAATGAATTTCGTGTCCTTATAGGTGTTTGAAATTAAAATATTTTTTTATCATAATTTATAACATTACAATTATGCTTCTAATTATCATGTTATTCCATGATTTCATGTTATGCCTTATTTATAGAATGTTTCGTACCCATTGGTTATATTCACTGGATATATGATTGTTGAGATGTAATTTAAAAAATATAATAACATTTATACATTCATAATGATGTTTTCTTTATCTTATTATTTATTATTATGATATATTTGCTCATAACGATTTTTTAAGATATTTCATCCTCCTTATGAACAACATAATGTTTATAATTTGATACATTCTGATTAGTGTTTCACTTATTGAGTTTCTTCAATCACACCATTATAATGACCTTATTTCCTTAATTATATGTAAGTTCATATCATGTGATATTTCTATTAAAGGATAAACATTTGTGAAATTGTTGAAAAATATTTTAAATTTATATAAACTAAAATATTCATGGAGCTATCTCGAAGACTGTAAACCATTAAATCGTTGGGTGTTGTGACTATTTTTCAGACATATTATTTTTATAATGTGGTTATATATTATTTAATATTTTTTATATATTTTCTTTAGGCCACTAATATTTAAAAAAATTCCAATTTGTGCATCGGATTTTTCAAAAAAGAAACTTTTGTTCGATAGCTCATGGAATATACAATACCAAATTCAAATAAATAATGATTATTTAAATATTAATTTTTAAACATTCTACTAAATATAAAAGTTTTTAATGATTATATTAATTATAAAATTTATATATACATAATATATATTTATAAATTATAATAAATGAATCAATAAATATTTGGTGTGATCATTTTGTATGTTTTATTAAAAAATATTTTTTTCTTTTTGTGAGAAATATATTATAATTAATAAATTTTAAATCTTTAAATTTTATTGGATGAAAAATCACCAGGTTTTATATCATAATATCATCAAAGAATTGGGTGAAATTTTCTATTTTTTTGTAAATATATATTCATTAGTGATTAGTTAAAAATATTTTTTTATGACCCATTTTCCATTATATTGAAAAAAATTATTAATTTAAAATTATAATTATTTATTTAATTTTATTTCAATGTACCATAATTTTATTAAATATTATTCAGTTAATTGCATTTTAAATATTCATTATAGTGGATTTTAGTATATGTTTTTTTATAAGCATAAAAAAATATGTTTTAAAAACAATTTTAAAATAGAAAATATTTCTCAATTATAAATAACTATAAAAACATAGAATTAGAAATTATTTATATGGAATTATTATATATCATAACTATATATATTAATTTAAATTAATATAATGAATATTACTGGTAATATAGTTAAATAAAAGTCCCATTTTCCTTGATAATTGTTATTTTCATAAAACTAATATCCATCATTGTAACGACATGATAATTTATGAATTATATTAAATTTATTTTATTTAAATGTCTTTTGGATATAGAAAACAAATGAATTATTTTTTCATTATATAAAATTTTATTTAAATGACAATTATGTATCATTTGTGATGATAATATAGTCGATGAAAAGTTTTCACATCACAAGTATAAGTATAGGGTTTTAACATTTCCCTTTGACACTGAAAAAGGTATTGAAGGACTCAACAGTTAGGATTATATCACATTAAGCCTATTATGTACCATTATATTTGTACATATATATTTTTTTCATTTTATATAATATAATTTTAGGTTTATTTTATTTATTTCATATATCCTTAGTTAATCATTGTTGACATATAAAATATTTTAAAATTTTAAAACCATTTCATTGAAAGTGTAATTAACATCCACATAATAAAGGTAAATATGTTAATATCTTCGACCCATATCATTTTAAAATAATTTATACCACTACCCTATTCTAGAAACCATGGGATAAAACAATTGCATTATTTGTGGTTTTGAATATTTTAGTTTGTAGGGTCTGAATCCAAAATAAGAAATAATATCCCCACCATTGGAACAAAAACCCACCCAAACAACCAATACTATTCATGAAAACCCTTTTAAGATCAAGCACCCTCTTCCCCGTATTCTATAGAATTCTCCCATGTCACCCCTCTACTCATAATAATCTTATCCCAATCCTTTGGGATCACCCATCTATGTTATGGACTTATCTCTTATATTTTCCATTCAAGAAATTATTTTATATTATGATTCTTAAATACAATTTTACATATAGGGTTTTGATGTTGCACTATAATACTACTATATATTTGATGTATAGATGATCATATTTTCATTTCACTCACATTAAACCCCCTATGATCATTTACGTATAATCATTAGTATTCCAAAATTATGTACGAGATCTTCCACCCTCAACTTTTATCAGGCATTCATTTCATGATATGTTGTTTAATTTATTTTGTTCCTATATAGGGATATGTTATTAAATATAAACAATTATTTCCATTTCATTTATAAGTGTTTAGAAATTATTTCACTCTCATTTATTCTTCTTATGATATCATCTGTTCACCTATTACCATGCTGAATTTCTATAAAGGATCTGCCTCTATCTTTTTCCTTCAAAACACTTTTATGTCATGCCTTTTAATTTTCACCTTCATGACAAGAGATATGATGTTTCATACCTCATAACATTAATTTTTATTTACACATGAAGGGATCTTCTTTTCACTCTCACAAATCCCCCTATGTTCCATTAAACCCACCTGTTATTATGCATAATTTCCATAATGGTTTTCTCTCTTCTAATTTAAATTCAATAATTTATTTAATATTGTTAATATACATTCTATTTCACATGTTGGGATTTTATTTTCCACAATCCCCTTACATTCAAACCCACAAATAAATAATTATATAACTCCTTCACTTAATCAACCCAATTTATGAATTTCCATACGACGTCCTTTATTAAAAAAAATTCCCCCGGATTTTTCATTCAAAAAATCATCATGTATTTTATAAAATACCAAATCTACAATCAATGTTATTCAACTTTTTGATCATATAGATATCTAATTTTGACTTACATGTATGAACTACACATTCCATGTTCATAGAATAAATTATGATTTTGAATAAATCCATGTTATATGATCTATGTGTAACACTTAACCATGAGATTGAAATGATTATGAAGGGTGTTCCATGATAGTGCATCCATGCATATGGTAATGTTTAGTATCATAATATGTCATGTTGGAAAAAGGGTTTACTTGGTTCCATTATTGTAACTTTTATAAAATGTTGGGAAATGAGTTTACCTGTAAGACCCGGAAATTTCAAAGAATGTTTTTTCATAATTTCTTTGGAATTTTGTTAGTCTGTGGCTTCTGAAAGAACATGATTACAAGGACCGGTGTTCCCAGAATCATTTTCTGATGTTTAGATTGGTTACGTTCAATGAACTAACAAGCAAGTTTTTCTAACTCTTGAACTGGTGCTCGGAATCGAAATCTGATGGAATAGTTGAAACCGAAACACCGATATTTGTTTAAGAAGACTTTTTCCAGAGTTGTGTTTTCTCGGAAGGAGTTGCTTAATATTTTGGATTAAAACTACGGAGAAATAAAATTCTTCTATTAATTTTATTTATTTTAAGTGGTTAAAATCCTAAGTATGGAGACCTTCGGGGGACCTTCGGGGGTCTAGGGGTCCCCACTAAGTATCGTATACTCACCCTTTCACGGGATTCTCCCACACTACGTTGTGTTGGTTGCAGACGACGGACATGACTGATCGTGGTTGAGGCTTGTAGAGATAGACGGTACCCAGAGGATGATCTCACGTCGAGTCAGTGCCCGGAGGTGGATTTCACGATGAGTCGGTACCCGAAGGAGATGGACGGACGTGGAGTACTGAGGAGGAGATCTGTACCTACCCATCAGGTAGGAAGCCGAAGGATGATCTAGGAGCGGCTCATCACCTTTCAGTTGTTTCCCTTTTGAGTTGTACTTTTCATTCGGTTGTAGCTGTACCTTTTTTGGGATTTTAGTTCTGGCCCCTTGTACTTTCAGAACGTTTATTTTACTACTTTACATAGTGGTTTCTTCATCTTATACTATGTTGTGTTGTTTACTTTTATAATGGCAATGCCTTCCCTTATTCTTTGGATTTACGCCTTTGGTGCTAGTCGCCAGCCCCTAGCCTATTGAAGGTGTTCTTGGCATAGTCACGACACAGGCCCTGAGGACGGGCCATGAAAATTGGTAGCAGCGGAGTTTGGTTCTACCGCAGAACTCGTGACTCAGATCTTTCTTCTATGTGAAGCAATAGTGTTAACGGTATTGAGTGTGGTTATCAGTCCAGGGAGTCCAGTGTTGGTACGGCGGCCGACATATCCGTACACCAGGACCCTGACTTCTGATTTTGGACTCAGTACACGAAAAAATTGATTGCTTGTGTGTTTCTAAAGTTATCTGTTTGATTACATTGTGTCAGCTCACCATGAATAAATCATTCAACGTGGCACACCTGTCTCTTTTCAGGATGGCCCCACGACGGCATCCAGCTAGTGTTCCGAGTTTTGTACGATATGACGGCCCACCGAGAGACAAGGTTCTGTTGCGGGGCCCTCTTACTATGTTGAAACCTTCGTTTGGTGTACTATAGCAGTCCACGGTTAGTGGGAAGCACTTGGTTGTAGCGTCAGGCCCACTGTACTCGATAGAGGAGGATTTCCCCAATAGCTATGGATTTGACATCATGATTAAATCCTAGTTTGATCTGAGTCTTGACATTCAATATTTATCTTCGATATGATTGACTTGATTTCCTATGTGGATTGGGTTGTGTTATACTATATGGATTGGATTGTGCTATACAATGTGGACGTGATCGAACTTGAACTGGAATTGCTGGCTTAGGTATATATATGGGAATATACCAATGTGGTGTTGGATGTTAATTCGTGATTGTATCTTTCCTTTGTGGATTATCCTTTGTGGATTCTAGGAGACCTTCAGGGGTCTCGGGGTCCCTACTGAGTATCGTATACCCACCCCTGCAAGGGCATCGCCCGCACTACATTATGTTGGTTGCAGACAACGGACATCACTGATCGTGGTTGAGGCTTGTAGATCTAGACGGTACCCGGAGGTGGATTTCACGTCGAGTCAGTTCCCAGAGGTTCATTTCACAACGAGTCGGTACCCAGAGGAGACAGACGGATGTGGAGTACTGAGGAGGAGATCTATACCTACCCTTTAGGTAGGAAGCCGGAGGAAGATCTAGGAGCGGCTCATCACCTTTCAGTTGTTGACCTTTTGAGTTGTACTTTTCTGTTGGTTGTAGCTGTACCTTTCTTTTGGGCTTGTATTTATGGCCCCTTGTACTTTCAACACGTTTGTTTTACTGCTTTACTTAGTGGTTGCTTCTGCTTGTACATTTTTGTTTTTTTTAATTTCATAAAGGCAATTCCTTCTCTTCTTCTTGGGATTAATGCCATAGGATCTAGTCGCCAGCCCCTGGCCTCTGGAAGTTGGGCTTGGGGTAGTAACAGCACGGGCCCCGAGGACGGGTCGTGACATTACCAGATTCCATTATGATATGAATCTTTTTTTTGTAGATTTTTTCATATTTGTGAGTTATTATAATCATGTTTTATCAAGAAATTATTTTTATGTTTCCCTTATGATCCATTGTTATGACTATTTCCTAGCATGTATTGTATAGTTGATGTTATTCCTTCTTTAATCCCTTACTGTCCTTTATAGCTGACCCTATTTTTATGTATGTCATAAGGTTATCCCATTCAATTATATGTACTAAGGAATGTTGGGGTCATGTAAAATATGTTGGGGTCATGTAAAAGAATTTTTTTATTAAGAGATTAATATCATTTTTTAAATTTTTGTTTAATGTTACTAAGCCCCAAAAACACAAGACCTTTCAATATTCTGAGATTAATTATGTGCATGTTTATATAAGAATTCATTTTTAAATAATAAATATCATGAAGATTTTTAAGGTTGGTATAAAGGATAGGTGTGGTTATTTTTTTGGATTAGGATTGGAAAACTCATTTGAAAGAAATAAATATAAGTTTATCTATATAAAATGAATCCCAAAATTTTGGAGAGTATATTGTAAGTGTTTAATCTGGAAAATAAATTCATATTTGGACATGAAAAAGTATTGGTGGAACAAGAATAGATATATATTCGTATAGAACTCGAAAACACCACATTTATCTCAACTGGAACGTGAAATAGTGCATGAAAACGAGAATTATTACACTCTTGGATAGACACTCAAAGGTGATAGTATTCAGTGAATTCATATGAGTTTTACCAACCATCATTAATGGAATAAAAAAATTACATAATAATATTTTTTAGGAATTATATCACGCATAACTTAGATGAATGTTATAAATTCTTGAGTTAATGTGATAAATGTAATTTATAATTATTTCATTTTTTCATTGGAATAACATTATATGTTAAATTGTTTAAAATATTTCCACTAGTTTTTCATTTTATTATATTGAATGGCTGGTAATATGATGAATCAGGTAAAAAAACAATGCAAATGGAAATGTGATGACTGCATCAAAGAGATTCCTAATCATTTGGGTGTACCAGTTTCTCCGAACCAACTATAAAAATTCACAATTTAAAATTTAAAATTTGTTTAATTTAGAAAAAAAATAAACAATTATAAAGGTGAAATGACCTGAAACTCCCTATGATATTTATTATATGAGAATTAAGTCCCAATTTCAGCCATACAACATTTGTGGAAAGAGGAACAAAGGAAAATATAATAAAGAAAATGTGAGAAATTTTAACAGTGGAAAGCTAGGGAACAAAGAATCCAATTTCCAAGAAAAAATTGATAATGTTGTTGATGGAAATAATGTTTCATCTAAATTATCAAACACAGTTATATGTAATAAATTCAGAGAAGTCATGAATTATCCAAGACAATGCTCTATTTCAATGGATGAGAAGCATGATGATCATCAACAATCCCCATGATCAATGGAGTATGGATGTTCCTATTCTAAGATGGATAATGATGAATGGATTACACTTATCCTCTAATTCAATGTAGTGTATGTCATAGTGTATTTCAATTTATATCCTATTATTATATCTTTAATGTTTTCCATTAATATTTTGTTACCACCTGATATGATATTAAATAATTATAAAAAAAATCATATGTGTATTGTATCACATGTTGATTTTTGTAGAAATGTTCTTTAGGAAAATATTATAGGTCTCACTATGCTAGAATTTGATGAAAAATGAAAAATTAATTTATTAAGCCTCAAGGCAGTTGAAAATTAATCATAAATACTATCCCATTCACAATATGGAGTTGGAAGCAGAGATCATTATGTTAAAAATCATTCCTCATTATCTCTTTGGGGAGAAGTGTAAAATAAAAACATAAGAAAAAATTCATAGATATATATTCACAAAAAATGATATGAATGCGCATTGATGAAGATGGTTGTATCTCATCATGGATTACTACATATCAATCCATTACCACAATGGGAAAGAGAACAATGTGGGGGATGCTCTAAGTAGAATAGACTATGAGATTATATCAATGATGATAATTGAATAGGATCCAAAATTCATAAATTTGATGAACATGGACCTGGGGATCATAAAAAATGGAACTTCATCAATCCATTCAAAAATTATTTCCAAATAGAATATTTTGGAGACGTTAATTGATTGTCTAAAGGATGATATGATAATTTAAAAGAACGTTGGAGCTATTATAAATGGGAAATCCTCATAGCTCAATGTTAATAAAGAAGGAATTGTGAGATTTGGTTCTAGAATATTTATTCCATAAAATGAATTGTTAAAGAATTAATTTTGGTTGATGAACATTTTTTTAATTTATCCATTAACCCTAGAAACACAAAGATGTATCATGATATCTAATAGAAATATTGGTGGGACAAGATGATGAAGGAGATTGATGGATATAAAACAAGTAATCATGTTTTTTTGCTAGTGAATGTTTAGAAGAATAATTTTAAGGGGATTATGTAACCATTAACCATACCAACATGGATATAGAAATATATAGCCATTGAATTTTTCACCTTACATCCTTAGATGTACATGGAAAAAATCCTATTTGTGTTGTTAAGGATCAACTAGAAAATACAACAGAATTCATCATGATTCAATAGGATTTCTTATTGGATCATTTGGAATGGATATACATAATAGAATTAGTAAGGATACATGGAGTACTACTCTCAATTATATGAGATCGAGATCCAATTTTCACCTTTATATTCTAGAAGAGTCTACAATAGGCTTTGAAAACTTTGTTAAAAATCAGCATGACATATCACCCCCAAATTGAGGGAAAATATATGCAAAATATCCAAACCCCAGAGGATATTTTTAGAGATTATTCAATGTAATTAAATTATGTATGTGACATAAATGTTATTTTTGAGGAGTTCCATTACAACATAGGATTCCACTAAAAATCTAAATGACTCTTTATAGAGACCTTGATGGGAAGTGGTGTAGAACACTAGAATGTTGGGATGTAGATTTGGAACGATTCCTTTTAGGTCTGTAAATAGTTGATGAAATAGTGGAGATGGTTATGAATATATAGTAGAACATAAAACCTACCTAGTGTTGAAAAAATAGAAACGCTAAAAATCATCGATTAGACCAAAAATTTGATGTGGGAGACATGATATTCATCCACATATCTCAATGGGAGAGAGTTATGATACCTAGAAATAAGGGAATGTTTAGTCCAAGGTACAAAGGGCCCTTTGAGATCCTTGATCACATTGGAGTAGTTTCTTATCGAATTTCACTCCCTCTATACCTATGTCAAGTAAATGATGTTTTCAATATTTCACTTTTAAGGAATTACATAGTAGACCTGTCACATGTACTCAATCCAGAGGTTGTACCATTGGAGAATGAATTATCTTATGAAGTGTATCTAGAGAATATATTAGATCACAGGGAAAATGTTCTATGAAATAAGACAATACCCCTAAGTAATGTGTTTTTCTGATGCCACAAGTTTGATGAAGTGACAGAGGAACTGCAGGAACTAATGAAGTAGAGTTAACCTCATTTATTATAGTTTTGGAAAATGAAATTTCAATGGTGAAATTTTGTTAGGGGGTGGTTGTAACACCCTTTACATTTATGAGTAAAATTCCCTTTAATTTAAATACATGTCTTATGGATATTTAAAACAAATGCACTCCTTTTTTTACTATATCCAATTAGATTTAAATTTATATTATGTGTCCTTACTGATGATAATACATCCATTGAACAATGATTACATTACTAGAATAAATAGAGGGTTCTAACAAATCGTTTTGACATAAACAAAGGAAGTGATGCCCCAAACCAGTAGGATCATGCCCCACTAAACCCCATTTATCCATGATTCAGGGGGAGATAGCATTTCTGGACATTTTCCTCGACCAATCCCAATATGATATCCAATAACTTAATAATGAGAGATACCATTTATGGGAGAAAAACATGATCATTGAGATCACATCCCGAACCATGTTCGTTGAACAACCCCATGAAATACCGATCGTTGTAAACCATACAAATTGGGTTTATGATGGTCTAATGATATGTAACAAAACCATATCATTATGATTGGGTGTATTTTTATTAATTAATGAATATACATTGATTCTTTTATTTTTACTTTTTAATGATTTTTGATGCAAAATAGAATTTTTTTTGTTAATATATTATTTTCATTTAAGAAATATATTTTGATGAATTAACGGATTTATGAATTAAATAATATATTAATAAAATATTTTTATTAATTTACATTTATTAAATATAAATTAGAGTATAATTTTTATGAAGTGGATTGTAATTTTTATTAACATTTGAAAGATATTTTTATCAAAAAAAATCTATTTTTAATAAATGTTAGGTTTAATTATAAAAATGAAAATATAATTAATTTGAAAATATTTAGATATAATAATTTTTTTTTGGATTTAGGATATCGAAATAATCCAATGGTTAATTTTTTATAATTATCTGGGACAATCGATTGTTTGGGAAAAAAATTAAATATCATATAAATATATATATTATTTAATAACATCATAAATGACCTAATAGTGATGTAATAAAATAATATGAAGGGAATAATCAGTCAAATATATATTTTCATTTATAGTAATATAATATTAGGATTACAATTTTTATTTTATAATGCATAATTGAATCCCACATGACATATAAAATATTTAATGATTTAAACATAATTTCTTTGAATGTGTGAGTCACCTATATATAATAGAAGGAAATATTTTAATATATTTCATAATAATCCTTTGAAAATAATTTTACTACTCCCCTTTTACAGAATCCATGGGGAAAACCAAGGTATTTCGTATGGTATTGAATATTTTTGTGTGTTGGGTCCAAAACCAAAATAATAAATTTATGCCCCAACATTATTATATAATCCCACCCAAGCACCCATTCCTCTTCAATAATGTACTTTGAAGCTCTAAAACCATCTTACACTACTCCCAAGAGTCCTCAAATGGTTCCCTATGCTCCTAATAGGACACTCCTAAGCCTTTGGGATCACACATCCAAATAAGGGATTTATCACTTCTCGTTTCCATTCATTCACATCATTTAAATTATGATTCATAAATCACATTTTAAAATGTTAGGTCATTATGTTACGTGATACCACTACTGTCTTTTTAATTTATAAATTATTATAACTTCCATTAAATATCATTAATCCTTCTATGATCATTTACGTACACTCGTTACTATGCTGAAATTCAATAAGTTATATTCCACCCTCCTGTTTTATAAAGAATAATTTTCATGTAATTTCATTTAATATATTTTATTCCTAGGGTTTGTATATTTTTATTAAATATCCTAATTAATTCACATATTAATTTAAATTTATGATATCCCCCTTTACTCTCATATTTAACTCATATAAACCATTATGTACACAAATTACCAAGCCTAATTTTTGTAAGGGGTCTCCCTCTATCATTTTTATTCAAGCATATCTTTTATCTATGGACATTAATTTCCATTTTCTTGATTTGGGATAAGTTATTCCATAAACCATTACCATCCATTTGATTTATACATGATTGTATTACCCTTTCACTCCAAATAATCCCCCATATGATCCTTTAATCTAACATTTTACAATGTCGAAATTCCAAAAGGTATCTCTCTCTTCTCATTTCCATTCAAGAATTTCATTTATATTTTGCATATAAATTCCATTTCACATATTGGGATATTCGGTTCCATTATCCCCTTACTGTCCATCCCATGTAAAAGTTATGAGATACACCTTTCTCTCTCATCAACCCCATTTGAAAATATATATTTGATGTATTTATGCTTCCAAAATTACACCATGATTTTCTATTCCAAATTCATCATGTATTTAATAACATACCTAATCCTATATCTAGGTTATTCACCTTTGTGGACACATAATTATAAAATGGAAACTTACATGTATAAATTTTAAATTCCTTGATAATGGAATAAATGATTATGTTGAATGAATCCGTTGTATATTATCTATGTGGAAATCAAAATAATGGGAATGAAATATTAATGAAGGGTGTGCCCCAATATCACTCCAATGAATTGGTTAATATTTAGTAACATGGTACATCATGTTTGGAAAGGGGTTTAACTGATTACTTTATTGGATTGTTTTCCTTCATGATGGGATAGTGGTTTACCTGATTCCTTTATGTCAACGACACAATATTTTAGGTTGTTTCCCTATTTTCATTTTATGATAATAATGTTATGTCATGAATTTATGTTCATGTTTCTATTATGATCCTTTTTTATTCCTTTTTCCTAACATGTATTGTATTATTTAGGTTATCCCTTGTACGTACCCATACTAGGCATTATAGCTTACCCTTTTCTTTTATATGTCCTCATGATATCCAATGCAATGCTAAATATGAAGGTATGTTGCTGGAATGTTAAAGAATATTTCTATAAATATGTTCATTTTATGTTTTAATAAGGTATATAAAATTTATAATCCCCAACAACAATATCCTTATCAATCTTTTGAGTTGTATTATGTACATGTTTATGTATTAAATCATATTTAAATAAGAAATAAAGAGCATAATTTTTATTATAATTTTTTCATTTCTTATTTTAAAATAATTTCATCCAAATATATGAATTAATTTTCATAAAAATGATTCTATTTTTTGATAGATATTATTTAATATTAGTTAATATGTTCAATATAATTTTTTTAACAATATGAATTGTAATTGTAGTAAATATTAATTACAATATTAAAACAAAAATAGGTTAATTAGGGGTAAAAATAATTTAATAATGACTCAATACAAAAAAACATTAATATTATTGTGATTTATATTTCTAATTATATAATATATAAATTATATTCATTCTATAATGTTTTTAATTCCAAATATTGTTAATATGATTTATAAAAAAATTATAGTATAGAAAAATATTTTTTTTATTTTATTTTCAATTTTAATTAATATATTTAATTTGATAAATGAATTTATATTTTAAATAGAAAATATCTTAACAAATATTATTATTATGTAACTTTTATTAAATATAAATTAACGTATAATATTCATCATGTAAAATGATTTTTTTAAATGGTTTGAAAACATTTCTTGTCAAAGAACCGTCATTTTCAATAAATTTCGGTTGTTTTGTTAAAAGTAAAAATTGTAATATTTATTAATTTTTTAGATAAATAAGAAATTATTTTATTAATTTGAATTTTGAAATTATAAAATGTTGAATTTTTCATAATTCTCTTAGATAATTTAATTTTCTGGTTAGAAAAAACCATATAAAATTACTTTATATATTATGGAATCATAATGATAAAAAAGTAATATAATAAATTTTATATAGTGAATACACAACCAAATATACTTTTTAAAATTAAAATTATATATTTTTTTCTTATTTATTTTATAATGTCGTTATGAATCTTCCAAAACGTGCAATATATTTTAAGTTTTAAAAAAACTGGAGTACGACTCACTATAAATTAAGAAAGGGAATTATTTTATAAGAATCATAAAATAGATTTATAAAATAATAAATACAAATTCCATTTTTATGAAAATATGGTAAAATTTTATAGATGGTTTGTGGATTGGAATATTTTATTATATATATACCCAAAACTAAATAATAAATCAATCCCCCATTTTTACAATATAAACCCACTAAAGCTCCGATTTCTCTTTAGTCATACTCATTGGATCATGTCCATAAAATTACATACACTCTGTAGTGTCCAGATATGGTTCCCCCAAGCTCTCAGTATGCATATACCAGAAAATTTGGGTTACACACTCATGTAATTGACCTTCATTTAATTATTTCAATTCATTAACATTCATTGATATTTACCATCATAATTTCAATTTCTTATGTTTTAATTAATTAATAAACAATATATTACAGTCTTATTGATGTTATTTTAATGAGAATCCATTTATCCTCTCTCATATTTATCCACACATAAGCAGTTAATATGATAATATTTATTAAGGGATCTTCCACTCTTCTCTTATTTCAAAAGACTCTTTTATGTAATTCATATTAATTTCCATTTAATAATATTGGGACATTATTTCCATATCCCAAATTCTTTCCTTTTGATATATACCTGGTGAGACACCCATTTAAATATCATTAATCCTCCCATTATATTTTATGGACACCTATTATCATGATGAAATTTCATATGAGATTTCTCTCTTCTCACATCCATTCAAGAACTTCTTTTATGTAATGTATCTTAAATTCTCTTCTCTTATTTCGTAATATTTCCTTAAATATTCACCCTAATTTAAGTTTAATTTATAAATCATTATATCCCCTTTCCATCATCTTAATATTCTAATGATCTAATATATACATACATTACTATGATGAAATATTGTTTGGATTCTTTTCATTATTCATGTTCCTTTATTAACTTATTAATTCTATTTGAAAATTCATAATGTTTGGATATTATTTTCCAAGTAACTATTAAAATCATATTTTAAATTTATGGTATGAAATACCAAATTATTTCTCATCAACAAATTATGATGAATTTTTATGTGAAAGTGTTATGCTATAGAAAATTTACCCATGATTCTCTATGCCAGAATATCAATATAGTTAATGGAATACCAATTTCCTATAATGGGTTTTCAGACGTATTCAAATATACATTTTTATTGATGAATTAAATTTATTTATTATAAAATACTTGATAATTTTATAAATTAAGATGATGAAATAAATCATGTATTATGATCTTTATAGAAAACATATGCATTAAATGAATATAATGTGTGTACTCGGATTGTGGTCCAATACATCGGGTAATGTTTTGGATCATGATATGCTGAATTTGAACATGGTGAGAAACTTATTCATTTATTGTAAATTTTAAAACATTATAACTTTATGGGTTTATCCTTGACCTATTTTTAGGATGTAGTGTTCTATGTTGTTCCCAAATTTCCCATGTTGTGATTATCAGGATAAATCTTTCCTTATAATTTATGTTCCTTTTAATCCATATCGATATGCTGATTTTCTAAAATTTATTATCTTATTCATGTAATTATTTGTTTATTTTATATACGAGATTTATATCTCACCAATTTATTTTGTTTTCTCTAGGTTAACCCTTTTAATTTTAAAATCTAATAATATTTTAGAAGAATATTAAAGTAGTTTTCAAAAATGTTTCTTTTCCCATGTTTAAGATGTTTTTCTATGTACCTAATTCCCAATGACACAAGACATATCAATATTTTGGGTTTTATTATGTGAAAATATTTTTAATAAAATATTTATTTATTTATAATAATGATAAGGGCTGTTAAACTCGGTATTAATGGAAAAGAATAGTTATTTTTGGCAATAGGTTTATGAACCACTATTGAAAGCCTGATGGATATGATTACACATAAGAAAACATCATTATATTTTAGTAATTATAGAGTAAGTGTAATATTAATAAAATAAATTTAATTATATATACTACTATTTAATGTGGTTTTATCCTAGATATTCCATTGGGTTACTACTCAAATAAGGTGTCATAGTCCTAACTCGGGGAAACTGGACTTTAAATTAGTATTTTTTATTATCGAACACTTTTATGGAAAATGTGAGAAAAAATTACCCAAAAATAAAATGAGATAACTAGATCACTAAATTAAAATTACATCTTACAAATTACAGACTCCACAAATAATTTCCATGAGATATTTTTTTAACTATTTTGATGGTTCATCCATCCGATGATTTTCAAGCATAATTGTTTATTTATCCCATTATTGGATGTTATAATGTATGTTTATCTCTCCATTATTGAAAAAAATTATTAAAATAAGATCTTTTTTCTCAATCCAACTGATATGATCCCCATTGAGAGTTACCTCTTGTTTCCTTCTCATTATTCTTTTATCCTCCTCATTGGAATAATTAATTTTCAGAACAGTTTAAACAATTACATCTTTGGAATCCATAATAAATTAAAAAGGTTGTTAAAAAAACATCATACTCCCACCCCTGGGAAGTATACTTGTCAATGGCCATCTATTTGAACATAAAATTATTCATATTTCTTGTCTCCATTGAATTTGATAAAAAATAATATTCCATCTAATATTTTTGGTTTCCCCTCATTTATTTACTTCTCTATGGGCACAAACACCAACTACCATGAATCTCATCCAATAAATCACATAAAAATTTTATGGAATATTCATCATTGGTCCCATTCTAAAGGGTTTGTTGTTTATCCTTATATGATTTAATTGGGTACTTTTTAAAATCATGTGATGGATCATTATTAGCCTAAAGATCAAACCGGTTTCCCAACACAAGAATTTTAACCTCTTTAGTACTATTTTGGATCAAGTCTTCAAACCATAAAAATTGTTTCAATCATTTAAAGTTGTAGGAATACTCACTATATGTACCTTATGATTCTCTACTTGTCTACTAACACTATGGCCCTATCCTATGCACACCACATCAGCATTGGAACTGCCTGAGGAAGACTAGTACCTCCCTCCTCCATCATTTTATTTTCCACATTAACACCAGCAATTATCCCTATATATTAAATCATCAATATTAGTGGAGTTTGAATAGTGGTATTTTGAGAGGTCATCTACATTCTCAACTAACTGATGGTATCTTCTGTCACGACCCGTCCTTGGGGCCTGTGTCGTGACTACCCCAAACCCGCCTTCCATAGGCCATGGGCTGGCGACTAGCACCAAAGGCATAAATCTCGATAAATGGGAAGTCCTTGCCTTTATAAAAGTATAAAAAACACCACAGAGTACAAGCGGAAGTAAAACACTAAGTACAAAAAGAAGTGCTGAAAAGTAATGGGGCTAGAAATAAAATCCCAACTCTAATGTACAAGGAAAAAGGTAAAACAACCGAAAGGTGACAAGCAGCTCCTGGATCATCCACCAAGGATCCTACCGGAAGGGTAGGTACAGATAGCGTAGCACCTGGATCGTCCACCATGGATCCTACCTGAAGGGTAGGTACAGATAGCCTCCAAAACAATCTCTCCCATCAACCTCCTCTGAGTGTCGTCTCATCGTGAAGTCCACCACCAGATACTGTCTCGTCGTGAGGTCCACCTTCAGGTACCGTCCAGTCCTCGAACAAACGGCCTTTGTCTACACTGCCCGTGGTCTACAACCAACACAACGAGGTGCGGGCATAGCCCCTACAGGGGTGAGTATAACGATACTCAGTAGGGACCCCGAGACCCTCAAGGTCTCACTAAATATAACAAGGATAACCACACATATGATCTCAACAGATAACCTCAACCTAGGTATATACCCATACATATACCCAAGTTATCAAGTAACTCATCTCAATCATGAGGAGACACAAAGATTATGAAATCAACGAATAACCACTACCCAGGTATATGCCCATTCATATACATAAGTTATTAAGTGACCCATCTCAATCATGAGGTAAACACAAAGGTCATAGACTCAGCTCAAACCAGGAATTTCATTATCGAAAACGTAACTGCTGAAGAGTCCTGCCTCTAGAGTGTCCAGTGGTCATGTCACTACTCCGAGGTACTTCTCACTATCCTAAGACTGCTGAGGTACTCCTCCTGTCGAGTACCACGGGCCAGCCACCCAAACACAGTACTGCTTCCCGCCGGGGTATGCCACCCAAACACAGTAGTGCACACTCCCTAATAGCCTGTAGAGGTACTCTCCAGACGAGTACCGCGGGTCTGCACTTCCACACAGGTAGTGCTCCGTCCTCCAGGGGTCTGCACCCAACAAAGTAGTGCTCCGCCCACTGGGCTAGTCGACTCACTCCAAGTCGAGTCGGTCAAGCAGTCGTCAGGTCTCAGCTGGCTACACGGTCTCTGTACTCCGAACGCTCATCTCTGGGAGGGTCCACTCCACGAGCTACAGGTTGATACTCCAAGTATCTCAAAGTCCCACGAAGAAGTATCTCAAAGGACCACCTCTTCACAGGGGTCTCAACGCAACAGACGGTGCGTCAATTAGACGCCTAGTCTGTGAGTTATTAGTCTTTTCATCCCAGGGGCCCGGTTGGTTTCGTGTGAGAACCAACCCGGCTGTATCTCAACTGTACCCCGAACTCTCATAGGGTATAATCAAAGGGACCGTTTCCCAACAAGATCACCAACGCCGCTAACGGTTCGTCAAACAGACGTCTAGTCTGAACGTTATCAGCTTTTCCATTCCTTGGGCCCGGATGGATTTCGGGTACAATCCAACCCGGTTATATTCCAACAGCGTCCAAACCTCATGCGAAGTATACCAAATGTTCCGTCTCATCTAGAGGAATCCTACAAAGTCAACGGCCCGTCAATTGGACGTTTGGAGCTCAAGTTATAAGTGTTTCTGCTCCGAGGTCCCGGTTGGATTCATGTTCGATCCAACCCAGTCGTACTTCAAATGACACATGTTAACCAAACTGGTCACACCATTGCGAAAGTTGCATTTCCAGTGAAAAAGTTGCATTTCACCGCATCATGCGCCAACCAGGCCTCATGGGGCCCACGCCTCAACCTCGACATAAATATCCAAAATTAGTCTTGAAACATCTTTCGTAATTCAAGGGTCACAACGTCGCAGACGGTTCGTCATTCCGACACTGTATGAGAGATATATGTCTGATACAAGATCCTGTAATAATAATAATATTATTATTATTCGATGTTTCGTGGGCTCGAGCCACGAACCAGAATATAATATCCAACATTAGACTTGAATCGACCGTCTTAAAGACAGAGTAACATCGCCATTGACGGCAAGTCAATCGGACGTCGCACACATGAGTTATGGAGGGTCAATGATTTAATAATAATAATAAATCTATTATGTATGAGCATTTAGGGTACCCGATCCAAAAACCCGAAAAGGACATCCAATATTGGGGTCATAAATTCCGCCTCAAAGTAAGAGTCGCACTGCCACTAACGGTTTGTGAAACCGAGGTCGCACGAAGAAGATACCTTTAAAATATGGTTTTCCCAATGAAATTTACAATAACATTTTTATATTATTATTATTAATAATTTAATTTAATTCTTATATTAACACACCCAAAATCCATGCACCACCACCCAAACAAGCTCCTCCTCTTCTTTACGCATGGCCACCACCTTTTTCTGCCCGCCAGTTGCGCCTTCAGATCCTTCCGCACTCCATTCTGACTTCAATTTAACTCGGAAAAAAGTTACGAATGCATATCCTTGATCCTCGGGTGGAGATCTCCGCGTTCGTATGTCGCGCTCCGGGAAACATTGAGTTTCCAGCGTCAATAAATATTTGGACATTGAAGAATGCATGAAGAACACGTGACGAATAAAAAGAAAAAGGAGAATGGTCTATGTGTAAGACGATGATGATGTTCATTTGGTCATCATCATAGGGAATTTAGGATATGAAGAATCAATAAAACGAATTCCAACATATATAAAAACCCCTACAGTTTTCCCCACAAACAATAATTCTCATCCCGCAAACATATTCTTCTCGGATCAACTTAATGATCAGTTGATATGGTTTCTTTGTTTTAGAAGGAACAACCAAGGGAATAATACCATTCTCAAATTAATCCCCCTACCTCGGTTCACAAAGGTTGATTGCTTGACGAAGAAAAGGAAAGCTCCATTGTTCCGTAGACATTGCCGCAGGATGACGGCGTCGCATTATCAAGCGTCGTGAAGGCGGAAGCCGATGTTGGCACCGACCTTCTTCATGTTCTTCAATGATGAGGATGGAGTTCTTCATGGAAGGATGAAACTCTTCAAAAACTAGAACTCTCCCAAAAACTCAACTCGACAAGCTAAAACCCAGATAAAATAACACACCTCTAATTTTATTAATTAAGCCATCCATTTCCAAAATCCAAAATTCAAAACCTAAAATAAATAATTAAATTATCTATTTTTTCATATTAATTAGTGTTTATGTGGCATGAATTAATGTGGGAGGTGAGGAGTCACTCAATTAATGTTTAGAGGGGTTAGACAATTTGAAAAGGTGGGGGCTCGTGTGGGCCCCACATCACCCTTAATCCTCTCATGGGAAGTTAACAACCGGTGGGTACCACTCCAACTCCCCCACCTAGGATATAACACCTAGATAGGAGAAATTAAGTTGAGACACAACTTAATTTTCACTTAAACCGCTTAGTGAATAAATAAAAATAAAACAATTATATTTTTATTCCCCACTTTTTTTTACACCAACACCTGAGAAAACACACCTTCAGAAAAGGTGTTCCTAAGCAATTATCAGCGTTGTGGTTTCATCGGTTCCCTCGGATTTTGATTCTGAGTACCGGATCAAAAGATAGAAAAACCCACTTGTACATTTACTGAACGTACCCGAAAAAAAGTTCAGAAAATTATTATCTGTCACCCTTGACCCGCACCGGTCAAGGTCAGGCTGTGCCTAAGTGAAAAATGCCCCAACGAATCTAACGGTACTCTCGGATTTTCAATCTGAGTTACTGTTTAAAAGATACTAATTTTAAAATAAAATAATTGTCATTTAATTATTTTATTTGCGGCTAAAAACTAACTTTTCTGGTGGCCTACGCCGGCCGAAGTTAGTATCTGCCTAAATAAACCATGCCCTCACGAGATTAGCGGTTGTCTCATATTTTTAATCCAAGCTACCGTTTGTGAGTTATAAGCATTTTAAAAATAAAATAATTTATTTAATTTTTATATTTACGGTTATGCCAATTTTGGAATTTCTCACATGAGGCCCGCGCTGACTAAACATATGTCGCGCATAGGGTAAACCCGCCATCCTGAGTGCAACGGTGCTCTCAGATTTTTGATCCGAGTAACCGTTTAAGAGTTATTACACTTTTTCAGTAAAACTACTTACACACGTTAATTTAATCTTAACAATACATAAGAAAATTATTCCGGGCACACCGGGCCTCAGAATCAGGTTTCATCAAAAACTACGTACTCGTAAAATTCCAAAAAAATTAAGAAAAATATTTCCTTGAAATTTATGGGTCTTTACATTACTCCCACATCAGGGATTTACGTCCTCATAAAGCTATATCACAAATTAGGGAAACAAAGTGCTACTGAGCATGAATCTTACCCTTCCACTCCCATGTGCTCTCCTGGAGGTTCCCATGCTGCCAGTGAAAGTGCACCTGAGGAATCGACCTTTCACATAGGACCCGCTCCTGTCGATCCTAGATCTCCAATGGAACATCTGTACATTTCTCCCTGTCATCGACGTCCATCTTCCTGAGGTCGATGATGTGTGAAGGATCATGAACGTATCTCTTCATCCGAGGAATGTGGAAGATTTCATGCACCTGGTGCAACTGAGGCCGAATGGTGAAGCGGTAAACAACCTCGCCTACCATACTGGGAACCTAGAAATGTCCATTGAACCATGGAGATATCTCGCCGCCTCATCTATATCTCTCTAAACCTCGTCGAGGTGAGACCCGTATAAGAACGTGGTCGTCATCCTCGAACTCTAGATGTCTCCCTTTCCTGATTAGAACTGAAACTCAAACTACTACTGCCACGAGGGTAAGGTTGGCTGACATAAAAATGATAGGCTACACCCTCCCATGCACGAGTTTATCCTATGCTGCCTGGGGTTTCTTTTTCTCCGACCAAGGAAAACCCATCCTGACGTTTTCCTAATACCATCAATTTGATTATAAGAAGTGATTCCCAATCCATACTCAAACTAACGTCGTAATGCCTCGACTCTTCCACCAAGTGGTCCCAACCGAGACTCTCGACTCAAGGTTCAGATCACACCATCGGCGTAAGTGTGACTATCGAGTCTCCTCCCAAAGGTATCTCCATACGTGATGGTCAAGTCAACGGCTTAACCTGAAACTCTAGGTTTGGGACTAGATTCATGGAAGGATGGTATGATTCGTATCGATGTCTTTGGCTACAGAAGCTAGTAGAGGACAAAGTCCGCACTTAAAATCATCCTTATAGCCATTTCGGTCACACTCCTTGACCGCATGCAGCTACACTTTTCCCCTGACCTCCAGCTCCCTGATCCTGGAGGGGACAATAAAGGAAGGTGGTTGTAATATGTTAAAATGTACACCACCTCATGCTACTCTCCTAGCTATGCCTCCATGTATGATGATCTAAAAATTTATCTGCCCTTAACATTTCCTCTTCTTATAACATTCACTCACCCAAGTCTCTGAGACTGGCACCAGCTCGCTGCATTCCAACTTCTAACATTCTTTAGCTATATTCATTCAGCCAAAGAACATTCAACCTCAAGGTTCTCTCTAGCACCCTAACGTGAGTAGGAATGCATAGAGGAAAAAGTGTTGGGTCGAATAACCTTAAACACACCACGATCAGAGTTCCGAGCTCTATAGCACTGATCGAATCATATTCATCGAGTACCCGGAATGTTCGGTACGCCTCGATGAATTCTCAGCTACCGACACATCATCCTGCCGAAGCTGTGTAAGCTCTAGAAAACTCTCAGCCACCTCCTGAAGCTAGTCCTCAGCCGCATGTGAGTCAAGGTCGCCTCAGAACAAGAGGGTATCTGTTGTTAGAACACGTGTAAGGTAGTAAGCATACATGTGTCACCTATCGGTACCGGCGGTTGTAACTGTTGACCAATAGGTTGTGATGTATAGCTGACACACTAACCGAAGGCACTATCTCAGGCATCAGTCCACGTACTGAAGCCTCATCACTATACAGACCATCCTCATGGTCATTCACTGAAAACACTAGTGTCCATGTCCACCATCCACTCTCCTGATGTCTCAAATAGGTGGAAAACTATAGAAATCGCCTCTAGCCAGTGCTCTGCTGTCTGGGAATCTGCCTCACCTCGTAACCTCGGAGGCCTCTACTGCTGGAACTCGGGCAACGCGATCTGCCAGCGTGCACAGTTCGCTAGTATAGATACTGGATTCTGCTTCCCAACAGGTGGTGGTGCTGATGGTACACCACCCGAGGGTGCCAACATAGTAAAAAGGGCCCCGCACCGGAGCCTCGCCCCTTGGTGGGCCGTCATCGAGTACTATCTCAGAACCCCAACTAACACTCTGCATGGAGACATCCAAAACAGATATGACACGGTCAAACAATTTATACCTGGTGAGCTGACCTGGTTTGAGCTGCCTTTTAAACTCTTGGAAACACACACGCAATCAGTGTCTTCGTGCACAAAGTCGAAAATCAGTAGTCAGGGTCCTGGTGTCTGGATACGTCGGCCGCCGCACCAACACTGGTCTCCCTAAACTGAAAACCACACTCAGTAGCCTTAACACTATTAATTCAAAGAAAGGGAATATCAGAGTTATAAGTTATGAGGTAGAACCGACTCCTCTGATACCAATTTTTCACGACCCGTTCTCTGGGCTTGTGTCGTGACTACCCCAAGCCCGCCTTCCATAGGCCAGGGGCTGGCAACAAGCACCAAAGGCTTAACTCCCGATAACTGGGAAGGCATTGCCTTTATAAATGTATACAAAACACCACAGAGTACAAGCGGATGTAAAACAATAAGTACAAAAAAAGAAGTTCTTAAAAGTAAAGGGGCCGGAAATACAAGCCCAACTATAAAGTACAAGGAAAAAGATAAAACAGTCGGACGGTGACAAGCAACTCCTGGATCATCCACCAAGGATCCTACCTGAAGGGTAGGTACAGATAGCGCAGCTCCTGGATCTTCCACCATTGATCCTACCTAAAGGGTAGGTACAGATACCCTCCACAATGATCTCACCCGTCAACCTCTTTTGAGTTTCGTCTCGTCGTGAAGTCCACCACCAGATTCTGTCTCGTCGTGATGTCCACCTCCGGGTACCGTCCAGGCCTCGAACACTCGGCCTCTGTCTACGCTGCCCATGTTCTGCAACCAAAACAACAAGGTGAGGGAATAACCCGTGCATGGGTGAGTATAACGATACTCAATTGGGACCCCGAGACCCTCAAGGTCTCACTAAATCTAACAAGTATAACCAGAAAGAATATCTCAACAGATAACCAAAACCTAGGTATTTACCCATACATATACCCAAGTTATTACGTAACCCATCTCAATCATGAGGAGACCCAAATATTATGAAATAAACGGATAACCACTACCCATGTATATGCCCATAGATATACCTACTTTATCAAGTGACCCATCTCAATCATGAGGAAAACACAAAGGACATAGACTCAGCTCAAACCAGGATTTTCATTATCGAAACTGTAACTACTGATGAGTCTCGCCTATGGAGTGTACAGTGGTCCTGTCACATCTCTAAGGTACTTCTCACTAACCTAATACTACTGAGGTACTCCTCTTGTTGAGTACAGAGGGACATCCACCCAAACACATTAGTACTTCTCGCTAGGGTATGCCACTCAAACACAGTAGTGCACACCCCCTAATAGCTTCCAGTGGTACTCTCCGGATGATTACCGTGGGTCTGCACTTTCACATAGGTAGTGCTTCGTCTGCTATGGTCTTGCACCCAACAAAGTAGTGCTCCGTCCACTGGGCTAGTCGACTCACTCCAAGTCGAGTCGGTCAAGTAGTCGTTAGGTCTCAGCCGGCTACACGGTCTCCGTACTCCAAACGCTCGTCTCCGGGAGGGTTCTCTCTAGGAGCTACAGGTCGATACTCCAAGTATCTAAAAGTCCCACGAAGAAGTATCTCAAAGGGACGCCTCGTCATAGGGGTTTCAACGCAACAGACAGTGCATCAATCGGACGCATGTTCTATGAGGTACTAGCCTTTTCGTCCTAGGGGCCCGGTTGGATTCGTGTGCGAACCAACCCGGCCGTATCTCAACTGTACCCCGAACTCTCATAGGGTATACTCAAAGGGACTGTTTCTCAACAAGATCACCAATGACGCTGACGGTTTGTCAAACAGACGTCTATTCTGAATGTTATCATCTTTTCCATTCCAGGGGCCCGGTTAGATTATGGGTACAATCCAACCCGACGATATTCCAACAACGTCCAAACCTCAGGGGAAGTGTACCAAAAGTTTCATCTCATCAAGAGGAATCCATCAAAGTCGACAACACGTCAATCGGACATCTGGAGCTCAAGTTATAAGTGTTTTTGCTCCGAGGGCCCGGTTTGATTCACGTTCGATCCAACCCAGTTGTACTTCCAATAACACCGGTTAACCAAACCGGTCACACCATTGCGACACATATGGAAAAACAC
Source organism: Viscum album (assembly GCA_963277665.1). NCBI lineage: Eukaryota > Viridiplantae > Streptophyta > Magnoliopsida > Santalales > Viscaceae > Viscum > Viscum album. Next base: position 505,949,060 of record OY728121.1, read on the forward strand.
ATGAGATGGACTACCCATTGGTCCGAAACGGATAGCCGGTGAAAAATATTCATTTCACCGAATCATGTGCGAACTGGGCCTCGTGGGGCCCACGCCACATCCTTAACTTAAATATCCAAAATTATTCTTGAAACATCTATCACAATTCCAGGGTCACAATGTCGTAGACGGTTCGTCATTCTGACATCGTATGAGAGAGATATGTCTGATACAAGATCCCGTAATAATAATAATAATATTATTATTCGGTGATTCGTGGGCCCGAACTACAAACCAGAATTTAATATCCAACATTAGACTTTAATTGACCATCATAAAGATAGAGTCACATCGCCGTTGACGGCGAGTCAATCGGACGCTGCATGCATGAGTTATGGCGGGTCAAAGATATAATAATAATATTAAATCTATTATGTACGAGCGTTTCGGGTACCCGATCAAAAAACCTGAAAAGGACATCCAATATTTGACTCATAAATTCTATCTCGAAGTCAGGGTCGCACTGCATCTAACGGTTCGTGAAACCGAGGTCGCACAAAGAATATACCGTCAAAATATGGTTTTCCCAACGAAAATAATAATAACATTATTATATTATTATTATTTATAATTTAATTTAATTATTAACTTAACACACCCAAAATCCATGCACCACCACCCAAACTAGAACCTCCTCTTATTTACGCATGGCCACCACCTTTGGCTGCCCGCTAGCTGTGCCTCCAGATCCTTCCGCACTCCATTCCGACTTCAATTTAACTCGTAAAAAAGACACGAACGCATATCCTTGATCCTCGGGCTGAGATCTTCACGTCCGTATGTCATGCTCAGGGAACCATTAAGTTTCCAGCATCAATAAATATTTTTACATTGAAGAACGCACGAAGAACATGTGAAGAATAAAATGAAAACAGAGAACGGTTTATGTGTAGGACGATGATCATGTTCATTTTTTCATCATCGTCGTGAATTTCGAATATGAAGAATCAATAAAATGAATTCCAACATATATAAAAACCCCTACAGTTTTCCCCGCAAACAAGAATTCTCAACCCAAAAACATATTTTTCACAGATCAACTTAATGATGAGTCGATCCAGGTTCTTTGTTTTAGAGGGAACAACCAAAGTAATAATTCCATTCTCAAATTAATCCCCCTACCTCGGTTCACAAAGGTTGATTGCTTGACAAAGAAAAGGAAATCTACGTTGTTCCGTAGATGTTGCTGCGGGATGACGATGTCGCTTCGTCAAGCGTCGAGAAAAAGGAAGTCGAGGTTATCACCAGCCTTCTTCGTGTTCTTCAATGATGAGGATAGTGTTATTCGTGGAAGGATGAAACTCTTCAAAAACCAGAAATCTCCCAAAAACTCAACTCCACAAGCTAAAACCCAGATAAAATAATACTCCTCTTATTTTATTACTTAATCCATCAATTTCAAAAATCCAAAATAAAAAACCTAACATACATAATTAAATTATCTTATGTTGTCATATTATGTAGTGTTTAGGTGGCATGAATTAATGTGGGAGGTGAGGAGTCACTCAATTAAAGATTATAGGGGTTAGGGAATTTGAAAAGGTTGGGGCTCGTGTGGGCCCCACTTCACCCTTAATCCTCTCATGGGAAGTTAACAACTGGTGGGTCCCACTCCAACTCCCACACCTAGGATCTAACAGCTAGAGAAGAGAAATTAAGTTGAGACACAACTTAATTTTCACTTAAACCACTTTGTGCAGAAATAAAAATAAAACAATTATATTTTTCCCCACTTTTTTTTACACCAACACCCGAGAAAACACACCTTCAGTAAAGGTGTTCCTATGAAATTACCGGCGTTGCAGTTTCATCGGTTCCCTCAGATTTCGATTCTGAGTACCGGTTCAAAAGATAGAAAAACCCACACGTACGTTTACTGAACGTACCCGAAAAAAAATTCAGAAAATTATTATCAATCACCCTCGAACCGCGCTGGTCAAGGTCAGGCTCTGTCTAAGTGAAACACGCCCCCAAAGAATCCAATGGTACTCTCAGATTTTTAATCCGAGTTACCGTTTAAAAGATATGAATTTTACAATAAAATAATTGTTATTTAATTATTTTATTTGCGGCTAAAAACTAAACTTTCTCGTGGCCCACGCCGGCCAAAGTTAGTATCTTCCTAAATAAACCATGCCCTCACGAGTTCAGCGGTTGTCTCGGATTTTTAATCCGAGCTACCGTTTGTGTGTTATAAGAATTTGAAAAATAAACTAATTTATTTAATTATTTTATTTACGGTTATGCCAATTTTGGAATTTCTCACAGGAGGCCCATGCCGACTAAACTTAAGTCGTGCCTAGGGTAAACCCGCCATCCTGAGTTCAAAGGTGCCCCCAGAATTCTGATCCGAGTAACCATTTAAGAGTTATTACATATTTTCTGTAAAACTACTTACGTGTGTTAATTTAATCTTAACAAGACTTCCGAAAATTATTCTGGGCACACCGGGCCTCGGAATCAGGTGCCGTCAAAAACTGCATACTCGTAAAATATCAAAGAAAATATGAAAAAAAAAATCCTTGAAATTATCAGGTCTTTACATCGTCCTCAAGTGGATACCATTAACAAAACCATTTGGCGTATCCATTGTCGAATTTGACTAAGACTCCACACCATATAGACCCTAATCAAATAGACCATCCACCGATATATTATGCGGATTGCTACTACTATAATTTCTCACACCCTTTTTATTATTATCTTTTATTTAACAATGTATAGTGTTCCCCATCGACTGACACATAAACATACATGTATAAAAAATTATAACAACGATTCATAGATGACTGGTTATTTACACAAGAACTATTCACCTACTATAATCCAATCAAAATATGAAGGAACCCTTAAAGTAGTGACATAAATAGACAATTGATCATTAATAGGATGACAGATAGAATTGGTATGACAATCATAACATATGTATCTACCCACATGATTACCATGAATTCTAAAATTATATGTAATTTGAAATGGTAATGTGATATTACAAACACACACTAAAATCACTGTTGAGGGTGCATCTCTCTTTATATTAAAGTCATAAGACCTTATGTAAATATAGAAAAAATAGTCGTTATATTTATAGGGAGCCCTAGATAGGACCTTAATCCGGTCTTCCTCTAATGAAAATATAATCATAATGTTCATACCATCCAGCAACCCTACGGATTACCTCACATGGAAGTCCCACGAGCCGAACACAATCCTATCAAATAAATCAATTGAGGGTATTCTCTTGGAGAATCAAGTAATTAAAATCATACTATAGAGGTCCAAAGCATCATTAATATTTTTAGAAAATGTCATAATATTTTGGTTTCCATCATGTAGATCTGACTGAGGGTAACCTGGTACCTGAAAAAATTTTGTACTATGAACCGAGTTTGACACTCACATGGGATAAGATTTTATAAATTCCCATGCCCATTAAAAATAATTTTCTAAGGAATAAAAACCAATATTTTTCAAGGATATAAAATAGTTTAGTGACAACATATATTGAGGCCTAAAAAATAACTAGTTAAGGGAATATATTTCATTTATATGTTATCACAATAATGTCATTGTAATCTAGATTATCAGTTTAAAAATAATCATCTTTAAATTTTATACACTTATTATATAAAATGGATGGAAATAAGATTCACTGTGTAAAAATCCAATGTTATGGAAAAATTGTGATTGATCAAATGAGATTACCAATATGATAAGAGCTATAGTATAATATATTGTGAAAATACGTAAAAATATATCAAAGATCCAAATAAACAACTACTACATTATTGAATGACCAAATAATTCAACAAAGATGACTACAAAATACTAGGGAAGTCCATTTAATAATTGTTAATGGGGTAATTGGATCCAAATTCCATTGTGAAAGAAGTGTGGAATGTGGGAATAGGGATAACGTCACAATGATACTGAGTTGTTTTATGTGTTGGATGATGGTGCATACAGTATAAAATTTCCATTGAAAAATGGTTAATGTGATGGATGTGAATGAAAATAAATATATAGTTCCTTATATAATTATTTTTTATAATTGTGGATATTTTTTTCATTTCCCAAACTAATTCTCTATTCTAATTGATTAGAAGTTTGATGAGCACCAACAATCACCATGAAAAAGGGAACAAGGAAATTATAATACTAAGATGGTTCATGATGACTGATGTACATGTAACAATTACTATTTAGAAGTGTATTTAATGTTTTATTTCAATTCAAGACCTAATAAAATTATATTACTTTTTGAAAAAATATCTAGTCAACAACTAAAATGATTTTACGTCATAAATAATTACTATGTATACCGTGTTAATGTTAGTTGGAATATTATTAATGGAAATGTTAATAGTAATATTGTAGTATAATTTTGTGTTATCTATGTTAGGGAATGGGTTTCATATTATAAATCTAATATAAATTTATAGGATAAGGAACTCACCATATGTACCAGGGATCTTCCTTAGATTCTATAATAGTAAAAGGAAAAGGATGAATATTCTATTGTATAGAAATTATCACACTATAAGAAAGAATATAATTTTAAATTTTTTAGTAATTTGAATGGAACAAGATTATTGAAAAAAATTAGTGTAAATAATAATGTTTTTTTGAATTTATATTTTATATTTATGCTGTAAATTTAGTATATAAATTATATTCAATAATTAAGAATCACGAAACAACAAAGGATTTTCTAAAGTGGTCTTTCTATAAGGACATGAAATCTATATTTAATTTTACTAAAACCATATAAATTTGATTTAGTGATAATGTGATATTTTTTGTAATTTCATGATTGATTGATTAGTGAGGATTAATATGTGATAAATCATGGGATAAAACTAAAGTGTCATGGGTAGATATTTTTGAGTTTAAACTTGTGTATAGAATCATTGATATTTGTTTTGAATATTTTTGTGATAGAAGATTAGAATGATATTTTGGGAAACATATTATAAGAAATAGTCTTCTAATTTTTATGTGAGTATAAATATTATTGTATATTAATTATTTAGGATAAGGAATATATAGCTATCTGGATTATCTGAGGTGAATGTTCTTTCATATTTTGAGGTGTTTGGAGGATGGTATAAGAACTACATTGAGTTATAAATACTGTTTAGTTCTGTGTTTAATAATGTTATTTATGTGTTTTTTTTTGAGGAATTGTCAAGGCGAATAATTTTGGAATATTTAGTTTTGAAAAATAATGTTTTAATGTATTATCTCACTTTATGCAAACCATTTTGGATTTGGTAAAAACAAGAGGGAAATATTGTTATTAATTTGTGTATTATGTGACCATTTAGATTATTATTATAATAGTTCATGTATAAAAACAATAATCTATATTGATCATAATTTAGACAAAAAATATATTATTTTAGTATAAATTACTGTTACTTGTCAATGAAATAATATTTCGTAATATTTTTATTTTAATAGATAACAGAATCCTTTAACTGTAAAGAAATAATATTAATTAATTTTTTTTTCATATTCTTATGAAATAATTTTCATTTTATGCATCACATATTAATGGTATTGTGGTCTTGGAATTTATATTTACAATGTTCTCTATCAAAATCAACAAGTATTTTGGTTTTACATTTCTCTTCTGTGATTATATTTTCATGTCCCAGTAATGTTCTCATACTAGGAAACCAAATTATGATATTACCTTTGTACATCTCTTTCTCTCAATCTAAGAGGATGTTTTATTATCCAAATTTCGGATGTGGGTTTTAAGTAACGTTATTTGAATGATTAAAATAATTTCATACCTATTTCAATTTTACTTGAAAAGAATAAATTTATTAAATGGTATTATAATGTAATGCCCAATGTTTCCAAAAGAGAAAACATTATTTGATAAATTATAAAAAAACAAAAAACCCAACTAAATAGTGATTATTTAAAAAATAACCATTTTAATCGTTCTTTTATATTTAATTATTTGAGTATGAGTATCTAATTTATGAAATATATATCTCTTAAATATATTGATAAATTATAAAATATATTATATCAATTATTTGAAATCCCTTTTCCTTATATTCTTCAAAAACTATTTGTATATATTTTTATATAAAATATATTATATTTTTTAAATAAAATGTAAAAAATTTATTTGATAAAAAATTTATATTTTGGATATCATTATATCATAATTTATTTATTTTTAATGTTTTTAATTTTTTAATCATAGTGTTTTTCAATGAAAAGTGGAAAATACATTTTACATTTATTAAATTTCCAATTATCATGATCAATTATTTAATTTAAAACTATAAATATTCATTTAATTTGATTCAAATGTAAAATTTTTATTTTTAAATTGTATTAAATTTATTACACATTAAATCATATTTATATCGAATTTAGTATAATTTTATTTTTATCCATCAAATACATTGGTTTTGAATTTTTTTTTAAATGATAAATTTATATAATTTATAATTAAATAAAATAAAATCTAATGAAAATTAATTTAAATTATATATTTATATTTCATATCTATATTTAATAATTAAGATACATATAATGAATATTAAATGTTATATATTTACCGAGAAATCATTATTCCCTTAAAAAATAATTTTTTCGTAAAACCGATTTCCATCATCATTGTCTGATTTATATTTATTAAAATTAAAACACCTATGTGAATTTATTATCAGAAAATAGATTTCATATATGTATTCAACAAAATTAATTTTATGTAATAATTTCTACAAATTGTTTATATGAAATAAATGGTTATTGTAGTAAATATGAATAACTATGATAAAATCATAATATGTTAATTGAGGGTAAAAATCATTAAAAACAAGAAAAAATAGTAAATTTAGTAGTATGAATATTTAGATTTATATTTAATTAATATTATTTTTATATTTATTCCTTATTTTTTAAAATTCTAAATGACTCTGTAACAAAACTGATAAAGAATTATACAAAAAAACTCCAATTGTATATTAATTTAATATGAAATTTAATTTAATAATTTCCATTTCATGAATGAATTTACATTGTAAAAAATTATTATTTTAATATATATTTATCATAAAATAATATTTTACTAAATATAAATCATCATATAATTTTTTTGATTATAGTATATTTTTTATAAGGGTTCGAAGCATGTTATTGTTGAAAACCCATCATATAAAATAATGTCGGTTATTATTTTAAAAGTTGAAATTAAAATATATTTAGAATTATTTAGATTATTATAATATTAATTTTTATTTATAGGTTCAAAATCATCCAATATCTGATTTTGTAAAAAAATTATAAAACTAATTTTTTGGGTAAAAACATTAAATACCAAATACATATATTTTGTGTACTATCACATCATAATTACAAAAAAGTTATTAAATAAATACAATAAAGGGTATTCAGGAAACATGATATGTTTCCCTCTATAATAACATGATTTTCTGTTTATTTTATTTACTTTATAAATCAATTATGAATCCTCCATAACATATAATATATTTTAATGTTTTGAAATCATTTCATTAGGAGTATGAATCACCTCCACATAAGAATGGTAAATATTATATTAGGGTCATACCTTAACATTATAAAATAATAAAAACCACACCCATTTGGAAGAATCATATTGAATATCCCATGGAATCATTTGTGGGTTGGAATGTTTTATTTTATAAAGTCAAAAACCTAAAAAATTATGATATCACCCACTTTTCCCATATAATAACTCTCGAGATCCCATTTAACATAACTCGATATACTTGGAGAATGTTCGAACTATTTATTCCACTCTCTATATTGATTAAATTGTTCCCCTAATCTCTCCTGAATCCCTTAGAAAACAATTGCTTTCACAAACGCATGTAAGGGACCTTCCTCTCCTTCTTTCAATTCAAGAACATTCTTTGAAATAAAAATTTCTTTCTTAAATTGTTTATATATGAGTTCATTAAAAAAATTAACATACTACCCCTTTTATGTAACTTAAAATCTATACCATTTAACCTCTATCATTTTTACCATTACCTAAGGTGTTACTAGGTCTAAATTTTCCAAGGGATCATCCACTCTTAATTTTATTGGAAAACATATTATATATTATGCCTCTTAATTTTAATTTTTTCATTTTGGGATATTTTATTTTGTATCCCACATATTTTCCATTTTAATTAAAAATGAATAGATAACCCTTTCACTACCATTAATTCTCCCATGATATTATATGTACATATATTACAATACTGAAATTTCAAAATTAATGTCTCTCATCTCATTTAAATTCAATAACCAATTTTATGTTATAAGTATTAAATTAATTTATATTACGTATGAATATGTTATTACACATTTACCTTACGTTATATTTAATTTATAAATTATGAGATACCTTTTCCCTATCATTAAGCCTCCAATGATCTATCATTTTCAACCATTTCTATGCTGAAATACAATTAGTATTTTGTTCTATATTCAAATTTCTTTCTTAACTTATGTCTTATATATCCATTTTCTTATTGTTTGTGTAACATACCAAGTAAATAAAAAATATGAAATTTTAATATCTATTATTTTTGTTAATTAAATATTAATTTCAAATTAAATTGGATGAAATGTTCAATGGCTTACATGATACGCAATAAAAGGTTTCTTTAAAATCATACGTTTCACAGAACAATTCAGTTACACTAAAAAATAATATAATTATATTATTTTTCCAAATAGTAGTTAACACATAGTCATTTCTTTTGCAAGAATGAACACAAATAACTAAAATATGATTACAAATTTTTTTTAAATGTTTTTACATTTATCCAATAAATTTTAGAGGCTTAAAATGTGAATGAATCATATTTTCTGTTGAAACACTAAAATATATTTTAAATGGTCGATTTTCAACCTTTTTATGGAGAACCCTTTTTAAATATTGGGTTTTTTCCCTATTATATGTTCTTTTTGAAAAAATAATATTCTTCTTTATAATTGGGACACATAAAATTACATTGGATGAAATTTTCATATATTTATGATAATTTTCATTGTTCAATGAATAATAAAAGATACAGCATTTTAATTCAAATTTTCCTGTTAATCTAATGTATTTATATGATGAGAGTATATTTTTAATTTGTTTTAATGTGTAATAGGATAATATTTTTACAATTTAATACAAATTTATTCATTGGATGTAATTTCACTTTGATATTAATTATAAACCAGTGTTTTTCTTTTGAATGTTATACTTCATAAAAACACGCTTTTTGGTTTTGGAAATGGATATTATTTTTAAATTAATTTTTTCAAATCCTGTGTTTTGAATTTTGAAAAATGGTATCCATATTTTGAATTATGATTTCCAAATTGTATAAATATAAAACTAATATTTTTAGACATTATTAATAGTAATTTAATTAAAAAATTTATTTACAATGTTTAAAATTTAAATCTAGTAAATAAATGTAAAAAATTATTATTATTATAATATAAAATTACCATAACATGTGTCCCAACCATACTGGATTACAAGTCTAACCATGGGTATCTTCGGGTCGATTTTGGGACCCCATTGTTCCACTTTTAAGTCAAAATGGCACTATAAAAATTAATTTAATTGTAATAAAAATGTAACATAAACATATATCTCTTAGTAAAACAATTTTTATAATGGGTCATAGAAGTGATATGTTCATCTATAAATAGTCAATATAAAGATAAATATATTTAATACATCATTGTATCATATTTATAATATTTAGACATCAAATAAATAAATATAATTATGACACAATGAAGATGTAATGAATATATCATTAATATATGTTTCTAATAAATGAGATTATAAATAATAAAATAAATTTATTTTGAGAATTATGATGCCATAAAATAACTTTATGGATCATTATAAAATTTTATATTTTAATTTATGTATTTTTTTTATAAGAAATAAAGTTGTTATGTATTTTTTTGAAGTCTTGATATGAATAGTTTAAAAATGGATATAAATGAGTTTTTAAAATAATTAATATTTTATTAAATCATAAAATATTCCTAAAAATCTAATATTCAGAAAACTGAGATATATTATGTTACAAAATTCATTAATGATAATTTTTTGGTATCTTGTAATTTTAGAGTAAATATATTAACCATATAGAATAAATATATATGAGGACTTGGTAAAAGTTAAATAATATAACTAATGGTTAAATAAAAAATGATAAAGATTAAAAAATATCCAAAACCTATCAAATTTTTATGGGATGATTTTATTTAGAAATATATTCTCTTTATATTATAATTTAATGAGTTGTGGTCCTTTTTAAACTGAAAATAATTTTATAATAAAATAATACATTCAAACATTCTTAAAGAGCACATCCTCCCTCTTATAAAATGACACCACTTCTAACACATTACATACACACCTCAAGCCCATTGGATCATCCATCATCTAACCAAATAATCTTCTAAAATACATATCTTTCACCAACCATAATTTACATAAGGAGAAGTCACTTCAAGAAATCCTTTTGTATAAATCCAAAGAGAGTTACACAATATTAATGTAACATATTCTCTCAAGTTCTTTTCATTTATTTTCCATATCTAACCCCCTAATCTGTCTTTATTTCATTATTTTATAACAAACCAAAAAATTATACTATGATGTTTTTAAGAAAAGTATTAATACTATACTTCGACACAACTCCATATAATGGATACGACCATATTCTTTCTATGGACGGTGATCAAATTCCCCATGAAACAATGATTGTTCAATTATCTCTTACCATATCATATAGTGACCATTATGAAGACACTATATTTATATGTGATATTAATTATATTTATATTGTCTCTGTGATTTTTTATTTTTCATTTATATCATATCATTACCGTTTCCATAACAGGTAAATATGATAATATCATTTGAGGAAGTGTGCACTACCTCTCTTTCAAAATGATAAGAATCGTTCATTCCATACGTGGTATGTATAAACAAGGTATTTAATTAAATTATATATGATATTAAAAATAAATTTTTAATATACCTATTTATTATTACTTTTTCAATCCGTTAAATACTAAATAGAAATGAATGTAGCATTCATCCGTACGTATGACTTACTGTATCCATAAACAGTGCATTTAATTTAGTATTTCCAAATGATAAGTACTATTAATAATAAATATATATTCTGAATATATTTGATATATAATGTATCTAAATCATGTATTTCATTCTGGATATATTGTAATTCTAAACACATGGACAACTTGTAAGTATATTATGTTCATGTTTGACTCATGTTTGAAATATCAAAAATATGGTTGTTATTAACAAAAATGATTATGTAATGTTTATTACATGATAATAAGTAATATAAAAATAATTATAATATTGAAAATGGTTCTTAATCATGTATAAATTAACATTAGTTTTTTCCCATTAGATTAAAGAAATAACGATTAAAGTCAGACCTGAGGTAAGGGAATTCGTATCAATCTCAATTCATTGTGGCATTTTTTTATTTATACATGACATTCATTTATGTAGTTTTTAAACCCATTTTAATTATCATTTAATTCGAAGGGAATATATTTCTATGTCAAGTTTTTATAAAAAAAGGGAATGTTTGTTTTTTAATGTATATGGTGACAATGACCCTTCTTCCAAAGAAAGCATTATTTGATATTCAACTTCCTTTATAAGTCGTTATGTTTTTAAAATAAAAATAAATACCATATAATTTTTTTAGGTATTTTGTTATTTAAAATTATTTTTATGGTTAATTAGTTATTTGAGTAAATTGTTTTGATATATTATGATTGAAATGTGGAAATGTTATTTTCCCTTTCGGTTTGTTTTGTGTGTTATGAATATATTATGGTTCTAGGGTATTGTTTATATATACGTGTGGTTCTGTGATAAACCTAGGGTGGGTGAGCTAGAGATAGATCTCTAATGCATTGGGTAACATGAAATAGGTAAATATTATTATTTCTCCAAAGAGATTTCTGGAATATATTGTGATTGGTTTTCCAAACATAACTCCATATGTAGTTGTGAATGCTACAACATAAGTAAGTTATGGATTCCACAAGATACACATATGATTTACGATTTTATGTATTGTTACTAAATCATATGATTTCATGAGGTATGTTAAAGATCTTCTGTTTTGTATGTATTGATACACTAATGATTTCTTTATTTATTTTATATCCCTTACTGAGCATTTTATACTCATCTCATGTTTTTGAAACGTTTTTTCTTTCGGTATAAGGTAGGGTAAGAGAAGATAAGAAATAAAAAAGATTTATATCTTGAATTTAATTCTTGTTTTCTTTTAAGAATTATTATTTTATGAAATAATGGGATATTGAGTAGAAGCATCTACATGTAATATTCAAGATGTTTTAGAATAGTTATGGTGTAATTATCAGAAACACTAAACCTAAAAATATCCTCTATGTGAATTACTAACAAAATTAAAGATTATTTAATGTTTCAGGATGACTCCTTATAGATTGGATATATATTTTCATGTCCCTATCACTGAATATTTTATGTCTATGTGATGGGATACCCATTTTTCTCTCATCAACCAATTTTATTAATCAACATGTGATGTCATTATTCTTCCAAACATTCACCACATTTATCAATTCAAAAACAATAATGTTGTGAATACAATAACAATTTCTTATTAGGGGTTTTGAAGTACAGGAACATATCTTTTTTTGGGGAAATAGATGTATTTATTCCACACTCCATGATCTTGGTATTAATTATTATTAATAATAAACCCTTGTATTATTATTTGTGTGTAACTCTTAATCATGTAATTAATATGACGTGTGAACCCCGATAGTGCTCCATTTTATTATGTAATTCCTAGTGTAATAATTTATAATGATGGTACTAGGAGTGAATTTGATTCCATTATCAGATTTTTCCTATAATGATGTTTTAGAGTAATAATAAATTACCTATGTTTATGATGTACTTTTTTATATTATTTCCACATTTCTCAAAAAATTATTATCATTTAATATCACCCCTTACGATTAATGTTAAATTTTCCCCCATTGATATTCATATTTTCTATCAAGTATTATATTCTTTATTGATTCCATTTTTATTACATAAATGTGGTTTATAAACCAACCCATTATTTTGTTCCCCCAATTTTACTCCATTCAGTGGTAAAAACAACGGAATTTTTAGGATGATGTTAAGGATTTTTTTCAATGATGTTACTATGTCCCCTGTTTAAGATATTATGCTATATACCTAATTCCCATAGACAATATACTTATCAATATTTTGGGTTTTATTATGTGTAATTTTATGTAATAAAACTTGAATTAATGTATAATAATGACAAAGGTTGTTTTATTACATGAATCTATTTTATACATTATCACATGAAATTTATTTATATTTTTTGATCAACCCAATGTAGTCTTAGTTCTTACGTTAGTAATAAATTTTGTTTCTATTGTAGTGTATATCATATAGAAAAATGTATGGAAAACTAGAATTACCTATAGATGGATAATATGATATCAATATGAATTTAAGAACATGTAAACAAATATGAATTGATTAAGATGAGGCTAAGAAAATGAACTTGTACCCAGAACCCTGATAATGTAAAATTAATTTTTTCTTAGATAAAAAATCATGGTGTATAAAAGTATATTCATTCGAAATAAAATATTATATTTTGAAAAGTAATTTAAAAATTTAACATATTTAATAAAATCAATATTAAACGGGGAATACAAATTTATATGTATTCAAGTGACAAAATGGATTTTGACAAGCCAATATATTTTTTCTAAATAAATATTCATGTTGATAAAATGATTCACATAATCACTGAACTAAAATGAATGTTTGATTAATTTTATATATTAATAATTATAAGTATTATACTGAAATTATTATAATATACCAATTAAATTGAATTGTTTTATTATAAAAAATGACATCATGAAATCTATAAATAACGTTAAAAAAATATCAATTAGTATAAGTCATCCAAATGATGATCTTTTTTACTATATTGAAAAACAAATAGGGTTTGATTCTTTTTTTCACCTTGACTGTGCATAATACAAAATCAAAAAAATAATTTTTATCTAAATTATATATATGAAAAGTGGATGCTCATTCAATTGTATTTAAGACCAATGCTAGTTGAACCACCACTCATAATACCCCATGAACATATAAAAACCAAACTCCTTTTGATGATGTCAAAAGATTATATGTCATCTAAAATTAAGATGATAAAAATGTGTGATAATTATTGAAATATGTTATTCATATATAATAATAAAGTTATAAAATTCTCATTTAGACTGATAAATAGAAAAATTATTATTTATAAAATGTACTGAGTAAATTTATATAGTAACTAATAAATTCATTTACTGTGAAAAAATTATTTATGAAAAAAATTTTCATTAAATAATGAAACCCATTGTAAAATAAATATATTGTTTTTAATTTAAATAATATATTAAAACTGTTTTCAATTTTTTTTTGAATTAGTATAACAATATTTCATATTTTAAATGTTCATTCTTCAATAATACTATTTTGTCGATATAGTTTTGAATAAAATTAACTATCATTTAATATATTTAAAAATATTAATATTTTTTAAAATTAAATAAATTTATATTTATTAATGATGAAATTATATTTGGATAATTTTTTTTTCATTTTTCTAAATTATATTCTTTTTCAGTTGAGAGTGCCAATTCTATTTTTAGAAATCCTATATACTTTATGATGTTATCATTATATAATAATAAAATATTGTTTAATTAATAATTTGAATTTGTCAATGTTACATTTTTGGAATAAATTTATTTAATGAAAAAATATTTATTTATTTGTTGTGGTTATGATTATTAGTTTAATGTTTTAATAATATTTTTCAAAAATTAGTATTTTGCATTCTATTTTCATTATATTTTTTCATATTATGTCAGGTTACTAATTTTTTTGAAATCTATGTAGCAATAAATTTTTAAAACATAAATCAATTAATTTCAAATAAATACACAATAGTGAAAGAGATTTAAAAAGTAAATAATATTATAAACAATACACTTTTTCCTAAACAAATCCCTTATGAGTTATGTGTACTGATACTAAAATTAATGTTTCATTCCATTTAAAATTTTGTTTGATAAAATTATTTTTAATTTTTTAATTATTCTTCTAATAAAAATTATTAATTATAATTTAAATATTTTTCATAAAATTAAATTAATGAGGTTCCAAATTTCAAACCAGTGTAAAAGTAAAAATAGAAAGGGATTCACTCAGCATAAAATATCATTAATATATGAAAAATATTTTTGAAAAATATTTGAATATATATTATTTGAAAAAAAAATTATATTCTATGATTTCCCACACTAGAGTCCAAATTTCTGAAAAAATAGGTAATCCCTTTATATATTGAGTATATATTTACAAAAAAAATCATTCAATCTACAAATAATTTTTGTCATCCATTAACCATTCATTGATTTCATAGTAGTTTTTTGATCCCCTGCAACTCTTCCAATATTGTTTCATCAAAAATAAACATCCCAGAAAAATTATTATAGTAAAAAAAATATGAAAATAGTTTCCTAGAGTTAATCCAAAGAAAAACTCATGTTCTCAACAAGTGTATAAATAAATACCTAATCTATTTTATTTTTTAAAGTTTATTTGAAAAAAATGATTTCCAAATTAAAATATAATTAAATTTATTTCATTATACTAGATATTGATATTATTAATGAATAATCATTCTACACATATTTTATATTCTCGTATAATGGAAAAAACATATTTCATGAATACGTGCCGAAAATCCACTTCATGAAGGGGTGTATAATATTATAAATCACTATCATTAATAGATTAATTAAAAGCTATACTATATTATTAAATATTATATTTATTACAGGTATGGTATCATGAAAATAAAAACCATTTCTATATTTCGTTCATTATATACAATATTAATACATCGTCATTATATAGTTATAGACTAATGTATCCATCGAATCATATAATTAATTTTTCTTCGTCAACCTAGGATGACATTCAATGAATATAATTAATTATTACATATTGTATTATTAATTAAATAGTTTTTCTATTTATTTAGGGGTTATATAAATACATAACATGTTATTGTTATTCCATATTTTGTTCATGAAAAATTTCTGAAACAAGCATATAATTGATTCTCATCTTCATGAATTGTGAATAAAATTTTCATGAAATATAAATGGAACATTATAAAACATTAAAATTAATTTAATATATTGATAAAAATATAATTATTAATGATTTTTCATGTAATCATTACTAATATAAAAAATAACAAACATGTTTTAAACAATTAATATTATAAACACATGATAGTAAAAACGAACTATAACGAACATTTATATTTTTTATAAAATATTATTCATGACGTATATAATTTTAATTATACAGGAATATTTTGAATGTATGAAAAATTAACATATACATATTTATTTTATATGATTATAATGTTCATTTGACTAAATGAGAATATAAGGTATGGGGTTTCCATAATATAATCACGTTTCCAGGGGTCATAATTTATATTCTGTAAATTATTATTTTATGTTTCATATATTATAAAATATTTATCTATGATAATAATTTTTCTATTTTATTCTAAAATTTTACATTTATATATTATAAAATCTCTTTAAAATTAATCATACTACAATCATATTGTTTTGGTAAGGATTTTTTTCTCAATTTCAATTCATTGAAGCATTATTTATTTTATTGGACCAATATTTTTTTGGCTAATTACATCTTCATTTATTTATATTTTATTTATGGAATTTAAAATAATTTACCTAAACCCCCCTTTCCAAACCTTTTGATTCGATTTTTTCCGAAAATTCAAATTTTTTTCTTGAAAAAACATATATTCATGAATTATTATTATATTATATTACTATTTATTTACATGATTTTTACTATACTAATATATGATCATAATATTGTTCAATATATCATTAATTTTATTAGAATTATATTTTATTTCTTTACTCAATTAAATTTATGATGCTAAAAACACTACACATGCATTCAAAACGAGTTAATTTTCTTAAATATCTAAAATAACTCTTCCAAAAAATCATCAAATTTTTTATTATAAAATCCATATATGTTTTTATAATAACCCAATAATAGTTTATATTGATATTACATAATCATTGCTGAATAGTTGAAAAATTATAGAAACCCACGTCCAATTATTATATTAGTTTAGTGCCTTTATAAGCATGGGAACACAAAATAACATGTCCATAGAAAATAGAAATAATCTCCAAAAAATTTATTCATAACTAAAACCATTTTTAAAATATAATATTTAATAGCTTTCTTTTTATTCAAGGTAAATTAATCATAAATAGAGGTTCATATCACATGGTCAGTAAGTATAAACATGGGAGATATCAATCACAATGTAATAAAAATGAAAATCAAATGTGAACTAAAAAACTTGATATCATTTTTAATATGTCAAATTTTATGACATCATGCCATGAAATAGAAAATTTTAGTTCATAAATAATTAAATAACACATTATATGAGATAAAAATATAATACATGGAATTTTTAAATACCGATAATGATAAAAATAGATTTCCATAGTAGACGTTGAATCACTACTAGGTATGTATTAGTAGTTTGAGTTGACTCCCCGTACCATCTTGGTAATCATGATTAACTCCAATTACCACATTAGTTGTCAAGGAACACTCCCAAGACCATCATAAGGGTTAATGTACATTACTAAACCATGTCCACTCCTTGGTCCGACCATATCTATCTCATGAGAAAAAAATATTTACCAATGAATTTGAGGGAGATATATGTCTAACCCATAACATAATGTATATCGTTTATATCTGTAAAAAAACAAAATTCATTGATCATATCAAAACCCATGGAATGAAATTGGATTCATAAGAATCATCTCATCTCAAACATAAACAATTTACATAAATACTATGAATGTTATCTTTGGTTAATATCCCAATTAATAAATTATTAAAATAACCTAATTTCAACTTCTGTATAAAAAATATTATTTAATGATTACATATAATAATTATTTCAGAAAAAATCATTTACATAATGAAATAATTTTATTAATGATTAATGAAATTTTAAAGGAAATAATTTTATTCCAAAATAAAATATTGTGATTATAAGGGTATCCATGATGAATTAATGATTCATTATAGAGGAGTAATATTATCTAGAATAATATGTTAATAAAAAGGATTCATTTCATACTTTTTCTTGAATAATTAACAATGTATGTCATTTGAAATAAGAGGTAAAAAGAATCATTTTAAAACATTTAGTAACAAGTAAAACATGTGAAAAATTAACATTAAATATTAATTTGTGAATATTAAAACCTTGTTTTTGAACTATTTAGAAAAAATTATGTCTAGGATAAAAATTCCCCAGTATATATTTAATGAAAAACATTCCCAAGTGATAATGAAATTGTGAAATAAACCCTTAATACATTATGATAAGTAGATTTGTATGCCCCATGAATGAAATAAATTTATATAGATTTAAAAAAGGAACGATATTTATAAATATATTTATAAAATAAATTATATTGTAGTTTATACACCATTATAATAACCATGTAGTTTATAATTAATGTGTCCCTTATAAATAAAAGTGAGACAAAAAAACCTAACTTTATCTTAACTATCGTCATATTATTGAATACCTCGTATATATTGAATATAAATTTAATATAAATATATTATTAAAAATAGAATAAATTATTCAATATCTAATATGTTTTACATATTCAATTAAATTACCAAGTTTTCCAAATTTCATTGTAAAAATTAAATTTTTTGCAATAACGACTTTTTTTCCTTATGTTTTGATTTGTTACATTTTTGGGTCCCATACTAATATCATTATTTAATAATTTGTATCATGATAAAAATGAAAAAATATAATATAAATTCAGTATATATCGATCAATTTTTTCTTATAAAATATATAAATATAAAATTAAATACACTATTCATGGATAGAGTCGGTTGTACGTACGCCTAAAAGTTACATCCATTTTATTTTTAACTAAAGAACGAATTAAAATTACATATATAAATATATATATGTATATATATTATCATTAAAGTATAATTATTATTTCACATCAATCAAATAATTTCACTGAACACATCATTACTACATTCCATGAAATTTTTGGGCAAAACATATCACATTGGTGAGGATGTAATACACACATCCAGAACCAAAGTAATAACATTTACACAAAATGGAAAGAATGATGGTATGTTTTACATAATATTATCATAAATATAAATTTATTAAAAATACAATTTTTTAAAAAATATATAACAAAAAAATATATTATACATCATAATTTTGATCAATGATAGCCGGTAATGAAAAAATGAAAAACATAATTTCGTGAGGTGGTAGTTTTCCATACAAGAACCATATGTTTTTATCCCATTATATGAAAGTGTGTGTGGGTTTAGGATGATCCATAATTATTATTAATAGAATTATATTTATAATACTATGTATATTATATTATTTTGGAAAAAAATTAAAATGTTTTTAGTAAGAATTAAAAAATTTGTTGATAAATGTTACCTATTATTAGTGTATCTCTTTCGATTTTCACAAAAATGACTCATTCAGATAAATTTTTAAAAAATATAAGGATTATTTGATTAAAATATGAATATTGATAAGATATTTATATATTGTTCTTATATCGAAATAGTTTTTAATGTTTTAGGAGATGATAAGGTGATGTTCCCTTTTACAATAGGGGGGTGCTTTTGGAATTTCTAAATGGATTATTCTATTATAATGTAAAAATCAATAAAAAAACATCAGATTGGAAGTTATTAGAATCTATTATTACGCAATCCTTTAATATAAACAACAAATATATTTTGGACATGTTATGATGAAATTTTAAACCTTATAATTTGGAATAAGCCTTAATAATGCCAATTTAATTTTAACTATGGTAACAATGTTTTTAATATTTTGAGGATATAATATTTACATATAAATTGACAATTGGACAATAAATGGACCAATTAATATATTGTAGTCTACATCTCATCACATTTTAATTATTTATTATTATTATGTTTTTAAATTAAATTTATTGAATATTATTTACATAAAACATCATATGTGTCAATCTTCCCACTATACATAAAATTGACATTCTAAAAATCATACCAGTAATATTTCATAAAATACATCATTTTATACATCCCTATTATGTCATATTAACCTATAAATTTATTTTTACACCATAATATTGTCAAATTATATTTCATTTGTTATTTGTATTTCCATTTAATTCATTATTTCATTAATTTAATAAGTAATTAATTATCATATTTTATTTATTTAGGATGATTATTGATTATGTAAAATTATAAATCAATGAAAATATATATTATTAATTTAGTTTCATTAAATATATATATAATCTTTTTATATCCTATTTATAACTGTATGGAAAATATTATATATATAAGAATTAAGAGTGTGATATGTTTTCACACTCTTTATGTTTATTAATATTTAAGTAATTTTCCTGGACAAGTGTCTATTTGAATTCTTTATTTTGATCCTTTTTTGTTAATGGTCAAATGTATTTACAATTCCTATTATCCAAAAATAAAATTGAACTATCTACTAAATTGTGTCATTATGAGACCAAATATGGTATAAATTTTCTCAAATCTTATAACATATATGTTTTTAATGTTATTTTAAAATAATTCTTTTTGACGAAATGAGAAAAAATGTTTTCAAAGTGAAAACATGCAAAATGTAGATGTGTTATTATATCAAAATTGAATGTGAAATTGATTCCAAGGAACTAAATTTGATTATGTAAATGAAAATTGATATAATTACACATTAAATTAAATGAAATATATAACTAAAAAATTTAAATTGACATGGTGAATAATCTATTTTCTATTGGAAATTTGTATTTTCATCGCTATTTATCAAAACATTAATATGTATAAGAAAAATAAGACAAAAAATCAACAAAATAAGGTTATTATATAATGGAATCAAATAATAATATTATATTTTCATATATTTTTTTTTAAATTTTCAAAAATTATATTTTAAATGGGTTCTCCATTAAATGGAGGCAAAAAAACCATTATAGAAAATGTCTTCTTTTATACATGAAATATGAATTTTTCTTATATAATATCTATAAAACACATATGATGAATGTAAATAATATATTGATTATATATATATATTTAATTATTATAAAAAATATATATTTTTATAATTTTTGTTATAGAAATAAATTTTTCATATTTAAATAACTTTTCTGAAAAACAATAATTCATATCCTTTCAAATGATTTATATTCATTTATAATTAATTGTAACATGAATTTTTCATAAACCATAAGTTAATAAATAATTTATTCATGTTTTTAATTTTCACTCCAATAAGCTGGTTATAATGTTGATGTTTTAATAAATATACTAATAAATTTATGTTTCTTATAAACATATTGTTGTATATAATGCGTGATAAGCATGTGTTACATATAATTAAAGAGATCGATGAAATAAAATTATTTTTTAGCAAATATGTCTCATAAAAATATCATGGTGTTGCATTCTACCTCTATTAAAATTAATCTATCCCTATAAATTTATCAGGGTAATAAGAGGATTAATACTTGAATGTTTCTTTCATAGAATATACCAATGTAAAAATTAGTAATACTACATACATTTAAAAAATGAAAGATTGAAAGTTAACAGCCTCCCAAAGTAACTCATAATTGGGGTTCCATATAGCAAAAAATAGGTATAATTTGAAAACAATATAATATAATATAAAAATAACTATCATGATCTCATGCAGAGTGATAGAGAATATAATCATTAGATGGTTAATAAATACAAAACTAGGTACCAAATAGGACTGAAAAAGACATTTCAGTCAATATAATTGTTGATAATAAGATAAAATTTTATTTCAAAATTAAATGATATTAAATACATACATTATTTCAACTAATAAATATATTCTTAGTCCTTGTTTTTTTGTTGATAAATATACATTACAGTTTTTATTCCATGAAATGATGCTGAAATAGTAGGAATTAAAAACTATAGGATCATAAGATCCATTACATGATTACGAGCATTCATTTTGTATGTAGTTTTCAACAAAACAAATTTTTCATTATGTGATATCCAATGCAAAAATTTATACATATTACAATTAAAAAAAATATATAACCTCATCAATGATTCAAAATAAAAAATTTCAAAAAAGGACACCCTTATGAAACATCCAATAGATTAAACATCATGAATCTCAATAAAAGGTTAGTAGACTTGGAATTTATCCCTGATAAATATTTTGTTGCAACTATTTTTCACATAGTAAATTCTTTAATACCATTATTATTATTTCCCTAGAAACATGGAAATAAAACTAATTACCATAAAACAATATTGAATAAACTCATTCATCATAATTCCTTTTATTAGATTTATATTATAGAAATACATATTTAATGGAATCATAGTTTTATAATCATTCTTTTATAATATGAGAATACAATATTTTCTAAATCAAGTAGACAATAATTTGAAATTTATCTAATGTATGAACAATATTATTTTCATATGGACAATTCGTTCACAGTCATACTTGGATTTCCCAACAAAGAGAGGAGGATTAGTTATACATAATTACCTTGGATCACCTCAAACCTTAAGATAGTTTTTGATATACATTTTTTTAGTTATCCATATTATTTTTGTGTCTTTTAATCTAAATTAGTCCATGTATTAACTTACTTTTAGAATTATTCCCTCACACCTGTAAACTGATATACCTATTCATGATAGGTGAACTCTTTGGATATTTATTATTATTCACATTAAATTGGATGAAAAATGATTGTGGGCCCTCTTTACAACACAAAAAACATTTACAATTCCCCTTGAGGAAACTTCATATATGTACCCTTCCATTGTTGTAGGATAAATTGAATATAATAATCTTCTATTTATAGTTTTTAGTGTTTCCATTTAATTATACACTTCCTTTCATTTCTTAACCATGAGATAGATATAAAACAAACATATTTATGTATGTAAGATGAATATGTGGATTTACATACTAAAAAATAAGTTCATGAACTCTTCCCCATAAATAGATTAAATTTTACTTGTTGACTCATATTCTTCATTATGTTACAACACATATTCACATCACATTCTTAGTGATATGTTCTAAACATAACCTTTTCATATTATAAACAAATTAGAATGAATGATATGTTTTCAATAGTTCATATCCATTTCTATAAAACTTTTGGATTCTCCACTTCACTAATTAAATGTTTACATTTCCTTAAAAATGATTTAAGAAAAAAATTACCCATTTTGGAATTTACATATTCAATATGATTCATGGCTTGATATAGTCATCTATAATTACTACTGGGTTTCTTATTCCGTATTCCATTTCATTCAATAACTCAAGATGAAAATTATTTAACTTTAAATTATATTACACATTACCATGGTTCCCTTGGGGTCCATCCAATGACTAAAACAAATATAGAAATTTTTTTGAAACAATAATTTTGTAATGGAATCATTATATTCAATGGCAATTACCTTCAATATATAATATCATAAGTTTAATCCTAGGTTATTCATGTTCATTAAAAAAATTCTAGGATAGTTAAATATACATATACATATCCTTAGAAAGATCACTATACATATCCCTAGAAATATCTCTTGAGATATTACAAAAGGTTTCTCATACTAGTTTCCAAAGGATTACTAAACATTTTTCACCCATCACAACTCTAATAACACATGTGTAATGTACATTGAAATTTTTAATTTTTTTTGCAATATTTCATAAATTACACTATCACATGCCGAATGATCATATCAATATATTTATTTTAGAAAATTAGAAACATAAATAATTAGTCCATAACACATTTACAACTTCCCTACTCTTTTACATTATAACTAGAACAATTTTTCACATATCATATCTAATACCTTTTTTCATATTCATGGAAAAATAATCATAAAAAGGGTGAGCTAAAATGCTTTGTAATGGTAAAAAATGAGAGATCATTCATAAAATTATTATAAGGAATAAATATATAAAAAAAATTAAAATAATATTCTATATATAATTGATCTGGATATTTTTCTATTGAATAAATCATAGATGATCATAACGAAACTAAGAACATATTCATTGAGATAGAAAAAATGTCAGGTAATTACTGAATACACATAATAATAAAAAATTATTTCTATAGTATTCAATAAATAGCTATCATAGATATATTATTTTTATTATTTCACTACGCGTACCTACTTGGCCGTCATGGATCACTCCCATGACTATCGTAGAAGTAATTGTTTACTCCCAAGACCATACTAGCAGAAAATGTCTTATATTGAACCATGTTAATTCCCCATTCTAGGCATGTTTATCTCATATGATATAAATATTCACCCAATTCATTTTGGGGATATATAGGTTCCAACCATAACATAATTAAGGATATAAATATGTGTTCCTTTAAATCATAAATAATAGATTATATCATAACCCCTGTAATGAAATAGATTTTATACATATCATTATATCAATGACATAAACAATTTATGAATGAATAATAATGATATCATTGTTTCAATTACATTGAAATTAATAATTTACATCACATAATGTTGTGTTAGACATAAATATTGATTTTGAAATATTATTGCAAATTATTTATTTGGAAAATACCCATTCCTCTATTAAATAGTTTTATTAAAGATCCACACAATTTTAAGGGGAAACATGTTCTTCGAAATTAACAAAATAAACTTGTAAGGGAATCATATATTAAATAATTAATTTTGAAATTATATAAATCCGTCCCTTCTGTATATGTTAACAAAAAATTTAATTCATTATTTTTTCCAAAAAAATAATATCAGAAAGTAGCTCATTTGGAAAATGACATATTCATATTCATCTAAAATCCATTAGTATAAAATAAATTGATAAAAATGAAATTAAATATTTATATGATAATATAAAATACAATTTTATTTTTTTATAAAACATGGATGTGAATGATAAATATTCAGCATTATAGATTTAAAATGAATCAATTATGATTGTTGATGAGATTGTGAAATAAGTCCTTATAACATTTCAATCCATATAATCATATGCCCCTTGAAATAAGAAAATTAAGTTGATTTTAAAATACCATAATATTCATAATAATATTCATAAAATTCATTCATTGGTATTATATAGAATACTTATAATAAGAAATATGTGATAAGACATGTGTCCCACTAAAACAATTAGACAAAAATACCTTACATTTTTTCTTGACTTTCATCACACTCATGAAAACCTCAGGTATTTTAAATTTAAATTTATTATACATATATTCTCGAACCTTATTCGATTATTTATTAATAGATATGTTATAATTATGGTCTTCTATTACCCATTTATCATCATTTGAATGCTAAAGTTATGTTTCATGTAATATAATAATTATTTCCTATATGTTTTTTTATTTGTTATATTATATCCCTTCATACTTATATAATGATTTCAACATTTGTATAATGATATAAATTAAAAAATAATTATATATAATAATTATATATGTATATATGTTTATCTAAAAATTAAATAAATATGAAGTGAAATATATTTTTCATGGAGATGGTATGCCTACATACAATTGAACGATACCTCCATTTTACGTAGTATTGAAAGAATTATTCTGAATGAAATATATATATATATATATATACAAATAAAAATATAATATAATTCATGTAGAATTTTTATTTCATGTATATAATATTAAATTAAATAAAACATACTAAATACATTCCATGTAAACTATGAATGGGTCAAAGAGCTTTGTGGAGGAGGTAGTCCACACATCCACAAATAGAGAAATCATATTTCAATAAAATGGAATTAATGAAGGTGTGTTCAATTCAATATTTTAAAAATTATGATGTAATTATAAATAAAATATATATCATTGTAAAATAGAGTGAATGATATCGACCTCTTATAGAGTTATCTTGGATATGTTGACAAGTTGTATTTTATATATTTTTGAGCAATTTTATGATGGATATCAATTATTTGTGTGTTTGGATGAAAATTAATAAACAAATGGAAAAAACTATGACATGAACAGATTGATAATGGTTATATAAAACTGTGTGCCCTAGCCTAAGAAACTATGAAACCCAAGATAATGGTTGTTCACATGGTTGGCATACATTTGTTGAAACTATGTGCCAACAAATAGATATTCTGCACCCCAAATAATTTTCGGTTCCGAGTTGGTGCACAATATTTTCAAAATGTTCACCCCTAACAAAGAAACTATTTATAATATTTTTAAATTTCCAAAAATTAGTTTTCAATTCACCCCAACCTCCAAACAACCCCCACTCAACCTGAACTGAAAATAGCACGATTTTTTACAATTTAAATTCTTCCTGGATGTATTCCATGGACTTATGACCTGTATTCCTTAATATTGACGCCCTAAAAGATGATCTTCTCCTCTCATGGTATGTGGATCCTATCTAGTTTCTTTCATGCCCACTTTCCTTCCATCTTTAATTTTTTTTAGGATGTTATCTTAAGTTTTTTCAGATCTATATAGTGATTTGGTGTATCT
The DNA here is from genome assembly GCA_963277665.1 of Viscum album. Taxonomy (NCBI): domain Eukaryota; kingdom Viridiplantae; phylum Streptophyta; class Magnoliopsida; order Santalales; family Viscaceae; genus Viscum; species Viscum album. The sequence goes on from OY728121.1 coordinate 505,976,000, forward strand.
AGATATTTGGTTGTGGATATAGATCAAGATTAAATAGATATAGATTCAATAAATATTGTTTTTTGGTTTTAGTTCTATCTCTTCTATACATCATTATTATAGTCATATTTTACAGAATTATTTTTCTCAAACATTCGTTAACGAAGTGTGGTAGGTGTTCTATTCTTTAACTACCATAGTCTTGATAGAATTTACAAGTATGTGACTGAATAATTTCTATGGTTCATTTAAAATTTAAATTATGTAGTTGTATTAATTAATTTTATAAATCAATTAGTCGATGAAATAAGGATTTTATTGAACAATGGAATTATGGTAATTTTAGAAAGTTAATTGTCTAGTTTATTATCATAATGTGAAATCAGAATAATATTAAATTATTTTTGAATTAATTAATGTGATATATATGAATAATTTTAAATATAATTAATTAATTTGATAAAATCTATTCTTTAATTTTTGAATTATTCTATGAAATATATATGATTAATTAATTTTAAAATTAATTAATATGATGAAAGTGGTTAATTAAATTTGGAATTAATTATAGTAAAATATATTGCTAATAAAATTTGGAATTAATTAATGTGATAATGATTATTAATTATTTTTTGAAATAATTAATTTGATATATATAATTAATCAATTTTGGAATTAATTAATGTAATGGTGTTGGTTAACTAATTATTAATTTAATTAATGGGATACATATAAATACAAAATATTAGAATTAATTAATGTTATAAAAGTGATTAATTAATAGTTGAATTAATTAATGTGATTTAATGTTTTAAGATGACTAAAAATGATTTCTCTTGAATAAATTGATAATATGAATCATGTGATATTGTGATGCATGTCATTTAATTATATGTGAGGATGATACATTAACTGAAAATCCAAATACCAATGTAAAAATGAAAGATAAATGAGTGTGTGGAACTAAATATCAATCAAAATACTCATAGTTTGATATAGTGAATGCATGTGAATATTTTTATGGGACATGGTATAAGGCTCGGAATATCCATGATATTTGAGATAGAAATTGATACATCAAAGACTCAGAGGTTATTAGATATGATGATCAACTACCCTAAGTTTGGTACTGGATTATTTATCTAATCTGTTATGTTAGCAAGTTCAAATGAAATTTATAATGAAGTATCTTTTATTAAATGAATATATATTTGACAATGAGAAATGCATCAGATTATCGCACGGGCCGACGTAGGTATTGAGTTTCGGGTGTTCATGGGAACCCGGTAGAGTTATGTTGTAATTTAAAGATTAATTTATAATGTGATTATTATTTACATAATATTAATCTGTATTTATTTACATTACATCATACAATATTTTCTTATTATATAATGTTTTGTTCTCTATTGATGGTGCCCTACATTGTTGAAATCACACACTACTCATGCTTCCTGATCGGTACTCAAATGTAAATTATTATTTTCGGATGGGCTAAGGGAAAAGGGCATATGTTAGATTTCTTATTTGGTGATAAATCATAAAATATAGAACATGAAAATGATAAGAATCCTCTTAAGAGACTTTAGAGTGTTTAATTTAGTCTCTATTTTAATGAAAAGATATATATTTTGGCATGGTACATTTTCTGATTTATTTTTGATGTTGTGATTTTTTTTATTATGATGATAAATAAAATATTGTTATGAATATAGGGGAGTCAAATATTGCAAATTTTTTGAGCTAGGGTATTATTTTGATTAAAGTGTGTATATTCTCCCCATGATCAACATGTTAGAGCCTTATTGGTATTCGATGGCTACTGGACTACTTGGAGGGCTTTTGAGGTCATGTGAATTATCGGATCAGGGCATCGGTGTATGGCACCCATGATTGGACGTTGTAAATTGGTATTAGATGTCTAATTTTATTTTCTTTATATTTTTTCATACTATTTTGGATATCTAGAATGAATATTCTAAAGAATCATGGATTTTCTAGGAGCTTGTGCATTGTAGTTTCAAACCCATGTGTGGTGGAGAACTCAAATACTAAACGTTGGATTTTTGTTATTGTTTATTGTTGTTATAGTTAACTGTTTTTCATCTATGGTGATACAATTTTGGTGTGATGTGCAATTTTTTAGATTTTTTCTATGAATTAAATCGTGGCCTAGAATGGAATAATATTTGAGTCTTCACAAATCATTATAATCACACATGATTGTTTGTGACACTCATCATTATAGGATTGAATGGAAAATGAGTTATGGGTAAGTTGATATACATGAAATTTTTTCTATTCCAACGAAATTAAAATGAAAATGATTCCTTATAGGAGATTTATAATTGTAAATTGATGAAAAACGTGAATAAATGTTTGTCCAATGAAACATGCATAATGAGAAATTTTTTACCCATATCATCGAAAAACAATGTGTCTACTAGTTAAGGGTATTGATATCACCTCATTTTTTATTTTGTGGAATGATATAGGTGAATAGAATTTTTTTCCGTATTATTTTTTCCCATTTAATTTTTAATGTCGTGAAAAGTATCCTATGGTCCGGGTTTAGATTGAACAATTAATTTTATATGACGTTGCATGTTGAGAGGATGGAATAATAATATAGATTGATATGATCAAATAGTATTAGAAATAGAAAAATTGTTATTGTAGCTGGGGAACATGGGACATGTTTTTTGAGAAAATCCCACGCTGCATAAAATTCATGAAAACATACATAGGGTTGTTTGTGAAAGGAATTTATAATATGATGATGCAGTTTCAGTTGCAGAACCCTACAATATTTACTATAGATGGTGGACTAGAGGGGGAAGTGTTTCGATCATGTATATCCAGACTATACCTAACCACATGGATAATCCTACTATGAGGGCTGTCAAATTAATTTCTCACATGTTTCGTGGTAAATAATTACATTAGTTGGATATACAAACACATGGTAGGAAAATAGAAGGTATCGAATGGAAGGACTTCCAAGTGATGTTCCTGGAGATCTATTACCCAAACACATTGAGATAGGAACAAGTAGCTGAGTTCATCAAATTGAATTTGGGGAATAAGAATATTAATGACTATGATAGAAACGTCAAATTTTTTTATCACTTTTCTACAGTTTTTGTTGGAGGTGAAGATACAAAGGAATTTTTTTTCAATATGGTATTAAATGTGAGATTAAGTAATAGATTCATAAATATATGATGTTTAAGTTAAAAGATGTGGTAAATCAGTCTTACATATCTAAGAGAACATGAATATGGATTCCAATTGCAGACATGTTGTTTCTTCAACATGATTATGAAGTATATATTTTAAAATATTGAATCACCATTATGAGAAAATTATCTAGATAAATGGAAAAAACTATCTAGTTTTTGGTTTTAGTCACTCAGTATAATAACTGAGTACTTTTCCACCTATGCGGTTTCCCAAGACACTTTTGTTAACATTTTCCCACATTAACTGTGTTGGGCCGAACCTGCAGTAAGATGCATCATTTGTAAATGTTCTACAGGAACCCTAAATATATTTGTAGATATGGATGATCCTGAAAAATGTAGGGTGTATGATAGGGATATTCTACAACATATTAGTCTGGTAGCTGTATTTTTACAAGATATGGAAACATATTTCTTGTATATGTTGCTTCTAGGAATGAGAGCCCATTCCATTAGAGTTTTGAATCATAGGGGATTCAGACATCATCATGCGGATTTGTGGTTGGAAAATTACATGTGGTGAAACATCCACTTATGGATCAGAAGTTTTGACTTTTCAAATTGACATGAACTATTCTTATAGCTTCAATATTTTCTTTTTTCCTTGTATCATACTACATCCCCTCTTTCCATTATGTCTAAAAAACATGTTAATTGTTTGATCCTTGAGCATAATTCTCTAAGAGGATTTATGACTATAGTTACACCATTGGGAGTTCTATATTGAAACATATATTTGGGGAGAGGATATCTATCATGATACGAGAGTAACATTTTCTTTGGATCTCTATAAGCTTGACCTAATAGGCTCTGAGCTAATGATGTTTATGTTCTAGATTGTTACAAACAGATCCCACATATGCTATCACACAATGTGATTTACCATTATTTTTCTTATGAGTGTCCATTAATTACAATTTGGAGAGTCAGATATCATGGCATACTGAGTAAGGCTAATTACTCAGCAACTAATCAAATATAAGAGGATGTTCTCATATACGTTCGAAATCGGGTTTTTATACCTATGAGCTTTCACAAATATATCATGTGGGAATTTCATTCCTCAATATCCATGGTACATCTTGGTGAGAACAAAATGTACCATAACCAAGGAAGCTGGTTTTGGTGGATGATAATAAAAAAGGAGATAACATGGTGCATGAATGGATTCTACACATTTCATTATGTGCAGGTAAGAGCTCAATGAGTTGGAGGTCTGAAGAATGAATTTATCTAGGATATTAGGGAATGAATGAAAAAACTAGTTCATTTCCTTCTTATATGGGATACATTATCTATGGATCTTGGATATTTATATGTCCAATGTATATCGTATTGACAAGGGGTTCAATGAAAAATAGTTTTAGATCATGACTCATGATTTACATAATGACTTTCAAAGGTCGTGCCGAAGAAACTAAATACATATGGTTTATTGAGTAAAAAATTCAAACCATATATTGATAGGAATACATTGCACATATTACAGGTGATAGAAGATATGTAGTAGGTGTATGTCTTTATCTTTGGTCGGTCTTTGGAAATTTACGTTCCATTAGTGGAGTTTTCATATAACAATATTTATCTTGTAATTATATATATAGAACTATATGATGATATTTATGGTATGCCTTGTAGATCCCAACTATACATGATGGAGGTTGGTGATCCACATTGTTTGGGACTGAGTTGCATGTAAGAGTCATCAGAGAAGGTGAAATTGATTCTGAAACATATGACTACATCTCAGATTAGGCCAATTTCATATTCTAACAGATATCTATGAACCCTACAGTTTAAATTGGGTGACTATTTATTCTTTTAGGAGTCTCCTATGGTGGGTAACCATTGGATATGGAGACATGTAAAGGGGACACCCAAGTACGTTGGATCGTTTTGGATAGTGGATGGAATCGATCCAATAGAATACAATCTATTTCTTTCACAAAAATAAAACACTATGTATAATGTGTGCCATGTATCACTACATTGGATATTTCAAACATAACATTCTCATGTGATCGTTGTGGATGATGATGATCTTGATGGAGGTATAACCTTAGAGAAGAACATAATACGCTTTTTGGATCATTGTGAAAAGGTGTTGTGGGGAATTTCAATGCCAGTAGTTGATGTATTATTGAAACATGAGTGTGTAAGAGGAAATATGGGTGGGGAAGAAGATATGAGGTTCAAATGGACTATTAATTTTTACTTGGAATCTCAAAGAATCTTGGGATAATAGCACAGTGATGACTTGTTATAAGATTAGGAGATTGTTGGCTCCATCACGTTTCTGGAGATGAATCACACTTATTTAAATGAAAAAAATTATTCCGTGAACTTTTCAATTGGGATGAACCTTGTGATGTGTTTGGGTGAAACTTAATTATAACTAGAATAAAATTTGGAATTTTCATAGATGGTGCATGGTTTGTGAACACCATTCTCCCTAGTGTAGGAAATGATACAACCCAAAATAATGGTTGTTCACATGGATGGAACAATATTTTTCCAATTTTGTATCATAATAATATAACCTTCTCCTCATAAAAATAATTGGTACATGATTAGCACATGGATAAAGAAAACAATTATCCCCTTCTGTGGAAACCGAGCATGATATTTTTTAATTGCCAAAGAAATATTTTTAAATTCACTCGAACCCTTGATACTTCCCCCATGCACCCAAAACGTGGACCATTCTGAGTTCTTATGATTTCATATCTTTTTAGAGTGATTAATGGTTATATGACCAATTTTCTTCAAGAATCCAAAATCATATCGAAGATCTTATCCTCTCTAACTATGAGGATATTATCTCATTTCTTTCCTTTTCTCATTAATTTCATCTCTCATTATTATTTTGGTCCATTATACTGTTTTACGATATATAGATATATATTTTTTGAATCTTGATATAGTCTTTATGATATAGATTTTGATTTAATTGAGCATGAATTTTTAAAATTTATATTAGTTTTTATATCAAAACTCTGATCTATGTCGTTGTGATGCTCAATTTTTGGGAAATCCATGGGGAGAACAGTAATCAATAAATTGAGGTAGATGGTCTATGATTAAAATACCATAGTCTTAATTTTTTTTTACAAATTTATGACGGAATTATTTTCAATGATAGTTTTGAAATTGATATTTTGTAGTTGCATTAATTAAAGTGTTCAATTAATTATATAAGTATTTTAGGATATGATTGAATAATGGAATTTGGGAAATATTGGATAATTAATTGATGAATTAATTATGAAAAGTGAATTTAAAATTATATAAAATTAATTTTTAATTAATTATTGTGATTGATATGATTATTTAATTTTATAATTAATTAATCTGATAGATCTGATTAAATAATATTTCAATTAAATATGTGGTATCCATGATAAATTAATTGAATATTTAATTAATTTGACAAAAATATTAATTAATTATAGAAATAATTATTGTGAAGGATATTAATAATTAATTTTGGAATAAATAAATGTAATTATGGTGATTAACTAATTGTTTAATTCATTAATGTGATAGATATGTTTAATTAATTATGGATTAAATTAATGAGACATATGTGATAGAATATTTTTCAATGAATTAATTTCCCTCATACAACAAATTAATTTTTTAATTATTTAATGTTAAGAATGTGATTAGTTAATTGTTGAATTAATATATTTCAGTTAATGATATAAAAGGATTATTATTGATTAATCATTATTGAAATGATATTGTTAATCATATGATATTTTAATGAATGTGGATGAATGATATGGGAAGATGTGACATGGATTGAAGCTCCAAATACCCATGTGAAATTGATTGATAAATGAGTATGGGATATAGACGAATACTCAAAATACACATACTAGGAAAATATCATGCATGAATGTATTTATATTGGATAAAGAATGCATCTCCATATATAGATGATGTGGAAGACATGAAATCTTTCTCCCAACAATCATGGGGTGTTAGATATGATAATTCGTACTCATGGGTTTAGTATTTTATTATTTTTTCAATTAAATGTGTTTGTGAATTGAAAGGAAGTGTATAATAAAATCTCACTAATTAAATTAATTTTGAATTGTTAATGGAAAATGGATCAAACTCTACCACAAGACGGATTAGATGTTTTGGTTTTGGTGTCCACAGGTACCTGAGGGATTATATAGTAAATTAAAGATTCTTTCATAATATGTTAGATGTTTAATTATTAATTATTAATTATTTATTTATAAATTATTATAAACTATTATCAGACATGATATTTTTTTAGACGATATTGGTGGTGGCCTACTGAGTTGTACTCACACCCTATTTGGGTTGCTTGATCGATGTGCGAAAACACTTTATTGTTGCATGACATGATAAAGAAAAACTCACTAAATTAGAATGAGGATTTGGGGATTAATCACGGATGAGGGAACAAGATGTGGATTGAATCCATTTTGGGAGTTGTTTGTGTCTTTATTTTAGTTTTCATTTACGACACTTGACACATATTTTGACATGGAATGCTTTCTACATTAGTTTTCATATTTTATTTTTAGTGTTATTATCTTGATAAATTGTATTTATTTATGGTTATATGTGATTATCCTACTGAATATTTGTTTCTTGTAGTCTAGTACTATGATAAAAGAGTGTTTAGAGACACCATGATTGACATTTCAGAACCTCACTACTTTTCATCATCCACTATCTTATGTGGAGGCACACATGAGGTCATGTGACAGACCGAATTTGGGAACATGTGTCTGGAACATTGGTGGAGACATTACATATAATATCCATCATAAAAACCACCAATATAAGTGGTAACAGAAAAATAAACAACATCATTTCATGAGGTGGTATTTCACCATAGATAATAATTGTATTTTCATCACCCACTTGATTGATATGTGTGTAACTATAAGTAGATTCTTTTATATAAAAATTTTCCAGTATATTGATGTTATTTATTTTATTATATAAAATTTAAATAAAAATAATTTACGGTATTTTTGATGAATTAAATATAAAAAGTTCATTGGAAATCGTTACCTCTTCTTTGATTATTTCTTTTTAATTATCACTAGAAGACTCTTTTGGTTGGATTTATGCACACAGAAATTGTTCTAGAATGAATAGAGGTATTTCTCTAAGATAATTAGATTGATGTTAGTGGATCCAAATAGGTACTGAATTACGATGAGAAGATAACGAAGAGGTTCCCCTTATAAGAGAGGGGTGGGGAAATTTGGGAATTGATCAAAAGATTAATTTACAATGAAATCAATATCAATCCAAATTTCCAAAAAAAAAATTTAATTGTATCAATTATATTATAATTTTTTTAATATCATCATCCAACAGATTTTAGAAATGTTTTGATGTATTTTTAAACATAATAATTTTGATACACCCTTAGTTCATCCATTTTAATATTTAATAGATTAACAATGTTTTCAAAATAATGATGATGTAGTTTTTACATATATATTACAAATAGGGATATAAATGTAAAAATTATGATATTTAGAAAATATATAATACCTTTATCATTAGTTAATAGTTTTATTTATTTTTAAAAAATTGATAAAATATTATTCATAAAATATCAGAAGTGAAAATTTTGACAATATTCAAAAAATTTACATTAAGAAAACAAATACAATAACAATACTTAAAAAAAATCATTTAATACACCCATAACATTTTATATTATACTATAAAATTTTTTTACCTCCTTAATTAAATCATATTAAATTTCTTTTATTATTTATAATATCTTTTTTATTTTCCTTCATTAATTGAATAATTACTACATCATTATTTTTTAATTGTATATTATAATAATATCTTTCTTATAAATTATAAAAAAATCTCGTTGATGTAGATAATAAATTAATAATTAATAATAATTTATATTTTATTATATGTTTTTTAATATATAATTAATATTATTATATTTATTATAAGTATTATTGTGCCATTTTGTCACTCCCATTGAGTTTAATAATATATATAACATTTGCGAGTAAAATTTTCAATTAAATTATAAAATATTTATAATTACGTATTAATGGTCTATGTAACATCATCCAATAGTATTTAAGAATTTTTAGAGTATTTATATAATCTTTATTACATTATTTTCACACATAATTACCCAATTTGTCATTAACAATGGTAAAAAATAACTATAGTTATTATTCATACTATATTAAAAATAACTATGGTCTTTGTGACCTTGCCTCGCTTTCGGCAGGCTCCTTGTGTTGCTCGACGTCGATTCCGTGTTCCCGGAGGGGGAGGATTTGGGCTTCGTATTCGATGAGCTTTTGCCAGTTCTTCGTTTTGGTTGTTTTGGATATTTCTAGTGATTTGGGTTTTCGTCGATTGGTTTTGAATCTGGTGGATTTTTGCTGATTTATGTCGCTGGTCCCTCTATTTTCATGCTGATTTTATCAACATCGCGAATGGCCTGCTTCAGAACCCGGTTAGGGTTCATCCATGGTCTGATTGGAACAGATCTATGCCCTTGGTGTCGTTTCTGGTTCATGACGACTCAGATCCTCCCATCGGTAGCTTTCCTTTGGTATAATGTTGGACTATCCAGTCTTGGTGATTATGGCGTTATCACGTGTCCCTTGGAATGTCTTCTGAGCTTATGCACTGGTGATGGTGTGCTTTCTCATGGAGTACGGTGGTACTCTCCCATGATGGTGGTAATGTGTTGTTGAAAGTTGGATGCAATGGTGACTTTTTGATGAAGCGGGAGAGCTGTTGGTTGAATGTCTTGACTCTGTTGAATGGTTTTTGTTGAATGTGTTGACTCACGTGAATGGTTTTTTGGTTTTTTGGTAATATGGTGGGGACTCTTGATTGGGTTTGGGCAAGATGTTCGCCCTCATCCATTTCCTTGTTTACTGCACTTTTTATTTCTATTTAATAAATGGTCAGAGGTTTTCCTCTGACTGAACTTTCCTGGTATAAACATGTATATTTACTACATTTTTTTCTTATAACTAAAAATAGTGGATCCATTTTTCATAATTTAAAAAAATTACAATTTATTTAATATTAATATTGTCGTGGAACGTTAATACATATTTTAATGTGAAAATGTCTGAATGATATAAATGTTTTTATTTACAAATTAAATTCATAATTAATTCAAAAATTCAACAATGGATTAAATTATAAATATTTTATGAATTAATATTTAAATAAAATAAAATATATATTTATAATCTATAAGTTATTTCGATGAAAAAACTTTTCAATTATAATTCTGTATTTTTTATACAATTTATTTAAAAAATGCAACTTATATGAAAAAGTAACCATATTTAATCCAATGTGAATTATGATCTCTATGTGTCAATAATATGTTTTTTTTGTCATATAGAAATTTTAATAGTGTAAAAATATGTTAGTTAAAATTATTTCTCTATTCAATGGTGAAAAAAATTCATTTTTAGACAAATACTTCCTATATGTGTTAAATTTGATTTTTACTTATATAATGTTTCAAAAATAGATAACATGGATGTTAAAAATAAAATTAAATATTGTATTTATATCTATTTTATTAATTTAAATAATCAAAAGTTATTTTTTTATTTATTGGTATAAAACACAGTTATGCATAGTGAAAAAAATTCATACAAACATTACCATTTATTCAATAAATAGCTTTACATACATTTATAATTAATTTTTCAAAGAATTATATGTATGAAACAAAAATGTTTTAATTATTCTTTTTTATAATTTTCATTCAAAAAACTATGTTATAATTATATTTTTAAAATTAGTATAATAATTAAATAATGTTTCATTGAAATAATTTCTTGCATATAACACAAGATATGTTAGTGTTTCATGTAATCCAATATATCAATGAAATTAAATTAATTATAATTTATGTAAATAAATATAAACTCAATGTGTTATACTTTTATTTCAGGTTATTTTCAAAAATATCATTTCCAAGTTTTATTTTTTTATTTATAACTCATCCAATGGTATAGGTTTTCAATAATTGGATTTTAAAATATTGAAAAATTTTACCGTCCATTCTCAAATGTACAACATATATTCTTGTAAAAATTTTTATAAATTATATTTATTTGATTTTAGGTATTTACTATTTTGACATATTTTTAAAAAATACTTGAAAATGAAATTCCAATAACCTTCATTAAAATTTTTCTATGAAGTGAGCCAAGATAACCACTTTTATGAAATCATTCTGAACCCCATTCTTAATATTTATAATATATTTACCTATTTATCTAAATGGGGTCACTTTAGTATGGAGTAATGTTTCATGAATAATTCTAAAAGATTTATTATGAAATTGTCCGTTTTAGTTATTGAATTTTTGAATTAACAGACATATATCTTCACGAATTTTAAGGAAATATCTATTAGAACCAAAGAATTTATATATTTGTAATTTGATATAATATTTATGCATATGATACCTTTAATTACAATAAATCCCTTTTAAATTAGGATTAATTTTATTTAATGACTACTTTTTAGTATATCTCCCATTAAAATAATGATTCATAATTTATGATAGCAGTATAGTTTTTTCATATAAATATAATTTTTTGAGACATATACTAAGTTATGAACCATTTTATGTTATAACCTATATATTATGATTAATTGATATGTAATATTGAGGGTAAATTCTACTTAATAATACTTATATTTATAAATTTAATTATTTCATCTATTGTATATTTATTTATATGTTAAAAAGGTTGTATGGTATTCTAGTATCACATTTATTTATTTTGCAGATATTAATAATTCAAAACATGTCTTTTTGAGTGGTATATATACAACACATGTATATGGTTTATATTGAATATATTTATATTCAAAATATATAATGTTTTACATTAATTTAATTATTTCAGTGGGTTAAGATTCAAATTTTATCAAATAGATAAGGGATATTTAAAAAACTATTATTTCATTAATATTTAAGGATATTCTACTATTTTTATGAAATTTATTTTATCATATTTTCACAAGTTATACCACGTAGAATTACAAACACATAATATTTGAGTTTTCCATTTGAATTATTTTATTTAAAGTATATTAATTTTTAATTTACAAATTTTAAATGTGTTTTTTATATAACGTTTCATTCTGTGTAATTTTTTTAAATATTCATGACATATTTATTTTTTTAATGTTATTATAATTTCCATTTTATATATTATATAGTGATATTCTAATTTTAATTGTATATAAATATTCATTATAGGTTATTTCATTCAAAGTTGTTTTGATTCATATGTTGCAACAAAATTATGGGTTCTTTCTTTAATATTTTTTTTATTGAGAAACATTTAATGTCGTGAATATGAAATTTTTTAATGTGTTTCAACTGACCATATGATTAACTATATCAGTAATTTACTTATTTTTTTGGTTTTTTTATTTCATGAAATTTACTTGATGTAGGTTAAAATTATAATTTTTCCAATTCATTTATGGATTTATATTTTAATATAATTTTTAGTAATATTTATTCTTCAATTTATATTGATTAAATTATAAGATATATATCTCAATAATCTGATAACTATTATTCTAATATATTTATCTACACATAATATGTTTTTATTTTTCATTTCCCTCTCTCTACATACATATAATTATGAATGACTTTCTTGTCGAAAACTATGATTATTCTTCTATTTGGTCATAAATATTTTCCTTCCACGCCAATAAATTCACTTAAATTTTATTATTAATTTTTTTATTCAGAAATTAAGAATTAAATTTAATTTTCCATGTATTAATTTATAATAAATGTCTCAAGTCAATATTCATTTATTTTTCTCATTAATGAACTTTTTATCAATGGTGTGAATATAATTTTTATTTTATTGCATACAGTCAAAAAACTTTTTCCCAGCATTGTGAATACTATTGAAATTTAATAATCCATTATAATTTTACAAGTATTCATAAAATCAAATTATTTTCCATTAAAATTTTATAAAAATTAAATTTCGTGTTAGTGATTTCGAAATGATAACATTATTTTTCTTAAGAAATAATGATGTTATATTTTTTATGAATTTCCCATAAATGAAATAATCATATGATGTTATTTATGTTTTCTATGATTATTATCAAATGATGAAATATTTATTATTTATTTTGAGATATTATGACTATAGAATTTTGATGAAACTGATTATATATTCTCTGTGTGAAGATTTTATGAAATAATAAATGATTTCATTGTTTATCGACATGAATTTAAATGGATTTTCATTATGTGATTGGTGGGTCACTTATATAATTCTATTACATTCGACCTTTATTATTATTTTAAGAGATTTAATGGTTTATATAATTTTATACCAAACCCCACATAGGAATGTGAGAGATTATTCCATTAACAATGTAGGTATATGAGTGGTTATCTTAGAAATAACATGAGATGAATATCCTTGTGGGAATCCCATAAATACTATTTACATTATTCCCCACATTTATGACATTATCTGATGTCATTTTTATTTTCTGAAATATTTTTTTTATTATGTAATGATTCATTTCATATGAACTAGAATTTTATTTTTCCATGACACATGATTACTATATAGGAATTGTTGGGTATGATTTTAAAATGTTAAGTTGTTTTTCTCCTACCCTTATAATAATTTAATTCTGCAAATTTATAATTATTTTGGATCTCCCTTTATTTCCATTACAATGAATCTATGTTAAACATTATTTTTTCACTATAATATAAAAATTATTTTATATATGTAATACCCAACAGTAATTTTAGTTGTAATGAAAGTAGTGGGGGATATTTTTAATTATTTGTGTACCATTTTTTTATGTTTCCCAGTTTCCAAATTTTTTGACCGAGTATGGAACTCAAGAGGGGTAGTAAATTTAGTGCTTATAAAAATTCATATTAAAAAATATATTTAAAATATTCCACCAACTTAAAATTATAAATGGCCAGTTGACCAAGGGAGTAATGTTATAATATCTTGGATGATAAAATAATTTTTAAAATAGTAGATTTATTCTTATTAATAACAATAATTGATATTGATAAAACATTAGAAACTATTATAATATATAAAATAGATATAAATACTATAAAAGACTGATTATCAAAGAACAAATTAGTTTTCATAAATATGATTTAAAACAATTAAGAAATAAATTGAAAAACATAAAGGATATAAAAGAGGACATTCATTCTCAAGCGGAGAGTTGGTCCTCCTCAATTGGTGACAAACATTCTCTATGAAAACATTAAATATAATTATTTTGATCCAAACATCATATCAGGGTTTACACAATAGTACAAAAAATATCCATGTCACAAGAACTCTACCACAGTTCTACGTTGGAAAAAAATACAGTTAGGTTAAACAAGACCTCATCCATAGTTCTACATGGAATAAAAAAGGGTTAAAAGGATGTTTTTTGAGGATTTCTAGTGTCCTTCATTTTAGTGTAGAATAAAGAGGGTGTTTTTAGTATAGACACAAAAACTACTCGGAATTTTAGTAAAATAGTACCCAACAGAGAAGAATATAATAATAATTGATTATAAACGATCTGACTATTATGAAATTTATATTTGTACTCATTAATGTATTAGTTTTGAAGTTGGAGTCCTATTATGGAAACCATCATAGAAAATACTATGATGTAGAGAATATTGTTTTGTGTTCTATTATGGTGAGATTTTTATCTCCTTCAATTACGTTGAATGCTGCAGAGATGTGGAACATTGAGGAACAACGGTTCTATGGTTCACAACAAGAAAGAATGAATAATTCCTCGTGTGTTTTTCCTTTCAGTATGTTTCTCATTGGGTTTTTCTCATATATTCTTGTGTATGAATGCTTGTGTACATATATATATTCAATGATCTCTAATTTTAATATATATTCTTGCATACTGATATCATTGAGTCCTCATTTGATATCTCCTTCATTCGGTGTCTCATTTCATCGATATGTCAATCTATTGGTATTTTTAAAAATTTGTGACTCATTATAAATAATGGTGTGTCCAGTCATTGATAGTGCAATGTGTCTATATGTCATTTGAGTCAGTAATTCCTTGCATCGGCAGTTCAATTTCATTGGTATGTAATTGTGTCTGTAGTTAAATTCCATTAGTGAGGTAGATGGTCTATTGTTCTTTCGATTTTACTCTCAGTGAGTCATTTCATCGGTGACACCTTGCATTGGTAGAACCATGAATCTCTTTACCAGTTGAGCTTTTAGTGACTCATTTGAACTATGGATGTCTCATTTTATCTTTCAGTTTCAGTCTGTCATACATAAATAGTTTTATTTTTTCTGGACTTCCTTACACAATAAATATTATCAATGTGTAACAAATTAATATGTGATCATTGATAAACATAATTTTAGATATAAAAATTTATATAAAAATTATTTAAATTCTTAGATATGATTAATAGTAAATTACATGATTTTTTAATATTAAAAAAATTAATACTAATAATATGGAAAACAATCTCATAAGGGCCAACAATTTCCACCCTTTTTGATTAAAACTATCACATTGTTTAGTACATTCATATAATGTGTAATGAAATCATTCTTCTTATCATATATCATTATTTTTATTGTTCATAATATATAAATATGGTTCAAATGTAAAATAAATAGTTTTGGTATCAATGAAAAATAAAATACATAAGACTGATATCAGTGGTAAAATATGTCAGGAAAATTTCAAAATTATTCTCAAACTTTTGGGATTATTAAAATGCGAAAGGGGAGTAGAAATTATTATCCCCATTTTGAGTATGATCAATGAGAAAATAAATAACAAATAAGTAAAAACAATTCAGTTATTAATAGATAGAAGATAAATTGATGAACGAAACGAACACAAAATTTCCTTAATTATTAATGTACAACATGTTAAAAATCATATTTAAAAGAAAAAAAAGTCAACCAAACAACCCAATCATAGAATATTCTATTCTATGGATCATAATTAGGAGGTTCCTACCATTTCTCAAAGGGATTAAAAAAATTTCTAATAGCTGGTGGCACAAAAGTAGGAGGGTATAATGAATTTTTAAAGGTAATATCACCCCTTCTAGAAAATATAGGACAACATTGTGATTGTTTTTCTAACAACTTATGAGGGTGAATATACTCATGGATCAATAGATGAATTTGAGAAAAGGCATGCCCAACTTATTAATGAGGTGGTGTAATTTATCTAGTAATACCAATAGGTGTAGCATCAGGCAACACAATCTCTTGAGTTTTAATATGATCGGATGTCTTCAAAATCTAGATGAACTCCTCAACTACGTCTCCACCATAATTTAATTGATTCTCATATCCATATTTATTTCACATGAATATTTTAAAAATAGGGTTGATGTTCTTCCACTTCTATACATGATATTTAAAAGCACTGGTTACTAGAGGAAAAGATAGGTTCTTTGTAAAATACATAAATAGATTGTTCAACAAATGATTGGTAATTATCTTCTTGAAATAATAGTCCCCCATTTAGGTGATGTGATAATTTGTAGTCTCAACACTCTTGGAATCTAGTATGACCTTATCATGATCATGTTCCCTAAGTTTCTCAATATTTGCAAGTATGTCCAAACTAGAAGAATCAAATAATGCTTTAAGATCTTCAAAAGCAACACTTTTAACTTCCTCAATGTACAATTTCTAAGATATCTGACCATAGATAGAAGAAATATCTGTAGGAGTTGAGTTATGAGTCTTCAATGATTTAAGAACATTCCATAAACAACCTTTGTACTATGAGGTAAAAATATATAGTGAATAAGAAAGCCCCATCATTTTTTTCTCTACATGGATGTTCTGGAAATAATTGTCTCAATAGTTGTAATTATGTGTTTTTAATCCCTTCAATTACATTCATTGTAATAGTAGTTACATCACCCTCACTTAAACACAATATATGAAATCGAATAGAAACTAAATTCCCAAAATCCAACATTTCTTCTATTTATGATCATAGAGAATTAAATCATCTCTTAACTAACTAATTTTCTTATATATTGTAGAATCTCATGAACCTTTTAAGATTAAAATGTTGTACATATAGCAGAAAAACTTAAATTTTAAAACTTTAAATATATTTTTTATTTACTGTGTCACTATGAAGGGTCTCAACCATTGATTAACTAGATATATGTATTAAAACCTTATCATCTGAGTGTTCATAATCAAAACCCAATGCTAAGTTCCCCGAATTAGTTCCCTATTAAATCATTAAATATTCATCCTAAGGAGTGAGAGTTTCAATTATTATTGTTCCAATTTTATTCTCTTCATTAGTTTGAACTCCCCTTTCTTGAGGATCCCCCTCAATCTGATCTCTCATCACTTGTTCCCAACCTATATCGTCTATTCTATTTCTATTATATACTAACCGTTGTATTGGAATTTCTTGATCTTCCACTTCATCATTAACTTTATCATTTTCTCTTACATAAAAAACAACATCAAATGCTTCTTCTAACCATGTTTGATCCACAAATTCATCTATTTCAATATCTTAAACATGAACATCCTTATGATTCCCCACATCAATTTTATTTTCTTCATCATCATTATTTCCAGGGACATTCTCCTCATGTCCATTTCTATATGGAATTTATTCACCTTCTTTATCTCCACTACCACTACCAATCTCATCATGTTCACTTCCTTCGTACTCTTCTCTAGATCCACTGAATCATCATATATATTCCATGGTTCCTAGGGATTATATCTATTCATCTTCACTGTCTTCATGGGTCAAATCATCAATGGGAATTGAATTTGGAGGACTAAGAGGTTGAAAACTACATCCTTTTTGTGTATCAGTGGTGTCATGATCACTCATACCATCAATAGGTAGCCCTTGATCTCTAACTGGTGTGGAGATCTATTCTCCAACTTTTGAAGAGTATAAAACAAATTCATATACTCCCAGACTGGGGTAATCCATATTAATAGGTTTATTTCAATGATCCACTAGATTGGACATATCATAAATCTTATCTACTTCTCTTTCTGATTAATTCTTCCTTGAGATCCATTTGAGCTTCATCCTTTTAGAGATCTATTTACTAAGGCAGATCCCACTACACTGAGATACAATTTCTTCTCCCTGACAAACACAACCATTTCCCTTTAACACATATGAGATTAACCTCGGATAAAATATGGAATTGGGTTTTCAATAGGTTTTGATCATTTCATTCATGTATCAAGCATGGAATTTACACTGATTTACCTCAATCTATTTTCATAGTAGATAAAACAACTAGACATCTTTATAATAAATGTATAAATAGTCCCCATTCCTAGGATATATCTTATTCTGAATCAACTTGAAAAAATTCAACATTCATCACTAAACAATGTAGATTGGGTCTCATGTGCTCATCAATATTAGTATGCTACTTCAGAGCTATCTCAACGTTGATTAATATCACCCTCAGGTGGAGATTTTCTTTGAAAATCATAAAATAAACCCTCATGAGATACTTTAAGACATTCATCCCATTATCATGATGCAAAATAAATTATCTTGGATTTCACTATGGGATTAGTCCAAGTAACATCACATAATTTGATTAAGAACACTCTATTCATGTATAATTCATGAATTAACTTATATTATAAGGGTCTTTTATTACTTAAGAACCACTCAAGCCATTCCTGATCTTGTAGCACCCTGATACGAAAAGACTTTCTCTCTACTAGCCATTATGAAAGAACCACTTTTTTCGCGAGTCACTATAGATTTCTCCAGATCATGGCTCACTGATTGAGAATATTTTCCCTAATACCCTATTTGTTTATTAGATTCATGAAGCATGGGACCATCATGAGTTCTCTACAAATGCTCTATTAAAATAGTTTAGTTTTAATTTTAGAAGGTAAAAGGTTGGGGGTAGAGAGAACAATAACATGGTGTGTGTAAGGGTAAATGAGTAGGCTAGATCGATTCAAATTAATATCATATATTGATTTTGAAATAATAAAATAGTGAAATCATGAATCGGGTTCAAAAAATCAATGAAAGAATGTCATTTTCATAAAAACATAAAAAAGTTATAAATAGTGAGTCATCAATGTTGGAATGAAAGAATTTGAATAACACTATCAATGTTACACTGAAAAAGCATTATTTTTATCTCGATAGGGTATAAACATGAAAAAGTTTTTAGTGTTAGCATGAAACTCGTCTGCATCATACCGACTATGTCAGCATCACAATATCTTAATGATTTTTTCGGTGACGTTATGACAGTTTCACTTAAAATGACCATAGTTAAAACAACATAAGGTCTTATAGATTGTTTATTCCATGCTCATGTGTGATGTTTTTTATTCATCATGTGTTCAATGGCTTAGTGAAAACCCCCGAAAACAAATCTGTAATGCCAATGAACAAAAAAGTTTTATCACCTTATTTATATTGGTCTCTCAAAAAGTGATGTCTTACATTAATATTAATTTTCGAATAATGTGATATAGGTTTCTTATAAATACTCATATAACTTGTTTTATCAATATTTATAAAAATATGTCTGAATTGATATCAATAATATAATAATGAGTGTTTTATCCAAAAAATATATCCACAAAAAATCCCAGCTTCTATGTATTCTGATTCAGCAGTATATAATACAACATAATTTTTTTCTAACTACAGCATGAAACTACAGACTTGCCCAAAAATTTACATATACTCGTGGGGCTTTTTTATATAACATATAGCCACCAAAATAGGCATCTAATTATTTCATTAAATTCAAATATTGTCATCTACGATAATCTAATCCAATGTTGATACTATGTTTGACGTATTTGAAAAATCCTTTTAATTGCAATAAGAAGATATTAATATGTGTTTAAATTAAAATAAGACCAATGGTGGATTATTATATAGAACATGAAAAAACATAAAGAATATAACTCTATAGAGTTGGTATATTTTATAAAAATATTCTTCAATATGTTAATTCTTTTTATTCATTGCATGAAAATTGAAAAGTATTTTCTTGATATTAGTTTGATGTTTTATTAATACCTTAGTACCTAGAAGGTAAATTTTACATGAAACATGATGTATGTTATTTTTATTATCATCAAACATAAATTATTGTTTAATCGATTCAATATTGTTTAAAAAAAATGTCCCTATAGGGAATTATCCTAAAGAGGAATTTGAAGCTATTAAGAAACATGTCAACGTGATCCTAATATAATAATATTTATTTGATTCCCAATTCAATAATATATTATCAATTATAAAATAAAGATATAATTTAAATATAATTTTATTAATAAAACCATGTAGTGAAATAAATGTTTCCTCTATAATGACTGAACTGGAAAAGAATACATAGTGAAACTTTTTTTGATGTGGATAATAAATACATTAGATACTAAAATAATAGTTACCGTGATATCAAATTATGATGTGATAAGGGGGCATTAAATAATGATTCATGTTGTGATAAAACATTATATAAGGAATGACACAAAATATATTGATTAAAATGAATTGATTATGGAAATTATGCTTACCAATGATCAAATATAAATGTTAACAAGATTTATTGACATTGTTAACCTAATATGATAGGATAAAAATGGAAATCTCATATTATAATAATTCCCATTGTGGGCTGTGAAATTGAACTAGTTGATCGTAAAAAACAATCTAGTATATAAATATTAATTTCATTTTACAGTATGGTTATATAGAATATTTTTTATCTGCATAATTTAATAGTGATATAACATTAAAACATCAAGGAATATATATTTAATTAGGAGTGAAAATCATAATGGTTCAATAATAAAATATCAAGTATTTCATTCATCTCCAATTGTTTTTTTTTGGAATCATTCTTCATTAAAATGTTTTTATTCACAATATATTTTAATATGATATTATTTTGATAATAATAATTCTTCTTTATATATTTCTCAAAACAAATTTTAAATATTAAATGTCATATATAATATTTTGAATGAACTAATGACTATACATTGGTGTCATATTTAATATGAACATCTAATATAAATTTAATATATTTTTGGGGTATTGATTCCAATTTAATGTGGGTATTTGTCTTAGATGGTTCAGAATAAAATCATCACTATATATATCCTTCATTTAGGTTATTCGGTTGATGTCTACTGAGAAGATTTTACAATTATTTATAAGAATAAAATTTTTGAGTTTTTAAAAGAACATTTTCTACTAATAAAACTTTTTCATATTGTATATATATAATGGTTGTGGTTGTCTTATAGTATTTAGTGATTAAATTCTTAAAGGGTAATGATATGTTATTCATTCGTCCAAAGGAATCTGCATGGGGTTCTCATTTTTTTTGTTACAAATACATAAGGATCAATGAAATTTTACACAAATTATTGAGAATATAAAAAATATCATGATCATGATTTTTTTCCTCAGACGTCATAGGTGTAATTTTATCAAATAATTTTTAGGATAAAAATATTTTTTTATGATTATTTTTTGAATATTATTCTTGTATATTTT
Source organism: Viscum album (assembly GCA_963277665.1). NCBI lineage: Eukaryota > Viridiplantae > Streptophyta > Magnoliopsida > Santalales > Viscaceae > Viscum > Viscum album. The sequence continues at coordinate 505,997,851 of OY728121.1, forward strand.
TTAAGTGTGATGATAATGGATACCAGACTTTTTGTATGTGATATAAACACTATAAATTTAAATTTATTCCATTTTTTATTAAAAATTCCCCATTAATCTTCATTGATGTCAGGAATATAGCCTTTCTATATGTCCATGATATGTTTTTTAAGACTCCTCCATTTAGTCGTACACTTTATAGGCCATTTATAAAAGGCTCATTTTTAATATATGATTAACATTAAATAATTCAATGTATTCAAATGGATTCCCCACTAACAAACCCAAAAAAAGTGAAACCATGATATTTTGAGATACAAATATAAATATTAAGTATGACAATAAACACCTATTGATTCAACTTGTGTAAATGAGTAAGAATAAATAATTTATAAAATATATATATATAAATATATAACAGCTTTATGAAAATTGAAAGTCAATTGGTATTCATAAAAAATAGATATGATTATTTATTATTTACCAAATAATTATTCTAAACAAATTATTTTTTATGAGATATAAATATTAATTTCCCAAATAATGATTTATATAATAATAATTAATTTTTCAAATTAGAAAATTTTTAATGGTAAATATAGATTTTAAATGATATTAAATAAGAATATTAACTCATAACATTTGAAAATATTATTTTAAATAATAGTTTTTTTAATTATATTTTATTATAATAATATAAATAACTAATTTATAAATTATGGATTGTGAAGAAAAGAACATTAGCACCTTTTTTTAAATCGTTATATGAAATTTATATCTATCTAATATTTATATTTCTTTCTTTAAGGGTTGTTTTTATTAAAATTTTTGGGAATTATATAACATCAAATTAATAAGTAATTATCATTATAAATTAAATATATATATGTTTTAAAAATAATATTTATTTTAGAAAATACATTAAATGAATAAAACAATTTTTGGAAATCATTATTTGGACTTTATATCTTTTACCCTTCATTTTTATGACTAGTTAAAATGATTCATTAATTAAAAAAACAATCATATCCTTATAAAAATATTTTCCATATATATTTTTTTTATAATAAAATAAATGAATCATACCATTGATTTTTTTCTTAAAAAAACCATAAATATATTATGTATGTAATTTTTTTCTTGTACAATAATATAATGTATAAAAATTGTATCTATCTATTAATTTTTTCGCCCTATTAATTGTATTTTTCTAAAATATTACATGTAACACCATTATAAATTATATTTTAAAATTATAATTTCATGTTTCAAATCATAATCCTCAAATTATGTTAATTCTTCTGTCATATAAATTTTTAATAAAATTTTGTATTACATTTTTTAATTAACAACCATGGTAAAAGTAAAATATGGTAAAAATATGATTATAAAAATTCCATAAACATAATATATTGTCTAATTTCTTTATAAAATGTAATTATTAATAAACACTTGAAATACATTCCTATTTATTCCACTTTTTTTATTACCCCATTAATTCTATCCTTGCATTATTGAAATTTTAAGTGTTACTCCAAAAACTATTATTCTCCACTATTAAAAAGGGAAACATATCACCCATCAAGAATCAACATCACATTAAATTTCTCAATTTTACATTACCAAATTTATCCTACTAGAAACATATCACTCATTAAATATACTTTTTACCATTAGTTTTCATAAGTCTAACTTCTATGTAAAAATCATTTCCCCGACATGAGTATTATGATCAACTAACATTTTAAACATAGTTTTCCTCACATAAAATTATTATAACCATATGAAAATAATATTATTTGTTAAACATATATTTAATATTGTTAATATAAAAATTTTATTAAATAAAATTATTCATTTATCCCATTTATTAAGAAAAATTGACATAATTTTTAATGTTTATGTGGGGAAACACGGCTTCATGAATAATATAATTCATTTTTCATCGCCACTGATAATTATTAATTCCTATAATTTTTTAATGAGGAAATATGAATTTTAGTACATGAGAATTTATAATTTATTATAAATCATAGACCATATTAGTTATATGGTTAAGAACTGTCTATTGTTAATTAAATCGTTGAAAAATGTAGAATTAAGAGAAAAATGATATAGTTTTTATATGTAAATAAATTATATAAATTATCTCATCCATATAATTAGTTGAAATTTTGAAATAAAAAAAAATTAAATAAATATAAAATAAAATATTATTCAATTATAACCATATTACATGTGAATCAAGTCATAATAATCCATTAATAATGGTAAGGGCATGTTTGATCTAATTAACCAATCATCTTGAATATTAATATACATTAATGTCAATAAAACAATAAATACACATATACTCATATAAAATTATATAATTATAAAAATTAATTTTTTCAATTAAGATAAGGTTATATGGAAAAATAATTTATTAATTATGAGAGCAAATTTTAGCCATTGAGAATCAGAAAAACATGATCATCAATGATTACAACATCAGAATTTATAATCATGACTGACATGAAATGAAATTATAACATTTATATGTATCATGTGACATCTATTATAGTACATTTAATTATATTTTAATTAATACATTATTAAAATTATAAAATAAAAACCCATTTTTAAAACATTTATTCAAAATGATAAATATTAATTAAACCATGTGATGAAAATAGTTATGCACTAGAAATTATTTATTGGTAAAAAATAATTTTAAATGATGAGTATAAATAGATATTTTTATGAACAAATTTATTGGGTACGTAATTATATATCAATAATTAATTATTCAGGATTTTTTGTGATTGTGAAGGGAAATTTTGGATTAAGGTAACATTTTTTTAAAATCTAATCATTGAGACATATATTATATATAAGGCCCCAGCCTTAAAAATTACTTAATCTTGAGTTATTACAAGATTACACATTGAGGATCTTTTTATGTTTAGAGTTTTAGAGAAGTAGATCATAAATCATGCATTACATTCCACATTTAAACAAGTCAGTTTCATAGAAGACAGTACTCTTTTTTCCCATCCAAGGAGAAATATTTAAATTAAAACATATATTCTTTCATGAAACTTCCTTGATACTATCAACACATCATGTACATTTCCCTTGACCTATGAAAAACATTTCAAAAACATCGGATGAGCATAAAATGCTCAGTAAGGTATATAAAAATATGGAATGAAAATATTAGTCCATGTATACATAAGAATCAATGAAATCATAATTTACTCATAAAACACAAAAACATTAACATACCTCATCAAATCATGAATAACTCATATAAATAAAACGACATAAAGGTATCTTGAGGCATTCATAACATTCTTATGTATGGAGTAACTCTCATGGTTACGTTTGGAATTCCCATCACAGTATATTCCCTAAATCTCTTCAATGAAACCATAGTGTTTAACTCATTCGTGTTACCCAATGCATTGAAGAGATATATTGGGCTCACCTGACCTTATTTTATCACATAACCACCCATATTAATAAACAATTCCCAAGAACCATAACATAATCGTATCACATAAAACATGCATAAAGGAAACATAACATTTCCACATTTCAATCACTTGATATCAATAACACGTTGATATAATACAAACATTATGAAAAACATTTTCAATACTAAAATGAAAGAAAAGTAAAACATGTTATTTATTTTTTATTTAAAAAAATTTATGGCTTGTAGAGGAAGCCAAAACACAACTAATGGTCACGGCGGCAGAGAAGTTGTTGTCGCCACATACATACGAAAAAAAAAATCTATTTTGTCATTTAGTAAAGTGCTTCATATAAAAAATATTTCTTTTGAATAAATGTAAAATTAAAAGGGGTTTATACACCGTATAAAAGAAGGTTGTGTATAAAACAAAATATGCCTCAATGAAAGGAGATTAAGACGAAGTCCCTTACCTCATGTCTGACTTTACTAGATCGTTCATTAATCTCCTGAATAATAAACATGAGTTAATTTCTACCTTCTTAAGAACCTTTTTCAAGTTCATTATTCCTTTTATATCTCTTATTACCATTTTATGAACATTATGTAATCATTTATGTTAATAATGGTCGTTTTGTCGACCCCTGGCACTTCAGTCAAAGATACACTTCTTATAATTACAAGTTGTTCATGTGGTAAAATATCCATTATATCCAGAATTAAATTCATGATTAATATGTCATATATATCATATATATCCAGTATATACATGTACCTATATTATTAAATAACATTTAGAGGTATGAAATGAAATGCACCGTTCATGGAGACAGTAAGTCGTACATATGCACAATTGCTACATTCATTTTTATTTTGTATTTTATGGAATGAAATCATATTGATTTAGAGGTATATTATAATTCCAGTATAATATCATATATAATATTATTAACTCCTTCCTTTATACGTCCCTCATATGGCATTAACGAATCAAATCACTTTGAGGGGGCGGTAATCCGCACTTCCTAAAATGAAGATATCTCGTATACCCATAATGAAATCATAAAGGTATTCCATAAATGAAAAATACAGAAGAATAAGGAAGACATAAGAATAATATATAAAATATATAAATTGAGTGACATCTTAATGGCCCCCATCATAGGTGTTAAAAGAAGATTGACCAATCATCGTTTCGTGAGGCAGAAATTCGCCAACACAAAAACAGTATGTTCTTTAACCATTAGACGAAGGTGTGTGTAGGTTTAGCTTGAATACTTCTCATAACAACATCCTAGTATATTTAATATACTTTTTTTTACAAAATAAAAGAATAAATAGAGTTTAGGGGGTTGGAGAATCAAAATGAAAAAAACACAAGTGAAGACACTACCTTTAAATCGGGTAACTCCTCTTGGTTTGAACCAAAAGTGTTTCTTGAAGAGCTTTCTGTATATGGTAAGGCTTATATGATAAATAGAGGGATGTGGAGAGACAAAATGGGCAGATTTTGTCCGAGCTAATGGCTTGATATGTCTGGGTAAGGAGGTAGAGATGGGGGCCTTTTATATGAGGGAGGAGGGGCACTCTTGGAAAGTAAAGAAATGTTAATTTATATTAAAATGAGTTTCGGATTTTAAAGGTCCCAAATTGATATATTTATAGGATTAGGTGACACAGTTTAGAAATATACTCATCTAATTGGTTTTTTACAAGTGTATGTCTTATATTTTACATTATATTTTAATTTTATTTAAATCGTTCATTAATGAGGTAATCACTACATCATCATGGTGGCATACAAAAATTAATTTATTTAATGTCTAAAAAATTTATAAAACAAATACTATGATGTAGGAAATTTTTTCTCTTTCTGATTAATATTTATAGTCTAAGAGATAATTTATGTAGACAATATTAAAATTGTTTTACTTGGGTGATACATACCTTTGTGATATTCCCCTTTCTTTAAAAATAAAATGATAAAGTGTCAATATCACCAAAAGGTTATTCCATGGGGTCCCAATTTTTTTCACAAGGCATCCTATGGTCGGCCATTACACAACTAGTAGCATTTGGACACATTTGGGGGTCATTTTTTATTATTATGATATTATTTTTTTACCCTTTACTACCCTATTACTAATTAATCACGATAATTAATGATAATTACCGTCGTTACTATTCATTATGTCCAAAAAAGGGTCTTAATTACATAATTTTGACCTCCTAATTCAAAATGTGGAATCCATTTACAAAATTCCAAACAAAACAATTTCAATAATTAATTTAAAAATAATTCCCATTGTCAAAATAAATAGTGGGTTTTTTTGAAACAACATCTATGAAAGGTTTGGCAATTGTTTATACCCAATTCCAAAATGAAACTATTTCTAAGGACCAACATTGGATTAAATAGTAATAGTATATTCTAATTACACTTTAAAACCAATTATATCAATAATCTAACCATATAATTAAATTAGATGAAAAAGTTGTTTTGAAGTAAAATGCAGTATTTTTCACTATTCATTAAAAAAATAACATTGTTAGAAAATTACCATAAAATTATCCAAAGTAAATTTCAATGTCCCAATGCTAAAGAAGATGTTTATTTTGAAAAATATAGATTATAAAATTCTCAAAATATACATTTAAAAATGGGTCTCCAAAAAAATGTTGTAAAACAATCTTTTAAAAATATTAGAGAATTCAATGATTATGATTATATTTATTCTCATTCTAAGCCTCTAAAACAATATGTTATTTAAAAATAGACATTGATATGAAAATCCATAGTTCTTTACTTACATGGGATGTTACATCCTTCCCCTATTTAGAAAATTGCGTCCCCGAAATTTATTTACTTTTCGAATACGTGGGGGTATTTATCCCTTTTACATTTTTAGAATCCCATGTTGCCTCTTCAATCTTTTGGGTTTTCCACATTACCATTACATGATGAATCACCTTTTTCCATAACACTTTCTCCCAATGGTCAATAATCAAGACCGATTGTTCCTTATACGATAGATTCTCTTCCAGCTGAACTACCTTTGGACTCAAAACATGAGATAGATATGGAATGTACTTCCTCAATATTGAAACATGAAAAACATTGTGTACCTGAGATAAACTCGGAGGTAAAGAAACTCGGTATACAACTGATCCAACTCTCTCTAGAATTTCATATGGTCCAATGAACATTGGACTCAGGTTTCATTTCTTACCATATTGCATCTCACTTTTCCATGGTGAATCATTGAGGAAGACATGATCACCTTCCTCAAAAGAGAGATCCTTCCTCCTATTGTCCACATAACTTTTATGCATGCTCTGAGCTGTTCCCATGTGTTTCTGTATCAGCTGATATTTTGTCTTCCAACTCTTCTACTAATTCTGTTCCGATCAACTTCCTTTCACCCACATCATCCCAAAAAGCTGCTGTTCTACACCGATTCCCATATAATGCCTCAAATGTTGTCATATGTAAACTAGAATGAAAAATCTTATTATAAGAAAACTCAGCCAAAGAAAGATGTTGGTCCCAAATTCCCTGATAATCCATCAAATAAGCACAGAGAATATAATCCAAATTCCGAATTGTTCATTCTGACTGCCCATCTGATTGAGGAAGAAAGGATGTACTAAAATTTAATTCAGTACCCAACGACACTTGAAGGCCTTTCCAAAAGTTAGATGCAATCCTCGGATCACGATCCAAAACAATGGAGAGGGGAACTCCATGTAACCCCACTATATCTTTAAGATACAAATGAGAAAGTTGATCTAGGGAAGCATTATCTCATATAGTAAGGAAATGAGAAGATTTAGTCAAGCGATCAACAATAACCCAAATTGCATTATTACCTCAAGGTTTCTTTGGCAATCCCACAACGAAGTCCATGGATATATTCTCCCATTTACACTCTGGTATTGGTAAAGGCTAAAACATCCACTTTGGTAACTGTCACTCTGCTTTAACCTGTTGGAAGGTCAAACACTTCACCATAAAATCAGCAATATCTCTTTTCATTCCATCCCACCAATAATACTCCTGAAGATCTCTATACATCTTAGTACTGCATTGATGAACTGAAAACAGAGAACTATGAGCCTCACATAACAACTCTCTCTTCAACTGTAAATCACACGACACACACAATCTCTTCCCAAACCTAAAAACACAATCATTACCAGTTTTGAATTCAGGCAACTTACCCTTCTGAACCAGCTCTACATTTTTCTGCAACTAACTATCTTGCTTCTATTTTTGCTTAATTCTATCTGTTAGAGATGATTTCATTGATACCTAAAACAAAACAGAATAACATCTTGCACCAACTACTTCTATTCCAATGTTCATCAAATCCTTAACCAATGTATCACGTTCCAAACGTAATATTGTTAATGAAGCATTACTTTTTCAACTAAAAGCATCAGCCACTTTATTTTATTTTCTCAGATGGTAATGAATTGTACAATCATAATGCTTGATTATTTTCAGCCATCTCCTCTGTCTCAGGTTCAATTATTTCTGAGTGAATATATACTTTAAATTTTTTTATTGGTATATATTTCACACTTTACCCCATACAAATGGTGCCTTCAAATTTTTAAAGTGAAAACAACAGCAGCTAATTCCAAAACATTTGTAGGGTAATTTACCTCATGAGTTTTCAACTGTCGTGAAGCAAAAGAAATTACCTGGTCATTCAGCATCAGGACACAACCAAGTACTTTCAATGAAGCATCACTATATATATAAGAAACTCACCATTCCTGGAAGTTAGTTCCAAACTAGAGCATTCACCAATCTTCTTTTCAACTCTTGAAAACAATTGTCACATTCTTTCATCCAGATAAACTTAACACCCTTCTGAGTTAGCTTAGTTATTGGGCTTGATAACCATGAAATATTTATAACAAACCTTCGGTAATAGTCTGCTCAACCAAGAAAATAAAAATCTATGTAACATTTTTGGTTATTTCCCATTCTTCAACAACATTTGTTTTTGCAAGATCAACAGTTATTCCATCTTGAGAAACATTGTGACCAAGGAACGAAATTTATTCCAACCAAAACTCACACTTCCTGAATTTCCCATAAAATTTATTTTCTTTTAAGGTTTGAAAAATAACCCTTAAATGAATTTTATGCTCCTCTTTACTTTTAGAAAACACAAAAATATCATCAATGAAAACAACCACCAACTTATCCAAGAAGTCATGTAAAATTCTATTCATAAGGTCCATAAATATGACAGGTGCATTGGTTAGACCAAGAGGCCTTACTAAAAATTCATAATGGCCATATCTTGTACGAAACGTGGTATTTGGAATATCTTCTTCCTTTATCTTCAGCTGATGGTATCCAAATCTCATGTCAATCATTGAAAAATACTGATCTCCCTGGATCTGATCAAACAACTCATAGATATGAGGAAAAAGATATTTGTTCTTAATAGTGATGTTATTCAAAGCTCTATAATCAATGCAAAGTCTCATTGAGACATCTTTATTCTTAAAAAAATAAGATAGGATCACCCCATGGTGATGTGATAGGTCAAATGAAACCTTTCACTAATAAATCTTGAAATTTCTCCTTAAACTCTAAAAGTTCAATTTGAGCCATTCGATAAGGGGGTTTTGAAATAGGCTTAGCATCAGGAAATAAGTCAAAAGTAAATTCAACTTCCCGACCTTGTATTATTCCAGGGAAACCATCAAGAAAAACATCAGGATACTCATTTACCACTGGCACATCATTAATCTGAACGGTTCCTTTGTTTTCAACAATATGTTCAAGGTGACATTGATTTCCATATTTTACAAGTTTCTTAGCCTATTGATATGTTATCAACAGTAAGGGTTCATTCTTGTACACAAACTGAAATTATTTCTGAAAGGAAACTTCGTTATATCAACAATCAATCTTAGAATGGTAAATAGAGAGCCAATCCATACCCAGGATAACATCAAACTCTACTAGTGGGAAAACAATATGGTTTGCAAGTAAGTTCTTTCAACGGATAAGGATATGAAGACTCTTATAAAAAAAATTTCGTCAACATTTCCCCAGGTGTTTTTACCACAAGTTCAAGAGTCATTTATTGAGAAGGAATTCCCAATTTACTAGAATATTTTTCAGATATGAAATAATGTGTAGACCCTGAATCAAACAACACACTGGAATAATCTGAAAAAACCACAAAAGTACCTGATACCACTTCATTTAATGGCCCAACATCATCTGAAGTTGTTGCAAAGGATTTCAACACTCCTTTTTACATGTATCCTAACTACTTCCCATCATTTGAGCTCTTTGTCGAACACTCGTTTTCATAATGACCCATCTCATTGCACTTCAAACTTTTCACTAACTGTAAATAAAATTTTGTCTCACCATCACCTTGATATTTTTCTGTGAAATCACGAGCCTTATGTACCATCCTACCACATCAATATAACATTCCATAATTCAAAAGATATTATACATCATGAATTTTACCACATTTATCAGAAACTGGAAACATAGATTTCTTACCATCATGCCTTTATGAAGAATTCTTCCCTTTCTCCGGCCACCTCAGTGTCTTCTAATGTTGGTTGTTATAGAACACTTGATCATCGGAAAACTCCATTTCCACCATCTCAGCACATCGAACAAGGTTTTCATAAATATTTAACTCTTGAGAAGCTAAATCCCTTAGATATTTTGGCTTTAATCCTGAGTAACAATGATTGATTTCACTGTCATGGTCTCAGATAAAATTTGGAGCATAGATTGTCAATCGTGTGAAACTTTCTTCATAATCATTCACTGAGTCGTCCACTTACCTCAATTCCAATAATTGTTTTTCCATCCTAATTCTAACAACCTTAGGATAATACTTCTCAAGAAACAGACCATTGAATTCATCCCAGTGGAGATCATCAATCTCATCAGTATCCTTTCTATTTTTAACCATCAACCACCACTAATCTGCTTAACCCCCCCCCCCCAACGGTAAATTGAAAGACTAACAATTTGATTTTCTGAACACCCCATGACATCGAAAATATTCTCCAATGATTTAATCCACCCTTCAGCCAGCACATGGTTAGAATATCCTCTGAATTATGGGGGATGTTTACTCATGAAATGTTCCACCACTGACATGTTCCTCTGTAGTTGATCTGGCTTATCTCGTGCATGGATACCACCACCATTTATCGCTTGAGTGAACTGCACCATTACTGCAAAAAACTGTTCAGTTCCAATTCCGACCATCTCAGGATGATGATTCAGAAGGTTATTTCCTTCTGTATGACTTCCTAACACTGCTTCCATGTTTCCTCTGTGGAAAACCATTCGGAACAAACATGTCTTTGATGGAGCAATATGGTAATCATCAAATGATATATCATTTCAATTTGACAATAAAAATATTTTTGGATAATCATTGATTATAATTAATACTCCTAAATTTATCTAAACCGACCTTTGATACCAACTATAAGGCCCTAGCCTTCAACATTATTTAATCTTGAGTTATTACAAGATTACACATTGAGGATCCTTTTAGGTTTATAGTTTTAGATAATTATATCATAAATCATGCATTACATTCCACATTTAAACAAGGCAGTTACATAAAAGACAATATTCTTTTTTCCCATCAAAGGAGACATATTTATAATAAAACATAGATTCTTTCATGAAACTTCCTCGATACTATCAACAAATCATGTACTTTTCCCTTGACCTGTGAAAATTTTTTCAAAAAAATGGGATGAGCATAAAAAGCTCAGTAATGTATATGAAAATACGGAATGAAAAAATTATTCCATGTACAAAAAAGAATCAATGAAATTATACTTTACTCATAAAACATAAGAACATTAACATACCTCATCAAATCATGAGTAACTCATAGGAATCATAAGAAAAATAGTTAACTTGAAGCATTCATAACATTCTTACATAGGGAGTAACCCTCATGGTTACGTTTGGAATACCTATCACAGTATATTCCCTAAATCCCTTCGGAGAAACCTTAATGATTAAATCCTTCACATTACCCAATGAATTGGAGTGCTATATTAGGCTCACCTGCCCTTAGTATATCACATAACCACCTGTCTTCATAAACAATTCCCAAGAACCATAACATAATTGTATCACATAAAACATGCATAAAGGAAACATAACATTTCCACATTTCAATGACAAGATATCAAAAACACATTGATATAAAAAAACATTATCAAAACCATTTTCAATACAAAAATGAATTAAAAGTAAAACATGGTATTTATTTTTCATTTAAAAAAATCTATGGATTGTAGACGAAGCCGAAACTCAAATAATGGCCCCGGGGGGCGGAGGTGTCTTTCTCGCCGCATACATACGACAAAAACATTCCCATTTTTCATTTAGTAAAACGCTTCATATAAAAAAGATTCCATTTGAATAAATTTAAGATTAAAAGGGGTTTATACAATGTATGAATGAATGTTGTGTATAAATCAAAATATGCCTATATGAGAGGAGATTGTGTCAAAGTCCCCTACCTCCTGTCCGACTTCACTCGATCATTCTTTAATCTCCTAAATAATAAACATGAGTTAATTTATATTTTCCTAAGAACCATTTTAATATTCATTATTCTATTTATATAACTTTTTACCATGTTATTAACATCATGTAATTATTTAAGTTAATAATCGTGGTTTTGTCGACCCTTGGAACATGTGTCAAAGATAATCTTCATATTATTACATGTTGTTCATGTGGTAAAATATCCATTATATCCAGAATTATATTCATGATTTAGATATCATATATATCATATATATCTAGTATATACATGAATTTATAATATTACATAACATATAGTGGTGAGAAATGAAATGCACCATTCATGGAGACGGTAAGCCGTACGTACGCATGAATGCTACTTCCATTTCTATTCTATTTTTGATGGAATAGAATCATATTGATAAAGAGGTATATTATAATTCCAGTATAATATCATATATATTATCATTAAATCCATCCTTTATACATCCCACATATGGCATTATTGAATCAAATCACTTTGAGGGGGCGGTAGTCCGCACATCCTAAAATGAAGATATCGTGTTAACCCATAATGGAAACCATAATGGTATGCCATAAATGAAAAATACAGAAGAATAAGGAAAAAATAAACATAATATAAATATTATATAAATATAGTGACATATTAATGGCCACCATGAATGGTTTTAATAGAATATTGAACAATCATCCATTCGTGAGGCAGAAATTCGCCATCCACATAAACAGTATGTTCTATAACCATTAGACGAAGGTGTGTGTATGTGTTGCTCGAATCCTTCTCATAAAAACATCCTAGTATATTGATGTTATTAGTTTTGTTACAAAAGAAAGGAATAAAAAGAGTTTAGGGTTTTGGAGAATCAAAATAAAACAAAAGAACACAAGTGAAGACATTAGTTTTAAATCGGGTAACTTTTCATGGTTTGAACCAAAAGGGTTTTTTGAAGAGTTTATGCCTAAGGTAATGATTTTATGATGAAGAGAGGGAATTGGAGAGGTAAAATGTGCATAGTTTTTCTGAGACAATGGCTTCAGAGGTGTGGGTAAGGAGGTAGAGGTGGGGCCTTTTATAAGAGGGAGGATGGACACTCTTGGAATGTCAAGAAATGTCACTTTATATTAAAATGAGTTTCGGATATCGAAGGTCCCACATAAATATATTTCTAGGATAAGGTGATAAGGGTTCTAAATATACTAATCCAATAGGTTTTTGAAAATTTTAAGTCTTATATTTTACATTATCTTATCATTTTATTTAAATCATTCATTAATGAGGTAATCGATGCATCATCATGGTGTCAAGAAAAAATTATTTTATTTAATGTCTAAAAAATTATTCAAAAATACTATGTTATAGGAAATTATTTTATTTTTAGAATGAGTATTTATAGTCTAAGAGATCATTCATGTAGACAAAATTAATATTGTTTTATTTGGGTGATACATACTTTTGTGATATTCTCCTTTCTTTAAAATTAAAATGATTAAGTGTCACTATCCCCCAACAGTGATTCGATGGGGTCCCAAAGTTTGGCACAAGGCATCCCATGGTCACCATGAAACAACCAGTAGAATTAGGAAACATTTTGTGGTAATTAGTTATTATTATGATACTTTTTTATTACCCATAACAACCCGATTACAAATTAATCACGATAATTAATGATAATTACAGTTGTTACTATTCATAATTTCCAAAAATAAAATCATAAATACATAATTTGGACCTTCTGATTCCAAATATGGAATCCATTTTTCCAAATTCAAAACACAAAAATTTCAATAATTAATTTAAAAATAATTCCCGTTGTCAATATAAATAGCGGGTTTTTTTGAAACAACATCTATGAAACGTTTGGCACTTGTTTATGCCCAATTCAAAAGTGAAAATAATTATAATGACCATAATTGGATTAAACATTAAAAATATATTTTAATTACAATTTAAAACAAATTATAAATATAATATAACCATATAATTAAATTAATGAAAAATGAGTTTTGAAGTAAAATGTAGTATTTTTCATTATTCATTAAAAAATTAACATTCTCAGAAAAATGAAAAAAAATTATCCAAAGTAAATTTAAGTGTCTCAATAATAATGAATAAGTTTATTTTGACAAATACTGCTTATAATATTGTCAAAATATAGATTTAAAAATGTTTTTCCATCAAAAGGCGATAAAACAATCTTTTAAAAATATTAGAGAATTCAATGCTTAAGATTGTATTTATTCTCATTCTAATACTCTAAAACACGATCTAATTTATAAATAGACATAGATATAAAAATCCAAGTAATTTACTTACATGGGATGTTACAACCTTACCCCCTTTTAGATATCCATGTTGCCTCTTCAATCATGTGGTTTTTCCACAAAACCATTACTTGATGAATGACCTTATTCCGTAACACTTTCTCCCTATGGTAAAGAATCTGGACCACTTGTTCCTCACAAGATAGATTATCTTTCAGCTGAACTACCCCTAGACACAAAACGTTAGATGGATCTGGCATATACTTCCTTAACATTGAATCATGAATAACATTGTGTACCTAAGACAAACTCATAGTTAAAGACACTCGGTATGCCATTGATCCAACTCTCTCCATAATTTCATATGGTCCAATAAACCATGGACTCAGCTTTCCTTTCTTACAAAACCACATCACACTTTTCAATGGTGAAACTTTGAAGAAGACATGATCACCTACCTCAAAAGAGAGATCCTTCCTTCTGTTGTCTGCAAAACTTTTCTACCTGCTCTAAGCTGTTCTCATGTGTTTCTATATCAGCTGATCTTTTTCTGCCAACTCTTCTATCAATTCTAGTCCCATCAACTTCCTTTCACCCACTTCATCCCAAAAAGATATTGTTCGACATCGCCTCACATATAATGCCTCAAATGGTGCCATATGTATACTAGAATGAAAACTGTTATTATAAGAAAACTCAACCAAATAAATATGTTAGTCCCAAATTCCATGATAATCCACAGAATAAGCAACATAGAATATCCTCTAATGTCTGAAGTTTTCATTGTGACTGCCCATCTGATTGAGGATAAAAGTATATATTAAAATTTAATTCAGTACAAAATGACTTCTGAAGGCCTTTCCAAAAGATAGAAGTAGACCTGAGATCACGATCTGATACAATGGAGAGGGTAACTCCATGTAACCTAACTATCTCTTTATGAAACAAACATGAAAGTTGATCTAGGGAAAAATTATCTCGTATAGAAAGGAAATGTGCTGATTTAGTGAAGTGATCAACAATAACACATATTTCATTATTACATCTAGGTGTCTTTGACAATCCCATAATGAAGTCCATGGATATATTATCCCATTTCCACTCTGGTATTGGTAAAGGAAAAAAAGCAACCCTTTCGGTAACTGTCACTCTGCTTTAACCTGTTGACAAGTCAAACACTTCACAGTAAAATCAGAAATATCTCTTTTCATTCCATCCCACCTGTAATACTTCCGAAGATCCCTATACATCATAGTACTACCTAGATGAAATGAAAATATAGAACTATGAGCTTCACATAACAACTATATCTTCAACTATGAATCACACGGTGCACACAATCTTTTCCCAAATCTCAAAACACAATCATTACTGATGTTGAATTTAGGCAACTTATCCTTCTGAACCAGCTCTACCTTTTTCTACAACTCACTGTCTTGCTTCTGTGCTTCCTTAATTCTGTATGATAGAGAATATTTCACTGATACCTAAATCAAAACAGACTAACATCATACACCAACAACTTCTATGAAAAAGTTCAAAAAATCCTTAAACAAAGGATCACGTGCCAAACGTAACATTGTTAATGAAGAATTACTGTTTTGACTCAAAGAATCAGCCACTTTATTTTCTTTTCCTGGATAGTAATGAATTGTACAATCATAATTCTTGATTAATTCCAACCATCTCCTCTGTCTCGTGTTAAATTATTTCTGAGTGAATACATACTTTAAACTTTTGTTATCAGTATATATTTCACACATTACTCCATACAAATGATGCCTCTAAATTTTTAAAGGGAAAAAATAGCATCTAATTCCAAATCATGCGTAGAGTAATTTACCTCTTGAGTTTTCAACTGTCATGAAGCATAAGCAGTTATCTGATCATTCTACATTAGGACATAACCAATTCCTTTCAATGAACCATCACTGTAGATAAGAAACTCACCATTCATGGAAGGAAGTTCCAAAACTGGAGAATTCACCAATCTTCTTTTAAACTCATGAAACAAATCATCACATTAATTTGCCCAGATAAACATAACACCCTTCCGAGTTGGCTTAGTCCATGGACTAGATAACCGTGAAATATTTCTAACAAACCTTCAGTAATAGTCTGCCAAAACATGAAAAATACTAATATTAGTAACATTTGTGGGTCTTGTCTATTCTTTAACAAACTTTGTCTTTGGAAGATCAATAGTTATTACATCTTTAGAAACAATGTGACCATGGAAAGAAATTTTATGCAACCAAAACTCACACTTGATGAATTTCCCATACAATTTCTTTTCTTTTATGGTTGGAAAATTAACACTTAAATGACTTTTATGCTCTTCTTTACTTATAGAAAAAACCAAAATATAATCAATGAAAACAACCAAAAACTTATCCAAGAACTGATGGAAAATTCTATTCATAAGGTCAATGAATATAGTAGGTGGATTGGTTAGCCCAAAAGTCATTAATACAAATTCACAATGGCCATATATTTTACGAAATGTGGTCATCAGAATTTTTTCTTCCTTTACCTTCAACTGATGGTACCCTGATCTCAGGTCATTTTTTGAAAAATAATGAGCTCCCTAGAGCTGATCAAAAAAATCATCTATATGAGGAAAAGGATATTTGTTCTTAATAGTGATGTTATTCATGGATCTACAATCAATAAAAAGTATCATAGAACCATCTTTCTTTTTAAAAAATAACACATAAGAACCCCTTGGGGATGTGATAGGTCGAATGAAACCTTTCTCTAATTAATCTTGTAATTCCCCTGTTAACTCTAAAAGTTCAATTTGAGCCATTAGAGAAGGGGGTTTTGAAATTGGATTAGCATCAGGAACTAAGTCAACAGTAAATTGAACTTCCTGATATAGTATTATTCTAGGAAACTCATTAGGAAAAACATTAGGATACTCATTTACCACTGGCACATCATTAATCTAAACTGTTCCTTCGTTTTCTAAAATATGTGCAAGGTAACATTCATTTCCATCTTTTAAATGTTTCTCAGCCTCTTGATATGTTATCAACACAAAGGGTTTATTCTGATACACAAACTGAAAGTCTTTCTGAAAGGAAACGTCTTTAGCACTACAATCAATCTTCGCATGGTAAACAGAGAGCCAATCCATACCAAGGATAACATAAAACTCTACTATAGGTAAAACAATATGGTTTTCAAGTAGGTTCATTCCATGCATAAGGATAGGAAAACTATTATAAATTCTTTTTTCCTCAACATTTCTCCCATGTGTTTTTACCAAAGGTTCAGGAGTCATTTCTTGAGATGGAATTCCCAATTTACTAGAAATTTTTTCATAGATTAATGAATGTGTAGACCCTGAATCAAACAACACACTTGCATAATCTGAAAAAACATATTACCTCATACCTCTTCATTTGCGGGCCCAACATCTTCTGATGTAGTTTAGATTCATTTCACCACTCCTTTTTGCTTGTAGTCTAACTTCTTCACATCATTTGAGCTCTTTGTCGAACACTCGTTTGCATAATGACCCATCTAATTGCACTTGAAACATTTCACTGACTGTAAAGAATATTTGGTCTTACTATCACCCTGAGCTTTTTCAGTGCAATAACGAGCCTTATGTCACATCTTACCACATTAGTAGCACTTTCCAAAATTCAAAAGGCATTCCCCATCATGCCTCTTACCAGATTTATCACAAACTGGAAACTTAGTTTTCCTACCATCAGACCTTTTTGATGAATTCTTCCCTTTTTCCTGCCACCTCGGTCTCTTCTTCTATTGGATGTTATAGAATACTAGATCATCAGAAAACTCCATTTCCACCTTCTTAGCACATCGAACAAGCTTTTCATAACTCTTGAAATCGCGAGAAGCTAAATCCCATAGATATTTTGGCTTTAATCGGGAGTAAAAACGATTGATTTTACTATCAAGGTCTCGGATAAAATTTGGACCATACCTTGCCAATCGAGTGAACCTTTCATCATAAGTAGCCATTGAGTCGTCCTCTTGAACCAATTCCAAGAATTGTTTTTCCATCCTAAGTAGAACAGACTTATGAATATAATTCTCAAGAAAGATACATTTGAATTCATCCCAGTCGAGAGAATCAATCTCATCAGCTTCCTTGATATTTTTAACAATCGACCACCATTAATTTGCTTCACCCTCCAAACGGTAAATTTCAATACTAACCATTTAATTCTCTGAACACCCCATGAAATCGAAAACCTTTTCTAGTGATTTAATCCACCATTCAGCTTGCACAGGGTCAGATGATCCTATTAATGATGGGGGATGTTGCCTCATTAAATGATCCACCACTAATATGTTCCTCTGCGGTTGATCTGGCTGATCTTGTCGATGGATACCACCACCATTTATTGCTTGAGTCAATTGAGCCATTACTTCAACAAAGTGTTCATTTCAAATTTCGACCATCTCAGGATGCTGATTTGGATGACCATTTCCTTCTGTATTCCTTCCTAGAACTGAATCCCTATTTCCTTTGAGGAAAACCATTCTGAACAAAAATGTCTTAGATGAAGAAACATGCTATTCTTCAAATGCTATTTCATTTCAATTTGACCACAAAAATATTTTTGGATATACATTTAATTGAATTCTAACTCCTAATGTTATCTAAACCTTACTTTGGTACCAACTATAAGGCCCCATACTTAAACAATACTTAATCGTGAGTTATTACAAGATTACACATTGAGGTTATTTTTAGGTTTAGATTTTGAGAGAATTAGATCATAAATCACGCATTCTGTTCCACATTTAAACAAGGCAGTTACATAGAAGGCGGTATTATTTTTTCCCATCAAAGAAGACATATTTAAAATAAAACATATATTCGTTCGTGACAATTCCTCGATACTATTAATAAATCATTTACATTTCCCTTGATATGTGAGAAACCTTTCAAAAACATTGGATGAGCATAAAAATCTCAGTAAGGTATATCAAAATACGGAATGAAAACAATAGACCTTGTATACATAAGAATCAATGAAATCATAAATTACTCATAAAACATAAGCACATTAACATACCTCATCATATCATGAATAGCTATTAGAAATCATAATACATATAGGTAACTTGAGGCATTCATAACATTTTTATGTAGGGAGTAACCCTCATGGTTACGTTTGGAATACCCATCATAGTATATTCCCTAAATCACATCGGAGAAACCTTAGTGTTTAACTCCTTCGCTTTACCCAATGCATTGGAGAGAGATATCGGGCTCACCCACCCTTAGTTTATCATAGAACTAGTCGTCTTCATAAACAATGCCCAAGAACCATTACATAATCGTATCACATAAAACATGAATAACGGAAACATAAAATTTCCACATTTCAATCACAAGATATCAATATCACATTGAAATAATAAAAAAATTATCAAAACCACATTCAATGCCAAAATGAATGAAAATAAAAACATGATATTTATTTTTCATTTAAAAAAATGGTATGTCTTTAAGACGAAGTCGAAACTCAAATAATGGTCATGACGGCGGAGAAGTCGTGGTCACCGCATATGTACGACAAAAAAATTCCCTTTTGTTGTTTAGTAAAATGGTTCATATATAAATTATTCCTTTTGAATAAATTTAAATGTAATAAGGTTTTATACACAATATAAAATAATGTTGTGTATAAAACAAAATATGCCTCAATGAAAGGAGATTGAGATGATGTCCCTCACCACGTGTCCGAATTGACTCGATCGTTCTTTAATCTCATGAATAATAAACTTTAGTTAATTTATACTTGATTAATTACCTTTTGCATGTTAATTATTCATTTTATATCACTTATTACCATTTTATTAAAATTATGTAATTATTTAAGTTAATAATGGTAGTTTTGTTGACTCTTGGCACTTGAGTCAAAGCTAAACTGCTTATAATTACAAGTTGTTCATGTGGTAAGATATCCATTATATTCAGAATTATGTTCATGATTTAGATATAATATATATCCTATATATCCAGTATATACATGAATTTATAATATTACATAACATTTAGAGGTAAGAAATGAAATGCACTGTTCATGGAGATGACAAGCCGTACGTACGCACAAACGCTACTTTCATTTATATTTCGTATTTGATGGAATGAAATCATAATGATATAGAGGTATATTATAATTCCAGTATAATATCATATATAATATCATTAACTACATCCTTTATACGTCCCACATAGGGCACTAACGAATCAAATCACTTTGATGGGTCGGTAGTCTGTACTTCCTAAAATGAAGATATCGTGTTTACCCATAATGGAAACCATAAAGGTATTCCATAAATGAAAAATAAATAAGCATAAATAAAAACATAAACATAATATATATAATATATAAATATAGTGACATATTAATGCCACCATGAAATGTTTAATATGAATATTGAACAATCATCCTTTCGTGAGGCAGAAATTCGCCATCCACAGAAATAGTATGTTCTTTAACAATTAGACGAAGGTGTGTGTAAGTGTAGATCGAATTAGTCTCATAAAAACATAATAGTATATTAGAGAAACTGGTGTTGCTAAAAATTAAAGGAATATAAAGAGTTTATGGGGTTGGAGAAGAAAAATAAAAGAAAAGAACAAAAGTGAAGACATTACCTTTAAATCGGGTTACTCCTCTTGGTTTGAACCAAAAGGGTTTCTTGATGAGATTTTTGCCTAAGGTAAGGATTATATGATGAATAGAGGGATTTGGAGATATAAAATTAGTAGATTTTGGCTGAGCCTATGGCTTGAGAGGTGTGGGTAAGGAGGTAGAGGTGGGGGGCCTTTTATAAGTGGGAGGAGGGGCACTCTTGGAAAGTCAGGAAATGATACTTTATATTAAAATGATTTTCCAATTTAAAGGTCCCACATTGATTTATTTCTAGGTAAAGCTAATAAGGGTTCGAAATATACACACACAAAAGGTTTTTGACAAGTGTATGTCTTATATTTTACGTTATATTTTCTTTTTATTTATATCATTCATTAATTAGGTAATTTCTCCATCTTCATGGTGTCATAAAAAAATTAATTTATTTAATGTCTAAAAAATAAAAAAAATACTATGATATATGAAATTATTTTAGCTTTCCGATGAGTATTTATAATCCAAGAGATAATTTATTTAGACAAAATTAAATTTTTTTTATTTGGGTGATACAATCTTTTGTGATATTCTCTTTTCATTAAAAATAAAATGATAAAGTGTCACTATGACCCAAAAGTGAATCCATGGGGACCCAAAGTTGTCACAAGGCATACCATGGTTGGCCACGACACAACCAGTAGAATTAGGACACATTTTGGGGTTATTTTTTATTATTATGATATTATTTTATTACCCTTAACTACTCGATTACTAATTAATCACGATAATTAAAGATAATTACCACTGTTACTATTCATAATATCCAAAATCAAAAGATTATTAATTACATAATTTCAACCATGTGATTACAAATATATAATCCATTTTACCAAATTCTGAACACAGAAATTTCAATAATTAATTTAAAAATAAATCCCGTTGTCAAAACAAATAGCGGGTTTTTTTGAAACAGCATCTATGAAATGTTCGCACTTGTTTATTCCCAATTCCAAATTAAAACTAATAATAATGACCACATTTGGATTAAATGGTAAAAATATATTCTAATTACACTTAAACCCAATTATAAAGATAATCTAACAATATAATTAAATTAAATGAAAATGCAGTTTTGAAGTAAAATGCTGTATTTTTCACTATTCATTAAAAAATGAACATTGTGAGAAAAATACCAAAAATGTATCCAAAGTAAATTTCAATGTCCCATTCCTAAATAATATGTTTATTTTGACAAATATATATTATAAAATTGTCAAAAGATATATTTAATAATGGTTCTCCATCAAAAGGTGGTAAAACAATCTTGTTAAAATATTAGAGAATTCAATGCTTAAGATTGGATTTATTCTCATTATAAGCCTCTAAAACAATATATAATTTATAAATAGACATAAATATGAAAATCCATAGTTCATTACTTACTTGGGATGTTACATTATATCATCAAAGAGATTTCATCAATCTGATTTAAATACTAAATATTAAAATTATCATATGATGAATTTTTATTTTATAATGGTATTTATTGTTCAATTACAGTTATTATCATTCATGGGATTTTATTAAAAATTAACTGTAACATCCTGATTTTTAAAATATATAATAAAAATATTATGATTAACAGTGTACATGATAAAATACATATAACAAAAGAGAGAAACATAATAATTACATTTTAATGTTTACATAAGAAACTAGAAATTATAATGGAGTTAATAAAAAATATTAAATGAAATATCAAAATATTTTTTACATAGGTAATTATAATTCCTTGAAAAATTAATTCAAAATTAATATAAACCAATTTATAAAGTAAATTAAAATGGCTATCTAAAAAACAATTTAAATTTTTAAAGTGTGTTTCATATGAATAAAAAAACAAAATTACTGGTTTTGGATTATATTAAAAATATATATTAAGTAAATTCATTATAATGTCTAAAATTAATCTAATGTTTTTTATTGACATCATTTATGAACAAATCTAATTTTACATATATAATAAGAATGTTTGAAAAAAGATGTTTTATCACCATTTGATGGAGTAAGTCTTTTTAATATATTTTTTAACACTTTTATAAATTATATCTGAAAATAAAATTATTATATTTTAGAGTAATATTAAAATTTACTTTTTTGATGTTTTAGTATTTTACTGATATGCTTTATATTTTCATGGGTATCGAAATAATAAAACATTATTATTAAGAAATTTGAATTTCTATCTACATAATTAGTTGTGTTAAAAAAAAAAAAATTTATTTTAAAGTAAAATAATGGAAATATTTTTTATTTTAATATAATTATTTTCATTTTAATAAATTTAATATTGAATATGTATATAATTTTTTTTCAAAATATTGATTTCTTTTACTTTAAAAACCATTTTTCTCAATTTATCAATACGAAGAATTTTAAAATTACTTCATCTATTATTGGGTTTTTTATTTTTGTATAATGTCATCAATATTTTGAATAATATAGCCTAGATTTTCTAAATTGCTCCCTTTTATTTTTGGACAATATTAATACTAACTTTAGAATGTTTTACTACCATAATAATGTGTAAATTGGGTAATTACGAGTTAAATTAATATTATAAAATTTCCTTAATAGTTGTCCAACATGTTTATGTGTTATTTTTAACCAAATTCATCCCACATATAATATTGTGATCTCTTTGATCCACATTGACGAATTAATGTCATTAATAGTATTTTATTATTCGAAATGTGAAATTTTTTATTTTTTAACAAGTGAAATATTTTTATTATATTGGTATATAATGGATTTGTTAGAATATAAAATTTTCTTATATATTTAATATTTTTATATTACTCTTGGTAATATATTTTTAATTTTTGGTAGTGAAATAATTTCCTTAATGGCTTACATAATGATGATGAAATAATTGTTAATTCCTGAAAATATCAAATAAATGATATAATATATTTTAAAATAAATATATCATTAGATAATTAATGTCATAAAAACTTTATAGATATTATAGACATGTTAGAGATAATTTAAAATAGTTATTTTTCAAGAGATCTTCTTGTTAGGATATTTTTATGAAGTCACCTAATGAGTAGTTCAATAATTGACAATAATGAAATTTAAAAATAAATAATATTTTAGTAAATGATACCAAATTCATAAAAATAATAGTATAGTAGAAAATTATTTTTATAAGGATTAAAATGGAATCAATGTCTCAAATATTGGTGATTTTATCATTTTATACTAAATATATTAACACTCAATGTATAAAGTACTTGATATCATGTAAGAGTAAAAATTGTTAAATAATTATCAATAAAGATATGGATTATAAATTAATCAACAATTTTTTAATTTTAATTGTATGAATGGATTTCGACCAATAATATTTTTATTTTATAAATAAATTATATTGGATACATCTTAAATTCGAAAATAAATTATATTTATTAAATATGTTGAAGAATTGCAATAGTGAACCTCTTACATCTTATAAAAGGGAACCAGTTTTTCACTTTTATTTACTTTTTAAAAGTAATTTATGTGGAAATTATTTCTCAAATACCATCCTATGAAAAATACAATATTTTTTATTTCTTATTTTATGTATAACACCACCCTTAGTGATCATACAATGCTAAGAAATGATGATTTTCTATATAAGATATATCTTTTTTATCAAGTGTTTTTTGTATTAATTTTTCATTTAATTCATTCAAATCCTCTCATACCACGATAAAATTAAATGTAATGTATCATGAATATAATTATATTTTATTATTTTAATTCATTATCTATATTTTTTAGCACTTCTATTATGTGGAAAAATAATTAATTGTTCTAGTGTATAACAGACTACCACATTGTGAACCAATGTATTTCATTTTACATCAACATTTATAAATATATTTATAGATATAAAATTAATTTTTATATAATACTAAAAAAATTTATAAATAAAAAAATTTTATATATCTTTTAAATTGTTTCAATTCCATAAACATAAAAGTGACAATTCCATTCATGTGTACGTGTGAACTGTCACCTCCATGAAGTGATGTGATTAATTCTCCATCACCACAACATATAAATGATATATATATATATATATATATATGTATTTGAATAGTAATTATTAATATGATATTAATGCTATAATTATTATTATTTCATTTAAAAATAATACATAACTTATTTTGGTAATGATCTTTGAAAAATTAAAAACTTACTTATGCATAGATATAGGTTATTGTCTCTATGAATGTATTATAGTTCATTTTTCATATTAATATTTAATGTGTGGTTTTTAAAGTATAAATTATGTAAGAAGTTATTATTATTTCATTAATATTATTCAATATATGATTTAATTATTATTAATTTCACTATATAAATATATCAATTTTATTTTAGACTGAAGTATTGAATATCTCCCAATCATCTGAAAAAATATTAAATAATGATATAATTTTTATATAATGATAATAATTTATATAAAATGAATAATTTGCAATGAAAAAGTTCTAAAACAAATATATAATTATCCTATGTTTATTAGTCCTTAATATAAATAATTTTCTTATTGAGATGGACCCAAAGTGGGTGATTTTTTACTAAATAATAATAATTTTAAATGTTTTGAAAATTTATTTTCCAAATAATTATATATAATATCCATGTTTTTCGTTTTATTTATATGAATAAATTCAAATGGATGTGAATTTTATAAAATGATAAATTTTCATTTTCTCCCAGCTTTTATCAAAAATGAATAAATTTTTTCGTTTTATATATGGGACTTTATTTTAACAACATTCTATTGATGTCCCGTTTTCAAATATTTTTTTATATAAAAATTAAAAATTAATGGTTTATTATAAATCATATTAAATGAATGGTTTGGAAATATTTCATAATGCATTATTAAATAAATTTTTTCATTCTACATTTTTATAATTCATTTCAAAGAAAATGATTTCAATAATATGTTCGTTTTTTTTATATTTTAAAAGTGATTTTTATAATAAAATGGTTTTCTGATATATAAAGGTGTATTACTCATGGGATTAAAAGATCAATCAAGGTTTTAGATAAATATATTTTCATTGGAAGAATTTTTAGGGGTTGATCCCATTATTACCCAATATTTGACATATTGATACCCATTATAGAACAAGATATGAGAGGTTGATCACTATTATATGTCAATATATGTGGGGTGAGTAGTAATATAGATCTAAAATTCATTAGGTACTCTATATATAGAATTAATATATATAGTTATTTCCTTTTTAAGAGTGAATATTATAGTTATATAGTAATTATAATTAAATGTTGTTATATTATTATTTATGCTAAATAATGATTTTTTTAATATAAAATTGTTTTTAATGGAGTTAAATGTTTTCAATGGAATATTAAAATACATTATCTATGACCTATATTGTTTTTTTATCATCCAGGGTAATAAAATAGTTTAAATTGGATTAAAGAAGTGTATCTATAATAATGAGATATAGTGGATAACAACGATGATTTTTAATAAAGAGAAATAATGTTTTATTTTAAAGAGTTGTATACTATAGAAAAATTGATATTGAGTATAAGTATCAAATAGAAATGTGTTGGATTGAATGTTAAAATTATATAAAAATTCTATAAAACAGTAAAAAAAATATCCTCGAATGTGATATATTTACAAAAAACACTAGAATATGTAATGTTCAATGTTCGGTCCATAGAGTTTGGTTTGTTAAAAGGGTATTATGTTGATCAATTTTTCTTTTTAAGACATGGTATATATTACGTAACATTTTTCCTTTGCAATATTTTTATTGGAAAAAATACCATTATATATATATATACTATAAATCATGTAATTCATGTAAAAAAATATGAGAAACCATGATATTTTCATTAGAATAATTTTTAATATAGTAAACACCACTTGTATGATTTCATGGTAACACGGTTTTGATCCATGATTTAATATTATTCACATTAATATATATGTATATATTATTATATAATTGGGATCTATAATGTTTTATTCTACCATTTTTTACGTTTTTACATCTCAAAACAATTTGAAAATGTTTCAGGATTCATGGATCATATTTCTATATGTGATATTGAATGTTGAAGTGCTAAAGATTCTGTTATAATGTTATAACATGAACTTATTACTTATATGATTATGTTATACCACCCTAATAATTAATTATATGATATTTTAAATTCATATTATGGAATTTTTTTATTAATACATATAAATAAATTTTTTCACTTTTATAATGACTGTTTTAAACAATTGTATTTTCAAAATACTGAAAAATATTTTAATTTGGAATTAAAATGTTATATATTTATCTACCTATATATCCTAGATAAAAACACTTCATTTAAAATATATATAATTTAATATCAATTTCAAATGTAATGGTTTTAAAAATATCTGAATCTATCTTATGAATATTTACATTTCAATGTGACATTTAATTTTAAATTTTTTACAAATGTTTAAATGTATTTCTAAAATAACTTATAGGATCTCATTAATTTGTTCCTCATAAATTTAATTTAATTCACCTTATAATGGTATACATTTCATTATTTACCCTATAATATATATATGTTATTATTCTTGGGATTGAACACCTGGTATCATAAAAATATTTTCATGTTATACTATTCAAATCCTTATTTTATGCTATATTTTATTATTTATTTTAACACCCTTAAATTATTCCTTTATTATATTTTTTCCATATACCTTTTAAAATATTTAACATATTAATATATATTGGTTATGATCAACCTATTTCTTTGATTAAAATGGAGAATATATTTAAATTAGTTAAATTGTTATTCCAAAGTGAATATTTGTGGAATAGTTGATTGCGTATTATTTATCCATCCACCCACATCCTCGAGATGGGTTTTGAACATGTTATCTCATATATTTACATGTGAAAAATTATTGACATTATATATGTTTCTATTATAATATTTATAAATATGTGAATATAAATTATATATTGTTTAACCATCCACAATAATTATTCGTAATAGTAATAGTAATGTTATATCTTTTAATAATATGGGGATAATTTTTTATATTATTGATGATTATTGAATCCTAATTAAGGTTGAATGTGAATTATAATTCCATATCAATAATTATAAAATCAATAATGTATTTATTTAGTAATTGGTTCCAGATATATTTGTATAAAATTTCATATTTACTCCTATAGTGAATGAATTATCTTTTATTACATCACATACAGGTGTAAAATTATATTTCGACCCAGTAAAATGGTATGTATTGGGAGAAATTTTGTTTTGGGTTTTGGTGTATTCCTTCCCCAAAAATAGGATATTTTCTAGGAAGAACACATTAGATAATGGTTTTTTTTCAACATTAATAATTCCATAAATATTATATAAATATTATTGATATCCTTGTTTTTATTTAATCCCATGTATATATAATTCTCCCAGTTTCAACATATTATGTCTTCTTATTTCATACCAATTAACATCATAATTATAATGCAAAATTTATTACATGTATTCATTTATTATAACTTTACATATTTAGATTTTTATCTAGCTCCATTCTTATTTTTATGTTATCCTAATTGTAAATAATTTTAGTTCATGTGACTTGTTTATAATGATATATATTATAGAGGAATTTATTCGATATGTTGAACATTTATCATGAAATAAGCTGTATATTTTATAAAATGGAAGAAATATCCTTTATTTGATTGAAAAATGGGATTTATTATATTAGGAGGGTTCATAATTCTATATATAATCAAAAATAAAAATATATATCATATAAAAGATATTCAATAATAGTAATATATAACAATTTTTATATGTTATTATGATAAATATAATAATAATACAAAATTTAAATAAAATTATACCAATTTTTTTTAAAACGATACACTTAGGGATTAATTAGATACATTATATTTTCATTAAGTATCTATATTCACAGAATATTTCACCCATATTTTGTTGATAATGTTTTTTCTATTGTAGTATTTTATTAATACAATGAAGAATAATGATGTGTATAATGATAATTAAAACTAAACCATAATTTTATATAACTGAATAAGGGAGAATAATTAATTTGTTTAAATATTATTATTTTCATATATTCATGGAAATGGTGAGTTTTCTAGTCTACATTAAAGAAGTAAGATTGTTATTTTTATGTAAATTAAATCTTAAATATATTATATATTCCCAAAAGTGAGTGAAATTTTATTATAACATTATTGTATCAACTAAACCTAATGATCATTATGTGAAACATAAAATTATTTCTCTCCAATTTTTGACATTAAATTGGTGGAAAATATATTTAATGGTTTAATTACCTCGAATAACCATTTAATTACATGGTTATATTTTTTTATCAAATAATATATAAAACTAATTTGAGGTATGTATAATACATAGGGGTAATATAAATTTCATTTTGTGATAATAAATAGTGGTTTGATTTTGAATAATAATGTTTTATAGTATTTATTCTAATTGGATTTCTTATTGATGGATTTTCGTGGTGAGATTCATTTCTTTTTTTATTATAACATATATTGTCTACTATGTGACCATGTGAACTTTTTTTAAATTTAATTGATTGTTAATGATATATTTAATTTATGGGGAATATAAAATTTCACTATGATTTAATTAATCTGTAAATCAGATTGTTTTGGGGAAGTTATATTTTGGAGAATGTAATATTAGGATAAAATATTACCTTGGTATAAGTTTTAATGAACCACAATGAATTTTTGAAGAATGATAATTGGCATGAAATAGCCTAAGAGATTATGAAAGAAGTCATGATAGATATTATAAAACTATGGATGAATATGTTATGAATACCCTCAATATAATTCTTCAATGACTAATAATGAAATTTTCATGGACACATTTTATTTATTGGGGGGATAATGTAATGACCAATGATTTTAATATGTAATTAATTATTATAAAGTAAATCTATTAGATAACTTTATCCACACACAATATTAAACTCAAATAAAACAACAATATATATATATATATATTAAAATATATAGTATAATTGTTAAAACATATATATTAAATTATTCTGATAAATAGAGTGAACTAATATATAATATATATTTTTATAGAAAATCAATATTTATTTTAATATAAACTAAATTAAATTAGTTTACCAGAAATTACTATTGAAATATATATTAATTGAAATGGTTATTTTTATAAAAAATTTATATTTAAGAGATTATTTTTGATTTACAAAATCATTAACTTAGTGATAGTATGGAATTTTCAAATTTGATAATTTTTTATTATAAATTTAGTTGTAATGTTAAGTGATTAATAAATAATTATATTAATTATATACAAAGTTAATTTTTCAATGAAATTGATTTTAAATTGTATTTTTTTATATTAATGAAATATAGAATTTATAAATATTGAAATTAGAAAATAATAAAATTAAATTCATTTTAAAATTCATTATAAAAAAATTATAATAATATTAATTTTTTTCAATATTCAGAATTTGTAGTTGTTTTTTCAAAACACAACTATTTTCAAGAAATATGTAATTTATAAAAATTAATATATATATATATATATATGAGAATCACATAAATGTTTTATAATGAAAAAAAGGTTCATTATTTAATATAAGGAAAAATATTAGGAATTTTATAATAAATAATTATCTTATAAATTCTATGTATAAAATTAATAAACTAATTTAAATATAAAATTAATAAAAAAATATTTTATCATCAATTCATTATATTAAGTAAATTTATTTCTGATTTAAATTCCATATTTCACTTAAATCCAAATACTCTTAAATGTATTATAATAAATCAATTTATATTTTTCAAATCAACAACCATGATAAATTTATATTATTTATATCTTTTATGTTATAAAAATTTAATTACGTAAAAACTATTTTTACAAGGTGAATTATATTTATGGAAAAATTTACATTTCACAACATTATATATTTTTATTAATAAAAATAATTAAAATTTAAAAATCATATTGTAAAATTGGGTAAAATTATTAATCATGACCATTCTAATTAAATTATATTAATATGGTTATAAATTAATTAGTAAGATAAATTTAAATAATGTTAAAAGATAAATTAAAAAAATACATAAAATAGGCATATCTGTATCAAAATTGAAGGTATAAGGTTAATTTGTTCTTAATACCACTATCCGCATCACTTTATTTCAATTTTTTAATACATCTTTTAAATATAACCTTACTTAATTTATAATCTATTTGTTTGACCTAAAACTAACCTCCTCTTTAGTTACAAAATTTTACCATCCCCACCACATCAAAATCACATTCCCAAAAAGTTATTCCCCTAAAAATCTACAACATAAATCATTCTAGGACCATATATCATGTTAAAATGCTTATGGTCAACATTTTTTAGCATACGTATTGAATTTCCACAGAGACTTCTATGTAAAATATATGTCCCCAACATGAGTATTATCAAATACTTACCTTTTGTTCATAAATATCATCATTATATTTTACATTATTCATTCATATTAAATGATATTAGTATCATTTATATATTTTAATGTTACTATATTATGAATATTAAATATTTCTTTTAATCTATACAATCCATAAAAAATAGCCATTTGTGTGTACTTGCGGACTATGCCCACAAAGAGTAAAATAATTCATAATTCATGGACAACCATAAATATGTTTTCAATGAATTATTTAACGATTAATAAAAATATGTCATAATTAATTATACGATATCTAAAATTTGTGAACATCGTAATGATATGATATACACACAGTTATCTTTAACTCAATTGGTTAAAATGAGCAAACTATAGTGAAAATAATCTATTTAATCAATGTAAAAGATATATAAAATTGATTTCCCTTTTTATTTAATTAAAATTTCGATATATCACACTAATAAACACTAAATAGGATTATTATGATTCTAGTATGATGATACCAAAACTAAACCATCTATTAAACATCTATTACTCATGGTGGGTTCATTTTTTTATTGGATTAACAATATATTGAACGGTACAATAAATTTTTGTAGTGTATGGCCATGATATCTCTTTATGTTGTAAAATATTTATAAGTATGTCTAATTTTTTTTGACTATATCAAATTTTAACTCCTTAATTATGAAAACATCTTTTGTTTTTTTAAAAATCACCAAAACACTATCATAACTTATTTCATAATCATGGATGATCACAAAACATGAAATAAAATTATATTATACACTTTAAAAAAATAATGTAACATTTATTAACAGATTTATAATTATATTTTAATTTTTGTCTTCATCCAAGTATTAATACCAACTCCATTTTTATGAAACTAGTAAAAATCTATATAGATTAATTTCACAATGTGTTGAAAAAAGGTACCAAATATCTGATATTTATATGTATATGATATTTATAATTGTGGATAATGAATTTTTATATTTATTATTAATTTTATTTTAATTTTTTTTATTAAATTAATATAATTTTTAATATGTTTTTAGAAATTACATAATTAATCAATATTGAGGTAAGAGTTTTTTTCTCAAATACCTCAATCTGAATGGAAGAAAATTATTTAGAAGTTGAATAAATGGAAAGAACATGACTCTATATACTGGGATAGTTTTAGAAAGATGTTTTTAAAAATATACCTTCCACAAAATTGGTCTATGAAAATTCAGAAGGAATTCCCTGGTCTCAATATAATGTATGATTAATTAATTACTATGAAGGAGGTGAATTTTTTAAAAATGTGATATTTGATATTTATATTATCATTAAACCTAATATTTTGATCGATCTATTAATTATTAGATTAAAAAAATATCTCTGATGAGAATTATCCCCTAGTGGAATTACCATATTTGAAGAAGAAAATGAATGTTCTCCTAATATAATAATATTTATTGGAGTATCCCTTCAATATCATAGTGTTCAATATAAAGTAATGATAAAATTTTAATTGTTATATATTAAATATAACAACTGTTTAATAAATATGTGTCATTAATATTGAAATAACTTTACAGTAAAACATAGGGGAAATTTTGTTATGGGGGACAATAATTTCATTAATTTTTGAAATAACAGTCCTTATAAAATGTAATTTTTATGTCAATATAAGATGTTAAATAATTATTCATGTGTTTATAAATCACAATAAAATGAATATCCCACAATACAATGACTAAAATTAATGTTTTAGAGGATTTTCACTAACCAGGGATCAAATAAAAATGTCAATGAATGTTATCAAATTTTATATCCTCTTTTCACATGAGATAAATTGACATATCATGTGATCAATATTTCATATTTGGGGTACAATAACGAACATATTCATGGTAAACTAACCATCCATTATAAAACATCAATTTTTTTATTATGGTTCTACACACTCGTTTATATATATATTATTAAAAAGGGTAATAACAATAAAAAGGCAAAGAAAATTTTTTTAATTAGTTGTGAAAAATATTAACAGTTTTTTAATCACATCTCATGTATTTCATTCATCTCCAATTGATTTTTGTTTCAACATCCTAATGAAAATATTTTTATTCAAACTCTAGTTTAATATTATGTTATTTTGGATATGAATTGGTCATCTTTAAATATATCCCATTTCAATTTTTATTGATGAAATGTCACGTGTAATATTTTGAACCAACACATAATAATAAATTGTTTAGAAAATAGATATAAATATACAATAAAAATTAAATATATTTTATCAGTATAGATTCCAATTTAAATTGGGTTTTCATCAAAGATGGTTGTTGAGAAAATAATCATTGAACATATCCATATTTTATGGTATTTTTCGATTTCTTTGAGAGGAGTTTTAAATTATTTATTTGAATAATAAATTTAACTTTTTAATATAATTGATACCAAGTATTCCACCTATTTATTGTGTTATATATATAATGAACATAATTGAGATATAATAATTATTGATGTAAATCCAAGTGAATCATTATTGGTTATTTATTCTCATAAATGAGTAATGATGCGGTTATATTTTTCTGTATGTTAACAATAAATAAGGATCAATGTGAATCTATATTGATTATTGAGAATATAACTAATTCCAAGATCATGAATTTTTATCTCTTTCCTTTTATGAGTACTTTTATCAAACAATTTTCAGGAGATAATTTTTTTTCTATAACTTTTCATTGAACTATATATTTTCATTTGAGGTTCAAAATTTATGATAAATGAAAATAATCCCTCATTATGTGATATTGACACTATGAATTTATATTTCATCAATTTGGTCTTACTAATTCCTTAATAATATTTTGGGATATCATGAATATATACTTCAGTGATTTCCTTGATATTTTTTTCAAGACATCTCCATCCAATGGTAAGCTTTCTTGGATGGTTGTAACACACACCGAGTTTAATATATGATTAATATAAAATAATTCAATTTATATGAAATAATTTTCCACACATAACCCCAAACATAAATGAAATCATGGTATTTTTATATGTGAATACAAAAATTATGTATGAATACATGAAAAATTTGTTATAAAAATTGGGAATGAATAAGATTAAATAATTTATGAAATAAATGGGAAAATAAAATATATCATACAATTATGATAAGTGAAACTCTATAATTCTATATTAGAAAATTAATTAGATTATTTTATGAATAAAAAATGTTTCCTAAGAAAATATTTTTTATTTGATATAAATATCAATTTCTATAATAAATATGAATAATAAAAATAAGTTCGGTTTCAAACTAACATGAATTTACCAAAAATATAGTTGTTAACTTATATAAAATTTTAATAATATCTCATTATTTATGAAAATATTAACTAAAAGTATATATGTTATTTTAATTAGATTCTATTATAAAAATTAATATTTAATTTATAAATTTTGGAATGTGAAACATATAAAATGATAATCATTTTTTAATTACTTATATAAAAAATAAGTCATTCCTATCATTTTTTTTCTACAAGGGATGTTTTTAGTCAAAATATATGTAATCCATATAAAATGTAATTAATATAACATTATTATTATAAAATAAATAACAATATGTTTAAAAGAAATTATATGTAATTAAATATAAATTATATGAATAAAAATATTATTTTTAAAATTTTATTTGCACTTTTATATCACATACCAAATATTTTTAGAACATATTACAATGTCAAATTAATAAAAAATTGTATTCGTTCATTTTATTTAATATTATAATTTCAAAAAAGTATCGGTTTTATCATTAAAATAATGAATCGTACAATTAATTTTTTTCGTAAAAAATATTAAATTTATTATCCAAGAAATATTTCTATTATCAAAATATACAATGCATACAAATTTAACATAATTAAGAAATGTTTTCAAATGATTAATTTCATTTATATTATAATATATTTTTCACACCATCATATATTATATTTGGTAAAACTATCTTTGAATTTCATATCATATGGATAAAAGTTAGGTAATTCCGTTAGTCATATTTTTTTCATAATAATTGTGTAATGTGTTTTAAATTTAATTATCATAGTAAAGGTAAATTGGTGTAAAAATTTAAAACTAAACAATTCCAAAAAAATTAATTTTATGTAATTTTTTTGTTAAGGTAATATTCAATCTACAGTCAATATATATGCATATTTCTTCCACTTTTTTCATTTTCCACCTTAATTATATCCTTGTATTATTTATCATTTATGTGTTACTCCCAAAATTACCATTATCCACTAACAAAAAATTGAAAATTATCCACCCAATCAATAATAGAATTTACAGTAAATTTCACATTGATACATTAACAAATTGATCATACTAGAACCCAATCACATAATAAAAGTAAATTATTAAACCCTAGTTTTCATAAGGCTATCTTATGTGGAAAAACTAACCCTCTTATGTGAGTATTTTGATCTACTAGAATTTTACACATTATTTTCATCACACAAAATTATTATATCCATATGAATATAATAAATTTATTGAATTTATTATATTATAATTTTACTATATAAATGTTATTTTATTTTTATATTCATTGATCCAATCCATTATGAAATCATTGTATCATTTTTTATGTTTATTTGCGGACAAGGGCCCTCATGGGCCTCCAGATTCAATTTTCATCAACATTGATAATTATTGATTCCTATAATTGTTGAATCTAAAAATATGAATTTTACATCATCAATAAGTATATATTTTTAAAATAATTTATAACCTATTAATTATATGTTCAATAAATGTCAATCGTTACTCAATCATTTGGAAAAAGATAATTAAGAGAGAAACGATATTTTTTATAAGAAATTTCATTATATAAATAATATCCTGTATATATTTATTTCCAATATTGAATTAAAACAATAATTGAAAGAACATTAAGTATTTATTCATTATTTATAATAATATTACATGTGAACCATCTCTGTAACACCCCAGGTAAATAAAGAATATGACATTTTCATATTTATCCATATTTGTGAATAAAATATTAATATGACTTTAAAAAGGACGCTATGCTTGATGGCATACCCAACACGCAACAACGAGTTTCTAGGGAATCCTACGTTGCACTCTAATAATAAAATAATATTATTTTAAATGGAAGTTAACATGTAGCTGTTGTATTGGCGGGAATGGATAGAAATAACTAAAATATGATTATACATGTTTTTTTAAATGTTTTTACATTTATCCAATAAATGATAAAGGCTTAAAATACGGAAAGAATTCAATTTTAGGCTTTTATATCCTAATTTTCACTAATGGTTCACTTATCTCCATTTGATGGCGAACCGTCATTAAATATAGTTTTGTTCACTATTATACATTCTATTGGACCAAATAAAACTCTTCTTAAGAATCGGGACATCAAATTTTACTTTGTGTAAATTTTTGGTATATTTCCGATAAAGTTCATTTTTTAATGAATAGTGTACAATGTTGTATTTTAATTCAAAACCTATTTTTAATCTAATTTATTTATATTATTAGATTATCTTTTTAATTGGTTTTAATGTGAAATTAGAATATATTTTTACCATTAAATCAAATAGTGGTCGCTTGAATTAATTTCACCTTGAAATCAGACTTAAACTAGTGTCAATCTTTTGATACTTGTTGTTTCATAAAAACACGCTATTTGTCATGACAGCGGGAATTAATTATTAAATTAATTAATGTGACTTATATGTTTTGAATTTTTTTAAAATACACTTTATTTTTGAATTCATAATATCAAATATATCTTAGGGTGAATTTTTGGTTATTTTCTGAAAAACTTCAATTTTTGATGAATAGTGAAACCACTAAGTGGTACTTATAAAAACTGATTTTCCATTTAATTGAAATTTTGCGACCTTTGTGTTTTGAATTTAACAAATAAAACATACATGGTTGTCATTAAGAAGTAAAATGTGGTTCAATGGGATAAAAATAATTTTTTGGTGAATAGTAACTTATTAAGTTTTTAATCGCGATTAGAGGTAATTAGTGTAGTTTAAGGTAAAAATAATGTTGTAATAATATGAAATGAACTTCACACATGTCCTAACCTCATTGGATGTGTAATGGCCGACCAAGACAACCCATTTGTCAACTTGGGGACCCCATGAAGCCACTTTGGTTGGAAAATGACATTAATATCTTTTTATTTAAAGTTAAAGTAAAAATGACACAAACATCATATGTTTTACGAAGACAATTTTTACATGGGGTTATAAAGATCATATTTTTGATTATAAATAGTCATTGGAAATATAAAAAAATTTCCAACATCATAGTAATTTTTTTATAAATTTTTAACGTTACATAAATTAAATTATTAATGGCATCATGATGATACAGCGATGACCTCATTATTTAACGATTTAAAAAAATGGAAAGATAATGTAATGTCTAAAATATAAAAATGTCCATAACCTATTGGATGAGTGGATTTCTAACCCTTATCACCTTATCCTCGAAATAAATCAATGTGGGACCTCTTAAATCCGAATACCATTTTCAAATAAAGTAATATTTCTTTACATTACAAGAGTGACCCCTCCTCTCCTCTTATAAAAGGCCCCCACCTCTACCTCATTACCCACACTCCTCAAGCCTTTGGCTCGGCCAACCCATGTCCATTTACTCTGTACACATCCCTCTCCTCATCCTAGAGGATTCCCTTTGGGCAGAATCGTTTCAAAGGAAGCCTTTAGGCTCAAATCAAAAGGAGTTACACTTTTAAAAGTAATTCATTCTCTCATGTTCATTTGTTTTATTTTTCTTCTCCAACCCCATAAACTCTTTTTATTTACATCTATTGTAACAACACCGGTATCTTCAATATACTAGTATGTTGTTATAAGATTTATTCGAGCTACACTCTCACAAAAATACATCAAATGTTTAAAGAACATACGGTTTCCGTGGATGGCGAAATTCTGCCTCCCGAAACGATGATTGTTCAATACTCATTTAACACCTTAAAAGGTGGACATTATGATGTCACTATTTTTATATATGATATATAATATGTTTATTATTTCCTTAATCTTCTGTATTTTTAATTTATGTAATACCACTATTGTTTCCATTATTGGTAATCACGATATCTTTATTTTAGGAAGTGCGGACTACCGCCCCATCAAAATGATTTGATTCGTTAAATACCATATTTGGGCCGTATAAAGGATGGAACTATGATATTATATATGATATTATACTGGAATTATAATATACCTTTATATCATTATGATTCCATTCTATAAAATGTTAAATAGAAATGGAAGTAGCGTTCATGCGTACGTACGGCTTACCGTCTCCAAGAACGGTGCATTTCATTTCTTACCTCTAAATGATTATGTAATAGTATAAATGCATGAATGTACTGGATATATATGACATATATGATATCTACATCATGAATACCATTCTGGATATAATGGATACACGAAAAACATGTAATTATAAAGGGTTTATTTTTGACTCAAGTACCAATGATCGTTAAAATGACCGTTATTAACTTAAAAAATTACAAATTGTTCATAACATGGTAATAAGAGATATAAAAGAAATAATGAACTTTAAAAAGTTTCTTAAGAAAGTAGAAATTAACTCAAGTTTATTATTCAGGACGTTAAATAATGATCGAGTCAAGTCGGACCCGAGGTAAGGGATCCTACTCCTCTCTTTCTTTTTAAGTACACTCTTTTATGTCATTCCTTTTAAAGATCATCTTTATTGTTATTGAGATGTTTTTTTATATTAATCCTACTGTAATTTATATTTTCATGTGATGAGAGACTCTATTCTCTCTCATCAATCCATTTTTTGATGTTTTTTTGTGGCGCCGTTAGGCTGCCGAGTTTTCTTAAGGGATTTTTCATCTCACTTTTATTCCTGTGAGATTTATGCTACATTTGCCACAATTTCATTTGAGTGGTTTATGTACTGCCCATTATTACACTCCTTCTGTAATATAATTCCATTTATGGGTATTTACATATTCATTGTATGACACTTCTTTAATGGGGTGTATTTTCGAAAGTTACCCAAGTTGGTAAGGGAACCTTTCACCCTCCTCATTTTAAAAGACTTCGTTTGTTATGTCTTTTAA
Source organism: Viscum album (assembly GCA_963277665.1). Taxonomy (NCBI): domain Eukaryota; kingdom Viridiplantae; phylum Streptophyta; class Magnoliopsida; order Santalales; family Viscaceae; genus Viscum; species Viscum album. Next base: position 506,037,512 of record OY728121.1, read on the forward strand.
TTCAGATACTTTTATGTTGGGATATGTTCTTGTATAACCTGATTGATGTATATTTTATGTCCAAGTGTTGAGATTCCATTTTTATCTCTCATCATCTCATTTTCTGAATTTTTGAAGTGACACCGTTAGGTTATCGAATTTTACCAAGGGAACGTTTTAACCCAATTTCGATTTCGTTGGGTTGAACATGTAGTTATTGAATATGTCCTCCTTTGAATATGTGTGAATGGCCATTTATTGTTTTACACTTAATATCAAATTATAGTGGGTGTATTTATATTTATCACACATAATTTTGAGATTGATTTATCCTTAATTTAAGGATACCTTCTTTATAAGGGATTTCATCACATTTTACATCCATATTGAGACTTCATTGTTGTTATGAACCAATTCACTCTTATATGGTGTATATACTTTCCTTTGGTATATTATATCATGAATCCATTTATTCTAATGATATTATAAATTTCTGATTAAATTTTATTCCTCTATTATTGTATTCAAATGTCTCTAATTATGGTAAAAACCCTTTAACCAAAATATCACTTTAAATGTTTTAATGATTTGTTCTTATTAATATAAATGTTTTCAAAATGATTTTAAGGATTAATTTAAATGGATATTAATGGTTTAAAATGTTAAAATCTTCAAGGTGGTATGGGACACTTTGATTCAAAAATATCTTTATTAAATGTTTTCAATGGTTTTGGAAATGGTTTCTTTTTGAACGGATTCATTATTTCAATATATTAAAATGTTATATTGTGATCGAAATGAGGAAATGTTATGCTTCCTTTATGCATGTTTTATGTGATACGTTTATGTTATGGTTCTTGGGAATTGTTATGAAAACGGGTGGTTCTGTGATAAACTAAGGGCGGGTGAGCTCGATATAGCTCTCCAATGCATTGGGTAACGCGAAGGAGTGAAACGTTAAGGTTTCTCCGAAGAGATTTAGGGAATATACTGTGATGGGTATTCCAAACATAACCAAGAGGGTTACTCCCTACGTAAGAATGTTATGAATGCCTCAAGTTACCTTTATGTCATATGATTTCTATGATTTTATGAGGTATGTTAAAGTGCTTATGTTTTATTGGTAAAGAATGATTTCATTCTTATGTATACATGTACTCATGATTACTTTCCATATTTTTATATCCCTTACTGAGCTTTTAATGCTCATCCCAAGTTTTTGAAATGTTTTTCATAGGTGAAGGGAAAGTTACATGATGTGATGATAGTGTCAAGGATGTATCAAGAAAGAATCCATGTTTTATTTTAAATATGTTTCCGTTGATGGGAAGAATGAATATTGTCTTTTATGTAACCACTTTGTCTAAATGTGGAATGTAATGCACGTTTCATGATCTTATTCTCTAAAACTCTAAACCTGAAATGATCCTCAATGTGTAATATTGTAATAACTCAAGATTAAGTAAGGTTTAAGGCTGGGGACTTATAGTTGGTATCAAAGGTCGGTTGAGATAACTTTAGAGGTTAGGGTATTCTCTAAGCATAAGTGACATTACCATAATGGTTAGAATTTCAAAAAGAGTCCTAGTTTTAGATAAAGTGAATGAGTAAGTATATTTTAGTGTTTACATTCCTCATTAGTACATGATGGTTTTGTTTATATACTCACACTTACATTTCTGTTTTTAGTGAATGGATGAATCTAACAGGAACCAAAGAGACAATAGGTTTGAAGGAAACTGTGGTGGTTCTCTGATTAAGATACTAGATAAAATGGGGGATTCAATGATGAAACTCGTGGTTGTTCTAAACTAACTATCAAGGAGTAATGATCAACCACGTGAACCTTGGTATGTTCTATAATGCATCATGTACGAGATGACCAATCGATGTGGAAGTTCAGGTAATAATTATTAAGGTAACCATTAGGGTTTATATGATCCTTACTTTTTAGGTAATTATGGGTTACTCGATGATATGATGGAAAATGAAAGGAGTGAGATAAACTTGAGGTTAAAATATGTTATGATCATTTTTGAAGATTTTATCTCATTTTGGGGAATGTTTTAAGAATTATATAGTTTTGGAAAAAGGACAACACACAGACCATGTGACAACCTGTCGCGTCGGACAAAGCCGCGGGAATCGAACACACAACCAAACTGCGACTGGTATTTATCGCCTACCACTGGACTACGTGAAGTCCCTAGTTAGTTTGACTGATTCTTTCTATTTATATGATTTTATGAATTAAGAGTAAGTTGATTTTGGGTTATATATGAAAATTATTAACCTATCATGGAGGATATGTGATTAGGTTAATTACTTTTCAATACGAGACTTTAGGAGCAACTGATGTTGTTTGGAGATAAATGTTACGATTTAACTTGGTAGGCTATGTGACTAAATCCTTCAAATATTTGGATTTCAATCTTAATTTGGTTTAATTTTAAGAATTTTATGGACAAATGGTTCTCTTTGAACTTTGGGTTTTGTTGGACAAATTTTGGATATTAAGAATATATTTTATTTTTATAAATGGTTATCCTTTTCTGGATTATCTAATCTTGTATTAGCCTTTTTGGTTTTGGTTTTGGTTAAAGTATAAAGACATGGGAAGTATATAGTTCTCTTTTTTGGATTATGTGATTCTCTTAATGTTGATTATATTACTCTTAATTTGAGCAAGTCTTCCAAAATACTCACCTTTTGGAGAAAATATGAGTTTTTGAAAGGAATCTAATAAAATTTGAAAGTCAACATGATAAGTGATTATGTTTCCTTATGAATAAATTCCCCGATAAAAAGTATCTTAAAACAAAAATTTAATCTATTAACTTTTCCTACTGGGGAATAGAATACCGTTTAACCCATCACATGTTTGTGATTTTCTCATGGTTAACTTTCTTCTAAACATGTTTTCTATCACTCTCCATCAGAACATGACCCTTTTCTTTTTCTTCCATGTACATGTTTTCCTACACGGAATCCTATTATGGGTTAACTCGGGTGACCTTTGTACTTATCTTTCTTTATTTTAAATTGATTGTTTTACCGACTCTTCTTCCGATGTGGGACTTTCAAGGATGTTTCCATGCCCAATTTTAAAATTGCGAGGACGCAATTCCCAAAAGGGGGGAAGGATGTAACACCCCAGGTAAATAAAGAATATGACATTTTCATATTTATCCATATTTGTAAATAAAATATTAATATGACTTTAAAGGGGACGCTATGCTTGATGGCGTACCCAACACGCAACAATGAGTTTCTAGGAAATCTTACGTTGCACTCTAATAATAAAATAATATTATTTTAAATGGCAGTTAACATGTAGCCGTTGTATTGGCGGGAATGGATAGAAATAACTAAAATATGATTATACATGTTTTTTTAAATGTTTTTACATTTATCCAAAAAAAGATAAAGGCTTAAAATACGGAAAGAATTCAATTTTAGGCTTTTATACCCTAGTTTTCACTAATGGTTCACATATATCCTTTTGATGGTGAACCATCATTAAATATAGTTTTGTTCACACTTATACATTCTATTGGACCAAATAAAAATCTTCTTAAGAATCGGGACATCAAATTTTACTTTGTGTAAATTTTTGGTATTTTTCTGATAAAGTTCATTTTTTTAATGAATAGTGTAAAATGTTGTATTTTAAATCAAAAACTCTTTTTAATCTAGTTAATTTATATGATTATATTATCTTTTTAATTGGTTTTAAAGTGAAATTAGAATATATTTTTACCATTAAATCCAATAGTGGTCGTTGGAATTAATTTCACCTTGAAATCGGACTTAAACTAGTGTCAATCTTTTGATACTTATTGTTTCATAAAAACACGCTATTTGTCATGACAACGGGAATTAATTTTAAATTAATTAATGTGACTTATATGTTTTGAAATTTTTAAAATAGACTTCATTTTTGAATTCCGAATATCCAATATAGCTTAGGGTGAATTTTTGGCAATTTTCTGAAAAACTTCAATTTTTGATGAATAGTGAAACCACTAAGTGGTACTTATAAAAACTGATTTTCCGTTTAAATGATATTTTTCCACCTTTGTGTTTTGAATTTCAAAAATCTGACCTACATATTTGTCATTAAGAAGTAAATGTGGTTTAATAGGATAAAAATAATTTTTTGGTGAATAGTAACTTATTAAGTTTTTAATCGTGATTAGAGGTAATTAGTGTAGTTTAAGGTAAAAATAATGTTTTAATAATATGAAATGAACTTGACACATGTCCTAACCTCATTTGATGGGTAATGGCCGACCACGACAACCCATGGGTAAACTTGGGGACCCCATGAAGCCACTTTGGTTGGAAAATGACATTAATATATTTTTATTTAAAGTCAAAGTAAAAATGACACAAACAACATATGTTTTACGAAAAAAAATTTACATGGGGTTATAAAGATCAGAGTTTTGATTATAAATAGTCATTAAAAATCTAAAAATATTTCCTACATCATAGTATTTTTTTTTATAATTTTTAAATGTTAAATAAATTAAATTATTAATGACATCATGATGATGCAGCGATGACCTCATTATTTAACGATTTAAACAAAATGGAAAGATAATGTAATATTGAATATCTAAACATGTCCAAAACCTATTGGATGAGTGGATTTCGAACCCTTATCACCTTATCCTCGAAATACATCAATGTGGGACCTCTTAAATCCGAATACCATTTTCATATAAAGTAATATTTCTTTACTTTACAAGAGTGCCCTTCCTCCCCTCTTATAAAAGGCCCCCACATCTACCTCATTACCCACACTCCACAAGACTATGGCTCTGCCAAACCCTTCCCATTTACTCTGTCAACATCCCTCTCCTCATCCTAGAGGATTCACTTTGGGTAGAATCCTTTCAAAGGAAGCTTTTAGGATCAAATCAAAAGGAGTTACACTTTTAAAGGTAATCCATTCTCTCATGTTCATTTGTTTTATTTTGCTTCTCCAAGCCCCTAAACTCTTTTTATATACCACTTTTGTAACAAAACCAGTATCTTCAATATAATAGGATATTTTTATAATATTTATTCGAGCTACACTCTCACACAACTACATCAAATGGTTAAAGATCATACGGTTTCCGTGGATGGCGAAATTCTGCCTCCCGAAACGATGATTGTTCAATACTCATTTAACACCTTCAAAGGTGGCCATTATGATGTCACTATTTTTATATATGATATATAATATGTTTATTCTTTCCTTAAGCTTTTGTATTTTTCATTTATGGCATACCACTATTGTTTCCATTATGTGTAAACACGATATCTTCATTTTAGGAAGTGCGGACTACCGCCCCCTCAAAGTGATTTGATTCGTTAAATACCATATGTGGGACGTATAAAGGATGGAACTATGATATTATATATGATATTATACTGGAATTATAATACAACTTTATATCATTATGATTCCGTTCTATAAAATACTAAATAGAAATGGAAGTAGTGTTCATACGTACGTACGGCTTATAGTCTCCATGAACGGTGCATTTCATTTCTTACCTCTAAATGATTATGTAATATTATCAATGCATGCATTTACTGGATATATATGAAATATATGATATCTACATCATGAATACCATTCTGGATATAATGGATACACGAACAACTTGTAATTATAAAGGGTTTATTTTTGACTCAAGTACCAATGATCGTTAAAATGACCATTATTAACTTAAATAATTGCATAGCGTTCATAACATGGTAATAAGTGATATAAAAGGAATAATGAACTTGAAAAAGGTTCTTAATCAAGTAGAAATTAACTCATGTTTATTATTCATGATGTTATAGAATGATCGAGTCAAGTCGGACCCGAGGTAAGGGATCCTACTCCTCTCTTTCTTTTCAAGTACACTCTTTTATGTCATTACTTTTAAAGATCATCTATATTGTTATTGGGATGTTCTTTTATATTAATACTACTATAATTTCTATTTTCATGTGATTAGAGACCCTATTCTCTCTCATCAATCCATTTTTGGAAGTTTTTATGTGGCGCCATTAGGCTGCCGAGTTTTCATAATGGATTTTTCATCTCACTTTTATTCCTGGGAGATTTATGCTACATTTGCCACAATTTCATTTGAGTGGTTTATGTACTGCCCATTATTACACTCCTTATGTAATATAATTCCATTTATGGGTATTTACATATTCATTGTATGACACTTCTTTAATGGGGTGTACTTTTCGAAACTTACCCAAGTCGGTAAGGGAACCTTTCACCCTCCTCATTTTAAAAGACTTCGTTTGTTATGTCTTTCAATTCACATAATATTATGTTGGGATATGTTCTTCTATAACCATATTGATGTAAATTTTATTTCCAAGTGATGAGATTCCATTTTTATCTCTCATCATCTCATTTTCTGAATTTTTGAAGTGACGACGTTAGGCTGTCGAATTTTACCAAGGGAACGTTTTAACCCAATTTCGATTTCGTTGGGTTGAACATGTAGTTATTGAATATGTCCTCCTTTAAATATGTGTGAATGGACTTTTATTGTTTTACACTTAATATCCAATTATATTGGGTGTATTTATATTTTTCACACATCATTTTGAAATTGATTTATCCTTAATTTAAGGATACCTTCTTTATAAGGGATTTCATCACATTTTACATCCCTATTGAGACTTCATTGTTGTTATGCACCAATTCACTCTTATATGGTGTATATACTGTCCTTTGGAATATTATATCATGAATCCATTTATTCTCATGATATTATAAAGTTATGATTAAATGTTATTCCTCAATTATTGTATTCAAGTGTCACTATTTTTGGTAAAAACCTGTTAACCAAAATATCGCTTTAAATGTTTTAATGATTTGTTCTTATTAATATCCATGTTTTCAAAATGGTTTAAGGATTTATTTATATGGATATTAATGGTTTAAAATGTTAGAAGCTTCAAGGTGGTATGAGACACTTTGATTCAAAAATCTCTTTATTAAATGTTTTCAATGGTTTTGGAAATGGTTTCTTTTTGAACGGATTCATTATTTCAATATACTAAAATGTTATATTGTGATTGAAATGTGGAAATTTTATGCTTCCTTTATGAATTTTTAATGTGAAATGTTTATGTTATGGTTCTTGGTCATTGTTATGAAAACGGGTGGTTCCGTGATAAACTATTGGCGGGTGAGCCCGATATAGCTCTCCAATGCATTGGGAAATGCGAAGGAGTGAAACGTTAAGGTTTCTCCGAAGATATTTAGGGAATATATTGTGATGGGTATTCCAAACGTAACCAAGAGGGTTACTCCCTACGTAAGAATGTTGTGAATTCCTCATGTTACCTTTATGTCATATGATTTCTATGATTTTATGAGGTATGTTAAGGTGCTTATGTTTTATGGGTAAAGTATGATTTCATTCTTATGTATACATGTACTTATGATTCATTTCCTTATTTTTATATCCCTTACTGAGCTTTTTATTCTCATCCCATGTTTTTGAAATGTTTTTCACAGGTCAAGGGAAAGGTACATTATGTGATGATAGTGTCAAGGATGTGTCAAGAAAGAATCCATGTTTTATTTTAAATATGTTTCCGTTGATGGGAAGAATGAATACTGCCTTTTATGTAACCACTTTGTCTAAATGTGGAATGTAATGCAAGTTTCATGATCTAATTCTCTAAAACTCTAAACCTGAAAAGATCCTCAATGTGTAATCTTGTAATAACTCATGATTAAGTAAGGTTTAAGGCTGGGGCCTTATAATCTCATAATCATCCATTTGTCAGGGAAGGGTCATGTTGGGTTCTTTTAAAAAAAATCTCTAATAATACTATATGATAATGTCCCAATGAAGTTAAAAACATATATACTGGTATAATAATATATAAATATAAAAATTATATTTTTTAATTTTCATAATAATATACCAACATATAATTAAATAGTTATGAATTTACATTTAGGTTATAGTGGAAAAAACAAGATCAACAATGATTTTATCATCCTACTTTATAACTAGAACTGACATGAAATGAAATAGAAAAATTTATAAGTATAATCTATCATCTATTCTATTACCTTTAATTATATTGGAATTGCACAAATTTTAAAATTTTAAAATAAAAACACCACTTTTATTATGTTATTTGAATATTATACAAATTTTCTACACCAAGTGACCAAAATATGTAAAAACTAAATAATATTTACTGGTATAAAATAATTATATATAATGTGTATAAATGTATAATATTATAAAATTTTTTTGGTATGTATTTATTAAACATGTATTAATAATTTAAGATTTCTTTTGATTGGGAAGGGAGAATTAGGATTGAGGTAAGGGATTCTGTTTCAAATTCGTATATTTGAGACATGTTTGTTATTATCAACACGATTTGATTTATATGCAGTACATACTATATAAATTAGTGATAAAATCATTAATTATATTTTAATATTGATAATCTATATTGAATAAAAATTATTCTATTTCACTATGGTTTTATTAATGTGTTACTATAACATAATGAGTTAAAAAATTATTATGATTGATAGCTTACATGATTCGCCACATTGAGCATAAGCAAAAAACTCAATATTATTATTTTAATTTTACCATTGTAACATATATGCTAGAATTTTGGTAATAAAAAATATTAATATAATTATGAAACTGTAGTTCACACAAGTATAATTATTTTTTGAACTAATTAATTAAAAATCACTATATATTTTTTTTAAAATAAAAGGAATTTGTTTTTTAAAATATTATTGAAATTTACAAAACTGTGTTCTATATGAATAAATAATCATATAACTAATTTTGGATTATATTAATGTTATATATATATATATATATATTAAATATTAAATATAATGTTTAGAATTAATCTTATTTGTTTTCTATACATGGTTTATGAACAACTCTATAATTATCCATGAAATATATATTTGTCAAAAAAACTGTTTTACCACCTTTTATGGAGGAATAGTATTTAATATATTTTTTTCACACTTATATAAACTGTATTTGAAAAATAAATTCTATATTTATCATTAATATAAAAAATTACTTTTTTTGATATTATGGTACTTTTTTGATCAATTTCATAATTTCATTAATATTGAAAACATGTTATATTGTTAATGAGAAACATTTTTTTATACATAATATATAGTGTTAAATTATATTTTTAATTAATTTTATTTTATAATTATAAAAATATATTTTCATTTAATCCAAATAAGGTCATTGAAATCTATTTTATGTTAAATTTGGAAATAAAAATATTTTAGTATTTTTAATGCTTTTACATTAAAAACATGTATTCTCGATTCATTAATAAGAATAATTTAAAAAAAATTGAAAATTGTGATATATGTAATATGAAATAATTATTACATATTTTTAACAATATGGTCATTATTATGTAATTTGGACCCTATTATTTTTCTTTAATATGAATAATTACTTTAGTCAATTTTATTACAATATTTAAGGGTTAATCAGGTAATTAATGTTAAAATTAATATTTTGAATATTATAAAATTTCTCATAACACTTGTAATTATTATAGATTATGAATTATATTTGAAAAAATGAATTATTGTGCTGATTTAGTGAGCTATTGGAGCCATATGGATGAATTCAAGTAATTTATCATATTTTCTTTATAGAAAAATCAAATTTCATCAAAAAACATTAGAGAGAGATAATATTTTTATATTTTCTTATAGAGAGGATATGATTGACTAAAAATTATTTTATGATACATAAAATATTTATATTAATCATTATAATTTATTTATAATATTTCGTTGAGAAATAATTACATTAAAGGATTACATAATAATATCACATTATTTACTTACTTAATAAAAATATCAAATAAATGATATTAAAATATTACAATAAATATATAATTAGACAATTATTATTATAAATAAATTTTATAGATTCCACTAAAATTTTATTTATGTATGTAAATAGTCGATTTCAAGATATCATCTTGTTATGATTTTTTAATGAAGTAAAGTAATGAATAGTTTGAATATTGACATTAATGAATATTTAAAATAAACATTCACTTAGTAAATGATATAAAACATATAACACTTTTATAATTGGAAAAATTATTGTTATATGGAATAAAATAAAATAAATGGATCATATATTTTTCATTTGGTACTTTATTTTAATTATATTAACCATCAATGTGTAAATTACATGATATTATGGTAAGAGTTAATAGAATTAAATCAGGGTTAAACAAAAAATACATGGATTAATAAAATAATGAAAACATTTAAAATTTTCATTGGATGAATTTATTAGGACCAATATGAAAATTATATTAAATAAATGTTTTGATTAATTCCAATAGTGAACCTCCCATATCATATAAAAGGAAATATGTTCCTATCTTTTATTAACACTTAATAAATTATTTATTTTCACAATGATTCTCAAAAATACATTTCTATAAACACTCCCAACATTTTTGATATCTTAATTTATGATGAATACCATCCTTAGTGTTCATACAATGTAATGAAATGAAGGATTTCTAAAAATGAGTTATCATTTTTATCAACTTCTTCTATTTTATTTCTTCTTCCAATTCATTCCAATAATATTTAACCTTGATAAAATAATAAATACAATATCATAAATAAACTGGTTTGTTATTATGTTTGTTTCATTATCTATGTTTGTCTCCATATACATAAAATGGGAACAGAATTTAATGTTCTTGTGTAAAATAGACTACCACCTTTTAGTCCAATATTTTTCATTTTTAACCTCCTTTTACCAGGATTGGTTATAATTATGGAATTAATGTTTATGTATGTTACTAAGGACATATTTGGGGTTATAAAATAGTAATTAATCACTCATTTTTTACCTTTCCATGAACAAAATAATTATAATGTTTTTCATGCTTACATATGAAGTATCTTCTACAGGAAGCGATGTGATTAATTTTTCATCACCACTATAAATGGATGATATATATATATATTTAAATAATTGAGATGATAATAATTACATAATTATTATTATTAACAGTTACAATAATACAAACCTAATTTCATAATAATCATTGACAATTGAAAACGTTAGTCATGCATACATATAACTTATAGTCTCAATTATTGTAATGCATTTTATTTTTCTTATCCATATTTAATGGATTGATTTAAAATTATAATTTAAATAAAAATTTTATTATTATATCACGAATATTAATCGTTTAATGATTTGATAATTAAACATTTACTATATATAATATATCAATATCATTTTACACTCGAGTATCGATTATCATCAAAACATCTCCCTAGAGAGTAAATAATTTATTAATATTTAAAAAAATGTTAACAAGTGATATAAAATGAGTCATTATCTATAAAATCGATCAATATCAAGTACAAAATAACCAAAATTTTATTTTCTAGGAATATAAATAATTTTTGTGATTAGTTGGACGCACGGTAAGTGACTTTTTATTTTAATAAATCACATTTTAAATGTATTGAATAAATATTTTCTAAATAATTATCATTCAAGTTTGTGTTTTTAAAAATATTTTTATGATTTAGTTCATATAGAAATGATAGTTTTATAATATAATTTTTTTAGTTTCTATCATATTATTCACAAAAGATTTTTTTAAATATTTATGTAAGGGAATTTAATATAAAACCATTATTTTTAAGTTAGAATTTAATTTTTTTACAAAAATTCAAATGGAATGTTTTATTTGTACATTTATGGAATGAAAAATTTATCCCTATTTGATGAGGATTTATTATATTAATGTTTTCCATAATTATTTTTTCATAATCTATTATTAATATAATGATTTAATTATTATACACAAGTTTTCAATAAATTTAAATTTATTTTTAAATGAAATTGGTATTATGATATATGAATGTTTATATCTCATGGGATTGAAAATAAATTAAAGGGTTTAAATCATGATATGTACCATGGAATCATTTAATTATGGTTTTATACCATTATAGATAAATATATGATGTCTTCAACCCCAATATATCTCATGACATGATGGGTCGATCCCCATTATAGCACTACATATGAAAGGTGATAACCATTATGTTTTTCCAATGATTGGGAAATTTAGAGATGGAAGTAAAAAATTTGATTATTCAATTTTTAAGTTTGAATGTATGACTGATATGGTAATTAAATCTGGGAGAAGAAACATTATTTATATATACATGCTAAAAAAATTTTATGATTAATAATTTTTAATGGGTTTCCATGTTTTTATGTGATATATGATTAATTATCTTTGTGTACGTTTATAGATTATTTTCCAACCCATGTTTTATAATTTGGATGATTTTTCATAAATAAAATAAGTTTTTTAATGATATTTATGTTATAGGAATTTTTTTTACAGATTATAAGTGTCCACTTATATTGTATGAGATTACATTATAAGAGTTTCTCATAATTATATATAACTCGAAACATAGAAGATCCTCTAATGTGTTATCTAGGTCAAGAACACTATAATATATAATGTTAATGAACAGGTCCATAGATTAACTTATACAATAAAATATTTATTGGTTTCAATTTGCTATTTAAAGACATGGTATATGTTATGAATCATTTTTCATTTTTATAGAGTTTTATTAGTTTAATATAAAATCATATTTTTATTCCATTTTTCTATTAATTCCAATGATAAACTAAAAAAACTAAAGATATTTTCTTTTGATTACTTTTGTCTAATGTAAACCCCAAGCATAATCATGTGTGGTAACTGAGTTTAGTTTATTAATATATTATCTATCCCATGAACTTTAATGTATATATAATTATAAAATATGGTTTTATAATGGGTGAATATTCAATTTTTTACAGTTTTACTACACAAAACCCTTTGAATATCATTCATGATTCATAGATATGGTTTCATATAATGGATATTAGTTGCTGAAGTTTCCCTCAATGGGTAATAATGTTTTATCATGAATATATTCCATCCACTATTCACTTCTTCCTCAATAATATTTTATTACTATATAATCTAAAATTTAATTTTTGAAAATTTATTATTAATAAAAATAAGTAATATTTCCATTATTATATTTTTTATTTTTGACAATATTTTTTAAAAAATATTAAAAAACATATTTGTTAAATTCCTACATTTTTCGGTTTTATCTATATTTTTCCATGATAATGTTTTTAGATTTTAATTGTTCTATCATAGATATTAATCTCATAAGTAATTTTTTGAATGGATTTTAAGCTATCATATAAAAATTTAATTTGTTAAGTGACATTAAATTTTATATTTTTTGAAAATATTTAATATTATTTCTATAATATATTCTATTATTTCAATTATATTTCCGTTATCATTTTAAAAAGGATTATTCTTGTTGGGGTATGTGTTTCCTAGTTTATCCTCAATATATATATGTTATTTTCTTGGTTTTAAACTCATGGTATCATGTTATTATATTTTTATGATGAAATTAAAATATTTTTTATGATTGTTTATCGATTTATGTTGACACCCTTCCATGTTTCCATTTTTTAGAGTTGTGTAATGTTCTTTTCCAATTATCCAAATTTTTTTCCAGATTGGCTATGATCATTTTTTTGTTTTATTGAACTGGGGAATGTATTTTCATTTTTTGTATTTTTATTTCATTATTAATTATAGTGTAATTGTTGAATATGTATTGTTTATCCACCCCCATATTATTTTTAGATGGGTTGTGTGCATGTTATCTTGTTTATTTAGAAGGGGAAAATTGTTTACATTATGTTTTTTTATTCCTATATTTTTTATTATGGGAATGTAGAGTATGTATTGAATAATAATTACATCAATCATTATGTAGGGTAAAAATAATTTTACATATTTTATTGATATGTGGAAAATTATTTATATTCTACATGATTATTATTTCCTAATATCGTTTTATTACCTATTGTAAGTCTATATCATTCATTAAACAAATAAAACGTTTTTTATTCCACAATAGGTCACATATGTAAAGGTAAAAAATTTCTTATTGAGACTTTTGGTGAATGCATTTTTCATTTTTAAAATATACATTGGTGTATAATTATTTTTAAACATACTAAATTGATAGGTCTTGTGAGTAAAAATATTGTGGGATTTGGTGTATTTCTCTCCCCATAATAGGATAATGTCTTTGAACAAGGACCCAAAAGACGATTTTTTTCAAAATTATGAAATCCATTTGTTTGAGATCAACATTTTTGATATCCTTATTTTTATTTATTTCCATGATTATATAATACTCTCATATTCTTCTTAATTGTGGCTTCATATTGTTTACTAATTCATTTTATTATATTAATGACAATATTATTCGACTATGTCATTTTTTATATGTTTTGTTACAAAATTTCTCTGAACCCATCAATATTATTCTAATACCATCATTATAAATAAATTTAGTACGTGTGCCTTTTTTATTATGATACCAGATGTAGAAGAATTAATTAGAGATGCTGTATATTTATCATAAAATTAGTAGTATCGTTCATATAGAGGAAAAATTATCATTAGTTGATTAAAAATTTTGATTTATAATTTCAAATCATTTTAAAATACATTGTGGAATCAAACACGAATTAATATATCATTAAAAAGAGATTCAATAATCATTATTATATATAATTTTTTAATAGTATTAGTTTAAAGAGACAAATATGAAATAATTTAAATAATGTTCGAATAAAAATAAATTATAAAAAGTTAAAATTAGTGATTCATTAGATACATCATATTTGTATGTAGTTTCATAATTCACATAATATTCCACTCATAATATATTTGTATCTATTTTTTATAGTATTTAAATAAAATTGGATAAAAAATAAAGGGGATAAAGTTATGTAACATTAAACCACTATGTCATCTAATTGATAAATTTAGAATAATTAAACTTTAGAAAATATAATTATTTTTAAATTTTTATTTAAATAGAGATATTTCTAGTCCTAGATAACGTAGTGTGATTTTTATATTATGGAAATTAAATTTTAACTATATATGTTATTCCCATTATTGTCTGATATTTTTTGATTACATTATTGAATCTACTAAATGTTATGACAATTATATAAAACATAGAAGGATTGTTTATCAATTGTTAACATTAAATGTGGTGGAAAATTTATTTAACTTTCTAATAACGTCGAATGTTCTTTTAATGATATTGTTATATATATTTAGATCAAATTTTACAGAATATTGAATTAATGTAAGGATAAAACATATTTTTAATATACACTTCTTTTGAGATAATAACTATATGTTTGATTTTTAGGATGTATGAATTATAGTTCTGGTACTCTTGTTATATCTAATTGTCTGTTTGTTTGTAAGATTCTTGGGTTTTTTATGATTATGATATATATCGTCTATTATGTGACCCTATGAACTAGAGTTCAATTACATATTATTAATTATGTTGGATTCATTTTAGTTAGAATATAATGAATTACTAGGGATTTTTTACTATGTTTTTAAGGTTTATTTGTGAATATTAAATTTAGGAGAATTTATGTAAGGGTTTGATAATAGTTAGGTATAAGATTTTATGACTAAAAATATTTCATTAAGTTATATAAGTGAAATTAAATATCCTAAAATATTAATGTAGATGTCATGTTAGATATAATAATACAATATATGGATATATTAATAATACCCTCAATAAAATTATTCAATGAGTTATAGTTAACATTTTAAGGACAGAATTTATTTTATAGGGATAATGTACCAATCAGTGATTTTAATATCTAACCTCTATTTTGAAGTCAATCAGTTAGATAACATGATCCACACACAATATTGAACTCAAATAAAAAATTGATATATAAGATAAAATTTAAAAAAATTAGTATGATCATTAAAACCTAGATATAGAATTTTTTAGATAACAGGATTACTTGCTTTATAAAATATATTGACATTAAAGATACAAGATAATTTTAATAGAAATGAAATTTATTTAATTAACCTAAAAGTTTTAATCAAATATTTAATTATTTAATAGTATATTTTTCTATGAATTTTTTCTTTATGATATATGATTTTTAATTTAAATAATTTTTTTCCTATGGATATAAATTAATGTTCAAAATTATTAATTTTTTAATATACATTAAATTTTGAAATGATACGAAATAAGAATAATTATAACTATAACTCAAAAATAATATTTTGTAAAATAAATTATTTATATTTATATTTTATTATTTTAATCCAAAATTGAGTTTATATATTATAAAATTTGAATTTAAAAAAATGTAAGTATTTTATGAATTATTCTTATTAAAATTAACGATGTATGATTTTTTTACATTTTCAGTTATATTTTTTTTAGTATATGTTTTTTTGAAACATTTAATTCCTTAGAATTTATAGGTAAGAAATAATCACCTTAATGATTTTAGATGAAAGAAATTTAAAAAATTGATTTATTTAATCAAATAATGAATTTCATAATCATTATTTGTCTTATAGATTCTTTTTTTAAAATATTTATAAATCATTAAACAATAAATTTAATAAAAAATTGAATAATTCATTATAATAATAAATTTTAAGTGATATGTTTTCCATTAATGCCCTTAAATCCAAATAAAATAAATATTTTTTAAAAATTCAAAAAACATCATTTTAATCAATATCCAAGATAATGTTATGTTATTTATTTATTTAATGTTTCAAAATATTATTTCTCTCAAACATATTTTCACTTGGAGAAGTGAATTTATATAAAAATTGACATATCAATTCTATATAAATTTTATTTGATAAGACAAATTTTAAATTTTAAATTATTATGGAATTTTTTTTAAATGGTTATTCATAACTGTTTTCATCATATTTTATTAATATGGTTTGAAATTAAATTTCATGATTGAAGTTAATTATAGTGAATGATGAATTAATAAAATGACATAAAACACGCATTATTTTATCAAAATGGAAGTGATAAGGTCATTTTAGAAGCAAAACCACTATCTCCTTCTTTTATTTCAATTTTATCCATTGAAAATTGAAAATTAACATTACTTAATTTAAGCTATAATGGTTACTCATAAAGCTACCCATTTTATAACTAGTAAAAATGACGAGTCTCTAAAACATAAAAATAAAATACCCAATGATTTATTTAGTTATAATCATCCACATTACTTATTCTATACCCATATCTAATGTTTAGAATCTTATGGTCATCATTTTTTTTGCAAAAGTATCTCAATTCCTTATAGAATTCCATGAAATGTACATGTCCCCTATATGAGTATTATAATCTTCATAATTTTGGTTCTTAATATTCATCATTAAAATTAACTGTCTTCATACTTATATAATGATATTATTATAATATATATACTATATTGTTAATATATTAGGAATATTAAATTTATCAATTCATCTATCCAATCCATTAAAAATTTCATTTGTGTGTATGTCCTATTTAATCACACCAAGAGAACTGAAAATAATTTTTCATGAACAACCATATATTTTGATTCCAAGAATTATTAAAAGTATAAATAAAATTATTATGTATAAAATAATTTTATGGTTTATAAAATTTTTGAACTTGTTATTTATATGAAAAACAAAATATTACCTTTAATTTAATTATATAGAATGGTCAAACTATGTGCTAAATGATCTCTTTATACTATGTGATATTTTTAGGAAAATTATATTCCATTTTTAATTATTTAAAATATGTATATATAACACTAATAAACAGTATTTATGTTCAATATTATTCTTGGTTTATGGTATTACAACTAAACTATCTCTTAAACATCAACTACTCAAGGTATTTTTATGTTTATTTCAGTTTATAGATCTACATGAATTGTATAATAAATTTATGTAATATATGAGCATGAAACATATTTTATGGTCAATTTTTAAAAATATGTTTACATTTTTCATTGTATGGCTATATCAATTTTTAACAACATAATTATGAAATCAAATTTTTTTTGTCAAGAATTAAAAAAACATAATCATAGGTGATTTCATCATGATAGAACATAATAAAAAAATGAACTAAACGGAAATTATACCCTTTAAAAATTAGAGTACCACCTATTAAAATTATTTTAGTTATATTTTTTTTCCATGTAACAAGAATTAATTCCAAAAACATTTTAATTAAACTATTTAATAATTATAAATATTAGATGCACAAAATGATTAAAATATTATACAACTATCTAAAATTTACACTTATAAGATTGTTATAATTTAGAATTATAAATTTTTTTATATATTATCATTGGTTTTTTTTATTTATTTAACAAAATAAATTTAAATTTTTTAGTATATTTGTTGAAATTACCAAGTTAATTGTGATTGAGGTTTGGTTTTTTCTGAAATCCCCCACTCTCATAAATATTTGATGTTATGTACAAAATTTCATTTTTTTAGTTTATATAGTACCAATTTAAGGTATCATATTAGTAATTTAATTTTAATTATTAGTATTTTACATTCAATTATATTCCAACTATTTCAAAGTGTTTTGATTAAAATGGAACTCTTCCTAGATGGGATTTATTGGACTCATTTCTGATTATTTTAGACATATTAAATGTTTTTCACAATTTGTATATTGTATAGTGTTGTACTAATTTATTATAACAAACATTTATTGTATTATATTTCATTGTAATTAATGTACAATATAATCAATTATAAAATCTTTTAATCATCATGTTTTTACTCAATTGTTTCCCCATTCATAAGAGTTTAAAATAACATAAATTTTGTTCAATGAGACGTTATCATTCAAAATATATTATATAATGGTTAAATTATTGTCCATAATTTTATAAGTTTTTTTATTATTTAAATTTAAAAAACATGTAACCCTTTTTATTGGATCATTTGATCATGTATTTTTCCCTCAAAAGTGATTTTGGTAGGTCATGTCTCTTTAGTTGAGTTAAAATGTTTTTTCATTAACATATTCTTTATATTAATGGGTTATTAAATGATAATATTTTTTGATATCATAATTGAAAATTATATTTTTTATCATTAATTTATTATGAAAATAATTGTTTCTATCTTAATTTAATTTTCATTTTAAATAGTTCTATTTCAGAAATAATAAAAATGGGTTTTCCTTTCATACTAAACTATCTCACCATCCTCTCATGATATGTTCATTATTAAATTTATTTCTATTTAAGGAACCATTATTAGATATTATTATTATATCTAAATTTTTTCAATGTCGTTCACATTACCAATTAAATATTTACATTTCAAATTGATAAATTAATATATATTTTACTTCAATGATAAAAAAATGTTTTCAAAAATATCGTTTCTGATGTTATTTACATTTCCCTTATCATTATGAACAATAATTTTCCTAATATGGATTATGATTGATTTTTAATAAACTTATATTTCTATATGTGTTAATTTTTTTTATTTCAAATTTCATATAAAACTAATAAATTTCTATGATATAATTCAATGATTTCTTTTATATGGGTTTATTTCATTTTTTTAAAACACCACTATCGGTTTCCATTGTTGCACTAGGGGTATTTTTTACAAACATTAATCAACTTCATTTAGAATATCTGTTATCATTGAATCCCATTTATTTACATGTAGAATGTTATTTTCATTTTACATTATCTATTCCTTATGGTATGACTATTAAAAAATTATATATATTATTTAATAAATCATTTTCTTTATCAATATGGGTTACTGTAATGTCATGTAGCAGGTGCCACAAGATGCCACCCCAAGCTGGTTTTCCACATGATCTCAAGTGTGGCTCCCCGTACACAATAGGCATCAAACTAGTAGTGAGGGTCTAGTAGGTTATTCATGGGGAGACTATATCATCATTTATCAGAGTAAAACACCATCTAAATTTAATAAACAAACATGGATGTATATAGACCCAGAAAAATACTTATGTGACAAGATAACCAAATAGAAATGAAAAAACTCAACAGAATTGGAAATAATGCAATGAAAATTTAAGTGTTATGTATCTATATTGAAACATTTGGAAAATACAATATTACACCCCATGTGGGTCCTAAACCATGTATGGTCACCTTATCCAATCTCAGTCCCAAATCAAAAATCCACACTAATTCCTTTTCCCTTATCTTGTCCTATAACTATATAAACAACCTCGTACTGATCAGTCAGACATAGTAGGGTGTGTGTACAACTCAGTAGGTCCCAAACAATGGTTTTTAAAAAAAAATTAGCCAAAATATCATGTATGAACTTCTATAGAAATATGTATAATTCATAAATAAGGAGTTATTACATTATTATTTATTCATATCGAATTAAATTATCTCTACGATTATTAATAATACACATACACCAATATAAACATCATCTTATACCGAAGCCTAATGCATCACATAGGTAATGTGATATCATAATGCCAACATGTAGATGGAGCATGAAGTATTAAATGGTTCTATGATATTTAAATACCTCATTCGACTCATGTCGGAGTTCAATATATTCTCATGTGAGGCCATAACATAGTGTTCCATTATATCCATTCATTAATTTAACAATTTTATACTATATTTCCAATTTTCACATTATAAAAAATATAACTAAGATAACTATGTTACTATACACACACATTAATAGAAATTTCATGTTCACATTCATAGTACTCATAAGTAAGATAATGATGTTACCATGCTTTCCCCTCTATATAATAACCATATTCCCATTCTCTTTACTCATAGATATAATTACCATGTTTCCATGTATACTTCTCAATTTAGAATGACCATGTTCCCATTCCATCATATATAATTAACTAATTATTAATTATCCATATCAATACCATTAGTAATCCAACAATAAGTTAAATACATCAAACTCATTAGTTAAAAAAATAACTAAATTCAACAATCACATTTTTTTAATTTATAATTAGTTTAACCAAAATCACAATACATATTACATAATTAATTTTCCAAAAAAAATATCTCATAATAAATATAAACTCTTCATAATAAATCCCATAATTTATTATCTAGATCATTATCTCAAAATAAAAAATTAAATAACAATAAATTTTATAAACATAACAAATTATATATCTCTTCATAATTTATCTCTATGACAATCCCTAAATCTTGAAATCAACAAACCAAATTAAATATCTAATTAGAAATCCCATTATTCTCATGATTAATTCTATAATATATCATTTAATTAAAAAATTATTCAATAAAAGAATTTTTCAACCTATTTAACCTAAGTTAAGAAGATCAGTTGCTATAGGTTGCTAGAAATTATGATTTTTTCATATACATATCGAACCAACAACTATGGGAATTAAATTTTTGATGACCTACCTAATTTTGTTGATGGATGTTCCCTCAATGGAAATTCACATATTTCGAGTAGCACAACGTTATAGATCTATGATCCGGATCTAAATCATTAAATCATGATCAATTGCATCATGATCATATAAATTTAGATCTAGATCTACCATCTTAGATGTAGATATCACCGATTAGGATTATATCTAATGAAACAGTTAATAATTCCTCAAAAAGAGCATGTATATAGAGATGATAGGAATCAAGATTAGATCCACAAACCATGAGATGAGAAGATCTTCTATTGGGGCGTCAAATCTTAATAAATGGTGGTCATAAGACCTTATAATCCCTCCAAAATGCTTTAGGATCACCCAAAATCAGCATGTTTTGAGACAAGGTCGAATAATAGGTGTTTTGTGGGATCAAGATATTTTTAAACTAATTCTCCAGAGAAAAGAAAATATGTTCAAGGATTCCATGGTGGGGGTCATGGTTAAGAAACACTATCCACTAGCTATGCATACCTTATAATTAGGGGGTTTCACACATTCATGGGTTTTTGATTAATGGTTTGTCACACCTTGATATAATGTTGTGATCCTCATTGCATGCATTCACACAATTAGCTGGCATGGAATAATGATTTACCCTAACCATGTGCCAACCATGAACAAACCCATTTTGTAAATTATTCATATATAATCAACATAAACACACCAAAAGTTATAAATCTAATCAACGGTCCATCTATAATAATGAAAAGTAACTGAAATCGTGGGTGATATAAATCTAGATAATTTTTGGACCATACAATATCCCCACGTTATTACAATTCATCCATGATCTGAACATCCAAGCCTTTATAAGATTCGTATCCAAAAAATATAAGGATGCTTGGACCTTATATATGCCTCCCTTTCCCATGTTTCCTCTTGCACAAATCCATATTTCTATAACAGATGAACTATAGGCATGGTCTATCCCTGGAACACTTTATCACTTTAATCTAACGAACATATCAGATACTTCTCAAATGATACATCTATTTCAAGGTAAACCTCATACACCTCAATCGCATGAGAAGGTTTGGGGTTATACAATTAATATTGTGATACATATAATACAACATGCATAACGTTGTAACTATTTGGATCATCCAATTGGTACTCCACTAGAACAATTTTGCATTCTATGTAAAATTGTTCAAAAAAACAGAGGCGCCAACATTGCGTTCACTCGTATCTTGTGGTGACCCATCCTAGGAAACACTCGAATGAATATATGGTCACATTATATAAAAACAATGTGTAATCTCCATATGAAATAATTTGTCTTCTATCTACTAGGAGTCATATCTATATGTTTCTGAATTACCAATATGTTCTCTAATGTATTTTGTATGAGACTCAGTCCCAACAACTTTCACACTCCATCCTCCATCAAGCATAGCAGTGATCTACATTGCCTAATATAATTTTCCTCAGATGGTGCAATTTGTATAGTTTCTTGATGAATACAATTATAAGAGAAATATACTAAACTTTAGTGCTTTTCCCAAGATCCACTAAAGTCAATCAAACATGCTCATAGAATATCCTCAAGCACCTGTATAGTACTTTCAAACTACCCATCATTTTTTTTGTAATCCTTACTCAATAAAAACTCATGTCCCAAATTCATTATAAATGAACTTCCAAAGTCATGATGTAATGTATAAATCCTGATCTAAAACTATAACAATTCGATCTCATTGATGACATACTGTCTCCTGAACACAATTTTCTCTCAACCATACTACTGTAAATGTTTCCCATATAAATTTTTAAAGAACAACATCTTTTATTTGATCCATAATGAACCTAGTTGTGACATTCTTCCTAAAAATTATCAGGTATATAAAAAACCATGGTCACGTAATCCAACATCCATTATGGGATGGGAACGACTATTGAAAATATCCATCTCATTGATTATCTGACATCATCTAATGATATGTGAAGATTCATCTCACAAACACTGATATCTCATTTTTCATGCATATCCACAATAACAATTCTCATAGTTCATAGAAAATTTTGGTTACACATGGATGAATAGCCCAATCAAATGCATGCAATTCCAAAATGATATAATCATTAATAGTTGTAGGTATCTCTACTCAATTCTTCACATAGATGATCTCATAATCATCATTAAATAGTCCAAAGATGTCTCCCAACAATAAATTCATTCCCTCAAGGTTAACCATTCCAAATCCTCATAATATATATCCTAGATCTGTCTTAAAAGCATATAATACATAACAATAGAAAACAGTTTCATCTGCTCTAGACTCTCCTAAACCTATACATCCATTTCATCCATTCAGGTCCTCATCTTCCATTCTACACTCGACTCCTAAACCATTTGAGTATGATTTTTCCAACTCAACGAATCAACCACACTATTTCCCTTCATGGGAATATATGTTAGTTCAAAATTAAGATAATTATTATACTCCACCCATCAATGATTTTGGAGAGTCAAATCATGCAGGCTAAATATATAACTTAAGTTTATGTTATCATTATAAACTATAAACATTTATCAAAAAAAATTACTTCCACCAACACTGATGATTATAAACCACTACTGTCAACTTGATGTTTTGTGTATAGATATTATTGTCCTATGAAATCAGCTGGTGAGGTCCATATTCCACAACTAGATCACCCAAAATTACCACAACTCCATGTCTTATCCAACATTCTTCAAAAAAAAGTATACTCATCACCTAACTCAGGTAGGATAGAAATTAGTTCCATTGTTATGAGATTATAAAACTCCTTAAAATCTATCTCCAAATCTTATAAACATTCAATCATTACTCCAATTTTTGTCATGCTTGACAGTGACACTACTTAAGAGAAATGTCTTGGATGAATCTCTTATAATTTCTAACTAACCCAAGAATTCTTCAGATATCAAAAATTTGGTCATGTTACACCTAAGAAACCACTACTAAAACATTATTTGGGAACACTTAATCACCGGTCTCTAAGATGATGTGTCCTAATAAGTGTATTTTTCAATCTAAAACGAAAACATAGATATATTGGTGTATAACTTATACACCCACAGAGTACATAAGAAAATGTCATGATGTTTGATATGACCATCATGAGTCTTGTATTACACCACGATGACATCGATAAATACAACCCCAAATTGATCCCGATACAGATGAACGATCTCGATCCTTAAACCCATTAACACTTCTTCTACATTTTTCATCACAAAAGGAAATACGAAGAACCTAGAATGTATATAAATACCGTTAATGTTGTCCTTGGTATATTAAAATTCCTTAAGGTAAACTGAAAATACCCTAATCTCAAATATATCTATGAGAACACACAATCTCATTAAACTTTTCAAATAGATCATTGATACATGAAAGAGAATATTGGTTCCTCATAGTCATTTTTCTCATACTTCGATAATTGATAGACCAAAAAACTCATGTCCGCATTATTTTGGAACCAAATAGTTTATCCCTAAAATGATGTTCTTGGATGGATAAATACCTTCACCTCAAACTCCTCCAACTCAGTCTTAAGATCTTTATTTATAGTTGGTACCATTCTATATTTTTGAAAAGAAAAAATATTATCCCATAGTAGGATCTAAATAGTGAATTCCACATCTCTCTCAAGTGGTTTCCCTAATAGGTCTCCAAAAAGACATCCTAAAATAGTTCCACTACTATTTGATGGAATTCTTTCCTAACACCACCATCATCCAATAATAAACTAGCATCTTGTGATGTGAGATCTCCTTGTTTTTGAGTAATTGGCCCTACTCAGCCTGGTTGGATAACTCACTCTTTCCCGTGAATATAATTTTCACCCTTAAGAGATGTAATGGTCACTCTCAAACCAAAACAATCAATATGGGCATGATAGGAAACTATATAGTCCATCCCAATAATCAGGTAGAATCCTATCTTATCATGAACATAGAGATCACAGAGAAAATGATATTCCTCGATCTCTTGTGATAATACATTTCTTAGACATATTTCTATATAATACCCTACCAAGGGTGTATCTATAGTTATTAACATTCATAAAATATCTACTGTAAATCTTAAACCCTCAAAAATTATCATATATAATGTAACGAGAGGAACCAATATAAATCAAGGCACTAAATAATGTAGAATCTAAAAGAATAGTACATCTCCCTATCAATATAATATCCTATATATGCACAAGTGTTTGTTATAATACATGTAACATGGCTTCCCATATTCCCTATGATGCATCCTGACTCCGCTGAGTAGCACCACCCTACTAATGTTGGCGGTCCTTCCCGGAATCACCACAACCACTACCTCTATTTCCATAGCTAGTTAAACTCCAACTTTTATCCAAATATCATTTAGAACATTCTCTACCCATACTCCTACTATACCCAATTGTTCCTTCAGTACTAGTTAATCGATGTGACATACACCACTTTTTTAGATGCCCAATATTGATGCATGGTCGACACTCAACTGGTGGCCAGAAAAATTGTCGAAAATAGTGTCCTGACCATCCATAATAATGAAATATCACCCCAGTAATGTCCTATCCTGACAAAACTCATGTATGAGTACTTTTATTCCCTATGACTTGTATAAAGATTTCATTATAAACTCCTAGAGACACTCTAAGACGTTCTTCCATAACAAACCATCATTCTTTCCAATTCACTCCTGAATGTCCGCCCCCCAGCACTTCACTGATCCCCATAGAATAAAATCATCCAATAAGACCCACCACATATATGGTGTCTCCAAATGTTCATGTATTGTTTCTATGGAATGAACATAGAATACATCTCCCATAGGTCAACCATTTCCAATAAAATGAATAGTTTGTTGAAAATGAAACTCCCTTTTCAATTAAAACATAATTTTCTCAACTCAAAATGGGTCTATTTTAATGAATTTCGCATATTAATCAGTTTAATCTTGAATTTTCTCCCCTTAATCTTCATCTAGCATGATCGGTGCCTCATGTTCTTTAACTGGAAAATCAATCTTAGGCATTCCCCTCAGTCTTCCTCCTAACACATGTTATGGTGGAATATACTCTGTAATTCCAGACTCATGTCAATGTTCCCATTTCACAACTTTAAAACATTTACTTAAGAGTAAATTATCACAATAGGTCCTAATATGTCTTTCCCCCCGAATCATTATTTGTAGACAAACTAAGGCACTATCACTACCCTTAATCATCCCACTCTTAGTTTTTGGTTTACAAGGGTGAACACACTATTATAATCATGATTCTAATTTTGAGACCCAATTAATCTCATTTTTCCTCATTTTATCATATTTTTCATTATGTTTAGGTGCCATTTTTCATTTTTATCCCACAAACTAGGAAAATAGTTCAAGTTTAACAACCAACCCACAACACATTTTCTCAATCCTAATTAAAATGATGTCTGTCACAATAAACTCGAGTTCCTCTAATGATGCATGATGACTAAAATTATATACCATTAAAAGAAAAAATTAAATACAAAAATATTATTAGAAATAGTAATCACATCACATCACAAGTTCATCATTGTAGGTGAAATAATATTCAATAGTAATCACAAACAACAATAATAACAATCCCACCCTATGTACATGGAGTTTCTTTCATACATGTGTTTGGAAATTCATTGAATGATATCAATATAATTCCCCCACTTATCATAGTCCCCAATAAACAATTCCTAAAAAATTATGAAAAAAGAAGACGAAATAAACTTTTCTGATACCACATTGTATCATTCCAGCCAAGGTTCTACATGACGGTTCCCTGATTCCGTTCGTCACGTGACCTCAAGTGTATTATTTGTATGCTAGTGGGTTCTGACTAGCAGTGAGGATCTGGTAATTCATTCATGGTGATACTATAACATCATTTCTCAATAAAATACCACAGATGAAGAAAATAAATAAACATGGAAGCATAATTAAGTAGAAAATTAATCCTGTCACAAGATACCAATAAAAAAATACAATACTCAACTAAAAGGTAAAAAATTATATGCCAATAAAATTTTCATTCTTTTATAATGAAACTATATTTAATAAAACTATAAATCCACAAGAGGGTTTTGAACCATTTATGGTCCCCTCATCCAAGCTCTTTCCCAAATCAGTAATCTATTCCAAGGCATTTTACCTTACCCTATAATGTAACAATATAATCTATTCTGGTAGCGATCGGGTAGCTCGAGTAGGGTGTGAGTATAACTCAGTAGGAAACTACCAATGGTGTCTACAAAAATCCAGTCCAAATATTGTGTATCCGTGTCTATAAGAAATTAGTACAATGTATAAATAACCAGATATTACATTATCATTTATTCTTTTCTAAGTACATTAACTCCAGAGATCCAAAAGAGACATGTATCCCAATACTCACGTCTTCTCATGTCAAAGCTTAAATCATTCACTATGTAATATCACTACTTAATAACATCTTCTAACTAGATATAAATGTATAGAAATGTGCTACGATATCACTTTACCACTTTCGAGTCACTCTTAATTTTTTAACATTCTCGT
The DNA here is from genome assembly GCA_963277665.1 of Viscum album. Classification (NCBI taxonomy): domain Eukaryota; kingdom Viridiplantae; phylum Streptophyta; class Magnoliopsida; order Santalales; family Viscaceae; genus Viscum; species Viscum album. The sequence continues at coordinate 506,065,532 of OY728121.1, forward strand.
GTGGGTCCACAGCTCAGAGTTCCATTATTTCCATTTTTTAGTTTCACATATATAAGACACATTTTCAATGTTATAAATATCTAGAACATTAGTAATATGACAATGCTACCATGATTACTCATTAAAATATTGACCATGTTCCCATTCTCTATACCCATTAGTAAGACGACCAAGTTATTATGATTACCCCTTATTAAAATGCCCATGTTCCCATTCTCATAACAAACTAGTATAATGACCATGTTACCATGTATAATTCAAAATATAGACATACCATGTTCCATTCATTCACACATAATTAATTAATTACAAATTAAGTACAAAAACACTATTACTAATCCATATATTATATAAATACATCAGACCCATTAGATAACCTAAATATTAATTAAATAAATCAATCCCATTAATTTATTCAATAATTAATTAAACAAAAAAACAATTAATATCCCATAATGAATTTTCCAGAACCAATTATATCATTATGAATCTAAACTCTTCATAATTAACCCCATAATTAATTTTCTAGATCATCATATCAAAAATAATAATTAATTCCCAATTAATTATCTCATCAAAACCAATTCGATATATTATAATTAATCCCATTATTAATTATTTAAATTAAAAAAAATCACATAATAAATTTACCAAATTAAAAATCTAATATGTAATCCCATTACCCTCATGATTAATTCCGTATATAATCATTTATTTCAAAAATGCATCGATTAATGAATTGGTCATCATAGTTTTCCCAATATGATAACAAAAATTCTAATTTATGTTTGAAATTAAATGATTTTTCTTATATGTTTCAAATCCCCGACTCTGGAAATTTGATTTTAGACCACAAGCCTCCATTTTTTATTGATTATTGCTCAAAGGAAATCATAAAACTATTATAAACATAATATCGTATATTTTTGTATGTGATCTAAATTCTTATATCAAGATAATTGATATCATGGTCATATCAATCTAGATATATATCTACAATCCTATGTATATATCAGACCTATTATGGTTAGATGAAAAGTAAAAAATACAAAATCATCCAAATGATAAAGGAAATTTAGTGTATAAGAATTGGGATGAGATCCACACACTCCCATAAGATAAGATATTAAATTTGGGATTCGAATCATGATGAATAAAAGTTAGACAGCTATGAAACCCCTCTAAAATGCTCTGGGATATCTAAAACTCTTCATGTCATTAAACAAGGACAAATAAGAGGTGTTTTAAGATATGGGGGATTTTATAACTATTTTTACTGTGAAAATAATCCACGTGAACCAATTACTAGGCACGAGCACACTGTTAGGAAAAATCCTTTTACAACCGTGTAGAAATCAATATCCAGGGATGCATGCTTTCATAGTGTTGGGGAAACATTTTTTCAAAACATGTTCTAACCATGAAAACTTATCTTTCTAGGCTCACATGGTTATCTTGGATAGGTTCTTGGTTTACCATAACCTTTTTCCAACCGTGCACAGATCCATATTCTCAAATTTTCTTAAAAAATCCATTCAAACACACCATAAGTCCTAACTCAAATCAAAGGTACTTAAATAACAGTGAAAATTACCTTAAATCATTCTGTATTTAACTCTAGAAAATTTTATGATATTATAGTTCAAATCATGTTATCTCATTTATTTACATGGGGAAAATAATTTTCATTTAATATTCTTAATTCTAATACATATCTTTATGGATCATTTGGCGATGTATTTTATTTAAAAAACCCCCTTATTCTTTAATAGAGTTCCATATCATATGCTCATGACTATTTAATTGGTCAAATTGATTGAAATTATTTAATATCCATGATTTATATCATATGTTGATTATGTAGTTTTATATTTTATCATTTATTATATATATATGTCCATTTATTATTTGTAAGAGTTTCCTTAGAAAATGAAACTAAATGTATAATTTAATAATTTGGTAAATTGAATTGGTCTTAATTAGTTGACATATGGGGAATAAAAATATATATCCTTTTTTTTGCACCAATATGCCTCCGTAGAATAATCATGTTATGTTTTGGTGTGTTCATATTACCATTACATGATTGTATAATTTATTATGGCCAGGATATATGTTTTTTTATTTAAAAATTTATTTTTCACATTAGTATATAATTATTATTGATATCATTTTTCATTTAATTTAAGGTATCTATCATGATATTAATTTAATGTTTATTATGTGTTCATGTTTTTTACCTATTCGGTTAAAAATATTTACTCTATGATTTCATGATGATTACTTGGGTTCTATTATTCCCTTTCTGAAAATTTTATTTTTTAATTTTTTTTCCATTCCATAGGTTACAACGAAAAATGTGGCACATGACATGATTATATGCATATCTTGTTTGAATTAATTTATTGGAGATGTAGAAAATAGATAATGAATTCAGTATTTTCTCATTTATTATGGGTAAATATACATTTTTTGAAATAATTATTGTCTTTAATATATTATTATCATTTAAATCTCAATAAATCACAATTCTTAATCATTTTTTTCATATTTTTGAGATATGATAATTCTTAATTATTATAAGTAATTGATTGTTTAATTAACGATTTTTTAGAGACAATCAGGGAGGTTAATGTAATGTATTTATCTATGAGCACCAGAACCCAGAGTAAATGTCTCAAGAATCCCATAGAAAATATTTGAAGCTAGATAAAGACACATGTTGCACCTCTTTCAATTAGCCTAATGTTTCTAACTAGTAAAAAGGGTTTAAAAATCAATCTTATAGAAACTATTACCCTCAATAATACACTTAGTTTCATGTTATGTGATATCATTAACAATATAACACCATAAAAAATATTAATGAAAGGAAATAATAATCCCAATAGATAAAATTATTCTAGTAATTTTTTTAACATTCATGTCCTGTGACAGAGACCTAATAGCATCTCCCATTTCATACCATTTAATGTGAAACTGAATCTCTGTAGTTGACTTTAAATCTTGAAAACTAATTATATATATAGTAATGAAATAAACATAATACATATTATGATCACATAGATGGTCTATCAAACACATCCGGCATGAGAATAATATTTCACTCATGAACAAATAGTAGAACCAACATAATAAAATATTATAAATCTATCTATTCCAAAAACACTATGGATCACCCATAAATCAACAAATCCATGTATAATAAAATATCAAAAAATGAATAAAAATGAAGGATCCCCACTATTACTTCTCCATTGATTTTCTACTATCACATTCTATTTTAAAATATAAAATTTTCCCATAACATCAATGAAAATATCATCACATACCCATGCATTTATCAAAACTACATATTCATCCATTAACATCTTTAGGATTAGTGATTGCGAGAAAAAAATAGTTGTTGAAGGGGTCTTTATCAGTTCCAAAAATCATTGATAATGAAATATCATTACTAGATAAAAAAATAGTTGATAAAGGCCCCCTTTATCAGTGAATCTAAAAAAACACTAATATGACCCCCCATATTAGCACAACTAAAAAAGTGGAGACACATGTGGGAAATTCTCAACACATGTTAAATGACACTCAAAACTGGGGGGCCTTTATCTGTTCATTTATACAAGTCATGATAATGATCCACCATATCATAGTCTTTCTACTAACACTGATAAAATTTATATTTCCTAAACATTTATATTTCATTATGGAAATTATATTAATAAATTAATATATTTAAATTATTTGAAATATAATATATATTATATAAATATTTTTTTGACAAATCTAAATAGTAATTTTGACTTAATTTATAAGATATTAAGAGAAAATGGATTATAAAATAGATAATATATTATTAATAATTAATAATTTGATAATTATTATGATGTAATTGTTATTTAAAAACTGTTGGATTCTAAAGAAATTAAATGAATTGAGGAATGGTCTGAGAATTTTTGAAATCATGAATTGAATAAAAAACATCAATAATGTGTTATTTGGGTGTCTATTTGGGCTCTACCACAGATCATATTGATTCATGTGATGATTTCTACACACTAGTGATTAAGTGGAACTATGGGTCAATTTTTTATGGAAAAAAATTCACCAAAGGGCCCAAAAATTGTGTTTTATGTTAGTATATTTGTGTTATTTGATATTAAATGGACATTCATCCTCTTTAAAGGAGGTAACCTTTCCAGTTTTTCGTGGTTATTATAGTTATTCTCAAGGATTTTAATCATATTGAGATTATTATGTTAAACTTTTACCGATATTTATTTTATTGATTTTTTATTATTAAATATATTTATTTTTTCTTATATTTACTTATAATAAATAAGTTGTAGAACTATAAATATCAACATATTTAAATAAATATTAATATTTAAATTTATAAAAGAAATTTTTTTAAATTTTATTTTATGTAAAAAATATTCCATTATATGTATCTTATAGAAATTCATTAATGTTTTTATTAATAAATTGATATATATTTTAATTATATTATAGTATTTTTAATTGAATAATAGTATAAAATATATTGACATATGTATATTTATATATTTATATAACACATAAAAATTTATTTTATAAATGTACAAAAAATTAATTACATAAATATATCAACAAAAAATATGAATATAAATATAAGTATAAATAGATTTATATAATAAAAATAATATAATAGAAAAATATGGTTTTGTTTGGAAGGTCTTCAAATCCTAAAGTGGAGGTTCATTGTTCAAATCCATGATGTTTATTGATGGAATTCTTTTTAATGTGATGTTAATGGGTGTGAGAAGCATTGTTAAATGAGGGAACTTGTGTGTATACAAATCCAATATAAAGGGGATATCTCTAATAATGGGGTTACATGAAGAGAAAAAAATAGACAAAAAATACCCATTTAATGATGCTTATGTGGGAAATGATAAATGGGAAATTTCTCATCACATTTTTATCATTGATAAAGGTACATTTTAAAAATTGTAGAAAACCATTATTAAAGACCCCATTTAACACTTCACAAAAATAGATCTGTTAAATGCCCCATTTATGAGTATTTTTTAGAAATGTTAAAGGCTTCCTTTATTATATCTTAAAGAGTGATCTGATAAATGTCATCATTTAATATCGTTTTGGTATACAAAAATTTTCAAGGACTGTTAAATCTAAAATAATGTGTTTTTAAAATTATTTTTTAGTAGTGTTTGTTGTTGTTCATAAAACATTCCCAAATAATCTAACAACTCATTTGTTTTAACCATAATTTATACCTTCATCTCTCATCAAAGTCTCTTGGAAACTTCACATCTAAAATATATGGAATTATGTTATCATGAGCCTAAATGAAATCTAAATAGACCCTTATTAACTAATTATAAATAGTATAATAATATTATTATTTAAATAAAACTTCTTATAATAGTTGAAAAAGCTGTAGATTGAAATGTTTATTTTTATATAAATTGATAGCAAAACAATTATATTTTATTAACTGTAAAAAATTATAATATCCATTCTAATCTAGACCCTTTTATAATATTTTCACATCAAATATCATATTTATAATCATATTTTTGGGATAATAAAAAATGGTTGATCTCAAATTCTCAATAAGGGTAAAATATATCAAAACATGAAGGAAAAAAAGAAATAAAAATATAATAATATATGATAAGAACATTATAGTTGATAAAGATGAAACATGATATAGTAATATAAGATATTAAATGCATTATTAATAGATCATATTATATATGAAATAGCTCAAAAGAAATACCAAAAGATATATAACATGTGACCATGAGTTAATATTTTGGGATATTATATAAATGAAGAATAATAATGAAAACATGGAATAAATGGGAAGTTAATGGAATATTGGACATTTTTTATAACATGGTGAACAATGTAGATATATGGAACCATGATATTCATAGAAATTTTTTAGATTACTCATTATCAGTAATGTTATGTTAAAAAAATCAATATGATCATAATTAAATGTGTATGCCAATCAAACAATCCCACCCATGTTCGGGAAAAATGCTTATGTCCATCTGTGACTATCTAATGATATAAAAAATAAAACACACTACATTGGATATAATTATAATATTACACCCACCATCATTTATATATATGTAATACACTTAAATTCAATCACTGTCTTATCTTAAAAGACTATTAAAAATGGATGGGTTTTCTAGATATCCTGAATTAATCTTTTTTTATAAAGTTCTGACAGAAAAAATGGGCATAAAAAGACATCATTGGAATAAAATAAATTCATGAATTAATTGATTTTTTATTGAAAACTGGACCGACCCAAATAATAAATTATTAAAAGTTATTTTATATTGAATCATAAAGAATTATCCCATTAAAGAATAATATATTTAAAATCGATGATAAATCATAATGATTATTTTTCTAAATATTTATTTTTAATATCATCATAGAATGTATGAAATTTTCATGTAACATTCCAAAACTGAAATCGTAAATGATGAAGGGTATCTTTATAAAAACAATACATCAATATAATATCCATTTAATTGATCTTTTTATAAACTAAATGATATGTCAAAATTCTATGAAAATAATATGTGTATAAAACCAATGTAAGGAAAATAATTATCAATGTTTCGAAACATTATTTCCATAAAATAGAAGATGTAAAGATAATATAACATCATAAATGGATATAATATATCATACATTAATTTTAATTGTTAAATAATAGTGATTATGATTGAAGGAAAATAATTTAGCCCCAAAAAACCCTTAAAATTTCCCTTTATTTCAGTATAAATGAATTAACATTATATATCACAATTAAAAATAAATTAATTTAATTTTCATAATAATTTTCTTATATATTCAAATTTAAATTTTAAATAGATAAAAAATATCATTATATTCAATATTTTTTTAATCACCTTTCAATATCACTCATTAATAATCTCAACCATTTTGAACCAAGTTAAAATATATATTATTGAAAGTATTTTTTCTAAAAATATTCAACGTTTAAAATTTATTTAATTTTATTGAATTTATTTTTCATAAAAAAAATCAGGTTATAATTCCATTACATTGGAGTTTTATTTTCGTTTCATTATAAATATAACGGTGATGAATTATTTTTGTGTTATTTAGTGATATGAATGGATTATATTTTAACAATTGTATACTATTATGTTATTTATAAAACCATAATAATTATATAGATTAATTATATATATTATATATACATATCAAATATAATAAATATATTTTTACTTTTTATGTGATGGAAAATGAATCATATATATTCCTTAAATATATAGTCCATACAATGTATGATTCAATTTTTTTAATAATAGAAAATGGGAGGGGTAATTACATGTTCTATAATTATAATATTATTAAACTACAATATTTATACACATGATATCATATAATGGTTTTGAATGTAATTATTTACATGGTTAAATGAGTATAATTAAGTATAAAAATAATAATATATTTTTTAACATGTACCACACTTCATGGATTACCTTATATTTGAAAGAGATTAAACATTTGATGGAAAATATATTTAAAATACAAGAAACATACATAATGTTTCTAATTGTATTTAGGAATTTATTTTGTGGAATCTATGAAAAAAAATATTATTTTGGTATAATGTGATGTGAGGATCTGTGTTACTCTTTATTAAGTGAAATATGATTTCATTTTGGAAAACACTCAAACAATTTCAATAATAGGAAGTCACACTCAAGGAATATATCCTCAAAATTGAAAATAAAGTAGTGGAGAAACAAAAGGTTTGAGGAAAACCTCCTCCTTCCAAATAAAAACATGTTTTTCAAGTCCACAGTTACTCAAATGTATAAACATAGCATTTCATCTCAACAAGCTCAAACCCCAAGGCCTCAATATCATTTATTCATTGATTTAACTACATTAAACTTTTCAATATTTCCAGTTGTCACAACCGTTTTTTTAATTTTTAATTTTTATTTTTTTTATTCATCGGATAGTTCGGGTCGAGGCCCAACATAAAATTTCTGATCTCTTATTTAGAAACGAATATTTCGCTCTGGGTTGCGTCAAGCGCACCGCGGTTGAAGTCGCGCGACCTCTCCTGGGTCACCGCGCGACCTCTCCCAGCTTGCCGCATGGCCAGCCTGAGGTTTAAGGGAGATGAAAAATATGCGGTGACTATTAAAATGAGAATACAATGAAAATTGAGAATGTGCATCCATGGGCGATACACGACTCGAGTGAGGCACGAGTTTGAAACCGCACAGCCTAGCCTGGTCCACTGGGTGACCTACTGATGTTCAATTTATTAAATGAAAGTAATTAATAATAAAGCAATAAAATTATTTGAATCATGAAATAAAATAAAAATATAATAATTTAAATAATTTATTGATTTAAAAAAAATATTAACAAGGATAATATTTTTATTATGAACAATAACAATAATAATATTAAGTTATTTTTACAAAGTTTATTAGTATCAAATTTGTTATTATCTGATTATTATTATTGTCGTCTTAGTATTATAATTAATATTAATAGTATTAATATTCATATTATTATTAATTTGTTTTGTTTTTATATATTTTTTGGTTTCTTTTTATTTATTTTTTTCCCATCTTTTCTTTATTTATTTTTTATTTCCCTCTCAATCCCGTCGGAAACCCTCCCCCTCTCCTTACTGGATCACGCTGCAGCGCCCCCCTACCTGTTTTCTCTTTTCATTTTTTTCGCTGAAAAACCTCCCCCTCTCCATTGTTCGATCGTGCCGCAGCACCTCCCCTTGAACCCTCAGCTCCCCTGCTTCGCGGCACCACCAGCTGATCCCATTCCTTCCCCCTACTTAGAGCTGCCGCCCTCCATCCTCTCTCGGCCAGCACTGTCCTCGTGCCGAACCCATTCCTCCCTTGTCCAGCGTTGCACCGCATCCCCGACCCGCGGGTAGGACGGCTCACACCGCCGTGTGACCTCCCTCACTGGTCGGCGCTACTCCGGCTTTCCCCACTGTCGTCTCTTCCCCCTTTCCGGCAGAACTCCAACAACTGCCTTTAAGGGCATTGGGTAGTATCATGTTGGTTCGTCTTGTTTTGGTTCGTCACTAACACCCGATGTAAGGGTTAATGTCATTGGTTGGTTTCACTCCTAGTTGTGCAATGCCTTTTATGTGTTTTAAGGTTCGTAGTAATTATCTTGTAGGGATTTGGTCGCTTCCTTGTTTGATTTGGTTTGTTTTGATCCAATTGCTTTAATAATTTGTTTTTAGGGTTCGCATTAGACCCCTTTTGGTGCGATTGTCGTGCGATGAGAGTTTCGCGCCAATTTTTCAGAGTTGCTACACACCGTTTGGTGGTTCCATGCCTTTGAATCATCTAGATAATTTAATTTGTTTGTTTAGTTAAACTTAATCTATTCTATGGTTTAGTTGTAGGATGTAAATTATGTTTAAAATGTTTTGGTATGCTCGTTTGAAAAACAATGGGATTTTGGGAGTGATATAATCTTATTATTTATGTGTGTTGTGGTAAAAATGCTTTGTAGTGCTGTTGAGGTTTTGAAAAATACATTTAAAAAAATCTTTGTGACATGCGTGCGTGATGAAAATTGTACTTGTTTTTAGAAACTGTCATGTTTTTCCTTAAAAGCCTATTGTGGTAAATTTTATAAGGGATTAACAATTTTTTATAGCGTTCCAATGAGGTTTTAGAAGGTTTGATTTGTGGAATTTATTTTTAATGGATTTTTTTCATGCGATATTTTTTATAAGTTCAGGAGTTGTTTATTTATGTGGTGATTTGAGTGCAAAACATGATTGAAAGGTTTTTGAGGGTTGATTAGTAGGTGCGAAAGGTGTTTTCAAGTCACTTTAGGTGTTTTTTTATTTAAATAGACATTTTAAAAGTATATGAATCACTTTTTGTGTGTTTTCCTTGTTGTGTACTTTTGAAATTGAAATGAAAAATTGTTTGAATAATGGAAAGAAAGTTTTGAAATGGTTACCTCATGTATCAAGTTTTAAAGTGAAGCCTCTATATAAAATCAAGTTGTTTTTGGTGTAAAGTATTCTTGGTCTTTCTTTAAATGATTTCAATAATAGCTCAAATGATTTATTGGTGCATTTATATGATGCTAAAATGGTGATTTGATGGAGTTGAATACACGTTCATTTTTAAAGTGGTATATTTTTATAAAATGAGACATGTCCTTTGTGTGTGTGTGTCTTTGAAATAGTGTTTTGGTATGCAAGTGGTGGATTTCTTTGTGTAAATTCATGTTGTGATTGTAAAATGTGAAAGTGATGTTTTATATGAATGTGGATCATGATTGAGCTCAAGGGAAAACCCTGGGTATCTAGGTGGGCGGACTAGAACTAGTGCGCTAGTGAACCAGATGGGTATCGTCCCTGTTTCACTTAGCTAGATTGACGATTGCAACACTAACTAAACATATGATATCTGAGGGTTGTGGCCTTCTAAGCCATGTGTTCTGAGGGTCGTGGCCTTCTAAGCCACTTTTTCCGAGGGTCGTGGCCTTCTAAGCCATGTTTCACCGAGACACGAGGTTCTAGGGTCTCACTCGAGCTGGATGAACCTTAGGGGATATACCCATAGTGCTCTACCATTGATGGTGTGGTGCCTTCCATCAGCATATAGAGGACCACTTGGGTGTGTGTGTGTGTGTGTGTGTCAGTGTGTATGTGTGTGTGTGAGTATGTGTGTGTGTGAGTCTGTGTGTGTGCCCATAATGAACCTTTATCTTCCTCATTAATATCGTGTTTGTGAAATGAGTTCTTTTTAGTGTTTTCCTTTAGCATTTGGTTTGTAAATGTTTTCTATAAAATCATTTCGAAGGTATAACTTGAATAAGAACATTAAATTGTCCTTTTGATGTTGTGGCATGGAACCTTTTTATTGGTTGACGTCCTACTGGGCCTTTCGCTGACACCCAGCATACACCTTCGGTTGTTTGTAGACTTTGTTTCTTGTGTAATCCAGGTTGTGACATCATGCTTAGTGGTGGTGGTTCGAGTTGTTAGTGGCCTTCTCTTGCAGGTTGGTGTAGTTCCATTATAGTTGTTGCACCACTGTTGTCACTTGGAGGTTTGAGTTATAGTTTTAGTCTCTTTTGTTGTCGTTTATTTTTCGACGTTGGTTCTAGTTGTAAACCATTAAATTTTGATATTAGATTAATGGTATCTTTGGTTGTCAATTCGTAGTCTCATTTTTATTATCTTGTTAGTGTTTTCATATTCCATTTCCGGTAAACCGTTCCCACAGGTTACTCTTGATACCCGGGCACTTAGGCCAGCCCGTGGGGATTGGGAACGCCCTTCGGGCCTTGCCGCGGACTGGGTCGGGTGCTGGGTCGGATGGCGACCCGACCTGGTTCGTGACAAAATGGTATCAGAGGGAAAGTTTTTGTCTCTTGGGTCATGTTCTTTCGGGTTAGAGTCATGATAGACTTGAGTTAAGGTTGCCAGGACTCGACGTCCTGGCTACGAGTAAGGTGCCTGGCCAGCACACCTCATGGCGGGACTCAAGTTACCAAAGAATGTTGAGGTTTGTCTGAGTTTTTGGTCCTTGCGGTTAATCTTGTATAAGGGAAATGAAAAGGGGTAAGGTCAATGGTCCTAGTGAGATCATAGGGTCTGGAAAGCTATGTGGAGCCGGGGACGCAGTCATAGAATGCCCTCCGTGCCGGCGGCATGACTGGAATATGGCCGCAAGCCATACTTTCCAGTCACCCGCTGACAGAAGTTTTCTCTTGCGTCATTTCTCATCTCTTTGTTTTGGATTCGTGGAAATTTGGTTTTTAAGTAAAAATGTTTTGGGTCTTGGAAGTTTTTTTCAAATGAAGCGCTTTAAAAATGAAATGTCGTGTAAGGTTTGAAAAGTGTGGGTTGGATTTTTTGGTTCTAAAAAATGAAATGGTTTGATTTTTATCCTTGGTGTTCTTGTGGGCAACCACATGCACGAGTGTATATGGGAAAAGGAAAGAGTTAATGGCACGAGAAGATGAGTGCCTGGATAGAAATGAGGTGGGTTCCGGTGTGGCACAGGAACGTGCATGTGCAAAGGCCATGGGACACCATTGCTGTTTATGCAACCCACTAGCTTCGTCCTTTTTAAAAAAGTACTGTTAAAAAATTTTGGTTTTTTTTAATAAATGGTGATTGTGTGGTGTGTCCTTGTATTTTAGAAAGGTTGGATGTGAGGAATTTCATGGAAAGAATCCTTTTTGACTGATTTGTGGCTTGTGTTTGAATTCATATTTGTAATTTGGTATGTTTTCGTGTAGTTAGTGAATTCTTTTGAATGTTCTTCGGGAAACCCTTTCAGTGGTTCCCCCGGACGTTTAGTGTGCACTTCTAGTATGTCTTGACCACTGAACCGGTTTGGTCGGGTCCATGGTTTTCTTTCTTGACTAGTGTATGCCCCCCATAAAGCGTTGGCATGTGATTAACGTACGACTACGGGGAATTACCCATTGGCCGGCACTCCTGTTGATCGAAGGACTCTCTTTTTGAATTCTAGAATTGAACCCACCTCTCTTTTTTTACAACTAAGTGGATCCTCTCACAGCAGGATGACAAATGTGAGGGGGGTTGAACAGAGTTCTGGTTTTGTTGAGTTGTCTGAGTCATCCTGTATGAAATTTGACGTCGTTATTCTTGAAGTTTTCCCCTGGAAACGGTGAAAGGAAATCCAGCGGGGAAGGGTGAAGGCGGTTCAGAATTTTCGGTGCTGACCAATGTCTTGAAGGTCTTGTAGTGCTCTTATCGACTGAAATGGTCATGGATTGGTGAAATCTTTCAGCGTGAGGTCCCCTTGATAGTTAACAGTTGTTTGGAAGTGGTAAAGGAGACTCTAGTGGGGAAACGGTGGAAGAAACCCTTAGTTGTTGGTGCGGTCTATCGTTCTAAATGACCTCTGGTCATTGGTTTGTTTTATTTAAGGAAAGGTTCATGTTAGGCTACTAGTTTGGAAGACCCAGTCATATGAGGATACTATGGTCGTTTATAGGAATCACATGTAATTTAAGACTCATTTTGAAGTCCCTTTTTGTATAATGTTCCTTTCAACCGAAATAGTAATGTTCAGGTGACGATTTGTGGTGTCGGGTTCTCATACAGTGTGACAAAGGGTAATTTGAATGCACCATTTCAGTTCTTGTGGTGGTGAATGTTCTGTGTATGATTAGTTGAATGTCCAAATGTGTTGTGTTTGCTGGTGTTGCCTCGATTGTAGTCTGGTTGCGTGTGACACCAAAAGGAGAAGCTCCGTTTGGGAGTCTTCGACACCTGACTGCGAGGCAGGACATACTTCAAACATCAGGGCTCCAACCATAGGCCTCGGAGTGAAGCAGGCGCGTGGTCAGGAACCCCGAGAGTGTACGAGACCCCCAACATTTTTTTTCTATCATTGGTATTGATGGTGAAGGATGTTTAAATTGTGTTCTGTGAGTGTTCCTTTCCGAATGACCCGTTTGGGTGCGTGGGGTTTCTCGTGGATATGTGGAGGCATGTTCGTCTCATTGCCTTAAATCCTGGGGGTTTCATCCCAACAGATTTAATCACATTTAGTGGTCTTTATGTGGTCTGTTGGGTTAAGCAGTTTCAAATTTGAATAGTGCTCATCCAGGGACGTGAAGATGCTGGTTTGTTTTGGGTTGTGGTTTTAACGCCCCGGTAGTTGGGCCCCTCCCTCCCGGCCCCTTGTGGTGGAATGTTTGGTCACCTTTGGGGAATTTTCAATGTTTTCTACCCTCTGTCAATCCTAATGGAAGGGATACCCACGATGGGTCTCGCACCAAGGTCTCTAGAATAAATCAGTGTTGGCCTTTCCTTAATGGTTGGGAGTCCACCCAGACCTCCCCATATTGGTTTTCCAGTATCTTCTCGAGCGTTAGTAGGTTCTTAATAGTGGGGAGCCCCTCGGTCTTCCCCATGATGACCTTTTGGTTCTGTTTCTAAAGATGATTTGGCGATAGGTGATAAGGGTGATTCTTGGTCGTGGTTGGTCTTGTTGTTTGTTCTAGACAAACGATGTGGTTTGACCTTTTTTGTTCATTATAGTCAAATGATGTGGTTTTCGTTTAATAGTGCTTGAGGTGTTTTGATTTGTAAGGTTGGTTTCTATCAGTTCAAGAGTTCGTTTTCTAAAAAAACAACTAAAGGAATTCTAGATCATTGGGGCGGGTGACACATATCTTAAAATCTTTATATGAGGTTCTCGAAGTTGTCTTTGAGTCATTATCTCTGAGCACGATACTTTTTCCCCTCTTTACGTTGTTTCGGTGGGGATCCCCTTTGAACCATAAGGGGGTGTGATTTTCTGCTGTGGGGTTTGGTTCTAGTTGTGGCTTTTCGGGGACAAAAAGCTTTATGGTGGGGAGAATTGTCACACCTATTTTTTTTATTTTAAATTTTTATTATTTTTATTAGGAATCGGATAGTTCGGGTCGAGTCCTGACTTAGAATTTCCGATCTCTTATTTAGAAACAAATGTTTCGCTCTGGGTTGCATCAAGCGCACCGCGGTCGAAGCAGCGCGACCTCGCCTGGGTCAATGCGTGACCTCGCCCAGCTCGCTGCATGGCCTACCAGATGTTTAAGGGAGATGAAAAATATGCATAAAATATTAAAATGAGAACGCGATGAAAATTTAGAACGTGCGGCCTTGGGCGAGACACGACTCGGGTGAGGCATGATTTTTAAACCGCACAGCCTCGCCTAGTCAACTGGGCGACCTACTGATGTTCAATTTATTAAATGAAAGGAATTAATAATAAAGCAATAAAATTAATTGAATCGTAAAAAAACTAAAAATATAATAATTTAAATAATTTAGTGATTTAAAAAAAATATTACCAAGGATAATATTTTTATTATGAACAATAACAATAATAATATTATGTTATATCTACAATGTTTATTAGTATCGAATTTGTTATTATCTAATTATTATTATTGTAGTCTTATAATTATAATTAATATTAATAGTATTAATATTCATATTATTATTAATTGTTTATGTTTTTATAATTTTTTTAGGTTTCTTTTTATTTATTATTTTCCCCATCTTTTCTTTTTTTTATTTCCCTCACTATCCCGTTGGAAACCCTCCCCCTCTCCTTGCTGGATCGCACTGCAGCGCCCCCCTCCCCGTTTTCTCTTTTCTTTTTTTTCCACTGAAAACCCTCCCCCTCTCCTTCACTAGATCGCGCCGCAACACCCCCCTTGGAACCCTCAGCTCCCCTGCTTCGGGGCACCACCAGCTGATCCCTTTCCTTCCCCCTGCTTGGAACCGCCACCCTCCTTCCTCTCTCGGCCAGCACATCCCCCGTGCAGCACCCACCTCCGGTTTCCGACAGAATCCTGTCGGACCTCCTTACATCCCTTGGCCAGCTCGAGGCGCAAATCCCAGGAACACCCATTCCAGCAGATGTCCCCATAGCTCTCGATCGGCCTCCCGCTCCTCCCTTGTCCAGCATCGCACCGCATCCCCGACCTGCGGCTAGGCCGGCTCGCGCTGCCGCGTGACCTCCCTCGCTGGTCGGCGCTACTCAAACTTTCCACACCGGCATCTCTTCCCCGTTTTTGGCAGAACTCCAATGGATTCCTTTAAGAGCGTTGGGTATTTTCATGTTGGTTCGTCACTAACACCCGAGGTATGGGTTAATGCCGTTGGTTGGTTTCACACCTAGTTGTGCGATTTCCATTATGTGTTTTAATGTTCGTAATAATAATCTTGTAGGGATTTGGTAGCTTCCTTGTTTTATTTGGTTTGTTTTGATCCAATTCCTTTAATAATATGTTTTTAGGGTTCACATTAGACCCCTTGTGGTGTGATTCTCATGTGATGCGAGTTTCACGCCAATTTTGCAGAGTTTCTACACACCGGTAGGTGGTTCCATGCCTTTTAATCATCTAGATAATTTAATTTGATTTTTTAGTTAAACTTAATATATTATATGGTTTATTTTCATGATGAAAATTATTTTTAAAATGTTATGGTATGCTCGTTTGAAAAAAATGGGTTTTGGGAGTGATATAATCTTATTTTTTATGTGTGTTGTGGTAAAAATCTTGGTAGTGTTGTAGAGGTTTTGAGAAATACATTAAAAAAACGTTGTGACATGCGTGCGTAATGAAAATTGTACTTGTTTTTAGAAACTGTCATGTTTTTCCTTTCGAGCCTATTTGTGGTAAATTTTAGAAGTGTTTAACAATTTTTTATAGCGTGCCAATGTGGTTTTAGAAGGGTTGATTTGTGGAATTGATTTTTATTGGTTTGTTTTGCATGGGATTTGTTTTATAAGTTCAGGAGTTGTTTATTTAAGTGGTGTTTAGAGTGCGAAACATGGTTGAAAGGTTTTTGAGGGTTTTTTGGTATGTGTGAACGGTGTTTTCAAGTCACATTAGGTGTTTTTGTATTTAAATAGACATTTTCAAATATATGAATCACTTTTGGTTTGTTTGCCTTGTTGTTTACTTTTGAAATTGAAATGAAAAATTGTTTGAATAATGGAAAGCATGTTTTGACATGGTTACCTCATGTATCATGTTTTAATGTGATTCCTCTATATAAAATCAAGTTGTTTTTGTTGAAAAGTATTCTTGGTCTTTCTTGAAGTGATTTCAATAATAGATCAAATGATTTATTGGTACATTTATATGATGCTAAAATTTTTCTTTGAGGGAGTTGAATATGCGTTCATTTTTAAAGTGGAATATTTTTATAAAATGAGACATGTCCTTGGTGTGCGTGTGTCTTTGAAATAGTGTTTTGGAATGCAAGTGGTGACTTTTTTGTGTAATTTCATGTTTGGTTTATAAAATGTGAAAGTGATGTGTTATGTGAATGTGTATCATGTTTGAGCACAAGGGAAAACCATAGGTATCTAGGTGGGCGGGCTAGAACTAGTGCGCTAGTGAACCGGATGGGTATCGTCCCTATTTCACATAGCTGGATTGACGATTACACCACTATCTAAACGTATGATATCTGAGGGTCAAGGCCTTCTAAGACACGTGTTATAAGGGTCATGGGCTTCTAAGCCATGTTTTCCGAGGGTCGTGGCCTTCTAAGCCACCTTTCACTGAGACACGTGGTTCTAAGGTCCCACTCGAGCTACATGAACCTTAGAGGATTTACCCATAGTGTAGAGACCCAAATATTGACGTACATGGACATTACATTACTTTTTCGGAATACTTAGTACATAACAGAAACACACACACAAGGACCGTAACAGTTTAGTGTCTTTGGAAACTCATAATATAATCTTCTAATCATGGTGAAAGATCTTCAACATCTCCTATAAAGATATTTCCTTTTTTTTCTAAAATATTTATTTATATCCTGGGGAAAAGAAAACATAAAACGGTGAGCTCAAATGCTCAGTAAGGGTAAACAAAATAAATATCAATCACATCATATTCATAAGAACATAACATTTTGGAAATCTTAACCTGCAAAAGAGATCACAATATCATAACATGGGATAAATCATAGTAGTGAAATGTAATCCCAATAATCATAACGTAAAACATAAAACTTTGTTCCATACACACATAATCATAGAGATTCATTTCTTATTATTCAATACTCATTTCCAAGACTATCTTAGAGGACAAATTCTATTTCTGAACCGATTTCACTCCTCGTTTCAATCCTGTTTCACTGAACCGGTTTAACCTGCCGTTCCAGCCATGTCTATCTCATGAGATATAAAATCTTTACCCAATGCATTGGAGAGAGATATAGCTCCCACCCATCTCATAATGATACCATTCTTATGTGTGCCACAAAATCATAAACCATACATCATAGCATAACCCATGTAATAAAAATGGAAATCCTTAAACATCGTGACATCATAAAACAATTCATAGAAGATAAAAGAATTCATAAAAATACTTGCATCACAACATAATCAAATCCATGTAATAATAGGGATATAAACAGAACCCTTTATTATCTTATATGGAAAATAATTTTGATAAAACACTTGAACTCCATTCTTGAGGAAAATATCCTTTCTACTTCAAAAACAATTTTCCATTATTAACATGTCAAACAATATTAAACTAAAAGAAGTTGATTATAAATAAACATGAAAACTTGTAAAGGAAGATTCTTGGAAATTTTGTTTTAAAAATCCATTCATTACATATAAGTTAAAAAAATATTCTTCTCGTACTTTTGTCAGAAAAGTCAAAAAGTACCTCGTACGAAAAATGACAAAAGATTCCTTTCATATCATTTACTAAAAACTCACCGAAGGGTAAAATTGGATTTAAACAATTCTAGGTGGATGGAAATAATATTACATATTGAGGGAACATGGATGTGGATGATAAAATACACCCCAGTAAATACCGAAGTATAAACAATCTCGGATAAAAATGAGATTGTGATATTTCCCTTACCTTAGGTCTGATATGCTTTGTATGTGTCCGAACCTCCTGTATAATGATTTAAATAATGTTATTGACTTATTCCATAATCATACTCATTCTTATGATATCATATATGGTTCACTTATGACTTTATATTAGCCGTTCTATTGTAAATTCAATGTTAAAGAGTGTTTTGGGTAAAATCGTTTCATTTTTCGTCCGTGTTTTGACTTGTAATTATTCATATGATTACTTAGATCATGATTAATTAATTCCAGAATATTATACATGATTTATATATTATATATATTCAGAATATACATATATATAATAGATCAGTAAGTGGAATGAAATACACCGTTCATGGAGACGGTAGACCGTACGTACGCATGAACGCTGTTTTCGTTTCCTTATTGAGATGAATGGAATTAAGTAGATGACATACATATATATACAAAAAAAATCTAGTATCATTATTATGTCATATATTTTATGATTACTTATTATATATACTTTATAATCATTCATGAATGGTTAACATGGAGAATGAATCTCATCGCGTCGTGGAGACGGTAGTCCGTACGTATGCACGAATGATGATATCATTCTCATGATCGTGGAATTGTATTGGAGTGTATGTATACTATTTCAGAATCAATATCTCTTTACAATAATCATATATAGTTATTATTTACACCATTATACCCATCCAAGTAAGGTGGTGGTGGAAAATAGATTACACCACGGCGTGTAGACGATATTTCGTTTTTCATAGGATGGATAGATGGTGAAATATGGTTGTTTTATAATTATAAAAAAATATCATTATATTAGTGATACTGATGTTATTACTTCATAATGAAAAAACATAATAAAAAGAAGTGGAAGAAGAAATAATGTTGAATGAATCGGTAACGGACATTACCTCTTCTTTGAATCGCCTCTTTGAGTCCTCCTCTTAAGGCACTAAAATTGGTCTATGAAGAATACCAGGACCACTATGATGTTTCTAGGGAAGTGGAGAAGAGAATTTGGAAGGGTTTTTCCGAGCTTGAAGGCTAAAAGTGGTGTGAGGAAGAGAGGGAGGAGGTGCCCTTTTATAAGGGAGAAGAGGGGTACCTTTGGAATAACAAAAAATATTATTTTATTATAAAGCCAAATTCGGTTTTAAATCGCTCAAAATTAATTTATTTCGATATAATGTGGGGATGGGTCGAAATACTCTAATTAAATAGAATTTAGACAAGTTTAGGTTCCCATTTTAACCTTATCATTTATATTTAACATTAAGTTAGATAATTTTACTTTTACCGTGTCTTTTTGTGTTCTTACACTATAAGGTTAATAAACATACTATAAGAAGCCAAACGAACCCCAAGTTGAATATTATTAATATATATAACCTTATCTAAGTCATTTGGCCAATCCTTAGGTTTTTAGGAATAAAATAACAATTAACAATATGATATTTGTTTTAAAAACTATTTTATGTCAATTTTGACACTATTTAGTAATTGATTTTTGTGAAAATCATAACAGAATGATTAGTTCGAAAAAAGTTAATTAAAGCAATACTAACATGTCATATTAACCTAGAAAATTAGTTGAATTCATAAAAAGTCTCAAATTACGTTTATTTTGTATTTATAACATCAATTATGTCAATATTTCATTAATAAGATAATTACTGCATCATCTTTGTGTCATAAATAAATTAACTTATTTAATGTCTAAAAATTAAAAATGAAATACCATTATGTATTAAATCTGTTTAGCTTGATAATTAATATTTATATTCGAATTTATCTTATGTAGAACCCTATATTAAAAATTATATACTTATTAAACATTGATTTTAACTATTTTAAACCTTCTTTAAATAAATTAATAATAAATGGCCTAATCTAATCCAAGTGGGAATAAATGGTCATATTTTATTCCTAAGGTTGTTTTTGGTCGAATTAAACATATCCAATAGAATTAGGACATGTGTTAGGGTAATAATAATATCATTTTTACCATTAATTAACCTATTTACTTTTAACCGTGGTTAAAAAAGTAAAAAGTTACTATTCACCAAAAATTATTTTCATCACATTGAACAAAATTTTACTTACTGACATCAACTGTGTCTCTCGGAGTTTTGAAATTCCACTCACAGAAGCGGTAAAATTAAGTTTTATGAAAAATTCATTTTTTAACTACCACTTAGTGGTTTCACTATTCATCAAAAAATGAAAGTTTCCAGAAAAATACCAAAAATTAGGCCTAAGGTATATTTGAAATTTTTAATGGAAAAATGGTGTCTATTTTACGAAATTCAAAACATATCAGTTTCATTACTTAATTTAAAAATTAATTTCCGTCATCAAAACAAATAGCGTGTTCTTAAGAGATAATAACTATGAAAAGACTGACACTTGTTTATGTTCGGTTTAAATGTGAAATTACATCCAATGACCAACATTGTATTAAATTATAAAAATATATTCTAAATATACTTTAAAACCACTCAAATTAATAATTTTTCACTATTAATTATTTCGATTAAAAAGGATGTTTTTAATTAAAATTTAGTAATTTTCACTATTCATCAGAAAATGAAAGTTATCAGAAAAGTCCCAAAATTTCCCCCTAAGCTAATTTCGATATTCCGAATACAAAAATTAAGTCCATTTTGAAAAATAAAATTTAGAAAATTTCAAAAAGTGGTTATTAATATTCATAACGGCTAGTTTTAATAATATTTTAATAGCATATTGTTTCTTAGTGAAACTCATTATTGCGTACTACACACGCTATCGAGGAAGGTCGTGATTGCGTGTAATGCAAGGCATGTCAAGGATGCGTGTTGTGCAAGATCCTTTTAGTGTACCGTACAACACAAGACATTAATGAAATTAAAAAGAATAGTTTTCATAAAATCTCGGGGTCTTACACATAGTGCTCTACCATCGATGGCATGGTGCCTTCCGTCGGCATATATAGGACCACTTGGGTGTGTGTGTGTGTGTGTGTGTGTGTGTGAGTGAGTATGTGTGTATGTGTGTGAGTGTGTGTGTGTGTGTGCCCATAATGAACCTTTCTCTTCCTCATTAAAATCGTGTTTGGGAAATGTGTTCTTTTTAGTGTTTTCCTTTAGCATTTGGTTTGTAAATGTTTTCTTTAAAATCATTTTGAAGGTATAACTCGAATAAGAACATTAAATTTTCCTTTTGATGTTGTGGCATGGAACCTTTTTATTGGGTGACATCCAACTGTGCCTTTTGCTCACACCCTGCATACACCTTCAGGTGTATGTAGACTTTGTTTCTTGTGTATTCCAGGTTGTGAAATCATGCTCAATGGTGGTGGTTCGAGTTGTTAGTGGCCTTCTCTTGAAGGTTGGTGTTGTGGCGTGCAGATGCTGCACCACTCTTGTTACTTGGAGGATTGAGTTATAGTTTTAGACTCTTTTGTTGTCGTTTATTTTTGGACATTGGTTATAGTAGTAAACCATTAAATTTTGATTTTAGATTAATGGTCTCTTTGGTTGTCGATTCCAAGTCTCATTTTTATTATCCTGTTAGAGTTTCCATATTCTATTTTGGGTAAAATATTCCCACAGGTTACTCTTGATACCCGGGCACTTGTGCCAGCCCGTGGGGATCGGGAACGCCCTTCTGACCTTGCCGCGGACCGGGTCGGGTGCCGGGTCGGAAGGAAACTTGGTCTGGTTCGTGACACCAGTTATTATATGAAAGAATTATACGGTACCAAAAGGAAGAGAATCAAAACGGTGTGTAGATGAACTACATTTTGATTCATTTTCACCTATAAAAAATGAATAGACCCTACCATCATTAGGAAGCTAATCACAGAATGAATGTGGAAAATCATGTGTGTCTTCGATTTTTTGGAAGGAGGTTAGTAAATGAAATAATCCTTGAGATGTAAAGAAAGTAATGAAGATATACACAAAAAATATTCCAATTCAACCACATTCATATCAATCAGGATGGCCAGGAATAACTTATTCCCTTATCTCTTGTGTCCTCCTAGAAAACCACATCCATAAACTAATCCATGTAGCCACTATAGGAACCAACTTTATCCACAACAACATGGCCTTATCTCCCCCACATACCAAAACATCTCCCCATGCACAAACATCCCATGATCACACCACAACACATGATATTTGAATAAACACCATTGTAATTGGGACCCTGGCACTAAACAAGGCATTCAGTCTTCACAAACAACAAGCTAAAATAGCTCTAAAGTGTAAGGTTCTTGGCCTTTACAAGGAGGTGGATTACTCATAACCCTAAAAGTCATTATCTTTTGAAACATATAAGGTTGTCTATTTCATCTTGAATTAACTAATTTAATTAAATATTTATAACTTCATCCATTTTATTTTTATCAGACCACAAACACAACAACTAGATTAATTAACATGACTCTATTTATTTATCCAATCAAATTACACATACACATAGATTTAAATTTTATAGAAATATCCATTAATAACTAAATGAAAAAAAATAAATAAAAAGAAATCACTCTATCTACAAAATCAGAAGGTAATAACATCTCTATGGAATTGTTATGAATTATTTAATTTGGTTAAAATATTTATTATGTCAACTTCATTATGATCCAATAGGATGAACCATTTTATCTCTATGATTTTATTTAAAATAAAGATAAGAAATGGTTCCCATACCACAAAATGATTTCTATGTTATATTCATGAGACGGTTCCAACCCAACAGATCATGATCACCTCTCCCAAAATAGCTTCATCCACTCAATGATGACTCAGTAAAACTGCATCAACTGACACCCATGAATTCTACATTAGAAACATAGAGATCACATGACATCACAAGTCATGGAATAGTAAAAGTGAAAATATTGTCAAACCTAGGAGAATAGAGGTATAACATGCTTTATATATAATATAGATATAAAATTCATGGTTTCCCCAAACCAATGGGTGCACATGTAACAGGAAACATCAAGGAATCATGATCCAAGGATTATGGTCCGATCGTAATAATCCTATGGGGGGAGACAATTTCATCCCAATAATAGGGAAAAAATAATGATGAAAATGGGTTGAATATATCTCATATGTTTTGAAAATCTAAAAAAGAATCCTTTTAATATACGGTTTAGATTTTCCATTAATTGTAGAAATGAGAATGATTACATGTTCTGACTAAGTAATGGCTTCAAAAACCTTGCTATAATTTTATAGAAGTTATGGGATTTGAATTATCCTTAATACCATTACAAAATTCTTTGAATGAGTTTAATATCAATGAAAATGTCAATGGGACAAAACTGTATGAAACATAAATCATTATTCACCAACCGTTAGAACTCTCTCCATTATGGAAACATAGTACACCTACAACTTAATGTCTCATCATTCTAAAAACATTGTACACCTCCCTTACGAAACAATTTTAAACCTATCCTTTGATTCCAAACCATTCATTAAATATTGTATACCTTTCGTTTCATGTATCCAAATTTTGGAAACACTGCACACCTATCGTTAGATGTCTCACTATTCTAGGAACACCATACACCTACTATTTAATGAATCACTATTTTAGAAAAATTGTACACATAATTTTGGATATCCTACCATTTTGGAATCCTTATACACCTACCATTTGATATCTCACATTTAAGAAACACAGTACATAGAAATTGAAATTTTGGAATATGTTAAAATTATGTCACCTTGACCTCCACAAACAACTCAAACAATATACTTTTACAACGGAATGGACCAGAGAGGTCCAATCCATTACAATTTTCTTTTTAATTCCATTGATAATATATATATGAACTAGTTTTCTTAATATTGTAATGTTTTTTTATGTCGATTATCAACATATACATTACAAAAAATTCGTTATGTCATTGTGTAATAGATATCAGAAATGAACCATAAATAAAATTATAGAATGACTTAATTAAATCAATTTTAAAGACATGTAAAAAAATTTAATTATTAAATCAATTCGCAATGCCAAATATCCTTATTAAAACAATTTTATAATATAAGAAAATTGATGAAGAATATATCTTATTTAAATAGGGAACTTTTTGTAATATAATTAAAAAATACTCTTTAATTGAATCATGTATTATAGGGCATGAATCATATAAAAAAATATTTTAAATCCCTAAATATTATGTAGGTATGAAAATTACATGATCATAGGAATGGTAAATGATAATTTTACTTTAATAAAAAAAAATCCTAATAGAAAGTGATATTATAAAATATATTCATACACATTTGGTAACATTAAAATTATAACTTCATGAAATAATATATATGAACTGAAACATTAATCCTAAAAAAAATAGTTCATGATAAAAACATCATTGTAGATGTATTTCCACCAATATTAAGTGAATAGGTGCTTAATAACAAATAATTCAAAATGGAGTGTAAATAGGGATGAAATCCATTACCCTGTACTGCCATTTAGTCGATCATGCTATAATATACAATATAAATGTTTTATTAATTTCATTATTGAATTCCATAAGAATATTGACATTTAAAATTTTATACTTATCTAATTATAATATTTTTCTACCTATTGTATAAAAATATTTTATTATTACATTTCATTCTGGTGTTAGTTTAATTATTTTATCATGTTGGGTTTTTAATGAAAATAATATTTACAGTGTATATGATTTTGAGGAATATTCAATATATTTATATTAAAATTATCAATATTATATTTTCTCAATAGAAACATCTTATAACTATGCTTGAATATTGGGCATGCAAAATGAATGACATCTCTTCATAAAGATGGTTCTTCATATATACACACGAGTGATAATATCAATATTTTAATGAGTGAAAGGTTAATTATTTGGATGATATATTTATTTAATAGAATTAAAATCACTTATTATTATCATATATATTTAAAATTTACATAATTTTGAAAACCCATGTGATTTAAAGGTGATTAAACAATTAAATTGGTCCGCGCAGTGGTGGTTTTCAATAAATAAGAGTGATGTATTCAGTTTACATTAGAATGAGAATGGTACATATAAATATTATTCCAAAAAAATAAAAACCGAAATTTATATGAGTGATAATTGTTATATTAAATTGTAATTTTTATTAAATAATTTATTTTTTCAAATGATGAAATAAAAACGAAATATCATTATTAATAAGATTACATTCCCTTAAAAAATTGTCCTTTAGATTTCTGCTTAGGGTCGGTAGGGATGGCCTTTTGGGAATTTGAGAATATGTAGAATATGAATTCATATTTAAGGGAGATATTTATGAATTTTTTTAGAGGATAATTTTTTACTATGTATGAATATGTTAGGGGAGAGAGTGACAAATTATAATTGAGGAGGAGTGGAATTTTTAAAAAAATCAAAAACTGTTCAATAACTAGACATCACTCTCACCAAAAGTGCATCCAAAATTGTTAAATAATGGATTTTTAGGAAGGTATGTTAGATCCACACATATATCATAACAATAAAACAAGTTTTTGATATGTTATTCCATTATCATCTTTGTACAATTACTTTTATCATTTTTGTTTTCAGCACTATCATTTTTATAATGACATAGGTAATTAATCTATTAAAAAATAATAAAATAATCTTTATAGATAATTTTCAAATTATAATTAATAATATGAAATACCATTTATAATATAAATATTCCATCTCTATGGAAATTTTTTTTAACAAAACCACATGTAAAATGAATCCCCATATTTTATCGACAACCACATTAATTAGATTTATTATTTGTAATATTAATTATGAGAAATAATTATGATGACCATATTACCAAATATTAATTTGAATGATTCATAATTTGGAATAAAATTTATTAAAATGAATTAAAATAACTAGAATAATTTAATTTAATAGTTAACCAACAAATCATTTTGAAAATTTGGTTTTCATGAAATGCCTTTTTCAATTGTAAGATAATACTATATAAACTTTTATGAAAGTATTAATCATTAGATTAATTTAAATTAATATATTTATAAAAATAATATATTAATTTAATTTCTATTTCTGATAATTAAATATTATCAAAATAATCACAATGGATAGACATTATGCATTTTTACGTGATAACTATTTTTCAAAAAATAACCCATTTTGTAAATAAAACTTTTATACGTCCAATTGTTCATATATATATTTATTTATATTTTATAGTTACTATATATATAATTATACATATTATTAAAAATTAATATGAAATAAATGGTAATTATTTAAATAATAATATTTTGTTTATTTATAAATTATTATTTCTAGTCTAAAATTTTATATATTCATTATGGGATTATTTTTACCAATTAAACTAAAGTTGAAATATATATTATAAAATAATTAATTTTTCATGTAAATATGAATATTAAAATTGTATTATAGTATTATTAGTAAATAATATCAAACTACTATAATTTATTATCTAGTTTTGCATTGTATATTTTGAAATATCAAGAAATCATCATCCAGAATACTATGTCTCATGAACGTTTTATGGAATAGTTTAGCCACTACTGATTTGTTGGAATGTAATATAAAACTTTTTTATATATATATAAAAATTAATGAAAAAAATTAAAAAAAATTTCTTAATAACCATTACAATTTTCAATATCAAACATAACATCCATGTCCTAACAATATGACACTATTTATTTTTTTTGTCTCCCAAGGAACAAAAATCCGAAAAAATGATCAAAATAATGAAATATATTATATATCCAATAATGAAAAATATAATATTAAAGAAAAAATTTAATTAAATATAACAAATTTTTTAAAAAAATTGATTTCCAAAATTATTTATTGATGAAAAAAATTTGAGATACTTATTCCTCTACATAAACCTTATTCACAATAGAATAATATCCTATATGTTAAAGCTTCCTACAAACACATCAAAAGAATGTATAAATAGTACACATATTGTTGGAAAAAAATGTTTCAATTTATTTTTATTTTGTTTGTTATAAACTTATTTATTAAATCCTAATATATGTGGAAACATAATATTAATAAATAATTCATCCAACTGTGACTTCATCTATATAAATTTTAATTATATTTTTGTGGAAACAATATACATAGCATTTTTTCTGAGCATTATTGAAATCCTAATTTTATTAAATATGAGAAAACATTTACCAATAGAAATTATCCTATAGATTTGTATTTTATAACATCAACACTATATTCTTTATATGTATCCATAAAACCATATAAATAAATATTTCATGTACTTTAATATTTTAACACAAAATATGTTTGGCCTTCTATATATCTAAGAAATAATTTTCCGTTAATGTTTTGGTTTTTGGGAAAACGTGTAACCAAATACACTGTATAATTTTTTTATTCAATTAGATAAAATAATCAACCAACTATATTTCTAAACACATTTTTATCTACTTCCATTCAATCAATTAATATAAACAAAACATTTCCCACAAAAATTAATGAGAACAAATGTTTTAAGTCATCAAAAAAATTCCATTATAATATTATCGAATAAATATTTTGAGATATGTAGATATTTTTTTCTAGTATCTTATTTTAAATACATTAAATTATTTCATTTCACCCAACATTGAAATCTATATAATATTATTAATCACCTAAAAATAATTTTCACATATTTCATCATCATTTCACATGAATATGATGTCATTAATATATAAAATCCAAATGATTGAATAGAAATTTTTTAATTATATATATCATTTAATCAATTATTTCTTTTCATATAGTTCATATTCATTAAGAATGTATCAATGTTTTAAAACCAAGCCTTTAGAGGATGCTTTATTCAATACAATTCATTTTTAGACATCATAGAAAAAATTCTTCTTCCCTATTGATGAAGCCCTGCTATTTTTATATATAATATTCTATCATTGATATCTCCATTAATAAAATATATATTTAACTATATATAGAAATATTTAATATCTACTAATCATAAAATTACTAATAAATATTATGATATTTTATTACCATTTGTCAAGAGGAGACATTTCATAAATTTAAATGCCACACCTTGAGAGTTACCATTAAAAAATGTTCATACCTTATTTCATATATAATTACATTTTCCAATCAATTTTTTTAGAAAGATGTCATTGTACGTCTAAAATTTATATATTTATTGTTACATGTCAATTTGTATAATTTTTTCAATCTAATAAATCTTTATATTCATAGAATTAATCAACGTTTGATGATCACAATATTTATCATCACGTTTTTCTCTTTATGTGAATATAATGATTTATCTGAATCTAAATTCATGTCTCTTATGATTTGAACTAGATTGTTTTTATCTTGAATCAGGTTATAAACATCTAATTGTTTCCCCAAAGTAATATGATCTGAAATTAATTATTCATCATCACATGTGATATTTGAGACAAAATTCTCATCTCGTGTAGTTGAAAAAAATTACTACATTCAGAAAATTTTCATAGAGATCTTCTAAATACCTCTCATATTTTACTATATACAAATCTACGTCTATCTAGAAAAATATATAATCAAAATGTTCACGATAATCAACTACCACTCAATAAAACATTTTAATATTTTTTTTATATCACATATTTCCTCTACCATTAGGAGGGTATGAAAATAATGA
Organism: Viscum album; assembly: GCA_963277665.1. Lineage (NCBI taxonomy): Eukaryota > Viridiplantae > Streptophyta > Magnoliopsida > Santalales > Viscaceae > Viscum > Viscum album. The sequence goes on from OY728121.1 coordinate 506,094,684, forward strand.
TTCATTAACACATTTTCAATATGTAATCATCAATATCCACCCTCCTCATTAAAAAAAGTGACATTAATAATCCGTTAGATGTTTTGAACATGGGGAAAAATTTAGTTTCTATTGTGAGGAGTCATATCATTGTTCATCTTTATGAACAATATATTTCAAAAATAAACTACTACTCTAATAGCTTTAAATCATAATTAATTAGAAGTTTCATGCATGTTCATAATTATCATGATATATACAACTAACTCATATTAATATTCCAAATAATCCATTCTGTTGTAGTTTTTATATTTCACTATAATCATGATGAGTCCGATGTTACTCAAAATAATATCTAAACTCACTAGTTTAACATTATCTACCGTCATTAGTCAGAATATCCATTATAATGAATGAACTATCTTTACGGTTATCTTTGATTCTATAAACCTTTTTTAGGATTTATATTGTGTTACAAAATAATAATACCTGTAATGAGTGTAAAATAAATATATTATGAAATAAACTACTTGTGACCATGTGATGATTTTCTACTCATAAACCCAAAAATATAAATATGTTTCTTCTCAATGGGATGTGTTTAATGTATTTAATCTTTTATATGGACTTTTGAAATAATTATCCCTTTTATGAAAATATTGAATGATTTATTTTTTATTCCTTTCATTTATGAAATATCAAAATCAAATTATCTCTTAGTAATATTGGCCATCTTTTTTCAACCCATGTTCCTCATCCTTTTATGCCACAATTTATTTCCATTCATCATGATAATATATCAACGAATATTGGGAATGACTAAAATTAAAAAAGTTTTATTTTATTAGTTACCTCACATGACATAATTCCCAAAAAAATACAAACATAATTTTTTTTCAATTTTCTATAATCAACATTTTTTCATTCATTATATAGTTATTAAAAACTAATCAAGTTGTGTCTCATCACATCAACAATCATGGATCCTTGATTTTATCTTTTATTACCCAATGAGAAAAGATTCAAAAAATTTGACTATAAGTGACATAGAATTTCCAAAATATATTTTAATATTTTTAAATTATATCTCATTATTTAATTACATCCAATATTTATATAAATGTTTATAATGTAGATTGTTTAAAATATCCGGTCAAACACATTTAATTTCTTTAATATAATTTCATCAACTAGTAGTGGTACCTTTTTGATATATTTCATTTCATATAAAACATAATAACTTATTTAAAAACATTACAATTATTGAATCATAGTGATATATAATTTTTCAACATGTCATTGTTGATTCCAAAATTTATAAATAGTATCAAATGATTGGAAACATTTTTTGACCATAAAACTAACATTCTCATGTTTTATTCATTGAGTTGGTTGAATATCACTAAAAATTTCCCACCAGTTACTCTTGGATTCACTGTATCATTAATAATTGATCTAAAACATATTTATAGTAATCAAAAAAATGAAAAATATTAGTAGCTCCCATAGAAAGGGTATTTCTACCAATAACCCAAATACTATCAACTATTTTATTTCTTCCTATCATTAACATTATCACATTGGTTGTTAATTATTCACCAAATACATGGTTATCCCATTAGGCCTTTATATTTAGATTATTTTTCCTCTCAATGTCTTTTCAATACCATATAATAGTAGCTTTTGGTTCATTTTTTGATACATTATAATCATTAGGTTTTTAACTCACCTTTTTTATCTACATAAATGATTTTCTTATCATTGTGGCACCTATAATAATTCGTATTCTTCTTATCGACTGTCACTTACAAATTTGGTTGAAATTACAGAAGTATATAGTTTTTTATAACATTCATCAACTCATAAAATCTCATTTTGGATTTTTATAACTACATTGGTAACATTATAAATTTTGGAAAAATTTATAACTCTTCCGCTAAAAATCATCTTTTCTTCAAGATTGATTATGAGGTTTCCCTTTCCATTTTCCAACTTGTTTATTTTAATATTATATTATAGAAGCATTTTTTATTCAACATTATATTCTAGATTATTTACTAAATGGGTACCTTTTTTTACTTCTTGACCACCATTTCATGATTAAAATTCTCAAATGAAATTTATTTTTCTATTTATTTATCATAAACTATATTTGGAGTACAATATTCTTCTAAATGACAGCTTTTGACATAGATTTCTTTTTTATCTTTCGAATTATTAGTATATATTTTTCACGAGTAACATCATGGAATTTATTAGCCTATAAATTAATGTAACCATTATCAAGACACATTGAAATTTTTTTACTCCCTTCATATTTAATGAAATTATTATCAATTTATCTAGAATGTAACATTAACTTTTTTCTCTCTTATTTTGAAATAATATTATAAATATTTTTTCTACTTCATAATATTATTTTCTTCCCCTAATCATGGAAAATTTTAATCATATCATCAAACATATATGTAGACAAAACATTTCATGAGTTACACCCCTTTCTACAATACTATTTAACTTTTCTTCTTTTTAAAATATATTCCATAAATTTAACCATCTCAATACTATCATTTTGTTTGGTGTCAACATCAAAAGATTCATACTCATTGAGAGGATCTTGTATTTTTCATTCATTATATCATTGAGTTAAATTTATTGATCATCGATTTATTTTACCATTAAAAAAATTATCTTATTTCTTTTGTAAGTAATAAAGTATCTATGATGATAAATAAGATTTAGGGTTTTTATATTTCATCTTCAAATGATGATAATTTTTAAACAAATTTATCATGATGTTTTTTTTCACTTTTAAACAATATTATAACCTTCCAACATAACCCCATGTCATCTTATGATTCAAAAATTTTCATTTACCCATGTAATGAAGTCACAAAAAATCATAATCACTTATTTTATAATCTTCATACTTTAACCTCTTTACTTATGAAAATTCTTTCTTCAAATTTTTATCTCCTATAAAGATTAATTTTATCATATTCTATATTCCATTATCCGATCCATCTTCATTCACATTATGAAAATGACATTAAAATATTGAGTAAATTATATAATTTCTAGAACGACCATCTTTATCCTCATTTATATAATATTTAGATGTTAGTAGAACTCCCTCATATATATTATTTAAAACATCTATATCCAATTTGAAAACATCATTACCAGTGGTAAAAATATAATATAACATTATATCATTAAATTTATAGATATTATTTTTATAAAAAAATTAGAAGATCATTAATTATCACAGAACTATGAACATATATGGAAAATTATTCATTAATAAAATGTCATCAATTATTCAATAAAAGAATCCATCAAATTGATAGATCACAAAAATACCAAATTATGTTTTTTTTCATTACTAATAATGAGAGTGTTTTAATTATGTATCTATAAATTTAAAAATTTATCACATCATTAAAAAAAATCACATCCAATTAAATTGTTATATATTTTATGAAAGAAATCAAACAATAACATTCCCTAATAATAAAATAATTTAAAATTTTTAGTTATCGATGAGATTAGATAATTCTTACCATGGTTTGGAAATAAACAAATACCCAACAATCAACAATAAAAATACCTTGTTTTGTTTTATACAGAAATTAATGATTATACTTTTACTTCTATTTTAATATTTTTAAAACATTAGTAAATTACCATTATATATAAATATGACTAAATAATTTATTTGTAACAACTCTTATAAACCATCATAAAAATATTTAGAATATTATAAATTTTTTACTTCAATTATAATGTTCATGAAATATATCTTTCTTTATATTCTTTAATAGAAGTGGGAAAGACCGAATTATTTATACATCCATAAAAAATCAATACTTTTAATTTCATTTCATATATAATTTAATTATTAGTCTATAAAAAATATCATTTTACTACCTAACCTTACTCATTGAGTCCCCTCAAATATATAATTATTCATGTCAACTTAATCTAATTGATTCTAATAACTAATCCTCTAATTAATACAAATGTATGATTATTATACATCAACCAAAACATTATTTTTTTTGTAAACACCCTTGTTCAGACATGGGATTTTATATTTAATCTCAGATCAATGTATGAAACTATTTATGAAAATTTTATGATAATTTACACTTGACGAATATACTTTATATGTTTTTCTCGTACTCCCCTTCATATTAGTAAGGTGAATGGAGTATAAGAAAGAAAAAAAAATTTAATGTCCCTCTTGATGAGAGCCTCATTTTCAAAACTCCATCACAAAATAAAATTGTATGAAATCATAACCATAAATCTATAGTATTATTTAATAATATCACAAAAAATAATGACCAACACATTCATAAAAAATCATCCATAACATGGATTTTTTTAATTTTTATATATTGATATTTGTAATACTAAATGATCAAATTTTTATCATTGCTTTGGATAATGTAATGAAATTTTCACAATAAATTAGGAAATAGAATGAAATTATTATATTGGATGTTACTCCATAAAAACTATTATATAAATCTTCTATATAGATAATCTCTATTAGATAGTTATTTTATAATAATCATATGAACTTCAAAAAAGAAATTCTCAAACACTTTCTCAGTCTAATTACATGAATTATTGGTATCTATAAATTACAATCATTTTCAATCCCCTGTCTAATGATCATTAAACAAAAACTTATATCACATAAAATAATAAAATATTCAAGGTTGGAACATCTAATATAGATTTCTGATAGGCACAACATTAAAATTTCATCAAATGATCATTTTCTGAAGACTTTACCCAATTAGAAATCACATAATTTAAACATATACTGATTAAGTCTCTATCACATTTCATTCCACATCAATATTCTTTTTCACACAAAAAATATTCTTACATTCCCGAAACTATATGAATATCCAACTAAAATATTGTAAAAAATTATAGTATTCCTTCATAATTTATACAAACAACCCTTTCAATATTATTATAGAACATATAATCCTAAACTAATCTCAACCTAAAATATATCCATTAAACCTCCATAGTTCATCATGGAAGGAACATTTGACACCTAAACATAATTTTCCATCCTTCTACTATACACTTTAATCATGTGAAATTTCATAATAAAAAAATTTAGATACTCAAGAAGAAAATATCATTTCATTTTTTAAATGTCACTAAAATCATTGTTTGTGTGATTTTTCGAAACATATAATATATATATATATAACATTTTAAAATTTTAATAAATATCTATATATAATAATCAATATGATGGTATTTTCCTGTAACAGTTTATGTTTTGAATTAAAAACAATAAAACTCTCTTAACATCACACACAACACCTTCCATTAACATCAAAATACCAAAAAAAATATCTAAATGATAAAAAGGGATCTAATGTGTCTCAAAAAAATACCACGATGAATTAGAAAATAATAACCTATATGTTACCAATAATAATGAATCACATCACAAAATGGATCCACACACATTGGACTACCTATTTAACAATTCTAATAATTATATAATTATTTGGTTCCCAATATGTCCCATTTAACAATACAATTAATTTAACCTCAAAATTTCCCATTAAAATAAAATATAAAAACTATGTCATAATTAGAACAAAACAATTCAATATAACATTAATATTTCATTTTCTCTATCAATTTTATTTAAAAAACATCATTTTTGTTTCAATATTTATAAAATATCTTATGGTTGACTGAGAAACAAACACAATAACTCCCTACCACAGCTCATCCACCCTATATAAACCATTAATCATAATATTATGATATATATCACGAAATTACCATGACCCAACCATTTCACCAGAACTACAACATATCCAATCCATCACACATAATCTCACAACACATTCCATCCCAGCAAATCATGGATTTGCATCCAATAAAATTACATCCTGAAACTGACCAACAACATCGTAGGTAAATCCCCATGGTTTGTAGACATATCTCACATATAAATTTAGAAATAAAATAAATAAATAATTCATCACATTTATCATTGTGATTTACCAGTGTTTCAATTAAATGGATTTTATGAAATTATATCTTCTTTAACAAGGTTATTATCTCATATACATATATCTCTTTGGAAAGATGGTTACGAATCAAAATAAAATTTCATTATATTATTATTTATGGTTCTTTAATGAATTAAATGAAATAATGGTTTCAAAATTCACATGAATCCCAAAAGTATAAGGCCAGCAACCAAGTTGATTATCATTATTGGAAAAAACATTGAATATTCATTATGAAATGTCACTATACAAGTCAATTCATTCAAATAACACCAATCCCTGTGAATAATATATTTATTCTTTTCCTTGATATCTTTTTTATGATTCAAAAAAATAAAATGTTATATAAAATCATATAATCCCATCTAGTATATATATGTAATGGTAGAGAACGCCATTCCCTCCTTTAGTCAAATAAATAATGTTTTTTGTGCAATGATGAGGATGTATAATGAAATAACTATATAAAAAAATCATGAGGAACAACTCAATAAACATATAACATATAAGAAGCATAAATATTCCTAAACAAATCAAAAAAAAATATATCTGATCAACAACAACCCCTGTAGAATGAATTACAATTTAATAAAAAAGTGGAAATGATTAAACCACACATTGAATCACAGATGTTTTATAGCTATATTCCAAGGACCAAATCCCATAATAATTGGGGGGAATGACCACTGATAAAATCATAGGTTACACCTATGAATTGAGATAAATAATTAGATTGAGATTAATATTGAAGGGAATTATAATTAAATGAAATCTAGAAATTATGCGATCATGAAGAAAAAACCCTTTAATATAGAAGAAATTATTCTACATTGAACATGATTATTTTATAAATGAAGGTAACACAATGATGTGGTTGGTCAAAACTGTTTCCTAGTAACATGGAAGGGTCAAAAAAATTATAAACTATGATAATAAAAAAATGGTAAAACATTATTCTTTATAATTATATTTCATTGCTAGATTTCAAATGACTTCACAACACTGTAGTGTTTCTACCCTAATATCAAAAAAAAAACAACATGTCATCATTCAAAGACACCACGGTATATCATCATAATAATTCCCTAACTACACTCAAAACCACATGGCGAACAAAAGATATGATCCTTCTAACATCCACATCATATTAGGATTCCCCACCATAGCTTTGCTGAAATGAAAAAGAATACTCATCAAACATATTCTGGAAGGCTCAACACTAATCTGATTTCTTAATTCCACGTGTATAACCTGTATAGTGAAGAAATATACATTCTAAAAAACCATTCCACAATTGAAATTATAGCTCAAAATCAAATATACAATCTTTAAGTCTCATTGAACATCCCATAGGAACCATCATCATAAAAAATACAATTATTTAATTGCAATGAATGTCCAGAAAGTTACTTTTTTCAATAGTCATAATATATTATATAATTATATTTTACATATGTATGAATGATAATTAAGATCTATAGAGAATTTTGTGGAAGATACTTAGGGACTAGAAGATATCAGTGATATTAAAAAATTGTGAATTTTTACAAAAACAAATATTTCATTTTTAGTTCATATATCCTTAAGTTAGAGAACATTGATTGAATAATCAATGGAAAAATATATTGAAAATTATCAGATTCCAACCACTAAGATTGGAATACATAGTTTTCATGGAATGGTGTGATATTATATAATTTTTGTAAAGAATTTATCATGTTTATCTAATATATTTTCCAAACATTACTCTGAATGGACTCATGTTCCTTTCGAATGATGAATGTGAATAGAGTTTTGTGGAACATAATAGATAGTTTGTTTGTGCATGAGTGTTTACACTAACCTAGAGTGGAAAATTATTTATTTATTATAATGAATCACTAAATATGGGGTCCTGAGGTTTTCTTACAGAAAATAATATGCTGATAGCATATGATTCATTCTAGATGATTGTTATAAGGAAAGTACATATCACATGATATATATATATAGCACTAGTATTATCTCCATTGATGATAAAGAAGCATTACATATACTAAGAATGGTGTGAAATATTTATTCAATTCCCTAGGGATTTTATTTTGGTAATAATGAAATATTCTATTGAATACGATCATGATATATGTTTTACCTTGATCTTTAGTATAAGTAAAAATCATGATCTATATACATAGTTTTTTGTCCTTATTATTGATCATCTAATAGAATATTTTTAGTAAAAGAGGAAAATTTGAACACTATTTGATATATAGAACATTTTTAGGTTTTCCATTGGTTTTGACATCAATATCTCTCTATATTCAGGTTTTAATAAAATATTGTATCATAGTTGAGTACTTATAAGGATACATTTTTTATAGCTTCACAGAAATTTTTATGTTTTCTATAAATCGGAGTTTTGTGGATGCATTAATCTCAATAGAAATACTAATGTAAATCTGGTCCAATTAAAATATGTTCTCGTCTTCCAATATAATCTGGATGAGTTCCTCGAGTGAATATTTGGGCATTGTGGTATTTCATTATCTCTAGAGGCTGAAATGTTGAGATTAATTAATGTTGTTTACTTTTCTAAGAATCAAGGTTAGAACAAAATATGTATTTAAAGTGATTTGACTACCACATTAAATGAAATTTGGATTGGTGTGATTTAACTATCCAAGTAGATTACCAGATACTTGATATATTTTATTCATTAACTCATAGATATCGACAATATTACAACTCACATCTATCATGATGAGAATATGGTTGCATATTATCTTTCCAATATAGGATTATGTAATAACATTACATGGATGGATGAGCTCCCTGACGATTTACTCAGAATTTATGAGAAATATTATCACATGATCCTATATTTTAGACTCACATAATCTATTTTTATTTAATAAATTGTGCATTGGTCAAGCAAAATCCATATGAATCTCCCTACCGAAATATGTTCATAAATTTGAAGTGATAGTATGTAGAAAAATATTATCAGAAATTGGGAATTGTACTTGTTAAGGAAGTGGTATAGAATTGTAGATTTATTCAAAATATCATTATGGATGATAATTGTCAAAAAACTATTCTAATGAAAATCAATGGGGAGATATGTAATTCAATGTTAGTGATGATTATTCGTATGAATATTGAAATGAATATATTAAATAAATTATAGTATAGTGGAATGTTAGTCCCTTGATATATCATCCCATTTGATATTGTCAATCATATTATGATGTTTCTCCAATGATTGGATCATCCACCAAACCTCTTTCAAGATCATGGTCAGTTAAATTTTTTCTATAATGAGTATATAAATAATTTATACATTACATCTACTAAACACATATGTTATAAAAATAGGGCAAGATTATTTTTATAACAAAAAATTTGTTAATATTATTGACTAATGAGATATTGTGTTTTAAATCAAGATCATTCTCATGGTTGAAATTTTGTTGTGAATCCAAAAATTTAAAGAAGCTACATTGTAAACAGAGAAATTTATGATGCAGAATTATCCAATGTTTTTTTATAAATGAGGATTTGTATTTCCATATGTTTATATGATTAAAAACATGATTAAATATATTTCAAATTTGATAAGATTAATAAATATATATTGATAATTCATTGATTGTATTAAAATCAATTAATGATTTAAAGGTATATTTTTTGAGAATTGTAAGGTTCATCTTGTAATTATAAAATAAAATATATTGATAATTTTTTAAATATTCTTTAAAGAAATGTAATTATAATTTATATAAAAAAATTAATAATAATTCATTCATCAGTTATCTAAATATTAGGAATATAATGAATATATTTTATTAAAAAAATATCAACTATTTTTTATTATACAATTTTTATTTGTTCAATGTATTTTTTATCATAATAATTTAGATAAATAAATATTTATTATTTTTTAAATGAAATTTAAATATATATTTTTCCATTAAAATATATTCAAATTAATAACATAGTTCTTATTATGAAATTAATTATTATAAATTTAGTTTTGTTATTAAAATATTATATTTCTAAAACTATTTTAAATCATTTAGAAAATATATTATAAATTTAATTTAATACACTTATACAAATTACATCAAAAAATTGATTTAATATTTGAAATCATCATTTTTAATATAATTAATTTTTCTAAATTAAAGATTTGGTATTAATGAATAATAGAAAGATAAATATTAGGTCACGAAATTTATGGTTAAAATGGGTTTACAAGTGGTTAAATAAAAGGGTAAGGGTAATAAGACCTATTAAATTTAAAAAATATTATATTAAAATGATAATTAATTATTCTATTAACATATATTCAATCAATTCTCTATTTGGAGAAACATTCACATGAATATAACCTTACATTACTGAATGATTTTATGTAATTCCATGTGTGTCCCTCCCCTCATTTATAAAAGGAATCCTCTTATCCATCAATATTCTCAAATTTTGAACTCTTTATATTAAATAACACTTTGAAAAAAATACTTCATATATTCTTTACCTTAACATTTGAGGCCATTTTCTTCCGCTCTGAACAATGATTAATTTATAAATTTCTTGAAAAATGAGGTCGCTCAATGGATAGGAATAAATCTTAGACAAGGTATTAGAATTACATTTCCTAATACATTTCTACTAAAATAATTTTATACGTGATAAAATAATAAACATACAATCATAAATAATAGGGTATATATATGATCATAAAAAAGTTTCCATTTTTATTTTTATATAACAAATTTTCCACAATATTTTTTCAATTTTAATATTTTTATTATGTTATTTGAATATTGATATGGAATTTTCCTCATTGAATATCCCATTGATATTTTAAAGGAATTATTCATCTATGATAACATCCATTTCCATTGATTTCACTTAAATAGAGATATAATCCTTTGATACATTGACAATTATATCTATATATGTATTAAGATTATTAAATTTTGAAGAAACGCATCATTTATATGGGATACTATATTATGATAATATAAATGTTTTCATAGTCGTTTTAGAACATCATAATATATTATGACATATTTATTTTTCAACCACACATTTCATAAGACTGTAATACAAAAAAAAAACCTGAGTCTAAATGAACAAAATTGGTGTATAATTTTATATCCTAGATGACATATTCAATGGTATTGAAAGGTGTAAATATATATTGAAAAGTATATGGTTTACACATTTAAAAAATAAATTATGTGGTTAAACTTTGATCAGAAATTAAAAAATAATATCATCATTATAAAGAATTGTTTTTTGAAAAAACTACTTTTTAGATTGAATTGTTTTCATTATTAAAAAATTAATATATAAGTATTGGTGGAATATTTTAATAAAATTATAATATTTTATATATTTAATAATATTGTTTAACATTCTTCTAATATTATTCATTGAACAAGATAACAATAATTCCATTTTTATTTATAAAAATGTATTTTTATAACAAGTGACCTTTGCTATGTATTTTATGATTATTTTATAGTTAATATCTTATAATTTTAAATTTTGGATTTTATTAACTGGATTTTTTCTTATAATTTCTAGGATCAAATTTTGTAAATATGTCCAATTTTTTAATGAAATTAAATTGTAGCGTTATTAAAATTTATCACCTTGAAAAATGGTAAATCATGTTAATATTTAATAAATATATATGTTTTTAGGAAAAAAATCCCTTATTTTTTATTATTTTATGAATAATGTTTGATACTAACAACTTTAGGATAAATATTTAATTTTTTTGGAAAAATAAACCAAGAAAATGGACTGTAAACAATTAATGGAAAGGAAAATTAAAATAATGTCCCTTTCACACTTATAAAAAAATATTATCTATCCATACAAAGAAAATAAAAATATTATATATCAATTTTTAGGTATATTTATAGAAAAAATGAAATTATTTTTTATATAGAATTTTTTTTAAATTTTTAATTATTATAAAATTACAATAATTTCACACACAATACTCACACATTATATATTCTATTAATAAAAATGTGAGATTATTTTAAAAATAAAAAAAATTATATAATATGAATGAGTTTTATTTCCCATTAATATGAGTAGTGAATATTAAATATTATTATGTTTTTTATTTATTATTTAATAATTCAATATTTTTATTTTTTTCATTTATTCAAATTATAAGATTGGTGAAAAAATTAACAGTACTAATATTTTATATAAATAATAATTAATTATACAAATGAAAATTAATTAAAAATTATATAAGAAAATGTAGATACAATATGATAAAAAATGTAATACACTGTACATTTAGGATTCAATTTTCTCCCTCTATTAAAAATTCAAACAATTTATGAGGGAAAAAAACATTATCATGGTTAAGCTTAATATATGATAACTAATGGGTTATAGAAAATTATATGCTCTAAAACATCATACAAACATGTATACATTTAATTTTTTGAGATTATTTCAAGAACATACAATCTAATATTTTTTTATGGAATGGTATAAGAATAAATTCACTTTTATTCTTAATAATGTATTTTTCAAAAAATTGACCTTCAGTTCATATTTTGTTAATATTATATAGTTAAAATATTATATTTATAGAAATTGAATTTTATTTAATGAATATTATATTTTAAATTTCTCAGTTTAAATTTGGTAAATAATACCATTTTATTTTTTGTGAAATTGAATTATAACCTTAATAAATTTTATCACCTTAATTAAGGGTATATCATGTTAATCTATGAAAAAAAATATTCTAAGGACACTATTTTACATATTATTTATTATTTTTTGAATCATGTTTGGCCATGATCACTTTAGGCTCTATATTGTTTTTGATTGGAAAATTATCCAACAAAATGACCTACATAAAATTTGATGTAATTAAAAATAAAAAAATGTCACTCGCTCCCTTATAAAAATATATTATCATTCCACATATAGAACAAATAAATATATTAATTATTTTTAATGAATATTTTTAGAATAACAAAATTATTTTATTTATATAAATTTATTTTTTATTTTTATTAAATATATAAATAAAATTATTTATTATACAACACTAAGAGATTATTTGATAAATTAATAGAAAAATGAAATTATATTAAAAATATTAAATGTTATATAATATGAATGAGTTATATTTTCCATTAATCTAATTATTTAATATTATATAATATTATGTTATTAATGGTCTATATTCTAATTATATATTTTTTATTTCATTTATTTCAATTAAAAATAATGGTTAATTTTTTTAAAAAATGATATTTTTTAAAAATAATATTTTATTACAATAATAGAATATCATTAGAGAATAAAAATAGAGGAAAATCGGGTTCATATATGGTATAAAATGTTATACCATGGACATTTATGACTCAACGTTCACACTATATGTAAAATTAATACCCATTAAGGGTGAAAATGTCATTATCGTGGAAAAGGTTAAAATTGGTTTACTAGGGCGTTAAAGAAAAAGATATGATATATAACTCCACGAAAACATGTCTTAATTTACTTGTAATATTCTATTTAAACAACATCCGATATTATTTTCAAATAATCGGAATTTTACTGACATTTATTCCTTGCAATGTCATTATTATACTTTAATCATTTAAAATATTCCAAGAGTTCCCCTCCCATCAAATATAAATGGGAAACAATCCATTCTTTTCATTACACCAAATTTATCCATAAAAATAATTAATAAGAAAAAAATTATATTCTCAGTACCCATATAAAAAAAATTTACATTTCATTCATCCTAAAATAACATCCTTAGGGACCTTGAAATATGATTTAAATGATTTCTTTCAAAGGGGAGGTTATCACCTAAACTGACCAGTCTATTTTTAATTGTTCTTTATCAACATAGAATTATTTTATATACTACAAAATATAATATCTTATTAATCCACAAATTAATAAAAACATTATTATTATTATGTCACCATTATACACCCTCTCTTTCAGTAAATTCATAGTGAATGTTTCTTTCATGACCTGTCCTCTAAGGCCCATGTCGTGACAACCCCAAGACTGCATCCCATTGGACAGGGCTATCAAATAGCTTAGAGTAGGTGTTTTCTAAAAATAGAGGAATTTTCCAATAAACCTACACACATTATCCCAACCAAAAAAATTAATTAATATAAAAAGACTAAGTAAACATATATGCAATCTACTAAGACACCCACTAAGAGTAATGATACTAACTGAGATGTAAATGGCCTTGAATGCAAGCCCAACTGGAATGGCATATAAAAGCTCATGTGTCTCGTCCACCGAATACCCTACCTAAATGGTAGGTATATTAATCTATATTAATTTTTTGAAGCATACTACATTCATCGTTTCACCTGGATGCACCATCTGTCTCTGTTCTACCAAAAACATTTCCAAAACATTCAATCGGCTACACAAGACATGAAATGTGTGGGAAAAACTCATGAATGGGTGAGTAAAAAAATACTAATTAAGGACCCAAACCCATAAATTAATTTTACAAAGTAATCCACAATGAATAACACTATGTATACTACAAAGAGGAGAACAATAAAATACACAAAATAGACATCCAAAGAGACATGATATGTATATCCTCTAAGATGTACTCTCAAGATATCCACTAGTGTCAGATCCCACCATGTATAAGTCTGTGTTACATAAATAATATTTTTTTAAGAATCCATAGTTCCCTCATGTAGTTACATGTAGAGTGTTGGTAACACAAAGAGTATCGGTATCCCATGAAGTGTCGGTAACACAAGGAGGGTCGGTAACATCCAGAGTGTAGATAACAAATGGATTGTTGGAACAAAACAGATTATAGGTGACAAATAGAGTTTCATCAATGAATATAGGACCCTCTTAATGAGGATCCAAACACAATAATCACATCATAAAACCGACATAATGATTGAGAGTTTAATACATTTATGTAAAAAGGGGATTATTAGTTTGGATTTTGGCCCACCCTAGTCAGATCGGCCAACCCTGATCGGATCGACCCAACCCAAACTGACCCTGGTCCTACCTTGCCAGACCTTATGGGTAAAACCCACCTGACCGCACAAGGTCGACCCGACCCACCGGGTCGACCCTGTTCAGGTAGGCCCGAACCAGCCTTCTATATTCTCCTCGACCCACTCAAGTGTTCATGTTGTTTCCCCTAGATGAGGAGGGTTTCTTGACATCACTTGGTCAACGTAGAACCTTGTGGTGTAATGCAACCTTATTCCATGTCCAGCTAAACCTACTGCCAGCCATCGAGCTCGCTACTGACCGTTGAGCCAGTGACCCCAACCACCAGTCAGGGATTCTATGTAGTGGGTTCCTTTGCCTCTGGATGTAGAGCTAGTGGTCTCTTGTTTCAGTCATCCACGCCGCCGCATTCCGATGCCAGTGGATCATTTTTTATGGGTCTCTAGTTTCACACTTGTTCTCTATTATTATTAATGGGATCACACTTATGACCCTATGGTTGCATTATTTATCACCATGAGATCAAACCCATCTTATTGTCTCTCTGAGGTTCTGGTAAGGTTCGAAACCTCAAAGAAAAACTCGATGCGACCACGGGGGTCTCTGTGTGGAGAACACAAGAATGAGGGATAGAATGTTCACATGGACACCCTTATAATGTCATTTTCCATGTTTATTTTTGCTTTAATCAATTCACATCAATGGTAACATCAAATAATAAGATAATAATAATAACTATTATCTACTCCCTTAGAACACACAATTTTAAATATCCAAAAATAACCATCGAACCAAAAATCCACTTGTTTATGTATTGGTATGCATTCGTAGTTATACTTATGTAATGATAAAGAATTTATTTACATAATAAACCCCCCAACATGTATTTTTTATCAGTCAAATAGGAGGATCTATCATTGATGATGGTCTGTCCTTGAATGATCTCGATACACTATTCTTCGTCATTTTCCAACGATAGGGTTCCTCATCCATTCCTACAAAAATTCTTTTTTTGATTATAACCATATAATTTTTATCCATACTCAATTAAAAATATAAAAAATTCTTTACTATCAATTTATATAAATTAAATGATTTTTATAAAAAAAATTAAAGATGTTCACGTCTAGGAAATAACATTCCCCTCGACCTGTTCCAGCTGATGTGAGGCTCCACAAAACGAAAACAGGCCCTTAAAATCCAATGTCGGTCATGGATTTTCAGTATGAGTTACTTTTTCTGAGTTTCATGAATTTTAAAATAAAATATTTTTATTTAATTATTTTATTAACCTTTTTTTCATTTTTATGATTTCTCATGAAAGACCCACTCCAACTACAGTCATGCACGGTCTTGGGTAAAACCATACTTGTAAACACAATAGTGTCATCAGATTTCCCATCTAATAAGACGTTTAAAAATTACTAACACTACACACATTCTCGATTTTGAATAAACATAAAAATAGTTTGAACATTTCTTCCAGCCACCCTGGGCCTTAGAATCGTATTCCATCTCAACTCCTTCTCTCATAAAAACACATATATATTTTTAAAAATAAAAATTCATTGAAAATATTAGGCATTAAATTCTCTCACCCATAGGTATTTACATCCCCAAAATCCAAAACAAGGATAAAAAAATAGAAGTGGATACTAATAATGATTATGAACCTCCCATTTCCATGTTCCCTCTTGAAGATTATAGTGTTTCAATCGAACTAGAAATAAATGATATGATCTACCACTATGGATCCTCCCCTATTGATTCTCTATCTCCATCAGGTACTCTTTGATAGTAACCAAATAATCAACGTAAAACTCACCCCATTCAATGATGAGTGAATGGTCTTGTACATGTTTCCTCATAAGGGAGACATGAAAGATGTCATGCACCGGTTATAACAACTGAGATATAGTTAAGCAATAAACCATCTCTTCCACTCAAAAAAATATCATCAATGTTCTTTTGAACATTGAAGATAACATGTATCCCTAGAAAAATGTTCATATCCCATGATGATGAGATACTTTAAAGAAGCATCATCTCCATCCATGAGCTCCAAGGGTATATGTAGCCTATTATTATAGAACATATGATGGCTCCGTGCAGTCTTCGTCCGCTCGTTGATGACCTACACCTTCACTATAATTTCATTTATCAACTTTGAATCCATTAGTGCTGACTCTCCGGGGATAGACTAGAAAAGTTGAAACAGATTAGGTCTCTCAGACAAGGTTTCGAATAACTCCATACCAATATTGTAGTGGTAGCTATTATTGTAATAAAACTCCACCACTGGTATTTGATACTCCCAACTATGGATAAAATCAATGATTAATGCATGAAGAATGTACTCTAGAACCAAAATGGTCCTCTACATATAGCCAGCTTTCTAGGGGTTAAAGATGTGATCAAGTGCAACTAAGTCCCATATACCTCCTCTATAACTTTTAAAACCGATAATTAAATCATTCATCTCAATCCCATATTATCATTGATGGGACTCCATGGAATCGAACTATCTCTTGCATGTAGAGGAATCCCATGCTGATAATGGGACACCACTCCTGAATCGCTAGTAAGTGGGCTCACATGGTGGGTCATTAAATGATCACCTAGATGGTATCACTCCCATAGGATGTACGTGGTAAACCTATCATTAAGTCTATTGATTATACATCTAACATACACTCATGTACCAAATGGGGTTTATTCAAACCTACGGGAACCTTATGGTTATCCTTTACATGATGGAATGTGAGGCATCCTGAAAAAAAGTCTTTTACTTTTTAATTCATTCTAGCCTATTAGAACTGATTTAGGGGTCCAGGAACATCTTTTACACAACTTGATGTACCGTAGAAATGGATGTATGGAGATCCCTCAACAGATCATCTTGTAATGTATCTGGTAGAACTAGGCATCAACGAAAATGATTATTTACTATCCACCATTTTAATATCCAACAAGGGATTACCCTATAGACATCTGACCACATGTAGTATCATAAACTATATCTTTGAGATGTTCCTATGGTAAGTTCTATAAGAGTGGATGGGTAACCACCATCTTATAAAGATGATATTCTTCTTCTCCATCCAAAAAAGATACATGAAGTGATGCCAACTACTCTGAGCCTCATTCTACATATATGAACATGGTCTCTAGCATAGAGAATCTACCATCAGGTCCCCATTTCTATAAGTATATACTATCTCAAAGTCATTTTCCTTGTTGTACTCAATCCAATATTTTGGTCTTAATTTATGATCCATTTGAGTTATGATATACCTAATACTCAGGTGGTCTGATTAGATGATAACCCACTTGTCGAAAAGGCAGTGTCACCACATCTTCAATGTAAATACTAATGCTGCTAACTCCATATCATTGGACACATAGTTATTATAATGTGTTTTCAAATACCGAGAACCATAATAAATCACCACTTTCTACTGCATCAGGATACAACCAAGCCCATTTCTTGATGCATTATAGAACACCACGTACTCGACACCCTCCTCTATAAATATTTGGGTAGTAGAACTTATTAATATCAGCCTCAACTGCTAAAAGAACTCTTGGGTCATTTCCTTCCACAAGAATGGTTTTCCCTTTTTTTCAAGGATATTATGGTGGATGATACTCTGGAAAATTCCCGTATGAACCTATCATAGTACCTAACCAAATGAAGGAAACTCTGCTATGGGGTAACATTCCTGGGTGGCTCAAAATGAAAAACCACCACTATCTTCAATAGATCCACCAAAACTCCACCATCTATGATTACATATATCATTATGGGGTCCAATGGAATCTGTAACTTACAATTCAAGAGCTTCCAGTAATAATGGTTCTCCTGTAGTGAATCCAGGACCGTCTTCATGTGTATCTTGTCCTTGTCCTCTATCATTGAATACACTTCAATTCCATGAATGAATACCACTGAAAAAATTTCCATGTATAGCTAGAAGATCATGTTCATGAGTCCTATGAACACCACTATGGTGTTATACATTCCAAACCACTTTTCATAGTACATGTAGTGGTCATACTGACATCTTGATGATGTTCTCAAGATGATTGCATCTCGTACAAGTAGTTGGTGGTACCATGATCTGAGGTCTATCTATGAGAACCGTATCAATCCCTTCATAAAATCGAAGAGATAATTGATCCTTGTAAGAGGGTACTTTTTATACACGATCAAATAGTTTAGGCACCATAATTCCACACATAACCTCAAGTTCACGTCTACCTTCTAGTAAATCAAAGCCGGGGTTGCCCATTTTGAAACAATAGACCACACAAATATATCACATCAGAAACATTCTACCCATAGAGTAAGGGAACAATATCAGAACCAATGTAGGATTGTTGAATATGATCTAATAGTAATCTCTAAGAATAGTGAATGAGTTAATTTTCCCTGTAGAATATCCATTTTGTGAACAAGAGTGATGGTGAGAAAAGTGTGACTCGAACACATGTCTATTAAAACAATTGATTGGGTGGAAAACACATAGATTGTATCTCTAATAATCCCCTGAGTCTCATTATCGCATTCCTCCATCGCCTATATCTTTCCTTTCCCATGTCCACCAACTCACTAAGCATGTGGTAGACCACCTATGGGTGGTGATGTATGTTCCACGAAGATTCATCCACCATGTTTCACTGGACATGTTACACTTCTATGTATGTCACCTAGTATACCACATTTTTCATTCCTACTATCTGCCTCAACGGTCACCCCACCATCTCCTGGATGGTTGTATGGATGGTCGGATACTCTCTAGAGAGATGCCTCCGACCACCACATGATAAGAATAGTCTGTCCATCAGCTGAATCAATCTACCCACGGAAGATCCCACCACTAATCCCATATATTTGGATTGTCCTCTTGAGTTCATGACCTAATTGGTTCCCTAATTCATTTGTCGTATACTCACTACTGAAGACTCCACTAACAATCATCTGATGGAAGACCCCACCACCTATGATTGCTCTTCATGGAAGCTCTATAAAAGTATAGTTCTCTCTGTGACCCCATCATACATATGGTGTCTAATGGATATGTGAATCCTGTTGAAGTCCATGATTAATGGTATGTTCCCTAGAGAATGATTCATGTACCTTGCCTGTATTGTATCATGAATGATATGTGAATCTCACTATGTACACTACCACTGTCTGTCTTCCCACCTAATGATACAAGAGATCTTATATAGGCATAGAGCATAACATCATTGGAAATAACTCCTTCAGGAAGAGACACGCAATGTCTATCCATGAGTGGGTCACCACCTCATGCCTCTAGATCATTAATAAACACCATCTCCCAATGGATCCCTGTAAAATAAATGTGACTAAGACCACGATTTTGTCAAGAAGACTCCTCACTAAGAGAAAAACTCATGTCATCATCTCCAAAAATACCTTATAATCCTGAGGATTTATCCCACCATGGATCCTAAGAGGTCATTGTGTCTAGAACTCAAGAAATTCACTGATCCAACATGAATCGTCTACCAGTAACACTTGTAAGAACTACTACTCCTCGGGTTGTGGTATAATTGGTACAACATAAAAATGTTCTATCTCTAGAAATAGTCCCTCCACTGATGCATCTTTTCTCGGTAAACCATCCACGTGGTCACGCCCTAGAATCCTTGATTGATGAATGTTAGGAAGAATCCTTAAACTGAATAATATATAATATAGCCAATATAGTATACTAGGTGAGCAGACTATAACTCATGAAAGACATGAGAACACACTCAATTCCAATATCATTCATGAAAAATTAAATTATCATGAAACTAGTTTCTTCATGTACATATTCGAAAAGAATAATTCAGGATCCTTGTATAAGGATATGTCAGCCGCTGCACGAACATTTGGTTCCCTAGACTGAAAGTCGAACTCCAAATACTTAACAATATAGCCCAATAAAATAGCAAAACAACTTGTTCCTCTAATACCACTATATCATGATGTGTCCCCTGGGGTGCATGATGGGACAACCCCAAGATAGCCTCCCATAGGATAGGGGTTGGATAATTGATCAAAGTAGGTGTTTCCCTCAATGGGTATGCATTTTCCTATAAACATGCACACTCACACACATACCCAAGAATGTTTCTGAAACTAAAAACACTACATATATAGATATGAAACCCACTATGAAAACCGTGTAGGTAAAAAATATAAAATAAAATGTAAATAGACCTTAATACAATCCCGAATATAATGGAAAATTAAAATCTCTTATGTTTATTATGAAATACTATACCTGAAGGGTAGGTATAGTAAGCTTTCTAAAGATTTTGAAGCATACAAAATCTGTCAGGTCACCGTGGTGCACCACCTGTATCCGTCCCACCACAGACTCCATAAAATTTTTCGATCATATTAACAAGACATGTCAGGTGCGGGCAGAGATAGTGTGGGGATGAGTAAGACAATAATTATTAGGGACCCCAAAACGTAACATGATTACAGAAATTAAACCACAAGGAATCATATAACGTATAAATAAATATGGGAAATGAAAAATAATAAAAAATGACTTCCAAATAGGCACACAAAGTGTAGCATCAATGATTTATAGTATATAGAGTCCCTAGAGTTATCTCCTACTAGGTATAGGACTACGGTACCTAAATAGAATTGTCACAATGATCCAGTGTACCCTAATGTAGTTACACAGGGAACACTGGTAATACAAGGAGTATCAGTATCACACAGTGTGTAGCTAACACACAAAGTGCAGATAACATACATTTTTTTTGGTAACACATGGAGTGTAGGTGAAACACAGAGTGTGATCAAATACTAGAGGAACAATACCCCGGTGGGTCAGAGGAATACCGAATCAGTCAAGGAAAGTCTCAAGGTCTATATTAGAAACATAGTCGTGGTAAGACACATAGTCTAGGTAATCACAAAGCCTCTAGTATGTATAAAACACCATGATTCCATCATTAGTATGATTGTTCCAAGAGAAAATATTCCTTGAGACAATAGGTTATTCGCTAACATCAACATAAACTCACATAGAGTTTCTCAATAGGATTCTCTGATCAATATGGTCCAAACACAACAAATGACTCATCAAATAGACTAACCACTTTATATTTATGATAATTTAAGTTAAAAGGTGTTGGTTGGGTCCAGGTCCAGGCTAACCTGGTCGATCCAACTTGAAATAGGTCCCACCTAACCCACCGGTCAAGTGTGATCTGTCCAACTAGGTCAATGGGGCCCCCTTGAGCGGGCCAGTTATTTCAATCTGGATGTGGAAGCTACAGTGTCCCCACATGGTCAATGTAGTCAACCACCGTGTTAAATGAGATTGGCCACCAGGTGGATCGACTAGCTATCCAGTTGGACAACAGATCATTACTGTGTGATGAGGCCTTGTGCTGTGTCCAGTCAGGCCTTCCACCAAACATAGATTTGGTTCCCATCTGATTCCTTGTGGATGCTCCACCATACGCCCCTAGAAGAGCTACCTCATGTTGTTGGAAACACCTATTTTGTGGGTCTCAGGTCGCACAAAAATGATCTATTTTCATAAAAACAAATATCACTCATACTACCATCGGGTTGTGTTAATCATAGAAATGTGCTCAAACTCTTCATTCCATTGCTCTGAGTGTTCAATCACATTCAGAACCTCTTGGAAATTCCGTACATGATAGCGAGGGTCTGTCGGCAATGAACGCAATAACGGGGGTCAACATGATTATAATAACACACTTATAATCTATAATATCCTTTTTCATGTTGGCCTTGGTAAAAATATTTCATCAGAAAAACAATAGAAAAAGAGAATAATAATCATCGAGATATATTCCGTTTAACCCGATGGTTTTAACCTTCGAACAAGACCAATCGAACCATGGGTCAAAATATACATGGGTTTGTTTCTCTTCATCATTATTCATAATAATTAAGAGTGAAATCACTCCAAATGTATGCCCCCTACCTGTATTTTAGATCAGTCGAAGATGTTTATTTTTCATTGATGTTTATCCATCCATGAGTGATCTTTATACGTCGTTTTTCGTCATTCTCCAATTGGAATGATCCTTTTACTTATCTCAAAAAAACACCATGGTTTTGAAAATAACATTGTCTTTCCAGGAAATACTCAATGAAAGAGAAAAATTTCTGTTTTATCAAATTACGTCAATTAATATATATTTAATAAATATTTTAATGGAATTCATGTTCATAAATTATCATTCACCCTCTACATGTTCCAAAATATGTTAGGTTGTTCTAATGAAAAAAACCCCACTAAAACAGAATTTTCGTCTCAGATATCCAATAAGAGTTACCATTTTTGATTAATTTGGATTTTAAAATAATATAAGTTTATTTATTTAATTTATTTATGGTTACGAAATTTTTTTTCTCACTATAGTCCCATGCTGCGAAAACATTAGTCTGGCGTATGGTAAACCTACTATAATAAATTAAACAATTCCCTAATATTTATGATTTGGGTACCTATTTTGATGTTATAAGAACCACGCATGCATGCTATTTTTTTAAACATTAATAGAGTATGAATATTTATTTGAGGCACCAGAGGCCATGGAATCACCTCTCATCATAGTGTCTACTCTCAAAATAATCCCATATATTTTTTTAAAAAATTGTAAATGGAAAATATGGGACAATAATTCTACCCAAAAATGGAATTTACATCCCAGAAATCCAAAACAAGGGATCAACAATCAAATGAGGATACTCACCATGAATCAGAGCCTCTCTCCCCCATGTTCTCTCTTATAGATTCCCATGATTACACTGAATGCACACTAGAGAAATTGATCACCCTAAATGTGTTATATCATATAAATCCTCTTTCTCCACTAGGTACATTGTGAAAGCTGTTATGTCTTCAACATCCACCACCCCAGTCGATGATGTGTGATGGGTCGTGTGTGTATTTCCTCAGCTAGGATATGTGAATCATGAAATTCACTTACTATAATGGTAGTGGTAGAGTCTTATGGTATGCCACATATTCCACTATATACAGTATTAATGAGCCTCAGAGATAACTTGCCACCCAATCCAAAACATTGTATCACACATCGAAGATAGAACCAAAAGAACACATAGTCTCCCTCCTCAAACACCAATGGTATTTATCCACTATCATCTTAGAACATATGACATATCAGTGTAGCCGTCATCCCCTCATAGATGACTTGTAACTTCTTTGTAGAATCCTATAACAACTATGGACCCATGAGTGCTATCTCTATAGGGTATGTCTAGCCAAGTGAAGATCTACAGGGTTTCCCGTACAAGTCCTCGAATGGTTCCATACTGATGGTGGAGTGGTAGTAGTTGTTGTACGTGAACTCCACCATGGGTATTTTATCATCCCAACAACGGACAAAATTTAGGATTCCAACATGAATCATTTCCTATATGACTTGAATGGTCCACTCCCTTTGGATGTCTTCTTGCGGGTTTATAGTTGTTATTAAGCACAAATTTGTCCCAAACACCTCCTGTATTATCTTCTAAAACTGGGATTTCAAGCGTGCATCTAAATATGATAATAAAATATATGGAATTCCATTTAATAAAACTATATCATTCAGGTAATTTCATCCCAAGATCTCTACAAGATTGTACACCTGAATCAATAGGAAGTGGGCCGAGATGGTGAGTCAGTCAATGACCACCTATCCGGTATCGTGCCCATTAGATATATGTGTTAAACCCATCAAAAAATCCATCAACATTTCATCTCACATACACTCTGGAAACACAAGCGGATGATTCCATCCTGCGGGATACTAATGATCAGCCTTCACTTTCGGGAAAGTGAGTTATCTCAAAAAAACACTTCTATATATTTATTTCCGGCCACCAAAACTGTCACCGGAGGTCATGGTACAGCTTTTCCTTACAAAGATGTACATCCAAGGTGGTTGTATGAAACAAAGTCCACAACATACTCATGTAACGTCACTGGTATGATTTTTTTCCTATTTAAATTATGATGTGCTTCCACCTTTTGAATATCAATCATCGTCCTTCCTTATGGACATCTTACAACATGTAGCCACATGACCTATATCTTCAGGTTTTACCACCCACAAGTGGTTTATGAGTGTAGTGGTAACCATCATTAACTGTGGATGATATACTTCATCACTATACATTAAGAATACTTGATGTCTGTCCATCTTCTCTGAGGACTTGTTTAGAAGCTACGAACTTGATCTCCAGTTGAGAGACTCCTTCACCATGTTCTCTTTCATATGAGTGTTGACAATATTCAATCCATAGTAATGGGAGGATCTTTATCCAACACTAATATCATATGATTATACCTATCTGATAAGAGTTATTCCAGATACATTTAAGGTCTTATTAGATGATAAACATCTCATAATTAAGGTAATGTCACCATATCATCAATGGAAAGACTAATTCTTCTAACTCTAGATCATTTGATGCGTAGTTATTCTCATGTTCTATAAATGGGTGTGATCCATAATCAATAATTTCATTCCCCTACATCCTGACATATCCATGAATATTTCATCATGCATTGTAGAACACCACGTACCCGACAGCATCCTCTGGTGATGTCAGGGGGGAGCGCTTCATAAACTCTACCTCGGCTAATAAAAAATCTCCTCGCACTTCTCAATGAATGTGAACCTATCAAATCTAGAACTGAAATTATGAGAGGTTCTCATAAAGCTGGTTCTCTCAGAGTAAGTCCATGAACATCTTCAAGGGTAACACGAGATCTAGTTTGGATGTGGAATACACTAAAATTTCATCTAAGAAGACCACTGAAAAATAGTCCAAGTGCTGATGGATGATCCTATTAATGAGTCCAATGAACACCTTTGGGGAGTTTTTCCTAATAAATGGCATCACTAAGTTCTTGTCGTAAAGTACCAACACTTGAAAGACATCTTCATGATGACTTCATCCCATACAAGATGCTGGTGATATCCTCATATGAGGTATATAATCAAGAACCACCTTTCTCCCTTCAAGTGAATGAAGAGATATTCAATCCTTAGAAGAGTAAATATATTCTTCACAGTCACATAGTTTATGTGCCAGAAGTCCACACATAACCGCAAGCTCTTTTATTCCTTCTTGTCAAAAAAATGTGCGCTACCCATGGTGAAACACTGGACCTCACGAATTTATTTCTCTTACTGTCTTCCAACTATACCCTCAGCTCTAGGAGATCATTGGGAGACATCCAATATGTAGGTCTAGATAACGGTGTCGACTTGGGTTAAATAACAATACAAAATTCTATCGCATTGTGAGGTGGTAATCCTGCATCAACATCGGGGAAAACATCCTCATGTCCATCCAATACCACATGAAACTAGGGACTCATCTCATATACCACACCGAGGGCCATTACATCCAACTGGTGTGTAATCGGATGCACCCTCCATCATGTGAGTCCAATTTGTGTTACATGCATTTATTTTTCTCAGGTAATGGAAAACCTGGTCCCATATCTGCAGGCACACCACACTCTAAACCTAAAGTGGTCGATTTGTGTATGAACTCTAGATAACACGTCCCAACCAATAATTAAATCACAAGGCCTCAATGCATCCACCAAGAGATACCAATTGAAACTTTCACCCCAACAATAATAAAATAACATAGTGGCCATCAGTTTATGGTTGTCATATATCCTCTCGTAAGAGTATCTAAATATTGATATCAAGTCAACAGTTCCAATGGAATCATAGTGTCTCAATCAAGGTTTGTGGTAAGAAAGAAGTGAATGTCACTCATGTCTATCAAAACTGTATCTATGGTGAAAACAAATACTATTATATCTCAAATAGTCTAAGGATTATTGGGATCGTAAGCCTACATTACCGGATGCTGGCCTCACCCCTTTCCACCAGCTCCCAAATCATTGAGTGGACCATGTAAGGGTGGTGGTTCTAGATCATTGAACCTACTTCCTCATCATTATTCTCTCCCCCTCATCTTCCACATCATCAGCATGGAGGACTCCCACATTCCTACAACCATCGCTTCCTCAACTTCCCTTTAACATCTTATAGTCTGTAAGATTGCTGGTCAGTCAATCTCTAGCCAGATTCCCCCCACCATCGCACAAGAAGAATATTATATCATTTAGCATACTCACTCGTCCATGGGAGGCTCACACCAATAATATCGTATCCTTGGGTTTCACCTAGAGTGAATGACCCGATATGGTCCCTATGTCATTAGTTGTATACTCGCTATCGAAGAATAGACTACCTGTAACCTAATGGTATCTCCCACCAACAATTCCTACTCCGAAAGAAATATATCTACCATTAAAGCATGCTACAACACCCCAGCATGTGTATGTACGCTTTGGGATATCATCAATAATATAATATCACTATTTTCACCTTTCTGGTGCTACAATCCCTGATGAAAGGATCTTGCATGATAACTTTATATTAGCGATGAAGATACATTATTCATGCTGAATACTCTGCCACCATCTTGCAACCCTACTATAGATTCCTGATTTCATGTTTACACCCAGATCACAACATCACTAGATAAAACTCTTTCTGGAATATACACTTGATGTTTGTTCAAGAGTGGTTCGGGCCCTTGTGTTTATATATCATCATGATACACCATCTCCCTACAGAGCCCTATAGAAAACTCATGGCTTGGACCACCATCCATTCATGTGGCATCCTCACTATGAAGAAAACTCACTTCACTACCCCCAACATGTCATGGGAAATTGGAGTATCCATCTCACCACAGATCCTAGTAGGTATCTATATCTAGAACTAATTCAACACACTGACACTGGATGCATCTTTTACTGATAACACTGGTAGGAACTGTTGTTCCCTAGTTGGTGGTATCACTGGTAAACCACTAGGTGGTGTTATATCATGGAATAGTCCCCACATCAAAGCATCATCACTTGGCAGAGTATCCTCATGGTTCACCCCAAAATCCTAACTAGCTACCTTTGGCTAAGAATACTAAAATTGAACACGATATACCATGATCTTTAGAGTAAACATTGTATGATGAATCTGACTCAAAAAGGTCAATATATCACACCAAATTCCTATATTATGCATTAACCATTAATTTCCCAAGAAACTAGTGTTTTCATGTACAAATTTGGAAATAAAAAAAATAGGGTTCTTGTGTTTGAATACGTCTGTGATTGCACTAACACTGGTTATATGGCACGAAAAGAAAACATGAAACACTTCACAATATTTCCCAAGAAATAGTAAAACAAAATACATCATTGATACCACTATGTCACGACCAATCCCTATGGCATGTGTTGTGACTGCCCCATGCCCTCCTCATATAGGTATGCACTGGAAAATAAAATTGAGTCTATATTTCCCAAAAAGTGGAGGGATTTTTTTATAAACATGAACACATGCATATGTCCCCAAGAAAACTAATGAAAATGAAAATAATGAGTAAAAAGATATGCACCCACCTATGGAAACCCCTGAGATTAATAGTACAAATTGAAAAGTAAACGTGTTAGAATTAAATCCCATAGAATGGAAATATACATGCTCTTTGGTCTCATCTATAGAAATCCCTACCAGAGGTATAAGTAAAACAACTTGTATTATGTCACTGAAGTGTACCATGTCTTTCAGGACACACTGAAGAACTACCTATCTCTGGATCACCAAGGTCCCTATAAAAGATTACAATTATATTCCGAAGACATGACACGTGCGTGCGTAGATCATGAAGGGGGTGAGTAAAACAATGCATAGTAGGGATCCCAAACAAAAAAAGGAATTACACAATTTAAACCAAATATAATAACACAATGTATATAAAAATTTAGAGCACTAATAAATACACCAAATAGAATAAACAAAATACACATTCGGTGTAACCTCTTAGAGGAATAATCAAGAGAGTCAATATAGACATCTCACAACAAGTATAAGACCATGTTAAGTAAACATGGTAGTCATATAAATCAATAGAGCACTCAAGTAGTAACACAAAAAGAGTTGATAACACACAGAGTATAGGTAACACTCAAAGTGTTAATAACACACAGAGTGTGGTTAACATTGGGAGTTTAGAAAACACACCTTGAGTTCGTATCACACGTAGTGTAGGTGACATGTGGGGTTTCATCAAATAATAGAGATCCCACATCCTATTTGTTCAGGGGAGTAAAAACTTAGTCTTGGTAAGGCACAATGTTTATATAAGAGATGTTTTCTTGGTAATACTTGTTGTCTAGGTAATCACATAGATTTTAGGTCACAGGAAACCACAAGATTTTGTTCTTAGAACACACATTCTTGGAGCACCTCTTCCTCAAAATGAAAATCCATATACCAACATCCACATAAACCAAATTTGAGATTCTAAAAATCATTTACTCGACATGAGGGTACCATCATCACAAATATCTCATCAAATGGACACACAATTTTGGTGTTAAGGGTGTTTTTGTAAAAAGGGGATGGATGGGTCTCCGTCCGGTTGGACCCAGTCAGACTTACCCAACATGACCTGCATCTCGCATAACCCGGTCGTCGGGTCCGACCAAACCCACTGTGTCTAACATGGCCTTATCGAGCATGATAGTTTGCTCCACCTGGACACGGTGGGTTCCACATCCTCACAAGGTCAACGTGTATAATCTCCACATTCAACATGGTTGGCTACCACGTGAACCGCCCCCACAGACCCGTTGGATTTTAGCTCCATTCCACGTGATAGGGAAGTGTGCCTTTTTTAGTCAAGCCCTCTTTTAGACGTCAATTGGTAAGCCATGTCAGCCACGTGTGGTCGATATGTCACAGGGTTCCATCGGATGTAGATCTAGTGGCCTACTGCATCCTAGCAGTCATGACGCCGCACACCCTCACTGGCACTGTTGTGTGCCGCTTCCGTACACTATTTCCATCAACAACATCTCTTCTATCGTTCGTTAGTTGCACTATGCTGCATCAAAATTATAAAATGGAATCATTTATGTGACCCTAGGGCTGCGTTGTTCATCAACATGGGCTTAAACTATTCTTACAATCGCTCAGGGGGTTTGGTAACTTTTAAAACCTCCCTAAAAAATCATGACATGACCATCCGGGTCCGTCAGCGATGAAGGAATAAACAAGGTATATAATGATAAAAATAAGAAACTTAAATCAGAAATTGGTCTTTCTAGGGATATACATTGTCCGTTAATGTCATTGTAAACAAAAAGTAATAATATAAGAATAATCAGTATGATTTATTCACATTAACAATGTAGTTTTTACCATCATGCAATAACGATCGAACCACTGATAAACCTATTCATGGGTTCGTTCGTGTTTGTCGCAATACATTAGCAGGGAGAAAGATTCACAAAAACAATAAACCCCCTACTTGGAGTTCAGATTAGTTGAAGAAGGGGATTATTCATTATTGGAAATCCACCCACAAGTGATCGTGATCCATCGTTTAATTTTATTCTCCAATATGAGGCTTCGTCCTCCTTGCCTTAGGAAAAAATCCAAGGTTAAGAAGATAACCCTAAATATCATAACAATGATAAATTAATTAGAAAAGAAAAGATGTGTTACCATATTTTGTTAATAAAAATGTTATTATTAACTATTTTAAAAATCTTATCATTGATAAATTAACGTTCTCCCTTGACCCACATCGATCTACTTTAGGATCCGACTAAGGAATAACCCTAGTATGAACTCAATGGTTGTCTCCGGTTTCCAATCTAAGTTATTGTTTATGTGTTATTATTTTATTAAATAAAATAATTTTATTTAATTAGTTTTGCTCTCGTTATATAGTTTTCATCTTTTCACAATTGATAAGTGTGTTGAATATAGTTAATTTGTTCCTACAGTAATCTCTCAATCCTGACTGTAGTGGTACCCTTTTATTTCGGATCAGGACACCGGTTTAGAAATTACTAAAACCACACTCGTGGGTATTTTTAATAAACATAAAAATTAGTTCAAACATTTATTCTGGGAACCCCGGGCTATGTAATGAAATGTTGTATCGGCTCATGGTGTCAAAATAATACAATATAATTTAAAAAAAATAAATGGAAAATTCAGGACATTACATTATCTCTAGTTTTTACATATGACATACCAACTTTATGAAACAACGTAATTAATTTTCCACAACGAAATTTTATGGCATATTATTAAAACAGAATTAAATTTTTTATATTTTATTTTTTAAATAAACATTATTCATTAATTACAATATAATATATTTTTTTAACTTTTTCCTTTTTGGAAAATGATAACTTTGATAGTTCATAAGTGTGTTCTAACACCTCAAAAAAGAAAATTTAATTTTTTTCATCCCCATTTATATTGATGGTATCAATGTAAAAGATAATGGAATCATATTATATAAATTATATAATAATTATTCATTAAATTATATTATTTATTTAATTTTATTTAATTAAATCCAATGAAGAGTGAAAAACATTTTCATTCAATCACCCGACATAATGTTTCAGTGAAGTGTGTAATTAATTTTTATATCAATAAAATTTATAGATATTTCTAAATATGTAAATATTTTATTTATATGTTATTTATATCATTATTTCAATTGTAGATATAAATAAACCAATATATATTTTAAAGGGACGAAAACAAGAAATCAAAATAATAAAAGAAAAATGAAACAATTATTATATGAAACAGAAATTTATATAATGAATTATTATTAAATTGGTGATAAAAGGTTTTCATTGAATCATAAAATGTATGATAAATGACTATGGTAAATAATTTATTTATAATAATTTATATTTAATATAATTTATGCTAAATTTATGTATATTTCTAGTAGAATATGAGTTAAGGGTTTATTTGAAAATCTCACTATTCATCATGACTGTTTATATTTTTGTCTCTAGTGGTATAATTATGGAATATTTGTAACCTAAATCCTAAATATTTTATTTTCAATTAGATATTTAATTAAATTATTATTTTTTCATTTTATTTATTACTACTTCTGTAATCATGGTACCAATATTATTTTTATAGGAATAACATCATGGTTTTATTAACAAACCAGAAATACTTTTCTTATATCTATATTAATTACATATAATATTATAAAGAATGAATTAACTATTCTAAAATGATTTATTAATTTTATATTTTCCCATGATTTTGTTTTTTAAAAATATTTTAGATATATATATTTTTTATTATCAAAATGAAGAATATTTTGACATTTTATTAAATCAAAAATTTGAATGTAATTATTGATTTTTCAATCAAGAAATGAACATTATTTACCACCCTACCGAACGACCAATGAAATATACATTAGATATTTTAAGGGTCAATTTCTAAGAATTTTATTTTCATTAATTTATTTTAATTTTTTATAATAATAAATTTTTTTTTCCAAATGAAAATATTATTTTCCTCAAGAAATCTTCCTGTACATTTTTTGAAGTATATTCATTTATGTCATAATTAATTGGTGAATATTATTATTCACAGTGTTTTTACACTTTTTATCCAATTCTCCAGGTTGTATTTAGTGAGGATTTTATTAATGTAATTTATTCAGTATAAAATTTTATGATTGTTATGTTTCACCCATTTCATATAATGATTTATATAGATTTTTTATGTGATGGGTGGGCCCCAATCTATCCCCTTGATGCATCAGTGGGTCGAAAATGCCGATCATGTTTTTTTATATGGAATATATTATAACAGATTATGTATATTGTCCAAGAACAATTCCTTTAGAGTAATATTATGATGTCCGACTTTATGAATTCAATAAATTTGTGAATAGTTGTTATAGTACATTAATTTTTTTATTTTGTTCCTTTATCCAAGGAATTATTACCTTATTTTAAAGAATTATTTATATTGTATATGCGAGTTATTGTTTACCTTGGCCATATTATTCATGTTTCATTTATATAGAGTTAGCTTCCACTATATGCATGACCTTTTTGTGCATATGAGATCTCCAATTTATTATGTATATTTTCCACATGATTCATTAAATCATACTATAAACATTATAAAATAAATTTTAGTGAGAATATTGGTGCTCAAAATGAAAATTGATATATTTATGTGTTCAAATGTAATTAGTTTTTTGGGGTGAATTTAGATATATAAAAATATTTAGACAATATGTATAAAATCCATTTCATTTAGAAATTATAAAAAAATTATCCACCAGATCCAGGTTTCTGGATTCCAGGTATTATATTTAGTTTGAGATAATGGATATTAAAAACTATAGGAACATGATTTAAGAACCCAATGATTTTGGAATGTGATCCTATGATAGGAATTGAGAATATCAACCAAAAAATAATGATAATAATTTTGTGATTAGTTATACAAGAACATTTCCAAAAAAATGATAATATTTTCACTAGTCAAGTAATTAAAAATAGGATTCATAATATTATGATTAAACATAAAAAAATAGACATTTTAAGAACTGGTGCATTATAGAATGACTAAAAATTGTAACAATACCTATAATCCATGTAGGGATTTCCCTCATAGTAATGTGAGGGTGTTGGCGCCAAAAATATGGCCCGAAAGGAAGGAACGAAAAAGACTGCCGGCGCCCTGCCTCGCGAAGCTCAGCCGCGAAGCCCGGCCGCGGAGCCCCGCCGTGAAGCGTCCCAACCTTGGCAGCCCCGCGAAGCGCCGGAGGCGGTAATCCTCCGCGAACCGGTTTGACGTTAACGAGCCGCTGCGAAGCTCCGGAGGCGGTAATCCTCCGCGAACCGTTTTGACGTTCGCGAGCCGCCGCGAAGCTCCGGAGGCGGTAATCCTCCGCGAACCCATTTGACGTTCGAGAGCCGCCGCGAAGCTCTGAAGCCGGCGCGCGAGCCCTGCATCGCGGCGCCCCTTCCCTATAAATACTCGACTCCCCCTGAGTCCCCAAGGACGGACAATCCGACCTTTCGGCTTCTCCTCTCCCGAATCGCGAAGAAAGCTTTGCCCCGGGAATCATGAGCTCCGCGAGGTATTTCTACTTCGCGAGACGACTCTGATTTGCTTCGTTTTGAGCCCCTCTTCCGAGAGGGATTCCCTTCACGAATCCCAAGGGCGTTCGCAAAGGAAGGGGATTCCCAAGGGAACCCGGGCAGCCGCAGAGCACTTGTGCTTCGCGAAACACCCAACCCATGCTAGTAATCCTATGCCAAGGTAGGATAACTATGCATCGCGAAGCACATTGCTTGGCAGGACCCTGCTTCGCGAACCACTCCTTCGCGAGGCAGTGCTCCGCGAACACTGTTCCACTTCGCGAAGCACCTTCCACTCCCACCTCTGCCCCATGCTATGGCCAAGGCACCCCACTTCGCAAAGCACACTCCTCTGCTTAGCGATTCCTCTTTCCGTGCGACCCTCCAGGTTTGCACGATGTGATTTCAAAGTCCCGTGGACAACACCTCCCGTAGCGTTGCTTCGCCTAATGCTTCTTCGCATAGGCACGCTAACGGCTATTGCTTCTTCGCATAGCCACGCTAACGTGGACCCCTCGATGGTTCCTCCCGCGACCCCCCTTTACCATGGCCTTACCGGTACCTTCCCTTCCCCAAGGACCAGAGGGTACCAGTTATGTAAGCCCTAGGGGTGTGGAGTGAACCCACCTCGTCCGAGCTGCAGGACGTTAAACTGCCAAGCACCACTTCCTCAACACATGACGTTAAACTGTGACCCAACCTCGTCTCCCTCACAAAGGGTCCCCCCAGCTCGAACATTCATTACACCACTCGTCTCCACGGGAATGGAACTCTTCCGCACATGGAATGAGATCCTCCTTGTCGGAGTGGTGTATGTTCGCCGGGGAAGGGTCGCCTCAGAGCGTAATCCCCTAACCTTTGGTACGAATGATTTCACCCGTGCATCTCAGTACTTCCCCACTACCAAGGTCGGTGGAGGACGTGATGGGGAACGAGGCACCCCTCCCTGGGCCTCCATCCTGGAGTAAGTCCCAACACCATGGGCCGCTCAACGCGTAAGCCCCTCTTCGCTTCTCATGGACGCACCCTTCGCGACGTGATCGTCAGGTCCTTGCGACCTCTTGTTTCTCACACCGAGCATGACTCACGTGGGCTTAGAGTAAGCACTAACCCTGACAAACCCACCTGAACTACGAGGTCTTTGATCCATGTCAAGGCATGGTACGTAGGAAGCCTCCACGAGGTTCAAGACCACCATCAGTGGACCAAGGTCTACTTTCACCTGAACTACGAGGTATTTGATCCATGTCAAGGCATGGTACGTAGGAAGCCTCCACGAGGTTCAAGCCCGCCCATCGCTCATTCACGTCGGGTCCCATTCCAGTCCAGCGGTAAGCCGTTGTGATACCTGAACTATGAGGTCTTTGATCCATGTCAAGGCATGGTACGTAGGAAGCCTCCACGAGGTTCAAGCCCGCCCGTCGCTCATTCACGTCGGGTCCCATTCCAGTCCAGCGGTAAGCCGTTGTGACACCTGAACTACGAGGTCTTTGATCCATGTCAAGGCATGGTACGTAGGAAGCCTCCACGAGGTTCAAGCCCACCATCAGTGGACCAAGGTCTACTTTCACCTAAACTACGAGGTCTTTGATCCATGTCAAGGCATGGTACGTAGGAAGCCTCCACGAGGTTCAAGCCCACCCATCACCCTATTCACGTCGTGTTCTACCTACGTCCAGTATGACGTTAAACTACATCCTGGTCCAGTGGTAAGCCATTGTGACCCAACCCCATTTGAACTACGAGGTCTTTGATCCATGTCAAGTCATGGTACGTAGGAAGCCTCCACGAGGTTCAAGCCCATCAATAGTGGATCAAGGTCCCTCGCTTACGTCGGCTCACCGACACCCACCACCCGTCGTTTATTCACGTCAGGGCTCATTATCGTCCCGCATGACGTTAAACTGTATCATTTGAACTACGAGGACTTTGATCCATGTCAAGGCATGGTACGTAGGAATCCTCCCAGAGGTTCAAGCCCAACTCTCCTCGGACCAAGGTCCAGCTTCACGTCGGTTTACCGGCATCATCCTGAACTACGTGGACTTTGATTCCCTGCCACGGGGATACGTAGGAAGCCTCTTCAAGGCTCAAGCCCAACTTCGCTGTCGCCCCCCTGCGATGGTCCCATTTCATTCTCAACCGTCTCCGCAAGACGTTAAACTCGCGACCTACCCCGTGATAAACATGAGATGCCTGAGGAAAACCTCGGATGGAACGCCTTTGGCGTAACCGTCTCCGCAAGACGTTAAACTCGCGGCATACCCTGTGTTGAACATGGGAAGCTGAGGAAAACCTCAGATACGTGTCTATGACATGTAATTCCCTGCGCTCGATGTGGGATGCCTCGGGCTTCCACGCCCTCGAGAAGCCTTTTGATCGAGGATAAAAGACAGACATGCCAGGTACCCCAGCATCCAGACACGCTACTGATGCCTCAAACGTGATTACTCCCCTGACCGAAGGTTGCTGCCCTGACTGGACCCTTTGGAATGTCCCGACAGAAGCAGTGTAATTAACCGGCATCCATGGAAACATGGCACTGGGAACAGTTTCACGAACTACGTATTAAATCTATAAGGGAGACCCGGAATAGGTGACGAGTTCTGAGGAGGAATCCACAGGAGGAAGAACCGACATCCCATCATCCCGTTTTGATCAAGGAGCAGACGTCCCTGAATAAGGAACGAATGCCGCCCGCCTTTGGAAAGCGGGAATGCGGGGCAACAAAGACGCGCGTCCCCCTCCTCCGCAGACGGATGCACGCGCGCCCCAGCGAAAGCGTCGGAAACAGAAATGGTGAACCCGACGTGAAGTTCTTCTCCTCAGCATGGGGATTATTAGCGTTTGAGACACCAGTAGATTGACGTTTCACCGGATCCAGATATCTGCTGCCTGGTCCCGCCAAGCAAATGGCGGGCCTGTCGTGGAACTCACCGGAAGTCGGGGTAGTAGAACGTGGGGCGCTCCGCTCTGCAGCGTGTTGGCGTGGATCCTTCTCACAGACATGGAGGATGGAAGAACGCTGGGGCACTGGCTTTCAATCCTTTTCCTCTCAGTACTGATGAGTTGATCCCTTCGTTTTCCAGGAACCAGGTTGCTATTTCAGAGATGCGGTCGCCATCCGCTCCTCGCCCGCGCAGGGGCAGGGGCAACACCACTACGGCCACTCCACATGGCGCCACTACCGCCACGACGGCTGCCACGTCATGGAATACGGGACGTCCACGTCCCCTTTCCCCATCAGAGGTCATCCAACGAAGGGTGATCAACAGCCTCGTGCGCAGGTACGAGGAGGAAGGGGTCATCCTGACTAGGGATATGGCCCGCTTGGACCTGGAGGCCTCCAGGCCCCGCCATCAACGCCGCCCTAACAGGCCGCGCAGGGAGCCCCTGCTCCCCGCCTCGACATTCAACCGTTTCGGGATCCTATCCCCAGAATGCATTGACGACTCTTCGCCTTACGCCGAAGAGGCAGGCGCGGTCCGGCTCAGCCCGCTCAGGGCCCCGACCCAGGGCCCCCAGGCGAGAGCTCCCGTCCGGCCACGTCAGCGCCGCCGTCCGGCCCCGCAGGAAGAACAGGCAGACTACGTCCCTACACCACCTGCACCGGCCCACCTGACCCGACGTCAGCGCCGGGCCCGGGCTGAGGACGCTCGCCTAGCCGCATCCACATCAACAGCTACAGTGGCCCAAGCCACCGCCGACGTACATTATGAAGCCCCCGCCTACATTAAGCAGGGGCACCCCTTCGCCCAACCAGGATCGAGACCCCAACCGCCCCGCGGGCAGGCTGGGTTGACTATTCGGGTTGCGGGCCCAAGTAGTGATCGCCGCGAGTTAACCCGCGGTGATGCCACCCCGTACAGAGGTCCTCCCCGTACCACTACTCCACAGAGCGTGGGCCTTCCCCGCTCTGAGGTTCGTCATGGAGGCATGCCTCGTGCTGCCCCCATCCTGCAGGAAGACCTGCCTCGTGGCAGTGATGCTCCGCGCGGAAACATTTCCCGCGCCCGCTGTATGGGGTACGGAGTCCATCCTTCTGAGGGCACCGTCTATCCGGTCCTTCTTCAACGTGGGGGTCCCCCCTACGTCCTCTCCGCGACCGGCGAAGGTCCTCCTCTCCCTAGCAACTCAAGGAGTGAAGGTCAGCCTCGCTCCACTCGCATCGACCATGGAGGTCTTCCCCATGCTCCTGCCAGTTCCAACAGAGGCCCCACCCACACGGGTACTGTTCATGGAGGTCCTCCCCATGTACCCTTTGACATTTGCCCTGGTGCCCCTCGCACCCCTGCTGTCTCAAGTGGGGGCCCTCTCCGCCACGGCACTAGCGCCGCCCCAGGGCTGCCTGATAGGGGTCAACCCTGTCCCGAAGAGCCACCCAGGGGCAGAAGAGCGGGTCGTCGCCACCACAAGAAGAATCCTGGGAAGGCCCAGGGGGAAATCAAACCTGCCCGTTTCTCCGATTCGGAAGCGGAATGCGATTCAGCGATGGAACCTTATCCCAGCTCCTCCGTATCAAGGATTGGGGCAGGAACCAGACGCGTCATCCTCGTTCTCCCAGAATTTGAGGTCCACCGGATTCCCGTCTCTCTCCGCATGTACATTCAGGAGGAAGAGATTCTGAGATCTTCGCAGGTTTCGACCGCGCAGTCACCGCCATCGTCACCCGAAGCGCCCTCTACCTCTACTCGGGATCACGAGGAGCTGTTTTGGGGGTCAACGGTGGTAGATCCACGACATGACCGGACACCGGTAATGACAATTCTCGTACCCGAAGTAGTGGCCGTTAGCCCGTCCTATCATGACATTGTGGTCAGGTCACCTCGCTCTTCAGAGGAAGGCCCAGAGTACGGTGGCCAGTCTGCTCGCTCGCCTTATTCTCCACCGCCGAGTTTGCTATCCCAGAGGTCCGCCTCGGTACCGCTACCGGTCCCTCAGCCACCCCCGGTTGATGAGTGGGGAAATGTAGGGCCGAACCCCGAGGACGAACCCAGGAGCTTCTGGAGTATTCTTGCAGCGGACTACTTCCCAGAGAAGTTCTAGCCCACGGCGGCGCTGAATTTTCGCGTACCCGAGTCGCTTACCCCTGAAGAAGTGGGATTCATTTGTCTAACCCTGTGGGCGACGCACTTCCGCCTCCGCTGGGAATGGGTAGTGTACCCCCAGAGTCGAGAGAACTTCGAGGAGATTGGCAAACAGTGCCGCCTGATTGATGCAGCCGCGCTCCATGCGGCCCAGCACCCCGAGTCGCCCGGTCATCAGAGTGCCCTCCAACGAAAATGTGTTCAGAGATTCAAGGCACTCCGCAAGATCGTCAGGGAAGCCACCCCCCATGTGCAAGTCCGTGGATGTGGACGCTATGCCGCTCTCCTCTTTGACCCTATCCGACGACAACCTGATTCTCTATGTGACATCGAGGATATGACCTCAAGAGGGGTCACAGTCCACATGGCTGACGTTGTGGATAAGGAAGAGGAGCTTGAGTTCCTTGATGGGGACTTTCTATCCGAGGGCGTACCGCCACTACTCGACCCATCAGGGAGAGTCACCCGTCAGCAAAGGAACCTGCTAGGCCTCCCCGTACCCACCGAGTCACTAGCACTCGGTCGATGCACTGGCAAGGGTAAGGAGCATGTCGGAATAGTCAAGCACTCCGACCCGTCCGCCTCTTTGTATAAAACGGACCAAGACCCTGAGAAGGCCACGTTGCGCCAGCAGCATGCTGAACAGAAGAGGCTGGTCGACGGACTCTTGGCTGAACGTGCCGCAGAGCGACGACCCGACTATGGTAATCCCAGGCCGGGGCAGCAGGGGCAGGAACAATTTCCCCCCGGTGAGATGCCTCCGGGCAACCCTGATCATGCTACTGCCGCGGACAGGGCGGAAGCCGGAACATATGGCAAGAGGGCGCGATACGTCTCGCCAAACCCCCCTGAGCGACGGGGCAATCTGAAGAACCCAAACCGGGTTCCCCCAGTCGCCCAACAGGTCGTCCGACCAGTCAACCCACGAGCAGCAGAAGCCATCTACCGTGTTGAAGAACCTGGAAATGCGCTTGTGGTTAGGGACCCCCGTCAAGACAGGGACCCCCACCCAGAGGACCTTATTGCGGCACTCACAGCCCGCCTCGAGACGTTGGATACACGGCAGGTGGCGGTCCCACCGGATGGTAAGCCTTACCCCGCGTGG
Organism: Viscum album; assembly: GCA_963277665.1. Lineage (NCBI taxonomy): Eukaryota > Viridiplantae > Streptophyta > Magnoliopsida > Santalales > Viscaceae > Viscum > Viscum album. Next base: position 506,134,996 of record OY728121.1, read on the forward strand.
GTGGATGATATGCCCGCGCCTCTGGGTTTTGGGAAGCCCACTTTCTCACCGTTTAACGGGACAGGGGAACCACCCCAGCACTTGGCTCATTTCTCTTCCAGGTGTGGCCCCATGCTGGGGACCCCGGCGCAGCAAGAAGCCGCTAAGCTCCGATGTTTTGTACAGACATTGGAAGGTCCGGCATTCGTCTGGTACAGCCAGCTCCCCATCGGATCAGTGACCGGTTGGGAGGATCTTCGCCGGCAGTTCTTATACCAGTTCAGCTCCACCACGCGAAAGACCAGCGTTGCGGACCTCTTCAGGTGCAAACAGAGGCCTGATGAGCGGGTTGCAGACTTCATCGCCCGGTGGAAAGGACTTACGTATTCCCTCGATATGCCACTGACTCAGGAGCAATTACTGACGATGTGTGTGGGGAACATCAAGACAGAGCTGGTACCCTCCTTGATTACCCAGAACTACCCTGGGGGGTTCAGAGATTTCTCGGATAAGGCCCAGTGCCTCGAGGTGGCCCTGCAACAGGCTAGTCAGTCACGTTTGTTGCCCCCTATGATCCCAGCCAGGAGGGCCGCCAGGGCTGAACCCCCCGCGGTGGCTCAAATAGAAGCCCCGAGGCAGCTGGAATTGCAACCGGCGGCACCATCCCCGCAACCCCACAGAGGTCCTCCGCCTCAAGCGCAGGCTCCTGCCCAGCAGCGACCGCCTCAGAACCGACAGGTTCCCCCGTGCAATGCGCCACCGCCACCTAGGAGAGACAACCAGGCGCCGCCTCCTCGGCAAGCCCCTCCGGTCCCTCGACAGGACCAGGCCCCCAGGGCTCCTTACCCGGAAAGAAAGTACCATACCTATTCGTTCAACGAAAATCAGGTCCCTGGCTACTTCCGAAGTGCTCTAGAGAAAGGGATCGTGCGTCTGCCTGAGTGCAGGAGGCCGGCAGAGGCGCATCTCACCGATCACCCCAACTACTGCCCTTATCATCGAATCCTGGGGCACACCCTCAAGCGATGCTATGTGTTTAAAGACTGGCTTCAGGACCAGGTCAACAACAACATAGTCAAGTCGGGCCCAGCGCCAGCGCAAGTGGCAGGCGTCTTTGCGGGATCAGAAATCGGCAGTGACGGCGAAGGTGAGTGGCAGCAGGTCCCTAACCGCGGGTCCCAGAAATACGATGACTGGATGGCTCGAAAAACCGTCGTCCGTGCCCAGGGTATCATCCGGGCACGCCTGAAGTAGTCGGAACCTTCAGAAGAAGTAGTTGGCGCCTCAACATCGTCTTCACAGTTGACCTCTGCCCAAAAGGGCAAGCAGCGGCGACGTAAGAAGAAGCAATGTGCACCGCCAGTGCCGTCGTCATCCCGCACTCTCGATGACTTTATGCCTCCCGAAATGGGCATTCCCCCCAGAATCCGCCCAGCGGTGGATGACTCTTCGAGTGATAGTCAAGGGTACGCTTCGGTTAACACCGTGGAGCTGGTAAAGCCCTATATGACCCCCGACGAGGGGGAACCCCAGGCAGACCGCCCCAATGTTTCCAGCCGACGTCAACGTCAGCGGAATCGCAATCGCGCCGGTCACCGAGGTATGTCAGCAGGCACTTGTGACCAAGCCGTGCATGCTACCGAGACCAGGCAGCAGGCTTAGCGCAGATCTCAGCACGCACAGACCCATCCATCACCCTCGGCTCTACCTCCACCGCCGTTCGTGTTGCTGGATCAGGGAGAGCCGCCTCGTTCGTATCACAGCCAGTCTCGCCCGGCGACGGGCCAGCCCCCGTTGTTCGATCTTAGCCCGGCGACTACTCTCCAGGCTTCTACTAGCAGGCAGCAGGATGTACCCAGTGCAAGCCGACTGCCAGTTCAACCAGAAGGACCCGCTATGCCCCCAAATGCCGAAAAACCCCCTGTAAGCAGAGGTTCGCATTTGGCACGCAAGTATGATGTCCTAAAGCACCTAGCCGGCATTCCGGCAAGGCTTTCCATCCTTGAGGCCCTACACTTGTCATCCGAGATGCGCGAGGCACTTGCCAAGGCCCTAAGGAGCCCCCTCCAGTTCGAGACGGAAGTGGAAGCCGCGGAGGCCTTCCATACCGAGACGATTGAAAATGCTGAATGTCAGGCGGTTATCTCGTTCTCTGGTTAAGATGAAGACCCTCCTATACAGGGGCACATTCACCCACTGTATATCACTGGCCACTTTAACGGTGTGGAAGTCTGTCGCTGCCTTGTTGACACGGGTTCTGGAATCAATCTAATTCCGACCCGGACGCTGCGAAAGCTGGGTTTGTCCGAAGGTGATTTGACTCCCTCTGACCTCAGGATTTAGGGGTACGACAGGACAGAGCAAACCCCGGTCGGCAAGATCCGCCTGAAGACCTAGTTCGGTGGCATAATTGCCAGCACCGAGTTCATGTTTGTTTCTCATGACACCGCCTACAACGCATTGATGGGTAGGCCATGGCTCCATCTGCATGCAGCGGTTCCCTCGTCGTATCACCAGTGCCTTAAGTACTCGCTCAACGGTCGAGTAGGTGTGCTCCAAGGAGACGCGTGCCCTTTCGCTTCTTGTGAGGCCCGCTATCTGGATGCGGGTTATTACAAAAGTAAGGACAAGCAAATCCTGGTAAGCGAGGATGAGCCCGCCCCGATCACAAGTGATCGTTGGGCAAGCATGGAAGACGCCTACATCCTCCCGTTCCACCGGTTGGAGGCCACGACCCCCGACATGGGACAATGTTTCGTTGTTTCGGGTACGCAAGGAAGGCATGTTCCCGCGTCCAAGCGACGGCGGAAAATCACCTCTTACTCCTACATAAACCAGGCTCGGGTCATCCCGGAATCTCCTACCCCTGTACGGTACCGGGACGTCAAGCTCATGACAACGGCGGTGCACCATACGTGTCTATTTCGTCGGGCTGGAATCAACCGACTCAGGCCGACACGTCAACACTGCTTTGATATCATCAAGCGTGGCCCCTTAGGCCGAAGGCCGGATGGGATAGGATCAAATGCATTCATTGCTATGGTCTCGACGACAGGTGAGTCTCGTGATGTGATGACCGCTGCTGCCCAGGCCGGCACCAGCCGCCCCTCGGGTTTTGAAAGCCCAGAAGTATCTTCCGTCGCGGGAAGTCCCCCCACGGCTGGGGAGGAAGACTTGGAGGATGCTCCCCCAGCCTTTGAAGAAGGCGTCTCTACCACGGTCGATGAGCTGGTACAGGTGAACCTTGGTAGCGAGGCAGATCCAAGACCCACATTGATCAGTGCGGCCATGTCCCTTGAGGAGCGGCAGCAGTATGTAGACTTCCTCAAACAGCACCGCGATGTGTTTTCCTGGAGTTACGATGAGATTCCAGGGCTGGATCCCCAAGTGGCCGTCCATCGTCTGGGCCTCCCAGTAAAACATCGTGGGTTCAAGCAGCCTCCCAGGAAAATGCACCCTTCCCATGGCGCTATGGTTGAGGCCGAAGTTGACAAGCTTATCAAAGCCAACTTCATTAAGGAGGTCCAGTACCCCAAATGGCTCGCCAACATTGTGCCGGTCAAGAAGAATAATGGGCAGATCAGAGTCTGCATCGACTTCCGTGATCTCAATCGCCACTGCCCAAAGGATGACTTCCCACTCCTAGTGACAGAGCTGTTGATTGATGCCACGGCCGGGTTCCAAGCCCTCTCTTTCATGGATGGGTATTCCGGGTATAACCAGATCCGGATGGCCCCCGAAGATGAGGAGTCCACTGCCTTCAGGTCTCCCCAGGGTACCTTTTGCTACCGGATAATGCCATTCGGTTTGAAAAATGCAGGTGCCACTTATCAGAGGACCATGCATCGCATATTCAAACCGATCCTCGGGACATTGGTGGAATGCTACGTGGATGACCTTGTAGTCAAATCGTGCCAGCGCCAGGACCATCTCAAAGACCTTGAGAAAGTGTTCGGTTTCCTCCGTTCCCGTCACCTGAAGATGAACCCGCTGATGTGTGCCTTCGGGGTCACCTCTAGGAAGTTTCTGGGTTTTGTTGTCAGATACCGAGGTATCGAGATCGACCCGGAGAAGATCAAGGCCATCAGCCAAATGCCTCCCCCGAGCAACATTCGAGAGCTACAAGGCCTGCAAGGCCACTTAGCCTATATACGCCGATTCATTGCGAATCTGGCCGGCAAGTGTAAGCCCTTTTCCAGGCTCATGAAGAAAGACGCTGCCTACGAATGGGATGAGGAGTGTCGGGCCGCCTTCAAGGAAATCAAGCAGTATCTGCTCCAACCTCCGGTCTTGATTCCACCCGTCTCCGGAAAGCCGCTGGTCCTTTATGTGACCACCCTGGACAGATCCCTCGGTGCGCTGCTCGCCCAGAAGAATAACGAGGGCACTGATAATAGTCTCTACTATCTCAGCCGCATGCTTCTCGATACGGAGGTCAGATACTCCCCCATCGAAAAGATCTGCCTTGCGCTCGCCTTCGCTGTGCAGAAGTTGCGGCACTACCTGCAACACCACGAGGTATAATTGGTCTCTCGGGTAGATCCGCTGAAGTACATCCTGAACCGCCCCATGCTGACTGGCCGACTAGCACAGTGGGCGGTGATTCTCCAGCAATTTGATATCAGGTTCATGCCTCAGAAGGCCGTTAAGGGACAAGCGTTGGCAGACTTTTTAGCTGCCCACCCAACCTCCGCGGATCAATCCCTGGACCTGAATTTTCCCGACGAGACGATCCTCTCAGTCGATCATGCTGCCCCATGTTGGCAAATGCATTTTGACGGCGCCTCCCGGAGCCCCACCGGTAGAAGGCTCAACGACCCCAAGCTCAACAGAGTGGGTCTGGGTATTGTTTTCATTACCCCGGCGCAAGCCGTCCTGCCGTACTCCTTCCTGTTGTCAGAAGGTTGTACGAACAACGAGGCAGAGTACCAAGCTCTCATCACCGGCCTCGAGTTGGCCCTTGAGATCCATGTACCCCATCTACATGTGAAGGGAGATTCCGAGCTGGTAATCAAACATGTTAATGGCGACTACGTCGTCAGGAAGCCAGAGCTTGCACCGTTGCTGGAGTACACCCTCCTCCTAATGGCCCAGTTCTCTTCTCGGCCAGAGGTTACCCATGTCCCGCGGTCGCAGAACGGCCAAGCGGACACCCTAGCCGGCTTAGCCGCATCGCTCGCAGAACCTGAGCAAGATGATTTGGTCATACACGTGGCCCACCGGAGAGTCATTGCTCCTGTCACCCAAGAGGACCGTGATAGCCTGCGGTAAGTCATCTCACCGCCGGACCCTCCGTATCGGGGGTCCCGGGTTCGTCGGACGCAGTGGTTGAAACGACCCCCGATTGGAGAGCACCTTTTGTCGAGTATCTCCAAAATGGTCATCTCCCGGACAACCGGGCCGAGCGCGAGCGAATCTGACGCCGCGCACTTCAATTTACCCTCCAGAGCGGCCCCATTCTTGAGAAGACCCTCTATAAACGGAGTTTTGATGGTGTCCTCCTCCGTTGAATCCAAGGAGTAGAGATACCTCAAGTTATGCAAGAGGTTCACGACGGTTCCTTTGGCGCCCATCAAGCTGGACCGAAGCTGTCCCATCAAATCCGGAGGCTAGGTTACTTCTGGCCCTCCATGATCCACGATTGTATTGGATACGCCAAGAGATGCCACGCGTGCCAAGTGCACGCCAACTTCTTGCATCGGCCGCCAGAACCCCTCCACCCCACCAAGTACTCTTGGCCATTGGCGGTATGGGGACTCGATGTAGTGGGACCGTATCCGCCGGCAACAGCCCGCCAGTGTAGGTTCATCCTGACTGCTACAGATTTCTTCTCCAAGTGGGCAGAAGCAGTTCCGCTCAAAGAGGTCAAGGCCCGTTCCGTCGTTGACTTTGTGAGCTCCAACATTATCCACCGGTTTGGAGTCCCTCACGCCGTCCTCACTGACAACGACACCAACTTCCGAGCAGCTGAATTGAAGAAATTGTATGCTAAGTACGACATCCGGTCGAACCATACCTCCTGCTACCACGCACAGGCGAATGGGCAGATCGAGGCGTTCAACAAGACCCTCTCTAACATTCTGCAGAAGATGGTTGGTCAGAACAAGAAGAGTTGGCCGGACAAGCTCCCCAACGCCCTTTGGGCTTACCGGACGACGACTCGCAACTCTACCCAGGTGACCCCATATTCCCCGGTGTATGGAGCTGAGGTCGTCGTACCCATTGAGATCCAGCTGCCGTCGCTACGCACGGCAGTTTATGATCACCAAACATCAGATGAGGTAGTCGAGATCCGTCTAGCTGAGTTAGAGGCACTGGACGAGAACCGGCTTCGTGCCCTGCACAATCTAGAAAGACATCAGGACAAGATATCAAGAGCTTTTGACAAGAAGTTTCGTCTACGCTCTTTTCTACAGGGTGACCTGGTGCTGGCCCTCCGAGCGCCAATGATTCCCGGAAGGAAACCGCCCAAGTTAGAACCCAAATGGGAAAGGCCTTATATCATCCATAAGGTTTACCCCAATGGAGCATACTCCTTGGTGACCACAGATGGAGAGAGTGTAACCCCTCCCACCAATGCCAGATTCCTCAAGCGATACTTTTCCTAGGGCAAAAGTGGTCCTGCATGACATTAAACTGCAGTGGTCCTGCACGACATTAAACTGCATTGGTCCTGCATGACCCTAAACTGCGAGAGGGTCCTGCACGACATTAAACTGCATTGGTCCTGCACGACCCTAAACTGCATTGGTCCTGCATGACTCTAAACTGCGACTTGGTCCCGCATGACCTTAAACTGTCTCTCCGTCCTCACTGCAAGATGTTAAACTGCAAGCCAGTCAGGTCCTCCTGACCGAGGCCCGGCCTCACGCCTCTTGGCCTCCTTGGTCCCCTGGCCCCGTCCCCACCGCGGCTTGGCCTCGACCCCCCCCCCTTGGTCTTTCCCCGACTTACCCTCTTGCGGGATTGTACGGCATGGTGTGGGACTATGTCCCCGTTCACGTCGGATTACTTGTCGTACCATACATATCCCCAAAGGGGGTGCTTCTCACCGTCCCGCATGACGTTAAACTACATGCCAAGAACTACGTATGGCTTGATTCCCATCTTCATGGGATACGTAGGAACGCTCGGACGCCTCTTCTTGAGCCCAGCCCCAAGCTTTTCTCTTCCGCTATTCCCCCTGGGATAGTCTCCTTAGAGGATCTTTGTGTAGCAGGGCGTCGGCTTTCTTGGCCCCGCTCATGCAACCCCACTCACGCAAAGATTGTGGGGGTCGCACCATGCGCCCACTCCCGTTCTTCTACCCTCCCACGTCCTCACCGTATGACGATAAACTGCATGGCCTTCAAGAACTATGTATGGCTTGATTCTCATCCTTATGAGATACGTAGGAACGCCCGGACATTTCGTCCGTCGGCCCAGCCCAAAAGCCAAAATCTTCCCCTCGGGTCAAGACACAGTAGGGTGCACACTTTTTCCCCGACCCACGTCGAGCAAGCCTCGACCGGGCTGCACATTCCCCCCTGGAGGTGTTTGCCCCTTTCGTGGATGGATTCACACCCGGAGGGGTCCCCAAGAACGGCATGGATACAAAGCCCAAGGGCTCTCCTACCAATCCGGGCCAACGCCCCCGAGGGTTTCTCAAGCAACAAATCGATACTAGTCCCGCATTGCGAATTTGGTCAGCGGTCGACGCTCATTTGTTGCCCCCATGCGGGTCACCATGGGAACGCTGTGTTTCGAATATGGTCAACAGTGATTCATTCTGCCCCATCCTGAGGTGACAAACTTCCCCCAGGTGGTGCTAGTGATCGGGCCCACAGCCCAGGATTCCTCACCCGGCGTGTACGGTGTGGTGTGGGACTACGTCCTCATTCACGTCGGGATCATGTACCATGTCGTACGACTCCCCTTCCGAGGCTCAGCCTCAGGCCCCTTGGCCTCCTTGGGCCCCTGGCCCCCCGTCCTCATGTAAGACGTTAAAATACAAGCCAGTCAGGTCTTCCTGATTGATACTTGACCTTAGGCCCCTTGGCCTTTCCAGGTCACAGCCTAGGTCCCTTCTTACCCGGAGTGTACGGTGTGGTGTGGGACTATGTCCTCGTTCACGTCGGGATCATGTACCATGTCGTACGACTCCCCTTCCGAGGCTCAGCCTCAGGCCCCTTGGCCTCCTTGGGCCCCTGGCCCCCCGTCCTCATGTAAGATGTTAAACTACAAACCAGTCAGTTCTTCCTGACCGAGGCTTAGCCCCAGGCCCCTCGGCCTTTCCAGGCCGCGGCCCAGGACCTATCTTATAGGATTGTACGGTATGGCGTAGGGCTATGTCCTCATTCACGTCGGTTTTTCGCCATACTGTACACCTTGCATAGGGGTATGTTACTCCCCTCCTCGTCCGGTATGACGTTAAACTACATTTCAAGAACTACGTGTGGCTTGATTCCCATCCTGATGGGATACGTAGGTCCACCTGGATGTCCAAGATCCGGCTCCAGCCCCATCTCTCGGGAATCCTCATCCCATCTTGGCCCCTTGGCCCATCCTTCCTCCATGAGGGGATCATATGGTGCGGTGTGGGATTATGTCCTCATTCACGACGGTCTCGTGATGACCACGCCATGCTCCCACCCCCTACTGAGTTGTTTCGTCGATCCCTCTTTTTCGGCGGTTCTCCAATGTGCTTTAGAGTACTCTGGTTCATTACCTGGAATGCTATGCTTTACTCGGACACGTCCGCAACCGCTTTCCAGGCTTTGCGTATCCCCGCGTCAGGGCTTTCACCATCTTTCACACCAGGAGGGACCCCCAAGAACGGCCTGGATACAATGCCCAAGGGCTCTCCTACCGATGCGGGCCAACGCCCCCAAGGGTTTCGGACAACAAATCGATAAAATCCCGCGTTGTGAATATGGTCAGCGGTCGATGCTCGTTTGTTGTTCCCACCTCAGGCTAACGCGATACAGACGCTGTGTTTCCGTCACGGATAACAGTTTTCCTCTATCGTCACGCCAACCCGTTAAGCCCAAATGCCAGGTACACAATTCACACCCTTCGTCACTTCATCGTGTCCAAGTAGAGTCTCGGGATTCTTGGTACTTTTCCTCTGTGCATGTCTGCGCATTTGAGGAACAAGCTACATCAAAGGTGTCCTTCGGAACTTTCTGCTGACTCCCCTTTAATGGATGCCCCAAGTATTGCAATGAGGATGCCCCCCTTGTTTCCCACACCGAGTTTATCTCACGTGGGCTTAGGGATTGGGCTGACATCTGTGCTTACTCGGGAGTTGTCACCATCCACGGTCCGAGCTCTAAGACCATAAACTAAGACTCTCATCTGGAACTACGTTCAAGACCCCTTGTCTTTGGACCCAGCTTGAGTTCAGCACAATTACCTCTCTAATCCTCTCTTTAGGACCCTGATCACAGGACTGCGTGGCGCAGTGTAGGACTACGTCCTCATTCACGTCGGGTTTGCAACAACTACACCACGCACGCCCCCATTCTGAGGTCCAGTCCTCTTGTTCTGTCCTGCATGACGTTAAAAGGCACATTTCAGAACTACGTATGGCTTGATTCCCATCCTAATGGGATACGTAGGACCACCTGAATGTCTAAGATTCGGGTCCAGCCCCACCTCTGGGAGATCTCCTGATTTCCCGGTCACCTAGGCCACTTGGTCCATCCCTCTCCAGCGGGGGGTGTGCAGGTATGATACAAGGTTTTGGGCAGCATGCCCCCCTTCCCCTGGGGATCTTCCATCTCTCAATCACCCTCAAGGTTGAGTCCCTTGGCTCCCTGCTGTGGTTCACCCATGTTTTAAGAGCACTCTAGTCTAGCACCAAGAGTGTCAGATTCAACTTGGTCAAGTTCCTTCCACTTGTCAAGCTTCGTGTTCCCCTCTATTCGGACTTCCATCATCTTTCACACCCAGAGGGACCCCCAAGAACGGCCTGGATACTACGCCCAAGGGCTCTCCTACCGATACGGGCCAATGCCCTCCAGGGTTACGGACGACAAATCGATAAAATCCCGCGTTGCGAATATGGTCAGCGGTCGATGCTCATTTTGTTAGTCCTCATTTCAGGCTAACGCGACAGGATGCTGTGTTGCGAACATGGTCAGCAGTAATCCCCTGTCGTCACGCCAGCCCCTTCAGTCCTTGAATGTTGGTTTCATGATTCACATCATTTTCCACCCCATCATGTCCGGGTGGAATCTCGACACTTTTGGCGCTATCCCTCAGTGCACCTTTGCATGCTAGGGGGACAAAGCTGCAATCTGGCGCCCTTTGGGGTTCCCATGGTCCGAGCTCTAAGACCATAAACTAAGATCCATTCGGGACTACGTTTAACTTGATTCCCATCCTCATGGGATACGTAGGACCGCCCAGACGCCCTGTCTCCGGGTACAACACATTGTGTTTTATAACACTGCGCACATTTCCCGCTTAGCATTGTCTCTGCTACGTCTGCGCTGCATGATGATAAAATGCATGCTTGGTCCTATCATACGACCCTAAACTGTGACATTATCGTCCTGGCCGCACGACGAAAAACCGCACCACATTGTGGTGACCTCGCTGTAGAGGACATCACGTTGGGTACTGGCCACACGCCATGCCATTTGTCAACGCCCATCACGGCTTGATTCTTGTGGTGACATCACGACCTACAGTTCTAGGCCTGTCACTTCACAAAAAAACCATTCACCTCAAAGAACAAACAAGATACATCAAATTCCGCTTCATTTAGTGCAAGGGCCACGTCCGCACTTCCCCTTTCCCCTGGCACTGGTACCTTACCCTGCCACCTTCCAGAACTACGTATGGCTTGATTCTCATCCTCATGAGATACGTAGGAGCGCCCGGGTACTTCCCCGCGGGCCCAGCCTAACCCTAGTGTTCGGTCCCTCGACTCGAGCTCATTCATGTCAGGCTTTGATGTCATGTGTCCCCTGATCCCTTTTTCCAATCCATGGTCCGAATTCTATGACCATAAACTAAGATCTCCCCAAGGGAAAGGAATCTGCTCCCTCTCTCTAATACGTTTTGTTGACGTATTCAGATGTGTTTTGACAAAAAGCCCGAAGCATGGGATTTTCATAGGGACATTCCCCTCATCCCATGACCAGGCTTCGTGAGCTCACTATTTGGATCCTCATCCTCTTCCACATCCAAAAGGACCCTCGGACGACGTGGATACTAATCTTAAGGGCTCTCCATGAATGCTGGACCTAAGGGCCCTACAATCGTTTCGGGCCAACGTCCCTGCGGATATTTGACAACATTTGTGACACGGTCCCGTGTTTCGAACATGGTCAACGGTCGACCCTCATTTGTTTGTCCCCATTTCAGGCTAACGCGATAGGATGCTGTGTTGAGAATATGGTCAGCAGTAGTCCTCCATCGCCACGCCGCCACCATCGTGATCCGAATCTCGAGCATCATGATTCACACATTTCCACTCCCTCATGTTCAAGTGGAACTCCACCATACTCGGCTCTTTCTCTTCGCGCATCTAGGTGCGCTGAATGATCGTGTTAGTGTCCTTGGGCCGGTAGTCACCGAGCATCCCTTTGCCCCAACCTGCCCCTCTCTGCGTCGGGAAATTCCCACCACTACTACTTGTTTCCCACACCGAGCACGACTCACGTGGGCTTAGTAGTTTTGGCTGGATGTGTACCAACACGGTTAGGCTACTCCTCGTCCAGTACGACGTTAAACTGCGCTTCCAGAACTACGTGCGGCTTGATTCCCATCATCGCGTGGGATACGTAGAGACACCCAGGCATTTCGCCTAGGGTTCAGCCCCAGAAATCACAAAATCCTGTTCCTCCCCATTTCCAGCCCTCTGGCCTGACCCCTCGGGGAGAACTATGTAGCTACAATTTTACCCTGAACATGTTCAGGATGCCCCAAGATCCCATTGGGAAGCGATAGATCCCCTCGCCAGAGAGGCCCTGTCCCAAAAAGGAATGATCCGTGATCAGGTCGATGCGTCCATCTGGCGTACTCCCTCCACGGTGGTGCAACTACCGAGGTGTTGGATTCTGTTTGAACAAACCACCACTCCATGTTCCACGCTTTGCGTGTCCCTTATTCGGACTCTCGTCCTCTTTCATGTCTGAAGGAACCCCCTAACGGCCTGGTCTTATGCCGCATCGGCTCACCTACCGTCCTGGGCCAACGTTCCGGAAGACTGGTCATGTCTGGAAGGACCCCCTAACAGTATGGATGTCTAACCTATGGTCCACCAACTGTCCTGGGCCAACGCCCTGAAAGATTGATCGACAACAAATTGATAAAATCCCGCGTTGCGAATATGGTCAGCGGTCGATGCTCATTTGTTGTCCCCATTTCAGGCTAACGCAGTAAGGATACCGTTTGTCCGCCATGGTTAGCGGTTGTCCTTTATTGTCACGCCATCCCCATAGTGTTCCGAATTTGGGCATCGTGATTCACACTTCCCATTTTCATCTGTTTGAACTGGTTTCAGCGCCCCTGGTGTTGCCCCGATCGTGCATAAGAGCACGTTGGAGAAACGGTAATTCGGCTATCCTGGAAGTTCCGCCTCCGATCAAGCCTTCCCCATCTTTCGGGAATCTGGACTGGTTTGAGGGAATTGTCGTCAAACGTCCCGCAAACATTGCAGGGATGCAACAAGGCAATTCAACAGTGGAAATCGTGCATGCTATGGAACTCAAAACAAAGGAGAATGAAAGAGTTGGAGCACAAAAGTGTTAATAAAAGCTTCTTTCGAGTTCGCTACAATAATCGGGGGTTGACTTCCCCCATGGACGGGTTGACTCCGTCAAAAGAGCGTTGCAGCTCCGCCACCCGTTGACTTGCGGCGTCCAGAGCCTGTTGCCACTGATTTAACTCCCGCTCCTCTTCAGCAGCGGAGGGGCGTAATCCGTCAACCCTGGACCGGGCCCTTTCCACCTCGGCCTGGACGACAGCCATCCTTCCAGAGGTCTGCTCCATATGCTCCTCAGCCTCTGCCAGCTGGGCCTTCAATCGTAAGACCAGCTCAGACTGTGCATCGAGGGTGGCCGAAAGCTCGTTGGCCCGGATCTGCATCTGTTGGACCTCGCCTTCAGCCTCCTGGAGCTTCCTGATGCTGGTCGCCTTCCTCCGCTGCCATCCCACGCTCAGCCCATGATCATGCTCCCGGATCTTCTCATCCATGAGGTCTCGGATGAGCGCGTGAGGGAGTTGGGCATCCACTCCCCCGGCACACAGTTCGCGCAACCGCGAGCGGAGCCTATCCATTTCGGCCAGCCATTGCGCTTGGGGAGTGTCCCTGATAAAGCACGTGATCAGCTTCCACGACCGGCGGCAGACTATGCTGCTGTCTTCCTCATCAGAGGCTGTTTCGTCCCAATCCGCGCGGTCGGCAGGCTCGTACACAGGATATGCCTGCAGGAATTCCTCAGCGGGATCCGCATCTGGTGTTGAGTCTGGTACGACACCTGATGCCGGCACAGGCATGACAGGACTGGGACTGACCGTTTGATCCTCTTCCTCGGAGTCCACCTCGATGACTTCAGGTATGACCCTGCTGGTGGTCCCGCCAGTGATGGTGTGCATCGCAGCTGGAGGATGTGAAGGGACTATCGTCACCATCACCGGCATGCCCCTGGGAGGGACGCCGCCAGACATCCCAACCAGCCTCGCTGCAGCAGCCCACGCCAGTCGGAGAACTGTATGACAGAAAGAGATATAAACGTTAGCCGACATGGCCCACGTGTGACAACGAAGAGACCGGTGGAGGAGACTTAAAAAGATCGACTTCCGAGAACTGCTCCTGGGCCGGTACTGACGGGACTCCGAGACGGGGCCCCCCGTATACTGTTGGAAGATCTGGAGATTTCAGAGGAGCCACCTCAGACCCCCTGGTCCCACCAGACGCAGAACTGGACGCAGCCATAGGCGCGGTTTCTGAAGGTCCCGCATCGTCACCCTCCAAGGAGCGAGAACGAGGCCTACGAACAAGTTCCTCCTGCATGACCCAAACATTGGTGAGAAGTCCGTAGGGATTCAAGAACAGATCGTAAGAAGAGAAGTTCAGAATGTTACCTCGAGAGCCTCCGCGAAGTCGTCGGATTCTGAGTTTCGGTCTCCGACCTCACCCTCCTCCAGCGGGTCCCCCCCTCCAGCCTCATCCTCCCGAGAAGAATCCCCTGATTCCTCCGGCAAGGGGAAGCGCTCCCTAAGATCGGCAGCCGATAGCTGTGGAGGGACCGTCTGATTCAACAGTACCCTCACCCGGTCTGTCATTGGGTGAGGGACACCACTGGAGTGGATGTAATCCTACAGCTCGTTCAAGTATTGCTCCGCCTCCGCCGGAGACACCATGAATCCAGCCCGGACTGGGCCTATGCCCGACAGTCTCATCCCGAGGCGATTCAGGTGGGCCCACATCTCAGATGGGCTGAGGAATTGCCGGTTGACGTCCCAGACGTCCCAAGCTTCCGGAAAGATAGCATCTTCTGCCATGTCAATGTGACGCAGCCGCTTCCCCAGAGCCTGAGCGGATATCCGACGGAATCCCCTCGGTGGCCGCCCCTCCGGATGACCCTGCTCTCCCGGAACCACCGGACCCGCCGCTGCTGCCATACCCTCGACCGGTGCGGGTCTCTCTGCCATGGCAGCCCCGCTGCCGCGGGCGGCCCTAGCTGCCCTCCGACCCCGACCTCGAGATAAAGGAGGCCCACCGTCACCAACCCGGATCGTTGGCTGCTTCAGCATCTCCCCGGGATAAGCGGGCTCCCTGCTGATGGCGTACTCCTTCACTATGCCGAAGGCGGCGGTGGATGGAGGCAATGTGATCTGCGTCTTTCCATCCTCACGTGTGAACATGAGCCACAACTACCTCATCACACACGGGTGCTCCTCGTGACGCACCTCCCAGTATATCTACGGGGTCAGCCGCTGGAGGCACCGAAACTGCCTCCCGAAACGGTGTGGGGTGTACTGTTCACAGATCGGCTCACGATCTATCCGAGCCACCAAAACTCCACCTCGGAAGGCCAGGAGGTAAGCCCGATGCTCTTCCGTTCCCCGTCCATCATCAGTAAGCCTCCCCGTCGGCAGTGGAAAGGGATGAAAGTTGAACTCGTCCGCCCTCCACACCCTATTCAGCACCATCAGAATGGCCAGTTTGAATGCGAAGCTCCCAACTGCGTTCAGAATGGAAGGGCGAAAGTCTGATCCCGACGGCGAAATGGGGTTTGGATACTCGTAAATCCCCCTGATATGCACTGCGATCCACCCATACAGGAGGTGGAAGGGCCCACATATTCTTGGCGGCTTCTTGCCCTCGCTAATACGCCGCATCATTCTGTATAGCTTGGCGAGCATCGGGATCCCCAGGTTGATCCGCTTCCCCATGGCCAACATCGATGCCATGATGAACGAGATGGGCCGTACCCCCATGCTTGTATCTCTCACTGGTAGGATCCACCCACATATGAGAGCCGCGATGAACGCCGCCAGCCTAACTATTGGCTGTTGTTCAGTGCTGACGCTGAAGCCCCACGTCTTCCATTGGCTGTCCTCCAAAACCCGCCAATACGAGTGTTCCTTGCCCCGCTGGGCTGCCCTCGGACAAGTTCGAGGCCCTGGAGGGAACTCTCGATTCTCTGGAAAGTTCAGGAAACACTTGAACCACCTCTTGAAGTGGACGTCCCTCACGGCCTCCTTGTCCTCTCCAGGGACAAGCGCCATCAGCGCTGACGCCAGCCGTGGCATTTGCTCAGCATCTCCCCACACGCTGGCAACGGGAAGGAATTCGTCATACATGGCCCCCAAGATCGGGACCCCGGAAATCTGGTGGACATCCCACAGGCTGATTCCCACCTCCCCGTGATGCAGGTGAAAAGTGTTGGTCCTGGACGACCATCTACTCAGCAGTTCCGGCATCAGCTGCTTTGGCTGGTAAATGTGGAACTGGGAGACCCATGCTGCCTCATACAATCCCACTCTCCTCAGCTCGGCCTCAAACTCCTCGCATGAGGCGCCTACCCAGTAGGCCCAGGCCCAGTCATCGGTAACGTTGCCGCCCTGGCGCAGGTCCCACTCATCAGACCATCCCTTCTTCGGATCCTGCAGAGCCGCCTTCAGTATAGTACGGTAGAGAGGAGGGGACGTCTCCGGTTGTAGTGGCCTCCCGTCAATGTCATTTACATGATTGTAGAGGCAATCAACGGTAACGGGTTTGAAATCCTCCCGTGCATGACCATCGGCCGCCCTGAACCATTGGTGCTGGCATGGCGTGCTCCTGAACCAGCAAGCTGGTTCATCCCTCCTCGCCTCAGGGATGAAGACGTCATCCCTCAGTCCGAAGCCGTACAACGGCAGTTTCTTGCACTGCGGATAATCCCTCTGACCTTCCGACAGCAGGTCTGTCAAGGAAGTGTGGTCCGAGTGGCTCTGAACCATTTCCCCCAAGCCCGGACGGTTGGCCATCTCATCCCGGCGAGCAGCATCTGCAAGCACTTCCCGCACAGCTTCTTGATGGGCCATTTTTACTCTGGCCCTCAGGAAAGGATTCTTCCGGATGGGTCGCGAAGATCGATCGCGAAGCTCGATCGCGAAGCCGGATCGCGAAGGTCGGTCGCATGATCAAAACCGTGAAGTCCGGCCAAGGCAGGCACGCAAAGGTTCGCTTGGCGCGGACGCGGAGTCAGAGACCCGCGGTTCGCCGCGAAGCTCGATTCGCGGAGGGCTGTCGCGGAGTACGCGGAGCTTCGCGAAATCGAGAGCGCAAAAAGGACAAGGAAGGCACGTAAAGACAAAAGAGGGCGGACCCCCTATTTATAGGCGACGACCCCGGAGCATCGCGGCATGCCTTATCTGCGCGAAGCATCGCGGCGCGTCCGGAGCTGCGGCCCCGGCGAGCATCGCGGGCCTCCTTCGCGATGCTGCATCGCGAACCACCGACAGTTTTTGGCGATTGTCCCTCAGACTTCGACCCTTCGCCCTCCGCGGCTCCAAGTATGAGGGGGGGCATTTGGTGGCGCCAAAAATATGGCCCGAAAGGAAGGAATGAAAAAGACAGCCGGCGCCCTGCCTCGCGAAGCTCAGCCGCGAAGCCCGGCCGCGGAGCCCCGCCGCGAAGCGTCCCAACCTTGGCAGCCCCGCGAAGCGCCGGAGGCGGTAATCCTCCGCGAACCGGTTTGACGTTCGCGAGCCGCCGCGAAGCTCCGGAGGTGGTAATCCTCCGCGAACCGTTTTGACGTTCGCGAGCCGCCGCGAAGCTCCGGAGGCGGTAATCCTCCGCGAACCCGTTTGACGTTCGCGAGCCGCCGCGAAGCTCCGAAGGCGGCGCGCGAGCCCTGCATCGCGGCGCCCCCTCCCTATAAATACTCGACTCCCCCTGAGTCCCCAAGGACGGACAATCCGACCTTTCAGCTTCTCCTCTCCCGAATCGCGAAGCAAGCTTTGCCCCAGGAATCATGAGCTCCGCGAGGTATTTCTACTTCGCGAGACGACTCTGATTTGCTTCGTTTTGAGCCCCTCTTCCGAGAGGGATGCCCTTCGCGAAGCCCAAGGGCGTTCGCAAATGAAGGGGATTCCCAAGGGAACCCGGGCAGCCGCGGAGCACTTGTGCTTCGCGAAACACCCAACCCATGCTAGTAATCCCTATGCCAAGGCAGGATAACTATGCATCGCGAAGCACATTGCTTGGCAGGACCCTGCTTCGCGAACCACTCCTTCGCGAGGCAGTGCTCCGCGAACACTGTTCCACTTCGCAAAGCACCTTCCACTCCCATCTCTGCCCCATGCTAAGGCCAAGGCACCCCACTTCGCAAAGCACACTCCTCTGCTTATCGATTCCTCTTTCCGTGCGACCCTCCAGGTTTTCACGATGTGATTTCAAAGTCCCGTGGACAACACCTCCCGTAGCGTTGCTTCGCCTAATGCTTCTTCGCATAGGCACGCTAACGGCTATTGCTTCTTCGCATAGCCACGCTAACGTGGACCCCTCGATGGTTCTTCCCGCGACCCCCCTTTACCATGGCCTTACCGGTACCTTCCCTTCCCCAAGGACCAGAGGGTACCGGTTATGTAATCCCTAGGGGTGTGGAGTGAACCCACCTCGTCCGAGCTACAGGACGTTAAACTGCCAAGCACCACGTCCTCAACACATGACGTTAAACTGTGACCCAACCTCGTCTCCCTCACAAAGGGTCCCCCCAGCTCGAACATTCATTACACCACTCGTCTCCACGGGAATGGAACTCTTCCGCACATGGAATGAGATCCTCCTTGTCGGAGTGGTGTATGTTCGCAGGGGAAGGGTCGCCTCAGAGCGTAATCCCCTAACCTTTGGTACGGATGATTGCACCCGTGCATCTCAGTACTTCCCCACTACCAAGGTCGGTGGAGGACGTGATGGGGAACGAGGCACCCCTCCCTGGGCCTCCATCCTGGAGTAAGTCCCAACACCATGGGCCGCTCAACGCGTAAGCCCCTCTTCTCTTCTCACGGACGCACCCTTCGCGACATGATCGTCAGGTCCTTGCGACCTCTTGTTTCTCACACCGAGCATGGCTCACGTGGGATTAGAGTAAGCACTGACCCTGACAAACCCACCTGAACTACGAGGTCTTTGATCCATGTCAAGGCATGGTACGTAGGAAGCCTCCACGAGGTTCAAGCCCACCATCAGTGGACCAAGGTCTACTTTCACCAGAACTACGAGGTCTTTGATCCATGTCAAGGCATGGTACGTAGGAAGCCTCCATGAGGTTCAAGCCCGCCCGTCGCTCATTCACGCCGGGTCCCATTCCAGTCCAGCGGTAAGCTGTTGTGACACCTGAACTACGAGGTCTTTGATCCATGTCAAGGCATGGTACGTAGGAAGCCTCCACGAGGTTCAAGCCCGCCCGTCGCTCATTCACGTCGGGTCCCATTCCAGTCCAGCGGTAAGCCATTGTGACACCTGAACTACGAGGTCTTTGATCCATGTCAAGGCATGGTACGTAGGAAGCCTCCACGAGTTTCAAGCCCACCATCAATGGACCAAGGTCTACTTTCACCTGAACTACGAGGTCTTTGATCCTTGTCAAGGCATGGTACGTAGGAAGCCTCCACGAGGTTCAAGCCCACCCATCACCCAATTCACGTCGTGTTCTACCTACGTCCAGTATGACATTAAACTACATCCTGGTCCAGTGGTAAGCCATTGTGACCCAGCCCCATTTGAACTACGAGGTCTTTGATCCATGTCAAGGCATGGTACGTAGAAAGCCTCCACGAGGTTCAAGCCCATCAATAGTGGATCAAGGTCCCTCGCTTATGTCGGCTCACCGACACCCACCACCCGTCGTTTATTCATGTTAGGGCTCATTATCGTCCCGCATGACGTTAAACTATATCATTTGAACTACGAGGACTTTGATCCATGTCAAGGCATGGTACGTAGGAATCCTCCCAGAGGTTCAAGCCCAACTCTCCTCGGACCAAGGTCCAGCTTCACGTCTGTTTACCGGCACCATCCTGAACTACGCGGACTTTGATTCCCTGCCACGGGGATACGTAGGAAGCCTCTTCAAGGCTCAAGCCCAACTTCGCTGTCGCCCCCCTGCTATGGTCCCATTTCATTCTCAACCGTCTCCGCAAGACGTTAAACTCGCGACCTACCCCGTGATAAACATGAGATGTCTGAGGAAAACCTCGGATGGAACGCCTTTGGCGTAACCGTCTCCGCAAGACGTTAAACTCGCGGCATACCCTGTGTTGAACATGGGAAGCTGAGGAAAACCTCAGATACGTGTCTATGACATGTAAGTCCCTGCGCTCGATGTGGGATGCCTCGGGCTTCCATGCCCTCGAGAAGCCTTGTGATCGAGGATAACAGACAGACATGCCAGGTACCCCAGCATCCAGACACGCTATTGATGCCTCAAACGTGATTACTCCCCTGACTGAAGGTTGCTTCCCTGACTGGACCCTTTGGAATGTCCCGACAGAAGCAGTGTAATTAACCGGCGTCCATGGAAACATGGCACCGGAAAGAGTTTCATAAACTACGTATTAAATCTATAAGGGAGACCCGGACTAGGTGACGAGTTCTGAGGAGGAATCCATAGGAGGAAGAACCGACATCCCATCATCCCGTTTCGATCAAGGAGTAGACGTCCCTGAATAAGGAACGAATGCCGCCCGCCTTTGGAAAGCGGGAATGCGGGGCAACAAAGCCGCGCGTCCCCCTCCTCCGCGGACGGATGCGCGCGCGCCCTGGCGAAAGCGTCGGAAACAGAGGGTAACTGGGTCAAGAGATAATGCTGTAAATTAAAAATTTATAACTATATTTGGGAATATCATATATGATATGACAATATCCTTCAAAAATGGAGAATCCATTTCCTCCAAGACATAGTGAAACATTGTTAGATTGATTCATTTGTCATCAACCACTATCAATCATGGAAAACAAATATATTTTTAGAAAGGAAATGGAAAAGATTCATATAGAATTTATTTCATTGTTTCATATGTAATAAAACATGGAAGAATGTTATGGATGTTTACCATATATTTGGTCATGCATATCATTGGTGTCTATTAAATGAAATAAAAAATTATTAGTAAGAAACAACAAGTATAAAATTATATATTTTTTCAATAACTAATCTAGGGAAAACATTCTCTTAAGAATCAAGTAGATATGGAGAGACAAAACTATGTATATGAAATAAATAATATGAAGTTATTCCTATATATATATCCAAATTTTAATGGATATAAATTAATTATGTAAACTATGTACAAAATCCAAAGAGTAAGATAGAATATTTTATTGATGGGGTAATGAAAATATAGTGAATGGATGTAATAACTCCAACATTCTCATAATAAAAGGACATTTTACCATTAGTTAATAATCATATACAAATAATTATATAAGATATATAAAATCAAAGGAAGGTAATATAATAAATGCACAAATTTGAACTATTAAAAAATGAAATATAATAAAAGGGATGGTGGGAATGGTGAAATTTAAGTCATTTAAGAAATTTGAAAATAAACATTATAGAAAATACTTTATTGAAATAAGAGTATGCTTCATGTATGTAGTGAAATTCAATTAAGAATGTAATTACATTGGATTAAAAATGATTAGAATGATTAATGATCAAATGGTATAGATATGGAGAACTATTATAATGACTATATAAGGTGTTAATAAAATTTTCATAAAAAAATTAATTGAATTAAAGGATATGTATATTCATGCACAACCATTGTGGGTTATGTTCCCAATGATCTAGTGTCATGTAATTTAATTTTATCCCAATTTTTTTCAAATGATTTATCTTACTATAGATGATCATCCTCTTTTATATTATAAATGTTTTCTATGAAAATTAGTTATTTCCATAAAACCCAATGAAAATATATATATCATTTAAGAGTCCTAGTTGATTCATTAATATAGAAAGAAATGTTTATCTATAACTATTATTACACATTATTGTTCTCAAATTACAAAATTTATTATTATACATATTGATATATTTGAAATAATCCATTATATGGATAAGAATTCAAAATATGATGATTTTTTTAAATATATAGAAATTATTTATCGTGATGATGAGGTCTGTAATTCCTTCTCTTGATAAAGAATACCTCATTATATTTTTCATTTGTATATCCACCCTAGTAAATCGTTTAAAAGAGATTAATAGAGGTGAAGAGAAGACTCAACCAACTAATCAAAAATGTAAACGTAAAATTGATAATGTACCTATTGTAGAAGAATATATTAATATATTTCATTAGGAAATACATGGAAATCAATGAGAGTGTGAGTTTTATATTTCCATTGATAAAATCATGAATGAAATTCCAATATTAATGAACACTACATAATAGACATATTGGAATTAGTTGAAATGAGGAAACAACTATTGATGTTGAGTAATAAGGGATTGATATACAGTGATGTTTTACAATATGGAGCCACAATTATTTTCATAAAAAATAAATATATATCTATGAGATTTTGAATTTATTTTAGGATTTCAATTATATTATAATAAATAAATATTATTCTCTACCTAAAACTGATAAATTATTAGAAAAATTTCACGGAGAAAAATATTATTCAGTGAGTGTCCATCATTTTTCGTATCATTAATTTTTGAGTAAATACAAATTTAATTCCAAATATAAATTTTCAATTAAGATGTGTACATTATGATTTGATGGTAAAAACATTTTGATTGACTTTTGACCACTATATTTTTATGTATCTAATTAATAATGCACTCAGTTATTATATTGATTAATTTTTTAATATTTTTTGGATGTTATCATGTTGTATTATAAATATATAATTAATATAATAATCTAATGGGAATCATTCATGAGACTCATATAATAAAAATATTATACCATAAATTTGAAATTATTTAATTAATTATTTATAATTATTCTTTTCATAGTAATATAATGTCTATCGATTTGATGTCAAATGATCATGGGAAAAAATTGCAGTTAAAGAGTGTCTGACACCAATAAAATAGTCGGGGAATATATTTTCATTGGTTTGGTGGAACAAAATGATTTTTTTAAAAAAATTAACACTTTTCTAACTCATAAATAAAGATTATTTGTAAAGGGATTAAGGTAAAATGGTCAATAGAATGTGAATTATATTATGGAGAATTAAATACATAATTGGTTAATGGTATGTTCATGACTCTACCATAGGTCAATTTATGATTTTTTTTATGTAGTGATGCATCAATGTGTGGACTTTATTATTTCCTTGTGAATATGTATAAATTCATTCCATAAAAAATATATTAGTAATAGAATCATTGACAAAATTATTGAGTCCATTATCATGAGTTTCAATTTTCAATCACCAATTTGAGGATATATAGTCATTACGACTATAGTAAATAATTTTTATATATATATAGTGATCGTTAGATTTTTCTATATAATTTTTACAAAAATAGATCATCCTGATGAAAATATAATTTCTCATGCTATTTACAGATTATGATTTTTCAATACACTACCTTCCAAAGAATGAAAATTAGGTATTGGTTACATTGACACAAAACAATCATGGGTTCCTTGAACATTAATGTTTGACAGGGATCAAATTTTCCAAGATTTAGTAAATATGGAAAGAGGAGTTATAAATTAAGGGAAAATATCACATCATTTTCTAATGATTCCGAAATAAATTAAAATATAAAAAAAATTATAAACCATATGATGGTAATTTTAAAAAATAAATATAAATCTATGAATGATGTAAAAATATATATTATATATAAAGGGGTCCTTCTGAAATTTGGTTAATCCCTATGTGTTCCATCTAATCCTAAGCTTAAAAATAAATTCTTACACAATTATCATGAACTAAATTTCCCTATAAAATCATGTAGAAACATGATTTATATATATTTTATGGAACATTAATGGAGGGATAATATGTTGTAAGAAATAGTTAATTATAGTACACTATTTATGGATATTCAAAATATAAATGAATATAGACATAATCATTATTGATTAATGAAAACAATACATCATCTTACATGGTAATGTGATTAAATTATTATTTACCTTATCCCTCGATTACCAATGAATGTGGAATGAATTATTAAATAAGGGTTATTTTTTTCTACAATACAAAATCTAAAAATATCGTTGATATAAGAGAATATTTTACTATTGAGTGACCCACACGACTCTATATTAATAAATATTTATGACCTCATGTTGGAGTACTATCATTTCTATCTGATCATGATCCATTATTTACATTTTATTTATTGATACATATTTAGAAGCATCTTCGTAAAAAATATTATGAGCACCGAATATCAACCTCAAATTGATGGGTAATATGATTAAAATATACAAATATAAGAAGTAATTTTGAGATCATTCCCATGTTTTATATGGTATAATGATTTATAATTTACCTTTTTTAAGATCTTATATATCAATAATTTCCATTAATTAATAAAAATGGAAATGTAATAAGAATTATATGGAAATTGATGCCATTAACCAACATATTGGGATGATGATGGGGAATTTAGGATTACATTCCATGAATATTGTGAGGACATAATTATAATTTTAATATCAATTTGTGATCACATCATATCATCTCAAACCAAGAAAAAGGATTCCAATAATTAGAGAAATATTTTGAATTTCAAGTGATAGATAACCATTCCTTCAATATATCTCTCTTTATGAGTGGTATATGATTTAGTAAAAAAGGTAATATATGGCCCATGTAAATCAGACATTTTCAAATATAGGAAGGAATATGATCTGTGGATTTTCATATCAACAATGCCATCATGCCTCTATAAAGTACAAAATTTGTTCTATATATCATTTTCAGGATTTACATGATATACTAGAATACATGTTTTCATATATGAGGATATAATTTGGAACCTGAACTATCATATTGTTAAGAGGAAATCTACATTAAGAAAATAAGAGGATTAGTGTTTAGGAATCAAACGACTCAGAAGATAATGTTACTTAATAGATATCATAATATAGATGACATGACGTGGGATCCAATTGAAATTATAACTATGAAATATCCAAATATATTCATGGGAAAAAATTCTAGAAATACATGTTATGAAATATTTAGAATGAGGTAATAATGTAACATATCTCATGTTTTATGATATAATTTTTTTTAAAGATCAATTTGGTAGATTTTAATTCACACAACCCTAAGAATAAATGATACATAATATTGTATAACTAAATATATTTATAATTTAATTAGAAGTTTTTAATTGTAAGATATAAATTTTTTAAAATATATTTTTTACATAAGTATATTATATATTTAATTACTATCTAATGAGTATAAAATAATCAATTTAATGTAAAATAAGTGTTTTTCGGAAAAATATTCTTTGGCTCATTATGTATTTTATATTATTAAATTAAAATAGTGTTTATCGGTGAATTTATTTAATGAATGTTATACATTATATATTCATTAAAAATTTCATCATTTAACTAATAATTTTTTTGAATTATATTTAAATAAATCAAAATTTATGGTTGAAAATATATTTTCTTAAAAATATGTTTTTTTCAAAATTTTCAAACATAATTTAAAATTATTTTCGTTCAATTATAGTAATTGAATTTGATAAAGATTAATAAATATTTTTAATCTATAGGATCATGTTTCCTACATTTATATATTTTATTTTTTTTCAATATTAATAATAACCATATTTAAATTTATCATCGTAGTAAAGGTTAAATATGGTTAACTATATTAAAACTAAATTCTAAGATAAAAATTCATCATATAAATTCATTTTATATGAATCCAATTTCAAATTAGTCTTGTTATGATTTAATATTAATTTTATAATTGATTCATTACCATGAATATGATCTATACAATATTTAATGAAATGATAATACAAAATATCATACTATTATTTTTAAATATATTTTATGTTTTGATTTAGAAAAAAGATTATTTTGAATGAATAAAATTTCCTACATCTCAGATAAACAATATATTTATAGGATATGAATTTTATTATTTATAAATTCTTCTTAAATAATTATTAGACAACAAAATAGTATTTCATCAATTAGTTGAAAAATAAAATAAATTTTTAAACAAATATCTAATTAAATATATTATGAATGAGATATATTTTTTCATTAATTTTATACAGGAATAACGAATTTATTTTTTTTGTTAAGGGATTATATTTGAAATCCAACTTTCTAGTTATTATATTTTATTCAAATTTCATAAAATTGTATAAATTGTAATTATTGATATTTTATAAAATTAATATCTTGTTAAATAATTTAATAAAATAGAAATCTTGAGATATATATATGTTTACATAATATGGTCAAATGTTCCTTGACATGTCCATTTATGAAGAAAATTTCACCTGATATGTAATATTATAACACATTAAGTGTTAAATATGTCGTTATTATGGTTATGGTTAAAATAAGATAAAATAGGTGTTACAAATGATATTTTATAAATAAATAATTAATCATATCAATATTTTATTTAATGATTAAATTTCAACCCAGAACTATCTGAAAATTAGATCACTAAATTTTTCTCCTCATTTGGGTTAGAAAATTATTTTTTTTGTATTTTAATATTTTCAGAAATTATAATAGTTCCCCTCACATAAATTATAAAATGGAAACCCTCCATTATCATCATTCCCCAAAATTTTGCCTTCAATCTAGACAAAATAGAAATAACTTATCTTTACATCTCACCTAAACACATTTTATATGTGATATAAATCCCAAAATACCGACCATTTTTCCTTTATCAAAAGATATAAATGTGTTGTTCCAAAATAGATACAATCACCATAAAAAAGAACTTTATTTTTAATTATTAATTTATGTCCCATAAATATTGTATATTTTTCTTATACTAATTTATTCAATTTAAATAATATGAATAAATTTTATAATGATTGTTAAATAAGTGTTGTCTTCCCACTTTTCTATCAAATGGGAATTTATTGGACCACAACTTTGTACGTACGACTTACCATATCCACATAGTGATATAATTAATTTTTTATCATGACATATTAATGTTGATTATTATGAATTATTTAATTTAAATATATGATATATATGACATAATTAGTATTATGTAATTATAATATCAAATGAAACCTCTAAACTTCTAAACCATTTGAAAATGATAACATTGCTTATGAATAGGTGTGGACTTTCTATTCCACATTATGATATTATTTTATTTCAATTTCCATGTAATATGGATGGTAAGAAGGGTAAATTTTATTAAACAATATTGTTTGTGTGATATAATAATGATTCAGTAATGGTTAATTATTATTTACCTTTATTTTTTTATTTCTCTTGAAAAGTGAAAAAATGTTTATGCATATGTACTAGCTACAATCTCATTGAAATGGGTAATTCATCATTCTGTATAAAATATTTATGGATGACTATAAATATGTATATAAATAATTAATATGATTTTTATTTGATGTATTAAATTTATGATATTATTAATTTATGATAAATGTACAAGGTAAAAACTACCGAACCAAAATATATCTGAATAATTAAGCAGCTATCACAGAAAATTGTAATTTTACTAATAAATTATTAATTAATAGGTAATAAAAGGTTATAAGTGAATAATTTCTGTCATTATATATATGAATATAGTTTTTAAATCTATGTATGATAAGTATATATTTACTAAAAATTAGGGAATAATAACTTTCAATGTATGTTTGACCTAAGCTAAGGTTTTAATTCAAAATATCATCATTATCCTTGATTGTTTAAGTTTATTTTTTTGATGAATTATTTAATACTATTATCTACAATGAAATATATTTTATTATAAATTTTTTATTTTCATGAATATTTTTTTTAATATTATTCTCTTTATGTATTCAATATAAAAATAATAATTTCATTATGTAAATCATCATCTTTACGACAAGATTAGGAAACCAGTTATTTTTTATACAAATTTTCCATATTTTCTTAAAAGAATGATTTTATCATTATAAAATAATTTAATAATTTTTTTATCCCATTTATTATTATTTTAATCATGATTTAAAATTAATATTGCTTTCATTTTACAAATGAGATGTTTTTTTATCTAAAAGCTGAACGGAATAATTTTTTTTCATAGATGGCACGAACAGAAATTACTGAAATCAATACCAACAAATTTTTTTATGTTTAACTTATTAATTTTAATGTTTAATTTTAGATAAAAAATTTTCATAAATATTTATGAATTATTTATATTTTGAATAATTTGTTCCAAAATATTAAGGTTATTTTCCTCAAGAAATATTCAACACATTTTCTAATATATATTAATTATTTTCAATATTCATTGGTGACTATTAATATTCATTAGTGTCAATATTATTATTGACATGGGATATATTAATTTTATACCATTAAAAATATTAATCAATATGTTTTATAGTTATATTATTTGATTAAAAATATTATTAACATTTTGTATGTTATTGTTTAGTTTTATTTTTTATATTGATTATATTTCACCCGTTTCATATTAAGAATGTATTGAACCTAGTAAGTTATACGTGGGACCCACTATAGACCCATCATACTTCAGAATCTCCGATGATAAAAACTATTATGGATATTTTGAATGTTCCTTACATGATTATATATGATATCATGGAACAACTCATTTGTAGAAATATTATGTTTTCGGTAATGATGAATTAAATCATTATGAAACAAGTTATTTTTATCAATGTGATTATTTTTGATGTTATGTATTTCATGGATCATATCTATTACATAAAAATAATATTTTAATATAGATTTTCAAGTATATATTTATCATGAATTATTTACATTGATATATATTTTGTTGTATGAATAACCTTAATAATCATTTTAGCACACCCATTTCTAATTTTTGTATTCCCCAAGTTGCAAGGATAAGTATTATGACTAATATTCTGGAATAAAATAATTAACAATACTGAAATTTTAATATTCAATTGAAATGTGAGATTAGAATATTTATATTGTTTTAAAAGTCTACTATAATACTTATTCCTCCATGATACAATCCCTTTTCTTAAACTACAGTAGATAATCAACAATACTCCATGATTCTATTGTAAGGGGATTAAATTATTCCACATATATCAAAATATTTTGATTAAATTATTATTGGGTCATATGTAACCATCAAATTCATTACAAAAACAAATAAATTATAAGATAATAGGGTTCATATGGGGTATCACAATAACAATAAGGGTACAAGGGAGGTTATCCAAATCCCAAATTAGTCACACTAGTTGTTATCTCATTTCATACATGAGATGAAGGAATTGGAAACTATCCTAGACATATGATGTCTATTTTAACCACTTTTTTTCCACACTTTTATAAAATGAAATTTTACTAAATTTTTTATTTATTGGCTCTTATTATTTGATTCTTTATATGATTCACATATTATATGTTACACCCAATATATATGATGTTATTTTCTATTTTTAATTAATTATTTCAAATAGAGATTTCTAAAATTTAGATGAATGAAACGAATAATATTATTAATAATACGCTGAATACATTATTTCATTATTAATCTAAATATTATATCTAAAACTAAAAAAACTCGATAGAATATATTAAAATATTACCACAACATTATTATGTAAAATATGAATGATGAATTTATAGAACAAATCCTCCGAATCATCCATAAAAAAATAATGGATACTATAATATTAAAAAAAATAAAAAGTGGAATGTATAAAGTCATTATGAATAATGAAATGAAATTCAGTGAATCTTATTTTTTATGACTATCCCTATACATAGTATTTATAATAAACTTTTTATGAACATTGGACAAAAATATCCTTTGGGATTTTAAATACAATTAAGTGAATTAAAAACTAATTAAAAATTTATTTAATGTTTTTTTATTTAATAGTTTTTTATATTTCTTACAGAAATGATAAAATTACAATTATTAATATTATGATACAGTTTAAAAAATTTCTAATATATCATTGATAATTTTGTAAATTTTAGGAGATGGTTCTATGTAAATTGTTTCAAATAATAATAATAAAGTAACATATATAAATAATGTAGATAACCTAATAAATGTTTATATATATATATGTCTATGTGAAATTGATGATATTATATATTTCCTTATATTTTTTTAAAATTTAGAACCATTAACTAATAACACACCACAACCAATGGTAGCTTGTGAAAAATTTATTATGTCTGATCTAAGGTAAAGCCATTAGTTGAGTGGTAGGAACTCGGGTTCATAGAAATATGCACAAGGCATCTCGAGAGAAAGGGTCACTACCATGAATAGTTCCACATAGTTTAAGGATTTTTATAGTGTAGGCTAGTCACCAGTTGGGAGCTCATGTATACGTCTCCTTCTCTATGTTTGTTGATTTCATTGCGTGTGGGGAGAATAATTTCCTTTTTATATAATGAGGAACCTTGGTTCACCTAATTTTCATGTGGGGTGATGTAGGATTACGTCCCATCCATCAGATTGTGTCTGGCTCAATAGATCCATTTTAAACAACCCTAGGCCCTCATATTCTCTAGAGTCCTTCCCATAATCTTTAAACCAGTAGGTCAAACCTCTATGATCATTTCCTCCTCCACAATCATGGTATAAATTAAACCATGTACCAATTTCGACTTCGAATCCCCTATATACAAAATAAAAAATTATAAAAAAAGGAAACTAGATACTTTAATTTATTATCTCCATCCCTGGATTTTGAAGGACGCCACACACATATATGTTTATACATTATGGTAACACTGGAGGGACTCCTTGGGAGGTATGTGAATTTAAAAGTATAGGTAATATAGTTTTAGGGGATAATAATGGTGTCATTTTTGTCTATTTATTATAATTTTTGATGAATTGGTTAATTATTTTTAAATATATTTCATGGAATACTTGTTTAGTTTGAATGATATAGTCTCAGTTAAGGCATGTTTTTTCTCGCATGGTTATAGAATAATTAGAAATTTATTTTAACATTTTGTTGAATTGAAACCTCAATTATTTTTTTATATTTATATTTTCTTGTATAACAACATTTTTTCATGAAAAAACATTTAAATATCTTACAAATAATTATAGACATTGAAAATCGGTCAATTCGATTGGAAACTCATTTTAATCAATTAAAATACATATTACCAATAAAATAATCATTTTTTTGAAAATAAAGAAATTAACATAATTATTATAGTACATTTATGTATTTATCATGTGATAATTGATTCCATATATTATATGGTATTATATATTTTACATAAAAATACACTATATCAGGAATTTTTTTAAAATTTACCCTTAGTTAATTGTAAGATGATGGTTTCAAAGATTTAATATATTCTAAAAGTATGATATCCTAAATATAGAAAGTCAATTTTAGAATATAAACAGATTTTATATTGAAAATATGATTTTTATCAAAAAAATAAAATTTATAAACCATGAAACTATAAATAATATCATAAAAAATATTAAAAATATTTTTGTCTTCAAACATTTATGATAGCTTATTTAATTTATTTTAATTGAAATAAAACATAAATTATTTATATAATCTTATATTGATTGTTTATTTATAGAAAAATATATTTTATCAGATACTTTTATAATATTTACATAATATTAGAATATAAAAATAAATAAGAATGTTGAATGAATAAAACTATTAATCCACTATTAAAATAATAATATTTTATTACTAATATTTATTAGATAAATAAAACTATATTGAATTGGATTATACACTATGGGAAATGTGTGTGCCTTTTTTGAATTTTTGAGGAGGTCAAACCATTACATATCAAGTAGTGATCTTTACTATCTATAACTTATATCATATGTGATCCAGAATGAGGCTCAAAAATTGAAACATTATTTGTTCCTGATCAGGAGAAACCCCCAACGATGATATCTCCTTTTATATATGAGACAATTGGGCTTCCAACTCATTATTCAACCAACTAAGGCTATCATTTCATCCATACTAATTAAATTAAAACATTTCATAATGATTAATATGAAATAACCTTAAAACTGAAATTATAATATAATATTACAGTATAACATAATTAAAAATGTTAATTTCTAATAATGTACTTTTTATAGTAATGTAACAACCACACCCATTGAGTCCAATTTCTAATTTCATCTACTATATGTAATAAAAAGCATCAATTTTTCCTATATAATTCCTTAATAGTTTCAAAATCCCTTTTATGATGAATATAGTATTCCATATGTTTCTTATTCTATTAAAAATTTTCAAGGAATGTGTAATTTTAATAACTATAATTGGCCCCGTTTAAAATAACATTGAATTGTAATTATTTTTGGTTTTATATCCATTTAAAAATCCCAATTATAATAATTAGTAATATTTAAAAATAATTATTTCTATGAAATCTATTCTTCATAATTACATATTTTAAAAAAATAAAATAATTTTCATGAATTAGATGTGTTGTTATATTATTCAAATAATAAATTCTCATGAAATTACATTATACCCGTAATGAATTTTGGTAATCAAAATTTGAATTGTACATCAATAATATGGGGGTATTTTCTAGTTATTTATTTTTATTGTTACCATGTTTCCTTTTAAAATGTGTGATTATATTATTGGGATTTCACTAGTCATGTATTCTTATATCACAATACTTGTTCCTCTTTATCAATAATCTATATTGGTTCACCATTATATGATAATTAAAATTCTAATTACACACCTATAAAATCATTTAAACGTGTTTAATCTGATGTATACATATTTCTTGGAGGCACAAGTAATACATCATGTACATTTGAAATACTTGGAAGCAGTGCTAATTGAAATGAATCTACTCCGACATAGTCTAAAATAATAAATGAATTCATGTAACGTTTAATTAGTTCTCTCTTCTTGTAAAATATAACAATTGCATCACGACATGATATTGTGAGAAATTAATTTCCCTCAACATGAAATTATATTTCATTACATAATTTATGAAAATATTTTTTCTTTTTACTCTGAGAATCCATGATGTGTTTTAGAGTAACGTTTATCATTTCTATAATATATATGACTATGTGCACTATGAATAGTTTTCTTTATATGGTGTCCTTACATTGTGTTCAATTTCTATAAATTTTTTGTATAGTGTTAAAATATTCCATTTTTAAAACATGATTAGTAATAATTTTTATAAGAAAAATAATCATATAGATTAGTGAAATTAATGAAAATATTTTTACAAGATATAAATTATTACACAAATTTCATTAATGGAATTAGATATGATAGTTAGTTATTAACAATGACTATATTAATGTTTTCCCAGATAGATTCATCTGAATTTTGTGTTTCAATAATCTACTATGATGTTATTTCTTTACAATCACTTTTTGGAACAATATTCACCTTTCAATTTGATCAAAAATCTCACATTTCAAATTTTCTTGACAATAATTTCCATGTATTTCACTATATATTTTTGTTTCATTGGGTATTTTAAAATGTTTAAATATGAGCATCATGCATCAAAACCTTAATTATATTTGGAATATATAGGATACACATCCATGATCCCAATGTTAATTTTTATTCGTGATTAAGATTGAATTTAGGAAATATTCAATTTTTCAACCCCTCTATATCTTTTATCATTAATGGTTAATTCCATCATTAATTACTATAATTTAATATAAATAGAAATTGAGAAAATATTTAGGATAAAATTGATGAATTTATATCATTTTATGATTATCATTTACATCTATATTAGGCCCTTGATGAATGGTTCTCATTCAATACTCGTCAATATAGGAAAAACCTTATCATTCTTAATCAATCAATATATGAAGTTTTTATTCTTCCTAACAAAATATAATGTTAATAATCATGTTATTTAGGTAATACAACTATCAGTTTTTTCATTTTTGGTTCTTTTTATGTTAAGTCATTCCTCAAAATATTTTTTTTGTGTATATATATAAATTTCTATAAATTATATGTGTGTCTATAACTTCATTGAAAAAATGATTATAACTAACTCTAGGTGTAATGCCCCAACTCCAAAATCCCAGAGTTGGTGTATTATTAATTATCGTTGGCATGATAATAAAAATTCATGTCTTGAAAAACCGATTAGTTTAGTAGATTTGGAAGAACAAGATATATTCATAAGGATTACATTAAATCATAAAATGGAAAACTAAATAAATAATTGTTTCCATAGAAAACATTGAGATCCCATAGACTATCCCATCAGCTCAGTTGTAATATACTTCTTCACAACCTCAGGAAAATAACACATAGAAAAGGATGAGCACAGAGGCTCACTAAGGATAACAATATAGTGGAAAATTTTATAAATAAGCATAAAAATTTAAGGTAATGTATAAAACTAAAACAAAACCCTTTTCAACATAATCATAATAATAATATAGAAAATATAAATCAAAATAATTCTATTTACATACTCACATGGATATTCTACTAGTCAAACAATCACATGAAATATAAATATCCAATTTTATAATGATGGAATGTATCATCCCAAACATCATAACCACATAGTGAATGCCTTTTGCCAAGAATAAAAATATGATTTTTTCAAGGCCTTGAGCCAAGACACTATATTGCCTCATGAGACCTACCGATGAATCGAGGAGCTATAGCGGGCTCCACCCATCACTTAATAAGTCCAATGCATTCTTTATATGAAAAGGTTTAAAAATATCATTAACATTTGTATTAAAACAAGCATACAAAATGTAAATAATTTATCCTTAAACTATGAATGGTAGAAAAATAACACATCCACAATCAAACAAATCCCATAACCATCAATACAAAATGAAATATTGTATCATAATAAATCATCTTCCAACAATATTAAAATCAATTAAAGGATGTTGACATAGATGAAATAAAAAATGTTTGAGAGAAATATCTCATTATTTTTTGAAAACATTTAACGTTACATAATTATAAAAGAAAACATTTATTTTGAAAATATTCTTATAATCATGTAAGGGATGATTCGACGATGTTATAACGGTGGAATATAGCCACACCAACCGTATAAGTTAAAAAAATATTATTTCCATAATTTTGACGAAATGGTCATAAAGAAACTTGTTTGGAACACGATGGAAAGATTTATTCAAAAATTTATAAGATCAAATGAGTGTATAAATGACATTAACACATAGTCTTGTAGTTATTAAAAAAAATTGGAATAATGTTTTAGGAAAACACAGATGTGGATGATAATGAGGTCCCAGTAGATAATTCAATATAAACCACCTTGAATAATGGAGAGGTTGTAAAATTAACCCTTACCTTGTACTTTTCCTTGTTCGATGGTAGGTTAACCACGTTTATAATGGTAAAATAATTGTTATTAAATTATAAAAGAATAATATACACAAATATGATATCATTTATGATCTTTTAATATTTAATTTCTTATAATATTTTAGTATTATCTTCAATTTGGATGTTAACTAATTCGTTTTTCTTTATATGATTTTTTACATAAGTAATGATTTTTGGGGATAAGATGTATCATATTCATATTCAAAATTATATTAAGTATTTAAACATTATTTTTAATCATCTAATGAAAATTATTCTTGAATGGATACGATGGCTGATGAATCTCATCGTGTTCATGGAGACGGTAATTCGTACTTACGCACGAGCGACAATATCATTATTTTGAAATAAAAAATCATATATTATTGTATGGTATATCATATATAAATAATAATCATCATTATATATTTATTATTTAGATCACTTATACATCATTATTATACCAATCAAAATAATAATGTATTGATTAACAACTACACCACGACATGGAGACGGTAGGCCGTACGTATGCACATATGGTGACATGTCATTAAAAGTATGAATAGAATAATGAGTATGGTTGTACCATATTTATAATAACATCACAGTATATATAATATACTAGTGTTATTATTTTATAATAGAAAAAACAAGGATAGATGAAGTGGAAGAAGAAAAAAAATTGAAAGTGTTGGTGAGATATTTACCTCTTCTTCAGGTTCTTCCTTTTGATTTGATCAAAATGGATACTAAGGTTGGATTTATGACTAAAGGAAGGAATATTTGATGATTTTATGACATTTAATAAGGTATTTTATCTGTTTTTGGCCGAGGAAAATGGTTTTGAATGTGTGAACTAGAGATAAGGGAAAGTTCTCTTTTATAAGAGGGGTGAGGGGCACCTTAGAAAAATCTAGAAATATTATTATATAATAAAATAATTTTAGTATTATAATGTATAAAAAAAATATTTAAAAAAAGGTGGTTATGGGTCTAAAACCATTCAACTAATAGGTTTACATAGGTTTGGGTCACTATATTAACCTTGTCATTTAGATTTAACTCTTAATTAAATAGTCTGACATTTACCATGTGTCTTTGTGTTTTTATATTATATGGTAAATAATGAAACTATAAACTTCCAAGATAACCCCAAGTGGTTAACTAATGATACACCTATAATTATATAATCCTTTTGTCCATACCATAGATTTTTAGGATTATTATATCAACCCGTAATATTATATTTGTTTTAAAAACCAATTTATGTCAATTTTGAAATTATTTAATAATTGATTTTTTTAAAGACCTAACATCAATATTAAAAAGAAATAAATACATTTTATCAACCCTAAAATTTCATATTAAAATAGAAAATTATTTTAATAAATTAATATTCTGAAATTAGATTTATTGGGATATTTAAAATATCAATTATTTTAATCATTCATTAATACGGAAATTACTACATCAAAATTTTGTAATAAATAAATATAATTATTTAAAGTATAAAAATTAAAAATAAAATACCATTATGTAGTACATATTTTTAACTTTATAATTAATATTTATAGTCGAATTTATTTTGGGATTAACCCTATATTTAAAATGGT
Organism: Viscum album; assembly: GCA_963277665.1. Classification (NCBI taxonomy): domain Eukaryota; kingdom Viridiplantae; phylum Streptophyta; class Magnoliopsida; order Santalales; family Viscaceae; genus Viscum; species Viscum album. The sequence goes on from OY728121.1 coordinate 506,171,579, forward strand.
ATAGTTATTAAACATGAATTTAACTCTTTTAAGTTTTCTTTAAATAAATTAATAACAAATGTTATAATCTAATCCATTTGGACCAATGTGGTTCATATTTTATTGTTATTGTTGTATTTGGTCTAATTATAATCATATAATAGAATTAGGATATGTGTTGGTGTAATATTAATATCATTTTTACCCTTAATTATTCTATTTACTTTCAACCGTGGTAATAAATGTAAAAAGATAATACTCAGAAAAAATTATTTTTATCTTATCGAATAACATTTTACATACTGTTATTAACTATGTCTCTTAGATTTCTAAAATATAACTCATAGATGTGGAAAAATTTTGTTTTTTGTAAATTTTCAAATTCTCCTAACAGGTGGGTAAATGATGGTAAAAAGATCAATAAAATTTTTATATATCTAAAATTATTATAAACATAATACAATGAATTACATTGAACATATATAGGTATTATGTATCTATATTGACCTAAAATAAATTTAAATAAAATAAATAATTCTTTAAATAAAAATTTGTTCTAAAACTATAACTTAGTGTTTTTCACTATTCCTTAAAAATTGAATGTTTCATAAAAATACCAAACATTCACCAGAAGCTATTTTTGATATTCTGAATCAAAATATGAAGTAAAATTTGAAATATAAAATTAATAAAATTTTAAAAATTGGGTATTACTATGCATAATGGCTAGTTTTATTGGTTGTGGTTTGTTAGAACTAGAAGTTTCATACAACACAGACAACTGCATTATTCAAAGAGAAGAATACCGTGGAAGCTTGGGGGGTTAAATTAACCCCTCCTTCAAATAATTTAATCGTTTGAATTTATAGAATATTACTCCATAAAAATACTCTGGAGTTTGTTCATCAAAATTTCATCGAGGTCCCATGTTGCCTATTCCATCTTAAGGTTTCTCCATAGAACATTTACCATAGGAGTCGTCTAGTTTCTCAGCACTTGTTCTTTGGTATCAAGAACCTTGACAAGCTCTTCACAATAAGAAGGATCAACTTCCATTTATAATTCCTCATAGGTGAGTACATGCATTTGGTCAGGCACGTATATCCTCAAACGTGGTATGTGGAACACATCGTGAACTTTTGAGAGTCATGGAGGTATTCCCAAATGGTAAGCTGTAACACAAATTCAATGTATAATTTTGAATAGTTCGATGTACCTGGGACTTAATTTTCCCTTCTTACAGAAATGTATAACAACCTTCCAGGGAGATACCTTCACGAAAACATGATCTCCTACCTAAAATTACAATTCCTTCCTTCGGTTATTGGGAAAGATCTTTTGCCTACTTTGAGTTGCATTGATGTGGGCTTGGATTACCTTCACCTTTTCCATCATTTCCTCCACAAGTTATGGGCCAACGAGTTTTCTTTCACCAACATCATCCCAACAGGTTGGTGGGTGACATCTCTTTCCATATAATTCTTCAAATTATGCAATCTGAATACTTGAATGGAAGCAATTTTTATAGAAAAATTATACTAGAGGTAAATATTGATCCCACATACCTTGAAGGTCATGTGAGAATGTTCTCAACATGTCTTCAATGGTATTAATAGTCCGTTTTGATTGTCCATTAGTTTGGGGGTAGTAGGCAATGCTCAAACGATGTTCAGTATCCAAGACATTCTGAATAATTTTCCAGAATCATGATTTAAAACATGGATCACAATAAAAAACAATCAATAGGGGTACACCATTAAGTCTCACAACTTCAATAATATATTATCATGTTAGACGTTCAAGTGGTAAATCTTCTCTTATAGCATGAAAATGTGTTGTCTTGGTAAGATGATCAACAATGACCCATATTTCATTATTCTTTATATAATTCTTTGGTATTCCCATGAAAAATTCCATCGTAATATTATCCAATTTCCACTCTGGTATGAGAAGAGGCTGCATGACTCCCCTAGGTTGTTTCCTTCCAACTTTAATTTGTTTACAAACCATACTTATCGACACACAATCTATAATATCCCTCTTCATGTTGTCCCACCAAATATGTTCCCTCAAATCTAAATACATCTTAGTGATACCATGGTGTATAGGGAAATTGGAACTATGAGGATCATCTAATAATTCTCTTTTTAGTTCAGGTATATTGGGAACACAATGTATCTTTCCAAATTTCAAAATTCAATCTTCATTCACAAATTCACTCAATATCCCATCATTCACAGCTTTAATCTTATTTTTAAACACTTCATCATCAGTCTGAGAACTATTTATCCTTTCTAGTAATGTTGGCTTGGAAACCATTTGAAAATTTTTGATGTTTCACCATTCATGGTTATCCCCATGTCCATATTTACTAGATCCTTATAAATAGGATCATTTTCTACAATAATATTATACAGAACTCCTTGATCCTTTCTTCTTAAAGAATCTGCCAACATATTTTCCTTCCCCAAGTTGTAGAGTATGGTGCAATCGTTATCCTTCAGTAGTTCAAGCCATATCCTTTGCCTCAAGATGAGTTCTTTCTATGAGATAATATACTTCAAACTCTTGTGATCGGTATATTTCTCACATTTTCTCCATAGAGATAATTTCTCCATATCGTCAATGAAGATATTACAGTTGCTAAATCAAGATCATGAGTAGGATAGTTTTTCTTGTGAATTATTAGTTGTCGTGATGCATAGTAAATAACCCAATCATTCTGCATAAGGAAACAACCATTTCCTTTCTTTGAAACAACAGTATAAATAAAAAACCCATCATTCCCCGATGGTAGAGTCTAGATAGTAACATTGACTAATATTCCCTTCAATTCATCAAAAAAATTATCCACATTCTTTTTTCCAAACAAATTTAACCCATTTTAATGTGAGCTTTGTTAATGGGTTAGACACCCGGGCCAAATTTTCGACAAAACGTCGATAATAACCCGCTAAACCAATAAAACTATATAACTTGGTTATACTAGTTGGTGTCGTCCATTCTTGAATTTCTACGGTCATAGAAAGGACAACAGATATTCCATCCTTAGAGACAATATGTCCATGAAAATATATCTCCTAAATCCAAAATTCACACTTTCTAAACATCCCAAATAATTCATGTATTATAAGAGCCTTTAGAATAATTCAGAAGTGATTTTTCTGATCTTCATAGATTTTGGAGTATACCAAGATATCATCAATAAATAAAACTAAAACGTCAATAATATATTCCTTAAAATATCTATTCATTAGATCCATGATGACAGAGTGTGCATTAGTCAATCCAAAAGGCATTACTGTAAATTTTTAATACTCGTTCTGTGTTTGAAATATATTTTTCAGAATGTATTCCTTCTTCATACACAATTGATGATATCCATATCAAAGGTCAATTATTGAAAAGTATTGAGCTCTGTGATGTTTTTCGAATAAATCATCAAAGTGGGGTAGGGGATAATTGATCAGTATAGTTATAGAAATGATATCCATGTAGTCAATGAAAGTCCTCATAGATCCATCTTTCATCTTATCAAAAAGAACAGGGGCTCCCCTTGGAGAAACACTAGGGAAAATAAATCCCTAATTACTCAATTAATCTAGTTTTTTCTTTAGTTACACTAATTCTAATGTCGCCATTCTATAAGGGGTCTTCTATATGGGACATGAACCCGGAATTAAGTCAATGGAAAACTCAATTTCTCATCATGGGGGATGTTTAAGTAAATCCTCTGAAAACACATCATCATATTCTTTCACAATGGGTACATCATCTATTTGAACATTCCATTCCTTTATTATATTTATTTCATTTTCTCCCTCCCGAATAATTAAATTTAGGTGAGCTACTAGGGGTGGATCTATATAAGAATTAGGTGGTGAAGTTTCATCTTTAAAGATAAGGTACTCTTTATCATCATCAAAAATGGTAAACTCCTTCTTACAATAAATTTTCTCATCTTGGCATGAAAGAGAATCCATAACGAGGATTATATCAAATTAAATCATGGGTATAATGATGCTATCAACGGATAAATAACGTTTATATGACTTAATGATAACTAATTCAACAAGCCTTGTTGCAATGATACTTCCCCTGAGAGTTTTGATTGAAAACACCCTTTCTAAATCAAATTGGAAATATATAATTTTTTTGGAAAACGAAGAAGATATGAAATAATGAGATGATCCAGAATCAAATAAAGAATTGGCTAAACTTGAGGAAACCATTAAATTACCTGCCCCTATGTCTTTTAGAGCATCATCCACAGCAATAGTGATATCATAAGATTAGCCTTCATCCCTTGACCTTTTCTGAGGTAAGTTACCCTGACGCTTACGGAATTAATTTTAGTAATGTCAACATTCTCTACAATTGTAAAATTCAACATTAACAGCCTCTTTCTTCCCCTTGCAATAATGAGCATGGTGGCCTTTTCACCTCCCTAGTAAAAGACTCCCATTCCCTTCATACAAATAGTATGGGATTTTTCCTAAATTTAATGCATCATAGATATTCAACTTTTCCATTATTCCCCTTATTTCGATTTCCATTGTGTTTATCAGATCACTTCTCCTCTTTTCTTGAATGTGGTAAGAATTAGATAATTATTTTTCTATCTTGATAGCACATGAGACAATATCTTCCTACGACGAGAAGTATTGTGAGAATAATTCTCAACGGAGAAATGGTTGTAACCCATCAAAGAAAAGATCAATCTTACTTCTTGGGATATGTATATAATTTTCAACATGCATTGCTATCCTAGTAAAGTTAGCTTTATACATTGTGACATTATCATCTTCCTATTACATCAGTTTTAGTAATTGTCTTTCCATATCCACTCGATGGTCATGAGGAAAGTATTTCTCTATGAAATTATCTTAAAACTCCCTCCATTCCATATTTTATACTTAATCATCTTCTTTTGTATTTTAAATCAGTGAACATCATTGATCAGCATCTTCAATGAGGCAGTAAACTGCTATGGAAACTTTTTCCCATTCGCTACTCCCCAAGGCATGGAATAATTTCTATAATGAATTTATCCATTACTCATATACTAATGGATTTTTAACCCCATTTAATTTTTTGGTTGTTACCTCATGAAGTGGTCTTACATTGATCCTCCATGCGGCAGATCCATGTGCTCTATATGGTAATGTAAATATTCATAACCTATGTTAGTTTTCCCAATATAGTGATAAGATGATCAACACTAGTTGAATCACCATCTCCACTATAATTATCTTTACCAAGATGGAAATCCCTTAATGGAATGTGTGTATTGATATGATTTACATTCCTTCTACTAGGCTCCATTTCTAAAAAATGTAATACACTAGATTATTTTATGAATCACAATACATAATTCCAAACATATAACATATTTGATATAAATTGGACATTTTATGGATGTAATCCATAATCATAAAAATGTTTTCATGAGGATGAATATACTCATAAATTCTTAATAATCGTTTGTAATAAAATGATAATTTTCCTAATCATACCCTCGGGAGTGTCATAACCTGAAGTGCAGCAAGGCTCGTTGTTATGCACCAGTTCTTGTTCATGTCTAGCTCAAAATGGTGTTTTTGGGTTTTATCCCAATCTACATATGTTCCAGAGCTTCCTCTACATGGTCCTATCTAGAAATGGTTGTATTTCTATGGAATACCCCCAAAATCTATACAATACCAAAATTCTAGGATGTTCTTCTATACTAATCCTCAAATTCTATCTTAGGTTAATGTTCTCTAATAAGAGTTTTTCTAAATCTAGCTTCCAAAGATTGTACTAAACATCCTCAGAAACCAAATGTAATGCCCAAACCCCAGAAGCCCAGAGTCGGTGCATTATTATGTATCATGGGAATGATAATAAAATATCATGTCTCAAATAACATATTAGTTTAGTATCCTTGTAAGTACAAGGTACATTCAAAAGCTTTACATTACATCATAAAAAAGAAATCTACAACAAAATTGTTTCCATAGAAAAGACGGATATCCCATAGACAATCCCTGATGGTTAGTAATAATATACATCTTTGTATCAAAGGAAAAATAAAACATATAAGGGGAGAGCGTAGATGTTCATTAAGGAGAACAATATAATAGAAAATTTCATAAATATGTACAAACATTTAAAAAATGAATAAAACAATAACAAAATCCTTTTCAACATAAACTTCATCATAATATAGAAAATATAAATTAAAATAATTCCATTTACTCACTCACATTCATATTCTAGTAGTAGAATAATCACAGGCAATATCAATATCCACTTTCATAATTATGGAATGCATAATGCCAGAATTCATAACCACATAGTCAAGGCCTTGTAACAACACTAAAAATAAGATTATGTCAAGGCCTTGTGCCAAGACACTAGTTTGTCTCATGAGACCTACCAATTCAGCTAGGATCTGTAGCAGGCTCCTCCCATCACTTACTATGTCCAATGAATTCCTCATATGAAAAGGTTTAAACAGAACATAAACATTCGTATTAAAACTAGGATATGAAATGTCAACACATTATCCACAAAACATGAATTGTAGAAAAATAACACATCCAAAGTCAAACATATCACAAATCCTTCAATAAAAAATTGAATATTTTTATCATAATAAATCAACTTCAAACAAGATAAAAATCCTTTAAAAGATGTTGACATAGATGAAATCAAAACTCTTTGAGGGAAAAATGTCATTTTTTTAAATCATTTAAAGAAACATAATTATAAAAGAATACATTTATTCTGAAAATATTCATATAATATTGTAAAGGATGCTTCAACGATGTTATATCGGCGGAATATAGCTGCACCCACCATATAAGTTGAAAAAACATTCATACATTATTTTTTTATAAATGGTCATAAAGTAATTTGATTAGAAAATGAAGGAATGATTCATTTAAAAACGTATAAGGTCAATTAGGGTATAAATGAATTTAACATATAGTCTAGTAATAAGTAAATTTTTTTTTGGAATACATTTATAGGAATACACGGATGTGGATGATAAAGAGGTCCCAGAATATAATTACATATAAACAACCTTGAATAATAAAGAGGTTATCGATTTAACCCTTAAATTATAATTTTCCTTGGTAGAGGGTAGGTTAACCACTTTTATAATGGTGAAATAATTTTTATTAAATTATATAATAATCATATACATTAATATGATATCATATATCATCTTTTAATATTTCTTTGTTAATAATAATTTAGTATTATCATTGTTTTGGGTGTTAACTGATTCGTTTTCCTATATATGATTTGTTACATAAGTAATGTTTGTTATGGATAGGAAGTATCTTATTAATACTCATAATGATATTAATTCATTAAAAATTATTTTTAATCTTTTAATAACAATTAATCTTGAATGGATATGATGGGGAATAAATCTCATCGTGTTCTTGGAGATGGAAATCCGTACGTACGCACGAGCGGCAATATCATTCTTTTCATATTAAAATCATAGATAATTTGATGGTATATAATATATAAAAATCATTATAATGTTATATTTATTATTTATATAATTTATACATCATTATTATACCCATCCAAATAATATTGTATTGAGTAACAACTACACCACGACGTGGAGACGGTAAGTTGTACCTACACACGTATGGTGACATGTCATTTAAAGGATTAATAGAATAATTAAAATGGTTGTAAAATATTTATAATACCATAAAATTATATATAAGATACTGGATTTATTATTTTAAATTGAAAAAAATAATGATGAAGTTGAAGAAGAAAAAAAACATGAAAGTGGTTGTGATAAATTTACCTCTTCTTCGGGTTCTTCTTATTTATTTGATTAGAAGGGATTCCCATGTTGGATTTATGACTAAAATAAGGCCACTAGGATAATGGGTGGATAGTTGAAATGTTATTTGGATAGGGGTTGTCTGATCCAGATGGCTTTGAAGATGTGAATTATAGAGAAGGGGATGTGCCCTTTTATAAGAGGGGTGAGGGTCACATTAGGAAAATCTAGAAATATTATTTTATAATAAAATAATTTTCGGTTTCTAATGGCTCAAAAATGTATTATGTAAATTATAATCTAGGTATGGGTCTAAAACCTCTCAAAAAATAGGTTTTAGACAGGTTTGGTTCAATATATTAACCTTGTTTTTAGATTTAACTCTTAGTTAAATAGTTTTACATTTACCATGTATCATTGTATTTTTTTATTATATGGTTAATAAACATAATATAAACTTCCAAGAGAACCTAAAGATAATAATTAATGATACACATATCATTATATAAGTTTTTTGGTTGATCCTTATATTTTTAGAATTATTATATCAACCAATAATATTGTATTAGTTTTAAAATCTCGTTTATGTCAATTTTGACATTGTTTAATAATTGATTTTTTTTAATGTTATAAAAACATTATTACATTGAACGAAATACATTTAATCAACCCTAAAAAGTAATATTAACCAATAAAATCAGTTTATTCCATAAAAAGTCTCAAATTATATTTATTTGGATATTTATAAAATAAATTATGTTTATCTTTCATTAGTATGGTACTTACTACATCATCATTGTGTCAGAAATAAATTTAATAATTTAATGTCTAAAAATTAAAAATAAACTAAAATTATGTAGTAAATATTTTTATCTTTCTAATTAATATTTATATTCTATTTTATATTATGTTTAACCCTATATTGAAAATGGTTTTGTTATTAAACCTTGAATTTCAATCTTTTAACTCTTCTTTAAATAAATAATAAATAATGTCCTAATCTAATAAAATTGGACAAAGATGTTATATTTTATTCCTAAGGTTGTTTTTGGTCGAATTACACTTATACAATAGAATTAGGAAATGTGTTGGGCTAATAATAATACCATTTTTACCCTTAATTACCCTATTTATTTTTAACCGTGATAAATAAACGTAAAAAGTTACTTTTCACCCAAAATTATTTTCATATTATTGAACCAAATTTAACTTACTGATATTTTTTTTGTCTCTCATATTTTTTAAATTCAACTCACAAAAGCGGTAAAACTATTTTTTTAAATTTGCAAACGAGTCTAAAAGGGGGGTACTAGACGGTAAAAAGTTCAATAAATTTTTTATATATCTAAAATTATTCTAAACTGACTCCAATGAATTAAATTGAAAATATATAGGTTTTAGTTATCTATTTGGACCTAAAATAAAATAAAATTAAATAATAAATTATTAAGATAAAAATTAAGTTTTAAACTATAACTAAGTGTTTTTCACTATTCATCAAAAATTGAAAGATTTCAGAAAAATACCAAAAATTCACCCTAATCTAATTTCGATATTCTGAATAAAAATATTATGTGAATTTTGAATGATAAAATTTATAAAATTTCAAAAAGTGGGTATTACTATTCATAACAGCTAGTTTTAATTTGTTGTGGTGAGTTAGAACTCAATGTTCCGTACAACACACGCTATGGTATTATTAAAAAAGAAGCATACTGTGGAAGATTGGGGTGTAACAATAGTTGTATAAAATGATAATTATTCTCATGGGACATTAAAAATAATTATTTCATGTGGATAAACATGTAATATTTTTTAAAACAGATCCATTCCATTTCATATATAGATTACGATAGATACAAAATTAGTCATCAAGAATAGATAGAGATAAAATATATTCACTAAGAAAACATCACCTTCAGTTATTGGAATCATTATTTACACTAATTTGTCTATATAATCAAAATACCTCTTCAATATAACATTTTTTTCAATAATAAATCGAGTAATTATTTTTAAAACACCATGTGTAAAATATTATTAATCCATTTACTCTAATAATATTTGTTACTATTGTTATATGTGGGAAATAATCTATATTATTTTTTAAAAGTATAATATAGTATTCCTAAAATAGTTAAAATGTTCTAAATTAATGATAATTTTTTTAACTACAACGCATTTTTATCAAATTTGTCAAATATCTTATACATCCTCAAAGTCCAAAATATGTCCCTTATATGATCATCATGATCCTCACTGATTATGTAATATATCTTAGTGTCATCAGTAAAATCCAACACATATATATCTAGGTACTATTTAATGAATATGTTAATCAAATCTATAAATATAGAAGAATATTTATTCAAGATAAACAGAAAAACAAAAAACTCATAATTCCCTTGTCTATTTTTATAGGTACTAAATGAGATAACATCATTCTTAACCACCAACTGATGATATACTAATAGGAGGTCAATAATAGAGAATAAATGGTCCCCTAAATGTTGTTTAGGTAAATTTTGAGATCTTATAGGATGGTATTTTTACTTTACTATGACCTCATTATTTTCTATATAATAAATTCATAGACCGATAAATCCATATTAGTTGAATTTATAGATAAAATATTCACCCATAGGATACAAAATTGATATATAAATCCACTTTCTTAGGGTTATTGTAGTATTTTTATTAATTTATATAACACAACATAAGATATGTTATATGTATCCAATGATATTGGATTGGATATATGTTTGAGATCAATAAATAACTCCAACATTGGTTTAGGGTGAAGTATATGTTACTATTCATGTTATACATCAATGTATTCCTAAATAATAAAAATACTTTACAACATTATACATTCATTATAGTCTTCTCCTCCACCAAACATATCAATGAATTATGATATGGGATGTTCGTCTAGAAAATTATAATTCTGTGATATCTCTAATATTAAAATAACATTACATTGTCACATAAAGACCCCAAAAGTTATATTTCTTATGTATATGGTCATGGAATCATAATTTTATCAATAATAAATACCTTTTATCATATCTAATTCCTTTATGGGAATGACTATATTATTATGAATGAAATTATACAAAAAAATAGCATTCTAGAGTTTTTATAAACCATTTATTAATATATAATACTTTTATGATTTATAAATGTTAAAAATGGTTCTAGATGTTGAGGGTGAGATTATATATAATTTAAAAATATATATGAAAAAAATGAATTCATAACACAAAATTAAAATATTATGCTTTCATTTTTTTATTAAAAATATAATTTTACCTTTCACCACATTTTTTTAGACCATCTACAACAACCATCATCAATGTAAATGATAAACCCTTCTAACATGGTTTATTCTGAGTTTGGGGGTGGTTACCATCCAAATTCATCCAATGTTTTCATTTATATTAAATGTTCCAAATATATGTAAACATTAATACTTTAAAATCATGCTATTATTTCACCATCATCTCTTCATAATTGTCATTGTGATTATAAGGAATCATCATCTCATGAATGTTCTTAGTTCTATTGTCATGTATTCTTCAATTGAATTATATTTGAATTATATACTTTCAGTTATCCAAATATGTATTCCAATAATTGTTTCACATGTTTACTTTCTATTTATTTCCTTCAAATTCATGATAAAAATTATTGATTTACATTGAATCCATTTATATATAATATTTATTCCACCTAAGAGACCAATTTATCTATCTAAAATCTATGCTAACCATGATGTCACTATAAAGTATCTCATTATAGATTCCTAAATTTCAATTTTATAGATTCATCCATATGTTTTGTATTAGTCCCCAATAAAACTATAAACCATTACCATATGATCCATACCAATTTTTGATGTGTATGATTCATGTCTTGTAAACTTCATTTGATAGATTGAAAACAATTCATATTTCTTCTACTTTATCTCTGAGAATCCTTTCACAATTTTTCTTCGAATAAAATATGTCAAATTATTATTGAATAATATTCTTGGAATATCATCTTATTCTATATAACTAATATCCCCCAAGGATTATTATGGTAATAATTGTAATCAGCATATCAATATATTTTTTTTGTTGAAAATAACAGTCTGACTATATCTAAATATGAAAAATATGAGAAAGAAGAAAATGTTTCCTAGATGTGATATTTTATTATTCAATTAATGGATTGTAAGTTAAACTAAAATAATTCAATTTTTAACCCATGAATGAATAGGCTACATGTTTTCCTTGGCAAGGGGATTATGGGCTATAAATATTTTTTAGGTTATTATTCATTTCTAAGATAATTGATTTAGGTATGTTATAATGTTTTTCATTACATCATCTATCATGTTACGAAGGACAACAATGTATCATCCATTGCACTGATTATTTGGGAATATCATCCAATTTATAAATATATTTTCAAAAATTGAACAAAAATAATGTGAATCAAGATAAAATAAATAATATTTTATTATACATGGTGTTAATTAAATAAAAAACATTAATAAAATATTTTATTTGTTACTATTATTTGATAAAATATTTATTTATTATAAATCCTTCTTAATTTATTATAATGTCAAGATGATTAACTAAATATATCACCCAAGGATGTCAAAAGAGATGTGTAGTATGGGATAATTATCCTAGACTAAGCCTTGAATTAATTAAAACCAAATGATCCCATTGGAGTTATTACCCCTAGTTAGAACAATTACAGTATCACACTATCCTATATAATCTAGACAAGGGTTTCATTGTTTGGAAACAACTCTCATTATAAATTAAAAAAAATTGTATTTATTTTATTTAGAATTATGAATTAGTTTATTACTAATGTATTTTATTCCTTATTTTATCAAATAATTAGTACATTATTATATAGATACTATGGTATCCCCTGTATTTAATATATTAAACATACATTGTAATGTAGAAAATTTTGATAATATATATGCTATTTTGCGGTTTAATTTATTTTAAATTAAGAACAAAATACCTTAAAAAATTATTTATCATCTGATACAAATTAAAATATTCTCCATAGATCAATCCTTGTTAAAATTTGTAAAATCTCATATCATGGAGATATTATTCAATTGAATGAGGACTTAATAAGGAAATAATCAATGGAAATATTTTCCATGAGATAATGATGTGTAATAATATGGAATTATCAATAAAAATTGTGTCATATTATAATATAATGAACATTTATAATAAAATATAAATTTTCCCCCAACATAAAAATATGAAATTATTATCGATACAACAAGTTTTTACAAACAAGTATCTATTGAATATAAGTACCAATGAACCGTAATAAAGGTAATCACTGGAGATTATTTCATTAATCAATGAATTATAAAAATATCCACATTCACCCTTTATATTTATAAATTAATTTTTTCCTAAGCAAAAATTTGAAAATATTTAAATTATACATCATGGAATATATTAATGGGTTTCATGTAAAATTCATTAAATTCATAACAACATAATGTCATGGGAATAAAATAATTTTAACCAAAATTAATATAAATTTGGTTAAATATTTATTACTTCCCAAAATATATAATCATTGTATCATCAAGGATACTATTAATAAATATACAAATTTGTTGGATATTACAAAGTCGTAGAAATTTAGAGTAACTTAATGAAAACAACGAAATTATTTTTATAGCAGAATATGTCAGAAATAAAGAATTATTGAATAAAAATAATTAGAGGTATGGGAATCCTAAAATTAATATTACATAATATATATAGTAATTTATTCAACTTAATTCATGAAATAATGATAATATGAATATGAACAACTATAAATAATGTGCATAAAATTAAAGAAGGTAAGATGAAGAGAATTATCTTACGTTGAAGAGTTTCAACATAAAATATAATGATGGTACCTTAAGACCATATAAACTTTTGAAAAACTAATTGGGTTGTAAAATTGATAAAAATTAAGTGTTAATTGTTTTTTAGTGGAAATTAATTTGATTTTGTGTGTGAATTTATAGTAAAAGATGATGAATTGTTTATTAATTTTTATATATATCACATGTAATTATATATTTTGGAAAATAAGAAACCATTATCTTACAAGGGAGTTTTCTTAATAATTTTAGATATCCATGTAACTATCTATATAATGTTTTTAAATAAAACAAAATCTATTTATTTAATATTACCTTGGAAGTGTAAAATTAAATTTTCAACACAATATAATTTCTAAAATAAAAATTACTATATTGTTACATGTAAATTAAATTATAGGTTTATAAATTCATATTTATACCTTAAAATATATAATATTATTAAATTAATCTTTTTTGGACTATTAGGTGTATAATATAAATATAAAATTACTTTTATTTTCCTATTATAACATAATACATATGTTATTTTATAACAAATATTATATTTTACACAATAGTATGGTTGTATTATAATATTTTCAAATATTCTCTGTTATCTAATAATATTGTGTTAGATTACAAATTTCATCAATTTTATCATGAATATTTTATATATATGTGAAAAATAATTTTTTTATAATAACATTAAGTATAAAAACCACCAATATTTTTTCACTTTCATGATTATATCCCATAGAAAAACTATATATAATTTCATGAAATATTCTATAAATAAATAATATAATTTTTATACTTTTATGAAAATAATTTTTTTAAAATTATTATGGAATTCAAATTTATATATTTTAATGAAAATTAAAAGAAAATTCACCTTTAATAAAAAACTATTGTAAATTCCCATAAATTCCATGTATTTTTTTAAAATATATGGGAATTTAATGAGTTCACGGAAAATGACGGTTGGTGATTCCGAGGCCCCATGTTACTGGAATGAATTTCTCATTTTTTTCCGGGTATGTTCAGTAAACGTACGAGCATGCTATTCTAACTTTTGAGCTGATGCTCGGAATTGAAATATTATGGCATAGTTGAGCTCAAAGTGCCAGTATTCTCTTAGGGAGACCTTTACAACAACAACATTTGGTCGAGGGTGAAAGTAAGTTTTTCACTTTTTGTGGGAAAATAAAAATAAAATTATTTTAACATTTTATTTTTATTCTTGAATCCCATCAACATGTGTTATGGAGGTGGGGATCACCATGTGAAAAACATCCCAATTTGAATTTAAGGGTGGGTCCACCGGATCCCCCTAAACTCTTTCATTAATATAGAGATAACTCTTGAAATGTCACGACCTGTCCCCCAGGGCCCGTTCCATGACTACCCCAAGCTCGACTTCCATAGGCTAGGGGCTGGCGACTAACACTAAAGGCGTAATCCCCTATAACTGGGAAGGAATTTCCTTTATAACCTGTAAACACACACACAAGAATGCACACAGCTAGACGAGACACCATGTAAATTGTATAACAAAGAGTGCTGAATGTAAAAGGGGGCAAAATACAAGACCAACATTAAAGGTACATATACAACTGAAATGAAATACAAATAAAGAAACAGAAAAGACAATTACTAGATCGTCCTCCACGGTTCCTACCTGAATGGTAGGTACTGATCGCCTCCTCAGCACTCCATGTCTGTCTGTCTGCTTCGAGTACCGACATTCTATATGGTCCACCTCTAGGTATCGTCCAGTCCTGGTACTCTCTACCTCTGTTAGTGACGTCCATGGTTTTCATCCAACACAATGAAGTGCGAGAATAGCCCGTGTAGGGGTGAGTATAAAGATACACAATAGGTACCCTGAGACCCACATGGTGTCACAAAATCCAACATGGATAAACCACAAAGTTTGAATCAACTGGTAACCTTACATTTATATATTTCCATACATATATCTATGTTATCAAGAGATCCATCTCAATCATGAGGAAAATACAGAAAATCTGGCCCCACTCAAAGAAGGATTTTATTCTAGTGGGTAATATCATGTTACATCCCTTGTCACGTTGTTGAAACCTCAACTGCTAGAGAACTCATCCTATATCGAGTAATGTGGGACTGTTGTGTCACCAATAGCGCTTCCCCCTAAGCTTGGACTGCTGAATTACTCATCGGGTCATGTACCGTGGATCTGCTGCATCAGCGAGCATGCTCCCCCCTGTTGGTCTACCACATCACCAAGAGTGATCACCATCGTATCCTAGAAAGGTACTTCTCCTTTCGAGTACTGTGGATTTTCCGTGAAACTAAGGTACTCCCCACCGCGGGTCTTCTATGACACCAAGGTGCTCCCCAATGGGATAGTTGAGCCACTCCGAGTCAAAATGGTGAGCCGTTTTCAGTTCTCATCCCGATAAAATGTCTCCGCACTACGCTTGATCATCTCTAAGAGGATCTTCTCCACATGCTACTGGTCTATAAATATACTATCACGAAGTCCCACGAACAAGTATCTCAATGGTCCACCACGTCATAGTGGTCTCAACCCAACATATGACATGTCAATCAGATGCCCGACCTGTGACTTATTTGTCTTTTAGTCACTTGGGCCTGGTTGGATTCATCCATGATCCAACCTAACCGTATCTCGACTATACCCCAAACTCTAGTGGGGTATACTCAAATTGATTGTCATGCATCACGATTTACAACTCCATTGATGGTTCTTCAAATGATGTCCTGTGGAAATGATATGGCTGAAGGATCATAAATGGGTCATAGTTGGCCCGTGTCCAGTCCGACCCGGTCGGACCGACCCGGTTCGGGTCCACCCGACCTAACCTGTTGGGTCAGACCCGACCCATTTTCAATGCCATCACATTGGGTACGGCCCAGGCCACCAGGCCATAAGGGGCCGCAGAGAGCCGTAAGGGTGAGGACTGGCGGTGGGTCGGCGTGAGGGTAGCTTGTCCCGAACAGCGCCGCAAGGGCGGCTCATCCCGTGGCGTAGGGCTGGTTCGGCTCGGAGGGGGGGTGTCTCTATCGGGGCCGGTTCATCCTGCGGGTGGCGTGACTGGGGCCAGAGGGCCGGTGGTAGCACGACTGGTTCGGTCGGCATGTGGTGCAGCTGGTGGGTGTCTCGACCGGGGAGCCACGAGGGGAAGCACAGGTCCTAGTGGCCGTAGGAGGTAGCTTCATTTCCTACGTAGCCTCCTTCATCTTCCTTCGTTCTGATGACCATAACAAGCAAGAACATCAAGGGGGGATCGGGCCATGTTAGTTTGTCTCACACCCTTCACTTTTAGAGTAGTAGAACGTCGCTAAACATTAATCATGAATCAAGAATGAGGATATTAATCGAGATGATTCACAAATTAAATAACCATCCCTATAAATTCCAGAAAAAAATTAATCACAATTAAACCCCTACCTCATATTGTTTGTTGATGATGATGATTAGGTATGGTTGGTCTTCTAAGATTCCCTACATCGGTTTCCTATGCATGGTGCTTTTGAGGAAATAGTCGAAGGCGTTCTTCCCCGTAATTCTTCGTGAAGGAAGCATTCTTCATTGAAGAGCATTATCCTCCAAGTGTTGGGCGTCGTGTCACTTTACCAGCACTTCGTAGCATGGTGAAGCCATCCCAAAACATCCTACCAAGCTCCATATATATAGGAGAGGGGGGAAGGTAGGAAACAATTGTGGAATTTATAACAGTTCATTTATTAGGAAACTTCATAAATTCCAACGACACTGTTACATAATTTCAAAGATGGGGAAATCCAATTAACTAATATGGTACAATTAATGGTATGTGGGTTGACACAATTAATGTGGAGGAAGTCAAGAGGCTCCTCTAAATTAATAATGGGGGTTGAGAGCTTCTCTTAATTAAAGGGGTGTTTAGTCCCGGGAGGTCCCCACCACCAAAACATGTCATGGGAGGTTATGGTTTCAGTGGTCCCCACCACCATAACCTCTAATGAAAGGTTATGGTATGGTGGTACCCACTTCAAACATCCACATGCAGGGTTAGTTTCGGTGGACCCCACCTCCCAACACCCACATGGGTGTTTCAAATAAAAACAAAAATGTCATAAACTTTTATTTTTATTTTATTCTTACATGAAAAAACCAAAAACTACCTTTCACTCTCGACCCACTATCGTTGAGGTGAAGGTATATTTAATCGAATACTGGAACTGCGAGTTCAACGGTGCCCTCATATTTCAATTTCGAGCACTAGTTCAAATGTTAGAAAAACCCACTCTCATGATTACTAACATACCTGAATAAATGTTCAGAAATTAATTCCTGGCACTCCGGGCCTTGGAATCACGTGCCGTCAATTTTCGCGGACACGTAAAATTCCCATATAATTAAAAAATTAGATTGTATTTATTTTTATTTACATGAACTCCCTTTTAATAGATGATAACTATTGGTATCATCTGACTATAATGGTGCCAACCACATCGTAATTATTATCATCAATTTAATTTTGTGCCAAAAATTAAATTGGTGAAACAAAACATGTTGTCTGCTTTTCTTTTTGGGTGGTATTGGGAGAAAGGATTGGAAGAGGTGATCCTTGGAGGAATTCATCTTCTCTAATGAAGAATACTTATCTAATGCAGAACACCAACATTCTCCAACCTCTTTGACTTCATCCTCGGGACATCATCCAATGTAGATGTCTTCAATATAAGATTTTCCTTCCCTCCTCATCAACTTCAATAATGAATCCTGATAGTGGTGTGTTTTAAATTTATCAATGTTAATTTTTCCCCTCATAATGAATAATCCCCCTTAAACCACTTGGTACCACTCTAACGTGGATGGTGTGGGCCAAACAAACATGGCCCAAAACCTCCATCGTTCATCATATATGGCGTGTTCTTCGCAATAGAAGAAGGAAGATTTTTGCCACTATGACGAAAGTGGAGAGGTTGGATGAACTGGACAGTAAAAAAGGCTCGGTCCATGACTACACCGCATGGAGAGGACGGCTGGCCATCCGACCAGCCGTAGCAGACCGCCGCCCCACGACCGCCCTACTGTACCCCTTCCTCCCCATAGGACTGCAGACTCCACGCAGCCTCATGCCATTGTGCGGCCTCTGAAGCCACCCCGGCCTCCACCACCCCACGTACTATGCTGCCCCACGGCCCCACGCCACCTGCAGCCCCCGCCGCCCTCCGTCATCCATGAACCTGCACCACCTGTGGCCTCAGCGGCCGCCCTACCGCCCCGCGGGTCGCTGCCCACACTCAACCACCAGGTCAGGCCACCCATTGGGCTGGACCGCCCAGTGTAGCCTGGGCTGGACCCAGTGGGTCAGTTTGGGTCGACCCGGACCTGGTCGACCTAGGCCAGGTCAGGCCGGGTTTGTCTGATCATGTCGGACTATATCCTGACAGTTTCGACCCTATACTCTCTTTTGGCCATAACTTTTGCATCGGGAATCCTTTAAAAGAACCGTCATCGGTGCTAGATACCATGGAGTGATAAAAATCCATTTATTATACACCAATTGATATTTGGATAATGTTGGGATATGTTCATATTGAATGGAGCACGAATTCAACTGGGATCTCAGGACTAAAAGGCTAATAACATACAGATCGAGTATCCAATTGATGCACCATCTATTGTGTTGAGATCTCTATTACATGGAAGACCATTGGGATAAATTTCATGGGACATCATGGTAGTTGGAGTTTTGACCAGTGGCATTAGTAGAGGACCCACTCAAAGACAATAAATCTTAGTGCGGGAACATTTTAGTTGTCTCTGACGACGTACAAGAGATTTACTAGGATCATGTGTGAGTCTGACGACATATTGGACATGTACTAGGATATTCTGTGGGTCTGACGAAGTACTGGAGATTTAATACGATTTTGTGTGCATATGAAGACGTACTGGAGATATAATAGGATCATTTGTGGGTCTGATGACGTAATGGAGATGTACTAGGATCCTGTGGGGGTCTGATGAGGTACTGGAGATGTACTAGGATCGTGTGTGGTCCTGACGACTTATTGGAGATGTAACATGATCTTGTGCTGGTCTTATTATGTACTTGAGATGTAAAGTATCTTGTGTGGGTTTGATGACGTAATGGAGATGTATTAATATCATATGTGTGTCTAACGATGTACAAGAGATGTACTAGGATCTTGTGTGGGTCTGACAATGTACTAGAGATGTACTAGGATCCTATGTGGGTCTGAAGACATACTAAAGATGTACTAGGATCCTATGTGGGTATGATGATTTACTAGAGATGTAATAGGATCCTTTGTGGTTCTGAAGTGGTACTGGAGATGTATTATCATCCCCTGTGGATCTAGCCACTTGCTGGAGATGTATTATGATCATGTGTGCGTCTGACGACGTATGGGAGATATACAAGGTTCATGTGTGGGTCTGATGATGTACTAGAGATGTACTGGGATCCTGTAGGGGTATGACGATGTACTAACAATGTACTAGGATCCTGTGTTTGTCTGACGACGTACAACAATCTTTCGTGGGTATTCCTCTTAACAGAGTATGATGAATTAGTAGTTACATCTAATCATCTCTACTAATGTACTTAAGTTATACCTGGTGTGTGCAGAGTCTGTACCTTGTGGTATTTTCCTTCATGGAAATACATAGGTGGTATTTTTTTGGGTGATATTCATGTGTTGTACTTACCTTTGTGTTATCCCTTCCTTTGTGGAATAGTTGAGCTTTGGTCATTGAGTTACACTGTGTTTTCCTCATTATTGAGATGGTTATACATTATATCTTATGTATATGTATGGGAATATACCTATGTAATGTTTTCACATGATTTCATGCATCGTGGTTTATCATTAATGGATTTTGGGTAAGCATAAGGGTCTCGTGGTCCCTATAGAGTATCGTTATACTCATCCATGCATGGGCTATGCAGGCACCGATTTTTGTTTGGTGCAGACGACGGACATCGTTGATCGAGGCTGAGGGTACTAGTTCTGGATGGTGCCTGGAGGTGGACCATACGGCGTGTCTGTGCGCAGAGGAGACAGGAGGACATGGAGTGCTGAAGAGTCGATCTATACCTACCCTTCTGTTAGGAATCATAGAGGATGACCCAGTAGCTGTCTTTCCAATTCTTTAGTTGTATCTTATTTCAGTTGTACTTGTACCTTTACTATTGGTATTCTATTTCGGCCCCTCTTACATTAAACACTCAATTTCCAATATAGTTTTTCTGGTTTTGGTATCTCACTGTGTGCATTTTTGCATGTGTTTAAATGTTATAAAGGAATTCCTACCCAGTTTTAGGGATAACACCTTTCAGTGCAAGTCACCATCCCCTGGCCTATGGAAGGCTGGCATGGAGTAGTCATGGAAGGTCCCCACGAGTATGGGTCGTGGTGAATTGGTATTGGAGGAGTCTGTTCAACCGTAGAACAATGGACTCTGATCTTTTTAAATCCAATAGTGTTATGTATAGTGAGGGTGGTTATTAGTTTAGGCAATCCAGTTTTGATGAGGCGGCTGACGTATCCATACACCAGGACCCTGATTTCTGATTTTTGACTCAGTTCATGAAAACACAGATTGCGTGTGTATTTTGAATAGTTTTCTTGTGTTTTCTTGAGTAAACTGATCATTAATAACTAAATGATGGTGGATCACCTATTCCTTATCCAAATGCCTCCACATAGACATCCAGCTAGAATTACTGAGAGAGTGTGTGATGATGGACCACTGAGTGACGAGACTCCAGTGCAGGGCCCTCTTGCTATGTTTGAACCTTCTGGTGGTGTACCAGCATCACCATATCCCATTGGGAAGCAGATAGCACAAGCCGTACTGGAAGATGGTGTAGGCTGACTGAGCGCGTTTCATGAGTTTCATTATCAGATACCTATCAGGTTCCATGGTGAGTCTAAATCATAGGTGGCTGAGGATTGGCATGAGGAGGTGGCTGAGAGTTCTCTAGAGCTTCTAAAGCTTTTGCATAACTACATGTCGGTAGATAAGTATTCATCAAGGCATATCAACCATTCTAGGTACTCGATTAATATGATACAATCAGTGATTCTGGGACCTGACTTCCGGTGTGTGTTTGTAGACATCTCAGCCATCACTTTTATTCTATTAATTCCTGCTTATGATAGGGTTATAGAGAGTTCCAATGTGGTTGAATGTTTTCTTAGCTGAGTAGATAAAGGTAGTGAATGTTTGTAGTGGTAAATCAAGAAATTGGTGCCAGTCTCAAAGACTTGGAAATGTAAAATTTTTCAAGAAGAGGATTTGACAGGGAAAGATGAATCTACAGGGCAACAGACATGGAAGTAGATTTAAGAGAGAAACATTAGGTGGTGTAAATTTCGACAAGTCACAACCACCCCCCTTTCTGAGGACCCCACCAAGCTCAGGGAGTTAGAGTACATGGGAATGTAGTAGCTACATGCGGTCAAGGAGTGTGACCCAAGGGCACAAAAGAATGATTCAAGGTATGATTTTTGTCTACTACAAGCTGTCATATATATAAACACAGGTACCAATCATTCCTTATTTACATAAATCTTATTTCGGACCAAGAGTTTCTGATTAATCCATTGACTTGACCCTCACATATGGAGATACCTTTGGGTGGTGAATCAATAATAACACTTACGTCAGAGATGCGATCTGACCCATGAGGTGAGAGATACGGTTGGAACCTTTTGGTGCTAGTGTCGAGGCCCTATGACGTTAGTTTGGGTATGACCTCGGCAACCATAATTCTTACTCAGAATGAATACATTATGAATCATGTTTGTGGTTTATCTACACCTATGGAATTGATTTTTCTTTGGTTGGCGAAAATGAAAACTAGTCAGCACAGGATGGACTCAAGTATAGGATGGTCTAGCCGATCACTAATGAGTCGGCTAGATGTACCATTTTTGCAACAGGAGATTTGAGTTTTCAGTTCAAAACAAATGTGGCACAGCATGTGGACATCTTTTCAATGGATGTTTCTAGGATTACCTCCCCAAAGGGAGAGGGACATCTGATTTGTCTAGGTACTACCAAATATTTATAACCGACTTCCCCGGGGTAGAGGCACCCTTGTCAGATTTGACGAAAAAGGGGGAGCCATTCCTGTGGATGGAGATGTTTCATCAGATCTTTCAGTAGATGAGACAGAATGAGCTGAACTATGCTACCCATGTCCTAGAGTTAGCAGAAGTGGTATTGTCCTTGCAGATGTGGTGATATTACTTAATGAACGATCATTTTACAGTCTAATCAGATCATAAGAGTCTCAGGTATATCTTCTCGTAGAAGGAATTAAACCCGAGACAAAGATGTTTTCTTGAGTTCTTCTAGGATTATGACTTCGAGATAGTATATAATCCTGGTAAGGGGAACATTTTTGCAGATGCAGTCAGCAGAAGATCTGGTATACAGCTACTAGATTAGACGATGGAGCAACTGGCCGCTTTGCTGATATCATTTGTGGACTAGGAAGGATCGACTTTTCTTCAGTCTCTTACAGACACTCGCCCACTTCTTCAGTGAGTCAGGGAGGCGTAGCACAGAGACACTGACTGTGAGTCACGACGTGCTCTGATATCCACAGGACATGCAGCAGATTGATTTTCTAATGGTGGGGAGCAGGTCATCCTCTTTAGAGGATGTACCATCATACCAGTGTCACTTAAGGATGACGTGTTGAGAGTGTTCCATGCATCCCCTCTAACAGTAAATCCAAAGGTGGAGAAGATATACTAGGTTCATTTAGGACAACACTGGTGGTCGGGAATGAAGAATGGAGTAGCAGTGTTTGTCTTTCGGTGCCTCATTTTTCTACAAGTGAAGGCAGATCATCAGGTACTAGAAGGCTTGGTATAGCCTTTATAGGTCCCACAGTGTAAGTGGGATATGGTATCCATGGAATTAATGATAGGACATCAACATACATCCAGAGGTCATGATTCTATCTGAGTGATCCTCGTCCGACTCACCATGTCATCCCACTTTCTACCGATCAGAGACCAGGGTTCAATAGAGAGATTGGGAAGCCTCTATATTCATGAGATTGTGTGGATCCATGGAGTACCCTTGACTATTGTCTTCGATCATGATACATGTTCCACTACCCAACTATGGAAGGGGTTGTTGGAGGCTTTCAAGACACAACTTCATTTGAGGAACACCTTCCATCCTTAGAAGGATTGCCAGACTGAGCGGACCATTATGCCTCTCAAGGACATGATGCATTCATCTGTCCTAGACTATAGTCATAGATGGGAGGATCATTTTCCTTTGGTGGAGTTTTCATAAAACAACATCTATCACTCCACCAAAATGATGACCCCTTTTGAGGCATTTTATGGGAGACCATACAGATCACCTTTCTGCTGGACTGGCCTAGGGGAGTCAACAATACTTGGATCATAGATGATATGATCAATCATATAGAAGGTACAAATCATGTAGGAGTGGATGAGGACAGCACATAATAGGCCTAATTCTTATCTGAATAGGAGACAAAGACTTCTGGTGTTAGAGGATGGGGGCCATGTCTTTCAACAGGTAACACCTCGATGAGATTTGCATAGATTTTTTCGTGGGGGGGGGGGGAAGTTATCTATGAGGTTCATCAGACCCTTATGGGTCCTTAGTATATTTTTTGATGTATTTTAGTAGCTATAACATACCCCTCATTTTCCACGGGAGCATGATGGTTTCCCCGTATCGCAGTTGAGGAGATACATGCATGTCCCTTCTCACATCATCGACAATGGCGAACTAGACATCGATGATATGGCGATGTTTACAGAGGTTCCAAGAGAGATTGAGGATCGATAGGAGCAGGTCCTTTGTGGGTGGTCGACACATATTGTGAATGTTCGCTGGTAGCATGGGAACCTCTATCAGAGCACATGAATGTGAGAAGGTCGGATACCTACTCAGTACCCCCTTTGTTTTCTTAATTTTGTGATGTGGCTTTCGGGGACGCAAATCCATGAGGTGGGGAGAATGTAAATACCCGTAAATTTAATGTAATTTTTTTTCAAATAAATGGGAATTTTACGAGTCCACTAAAATTGGAGGTGCTTGATTATAAGGCCAGATGTTCTCGTAATGAATTTCTGAATATATTTCGGGTACGTTCATTAAACATACATGTGGGATTTTCTAAATGTTTAACCAGTTCTCATAATTGAAATATGAGGGCCCCGTTGAACTCACAGCACTGGTATTATTTTAAGGAGACCTTCACCTCGACCACAATAGGTCTATAGTGAATGTTTGTTTTTCACTTTTCGTTGGAAAATTAAAACAATATAATTTTAACATCTTTTTATTCTTGAAACCCTTCAACATGGGTTAATGTGGTGGGGACCACTGATCCCAAAACATCCCAATTGGAATTTCTGTGAGGGGACCACCCGAACCCCTTAAACTCTTTATTTAAAATGGAGATAACTCTTGAACACCCCTATAATGGGAGATAACATTTGGTATACTCCTGCTTTAATGGCTCCAACAACATCGTAATTAATGACATCAATTTCATTTTGTGCCAACAATAAAATTTATGAAACACAACATATTGGGTACTATTCTTTTTGGGTTCAATTGGGAGAAAGGATTGGAAGAGGAGAACCGTGGAAGAATTATTCTTCTCCAACGAAGAACGTCGTTGTTATCCAACTTCTTAGACTTCTTCCTCGGGACATCCTACACCATTGATGACTTCAATCGATGACTTTCCTTCCCTCCTCATTGATATCAACAAAAAAAAACAATTTAGGGGTTTGTTTTAAATTGTTCAATGTAAATTTTTCCCCTCACATTGAATCATCCCCCTTGAGTATCATGCTACTACTCTAACGCGAAGGGTGAAAGCAAAAAAACAGTGCTCGACCCCTCTGTCGTTCTTCATGAATGGTGTGTTCTAGACAATTAAAGAAGGAGGAATTTTTCCACGGCAATGAATGAAGCGGCCGGCCGAACCGGCAGCCGACGAAGGCTCGACGCGCAACAGCTCCTTCTTAGAGAGGATGGCTTCCCAACTATGCAGCTTCAGCGGACCGCCGCACTGTGGCCGCCCCTATGCACCATAGCCGCTCCACCGGATAGTGGCCTCCGCACCGCATCGTGCCACCCCATGTCCTCGACCGCCCCCGTAGCCGCTGCTTCCCCGCGGCCTCTATCGCCTCGTGGTCTCGCGCCACCCATGGCCCTCGCGGACTATGCCACCCTATGTCCCCACGCTGCCTGAGGCCTCTGTGGCCACCGCGGGTTCCACCATTCTGCAGCCCCCATGGCCTCTCCCGCCCCATGGACATCGTGGCCTTGCGCCCGCCGCGGCCGCCCCGCCCCCCCACGGGCTTCTGCCCTTGCCGAACCGTAAGGCTGGGCCGGACCCCGAATAAAGGGTCGGCTCCACCCGAACTGGGTTATCCTATGATGGGTCAGGACGGGTAGGGATGATAGGGTCAGAAAGGACCCGAACCAGTTTCAACCCTATACTCACTTTTGGCCACTACATTGGAACCTGACATACGTTTTACGAACCGTCAGTGGATCTAGAAACCATGAAGCGAGACGATCCCTTTGGTATAACCCACATGGAATTTGGATAATGTTGGGATACATTTGGGTTGGATCAAGAATGAATCTGTAACATCTCGAGATTTTATGAGAATTAATCTTTTTAATTTCATTGATGTCTTGTGTTGTAAGCTACACCAAATAGAGCGTGTACTACACTCATCCCTAAATTGCCTTGCATTAATCACAATCGTGACCTTCCTCGATAGTGCGTGTAGTATGCAATACCGGGTTTCACTAAACAATGATATATTGTTATAATATTTTTATGGACTAGCCGTTATGAATATTATTAAATACATTTTTAATTTTATTACATTATTATTCATCTTACACATTTTCTAGAACATCTTATGAGAACAAAATAATTTTTTCGGGTAAAATAAGTATTTTTCGAAAAATTATGTTTTTCCACCTTTTATTGGGGCACCCACATTAAATATAGTTGTTGACATGTATATAAGTTCAATTTGAGAAAATAAAAATCTTCTTTGGAATCAGGAAATAAAAATTTAATTTGGATAAATTTTTCATATTATTTTGATAACTTTCCAATTTTAATGAATTGTAAAAACATACTATATTTTTATTAAAAACACCTTTTTTCATCAAAGTAATTTATATGATTATATTATATATTTAATTGGTTTCAAAATTCATTTAGAATATCCTTTTACTCTTTAATCCAATATAGGTCATTGTAATTAATTTCACATTGAAATTGAACATAAACAAGTGTCGATCTTTTGATAGTTATTGTTTCTTAAAAACACTCTATTTGTTTTGATAAAGGGAATTAATTTTAAAATTAATTAATGCCACCAATATGTTTTGAATCTGAAATAATGGACATCATTTTTTAATTCTGAATATCAAAAATAGATTAGGCTGAATTTTTTGTATTTTTCTAAAAAACTTCAATTTTTGTTGAATAGTGAAACCACTTAATAGTGGTTAAAAAAACTGACTCTTTCATTTAAATGAAATTTTACCACTTCTGTGAATTGAATTTAAAATATATGATATACATGTTTCTTATCAAGAAGTTAAATTTGGTTCAATTAGACGAAAATATTTTTTGGAGAATAGTAACGTTTGTCTTTTATTTACCACGGTTAATGGTTAATAGGGTAATTCAAGGTTAAAAGAATATTATAATAATTCAAAATTAACGTAAAAATTTTCCCAAACTTATTGGAACAGTATTGTTCGACCATGGACATTCTTGGGTCGATTTTGGGACCCCATTGAGCCACTTGGTAAGTGTAATGACAATTTGGATTAATTAATTTAATGTAAAGACAAAATTGACATTAACAAAAGTCTTTTAGTAATTAATTCTTATAAGGGGTTAATAAATAATATTTTAGACAATAAATATTCATTGGAAAGATAAAAATATTTCCTACATGATCGTATTTTTTTTATAATTTTTAGACGTCATATAAATTAAATTATTTATGACACAATAATGATGCAGTATTAACCTCATTAATAAATGATTTAAATGAATAATAGTATAATGATTAAAATATTATCAAAAACATGTCCAATTATGATTTTATGATTGTATTTCGGCCGTGATTCATCTTATCTTCATCTTTAATGATTTTTGAACCTTTTGAAACAGAATATATGTTTATAATAAAATAATATTTTCACACTTTCCAAAGGTGCCCCTCTCCTCCCTGATAAAAGGGAACCTCCTCCCTCTCCTTATTACAAAAATTTGTGTCTTCAAGCTCGGCTAACCCCTTTAAATTTCTATTCTCCACTTCCCTAGAAACATTCTAGAGTTTTTGGTTTTCTGAAAATACCAACTCTACTTCTTTAAGAGGAAGATTAAAAGAGGTGTATTGAAGAATAGATAATCTATTCTACCGATTCTTTCAAGATTCATTCTTCTTCAAATTCGTCTTCTTTAGTTGTTTCACTATAAATTAATAACAGTAGTATCACTAATATACTGATTTGTTATTATAAATATGAAACAACCCCATTTCACCTTCTATCTATCCTACGGAAAACAAAATCTCCCCGCATGCGTACGTAGGGAATACCCTCTCCACCCTGTGGTGTAATTAGTTTTTCCACAACCACCATACATGGATGGGTATGATGGTTTAAAGAATAACTATATATGCTTATTAAAACCTCATACTAATTCTGAGATATTATATCATCCACTCAAATTCTATTCAATAATTATTGGGATGATTTCGTCGCTCGTGCGTACGTATGGACTACCGTCTCCACGAACGCGATGAGATTCATTTTCCATGATTAACCATTAAATTATTATTATAAAGTACATATATAATAAATATTAATGAAATATATTAAATAATAATTACACTGTATTTATGTACATATATGTTTCATTTACTTAATTCCATTTAATTCAATAAGGAAACGAAAACAGCGTTCATCCGTACGTACGGTCTACCGTCTCCATGAACAGTGTATTTCATTCCATTTATCGATCCATCATATATATATATTTATATAATAAATTTATTTTACAAATAAATCATGTTTTACATTCTGGAATTATGTAAATCAGGGTATGACTTATAATATCAAGAACAACAAATCGAAACACGTATGATAAACGAAACAATTTTACCCAAAATGCTTCTTTAACATCAAATTTACAAAAGAACGGGTAATATAAAGTCATATGTGAAACATATATGATATCATAAAAATAAATAAGATTATGTAATAATTCAATGACATTATTTATATCATTATACATGAGGTTTTGATACATATGAAGCATACCAGACATAAGGTAACAAATAACCTTACCAATATCGTTTTTATCCGAGATTGTTTATTCATAAGTATTTACTGTGGTTATATTTACCATCCATGTAATAATACTCTAAAAATAGGTTCATGTATGTTTAAATCCCTTTTTACCCATTTTTTACTTGTACTACATGGAATGTATAGAATCTATCTTTTCTTTACCATCCGAAGTACTTTTTGACTTTTCCGGAAAAAGTATGAGAAGAATGTTTTTTTAACTTATACGGCATGAACGGATTTTTACGTTTTTATAACACCTTATATTCATGAAGCATAGTCTACAATATTTCATGACTATTTTCAACAAAATCCTTTTCTTTTAAAATTACATGGCATCTTGTGAAAATAAAATGATTTCGAAGAAGAAAGGATATTTTCTCAAGAATTCATTTCAAGTGTTTTATCAAAACTATTTTCTATTTAAGATGCTTTAATTATCATGTTTATGTTTCAAGTATAATGTCTTTATTATTTACATGGTGTAATTTTTCTTATGGTGAAATGATATCCATTTGTTTTATATGGATTTTTTGATGATGGGATGATGTTTATAACACCCATTTTGTTCTTTGGGTTATGATAAGTGTTTTATGTTTATTTTGTGTCACAAGTAAAAATGATTTCATTATGATATGGGTGGGACATATATCTACATCCAATTAATTGGGTATAGATTTATATCTCATGAGATAGACATGGTTGGAACGTTATGTAAGTCCGGTTCAGTGATACTGGACTGGAATGAGGAGTGAACTCGATTCAGAAAGGGACGTTGTTCACTAAGATGGTCTTGGAAGCAATGCCTTTGCTAATATGAAAATCATAAAATGTTTTTAATGGTTTCCAAAATTACATGTTTTATTCCCAGGCTATTTTATCATTATTAATGTTTCTTTAGGATATATTCCTTACTTACTGCAATGTTTTATGTTATTGCTAATGATTTTGAAGTTTAAACATTATGTTCTTGTTTTTTTAGTTCAAATGTATAGGATTTATTTTATTTTCTCCATGCTTACCTTTACTGAGCATTTGAGCTCACCCTTTATATGTTTTCATTCCTCCAGGTTTTAAAGAAATATTTTTAGTAATAAAAAAAGGGACGATCTTTATTAGAGATATTGATGATCCGTCACCATGATTAGAAGATTATATACCAAGTTTCCAAAGACACTAAACTATTACGGTCCCTGTGTGTCTGATTTTTTTATGTATAAACTATTCTGAAAAAGTAATTTAATTTTTATGTATTCCATGATTTGGGTATCTACAATTGGTATCAGAGGAAATATTTAGTCATCTATTGGAAACTATGATTTGAAATATTTAGTGAGAGCCCTAGAGATATTTCTAAGGGTTTTCTAGGGATTTCCCTAAGGATATGTATAAGTTTATTTTATATTCCTAGAATTACAGTAACAATCATAGGATTAAATCTTAGATCTTAGATATTTAACGTACAACCTCTTTATTATTTTATTTTCCTTAGCATGATTTTTGCCTCTCACACTATTCTTTTTTGGGTTTTAAACGATGGCTGGAACCCAAATGAGCTGTGTTGATCAATGTATGGGAAAATGCAATGATTTTACTTCTGAACAAACCAATGTTATGGGAGATGGAGTGAAAAATATTTTTTCTATACTTACACACACTATGAATCATTCTGGACTTTGAAATTAGTAGAGAAAGGAACAATATTCTATAGAGTCCTTCATTAGGAAATCCCCACCTTATTTCAATGGATCTTCTGATCCACTTGTTGCTGAACAATGGATTAGTAGCATTGAAATGATATTTTCAATATTTTGATGTTCAAAGCATGAAAAAGTCATTTTATCTGTTTCTCGTTTAGATGGTGAAGCAGACCAGTGGTGGACTCTAATTAAGAATACATGTCCCCAAGATGAAATTGAATCCATGGAATGAGATGAGTTCAAGAACATGTTTTTCAATAAGTACTTCCCTCGTATTCTTCGAACAAAGATGGAAAAAGATTTCCTTGATCTTATGCAAAAGGATGATGAATCTATTGGTATATGCGAAGAGAATTTTAGAAGGATTTCAATGTATGAATCTGGCTTTATCATAAATCCTGAAAGTAAAGTTTATTAATTCTACAATGGCTTAAAAACAAGTCTTCGAAGGGAATTAGCTATATGAGACTTCAGTATCTGTGAATAAATTGTGCATTGTGCTATCAAGGTAGAACTAGAAATTGGTGTATCATATCCATATCATGGTTTTGACAAGAAACGAAAGATGGAGTTCAAGGAAATATCTCAGAACAATGGGGAAAAGAAGATGAATGTTTCTTTATGCTCAAAGTGTGGAAATAAGCATGGTGGAGATTGTCTAAATGGAACAAGAAAATTTTTCATGTGTGGAAAAGAAGGTCATCGAGCAGTTTAGTGTTGAAGTAATGATAAAAAGGTAGCTAATGTTTTGAATAGAGAAAATACTACAGAGGATGCTCCACCAACACTTCAATGATTCCAGTGCGAGGATCAATATGAGAAACCTCTTAAGGCAAAGGTCAAAGGGAAGTAACATGTGATCACTATTGGCGATGTTGAATATGACAACAATGTTGTAGAATGATTAAGTGTTTATGTAATGGATTCCAAAATAATGTTTTATATAGTATCATGGAATATTAGAATATTTATGTATTAGTTTATTGTGGTTTTCAATAATTTTATTGTATTGGTAACCACTAAAAGTGATTCTAATATTATGAAAGTAGATGATATGCGCATAATGATGGGATAAGGAGAAAATAAATTGTTTGATAGTAATCTTGAGCTCATGATTGATATAAGGACTATGTGATATCATGGTTTTAGTATATAGAATTTTTTAGATTTTGGTATGTGGAATGAGTTGACTTTTGACATCACTCATGTTTTTACTAAGGTTCTATAGTAATTCATGTTTCAAAAGAATACATTATTAAGTTACTCACATGTTTGGAATGTGACCAACAAGAAATATCTTATGGTATATGGGGGATAAATGATGGCATTCACGTGCTTGTTATTTGAAATTTGATTTAATCGTTTTCATTATACAATGAGATTGGAAATATGTATTTTGGATAAGCCTAATGATTGAAATGGATTATGTTGGACATCAGATAGTATTGTTTAAGGATAGAAATTTTTTCGATATTATTTCGGGAATGTTGTAATAGTGTAGTTTTAAAAAAAGGGACAACCTGCAGGAGGAGCAACAACTCATCGGGTCGGACAAGGTTGCGGGAATCAAACCCACAACCGAAGTCCGACAGTCATTTATCACCTAACACTGGCCTAACGG
Organism: Viscum album; assembly: GCA_963277665.1. NCBI lineage: Eukaryota > Viridiplantae > Streptophyta > Magnoliopsida > Santalales > Viscaceae > Viscum > Viscum album. Next base: position 506,204,015 of record OY728121.1, read on the forward strand.
TAGTCCTTGGTTCATATAAATTTGATTTAATTTATTATGTTGTATGATATATGAAGTATAAGTTCATTTTCGGGACCATATACGATTAATCTCACCATAGATGAAATTATGTATATAACTATTTCTAAAATTATGTTTGAGACCGATGGAATGACCCATCATTCTATCACATGATATGATAAAACATCGCAAAAGACTAATTCAACTTCATTTCATTAAGTGATGAAGTGGAATTTTTTCGAGGCACGAGAAATGGTGAGATTGTACCAACATAAAGAATGTAATTCTTCTAATTAAAATTCTTTAACTTTAGGGAAATGATATTGAAAACCAAAAGTGGTGTTCTAGTGTCCTCATATACGATGAATTAGATGTTACCTTAGATCATCACAAATTTATGGCTTTGTGATTGTTGGTTTTTTCATAGCCATGTTCTCTACCACCCTCCATCAGAACATAATGGTTATATTTTCTCTCCCATATCCATATTTTCACCTATGTTCTCCTATGTAGAAACCCATTTATTAGTTAATTTGGGTTACCATTACATTTCATAATTTATTTTTTAATGTTCTATTTTTTTATTACTTTTTACTATGTGGGTTTCTATAAAGAATCATTCAAGTAGTAAACCATTTATAACCCTGATGAATATCAAGGGCGAAATTCATTTTAAGAGGGGTATAATGTAACAATCTGAGATTTTATGAAAATTATTATTTTTAATTTCATTGATGTCTTGTGTTGTACGCTACACCAAATGGATCCTACACTACACAGATCCCTGATTTGGCTTGCATTACATGCAATCACGACCTTTCTCGATAACGTGTGTAGTACGCAATACCAGGTTTCACTAAACAACTATATATTGTTATAATATTATTATGGACTAGACGTTATGAATATTATTAACTACATTTTGAATTTTATAACATTATTATTCATCTTACAAATTTTCTAGAACATGGTATTAGAAAAAAACAAATTTTTCGTGTAAAAAAAGTATTTTTCAAAAAATGCAGTTCTGTCATCTTTTGTGGGCGCACCCACTTTAAATATACATTGTTACATGTTTATAAGTTAAATTTGTCAAAATAAAATTCTTCTTTGGAATCTGGAAATAAAAATTTAATTTTGATAAAATTTTCATATTATTGTGAAAACATTCATATTTTAATTAATAGAAAAAACACGGAGTATTTTAATTAAAAACAACTTTATTCATCGAAATAATATATATGAATATATTATCTTTTTAATTTGTTTTAAAGTTTAATTAGAATATATTTTTTCCATTTAATCCAATGTTTGTCCTTTGAATTAATTTCACATTGAAATTGGACATAAACAAGTGTCGATCATTTGATAGTTATTATTTCTTAAAAACATTCTATTTGTTTTGATAATGGGAATTAATTTTAAAATTAATAAATTCCACTTCTATGTTTTGAATTTTGAAAAATAGATATCATTTTTGAATTCAGAATATCAAATATAGATTAGGATGAATTTTTGGTATGTTTCTAAAAAACAACAATTTTTGATGAATCGTGAAACCACTTAGTGGTAGTTAAAAAACCGACACATTCATTTAAATGAAATTCTACCACTTATGTGAATTGAATTTCAAAATTACTATATACATGGTTGTTATCAAGAAGTAAAATTCAGTTCAATAAGATTAAAATAATTTTTGGTGAATAGTAAGTTTTGCATTTTATTTACCACAATTAAAGGTAAATAGGGTAATTCAAGGTTAAAAGAATATTACAATAAATCACAATTACCTTAACACATGTCCCAACCTTATTGTATGTGTAGTGGCCGACCAAAGGCATCATTGGGTCAATTTTGGGACACCATTGAGCCACTTGTTAGTCATAATGTCAATATGGATTAATTAATTTAATGTAAAAACAAATTTGACATTAACAAAAATATTTTAGTAATTAATTTTTATAAGGGGTTATATAAATTATATTTTAGACTATAAATATTCATTGAAAAGATACAAAGATTTCCTACATGATTATATTTTATTTATAATTTTTAAACATCATATAAATTAAATTATTTATGACACAATAATGATGCAGTATTTACCTCATTAATAAATGATTTAAATAAATAAGATTATAATGATTAACATACTATCCAAAACATGTCCAATTCTGATTGGATGATTTTATTTCGACCATAAGTCATCTTATATTTACCTTTAATGATTTTTGGTCATTTTGAAACTAAAGATATGTTTATAATTAAATAATATTTTTACACTTTTCTAATGTGCCCTTCTCCTCCGTTATAAAAGGGTACCTCCTCCCTCTCCTATTTACACAACATTGAGCCTTAAATCTCAGCCAAACCCTGCCCATTAATCTTATCGATTTCCTTGGAAACATTCTATGAGGTTTTGGTTTTCTCATAAGACCAACTCTATTGCCTTAAGAGGAAGCTTAAAAGAGGAGCGTCGAAGAAGAGGTAATCTCTTCTACCGATTCATTCAAGTTTTTCTCTTCTTCAACTTTTTATTATTTAGTTGTTTCATTATAAAGTAATAACATCAGTATCACTAATATACTGATATGTTATTATAAATATTAAACAACCCCATTTCACCTTTTATCCATCCTACGGAAAACAATATCACCGTGCGTGCATACGTACGGAATACCGTCTCCACACCGTTGTGTAATTAGTTTTTACACCACCACCATACTTGGTTTGGTATAATGTTGTAAAGAATAAATATATATGGTTATTATAACATCATACTAATTATGATATATTATATCATCCACTCCAATTCTACTAATAAATTATGGGAACGTTATCATCGCTCGTGCGTACGTACGGACTATCGTCTCCACGAACGTGATGAGATTCATTTTCAATGATTAACCATTCATGTATGATTATAAAGTTTGTATATAATAAATAATAATGAAAGATATTAAATAATAATGATATAGGATTTATTTAAATATATTTTTCATTTACTTAATTCCATTTAATTCAATAAGGAAATGAAAACTGTGTTCATGCGTACGTACGGTCTACAGTCTCCATGAACGGGGTATTTCATTCCATTTATCGATCCATAATATATATATATTTATATACTGAATATATTTTTTTTATAAACCACGTTTTAAATTCTGTAATTATGTAAATAAGTATATGATTAATAATATCAAGAACAACAAATCGAAACACGTACGATAAATGAAACGACTTTATTTACAAAATAATGAGTAATATAAAGTCATAACTGAACCATATATGATATCATAACAATTAATATCATTCTATAATAATTAAATTTCACTATTTAAATCAATATATAGGAGGTTCAGATACATACAAAACATACCAGACATAAGGTAAGGGATAACCTTTCCAATCTCGTTTTTATCCGAGATTGATTATTCGTAAGTATTTATTGGGGTTATATTTATCATCAATGTCCCTATTCTTTAAAAATGGTTTAATGTATTTTTAAAGTCCTTTTTACCCATATTTGACTTTTACTACATGGTATGTGAGGAATCATTCTTTTGATTACCATATGAGGTACTTTTGGACTTTTCCGGCAAAAGTACGAGAAGAATGTTTTTTTAACTTATACGGAATGAAGGGATTTTTACAGTTTTATAATGACTTATTTTAATGAATCTAAATATAAAATATTTCATGATTATTTTCAACAAAATCATTTTATTTTAAAATTTCATGGCATTTTGTGAAAAGAAAATGATTTTGAAGAAGAAAGGATATTTTCTTCAAGAATTCATTTCAAGTGTTTTATCAAAGCTATTTTACATCAAAGATGATATTATTTAGCATGTTTATGTTTCAATTATAATTTATCTATTATTTAAATGGTGTAATTTTTTTATGGTGAAATTATATCCATTTGTTTTATATAGATTATGTGATGATTGGATGATGTTTATGACACCGAGTTTATTCATTGGGTTATGATGAGTGTTTTATGTATATTTTTTGGCACAAGTAAGAATGATTTCATTATGATAAGGGTGGGACCTATATCTCCCTCCAATGAACTGGGTAATGATTTATAACTCATGATATTGACATGGCTGTAATGGTATGTTAATCCAGTTCAGTGATACAGGACTGGAACAAGGATTGAAATCGTTCCAGAAAGGGACTTTGTCCACTTAGATGGTCTTGGAAACAATGCCTTCAATACTATTGAAATCATAACATGTTCTTAATGGATTCCACAATTACATGTCTTATTCCCATGCTATTTTATCATGATTAATGTTCCTTATGATATATTCCTTACGTACTTCCATGTATTATATCATTGCTCAAGATTTTGATGATTATACATTATATTCTTGTTTTTTTGTTCAAATGTATATGATTTGTTTTATTTTCATCATGCTTACCATTACTGAGCATTTGAGCTCACCCATTATATGATTTCTTTTCTCAAGGATTTAACGAAAGTTTTTAGGTAAGAGAAAAAAAGGGAAGATCATTATGAGAGATGTTTAAGATCTTTCACCACGATTTGAAGAATATATCCCGTGTTTCAAAAGTCACTAAACTATTATGGACCTTGTGTGTCTGTTTTTGTTATATATTTAGTATTCTGCAAAAGTAATGTAATATTTATGTACGTAAAGCTTTGGGTCTCTACAATTGGTATCAGAGGAATGGTTTTGTCAACCTTTGGAAACTAGGATGCGATAACTTCAGTGAGATCCCTAGAGATATTTCAATGGTTTGTCTAGGGATGTCTCTAAGGTTAAGTATAAGTATAGGTTATAGTCCTAGAATTATGGTAACGATCATAGAATCAAATCTAAGATCTTAGATATTAAAGGTACACCCCCTTTATTATGTTGTTTTCCCTAGCATGACTTTTCCCTCTCACGCTATTCTTTTTGAGTTTTAGACGATGGCTGGAAACCGAAGGAAACTTGTTGATCAATGTAATGGACAATGAAATGATTGTCCTTCTGAACAAACCAATCATATGGGATATGGAGTGAAAATCTTGTTACTATACTGACACAAGCTATGAATCATTCTGGACTTCCAAATGAGTAGAGAAAGGAACAAAATTCTATTGAGTCCTTGATGAGGCAACGCCCACCTACTTTCAGTGGGTCTTCTGATCCACTTGTTTCTGAACAATGGATTAGTAACTTTGAAAAGATATTTTCAATACATCGATGATCAAAGAATGAAAAACTAATTTTAGAAATATACCATTTAGAAGGTGAATCAGACCAGTGGTAGACTCTAATTAAGAATACAAGGCACCGTGATGAAATCGAATCCACGTAATGGGATGAGTTCAAGAACTCATTTTTCAATAAGTACTTCCCTTGTATTATTAGAACAAATATGCAAAAATAGTTCATTGATCTTATGAAAAATTTTGATAAATATTTTGGTATATATGAAGATAATTTTACAAGGCTTCTAAGGTATGCATCTAGCATAATCATCCAGCCTGAATGTAAAGTTGATCGATTCTTCAGTGGCTTAAAACCAAGTCTTCTAAGGGCATTAGCTATAAGAGACATTAGTTTCTATGAAGAAATTGTGCATTGTGCTATCAAGGTAGAACTGGAAGTTGGTGTAACATATCCATCTAGTGGTTTTGACAAGAAAAAAAATATGGAGTTCAAGGAAAAATCTCAGAACAATGGTGAAAAGAAGATGAATGTTTCCTTATGCACATAGTATGGAGAGAAGCATGGTGGAGATTGTCTAAAAGGAACTAGAAAATGATTCATGTGTGGAAAATAAGGTCATTGAGCAGTTGAGTGTTGATGGAATGGGAAAAATGTAGCTAATTATGTGAATAGAGAAAATACTACAGAGAATGCTCCACCAACACTTCAATGCTTCAAGTGAAAGGAAATGGGGCATTATTCTTATCAATGCCCTAATCCAAGTGTTAATGATGATCGACATGAGAAACCGCTTAAGGAAAAGGAAAATGGGAAGTCAAATGCAATCACTATTGTCGATGTGGAATATGAAAATAATTTGGTTGAATGATTAAGTGTTTATGTAATGGATTCCAAAATAATGGTGTATATAGTATCGTGGAATATTGGAATATTTATGTATTAGTCTATTGTGGTTTTCATTAATTTTATGGTACCAGTAACCATAAAAAGTTATTCAAATATTTTGAAAGCAGATGATATGCACATAATGAAGGGATAAGGAGAAAATAAATTGTTTGATAGTATTCATGATCTCATGATTGATATATGGACTAAGAGATATCATGGTTTGAGAATACAGAATTTTTTGGATTTTGGTATGTGGAAAGAGTTAACTTTTGACATCACTCATGTTTTCACAAAGGTTTTACGTTAATTCGTGTTTCAAAGGAAGACATGACTTAGGTATTCACATGTTTGGAATATGACCAACAAGATATATCTTATGATTTATGGGGGATAAATGATGGAATTCACGTGCTTGTTATGTGACATTTCAAGTAATCATTTTCGTTATACTATGAGATTGGACATATGTATTTTGGATAAGCCTATATATTGGAATAGATTATGTTGGACATCAGATTGTATTATTTAAGGATTGAACATTTTTTCGATATTATTTCTGGAATGTTATAATAGCGTAGTTTTATAAAAAGGGACAACATGTAGAACGAGAAACAACCTGTCGCGTCGGACAAGGTTGTGGGAATCAAACCCACAACCGAAGTACGAGATGCCTTTATCGCCTACCACTAGCCTACCATATGTCCCTGGTTATTATAAATTAGTTTTAAAATATTATTTGTTATTATATATGAAGTATATGTCCATTTTAGGAACCATATACGATTAATCTCACCATAGATGGACTTATGTATATAAATTTTTCTAACATTATGTTTGAGACAGATGGAATGAACTATCATTATATCAAATGATCTGATAAAACATTGAAAAAGACAAATTCAACTTCATTTCATTTATAGATGAAGTGGAAATTTTTTTAGGCACAACCAACAATGATATTGTACCAAAATAGTGTTTGTAAATATTCTAATTCAAATTCTTCATCTTTAGGGAAATGATCTTGAAAACCAAAAGTGTTTTCCAAGTGTCCTCATATACGATGAATCAGATGGTACCTTAGATAATCACAAATTTATGGCTTTGTGATTGTTGGATTTTTCATAGCCATGTTCTCCACCACTCTCCATCAGAACTTGATGGTTAGATTTCTCTTCCATATCCATATTTTCACATATGTTCTCTTATATGGAAACCCATTGATTAGTTAATTTGGTTAACCGTTACATTTCATAATTTAGTTTTTAGTTTTCTGTTTTGGTATTCCATGTTACGATGTGGGTTTCTATGAAAGAAACTTTCATGTAGTAAAACATTTTTAACCCTGACAAATTTCAAGGGAGAAATTCAGTTTAAGGGGGTAGAATGTAACAACCTGATATTTTAATTGAATTATTATTTTTAATTTCATTTATGTTTTCTGTTTTACTCTACACCAAATTGAGCTTTCACTACACACACCACTTATTTGGATTGCATTACAGGAAATCACAACCTTTCTCGATAGCGTGTGTAGTACGCAATACCGGGTTTCACTAAACAACGATATATTGTTATAAAATTATTATAGACTAGCCTTTATGAATAGTTTTAACTAATTTTTTAATTTTATAACCTTATTATCCATCTTACACATTTTCTAGAACATGGTATAAGAAAAAAATAAAATTTTCAGGTAAAATAAGTATTTTTAAAAAAATGCGGTTTTGACGCCATTTGATGGCGTACCCACAATAAATCTAGTATTTTAAATCTTCATAAGTTCAATTTGTAAAAATAAAATTATTCTTTGAAATTAGGAAATAAAAATTAAATTTGGATAAATTTTTCATATTATTCTGATAACTTTAAGATTTTAATGAATAGTAAAAACACTCAATATTTTAATTAAAAACAACTATTTTCATCGCAATAATTTATATGATTATATTATATTTTTAATTTGTTTTAAATTTTAATTAGAATATATTTTTACAATTTAATCCAATTTCGGTCATTGAAATTAATTTCACTATGAAATTGGATATAAACATGTGTCGATCTTTTGATAGTTATTATTTCTAAAAAACACGCTATTTGTTTTGATAACAAGAATTAATTTTAAAATTTATTAATGACACTTATATGTTTTTAATTTTTTATAATAGAAATCATTTTTGAATTTGGAATATCAATTATATCTTAGGCTGAATTTTTGGTATTTTTCTGAAAAACTTCAATTTTTGATGAATAGTGAAACCACTTAGTGGTAGTTAAAAAAACCGACTCTTTCATTTGAAGGAAATTTTACCACTTCTGTGAATTTAATTTCAAAAATCAGACAAAAATGGTTGTTATCAAGAAGTAAAATATTGTTCAATAAGATGAAAATAGTTTTTGGTGAATAGTAATGTTTGACTTTTATTTACCACGGTTAAAGCTAAATAGGGTATTTCAAGGTTAAAGCAATATTATAATAATTCAAAATTACCTTAAAACATGACATAAACTTATTTTATGAGTAATGTCAGACTATGGGAATCATTTGGTCGATTTTGGTACCCCATTGAGGCACCTGGTAGTGAAAATGGAAAATTGGATTAATTAATTTAATGTAAAGACAAAATTGACATTAACAAAAATCTTTTAGTATTTAATTTTTATAAGGGGTTTTTATAAATTATATTTTTGACTATAAATGTTCATTGGAAATATAAAACGATTTCCTACAAGATTGTATTTTTTTATAATTTTCAGACATCAAATAAATTAAATTATTTATAACACAATAATGATGCAGTATTTACCTCATTAATAAATGATTTAAATAAATAAGATTATAATGATTAAAATATTATCCAAAACATGTCTAATTATGATTTAATGATTTTATTTCTACCATGAGTCATCTTATATGCATCTTTAATAATTTTTTGACCTTTTGAAACCTAAGAAAAGTTTATAATAAAATAATATTTTTACACTTTCCAAAGGTTCCCTTCTCCTCCCTTATAAGGGGGAACCTCCTCCATATCATCTTTACACAACATTTAGCATTCATTCTCGGCCATCCCCTGCCCATTTCTCTTATACACCTCCCTATAAACATTATAGAGGTTTTGGTTTTCTCAAAAGGCTAACTCTAGTGCCTTAAGTGGAAACTTAAAAGAGGTGCGTCGAAGAAAAGGTAATCTCTTCTACAGATTATTTCATGCTTCTTTCTTATTAAACATATTATTCTTTAGTTTTTTCATTATAAAGTAATAACATAAGTATCAATAATATATTTATATGTTATTATAAATATTAACCAACCCCATTTCACCTTCTATCCATCCTACGAAAAACAAAATTACTACACGTGCGTACGTACTGAATACTGTCTCCACACCGGGGTGTAATTAGTTTTTCCACCACCACCTTGATTAGATGGGTATAAGGGTGTAAATAATAACTATATATGGTTATAATAACATCATAATTATTCTGAGATATTATATCATCCACTACAATTATATTCAATAATTTTGGGAATGATATCATCGATCGTGCGTATGTACGGACTACCGTCTCCACGAACGTGATGACATTTATTTTCCATGATTAACCATTCAAGTATGATTTTAAAGTGTACAGAGAATAAATAATAATGAATGATATTAAATATTTATTATAATTTATTTATGTACATATATTTTTCATTTATTTAATTCCAATTACATCAATAAGGAAATGAAAACAGCGTTCATGCCTACGTACGGTCTGTCGTCTCCATAAACGGTGTATTTCATTCCATTTATCGATCCATCATATATATATATTTAAATAATGAATATATTTTATATATAAATCATGGTTTAAATTATGGAATTATGTAAATCAAGATATGAGAAATAATATCAAGAACAACAAATCAAAACATGTATGATAAATGAAACAATTTTAGCCAAAACGCTACTTTAACATGGAATTTACAAATGAATGGGTAATATAAAGTCATAAGTGAACCGTATATGATATTATAAAAATTAATATGACTTGTTAATAATTAAATTACATTATTTAAATAATTATATAGCAGGTTAGGATACATACGAATCATACCGGACATAAGGTAAGGGATAACCTTTCCAATCTCGTTTTTATTCGAGATTGTTTATTCTTAATTATTTACTATGGATATATTTATCATCCATGTTCATGTTTTATAAAAATGATTTCATTATGTTTAAATTCCTTTTACCCATTTTTTACTTTTACTACATGCTATGTAAGGAATCATTCTTTTGTTTACCATTGGAGTTACTTTTGGACTTTACCGGCAAATGTACAAGAAGAATGTTTTTTTTAACTTATATGGAATGAACGGATTTTTATAGTTTTATAACACCTTATATTCATAATGCTTACTCTAAAATATTTCATGACTATTTTCAACAAATTCCCTTTATTTTAAAATTTCAATGAATTTTGTGAAATGAAAATGATTTTGAAGAAGAAATGATATTTTCCTTAAGAATTCATTTCAACTATTTTATAAAAAAAATTCATCTAAGATAACATTATTTATCATGTTTATGTTTCAAGTATAATGTATCTGTTATTTAAATGGTGTAATTTTTCTTATGTTGAAATGATATCAATTTTATTATATGGATTATGTGATTATGAGATGATGTTCATGACACCCATTTTATTCTTTGGGTTATGATGGGGTTTTTATGTTTGTTTTGTGGCACAAGTAAGAATGATTTCATTATGAGATGGTTGGGACCTATATCTCCCTCTAATGAAATGGGTAATGATTTATATCTCATGGGATAGACAAGGTTGGAACAATATGTTAGTCGGGTTCAGTGATATAGGACTGGAACGATGAGTGAACTCGATTCGAAAGGGACTTTGTCCACTGACATGGTCTTGGCAGCAATGACTTGGATACTATGGAAATCATAACATGTGCTTAATAGTTTCTCCAATTACATGTTTTATTCCTCGGATATTTTATCATGATTAATGATTCTTTATGATCTATGCCTTACGTACTGCCATGTTTTATGTCATTGGTCAAGATTTTGATGTTTAAACATTATGTTCATGTTTTTTTGTTCAAATGTATATGATTTGTTTTATTTTCTACATGATTAACCTTACTGAGAATTTGCGCTCACCCTTTATATGTTTTATTTTCCCCCAGATTTAAAGAAATGTTTTTGGTAAGAGAAAAAAAAGGTAAGATCTTTATGAGAGATGAAGAAGATCTTTCACCACGATTAGATGACTGTATCCCGAGTTTCCGAAGACACTAAACTATTAAAGTCCTTGTGTGTCTTTTTTTGTTATGTGTTATGTATTTCGAAAAAGTAATGTAATGTTTACATATGTCATGCTTTGGGTCGCTATAATTGGTATCATAGGAAATGTTTAGTCAACCTTTGGAAACTAGGATGTGAAATCTTTAGTGAGATCCCTAGAGATATTTCTAAGGTTTGTCTAGGGATGTCCCTAAGGTTATGTATAAGTATAGGTTATAGTCCTAGAATTATGGTAAAGATCATAGAATTAAATTTATGAACTTAGATATTTAAGGTACACCCCCTTTATTATGTTGTTTTCTCTAGCATGATTTTTTCCTCTCACACTATTCTTTTTGGGTTTTAGACGATTGCTGGAACCCGAATGAAACGTTTTGATCAATGTAATGGACAATGCAATGATTATCCTTCTGATCAAACCAATTTTATGGGAGATGGAGTGAAAAATCTTATTTCTATACTTACAAAAGATATGAATCATTCCAGAATTCCAAATAACTAGAGAAAGGGACAATATTCTATAGAGTGTTTCATGAGGAAACATCAACCTTCGTTCATTGGGTCTTCTGATCCACTTGTTGCTGAACAATGGATTAGTACAATTGAAACGATATTTTCAATACTTTGATTTTGAGAGCATGAAAAATTCATTTTAGCTTTTTACTGTTTAGAAGGTGAATCAAACCAGTGGTGGACTCTAATTAAGAATACAAGGCCCCAAGATAAAATCGAATCCATGGAATGGGATGAGTTCAAGAACTTGTTTTTAAATAAGTACTTCCCTCGTATTATTCGAACAAAGATGAAAAAGGAGTTCCATGAACTTAAGAAAAAGGATGATGAATCTTTTGGTATATACGAAGAGAATTTTTCAAGGCTTGCAAGGTATGAATCTGCCTTTATCATCCAACCTGAATGTAATGTTGATCGATACATTTGGAGCTTAAAACCATGTCTTCAAAGGGAATTAGCTATAAGAGAGTTCAGTAGCTATGAAAAAATTGTGCATTTTCTATCAAGGTAGAACTGGAAGTTGGTTTAACATATCCATCTCATGGTTTTGACAAGAAACGAATGATGGAGTTCAAGGAAAAATATCAGAGAAATGGTGAAAAAAAGATGAATGTTTCTTTATGCTCAAAGTGTGGAAATAATCATGGTAGAGATTTTCTAAAAGGGACTAGAAGATGTTTCAAGAGTGGAAAAGAAGGTCATCGAGCAGTTGAGTGTCGAAGTAATGTGAAAAAGGTAGTTAATGATGTGAATAGAGAAAAGACTACAGAGAATGCTCCACTAACACTTAAATGCTTCAAGTGCAAGGAAATGGGGCATTATACAAATCAATTCCCTATTCCAAGGGTTAATGATGATCGACATGAGCAACCCCCTAAGGAAAAGAAAAAAGAGAAGTCACATGCTATCCCTATTGGTGATGTTGAATATGAAAACGATGTGGTGGAAAGATTAAATTTTTATGTAATGGATTCCAAAATAATGTTGTATATAGTTTCATGGAATATAGGAATATTTATGTATTACTCTATAGTTGTTTTCAATAATTTTATGGTACCAGAAACCAAGAAAAGTGATTCAAATATTTTAAAATCAGATGATATGCGCATAATGAAGGGATAAGGAGAAAATAAATTTTTTGATACTATTCATGAGCTCATGATTGATATAAAGACTATGTGATATCATGATTTGAGTAAGTACAATTTTTGGGATTTTGGTATGTGGAATGAGTTAACTTTTTACATCACTCATGTTTTCACTAGGGTTCTATGGTAATTCATGTTTGAAAAGTGTAAATGATTAAGGTATTCTCATGTTTGGAATGTGACCAACAACATATATCTTATGATATAAGAGGGATAAATGATGGCATTCATGTGTTTTTTATGTGACATTTCAAGTAATAATTTTATTTGTAATATGAGATTGGACATATGTATTTTGGATAAGCCTAATGACTGGAATGTATTATTTTGGACATCAGATAATATTGTTTAAGGATATAAATTTTTTTTATTATTTCCAGAATGTTATAATAGTGTAGTTTTAGAAAAAGGGTCAACCAGCAGGACAAGCGATAACCCGTCGCGTCGGACAAGGATGCAGGAATCGAACCCAGAACCAAAGTGCGACAGGCCTTTATCACCTACCACTGGCCTACTGGAAGTCCCTAGTTAGTATAAATTAGTTTTAATTTATTAAGTAGTATGATATAAGAAGTATAAGTCCATTTTAGGAACCATATATGATTAATCTCACCATAGATGGACTTATGTTTATATATTATTCTAACAGTATGTTTTAGAAAGATGGAATGACCTATAATTCTATCACATGAACTGATAAAACATAGCAAAAGACATATTCAACTTCATTTTATTATGTGATGAAGTGGAAATATTTTTAGGCACACACAATGGTGAGATTGTACCAAAATAAAGTATGTAATTCTTCTAATTCAAATTCTACAACTTCAGGGAAATGATCATGAAAACCAAAAGTGTTTTCCTAGTGTCCTCATATAAGATGAATCATATGGTACCTTAGATCATCAAAAATTTATTTCTTTGTGATTGTTGGCTTTTTCATATCCATGTTATCTACCACTCTCCATTAGAACATGATGGTCAGATTTCTCTTCCATATCCATATTTTCACCAATATTCTCCTATGTGGAATCCAAGTGATTAGTTAATTTGGGTAACCATTACATTTCATAATTTAGTTTTTAATGTTCCGTTTTGGTATTCCTTTTTACTATGTGTGTTTCTATGAATGAAACATTCAAGTAGTAAACAATTTATAACCCCAAAGAATTTCAGGGAGAAATTCATTTTAAGTGGGGAGAATGTAATAAACAGAGATTTATTGAGAATTATTATTTTTAATTTCATTGATTTCTTTTGTTGTGCGCTACACCAAATGGATCGTGCACTACACAAATCTCTAATTTGTATTGCATTACACGCAATCACGACCTTCCCCAATAACGTGTGTATTACGCAATACCGGGTTTCACTAAACAACGATATATTGATATAATATTATTATGGACTAGCCGATAGGAATAGTATTAACAATATTTTTAATTTTATAACATTTTTATTCATCTTACACATTTTCTAGGACATGGTATGTGAACAAAATAACATTTTCAGGTAAAATAAGTATTTTTTAAAAAAATGCAGTTTTTCCGCATTTTGATGGCGCACCAACATTAAATATAGTTTTTACTTGTTTATAAGTTCAATTTGAAAAAATAAAATTATTATTTAGAATGAGGAAATAAAAATTTAATTTGGATAAATTTTTCATATTATTCTGATAACATTCATATTTTAATGAATAGTAAAAACACGCTATATTTTAATTAAAAACAACTTATTTTATCGCAATAATTTATATTATTAGATTATATTTTTAATTGGATTTAATGTTTAATTAGAATATAGTTTTACCATTTAATCCAATGGTGTTCATTGAAATTAATTTCACTTTGAAATTGGACATAAACAAGTGTCCATCTTTTGATAATTATTGTTTCTTAAAAACACGTTATTTGTTTTGATAACTAGAATTAATTTTAAAAAACATTAATGCCACTTATATGTTTTGAATTTCGAAAAATAGACATAAATTTTGAATTCGGAATATCAAATATAGCTTAGGCATATTTGTTGGTATTTTTTTGAAAAACATCAATTATTAATGAATAGTGAAACCACTTAGTTGTAGTTTAAAAAAACTGACTCTTTCATTTAAATGAAATTTTATCACATCTGCGAATTGAATTTCGAAAATCCTACATACATGGTTTTTATCTTGAAGTGAAATTTAGTTCAATAAGTTGAAAAATAATTTTTAGTGAATAGTAACGTTTGTCTTTTATTTACCACAGTTAAAGGTAAATAGGGTAATTCAAGGATAAAAGTATATTATAATAAATCAAAATTACCTTAACACTTGTCCCAAACTTATTTGATGAGTAGTGGCCGACCATGGGCATCCTTGGGTCGATTTTGGGACCTCATTGAGCCACTTGGTAGTGATAATGACAATTTGGATTAATTAATTTAATGTAATGACAAAATTGACATTAAGAAAAATCATTTAGAAATTAATTTTTTATGGGGTGATATAAAATATATTTTCGACTATAAATATTAATTGGAATGCTAAAATGATTTCCTACATGATTGTATTTTTTTATTATTTTTAGACATCAAATAAATTAAATTATTTATGACACAATAATGATGCAGTATTTACCTCATTAATAAGTTATTTAAATAAATAAGCGTATAATGATTAAATTATTATCCAAAACACATCCAATACTGATTGGATGATTTTAGTTCGAACATGTGTCATATTATCATCATCTTTAATGATTTTTGGACCTTTTGAAATTGAATATAAGTTTATAATAAAATAATATTTTCACACTTTCCAAAGGTTCCCCTCTCCTCCATTATAAAAGGCTCCTCCTACCTCTCCACTTTACACAACTTTGTGCCATCATGCTCGGCCAACCCCTGCCTGTTTATCTGCTACACATACCTAGAAACATTTTGGAGGTTTTTTTTTCCTCAAAAGACCAACTGCAGTGCCTCAAGAGGAATCTTAAAAGAGGTGTGTCGAAGAAGATGTAATATCTTCTACCGATTCATTCATGTTTCTTTCTTCTTCAACTTCATCTTATTTAGTTTTTTCATTATAAAGTAATAATATTAGTATCAATAATATACTGATATGTTTTTATAAATATGAAACAACCCCATTTCACTTTCAATCCATCCTACAGAAAACCAAATCACCGCGCGTGTGTACGTACGGTATACCGTCTCCACGTCGTGGTGTAATTAGTTTTTCCACCACCACCTTACTTTGATGGGTATGATAGTGTAAAGAATAAATATATATGGTTATAATATCATCATACTTATTTAGAGATATTATATCATCCACTCCAATTCTATTCAATAAATATGGGAACGATATCATCACTCGTGCGTACGTATGGGCTACCGTCTCCACGAACACGATGAGATTCATTTTCCATGATTAACCATTCAAGTATGATTATAATGTTTATATATAATAAATAATAATGAAATGTATTAAATAATAATGATACTTTATTTATGTACATATATGTATCATTTACTTAATTCCATTTAATTCAATAAGGAAACGAAAACAGCGTTCATGCGTACGTACGGTCTACCGTCTCCATGGACGACGTATTTCATTAAATTTATCGATCCATCATATATATATATTTATATACTGAATATATTTTATATATAAATATTTTTTTGCATTATGGAATTATGTGAATCCAGATATGAGTAATACTATCAAGAATAAAAAATCGAAACACGTATGATAAATGAATCAATTTTACCCAAAATGTTGCTTTAACATGGAATTTACAAATGAACGGTTAATATAAAGTCAGATGTGAACAATATATGATATTATAACAATGTATATTTTTTTTTAATAATACAATTACATTATATAAATCATTATATACTTGGTTCGGATACATACGAAGCATACAATCATAAGGTAAGGGATAACCTTTCCAATCTTGTTTTTATCTGAGATTGTTTATTCGTTTGTAGTTACTGGGGTTATATTTATCATCAATGTCCCTATTTTCTAAAAATGGTTCCTTGTATGTTTGAAGTCCTTTTTACCCATTTTTAACTTTTACTACATGGTATGTAGGGAATCATTCTTTTGTTTAACATACAATGTACTTTTTTACTTTTCCGGCAAAAGTATGAGAAAACTGTTTTTTAACATATACGGCATGAATTTTTTTTACGATTTTATAACGCCTTATTTTCATGAAGCTTACTCTAAAATATATCATGTATATTTTCAACAAAATAATTTTCTTTTAAAATTGCATGTAATTTTGTGAAAAGAAAATGATTTTGATGACATAATGATATTTTCCTCAAGAATTCATTTCAAGTGTGTTATCAAAACTATTTTCCAACTGAGATGACATTAATTAGCATGTTTATGATTCAAGTATAATGTCTCTATTATTTACATGGTGTAATTTTTCTTATGGTGAAATGATATCCATTTTTTAAAATGGATTTTGTGATGATGGGATGATGTTCATGACACACATTTTATTCTTTGGGTTATGATGAGTGTGTTATGTTTATTTTGTGGCACAAGTAATAATTATTTCATTATGAGATTGGTGTGACATATATCTCACTCCAATGAATTGGTTAAATATATATATCTCATGATATAGACATGGCTGAAACAGAAAGTTAATCTGGTTCAGTGATACAGGACTGGAACAAGGAGTGAACTCGATTCAGAATGGGACTTTGTCCACTAATATGGTCTTGGCAGTAATGCCTTGCCTACTATAGAAATCATAACATGTGATTAATGTTTTCCACAATTACATGTCTTATTACCATGATATTTTATCATGTTTAATGTTTCTTTATGATCCATGTCTTACATACTGCCACACTTTACATCATTGCTAAATATTTTTATGTTTAAACAATATGTTCGTTTTCTTATTCAAATATATATGATTTGTTTTATTTTCTCCATGATTTACCTTACAGAGAATTTGATCTCACCCTTTATAAGTTTTACTTTCACATGAATTTAAATAAAAGTATTAGGTAAGAGAAAAAAAGGGAATATCTTTATGAGAGATGTTGAAGATTTTTCACCACGATTAGAAGATTATATCCCGAGTTTCCAAAGACACTAAAATATTATGGTACTTGTGTATCTATTTTTGTTATGTATTATGTATTCTGAAAAAGTAATGTAATGTATATGTATTTCATTCTTTGGGTCTCTACAAAATCCAACATGTCCCTTGGGACTAAAAGTATAATAACTTATAGATTGGGCTTCCGATTGACACACTGCCTTTTGCCTTGAGATCCCTATAACGTGGTAGACCTTTGGTTATCTTATTCCTAGGACATCATGGTAGTTGGAGTATCGACTAGTGGCATGAGGAGAGGACACCCTAGAGAAAAGAAAGCTTACTGAGGGAACCATGTAGTTGGCTCTGATGATGTACTTGAAATATACTAGTATCCTGTGTGGGTCTGACGGCGTACTGGAGATGTACTAGGATCATGGGTGGGTATGAATACTTACTGGAGGTGTACTAGGATACCGTGTGGTTATGAAAACATACTGGAGATGTATTAGGATCATGTGTGTGTCTAACGACGTACTAGAGATGTACTAGGATCAGGTGTGGGTATGATGACATACTGGAGATGTACTTGGATCATTTGTGGGTCTGATGACATACTGGAGATATAATAGGATCATTGTGGGTATGACAACGTACTGCAGATGTACTAGGACCATGTGTCAGTCTGAAGAAATACTCGAGATGTACTATGATCCTGTGTGGGTCTGACGACGTACTGGATATGTACTAGGATCCTGTGTGGGTCTGACGACGTACTGGAGATGTACTAGGTTCATGTGTGGGTCTGACGACCTACCAAACATGTAATATGATCTTGTGAGGGTCTGAATATGTATTGACGGGGTACTAGGATCCTGTGTGGGTCTGACTACGTAATACGATCCTTCGTGGGTCTTCCCCTTAATAGAGTAATATAAATTTTTTGTTACATCTAATCATCTCTACTAATGTAATTATGTTATACCTGGTGTGAGGAGTGTCTGTACGTTGTGTTATTTTCCATCATGGTAATACCTAGGTGTTATTATTCTGTGTGGAATACATGTGCAGTACATACCTTCATGGTATCTATTCCTTTGTTGAACAAGGGAGCTTTAGGATTTTAGTTGGACTCTGTGTTTTCCTAATGATTGAGATGGGTATACATGATATCTTAGATTTACGTATGGGCACATAACTAAGTAGGGTTGTCAGTTGATTTCATGCCTTTTGGTTTATCCTTTTTGGATTTTGTAAGACCTTGAGGGTCTCAGGGACTCTAATATGTATTGTTATAATCACACCTGAATGGAATATGCCCACACATTGTTATTTTTGGTGTAGACGACGAAAAACACAGATCGAGGCTGAGGGTAGTAGGTCTGGACGGTGCCTGGAGGTGAATCATACGGTGTGTCAGTACACCGAGGAGACAGAAGGATGTGGAGTGATGAGGAGTCGATCTGTACCCACCCATCAGGTAGGAATATCAGAGTATGACCCAGTATCTATCTTTCACATTCTTCAGTTGTATCGTATTTTTGTTGTACTTGTACCCTTACTGTTGGGCTTGTATTCCTACCCCTCTTACTTTCAGCACTCTTTTTTCTATACAGTTTTTGTTTTGTTCGTATCGCCTTGTGTTCTTGTTTGTGTGTGTGTTTGTGTGTGTTTAGGTTATAAAGTCAATGATTTCCCGATTTTAGGGAATACGGCTTTCATGGCTAGTCGCCAGCCCCTGGCCTATGGAAGGAGGGAACAGGGTAGCCACGACACAGGCCCCGAGGGATGGGTCATGACAACTATTAAATCGTATTCTACAATAATATGAATATAATATATGTGTGTAAAAAATATGTATGAGTAATAATTAAAACAAATAATTCATTTCAAAAGAAATGGTACCATATTACTACCATGTGATTGATAAGTTTCCCCTTATTATAGCAGTATACGATGTATATGAAATTTTTGGGATGATAATTGTTTCATGAGGTTGTTTGGGAAACCTTGATCTACAGGTGATATTTAATAGTTATAATATATCAATTAAGAAATTTAATTCTGGGAAGACAACATTAATAACTTCGTATGATTGATAAATATCAAACCCCATTGAAGTTACCTACCACCCTATCTTTGATAAAAGATAATTATGTAGAATGATTCATTTGGTAGTGGAATTTATATTTCAGATTTTATATTGAATTTACAGTTTTCTATAACCCTAAATTAACAAAAAAACAAACATTCACATTATAATAGATAAATTAAAAACAATCATAATGAAAAATATTCACATTAACAACGATCATATAAATGAATATTCATATAAACAAGCAATTGTTACATTCTACAGTCATGTATTATTAAAGTAATAGTCACACACTGACATTTACATTTCCGATGTAATCCAATATATATAATAAAATCCATCAAAATTTACAACATCATTACCAACGGGTTTTACAATTCATATGGTAATTCCTATCATATTCCAAACATTTATATTTATTATGAACATATTCATAGTATGTATAATCATTCGGTAAGAGTACAATCATTAATACTATTCTAGTACGTGTTTTTTATTTTTTTTGGTTTCTATATACCTATATTGGTATTATAGTTAATAATTTATATTATTACATGAGATGTATATATTTATTAAAATTTATTCTATGTATTTTAATTTTACAATATAATAAAATAGTCATTATGAAAGAGTTGAGTTATATTTTTAATTAATTATTTATTTTTCATATTTTTACTCAAATACTCTTTATGAAACATTATAATTGAATTAAATAAAATTTTATGATGTACCATATAATAAAAAAGGTAAAAATTTCAAATAAACATATGAATAATTGGATAAAAAAATGAGTTTTCTTTGTTGCATGTAAAATCCTAGCTGGACTTAAATTATATGTGGTTTTGATATTGGTTTCATAGGAGAAAACATAATATTAATGTTCCTTTGTAATCAAATGATAATTTAATATATTTTTTATACATTATTATAAAAAATGTGTTATTTTTAAAATATTATTATTAAAATGTTGTTCCATTATATATATCCAACGAAACATTTATAAAAAATAATTTATTATATTTTTTTTTCAAAAATAACATATATTATTAAATATTAATTCATTACTATTATTATAGAAATGAAGAATCTCTTAGTATTTGAGATTGTGATATTTATATCTTAGTATAAAATAATTCCATATTTGGTTATATAATCATAATCTAGTAGTGTTGGATAATATAAATTGTTATAATACAAATTATTTATGGGGGTAGAATTTAACAACATGATATTTTTTAATAAATAATTTATCTAATAAAAGTCATGATTAAAATTAATTGATGTACTAAAAATAGAATTTTATAACACTAATTAATGAAAAATTTTAATTTTTTACTTTTCCAATTTTATATATTAATTAAGTATATAGTTACAAATAGAAATAACTTTATTATAAAATCTATGAAGAGTATATAAGAAATTGAATCCTGTAAAATATGTGTTCTTCATTAGTCTCATTTATATGAGAATTTAAATGAAATGGATTTACATTGTCATTCATAGTCCAATATCTTGTTGATTCAACCAATTATTATTTGAGAAAAAAAATTTCTAGAGATTATTGATCTCATTGAAATTTCTACAAGATCAATGCCAACTGAATAACCACCCACAACATCCACCAGATATTATATTTTCTATCTATATTATATATAGATATAGAGAGTATATGTTAGATGATATTTTTAATTAATAATAATATGACATTTATTTTAAAATTTAATTTATATATCACATTAATTTTTTTTAAAAATTAAATTATTCTTTTTAATGAAAAACAATTTCAATTGTTTATAAAAATGTTCTAATGAAGTTAAACTAATTACTAATATAATTATATTATTCTAAAAATTATTTATTTATGAAAATTATTTATTGATTTATAAAATAAAATTAATTATAATAATAATATATTATTGACATAAATAATAAAATAACATTATTTTAAATTAAAAAAATATTAGAGATACGATTCAGAATATTTATTATTTGAAATAGTGATTTTAAAATAAATGATTCTTTTAAGATTTTATTTGTTTACATTATGAAAAAAATTAATAATAATAAAATATTAATGTTCAAAATTAATACAATTTTTGTAATTATTAATTCCATGATTATCAAATGATGCTTTTAGGTATTTTTATGGTGTAATTTATATTTAGGTGAACATTAAAAATATTATATTGACCAATACTGTGTCTATTATGAAGTTATCAATATATATTAATGGAAAAAGATTAAAATTATGTTTAATTAATGAAGGATGATTTTATTTATTAAAATTAATTATTTAGAAATATAATGAAGGACATATAAAACCTATCATTTTTATTTTTCATCTCTATTATATTTTTGAGGGAAACTGTTTTTCCCTTTTATTTTTAATAAAATTTAAAATTGGGAAATTTATTAAAATTTCATTGAAACACACAAAACTCTTGCTTTATAAAAAATTAACCATTTCATAATATATAAATGTAAAAAATAACAATTCTGAAAAAATTCTAAGGTTTATGATATAAAATATATTTATTTGTAATAATTAATTCTTGAATATTTTTTGTGCAATTGATAGAAATAATATTTAAACCAATATAATTTTTTTTAATAATTTTTTTAATATGTGATATTAGAAAATTTAAAACCATTATTATATTTTATTAATTTTTTTGTTTGATTTATTTAACAAGGTCATAAAAATTTTACTTCGTAATAAGTCAAAAAATTGTTCAAAGAGATTTACATATTTAAAAAGACATAGGGAATTATACATTTTTTCTAAAATGATTGGTTGAGGAATATTTTTAGTTATAAATATATCATATATGTTATTTACCACATTTATCTTCACATATGATTTAATTATTTGTCTCACTTTATAGAAAGATGATGTATATAAATATGATTTCATTCATGTCTAAAAGTGGTATTCCAGCACTCCATAATGTCAAATATAAAAATTATATTCTCAATTGAAAATATATCCATTTTAATTATAAATGAATATTATTGAAGTACTATATGGATATGTTTGGATGAAGTGAGTATATTTTCCCCATTTCATATAAGTACTCAAACAAAGAAATCATGTTCAAATCATGTGTACAAACTAATCACTAACCATTTTCATCTATTTTAATTTACAAATGGAACTCTCTTATAAATATTTATTTTTATTTTTATTTGTATTATACTAAATTATATTATGATGGCATAATATCTATTATCATCAATTTCACTTTTCAAATTCAAAGATGAAAAATTTATTCTCGTGCACTTGCAGAATGCCACCCCAATGGAGAGACATGATTTATTTTCAATCACAATAGTATATATCCTATTCAAAAAAGATATTTCATTAATAATTATATTATTTGTAACATTTTAAAAAACATACATTATATTCCATTTTATACATCATTAAATTTATTTTTAAATGAAATCATCATCTGTTTGTATGTGTATATTTTTGCATCTATAGAACGATGTAATTAATTTTTCATCAACACCATATATGTATAATTATATGACAGTAGTTAAAGAATTAAAATAATATTATTATAAAAATATATAATTTTTATAATTTTTTATGTCAATATTAAACTCAATTTCAACGATGAAACACTTTTCGTAGATTATTAAAAACAAAATATATTCACAGATTTCAAACAGTATGAAGAATGATTGATATTATTATGAAATATTAATGGATCATTATAAATAATTATGAAACATTTTTTATCATAAATTTAATAGTCTATAATTTATTAAAATATATTAATTAAATGTGGATCAAAATCGACATTACATATCATGTGTGAAAGAAGTAGTATTACTAACAATCAATTGTTAAAATTAATTAAAATTAACAAATATATTAATAGAAATTTTTCATAATTTATTTATATGAAATGTATTATATATAATAAGGTTAATTATTGAGTTATTATCTGTGTAAATTTTATTCAATATCATTTTAGATTGTGTTCAGAAAATATGAAATACAGGCTAGGTATTTTTAAAAACTCAATACACTATACTTGAGATATAATTATTCTATTTTTCCTTATTATTATAGAATTAATAAATTCTAAAAATATGATTTTTTTTCATTCCTCCCCCTGTATATATTTATTTACATTTACCTCACACAAAATTTCTTTTAAAATAATATTATTTTATGGAAAATGTTGTTTATATGTTTTATTGCTTATATTTCCATTATTTGATTTTTGTTTTCATATTTTCAACATATTTTAGTTATTTATGCTCTATATAGAACACTATTTTTTAGTATTCTCATAATTAATGTATCTATAAATTTATTTTATATCTTTTTCTTGTGTACCATACTGCAATAATATTTATTCTATTGTGATTTTTAATGTGTCTCCTTAACTACAATTATTTTTTTGATTCAAAAATTTTACTCTTTAAATACATTTTTATAATATGGGATTCCTAATTTATCTAAATATTTTCTAATTAAATTACTCCAAAATTTATATTAATTAAATTACAGTATTATTTTTTTATAAAATATAATTATTTTTATAGTAATAGTCATATTTAAATAAAGTTCTTTTTATCCTTCAGAACAATAATCACACTTTCGTCTAATGATAACATTTCATATAAATGAATATTTTTATTTATTTAAGTTTATAAAAATAATAATTTTCATTTTAGGGTGATGGTTTATCAGTATTTTATGATGTGATTTTTTCATATTCATATTTTAAAATTTTGAAAATCTGTTTTTCCGTTATTGAAAATATATTTTATCTCTCACTCCCCATTTATTGGTCTTAGACATATTTATTTAAAAAAATAAAATATATGTATATCATGATGAATAATGTTTTAAACATTAATTCCAATCATATTCATGATCTTTTTAAATTAATAGAAAACAGTTCCTTTTTATAAGTTATGATTTATATTTTTATGTTTTGAAAATGAAATTCTCAATTATCTTAAGGAATTCTTGGTAGAATGTAATTAAAATTTTGGAAAAACAATTAATTTACATATCGAAATGTTATTTTAGAATTATATAATTTTGTCCATGATATATATATATCTAGATATTGTTCAATGAGATACAACATGACAAATATGTAAAAATAGTATTCAGTCATTGTGTTATTTATGAAATTATTATTGTATTCATGTGGAACACATATGTATGGATAATAATATTTGGGCTCCTATATAAGACTCTAATGAATTTTATAAATATTTAAATATCATCACATAAGAGTTCATAGACCTGATTATGTTTTATAACATGCATGGATAGACTATATAACGCATTATGGTGACGACTCAATTGGATTATATTCATTTAAATGATCACTGGTATTCTATGTTTCCAGGGAATTTTTCATTCATTTGTCATATTATGGATTATACGGGATTTATCATGTTTATTATATCATAAAAACTCACTCATTTTCCCTAGTATATGTTATTCATTTATAATTATATTACATCCTATCCAAAAATACGTACAATTATTTTTTCCGTGTTCTTTTTAAAATTATATTTCTCCTATACTAAAACATTGTAACATGATTATAATTAATCACTTGTTGAATGATTTAAAATATATTTTCCATAAAAAGTATTTTAGAAAAACCCATTTCTTATAATTACATTCTCCATGTTAGTAAAATTATTACATAACATATGAGAATTCTAAAAGAGGTTTTTGAGGGGTTCACTTATATATAGAATTTCACAAGTGTTGTGAAATTTGTTGCTAATATTACTAGTTATAACAATCCCTAATCCATCAGTTCATATTATTATAGATATATTTGTGAGGTATAATGTTTATGTTTGGGAAATGGTGTTAAATAATGATATGTTAATCATGAATCAGAAATCCTTGAACTAATTCATTGGTGCAATGTATGTGTTCTTATCACCTTACATGGGATTGATTTTCTTGGAAACCACTAAAATGATAGAGATATATGCAAATAAACCTAAATGTATATAATTAATTTCACTAAAATTTATTGAAATTTTTGTTTAAATGTATATAATATATATTAAAATTTGTTTTGTATAATATATTTCACAAAATACTGTAAAATTTATTAGTTTAGAAAAGTTATTTAATGTAAATTTAGTTCATTTTTAGAACATAGGTGAGAAACTATGTTTAAACCAACTAATAATAAACCTAAATATTTTGTTTAATTATTTCTTAGCGAATAATATATGTGTTTTATATTGAATCATTAGTTAATTAATTACTTATTACATTCTGTAAATTTTATTACCTCTTTACAAAGACAGTTAGTTAAAAATTTAATGGTCATAATGTATAAACAATTATCATGAAGAAACATTATGTATCAAAACTACATAATATAAAATAATTATCATATATCCTAATTGAAATAAATGAGTTTTAAACATGGAATCATTTTAATACTAGGTCAAAAATGATGTCTTTCTCAATGAAATATATTACATCATAAAAATATCTTGTATGATGTTATTGATCTAGTATAACCCAATAACCACACATGATAATATTTCACACTAAATACTATACTAAAACACCAACATTGAAAATTTAGGTAATCTTAATAATAAATCATTTTCATTTCCTATTAATGTTCATTAATATAATTTATATATTTATATATAATATAACTATTATAAATAATTTTTCTTTCAAAATATAAAATTATTTTTATTAGAAATAATATTTTCAAGCAACTATATTGTTTTATTGAAAATTATAGTCTTATAAAATTATAAAAAAAATCCTTAATTTTGGATTCATCATATCAGAATTTGATAATTATGAATTTTAGTTATCTCTGTTAATATATTTCATTGATTTCATTAGTTTCAATAATTTTTTTTACAAAAATAGAAATTCTATTCAATAAATTAAGAATAAATTTTTTTGTTTTGGATGAAGATTAATATGATTTAAACATAAATATGTTATTAGTAACCCAACTAATTCATCTATATTCTATATTATTTTTTATTTTTTAATAAAATAATATTTATCAACAAAATTGAAATTTTTCATAAAACTAGTTTTATGTTCATGATGCATAAATAATTTGAAATTAATTTCCACCTATTAAAATAATTTAATGTATAATATATTATTTCTATCATTGATTTCAAATGATCCAAAATGTTAATTTGTTAATGGTAATAAATTATCACCCTTATAATGAATAAAATTCTTAAAACGTGTCATAAATATATTAAAATCCATCAAATACCTATAATACACTGGTATATATTATATGAAAAATAAATTACCACCCAAAAAAATTCATTTCCTTTAAATTTCAAAATTTTCATAAAAAATATATTGGGAAATATATTTATTATATATTAAATAAATAATGTATTTACAAGATTTCCACTCTCCTCACTTATAAATGGGAACCATATCCAATAAATACATCACACATTTGGAGCCACACTGATTAAAAATTATATATAATAAATATTTCCCAAAAATTCCCCCCATTATTTTGAGGTCATGGAATTCTCAAGAGACAATTCCAATATGGAATATGATGTAATAGAAATGGAGACATACAAGGATGATTCATATATCCTAACTGACATATTTCCTGTATATTTACAATTCTATAACAATAAAATCTCATATAAAATCTATAACGTGATTGAATATGTATCTTCAATCTAATTAAATGTTATTATTTTTATAGAACATAATTTTTCATTCGTGTTTCCATCATATGGGAAATGAAACCAATGCTCATATGAACATGTCGATAAACTACCCGCACAATGCGAAGCATTTAATTTTCAACTACCACCACTTAGAGATTGTTATAATGATGTGAATAATGAATATATAAAATTTTAATGAAATTATTAGGTCATTGGGAAGTTAATATATTACTTACTTTCTTGAAATTTATTTGTGTTGAATATTATTAGCACCTCACCTGTATTGGTTTGGAATACCACCTCCATGAACCGATGTGATTTCATATTCATTTCCCCCACAAATGGATGATCATAAACATTTAATGAATGAATATATAAACTTGTATTACATAATTATAATTTTCTAAAATTAATTTATTACAAAAAAGATTCATTTTACTTCTAATAAAAACATAGAAACATTGCTTCTATGAACATGAATTCATCTTCATCCATGATTTGATGTATTTAATTTTCCATGGAATCATTCCATGAATGTGTATGGGAGTGTTTTAATAGTATATAACTAAATTGATTTTAGTAATAAGTGTTTTTATATGATGTGATTATGATACCACAATAATTATTCAACCTTTCAAATTTAGTTAGCACTTATAAATTGATTATCGTTAAAACATCAAACATGAACTTAGCCATTTTTTTAAAAAAAATAAGTTATGGAATCAAAAGAAATAAATAAAAAAATTTATTATAATGATCATGAAAATTTTTATTAATTAATGACAAAACTAATATTATTTTTTACACTGGACGGTTATTATATTAATGAGATAATTTTGGACTCAATGTTAAGGTTATTTTAAAAGAAATTATATTTGAAAATATTATTTCAAACTCATATTAATAGATGACAAGGTTATTTTAAAATTTTAATGGTTTTTATTATTTATAATTATATTTATTATAAAGAAGATTTTAGAATAATATTACATTATTTTGGAATGAATAATTTTGTAAATATTCAAATATATCTCTATAGATTTTTTTTGTATTTCTATAGAAGGCCAAAAAATATCCTTTTAACATATATAGTATAACATTCCATTCATAACCATAATGTCACTATAAATTCAAAATAAAAGTATAAATGTTAATATATATTTCCATTAATATTCTACTCCCTATATTCTAGGAATTTAAAGATTTATATTCATTCTAAAAAAACTAAAATTTTAACTCTTTTTTATTATATTATTGAATGTGTTTTATTTTATAGACTAGAAATTATTTTAAAAAATGTTTTATATTAAATGATAAATGTGTAGGATCCTAGATTTTATGATATGGTATATATCTGTTACATTTTAGTATAAGGAACCTATTTTTTCATGTGTATGTAATTAATGTTTTAATGATAGTTATGGGATTGAATGGGGTTGTTGAGAGATTAATGATTCTGTTATTGGTTATGAATCATGAGGTGAATATATGGAAATTATTTAGTAGAGATAATGAATATTTGGTATGGGGCAAGGTAATAGAAGGTGGATGGTTGATCTATCCAAACATAGGAGGATACACGACCATTCGGGTTAGTGTAGTAAACATATTTTGGGTTCATGGGTTGCAATTGATTTTAAAAAACTATGTGCCCGGCCTTGTTGGGCTATCCACCAATGGTAGTTACATAGAATAGTTTGTTCACAAAGTATGTAGACATTATGTCCAAATACCAATACCTATAAAAACATATGACATTACCATTTTATTCTGCCATTATTATTATTTACTCCATATTTTTCATTCCCCTCCATATATGGATGCTTATCTCCCTCAGGGAGATCTTCCATTCCCATAAAGGCTAGGCATTGATCCTACTCCCTGATTCGAAATCTGGTTGTTTCACAATTTATCTCATTGGATAGGTAAGATGGAGACCTATGATCCCAATTCATCAATTACTAATTTATTTTCATGCATGGAATTATAAATATAGGATATCTAGAATTATCTATTTTCTATTATTTTTTCCATTGTATTTTAAAATTCATACCCATTTTAAATTATGATAATGGATGAGGATTGTACTATCCATATATGGTAGGTGGTCAATACCTCTTCCCTTAATGTATTTATGTATTATACCTCTCTCTATAGTGTGGTATGCCAGTCCCAAAGTGTGTTCCTTCAAAAATTAGTAATTAATTTTATTAAATAGATTAAAAGCATGTTTAGATGATCAATTTCTCCCTTTAAAAGGTTGTTGGTATTCAAAATCATACTCAAATAATCCATAAGGTGATTTTTTCAAAACATTACCATCATGAAACTACTTTGGGTAGGATTAGCATTAAAAAATCAGTGGATGGTATTTGGGAATTAATTGGGATTGTTAATGTTTAAATACATTTTATATATCATAGTAACATATAATTTGAAGGTGAGATGAAATGATTTAATAGAAAATAGTACATGAGATTTATAACTTCTTGAATTATGGTTTTAATGAAAAACAATTTGGGTTGAATGGACACCAACATGGCCACTCCTTATATCACCAATGAATTAATTGGACGTAGATTACTATTTGATGAATATAAATGTAAAAAATCCATTGATACTAACATAGACCTTATATGATTCTCCCGAATGTGAATTGATTAATTAAATGAATGTGAAAATTATAACTAAAAGACGCAATGTATGCTAATATGAACCCTTGATCTCTTATATAAATATTTGGTTGATAAATATTTCGTTATTCCCATTAAAATGGTGTTTGGTTTAAATAACTATTTTATAAAGGATTCGATATATTATAACCTTGGATATATCATTCCTGGACCCCCATGTAAAATCTCTTTAGGCTCAACCAAATTTTATCATGAGTGTCTTATAGAATTGATCCTTGGACTGATAGGGTATTCCCTACACAATGGACCTAGGTCCTTCACCATTTTGACTAACATATTATTATTTTTTCTATGTTTTATATCCATATAGTTTACTAGGATTCCATATTTAATGATCCCAGGTAATGTACCTCATAATAATGTTATCATATAAAATTAAACTTTTATGTATAAAAATATTTACATTTTATATATTTTTCAATCATTTCTAAAAGAAATTATATAGTAGTTAATTAAATATTTTTGAGTATCACAAACATTATTTATAGATTTATTCCTCTTATGAATGAACACTATAAGAGACTGTATAAAAATAATTTATTTTCTATATACATTGATAGTGATGGCTTACTAAGAATATTTCATACAATGCTTGGGTCACAAATTAGAACCTGGACAAATCACATGATTGTTGATATGGATATGAAAAAGTGGCCATATATGGGAAACTAATTTATTTCCATGGAATGAGTACATGAGAAGAGGACCACACATATGATCCCGATGGTATTCTATTTTTATGGGTCTTTTTCGCCATATTAATATCATGTTTTATATTTGGGATTCCCTATTTCCTGATTAATTTTCATTTTTGTATATTTCCATGGAATGATCATCAATTTCTTGATTTGTGAATGGTTATGATTATTCCATTTCAAAATACAAAATTCTTAATATAATTTAATTCTATTATTTTCCAATTCTGTACTATTAAATCTGGATATGCTATTTAACACATTAATATTCAACAGTTATTCACTATGATTATGATGGAATGGACTTCCCACCATTCTATCAATGTTTTTATTACTGCCAACAGGCTGCCACTGGTGTATTGGGAGGTACTATATATGCCAGATGGCTATCAAGTTTGGTTAATGATAGGTGAATCATTGTTAATATAGAAGTTGTTGTAGTATATTTTTAATTCATTTTTATTACATTTCAGAATGATATGAAATGTACTTTTCAAGTGTTATAAATTGGTAATGATATTGTTCCTTAGAGTAGTAAATCATGAATATAAAAATAAAAATAACCAAGTATGGGAATTGTTGGTCTGGATTGCGACTATTGAATTTTTTGACATCACTTTTGAGAGACACACATGTAATATTGTATTTATTATTTTAATTATGAATTTTAACATTTGTACCTATATGTCATGGATGTGTTGTTTCATTTATCATTAAAGGAAAATTAGGATTCATTTTCCATGTATATTCAATGAAACATCAACTTCACTATATTCAATATCAGTAGCCTGTTGTGGTGACATTATTGTAAAAACTATTATCTATATAATGTTTTGACATGATAAATTAGATATAAAATTGGTCAATTATAGCTTATGGATCAATCTGAATAGTGTTTTGAAGTATATCTAGATGATAAAAACTACAATTTTCCAATTATGTGTCATTTCAGTAATTAAAATACTTGTTTCATGGTCTTAAACATTAATATATACAATTAATTAAATTTTAATTTCAATTTAATGTGAGTTTTTGGAACTATAAATTTTTAATCCAGATCTATATAACTTAGACATTTCATTCAATTCTTCATATTTACATGATGTGGCATTTTAACATTTAATGGTTTTTATTTTATAACATGTGAATAGTAACTCATATAACTGGACCATTATATATAAATATATATATATATATATATATATATATATATATTAATCATTAAATATATTAAATCTAACTATTAGATGAGTGGTATTCTATAAAATTTGGTTTCTAATTGTAGTAAAAATATTGTTTTACTCAATAACATTCAATTGATCGAAACAATTACAACACAATTACTGAAAACTATGATACTCAAGCATGAGTTAAACTCTATACATTACAAGAGGCCTCACATTTTGATAAAGTAGTGAAATTTAAGGCAAATTCTCTAGCGAACGATGCTGATTTTGTGACTGGGCTGTTTCTTATGGGTTACACGTAGTAAGTCAAACTGTGCTCCCAGAATATTCAAGGTGGTTCTTTGGGGGTTTCATGCCTCAGGGTTCGATAATTATTTGGCCAACAGTGGGTAAATATCATTCTACCCTTTAAATATATACAAGATTAATCATTTCCCATGAATTTTTTAATCCTCATATATCATTCCCCCAACATTTCCCTCATACAGAGAGGGCATCCCCCTCATGTGAGAGATGCGACTCTAGATTAGCTAGTATTTCTTATTTATCTACCCGTCAATATATATTTTAATCACCACTGGGGGTGTTGGATCTATAACTATAATCTCTTTAATCATATTATTTATGTTACTCATTTATCATCCCACCACCTATGTAATTTTTGGGAATAATCATACACCCAATTTTAAGGGCATGGGATTGATATTTTGATTTCTCTCATACTATATGGTTTCCAGGGATGGAACTATATGTGGATAGTGATATGATCAGAGTAATATATTCATGTTTCATTCAATAATGTCTCATATCATTTATATGATGTTTCATTATGTCACTAGGTGCAATTAATGGATGATTTCTCAAATATTAATTCAAAATTAAATATCTGTTCTTATATGATAAATATACACCTTTTTATTTCAGAATCAACACATTGGATAATAAATTTGATGTGATCCAACCCATAATGTGTGACCTTTAATAATTCCTTAAATTCTATATACCATAAATTTCTAAATCCCCTTTTAGGTGGTGTTTTCATTTATAAAAAAAACATTAGAATGTAAAATTGAAAATTGGGGAATGTTTGGAAATGAGTAAGAAAACAATTATTTTTTCAATATTGTAATTTCAAGAATTAATTTTTATGGAAAACATTCCTAATTTATCATAAATTAAATTCCTTGAAAATATTTATAAATAATAATAGATTAGGTAATACACATATCCAGTCCAAGGGTGAAAAAATGGTCTTAATTTAAGGACTCCTTAAAGATGACCATCATACATTTTGAATGAGGCTTTTTATGCAATGTAAATATGAATGTAAAAATACATGGACCCTTATGGAATGCCTTATAATTTCCAACCAATAATACTACACACCATTCTATGAGATATATCACTTCCTTAGGAGACACATCATAAATGGGTATGCTGGAATGACGGATATAACCTATCGTGAGTGACACATGGTACCCTATTTGAGATACCTTCAATAGTCTCATGAGGTATTAATTACACCAATATAAGTGTAAAACATGGGATTCCTATTTATTATCAACTTGGACTATATTTTCAGTGAAGTGTATCTATGTAGTTCCAATATAGTTAATTTTTATTTCTTTTTTCAATCACATGGTATAGGTAAAAAATTCATTTTATAAATTATCAGGATTTACCTTATAATAAATTTTGGGAATTGAAACGTGATACTTTAGGGAGTCATTCTCCAATCCCTATCACATGATTCGGTAAATTACAGTCTTGATTATTGTCTAATGATGATCTATTTATAACACCCATATAATATATATTTTGGTTTAGTTATTTTTAGGGACATCTGACGTAGGACGAAGATAATAGTATCTATTAGGACTCCATGAAGAACCAAGACCATGATATTTTATATATTTATTGATTAAAATTTTTTATGTACTGATGCAATGTATTTTTATATGTAAACACTATATTTTTATTGACATATTATATGGT
The DNA here is from genome assembly GCA_963277665.1 of Viscum album. Lineage (NCBI taxonomy): Eukaryota > Viridiplantae > Streptophyta > Magnoliopsida > Santalales > Viscaceae > Viscum > Viscum album. Next base: position 506,238,488 of record OY728121.1, read on the forward strand.
TTAATAATTATTATATCCAACACCCTACTTAGGTTTCCATTATGTCCATAAAATTAATTCATGATTGCATGTGTAGATAAAGGGAGCATTTTTTCTTACAAATCATGGTTTAGAGTACTAGGTTAGAGTATGGGGTATATGAGAGAGTATATTATTTGGATTCTAGTAGTGGATGACTTTAGCCTTTTTTATTTATGTATAAATTTTGGTATATACATGGACCCATGTTTCTGGTGTACCACATTTTTATAGAGACATGAAATGATCAGAATCATTTATGTCATGTTATTATTCATCTTCTTCTTGTTTATTATATTGGATGACTTATTATTCTATTGTTGGTCATATATTTCTACTTCCACATATTGATATGTATTATATACCAATGTTCCCCACTCAGATGCATGCGAAAATAGTCTCCCCATGGATAATCCCTATTTCATAAATTCTAGTGATAAACCCCTAGAATATAGGGGGGATGATGTTTGATAATTATTTCAACTGTTTTGGGAATCACTCAGTGGATTCCATAGTGGTACATTATACAGTGGTATGTGAGGAAATTTTTTACTTTTGTAATTACAATTTTTATTTTATAAATGATTCAACGATGGATCGTAGTGTAAAAATGATAATGATCCATTGAGTACAAAACCCTTGTAAAAGAGACCACAAAATTAACTATGAAGATTTATGGTTATTCTAGTTTTTTCCTATTAAGTTTCATTTTCTAACTTTGGGTGATACACATGTCGTGTTACATAATTACACTTACATATAATATTATTATGGGTTCCATTTATATGGCCTCTTTGTTGATGGAGTATTTATTTGATTCTTCATATTAGGTACCTAAGGATTCACATAAGATCTATTATTCCATGGATCATTTTTTTAATGTGTTAATTTCCTATTTTATTGGGATTATTGTGGGTTCTTAGTTTAATAAATTATTATATTTGATATCATTTTTTATAGGGGTAACATAATTAGATTAATTAATATTATTATATTAATATACATAGTGATTTATCACATATATTGATGATGTCACCCTAATTGACCAATTATTCCATAGTTGAGCCATGAACCATGGGTTCAATGGGATGAAATATTAGATTATTTGATTGATGAATTACAATATTAATTTATGCAAAAAATAATTATATAAAATGGGAATTTTATTTCATTCAATCAAATCAATGTACATGAAATTTTACATATTGATACCAGATGTAATGGTCATATTGTTATTAGCTGACAGACCAATTAAAATTAAAATTTAGTATGATTCTTTATAAATTTTGAAGGGTGTCCAATTAATCTAGAATCAGATATCAAATTTAAAAAGAAGAAAAAAATTCTATAAATTTATGTTTTAAAATGAAATGGTTACATCTAAATAGGGATACTAAATCCATGGTAATGAGAGGTTTCCATTATACCAAGAAATTAATATTCCATATACCATAACATCTACTATGTTTCATGAGACCCAAAACCCAACACAATCTTAGTAGTTAGTACTAGGAAGTGTGTCCTTAGTCTTCTGTGATATTTCCTATCACATATACATTGCATCATGAGCACGAAAAGGGGTCTAACACATTTAGAATAATGACATGTACATATCCTTTTATATTTTTTTAAATTCCAATATACTATTAAATTATTTATAGGGATAGAATTTAGTTATTATATAGTTGTGAAACAATGAAATTTTCATGTTTTATGCTAGGAGGTTGAAAATATACAATCCAAAGGTGGTGGGTCCCGAGCCACCACTATATCTTCCTGTAGTTCCACCATACAATCCCCATGTTGATCATTCACTATGAGATGATTTAGAATTTCTTGAAAAAATATATCTATTCATAAAGTGTTTGTCTGGATATCAAATCCATACTTCAACTATGGAAGAGTTGATGCAATAATTCCATCTGTATAATCATCCAACCATTTTAAGGGATGAGATTCCTTAGTCTGCTGACTCTTTTATAGAGGCCACGATTTCAATATTTGAGAATATAGATATTACACTATAGAGGAGTGCCATCATCACCACATATATATGGTTTGTGACTTTTCCAATGATTCATTGAATTCCATGTCATAGGCATATCGTTATCAGGTTATGGTCTCAGAATAATTCCATATAACCATCTATAGATACATCTCCCCATAGTCATTGTGAGGTGACTAATTAAAAGAGTCTACGAACCTACAATATGGGGCCTAGTAGATAATGGTATACTCAACATATTTCACTGAGCATCAATATTTTAATAAAAAATTATATGAAACTTTCAGATGATTTTGAGGAGATTTGAGGATGTCAATATATACACCATCCAATCACTATTGTAAATTTTATATCTGAACACTATTTCAGTGATAGTGACTCATTCCCTCATCATATAGCATAACCCAAGGGAAGATGCAATGCGATCAAGAAAGGTTCAACATCAATGATGTTGGTTGGTTTTTCTAGTTTAAGGAAATATCATTTTTTTCTTTTACATAGGGGGAAACACTATAGGTATTAGATGAACCGACAACTATGTTATATTAACATAGTGTGGAAGGCATGAATATATAAATTTATAGTGTACATTGTACACAATCGAGTAAAAAGATTACTTTAAAATGGGCCATCTTTATCACTTTTACAAATAATTCCTTTATATACATTGTGTGATAAGATATTTACTAAAATTATATATAGGTATGTAATCAGAATATTCATGGTAGGCCGAGAGTTGTCCTACTACTGAATGATCATGTTGTTGAGGTGTTAATGGAAATGGAAGTTAGACCTTAACGTCTTATCAACAACATAGTGTACCCATCATGTTTCATACAGTTGCATCTCATGGAAAAATTTAAAGCCATATCATCATAGTACATCCTACTCTCACAAAGAAGAGTCTTGTTCCTTCTATAGTAAGAGGTACTATTGGTGAGGACTCTACTTTTCGTCCTACCTTACATGATATTTTGGAATCTCAATATATTAATTTTTTTAAAAAAATATTATGGAAGGTATGGGCCTAGTGATTGATTAATTATGTGGTATTAAGATTCTAGACAAACTTTTATGGGTCTAATCAGAGAATATACACAAATGTAAAGAGTTCCCCATTGATATAATTGAGTTCAAATTCAGGTCAAATTTAATTTTTTATATATGATAGGTTTCAACATCATTATAGACATGGATTAGAAGGTCCCTTATTGTTCCCATGTATATTTCTATCACAATAGGGTGTTGTTTCCGTCACCTGATGGAAGTACATGGGTACATAAGGGTGAATGGGATATCTAGGAATGTCAAGTTGTCCTCACAATCATGGATGGGGAAGTGTGATAGCCATGATGGCATGTATCTTTATAAAAATCATGTAGTTCAACTCGAGTAATCCCCACATATGATTAGAAATGTCTTCTCTAATTATTAATCAAGACAACCTCCTAGGAGAGTTGTGGAGTTAACCGTAGAGCTAGTTCGAGGTACTACACCAGTTTCAATTCCTACATATTGGATGTAACATAATGAGATCGTGGAATGAATGTATCCATTCAAATACATAGAGATAATTTTTTTTATAAATCCCAGTACCTTACTATGGTGTTAACTTGTCCTTTTCACTTTTAATGTGGATATTACCCTTTATTTTTTCATATTTTATTGATGGTTTAACTAGATAATGATTCAGAATAAGTGTCCACTACCTTGTATAGAAAACCAAATCAACTAGCACCGAGGAGAATCTATTTTATAAATGATTGATTTATGGTTAGGATACAATTAATTTCTATTAGACTACCATACATATAGTTTTCAACAATCTATAAAATATATGTCTGAAAAATTTACTCTCTATGTTTTTCCGGTATTATCATTTCACCTAACACATTGAGATATTTATAAATTTGCTTTTATAACCATAGTTAGAATCATTTTTGTTAATATTCATAAAATAAATATCTGTATATTCATTATCACTATATGTCCATTCCAACTATCTTGAGATAATGAAAACACATTGAGACACCACCATCTATTTTATAATAAAAAAATTAAACTTTTGGATCTATAGTGTTCACTTGATGAGTTTATCATTTCATAGGAAAACATATCTATTGTCCCAGGGATGGTGAGAACTATGGTATCCTTAGAGTATTAACAGAATGTATTGGTTATACATAGCTTTATATGGATGAATAGATAATATAAGTCATTCATGTCGGAATTATCATGCCAAGAAAAACCTCAAATGGGCGTGACAAAGATGTCCATGAAATTATTATCGTCATTATATGATGATATATACATTCAATAGTTTCAGGGGACATAAGACTCAATATCGATCTTGGTTTTTTCAAATCCAGTCATGATCTATTCTGTTTTACAATGATTGTCCTGGAATTTGGGTTGTTGCATTTATGTTGTCGGGATATTAGGTTATATCATACAGTTCAACCTAGATGAGACTTGATGATTTATTTTACCCTACACATGACCCTGATCTAGAATTCATAGATCATTATTTATATTACTGGAGACATTATGTATAAGGTGATTAGTTCTTAATTTGTATTGATCACAATGGTAATAAATATGTCTTCCCACCCCATGACAGAAATTTTATTCAATGTTGGTAGGTAGAATACATTAATTCAATAGTATTTTAGATTTCATATACATTGGGATGATGTAATGTAGTAGATGATTCCCAATGATGGAAGAGTCAGACAGTAGCCATCTAGGTTACTAGATGTGAGTGGATGTTGATGTCCCTACATTCCATGATACAGTAAGAGGTTCAAAATTTTCATGGGAAATTAGTTTAGCATATTTCACAATGGCATCCAACCTCCTAATGTTATTATGGATAAGGCATCTCTATGATCCCTGTGGATTAGTCATAAGTGATACAGTCTCAGTTTAGGTCACACCTTTATGTAGATCTGTTGAGGAGAATTAGTTTATTCTTTTTCGTTGATGTATCTATGTTCCTTTATAAATACATGAAAATTTGACTAGGGTATCATATTCATCAATATGGATAGTTCACAATGAGATTACCATGATCTAATGAGATAAAATTAATTATTATAGGTGGCATTGTTGGACGAGAAATATTTTGATTTTCATTAATAGGACGTTCATCTGTATGTAGGTGAGGGAAGAGATCTAAAAATATTATGTAATTTTTAATGATCTATCCATTAATAAGTGGAAATATAATAATGAAAATATGGATTTCATGATGAATATATATATCCCCAAAAGATAGTGATGTTGTACTGGTGGCATTGAAAGGTTGACCAAGGTATCACCCTTCATACCTATTTGATAGATGTTCACAGATGATAAGGTAGAGAGGATTTAAATTTTGATGATTTTATAACTTCATGGTGTTCCCAATTCCACAGAATTGGAATGAGACTACTAGTTTACATCATGGTGTATAAGGGGATATAAAAGGAACTGAGTTCACTAGTTCTCTTGATTATAGTTTTACAACCTAGAAATGACTAGATGTATAAATGAAATATACAACTGTTAAATGATATGAAATGGGAAATAATACATGTATTCATAGGTTATTAGAAGAATAAAATTACACTTGTTTTGTTTTCCTGTAATAACTGCTTTCAAGAAATAATATAGATGGGTTAGTATGAGTCCTTTTAGGGTAGGCTATGCAGTTCACCCCCACTATAGTTAGAGGACGATGAGGAAGCACTACAGGGCCCTCTTCTATTTTGGGAGACATTAGAGGAAGCGTACATGATTTAGAAATGTGTGGATGCACCTCAGCCGGATATGTTGTCACACCCAAATCATTACCATCTACCTCTATAGATAGAGGAATAACATTGGTTATATCTCTATGCTTTATCATTATTGGGTCATTGATGGATTCATAAATTTGGAAAGTTTGTTCCTCATTATTTTATGAATTTTGAGATTATAGAGACTGTCATGCCAGTATACTATCAATTTTTGTATATTCAAAGGAACCATAACAAGAAAGACATATTCCATGTATTACACCATCTTTTGTATCATTATTACTCATATAATTCATTTTAGCATGATGATATTTATCTTGTGGACGATTTATCTTTTTAATAGCATCGAATACTTATTGTTGATCAGATCATGAAGGAAATATGAGAGTGGCCATTTTTCTATAGTTTTTATTCTATGGAATTGTGAACTTATACAAGATGATACCTTGGAGATAAATGTTTATGTATATATATTGTGGAAAAAAATATTTATCTGATCATTCATAACCACTCGAAGAAAAAAATATCAGTGATGATTTGTTTTAAGCAGAGGATCATGTGAAAACTATATTTTTCTCAAAAGGTATATTTCAGTAATGTTACATTTCAAAACTTATCATTTAATGGTATAAATGTACCTTAATGGATATTGAGTGTTTTGGGACAGTTTGGTTCTCCCTCAGTGTTATGATCATTTTATTGTACATATGCATATTGATCTATCCATTTAACTCACAGTTAGGGCTCTCTATGTGACTCTGTCATTCAAGGAAATTGATCCATTGAAGGATGCCACATGGTTTGATATAACCGTGTGAGTTGAGATTTATTCCCTTACAAGTGCATCATACCATTTTATAATGTTTTTCCATAATGGTTATGCATGGATTGTAAAATTTATCTGAATCCCATGTGAGGGAGATCTTTGGGAATTGTTATTCACATGGTTGGTACATGGTTCAGCCAAAAATGAATCCAATGTGTCTGTATACTTAATTAGGGGGTAAATTAAACATTTATCCATTCAATTTTTTTTTGAAATTTCCTCTTTTCAACCCTTTTTTATATCTATTGGATTATCCTACTCCACTATGTGAGAGTTTCTCTTCATTCTATGATAGTATTTTTTATTTTTCCGAATTTTGGTCTCCATTTTCATAGTTATTAGTTGTCTTAGATCCATATATGTTATATCTCTACTCTTATTTTTTATGTTAATAATTTATCATTCCATATGATGAACTATTTTTGTTCTAGCTCAAATGCACAATTTTTAGTTCATTAGTCTGTTCATCTAATTTATCTTATTCTACATTAATTTAAAGGCCTATACTAGATGAGAATAGTTTTATGTTACTAATTTATGAGTCCTAGTTACATTTCCTAAAGTATCATTTAATTTATATTTTTCACTATTACTCTATATGGAATTATTTTCTAGTGGACACTCAAATATTCATAGTAAATTAATTAATATTGTAGAGTTTGAATAATATAGTTGAATATAATAAAAATCATAACATTCATTGATTCCCCATACATGATCCATTCCAATGGTTTTTACATCTGTTAAATGACTAAATAAGAAAAAACATTAACTTTTAAATATAATTTTTAGGCGAGTTTCTCTCGTAATAAGTTCATTGGAATTTGAGATGAAAAATTGAGGGATTTTTTCCCATGAGTTCTGCCCCCATGATTTATTAAATTGATGAATTTATTGAATTGGATTTTTCTAGAACTAATTAACATATTGAAAATCTTATACCTTCCAAGATAGTGTGAATTTTGATAGCTAAGACATACCTAAAGTCCATGTGGAGGGAAAAAGGCTACTGATTTAATGATTCCATGTTCAATTTCATCATTTTTTCATGTGATACCTGTTATGGACTGGAAATACTTTGTGAGAGACACATGGATCCTTATGGTATTCCATGGATGTGATCATCATTAACCCGACTTAATTACCAATGAGAGATATTGATTCCCAATGGGACTCAGATTGGATGGACTCAAAGTTAATATTGGTTGACCATTCCAAATGTAATAATCATCCACATATGTCATATACATGGGATGTTCATAGTGTGTAATACTTATAAAATTCCAATAGTGATACATGGGATTCTGTTTTTTAAATTCCTCGTAATGTCATTACGGTGAATTGTATCAATAGAAATATTGGTGTGATAAATGGTATTCCATTTATGGTTAACCTTGGAATGGTTTTTTATTCCATTTATTAATTCTATGTATTCCCCTTTCATTAAATTATGAGGATGAAAATATGATGTTTTAGGGTTTAATATTCAATGTCAAATCACATTCTTGGGGTACATCGACTAATGATTCTTATCTTTTGTTGAACAATTTATACCCTTATTATATAAATATATGTTAGGATTAGATCAAATATATCCTTATCTGGCCAATATAGTATGAGTCAGTTTGGTCTGTATGAGGAACCTATACCAGTATTGTTTATTTATTTATTTTCGTACATTTATTATATACCCTAACATAGGTCATGTTTTATTCATAGACTAGATTGTTCTACAAACTCATTTTGTGGGACTGTTGAGTAAATATCAGACCATAATTAGGGAAAACCATGTTACCCTATAGAATTCTTGAGTGAAGGTGCATATAGAGGGAAACATCCAACATTTGAAAAATGATTATGTGTAATTGAGCAGTATGGTATGAGAGGTTTTATCCTATGATTTTGATTATAGTAGTGGAACCAATCATTTTTTTATTTTTGAATAGCATGTGGTATATTAATTATAAATTGTATTTGATGTAAGACCTTTTTATATATCTACATAACATGATCATAATCTTTTTTATCTAATTAATATATAACTTCCATAGATTAATTAAATTCGATGAATTATTATTATGAAGCTTATTATTATTTTTTATTCTTCTGGTTACCATTATTTTATATAACTATACAACTCAGTAATAAATGTGTGAATATTCTCCACATCAACAAACCCTAGAGGGTCAGTGCAATTCAGAAGACTATGACTTCGTGGGGGAGGGGTGTCATGTGACTAGATATCTCGGGTACCACTATGTGGCTTCTAAGGTGGGATGTTACATTTTTGGTGCCACGAATACTTTATTTTTTTCATGGGTATTCTCAACACCATATTATATGAATTCCTAGTGTAGGTGTTTTTCATGATCATCGATGATACAATAATAAACATAATGTCAAGGGTGAATCATATCTCTCAACTCGGAGTTATCTATATTGTTCTCTGATGCCATAATCTCCACAAAAACTTTCAATATGTATATTTTGGACATGAGTGTTTCATTTCAATTAACATGTGGTGTCTCATAATTGTGTGGTAGTAGAACCTTCAAAAGACTAGAAATTTATTTATTTGCGAAACCCCATGATTCTAGAAGGGGTTCCTAGTTTAAATTGTCTTAGAAGATATTATTGGAGTGATTTATCTGATATATATCATGTTTAAATCCAAATTACTACAATGATTAGGATGTACTATTATTTTTTGTGGATTGTTCAATTTAATTTATTTTGTTATATGATAGTGAAATTGATCTATCATCAAATTCATCAACTTTTACATGATGTTTTATTTTTGAGGATTTGTAGATCGCGTCCATTCTGTTACTCAGATGCCTGATGATGGAGCAGTAAAAGGTGATCTCTTTTGGATTTATATAGTCACATCCCAAAGAGAATAAATATTCCACCATTAATATATAACTCGAATCAATGGTGTTATAACAAAATCTCATTGTTTATTACATCATCAGCATCTTCATTGTGTTTTTCAAATACCGTACAAGTTCTGAATACATATATTTCTATTAGAATATGAATATAATATAATAGAGATTGGTAAAATCAGTTATAAATTATTATATTTGATCCACTTATACATTATGAAATGGGAATATGGTTGTTGATGTTATTAGTTAAAATACACTAGGAGATGCATATTGAGAGTCTGTATATGATTAGAAATGTATAGGATACTTGAAGTGATTCATATTTCTGTTGGAAATGGTACTGGTCTATGTTGTGTTTATAAAAATATATTTACATAATCACAAAAAAGAAGGTTTAAGAGTACCATTATGTAGAAAAAGAGGTTGTAGAGACCCAAAGCTTGACGTACATAGACAATACAATACTTTTGCGGAATATGTAGTACATAACAAAAACAGACACACAAGGACAGTAATAGTTTAGTGTATTTGTAAATTTGGAACGTAATCTTCTAATCGTGGTGAAATATCTTCAACATCTCCCGTAAAGATCTTCCCATTTTTGTTTCCTTATCTAAAATCTTTCTTTTAATAATGGGGGAAAATAAAACATAAAAAGGGTGAGCTCAACTGCTCAGTAAGGGTAAGGATGGATAAAATAAAAGATACCATATACATTTGAACATAAAAAACATGGTCATTAAAAATCATGAGCAACGACATAAAACATGGAAGTACATAAGGCATAGATCATAATGAAACATAAATCAGGATAACATAGCATGGGAATAAAACATGTAATTGTGGAATACATTAAGCACATGTAATGATTTCCATACTAGCCAAGGCATTGATGCCAAGACCATATTAGGGGAAAAAGTCCCTTTCTGAATCGAGTTCACTCCTCGTTATAGTCCTGTAATACTAAACTTGATTAACTTACCGTTCCAGCCATGTCTATCTCATGAGATATAATTCTTTACCCAATCCATTGTAGGGAGATATAGGTCACACCCATCTCATAATGAAATCATTCTTACTTGTGACACAAAATAAACATACATCATTCATAATAACCCAACAAATAAAATGGGTTTCATAAACATCATCCCTTCATCACATAATCCATATAAAACAAATGGATATCATTTCATCATAAGGAAAGTGAAACCATGTAAATCATAGAGAAATTATACTAGAAACATACTCATATGAAATAATGTCATCTTAGATAAAAAATAGTTTTGATAAAACACTTGAAATGAATTATTGAGGAAAATATCCTTTCTTCTTTAAAATCAATTTGTTTTCACAAAACTTCATGAAATTTTAAAAGAAAAAGATTTTGTTGAAAATATTCATGAAATCTTTTAGAGGAAACTTCATGAAAATAAGGCTTTATAAAACTGTAAAAATCCTTTCATGTCGTATAGGTTAAAAATAACAATCTCCTCGTACTTTTGTCGGAAAAGTCAAAAAGTACTTCATAAAAGAAAAAATTCCATAAATACCATGTTGTGAAAGTCAAAAATGTGTAAAAAGGACTTTATCCATATAGGAAAACATTTTTATAAAACTTGGACATGGATGATAAATATAACCCCAGTAAATACTTACGTATAAGCAATCTCAGATAGAAAACAAATGAGATTGCAACATTATCCCTTACCTTATGTCTGATAAGCTTCATATGTATCCGAACCCCCTGTATAATGATTTAAATAATGTCATTGACTTATTACAGAGTCATATTCATTGTTATGATATCATATATGGTTCACTTATTACTTTATATTACCCGTTCTTTTGTAAATTCCATGTTAAATAGTGTTTTGGGTAAAATTGTTACATTTGTCATCTGTGTTTTGACTTGTAATTATTCATATGATTACTTAGATCATGATTACATAATTCCGGAATATAAAAAATTATTTATATATAATATATAGTCAGAATATACATATATATAATAGATCCATAAATGGAAAGAAATACATCGTTCATGGAGACAGTAGGCCGTACTTACGCATGAACGCTCTTTTCGTTTCCTTATTGTGTTGAATGGAATTAAGTAGATAACATAAATATATATATATATACATACATAAATCCAGTAGCTTTATAATGACATATATTTCATTATTATTTCTTATATATAGTGTATAATCATTCTTAAATGGTTAACATGGAGAATGAATCTCATCGCGTCGTGGAGACGGTAGTCCGTACGTACGCACGAGCGATGATATCATTTCCATAATTATTGAATTGAATTGGAGTGGATGATAAAATATATCAGAATCAATATGATGTTATAATAACTATGTATATTTATTATTTACACCATTATACTCATCTATGTAAGGTGATGGTGGAAAAATATATTACACCACGGCGTGGAGACATTATTCTGTACGTACGCACGCGCGATGATTTTGATTTCCGTAGGATGGATAGAAGGTGAAATGGGGTTGTTTCATATTTATAATAACATATCAGTATATTATTGATACTGATGTTATTACATTGTAATGAAACAATTAAAGAAGAAGTTGAAGAAGAAAGAAGTTTGAAATATTCGGTAGAAGAAATTACCTCTTTTTCGATACGCCTCTTTGAAACCTCCTCTTAGTGAACTAAGATTGGTCTTTGAAGTAGACCATGACCTATAAGATGTTTATAGAGAAGTGGAGAAGATAATTTTTTAGGTTTTGGCCGAGATTGAAGGCTCCATGTAGTGTGAGGAAGAGAGGGAGGAGGTTCCCTTTTATAAGGGAGGAGAGGGGAACCTTTGGAAATCTTACTAATATTAATTTATAATAAATCTATCCCCACTTAAAAACCTCCAAAAATGACTAATATTCGAATATTAGATGATATAGGGTTGTAATCGCATCAAAAAATAAAATTTATACATGTTATGAATTCATTTTAAACATTATCAACTTGATTTATCCTTATTTAATCAATTTAATTTTATTTGTGGTAATAACATTCTAAATTTTAAATTATAACAAATAATTGCATATTTGTTTTGAATTTTCCATAATCGGATACTTTATAACATTTTAGACCATAGTAATTTAAATTTATAATTTTTATATATTTTTGTGATTTTTAAACAATTTTATAATATGTTATTTTTATAAAATAACAATAGTGTCAATTTTGATACTATTCATTTATTTGAATTTAAATAAAATATATACAAGAAGATATTTTCAAAATAAGAAATTTAATAGATTTTTAAAAGGTCATATGTATCTATAAAATTAGTGGACCACATTAAATAGTTCATATAATATTTATTTTAATATTTTTAAAACCATTTATTTGATATTTCTCTTAATAAAATAATTTCAACATTACTATTATGTCACATTTAATGATAATTATTTAATCAATAAAAATTCTAAATAAATTCATACGATATATAAAATTTTATTAGATTTCTGGAAACTACTTATATCTGAACTTTCATGATGTTTATCAGTAAACTAAAATTATTATACTTATAGGATTTAAGAAAGTGACACGTTGTCACTTTCATTGGTTTTAATGATAATTAAATTATTTCCATGGAAAAAAGTACATTAAATGATTCTAATCTGACACTTAGGTGATACGGGTCTACTTTTAGTCATCTAATAGGATTTTGTCAAGTGTTAGGGTAATTTTATAATCTTATATTTACACTTAATAACCTTATTTACCTTTAACTATAGTAAATAAAATTTACCATAGTTACTATTCATAAATTCCAAAAATAAAAAGTAGCCTATTAACATAATTTGGGCCCAATTATTCCAAATATGGAATCCATTTTTTGAATTAAATACACAAAAGTTGCAGAAATTAAATTAAAATCAATCCCGTTGTTGAAAGAAAATTGGTTTTTGTTTAAAAAATCTCAAAAGATTGAGTTGCTTTAACCTACGAATTCAAGGTAAAATCAATGCTAATGACATACATTATATTAAATGGTAAAAATATATTCTATTTATACTTTAAAACCATTTAATATTATATTTTAACCATTTAAATTATTACGATGAAAAAAGTTGTTTTTAATTAAAATATAGCATGTTTTTAGTATTCATTAAAATGTGAAAGTTATCAGAAAAATATCAAAACATTATCCAATGTAAATTTTTATATCCTAATTAAAAATAAGACGTTTATTTTGTAAAATTTAACTTATAAACATGTCAAAACTAGATTAAATGTGGGTGCGCCATCAAAAGGCGGCAAAAATGTATTTTTTGAAAAATACTTATTTTACCCGAAAAATTTATTTTGATCACATACCATGTTCTAGAAAATTTGTAAGATGAAATAATAATGTTATAACATTCAAAATTTAGTTAATACTATTCATAAAGTCTAGTTAGTAATAATATTATAACCATATATCATTGTTTAGTGAAACCTGATATTGCGTATAACACAAGCTATCAAGGAAAGTCGTGATTGCATGTAATGCAAGCCAAGTCAGGGTTGCGTGTTGTGAAAGAATCCTTCGTTGATTCGTATAATATAATCCAACAATATTTCATTTATACATTTAATATATATATATATATACACTTAATGTTGCTTAGAATGACTATTATAAAACGAACATGAAATTGTGTGTAACACAATCTATGAATAGTGTTGTGTTTACTTCAGGATAATATAGTGTTGCGTATAGCACATGATAATCTTGTTGTAGCATAAAACACATGACATCATATAAATTAAAAAGAATACTTATCATAAAATATTGGGTTGTTACATTCTACCCCCTTAAAATTAATTTCTCCCTTGAAATTCGTCGGGGTAATACATGGTTTTCTACATGAAAGTTTCTTTAATTGAAAAACACATCATAAAATGAAATACCAAAACATAACATTAAAAATAAAGTATGAAACATATTTGTTACCCAAATTATCTAATCACTGGGTTTCCACATAGGAGAACATAGGTGAAAATATGGATATGGAAGAAAAATCTAACCATCATGTTCTGATGGAGAGTGGTAGAGGAAATGGCTATGAAAAAGCCAACAATCACAAAGCCATAAATTTGTGATGATCTAAGGTACCATCTTATTAATCAGATATAAGATCACTGAGATAACATTTTTGATTTTCAATATCATTTATATAAAGTTGAAAATTTTTAATTAGAAGAAATACTTTCTTGATTTTGGTACAGTCTCACTATTCATCATGCTTTGAACAATTTTCCACTTCATCTCTTAAATAAATGTAACTGAATTTGTTATTCGTGAAGTGTTAACAGATCATCTGATAGAATGATGGGTCATTCCATCTGTTTCAAACAAAACGTTAGAAAAAGCTATCAAATATACATAAGGCCATCTAGGGTGAGGATAATCATATATGGTTCTTAAAATTGACTTAGACATCATATATAATACTTCTTAATAAAATAAATCTAGTTTCTACTAACCAAGGACTTCCTGTAGGCCAGTGGTAGGAGATCAAGGCCATTCACAGTTCGGTTTTGGGTTCGATTCCCACAGCCTTGTCCGATCCGATGGGATGTCGTCCATCGTGCAGGTTTTCCATTTTCTAAAACTACATTACTATAACATCCCATCAATAATATCCTTAAACAATAATATCGTTTGTCCAAAATAATCCATTCCAATCTTTATCTAAAATACTTCGGTCCAAGCACATAGTATAATGAAAATGATTACTTGATATGTCATCAACCAACCGTCATTTATCCCCCATTATCTTGTTGGTAACAGTCCAATCATGTGAATACCTTAATCATGTAATCTCTTGAAAAATGAATACCCATTAAAGCTTAGTGAAAACATGAGTGCTGTCAAAATTTAACTCTTTCCACATACCAAAATCCCAAAATTCTGTATACTCAAACCATGATATCACTTAGTCCTTATAACAATCATGAGCTCATGAATACTATCAAACATCTCATTTTCTCCTTATACCTTCATTATGCGCATATAATCTTCTTTCCAAAATATTTGAATCACTTTTCATGGTTACTGGTACCATAAAATTATTGAAAACCACCATAGAATAAAACAAAAAATATTCTAAAACACCATAAAAGTACCTCAACAACATTATTATTGAATACCAATACATAAACATTTCAATCCATCATCTTCAATTATTGTCCTGGAATAAGTCCTTCCTTAATTTAGAAGTAAATTTTTAGGTCAGGGCATTGAGTTGGGTATTGCCCATGTTCTCCACAAATAAGACATTGAACTCCATAACAGTCTGTCACACTATTTCCCTTTTCTCCACAAAGATAACATTTGTCCTTCCATTTGAGGAATTCCTCAAGGTTCTTATTCCCTTCCTTATAAATCTCAATCTTTTTTTCTTTATGCTCCTTAACATGTGAACATGCATAAAAGTCTACCTTCCTCTTATTTGATGAATTAGGCATACCACTAATTTTCACCTTTTTAATCATATATCACGATGACTGATTCAGCATAATAAAAATATCTTTCTCTCTAAGCATTAAGAAATTTTGTTGCTCATAGTCACCATTTTGTCCATTGGATTCAATGTTAACTGAATTACTTCCGGTTCCCTCCATTGAGTAAATTACAAAAAAAATTTATGTGAGAGGAAAAAATCATAAAAGGAAAATAACATAATCAAGGGAGTGTACCTTCGACATCTAAAATCTTAGGTTTAATTATAATATTGTTACCATAATTCTAGGACTATAACCTATATATATACTTATCCTTAGGGACATCCCTAGACCTACCTTTGAAATATCTCTAGGGATCTCACTAATGTTTTCACATCCTAGTTTCCAAAGGTTAACTAAAACTTTCCTCTGATACCAAATGTAGAGACCCGGAGCATGACGTACATAGAAATTACATTAATTTTATAGAATACTCAGTACATAAAAAAAACAGACACACAAGGACCGTAATAGTTTAATGTCTTTGGAAACATGGAACATAATCTTCTAATCATGGTGAAAGAAATTCTACATCACCCATAATGATCTTCCCATTTTTGTTTCCTTACCTAAAATATTTCTTTTAATACTGGGGGAAAATAAAACATAAAAAGAGGAGTTCAAATTCTCAGTAAGGGTACGCATGGATAAAATAAAACATACCATATACATTTGAACATAAAAAAACATGAACATTAAAAATCATGAGCAACGACATAAAACATGGAAGTACGTAAGGCATAGATCATAATGGAACATAAATCAAGATAACATAGCATGGGAATAAAACATGTAATTGTGGCATCCATTAAGCACATGTAATGATTTCCATAGAAGCCAAGGCATTGCTTCCAAGACCATCTTAGTGGAAAAAGTCCCATTTTGAATCGAGTTCACTCCTCGTTATAGTCCTGCAATACTAAACTGGATTAACTTACCGTTCCAGCTATGTCTATCTCATGAGATATATATATTTACCCAATGCATTGGAGGTAAATATTGGTCCCACCTATCTCATAATGAAATCATTCTTACTTGCGCCACAAAATAAACATACATCATTCATAATAAATCAACGAATAAAATGGGTTTCATAAACATCATCCCATCATCACATAATCCATATAAAACAAATGGATATCATTTCATCATAAGGAAAGTTAAACCATGTAAATCATAGAGACATTATACATGAAACATACAGATATGAAATAATGTCATCTTAGATGGAAAATGGTTTTGATAGAACACATGAAATGAATTCTTGAGGAAAATATATTTTCTTCTTCAAAATCAATTTCTTTTCACAAAACGTCATGTCATTTTAAAAGATAATGATTTTGTTGAAAATAGTCATGAAATCGTTTGGAGAAACCTTCATGAAAATAAGGCTTTATTAAACCGTAAAAATCCTTTCATGCCGTATACGTTAAAAATAACAATCTCCTCGTACTTTTGTCGGAAAAGTCAAAAAGTACCTCATAATAGAAAAAATTCCATTCATACCATGTTTTAAAAGTCAAAAATGGGTAAAAAGGACTTTAACCATACATGAATTTTTTTTATAAAACTTGGACATGGAAGATAAATATGACCCCAGTAAATACTTATGTATATGCAATCTTGGATAGAAAACAAATGAGATTGCAACATTATCCCTTACCTTATGTCTGATATGCTTTGTATGTATCCGAACCTCCAGTATAATGATTTAAATAATGTCATTTACTTATTATTGAATCATATTCATTGTTATGATATCATATATGGTTCACTTATGACTTTATATTACCCGTTCTTTTGTAAATTCCATGTTAAAGGGTGTTTTTGGGTAAAATTGTTTCATTTGTCATCCGTGTTTTGACTTGTAATTATTCATATGATTACATAGATCATGATTAAAAAATTACAGAATATAAAACATGATTTATATAAAATATATATTCATAATATACATATATATAATAGATCGATAAATGGAAAGAAATACACCATTCATGGAGACGGTAGGTCCTACGTACGCATGAACGCTGTTTTCGTTTCCTTATTTAGTTGAATGGAATTAAGTAGATGACATACATATATATATATATATACATAAATCCCGTAGCTTTATAATGTCATATATTTCATTATTATTTCTTATATATACTGTATAATCATTCTTAAATTTTTAACATGGAGAATGAATCTCATTGCGTCGTGGAGACGGTAGTCCGTACGTACGCACGAGCGATGATATCGTTTCCATAATTATTGAATTGAATTGGAGTGGATGATACAATATATCAGAATCAGTATGATGTTATAATAACTATGTATAGTTATTCTTTTCACCATTATACCCATCCTTTTAAGGTGTTGGTGAAAAACATATTACACCACGGCGTGGAGACGGTATTCCTTACGTACGCACGCGCGGTGATTTTGTTTTCCGTAGGATGGATAGAAGGTGAAATGGGGTTATTTCATATTTATAATAACATATCAGTATATTAGTGATACTTATGTTATTACATTATAATGAAACAACTAAAGAAGAAGAAGTGGAAGATGAAATAAGCATGAAAGAATCGGTAGAAGAAATTACCCCTTCTTCGATACGCCTCTTTGAAACCTCCTCTCAGAGAGAACTAAGATTGGTCTTTGATGTATACCAGGACCTCTAGGATGTTTCTAGGGAAGGTAAGAAGATAATTTGGCAGGGTTTGGCCGAGCATGAAGGCTCAATGTGGTGTGAGGAAGAGAGGGAGGAGGTGTCCTTTTATAAGGGAGGAGAGGGGCACCTTTGGAAATCTTAAAAATATTAATTTATAATAAATCTAACCCCAAATAAAAACCTCCAAAAATGACTCATATTCAAATATTAGACGATATAGGGTTTTAATATCATAATCCAATAAAATTTAGACATGTTAGTAATTTATTTTAAACATTATAAACTTGATTTATCCTTATTTAATCAATTTAATTTTATTTGTGGTAATAACATTCTAAATTTTAAATTATAAAAAATAATTACATATTTGTTGTGAATTGTCCATAATTGGATACTTTATAAAATTTTAGAACATATAAATATAAATTTATAATTTTTATATATTTTTGTGATTTTTAAACAATTTTATAATATGTTATTTTTATAAAATAACAATAGTGTCAAATTTGATACTATTCATTTATTTGAATTTAAATAAAATATAACAAAAAAAAATTAAAATATTTAATAGATTCATAAAAGGTCATATGTATCTATAAAATTAGTTGAACTTATTAAATAGTTCATATAATATTTATTTTAATATTTTTAAAACCATTTATTTGATATTTCTCTTAATAAAATAATTTCTACATCACTATTATGTCACATTTAATGATAATTATTTAATCCCTAAAAATTCGAAATAAATTCATATGATGTAGATAATTTTATTATATTTCTGGAGACTACTTATATCCGAAGTTTCATGATGTTTATCACAAAACTAAAATTATTATACTTATAAAATTAAAGAAAGTGACATGTTGTCACTTTCATTGGTTTTAATGATATTTAAATTATTTCTATGGAAAAAAGTCCATTAAATGAATCTAATTCGACCCTTAGGTGACATGAGTCTACTTTTAGTCATCCAATAGGATTTTTGAAGGTGTCAGGGTAATTTTATAATCTTATATTTACCCTTAATTACCCGATTTACATTTAACTATGGTAAATAAAATTTACCATAGTTACTATTCATAATTTCCATATATAAAAAGTAGCCTATTAACAGAATTTGGACACACTGATTCAAAATATGGAATGCATTTTTCAAAATTTAATTCACAAAAGTTGCAGAAATTAAATTAAAATCAATCCCGTTGTCGAAAGAAAACGGGTTTTTGTTTAAAACATTGCAAAAGATTGAATTTATTTAACCTACGAATTGAAGGTAAAATCAATGATAATGACATAAATTATATTAAATGGTAAAAATATATTCTATTTATACTTTAAAACCATTAAATATTATAATTTAACAATATAAATTATTACAATGAAAAAATTTGTTTTTAATTAAAATATAGCATGTTTTTACTATTCATTAAAATATGAAAGTTATCAGAAAAATATCAAAACTATATCCAATGTTATTTTTATATCCTGATTGAAAAGAAGAAGTTTATTTTGTAAAATTGAACTTATAAACATGTCAAAAACTATATTTAATGTGGGTGCGCCATCAAAAGGCGGCAAAAATGCATTTTTTGAAAAATACTAATTTTACCCGAAAAATTTATTTTGTTCACATACCATGTTCTAGAAAATGTGAAAGATGAAATAATAATGTTATAACATTAAAAATTTTAGTTAATACTATTCATAAAGGCTGGTTCGTAATAATATTATAACCATATATCATTGTTTAGTGATACCTGATATTGCATACAACACACGCTATCGAGGAAAGTCGTGATTGCGGGTAATGCAAGACAAGTCAGGGTTGCTTGTTGTGAAAGAATCCTCCGTTGTTTCATATAACAGAATCCAACCATATTTCATTTATACATTGAATATATATATATATATACACTCAATGTTGCGTAGAATGACTATTATAAAATGAACTTGAAATTGTGTGTAACACAATCTAAGAATAGTGTTGTGTATTCTTCAAGCTAACACAGTGTGGCGTATATCACAAGATAATCTTGTTGTAGCATAAAAAAAATGATATCAAATAAATTAAAAAGAATACTTATCATAAAATATCGGGTTGTTACAGAGGTAGGGGTGATGCATGACTATGCTATCCCAGGACATTCTCTAGAGCAATGGTCATAGGATGGACAAAAAATTTATGTTGTTTATGGAGCGGTCATATCATTAACAGGAATGTCATGATGGAGTCCTACATGAGTTACATATATCATATTTATATTTAAATCATAGAAAGGGAAATATGTATAGTGGTTTGGGGATACCATTTTGGTGTCCTAGGATTAAATGGGATTTTGAAGAGTATGTGGATTAGTGTGTTGTTTTCCATTAGGTAAAGGATAAGATTCATATTCCTACATGGTTTTTAAAACTGAGGGATATTACCATAAAAAAAATGAATGAAATATCAATGGAATTAATCATAGGGTCACTCTAAGATTAGGGTACTTATGTGGATATATTGGTAATCATGGATCAATTCATAAAATTTCATCACATTGTAGGAATCATGGATTTTAGAACACTTGATCTTTTAGAAAGATGAAATATGGTTGCAGGGGTGCTATGGAATGGCTTTTAGAGGTCCATTTTATTGAATATGGAGGCACATTTTTTTCTTTTGCTTGGAGGTGATTATTTTAATGACTTGAAATTTTATAAATAAATATATTTTTAAAAAATTTAAATTCCATCGTAATAACTATGGTTATAGAAAATATAAAATTCCATGGTATTATTATATCTTATTGGATTTAAAATATTTTTATGTGTCTTATGAATTTATAATATAAATCATGAGAAATTTTTATATGATAAGTATCAATATAGTGTTTTAATGATTCTAATTGACATAAACAAAGGATGTGGTCACCTCAACTAGTAAGATCATCTCCAATAGAGCCCATTTTTCAGATATTCAAAAGGAGATATAATCATTAGGTTTTCTCTTATCCACCTTAAAACTAATATAACACAACTTAATAACTAGAGAAAAAATTTATTACAGGATTTCAATCTAATTGAGATCACAAACAAGACCGTGTATTCCAAACTAACATAGTAAAGTCTCACTATTTGGAACCTTACCCTTAGGGTGTTTTCTGGTCCAATAATGTGAAATCCAACCAAACCCTAAAAATTATAATATTTTTATTTAATTTAATAATGAATAAATTTTCATTTCATATTTTTTAATTAATAAATTAATTTTATTTTTTTAAAATATAACAGAAATTTTATTTTTAGTTAATATTAAAATTAAAAATGGTAATTAATTTCGATAAATTAATTTAATTTAAATAAATAAAATTTTTGATAAATAATTTTTGTTAAATAATTTTTATTGAATATAAAATATTATATAATTTTTATATAATTTAATTTAATTTTTATAAGTGAATGAATATTGTTATTATCAAAAAAATCATTGTTTATCAATGAATATAGACTATTAATTTAAATGGTAATAATTAAAATATTTAGAATATTATTTGGATAAAATATATAATATTTTTAGAACCATAACATCAAATTAATCCAACAGTAATGTTTTCATTATACTCATAGAAAATCAATTTTTTTGTGTAAAACATAAATACAGTATAAATATACAGTTTTCATTATTGAAACAAAATGACACAAAAAATATATAATAAATACTCTAAATGCAATTCACATCCAAATATATGTTTTACATTTAAAATATTTTTTTTTGTTTTGTAAATTCATTTAAAAAATTATTTATGAATATGTTAAAGTTTATAATATATTTTGGGGTTTCAAATAAATTTACGAGGACATGAATAACATCCACATTAATAGGGGTACTATTTTAATTATTTTATCCAATGTATTAATAAAATAATCACACAGAGAACCATTTATGATAAAACATGATAAAAATCATGGTTATGTTTGTGGTTTTGATAACATTTTTTATAGAATCCAAAACCTATGGTTGGGAAATATTATTGAATTCTAATCCATTTTCTTATATTAACACATAGATAATCTCATTAATCATAACTCAAAATATATAGATCAAGTCCTTAATAGTTTTCCCCTATCAACAATCCTTTCAACGTTCCCCCAGTATCTCATGAAGCCTGAACCAATATTTTGGAATCACACTCTCAATGTAAGGGATCCCTTATTTTTCTTCTTATTGAAGAATCGTCGTTATCTTATACATGTAATATCCAATTCCTAGTATAATAATATGTCGTCCAATATACCCCTTACTACCACTATTATGAATAAAATTCTATATACCTCTTTTAAACTCATTAGTATCTCCCATGAACATTTATGAAACCTCATAATGATGTCGAAATTTCATTATGAATTCCATTGAAAAATTATTGTATAATGAATACCCATATGAATTTTATATCAATTGCAGTCACCACAAATCACATATAATTTTCCATTGGGGAGTTATTACTATATTTCGCACTCCCCTTGATTATTTAAAAATATGTTATGATTAATGATTCCATTTCATGTGATCTATATGGAACACATATGCATTGGAATGAAATGAATGTGATGTCTGTGGCTAGAATTATATAGTGCTCCCATGTTTTTGGTCAAGTTTTTGTCTCAAGGGATTTAATTTAGGGTATTAAGGAGTGATCCTAATCCATCAGGTTACTTTTTTTACTTAACGACTTATTGGTTCTAATCATTGACCTATGATTATGAATCCATTTTAAATATTGTTGACAGATTTACAATGTTTCCTTTCTATTATAAAGTAATGTTATGCCTCATTGTTCATGTTTACAATTATATCCCCTTTTATGTCTCATTGATATGAATACTGTCTAAAATTTAATATATTTATAAATTTTATTCCATTTTAATTATCTTAAATCTCTTTTTTACGACATCTTTCAAATATATGTCCCCAACATTTCCCATTGAGTTTTATATATGGTGTAATAATATGAGCATGATATAAATGATTTCAATAATAGGAATGTATTCCCAGTATATTATTTAATTTAATTTAAATATTTCCAAAATACTCTATACATATTCATCTTACTAGTGGTATTATGTATAATCTTATTTTATGAATCACAAATTAATGTTCAGTAAGGAGATGAGTTTCCAATTTTTGTTTCAAAGGTAAGATTGGTTATTTTTTGGATTAGTGGTAAAAAAATTGATAAAATTACTTTGGTGTAATAATAAAAACTAGAAGAAAGAGTTAATTAATTTTTAAAGTATAGAGTATTTTTTTCAACGAAAAATAACCTTGTATAGATTTTACAAGTGGATATGGAATTGCCACATATTTACATAGGGGTAATGTCAGAAAACACCCCAGTTGGAATGAATCATTCGAGAACATGTTCATGAAAACATGCCATGATCCACACCAATGTTTAAAATATTAGGGATATTTCTTTCCAAATTATAAATATCATGACAACCCAATATTATTGGATACAATTTCCCATTAGTTTGAGTGTTAGAAAAAAGATTCTTGATATCATAGATTCAAGCCTAGAAATTCGTATGTATGGGAATAAACGTCATTTATTACATGTCATTTTAATGTATTGGATTCATGTATATCTATTTAGTAATTCAAAATAAAATCCATAATTTCTCACTTTATTTTATCAAATTTACTATTATATAAATAACTGAGTAAACCATCAATATGAAGGGAAATGTGATGAATTTAAAAAATAGGATCCCAAAATTGATGGGAGTCGGAATATCGAACATTGTAATGATACATTATATTTTGAATCATGTTCTAAAAGGAACCCTCAATCATTAGGAGAAACCAAATCCAGAAAAAAATTATCATGATGTAATTAAGTCCATTATGAGGAAAATTCCTCCGAACTCCAATGGATCATCTGATAACATAATCGCGAAAAAATGGATCAACTCGATTCATTATATATTCATTATCATTAAATTTTAACAAGAAGTACATGTTTATAGATTTTTATTAACATATCGAGGAAGATTTGGATCAATTGTGTAAATTGATCAAAAATACTAAGCCTGAGGGGGAGATCCGAGCATTGGTGTGGATGTAATTTTATAAAGAAATTTTTTGAATTATTTTCCTCACTCTTTTTGATGTAAAATAGAAATGGAATCATTAGCCTTAATAAAATTTTAGATGAATGATTAATTTCAATAAATGAAAACATCACAATATGTTAATGATACAACTATAGATTTTTCATTACCTCTGAATGAGAAAATTACCACATTTTGGGGGGGATAAAACCGTGTCTATAAAAAGGAATATAGATATACAACATTTATATTTATGATAATTTTTTGGATGATTCCTCAATGTATAAATTATGATGATAAATCTAAAATTTATCTTAATTATTGTAAGTTTAAGGTGGAGTTTATTTCTATCTAGAATATATAGATATCTAGAAGTCATACAGAAATTCAACATCCCACTTGTCAAATTTGTGGAATGAAGAACAATGGGAATTTCATAATTGGGATGATGAAATAAATTATATGTACAAAGGAAGGAAATTATTGTTTCATTTTATGATTAAATAAATCCACTAATAAAATGGAGGAAATAAATTTCCCATTCGACCCTCAACTCGCTGTTATTTTTTTCAACTACATGGAACACGATTACTTTATAATCCAATGCACTAAACCACTTGTTTTTACATACCACCATAAACCTTCATGGAACAACTGTTGAAATTATTCTATCACATCCACTAATATGGATCCCAAAAACAACATGGTTAAATTTATATTATTTATTCACTAAATAATATAGAATTTACTTTTTTATTTTGGCTCTATTTGTTCACCTATATCATGATTTTTTTGTATTAGTATACAAAAACCACCATAGAAAATGGAAGAGGAGATGTTAGTAGAAATAGTAAAGGTAGAAATTATTGTATCCATAGTATATAACCCCATTCCTATAAAAGGTTTCTGGATTATCTTCCCAGTGAACCTCATGATACTTACTTTTGTTTTATTAGCTTAAATTTTTATCATGGATTGTATATCCTTATATATATACAACATAAATTGTTGAGATAATGAAATCACTCTCTACATCATGATTACCCTCAAATTCTATAGAAATTCAAGGAGAATAAATAATCCTATCTATCACTAATTTCTGAATATTAGATATTATTTACCAATGATCGAGAGTATCTTGTTATAATTATTATTCTATGGGACGGATGTACCATGAATGCATTGACTTTTTTTGGGAATACAACAATGTGTTTCCTGAAAATTTTTATAGTTTCCCTCTATACTAAGAGGTTGAATTTTTGATCAAGACTATACAATGGTTGTTTCCATTATCCAAGACTCTATATAGGATGTTAGTTGTGGTACAAGAGGTGCTTAATAAAATTGATATGATACTGTGTGTAAAGGGTTCATATTCACATGTGCCTCGCCATGGGGTCCAGAGGTCCTCTACATTATGAATAAGGATAGGTCAATGTGTTTTTTAATTGATTATAATGATCACAACTAGATCATGATAAATAACAAGTGCCATCTTCAATAGATTGATAAATTGTTGAAACAAATATGTAAAGCTTGATACTTCTTCCTTGTTGATCTTTGGATGAAGTATTATCAATTACGGGTGAAGGAGGATATCATCAAAAAAATCATTTAAGGTATGAGAAATATGAATTTATATTAATTAAACTCATAATCACTAATGATCCACAAATATATGGGACATGATGAATAAAACCTATAGAGAAAATATCAACATTTTTTATGTAGTAATCATAAAAGATATTATAATATTATCCAAACAATTATGAGCACAATGATCATTTGAGTTTTGTGATACAAAACATATATAAGGGGAATATTTATAAAAAGTACATCTAATGAGTTTTTTGGTTGAAGGATGTATCTTTCATATTGAATATTGTCAATATTAATGAGATATCTGTGGATAATTCATAAATATAAGTAATTAAAAGATTAAATATAAGAATATATATGACAATAATATACAGTTTCTGCAGATATATTCAGTACATTCATCAATTGCTTAGAAATTTATTTTAATTTTCAATCAATTTAACCATTATTACTCAAGAGGGATGCATGATTTTTTGTAGTAATGAATATTAAGAGATCATCAAGGATATAAAAAAGAAAATTTTCGCTATAATTTTACACAAACTACCCAAATATGGAGACTATTTCATTTTTTCAAGTCATGCTTTGACGAATGAATTCGGATTTGTGTTAATATAGAATGATATTGTGATAGCCCATAACTTTTTAAATTTTAATTTTCACAAAATGAATGTTTCCATCCTTCTCCATTAAGAGTAGAGATAGTTTTTACTTTTATTTCATTTTCTTTTAGACATGGAATCTAATCCCGAGGAAACAAATAGATTTTTAGACTTGGAACACAATATATGTATGTGAGTAATGTTATAAAAATGAATACAATAATTACAAGATAATTGGTTTTATATTTTGATGATACATTTTGAGAATAATGTTATTCCATATAGAATATTTCTGAATATCAATCTATTTATTATTAATGGATTCTAATCTAATGGAAATAAGTATGAGCTTAAATGCTCAGTAATTTTTTTGTGTAAATGATTAAATAAAGTTTCAATGAGAATAATCATTACGACTTGGTAAATATTATAAATTACATGTAATGTAAATAATAAAATAGGATGGATTTTCATAAACTATATAGAAAGATGAATTAATTAAAATTTTAAATTTATAATAAATAAATAAGGAATAATAAATTTGGAATGTTATGAAACTAAAAAAACCTTCCATTAATCTAATAAAATAAAAATTCAATTAAAACACTAAATTTTATAGGGGTAAAATTTGATCAATCAATAAAAAGTGTAATAACTAAAATTCGAATAAAGACATTTCATAATTATTGGATGTTATGTCTCAGCCATATGAAAACCTATATCATTAAAACCATTCACATGGTGATTTATAATTATGTGTAAGTAACTGTTTAATTTGTTAAAAA
Organism: Viscum album; assembly: GCA_963277665.1. Lineage (NCBI taxonomy): Eukaryota > Viridiplantae > Streptophyta > Magnoliopsida > Santalales > Viscaceae > Viscum > Viscum album. Next base: position 506,266,267 of record OY728121.1, read on the forward strand.
TAATTTGTTATGATAACATATCAATGCATAAAGGGGAAATATAATATCCAGGCCCCACCCATTGTTTCCTATCCAAATTATTTTTCAAATCGAGTAATCTATTAAATTAATAAATAATAATCCTTATAAAAAATGTATATCGGAAGGGGAATACATATTTATCAATATTTTCTCATAATATCATATATATATATATCCAGTTATATATGTTATGTGAAAATGGTTAAATATTTAAAATATAATTATATCCATGATAATGAATTTTTATATTTATGGGTAATTTAAACATCAATAGTCACTAAGAAGGTAATATTTCAAGGGTACAATAAAGGTAAATCAATGAATTTAAATTCAATACTTTACATTTCCACATCAATAACATACTACTATAGGGATAAATAAATATTGTATCAATAAAAAATAACTTATGTTAAATAAAAAATGGTTTTTGTTATTGAGAAATGGGAATATTTTAAAAATAAATTATAAAAACATTATTGAGGAAAATATTATTTACTTTTTCTAAATAAATATTTTCAAATTAATATGAAAATGACTTTTAAAAAATAAATCATAAAAAATTGAACTTTTAAATTAGAAAATGATGAATCAAATCAATGATGGAGGTTATTTCTATACATGTCATACAAGTTATGATGATATTTCATTTTCATGGTTAAAAGGATATAAATGTTCTTAAGTAAAAAATAAATAAGAATATTCCTTTACAAGATTGAAATACAATATAAGGATAAATTATTTTAAAAATATGTCTGGAATTCATAAATCAATTTAGAAGTCTTTTTTCTAAAAATAGATTTTAATAGATAAATGGAGTCGGGTTTTAATAAAAACATATTCTAAATGGTTTTGAGTACCAATGATTCAAAAAAATGTTCTATTACATAAAAAAATTGATAAATATTTATATTATATGAAAATGAAATGGGTTCTAAAATATTTATCCAATAATTTTCTTCAATAAAAATTCATGTGTAATAAATCCCTAACCAAATGATATTGTGAAGTGAGTACTTTATAATACCATATTATTCAATTAAAAATTAATAAATGAATAGATTATGTGTTTCAACAAAAAACTACTATAAAATAATTATAAATAAATAAATATTTATTAAAAAGTGATTTCACACATAATTATTTACTACTAACGACACTGATGAATTAACGTAACCCAATGAAAAGGATTCCTATTATGTAATTCGTTATCACATGGAAGCATTAAATTCAAATCCATTTAAAATAAATAATTGAAATTACATATAAAAATACCAATAAGAATAATGTATTAATGATATTAAATTTCAATGGGGTAGTATACACACCATATGAAAGAAACATGGAGCATAATATTACAAAATTCCTCAATTAAATGAAATAAAATTATAATCCATTACAACATGGTATGATTGAATTATAATTCCTGTGAAAGAAATTAAATAAAATGAAATAATAAATACAATAAATATAAATGTATTCCATATATTAAACAAAATAGGGTCAGTATATAAACCACTCAAAGTAAATAACTAATGGAAATTGTGTTTGCCTCTCTGAATGAAATGTGATACAAGTATCCCTCACATTGTGTTTCATTTTAGGTTTATATACTTTATCTTACTGTATAATAGTTTTCATAATTTTAAAAATTTAATGTTGAACCATAATAATATTTATAATATTTTATATTTTCATTAAATTGTATATTATTACCTTTTGTGAAAAATATTCCATTATATTCACTATTTTTGGTGTTAAATCCCATTTTTTTCGAGAATGTTGTGACATGTTGTATTTTAATTCTTAAATAAATCATGATTTAATAATATAAAAAATGTAAGAAATTATTTAAATAAAATATATATTCAATTAATGCATATTTAAAAATATCCATATAGTTTGGAGATAGGAAATAATATACATTATTCATGGAGATGGTAGGTCATATGTATTCATGACCTCTCCATACATTTCCTTATTATATTTAGAATAATGTCAATAAATAGTATATATGTATATTAAAATTATACTATAATAGATTTATCATTTATATAACATATTTAATTAATATAATCCGTTATAATGTTCATGTATAGAGTGAAAGAATCAAATTTCTTTGTCGATGCGAAGGTCCACAGGTCCAAAAATGATGTTATCATACTCCCACAAAATATAAAGGTTGAATGTATAGTTATATGAAAGGTAATATAAGAATAAATATATTATAAATATAATATAAATTAAATATAATGTATAAATAAATCATGATTCAATCCTTGAATTTATGTAAATTGATGTACTAAGGACATCGGTTCATGAGCTAATAGTATAGTGTACACCCGAATGATGATAGTGTATCCCATTTTGATGGATGTGTGTAAAAGTGTAGGTATTAATATAATAATAAAAATATATTATTAAATTTAATATTACTTTTATATTATATAATCATTATATCAAAATTATTCAATTGTTGGATATTTGAATGAAACAAAAGTGATCATTAATGAATGTTACTTCTTAATCGGGTAACGCCTTTTGGTTGATAAGAAAATACATACATGGTTTAATTTCACCATAATTGGAGGATTTTATTATGAGTATAAGTATATTTTGAGATTATTTGTGAATATTTTGGTTGAGAAAAATGACTTGGGTTGTTTTAATGGGTGGGAGTGGTGAATACCTTTTCATAGTGAATGAGGAGTAGCATTTTGGTAAATTTTCGACAGAGGGAATCCCACAACAATTTGTCCATCTGCTGTGGATCCAATAATCCACAAAATTCTATAAAAGGTACGATAATCCCTAAATAATTCAATTAAATAGGTTTTAAATATGTCTATAGGTCATCGTGGCACATAAGATTAATGTTCAATCCCTTGTTAAGCATAAATTTACCTTAATCACTGTAATAATTTTTATTCACATTAACAATTAAATTATGTGAAAAATAGTTTGAAAATATTATATATTATAAACTGTTCTAATTATAAATATTAAATATATTTTTATAAATCAAACTAATTGAATTAGAAGAAAATAATTAAAATATAATCCCACAGATGGGATAATAATGTTTGTTTTAAATGTAAATATTTTAAAAAGTTGAAAATGTTTTTATACGAAATTTCAATGTGAAATTGATTCTAATGATTTATATTGGATTAATATATTTACTTTATAAGTTATTATGCTTTATAAATTAATATATATAATTTCTTCATATAAAAAATTAGATGTAAAATCAGTTATAAATTAAAAATATTAATTTTCCATGTTCATCAATAAATGAAACAACTAAAAAAATATGAAAAATACAGAATTAAATAATATTGATGTACAAATTTCATAAAATGATGTTTTTTAATAAATAATATTAATTAATGTTTCTAAAAATTAATTTAAAATATGTATTTCATTAAAAGGAGGATAAACTAATTTAATAAAAATACAATTCTCAAGATTAATAATGATTTACTCTTATCTTATTGATAAAATCTCTATGATTTATAAGAAAATTATTTCATTGAATATTGAATATATATATATTCTAAAAATAAATTTATCTTATTACTAAAATTTATTTTAATTATTAGGTTGTATCTTATTAAATTTAATAATAATATTTTCATAATATAATGTTGTTAAGAAAACCCAATCTTGCGTGAAACCCAAGATATCGAAGAAACATGTTTTTTAAACAAGATATCATAGTATTTAATTTATTTAAATCTATCAAAAGTATTAATTTTTTAATAATATTAGATATTCCATAATTTCTTGAGAGTTTATACAAAATCAAATAAAAGTTACTCTTTTAGAAATTTTAGGATTTTAAATTCTCCCCAACATAAAAAATTAAAACCTAAGAAATTTAAACTTGATCATTGTAATGTATTTTTTAATTTTTCACATGTTTAAATTTGATATCATGATAAGTGTTCATAAAACATCTTCTAGAAAATAGAAAATGGGAATTCAAAAGGTCACATTGACTAACATAAATGTTCCTTTCAACATACAAGAATATTATTTGGAATTGAAAATATTTACTTATAAGAAAAAAGTAAATAATTCTGTGGAGTGATTCAAGTAATTGGAAACTAAAATTTAAATAATCAATTGAATTTTGAGTGTCTAAATTTCAGAAATATTTGATGATTTGGAAGACAATAATTTAAGAAATATTGATGTAATTATTATAACATTTTATAAGATACTTTCATAATAGTGAATAATTATATTATTGACCCTGAATTTAAAAACAATAGATAAATGTTTCAATTTACTAAAATATATTTCATCTTTTGATTTTTATTTTATCAAATTACAATTAATCACTTAATTAATGAAAATTATATCATAGAATGAACAATTTTTTGATGTATTGAAATTTCATTTTATCATTTGGTAATATGAAAAAAATAATTAATTATATCTACTTATAACTATTTTCCAAAACTATTATCATTAGTAAAGTAGTATAGAAAGAAAAAATTTAATACCTCTATTTAAATTTTTTTATTTTTTCATAATGTTGTTTTACTAATATAAATGATACATTAACCGATACATCATGTAGACCATTGAACGGTTTATAAGCTTTATCATCAATCGTTCATGGGTTAAAGACCCACCCGCTTTCCTAATTTGATGGGATTAAAAATGGAATACAAGGTATATATATTCTATATTTTTATTAAAATAACATCCAATAAAAAATATGGTGGACATCCTTTATGTTTACACCTTAAATAACATTTTCTCCATATTTTTCAATACAGTCTAGTTTTTTACAAAGATCGGAAATATCATTTGAGTATTGTTACATATACATTAACTCTCATATTAAACCTAATGGTTATAAATACACTTATACTTATTTATATAGAATGTAAATTAATTATTCCTCTATAAAATGTTCCACATGAACATATAATATCCTCAAATTTATCCAAAAAATTTCCTTATTCATAAAAGAAATCCATTACAAAAATCCTACAATGATATGTTTGGTATTTATAACCTATGATAATCCTCAATATTACATTAAATATTTTTTACCAAAAACATTTCAGTTAATGAATACATATTTAGATATTCTCTACACCTAAATTTCTATCATTGGGTTACGTTATCTAATAAATGTTTACATAAATATAATTTCCAATGATTCGTCTAAAATTCCCAGGATACAAATGGTACTGACCTAACCCTAGTAAGGCCAGCACTAATGGCTACTACCATTAAATTGGGATAATTAAATGGAATTAAATATTAAACTACTAAAGTATTTCGTATTATAATGAATCACGATACAAATATTAGTCATGTATTACAAAAGAGTACACTAATTACAAAATTTTATTAAACATTTTTTTGATACATTTACATAAAATCGTTTTTCGAACTAAGGAATCCTTACATATCATTATAATTACACTTTAGGGATAGTAGTTAAATGAATAAAAATATAAGGTTGATGTAAAATTATTAAAAAGTTTTATTTATTAAAGGATAAATAATGAGACAACGAGCACAATGACAATGGAAAGGTAAATATCAAAACCCACATGCCATTTAATAAATAAATTGATATTTATGTTCATAGAAAATTTAGATGTGAATATATCTGAAAAAACATTCCATTTAAAATAAATAGATATTGAATAATAAATATGGAATGATAAGAAAATGATAAAACACTAAATTAAATCAATTACATGACAATAATATACATTTATTGATTATTTTCATATTGAATTTCTCATGGATAAATAATAGTTTTAATAAATTAATTATTATTTAAGTAAATTCTTAGTTATTGGACATTCTATTTGTGGAATATAAAGTCATATATCATCAAAACAATTCATAAGACTGTTTAAAACTATAGACTAAAATAATTTAACTTGTATAATTATTTTTTATCATGAGAGGTTGTTGATAAATTGAAGAATTATATAATTTATGGTGCCTAATAGTCACTACCCTTTAAAATCATTCCTCATATCGAGTAATCAATTTATTTAATAAAAAATATTCCTTATTGAATATTTTATTGAATATTGACTGTAGATTTATCAATACATTCCTATAAAATTATATTTCTCTCAAACTGTGCACTATATGAGATAATTGTATACCGTTTATGAAATAATCATATCCACGATATATAATATGTATATTTATGGGAAATTTAATGTTCAATATCCAATGTAAAGTGAATATTTCTAAGGGACTACAAAACTGAATCAAGGAAGTAAATGTCAATAGTATCCCTCACTAAGTCAATGAAAAACCAACCATATGAATTATAAGTGTGGTATCAACACATAATATAGAAATTACATTAATTATAAATGTTTATATTCATTGATGAAAGGGAATTTAAAAAATATATATTTAACAAAAAAATTAAGAAAATATCATTTTCATTATGAAATAAAATATGAAATCATTATCTTTTAATATAACTTTTGTGAAAATTTTTCATCAAAATTTTTACATTTAAACATGAAAAATAATCATAAATAAAATGATGGTGGGTAATATTTTACATGTTGTACGTGGTAAAAAACATTGTTTTCCAATGTAAAAAACGATATAAAAGTGCCCTATTTGGAATGAGATAAGATTATTCAAATAAAAAGATTTTTAAAAGAAAAATGGCTCGAGATTTCATTACTTAATAATTTTATAGTGATAAAAAAATTAATAACTTTTTATAATACATTATTTAAATAAGAAATATTGTCTTGTGACTAAAGTGAGAAATGATGTCCAGTTTTCATAAACCACTCAAAAACATTTTGTGTGAAAAAGATTACCAAAATGGTAATATTACATGAAAAATTTAATGAATAATGAGGGGAGAATAAAATTAAAGGTTTTATTAAACAATGATAAAATAATTTCCATTAATGGAAGGTCATGTGTAAACAACCCCAAAAATTGATATTCTAAACTAAACAGTTAAATAAATAATAATGTTAAGGTGATATTTAATCAGTGAAATGATTATGTGTGACAATATTATATTAAATTAATATATTAATAAATAATATAACAGATATTATAAATTTATTACACCAATAATCAAAGAATATTAATAACAACGAGGTTATAATATAACATAACAAAAATGACTCAAGTTATTAAATTATTTACCACTTGGAAACATTTAAATTAAATAACTTTATAATAAATAATGAAAATTAAAACTCAAAATAACATTAATAATTAATAATTATGATATTAAAAGTAATATTTTCTATATATAAAACATATTAAATAAACTAGGTGCATAATATTAAAATATGACTCAATCAAATAAAATTGACAAGAAATCTATAACCACATGGTATATATTAAATTATAATCCCCATTAAAGAAACATGATCAAAGGAAACTATAAATTCCATTAATATAAATTTATTAATGATATAAAATACAATATGGGATGTTTATACCCCCCATATGAAAAATAAATGTTGAAAATGGCCTATGCCTCATGGAAAAAGGTGAGAGAAGAATATTTTACCTTCTATTCCATTTCAATTAACAGAACATTATCATTATGTATAATTGATTTGAATTATTTAATAACTTATATGATAAATATATTAATATTTAGTATTTCAAATATTATCTTATAATAATATCATATTACCTATTTGTAAAAAATATTTAATTATATTTACTACATTGAGTGTTAATTGCACAATTATTTAGTATGTTTTGATTTTTTATTTTTCATATTCAGATTAAAATCATGCTTAAATAAAATATAGGAAGAAAACAATGAATTTAATTTGATACAAATTTTTTAAATACAGATTTATATTAATCCATAAAATTTTGAGATAGGAAATGAAATGCATTATTCATAGAGATGGTAGGGCGTATGTACGCATGAACACAACATACCATTACAAATCATATTTAATATAAAAAAAATTAAATAGTATGTATTTATATTATAATTAAAGAATAATAATAGTATCATATGTAACAATAATATTAATTAAAATCATTCTTCATACATTCCATTTATACTGTGAATTAATCACATCTCTTTGAATATGTGATAATTTACACATCCACAAGCGATGTTATTGCTTTGCAACAAAATAAAATGAATATATGAATAGTTATATAAAAAGTTAAAAAAGAATAAATGCAATATAAAAATAATATATTTAATATATATTATTTAAATCCATCATTATGACAACATTGAATCATGGTAAATTGAATAATGATTGACATAGGTTCGTGAAGTTGTAGTCTGGCGTTTATATGAATGATGATTGTGTACCACCTTTTGATGGATGTATCTGAATGTATAGGTAGAAATGATATAATAAAAGTCACTAAATATATTTATGACCATTATATTTTTATATAATCCTGATATAAATAAAATTTAACGGTTAGAGGACGAAATGAAACAAAAGTTATCATGGAAGAACATTAATAGTTATTTACTTAAATAATTTTTACTTATTCCAAAAAGGCATCCATTTTTTCATTATTTGATGATTTATTCTTCATGGATTGGATGAATAATTTTTATATATTATATTTTCTTATTTTTATAGGTAATTTGGATTTATGTGTTTGAATTTTTGGGAGGGGCACACTCATTTTTTTAGTGGATGATGTGTGGAATTCTTGTAAATTTTTGAATAAGGGAATTACAACAAGTTTTTTTAAATCTTGTTTATCCAATAATTTTTCAAATTAGATCCAGTGGAAAATAATTTCTAAATATGGACATAAGATAGGTTTTCAACAATTTTATAGGTCTATTTTCCACTTCTGATTAACATTTACCTTATTTGAAAGCATAATATTACGTAAGTCAATGTAATTAATTTTAATTACATTAATAAAAAATATGTTAAAAAACTTTTTTGAATATATTATACATTAATAATAATTAAGATACAAAAATTGGAATCCATTTTTCTAATTTCAAATCAGAGAAGTGATAGAAAAAAATTTAAATTTAATCCCATAGATGGGGTGACCATGGGGTTTTTAAGTATATATAATCAAAAGTTAAAAATGATTTTATATGAGATTTAAATGTGAAATTGATTAAAATAAAATAATATGTGCCACTATATTTAAAATTTATCAATTTTTTTTAAATAAAAATTAAATTTTATCTTTATAAATAAATTATAAGAGTGAACTATTTTCAATTAAACTTTAGTATTATTACTATTCATAATGAAATGAAACTTCATATAAAAAAATAAAAAAATATAATATAATTTTGGTGTTATTATTTATAAAATGTTTTATTTTATGACTTCTAAAATTTTTACATGTTCAAAAAATTTGAATTTTAATAGGACCACCATTAAATGGTTGTAAAAAATTTATTGGAAAAATAAAATTTTGAACCGTAAACTGGATGTATTATTATATTATGTCGATCATATATATTTGATGGTTAATATTTTTTATCAAATATATATTTGATATTTATTATTATAAATTTTATAATCTTATTAATATAATACAAATTAATAGCTAGGTTATAACTTATTATATTAAATAATATTATTTGACTAATATATTGTATTTTGGTAAAAATCAGTCCTTCGTGTAAAGTAATCTATAAAAAACAGATTGTTGCATGAGTCCCAATAAAAATTAACATAAAAATATCAATAAATTGATTTTATTATATGAATTAAAAATATAAAATATAAAATAATGTATCAAGAGTTTATAATATATCAAATAAAAGATACACTTATAATTTATATATCGTTACAATAAACTAGAAAAAAAAGAAACCTGATTTGTATACACTGATCATCACATTGAAAATATGGTGGAATAATCTATTTATGGATTTGTTTGAATAATATTTGGATAACAAGTTCATAAGTTATATTTTTATAGATAAAGGGACGAATATGCACCATCGATGATGGTTAGAGATGATTAATGAATATGAATGATCAATCCAACACTATCCTAGAAAAATATTATAGTTGAAGATGATATATGTAAAAACAAATTCTGAAATATATCATTAATAAGAAATGAGAATTATATCATCTTCATAATAAAAAAAAGGACGGACATGTGAATCAAAATGTAATGAAAATCATCAATACTTCCTAATATGATTTATTAACTGCCCTATATTGGCAGGATAAAGGATGATCAAAGATATTATGTGGGAATTTAAAAGAAATTGAAATATAAATAAAAATGTAAATCATTCTAGTTCAATGATTTTTAATAAGGAGTTTTATGTTTTTGTGTCATGACTGTGGGATCCATTAAATTATCTGTTAATGATGTTTGTGTTGAAATATGCACATGGCTCAACATTATCCATCCATCCAGGGAGAACAATGAAGTATCAAGATCATTGATACTAGTATTAGTGGGACAAATTGATGATGTAGATCATCAAAAATACATCATATAGTCTTGTATGTCAGTAAGTGAAGGATGAATAGATATAATTTATAGGGGTGAGGCATCAATTACCCGTATCGTTATGGAACTAGGAAAACAAAACCATGGAATTGTTCAATGATCACCATAATATACGATGAGGAAATAATTATATATTTGTTTTAGTGGATCAGTTTACAAATACTTCTCATATCATTTCAATTCCATATTATTTCTCACTTTATCAAATTGTGAGGGTATACATTAGAGATGTGGTGAGACTACATGGAACACCACTATCAATTATAACTTATTGAGAAAAAATATTTACATCCATATTCTAGAAGACTCTCTTAAATTATATAAATATCGATATTAACATCATCATGGATTATAACCAAACAGGTGATGGACAATCTGAGAGGAACATATAATCATTATATGACATGTTAAGAGAATGTTCAACTGACATTAAAGGAGGATGGGGTCAACATAATCATCTGGCCAGGTTACCATAAAATAATATTATCCCCTCAACCATCAAAATGTATCCCTATCAAGACCTTTATTGAAGAGGTGTATAAAAAATTCATCTAAGGAATAAGTTGGGGGAAAAAATCATTGTCCGAAAAATGGTATCTGAAATGGTAGAAAATGCCATTTCCATTCAAAAACACATCAATAATGATCAACCTTGACAAAATATTTGTGATGAATATCATCTTTGAGACCATGATATTTGTGTGGTGGATATGTTATTGTGCTACTAATCTCTATGGAATAATGTAATGAGTTTTGGGAATGTGAGAAAGGATATTTAAAGATACCTATCTCTCTTTTAGATCCTATACCACATTAGAGTAGTGGAATATCGACTAAAATGCCCACTAAACATATCTCAAGTAGATTGTGTGTTTTGTTTATCATTCATGAATAATTATATACTAGACCCCTCACGTTTGATTAACCAAATGTTGGTATATTTGTGGAATGTTTTTTATATGTGGATAATCTGGTGAAGTTCATATATACTAGATTTATATATATACAAAATAAGAAAGATAACCTAGTCAATGTGTTATATGGATGAAAAATGATTTAAGAGGTGGTCTCAGAACTAGAGGAGGTGATTAAAAAAATTTATCCTCATCTAATTTACTATTTTAAATTAACATTTCTTGGGGGAGATATTTTAAGGGGGGAAGATTTTAATGACATGAACATTTATAAAAAATATTAGCTTTATTATTAACATGAATTCCATATTATTTATAATGGTTATAGAAAAAAATGCACATACCTTGTATTATTATATAATTTCATATTTTCAAACCCTATTAAACATCATAATCATCGATAATGTATCCATTTAATAGTTAGGATATTATTATAATCAATATGTGGTTTTGAAAAATCCAATTGACACATATAAATAATGTGATGGCCTCAACTACTAGGATATTTCCATATGACTCTAATTTATTAGAGCATCCTTGGGATATAGAATCATTTTTACTTTCCCTTGACCAATACCATTGAGAGATCGAACAACATAATCATGAGAGAACCCATTTATGGGTGAAGATAATGATCATCTAGAACAGGAACCAATCCATGTACAAAAACCACACAATGAATGTATAATTATCATACATGTTACCTTCTATAATTTTATATTGTAATAATGTTATATTGATAAAAAACTAATAAAATGAATATATATATTGTGTATAATAATGAATATATTTTTACATTATTAATTTAATTAATAATTTTTTATGAATTTTTAATAATACAACCCAAAATATATTATTGAGTAATATTCGAATTTAAGTGTGGCAATTATTTTGATGAATTAATTGACATTATTAATATGTAACATTTAAAGTAAATATTATTTTTAAATAATATTTAGAAATTATAAATTATATTAAAGGTTTTATAATTGAATTTGTAATTTTTATAGGGGTTTTAAATTAATTATTCTCAAAACACTCATGCATTTTTCAATAATTAGTGGTTTTTATTTTGAAGAAAAAAAGTCATATATTTAAAAAAAATCTAAAAATAATAATATTTTTGAATCAAATGGTAAAAATCATTCAATGGTGAAATTTTAATAATTTCTAAGATATTCGAATTTTTTGGTAATAATTATATACTGTATAAATTTATGGTTTGTATTATGATTTCATAATGACACAAAAAAATTTCATAAATACCAAAAACACTATCCATGAAAAAATATACATTTTAATATTAAAATATTGAGATATTAATATAATTTTACTTATTTACTAAATTTTTATTAATCCTCCAAAAACATATAATATATTTGATTCTTTTAAAAACATTTATTTAAGAACATGAATCATTTCTAAATCACCAATCATATATTTTTTATGATTTTTCCTAATTATAATAAAATAAGTAAAAATTTCCCATTTGAAAAAAACCCATTTTGTAGACCCATTGTAAATATTGTATTTTGGATTATATTATTATATACATTCCATACAATATTCCTAGAAATTTTTAATTAATTTACCTCTTTTTTCCTATATAACCCACTCGTGCTTCCATTTCTCAAGATACAAAACACTCGTAGAATGTCTTTACTATTCCCTAACCACTATAGAGACCTCATATGTACCTCTAATGTCTCATGAATCACCCCTACGATTTTATAATCCCACTTTAAGGTAATGGGATCCTCAACATGTCACCATTATTCAAGAATATTCATTGACTTATTCCTTTCATCTGTATTAATAATAATTGTTGGTGTTCTCACATATCCGCATTAAAAAAATTTTGATGATTAAATTATAATACATGCATTTCACACTCACTAATAAATCCCATTATCATTTCTGTACCCCCTTTATTCTTCTAAAATTTCACTGTGTCTTCCAAATCGAAACAATTTCATATTGAATAAAAATTATAATTTCTTATTATGGGTGTTCAACTTTAGGTACATATACGTCATTTATTGGTCAATTGCATGTACTGATTCCATACCTCATTATTGAGTAAAAAATGCAATGAAAAATGATTACATATGTATGGTCTATGTGGAACAGTAATGCAAGTAAATTAAAATAATGTTACTAGTGCACTGAGAATTATATGGAACTCCAATTCATTGGGTAAAGTTATAGTGTAATGAAAAGTCAAGCATTTAATTAAATAGTGGTCTTAATAAATTAATGGTAATTTTTCAACAAGACATATTGGTGGATATCCTTCAGCTATGTTCATGATTACATGAATAAAAATTATTACCCATTTCACATGTTGACTTTGTGTTATCAGGTTATATCCTGACTCATTATTTATTTTTATGGCTCTATCCTATGTTATGCCTCATTGATATACCTATTATATATCCTCTAATATAGTTTTTATGTTATTCAATGTGTTTTCCCTTATTAGGCTCTATATCTCACCCTATTCATATACAAGTCCCTAGGTTATCCAATTCATATTAATGTAAGAAGACAAAATATGAGAATGTTAATGATGTTTTCAATGAGGGTGACATATTCCCTTATTTTAAAATATTTTGGTATGTAAATAATTCCAAAAAAATTATATTTATAAATCGTCAATGATTAATTATGTGTAATATTCTGTAAATTATTGTACAGTGAAGACCTGGTATGTCATAATTATATATTTCTATTTACACTCAGTTACACATAACCACTACATTAAAACTCGATGAAGATGGGTAGATTAAGAAAAATATCTAGAAGAAGGAGGAAATTGTTTAGGAATGTGTTTTAGGTTTTGGTCTATACTGAACATTGTACATTAATTTGATTTATTTTTCTTATAAAAAATAATCAGTCCAATAGTAGCATGACCATATTTTAGGAATTGAGTGAGATGATATGTTACCCATTGTTGGGTTAGACAGAGGTTGGGGAACCATCAGTTTTTAGTCCTAATGTCGTTTACAAAATTTCTAAGAATACCCATCTTGTTTTTAGAGGAAGAGATCATCATAAGGTCAGAATAAATATAATTCCATCCATAGAAGTATGTTGTTTGGTTTTGAGGTTAGTGACCACATGTTCGGGATGGGTTCCCCTTGATGAAGGAATTGGTGTTATGGAGAACTGAGTAATCTCTCACCATTTTTTATTGGGAAACTTATGGTTTGAGATAATTTTTATTTTGGTATTATTTATATTCACACCCACTGAAATTATATTAGAATCAAAAAAAATATCCAAATACAACATCTCAATCAGTTAATTCATGATGAATCTGACATCATTGAATGAGCAGAGTTAGATATTAAGGACAATACAAAATTCGTAGAGTGTTAAGTGGTGAATTGTGAACACTAAGACAATTTGATGTGAGTATGGACTATTTACATTAATCTTTATAGTAGAAGGAATGGTTGAATGGATTTTATTAGAATGAAGATTGAGGTAGAAATGTGTTTCCATTACACAGATATATTTTGAATTTTTCCATAATATTTCTTTTATGATGTGATTATCCAATATAACATTTTTATGAGCATTATTATTCCATCATTTTGTGATGTGTGTTTTTTGATGAAACATAAAACATATGAAATGTAGAGAATATAAATATATACTAAAAATTAAACAATGAATTTATTTAACCATGTGGTGGAGTAAGTGCATCCAAATGAAGATATTGTCATGACATGGATAATGGAATACCATGAATTATGTGTTCTGTTGGTGAATTATCTTATGTTGGTTGTGAAGATGTAGTTTTTTTATTTGTAGAGGATTACATGATTATGGGAGAATTTAGGAAGAAATTCCATTTTTTATACTATCGGGAACATGGTGTACTTCCTAGTGAGGGGTTGTGAGGTTGTCGTGTGGTGATGCAAGTGTGTGGGATATTACATGGCATTTAGAAATTACATAATTCAATAGTGGTAGTTTGGATATGTAACCTAATACCTGAGATTTATATCATGGTGTGAGTTTTAGACCTAGTTTCTTTTCAACGATAATTGTTTTGATTCTCTAGGATGATTATATTTCGATCGGATTCAAATGTAATGGTTTTTTCATCCATACCCATTAAGTTAAAATGTTTTTAGAATTGGGGGATCTTCATAGGTTTATATATAATTCCAATGGATGTTGGATCTATAAAATATCTATGTATGTAATTTAATAGAAAAATGTTTGTATTTTTAGAATAATGGGGTTTTTAACATATTGGACATTATATCTTCTTAATATTTTTTCAGTAAAGGGCCAGGAATAATTTTTATTTTCAAAATTAAATGGATATTTATGGAATTATTAAATTATATACCTATACAGCATGTTTTTAATAAAATTATTAACTAATATGGTTTTTGTAAATCAATGGTGGGTTTTATAGAATGAAATCCTTATCTCAAGGAACTTATTACATAATACTTTGGTTTATGATGTAAATAATGTTGTGCCAAGGTCTTATATATTGTTGTTAGTCATTATTTTATTATATTTATTAAATTATTCCCCCAATGGTTTATGGTGATCCAAATATATTTTTGGAAATTATGCTTCCCCTCATCCTTTTCATTGATATATGGGTACTAGTGGTGGAGCTTTTATGATCTATTGTAATTCCTTTTATCTTCCCCATTAATTTCCATCCATTTTCCTTCGATGATAAATTTTGGTGGTGTTTACATAGTTTATGGTCAATTTGGGAAAATTTTGATGATATTTTGTTCAATTGTAGATTTACCTATGATTTATTGATGTGATTAGGTTATGTTGAAATTTCATATATTTCCTTTGATGTCAAACAATACCCAAAATCCTCTTTTAGTTATGTAATCCAACATTTATCATTATTGCGTATCAATGGGTAGAGGTTTGGTCTTATTTATCATTGATAATATTTTTCTCACTAGTATATAAAGGATAATTAATTTGTTTTTTGAAATTAAATTTGAATGGTGAATGAAATAACATTTTTATAGCATTTATAATATTGTTGATATTATAATTTTTCGGAATAAATGCACAAAGTAAATACTGGTCATTAGGGATTTTGTTAGTGAGGATTAGAAAGGAGATGTAAGTCAATTATAGTAGTGATTATATGGTATCACATTTAATAAATGGAAATTCCAAAAAACATTAAATTTTTCTAATAAAATGATTTCTAAAGAATGCATTTATTTCAGCAAGAATTTCCAAAATAATCAAAATAAGAATGTGGTAAAAATCACCTCAACTAATTTTGAATGATTTTTTGTGATGTATTGTAGTGTGGGATGTGTTTAGGTGTGATCGTCATGTGGGACAGTGAGGTGTGACCATTCAACTGGATGTGAGTTGTGATCGTGATATGGGGTGGTGAGGTGTGACCATGTAGTTTGGAGATCTTGTGTGGTTGAGATATGGTTGGTTTGATATGGAGGATTAGGTACTTGTTTCTATTGTATTGTGATGTGTTTGGAAAGATTACCTAATATTAAATGAATTGGATAATAATGATTGATATCTCATGGGATGAAATGGATAATGTAAATTCAACTTCAGATTGAAGGTTTTTGAATTGTAAAAAATGTTATTGAATAAATTAGATAGGATGTAAATAATTTAATTCCTTTTCAATTATAGTTCGAACAGTTTTTTAAAGTGAGATGTAGTTTGTATATTATGTTGTGGTTTGAATTTATAGTAGGAATAAAGTGTCTATGTAGTGAGTTGGATAGTTCTATTTATAATCCAATATAATGTGATTATTTTTGGATATTATATATACTATTTAAGATGCTTGTGATTTTATTTATGCAACCCACTAGCATTGAGAACCATGTGTAGACGCTAAAATAATTATATGGGGGTTCTTTCACCAAAAACTCAATGATATATATTAATGGATAGCTACCCATTCCTTCCATATATCTCTCCCACGGGATTCTAACATTCATAATATGTGACTCCCAATATTCAAATGTTCACTATAGATATATGTTTGTTACATGATGGACCAAGTCTTTATGTAGTAAATGTGGTGTGATTTCTATGAAATTTTGTTGAAATATGTGATGAGATGGATAATGGTGGGGGTTATGCATTTTACAGTGTGGTTATGAGGTTGATTTCCTTCATTTTAATGATCTACTACTATTGATGTTATGGTAGTGATGTGATTTCCCATGCATTTTCAATCTAGATGTGGTATAATGTACATTATATAAGTCTCTGAGATGTCATGTTATAAAGAGATATGGGATGCCTAAGACATATGAGAATGGGATATATGGAAGTAAAATCATTTGATAATATGTTTAAGTCACCCTTTATGGAAATTATTCTTGTTATGTTATTTTAGATTGAAGATTCCTTTAAGTTTGTTTTTCTTGGTGGGGATGGATTTCCTAGATAACAAATTTAGATATTTTTTAATTATATTGTCTCCTTAATAGTGCATTAGTAAATATCAAACAATTTTTCATGGTATAAATGAGTTATCCAATTGAGTATCATTTTATTCTCACTCAATATATATAACATGTTTTGGGATTTCCGTATGGATTTGCAGAACAATGATGAATATTACTACCTAAGTCCCTTGGACTATATGTATGTCACTCCATTATGATTAATTATCGTTATTTAACATGTAAACATTTACCTATATGTTTTTTATTTATAAATTCAGTGTATAATAGTTTTTAAAATTTTATTTAAATAATGTAATGGAGTTTATTCGAGATGATTCATCAGCTCTTTGTATTGTAATTTTTATTTATGGTAACACCACCTGTTTATGAGATTTCTATTCCCATAGTTATAATGTTACACCCCTACCCCAGATACCCATATTTGGTGCATTATTATGTATCTTTGGAATGATCATAAAATATCGAGTATCAAAATACCAATTAGTTTAGTAGCCTTGGAAGTACTACATACATTCACAGGGTTTACATTAAATCATAAAATGGAAAACTACAACAACATTGTTTCCATATACAATAATGAGATCCCATATACTATCCCTATAGTTCAGTCAAAATTTACTTCTTCGCAACTTAGGAAAAATTAAACATAGAAAGGGGTGTGCTCAGATGATCACTAAGGATAAAAATATAGTAGAAACATTCATAAATAAGCATAAACATTTAAGGAAATGTATAAAACTAAAAAAATCCTTTTCAATGTAAACTTTATCATAATATGGCAAATATATATCATAATATTTCAATTTATTTACTCACATGGATATTCTATTAGTCAAGTCCTTGTTCCAAGACACAAGTTTGTCTCATGAGACCAATCAATTCATCGAGAAGCTATAGTGGGCTCCACTCATCACTTACTAATTCCAATTCATTCCTTATATGAAATGTTTTAGATATAACATAAACATTCATATTAAAAATAGCATATGAAATATTAATACATTTTCCATAAACCATGAATGGTAGAAAAATAACACATCCATATTCAAATATATCACCAAAACATCAATATAAAATGGAAGATTTGTATCATAATAAATCAACTTCAAACAAGATTAAAATCTATTAAAGGATATTGACATAGATGAAATCAAAACTGTTTGGGAGGAATATCTCTTTCTATTGTGATATAATTGAAATGTAATATTATTATAATATAAACCCATTATTTTTAAAATAATCATATTATATTTAAGGGAATATTCGACGATGTTATAATGGAAGAATACATCCGCACCTTCCGTATAAGTTACAAAAATATTCTTACATTAATTTTTTCAAAAAGGTCATAAAGTAACTTGTTCAGAAAATGGCAGAAAGATTCCTTTCAAACATATAAGGTCAAATAAAGGTATAAATGACTTTAACCCATAGTCTAGTAAGTAGTAAAAATGTTTTGGAATATATTTTTAGGAAACACATGGATGTGGATGATAAATAGGTCTGAGTAGATAATTACATATAAAGAACCATGAATATTGAAGAGGATGAAGAATTAACCCTTACCTTGTGCTTTTAATTGGTCGCGGGAAGTTTAAACTCATGTATAATGGTGAAATAATTTTTTTTTTAAAATTATACAAGAATCATATACATTAATATGATTTCATATATTATCTTTTAATATTTCATTGTTAATAAAATTTTAGTATTAACATCGTTTCAGGTGTAAACTGATTTGTTTTCCTTTATATGATTTATTATGTAAGTAATGATTTTTATGGATAGGATGTATCTTATTCATATTTAGAATTATATTATGTCTTTAAAAATTATTTCCAATCATCTAATGAAAATTATTCTCGAATGGATATGATGGGGAAGGAATCTCATTGTGTTCGTGGAGACGGTATTTTGTACACACACATGAGCGACAATATCATTATTTTGATATTAATATCATATATAATTGGATAGTATATAATATATAATAAATAAGTATCATGTTATATTTATTATTCACATCATTTATACATAATTAATATACCAATCCAAATAATAATGTCTTGAATAACAACAACACCACGACGTAGAGACTATAAGCCGTACGTATGCATGTATGGTGACATGTCATTCAAATGATGTGTAAAATAATGAATATGGTTGTAAGATATTTATAATAACATTATATTATATAGAATATATTGTAGTTAATATTTTAGAATTTAAACAAGAAGAAGAGAAGAAGTGTATGATGAAAATACATGATAGAGGTGGTGAGATAGTTACCTCTTCTTCATGTTCTTCATTTTCATTTGATCAAAAGTGCACTTTGGTGGGATTTATTGAATAATTAAAGGAATATAGGATGAAGGGAGGACAGTTGAGAGGGTATTTGGGTAGGGGTTTGCTGAGATAAATGTAATTGATGGAGTCAATTAGAGGGAAGCGTAAGTTCACTTTTATAAGAGGGGTGAGGGGCACCTTAGGAAAAGATAGAAATATTATTTTTACCATTATATTAAAAACATTTAGTTAAGAAAACATGAATTTAACACTTTTAACTCTTCTTAGAATTAAATAATAATGAATGTCTTAATCTAATCCAAGTGGAGCTAAAGGATCATATTTTATTCTTACAGTTGTTTTTGGTCGAATAAAACTTATCCAATAGAATTATGAAATTTTTTATTGTAATAATAATATCATTTTTACCTTTTATTATCCTATTTACTTTTAACTGCGGTAAATAAAAGTCAAAAGTTACTCTTCACCAAAAATTATTTCCATCTCAATGAACCACATTTTACATATTAATATCAACCACGTCTCTCATATTTTTTCAATTCATCTCACAGAAGAATAAATATTATGTTTTATGTAAATTTGAAACTACTCATAGGATGTGGGTAAAAGAAGGTAAAAAGTTCAATAAAATTTTTATATATCCAAAATTATTATAAACCGACTCCAATGAATTTCATTGAACTTATATAGGTATTATGTATCTATTTTTACCAAATATAATTTTAAATAAAATAAATAATTATTTAAATAAATATTCAGTTTTAAACTATAACTCAATGTTTTTAACTATTCTTCAGAAATTGAATATTTTCAGAAAACATTTTTTTACCCCAAACTAATTTTTATATTCCAAATCCAAAAAAAAGTCCATTTTGGAAGATAAAATTTAAAAAAATTCAAAAAGTGGGCATTGCTATTCATAATTTCTAGTTTGATTGGTAGTGGTGTGTCAAAACTCGAAGAAACGTACAACACACGCTATAGTATAATTCAAAGAGAAGCGTACCATGGAAGATTGTGGTGTTACATTCTCCAATCATTAAAATAATACCAACCTCTAAATTTTTTATAATATTACTATATAAAATGACTCAGGTGGTTCTTCATCATAAGTTCCTTGGGTTCCCATGTTTCCTCTTCTACCTTATAGTTTTTCCAAAGAACTTTTACCAGACCATTCATCTGGTTTCTCAGCACTTGTTCACATGTATCAAGAACCTTGAAAGGCTATTCGCAATAAGACAGATCATGTCCAGTTCTTATTCCTCAAGGGTGAGTACATGTGTTCTGTCAAGCATCTATTTTTTTAATAGTGATATGTGGAACACATCCTGGACATTGGAGAGACTTGTCAGCATTACCAAATGGTAAGTTACTGCCCCAATTCGTTCTAGAATTTTGAAAGCTCCAATGTACCTGGGACTTAATTTTCACTTCTTACCGAAACATATAACACCCATCCATGGAGATTCCTTCAAAAAAACATGATATTCTAAATGAAATTACAAATACTTACTTCATTTATCGTCATAGATATTCTACCTACTTTGAGTTTCTTTGAGGTGGGGTTGGATTACCATAACCTTTTCTATCATTTCCTACACTAGTTATGGGACTACAAGTTTTCTTTCAACAAAATCATCCCAACAGGTTGGTGTGAAACATCTCTTTCCATATAACACTTCATAGTGTTACATCTGAATACATGAGTGGAATATATTTTTATAGGAAAATTATACCAGATGTAAATATTGAACCCACATACCATGAAAGTCATGTGATCATGATCTCAAAATGACTTCAAAGGTTTTAATAGTCTGTTCTGATGGTCCAACAATTTGGGGGTGGTAGGTAGTGCTCAAATAAAGTTTAGTATCCAAGTATTTTGGAATAATTTTATAGAATCATGATGTAAAACACGGATCACGATCAATAATAATTGATAGGGGTACCACATGAAGTCTCACAACTTCATTAATATATAGTCTTGTTATACGTTCAAGTGGTAAATCTTTTGTTATAGCAAGAAAATGTGATGACATGGTAAGACGATAAACAATGAACCATATTTCATCATTCTTTATAGGAGTCTATGGTAGTCCCATGAAAAATCACATTGTAATATTATCCCATTTCCACGCAGGTATGGTAAGAGGTTTCATAACTCCCCCTGGTTATCGCCTTCTAGCTTTCACTTGTTGAAAAACCATAAATTATGACACAAAATCCAAAATCTCCCTCTGCATGTTGTCCCACCAAAAACGTTCCTTCAAATCTTTATACATCATAGTGCTACTAGGGTGTATAGATAAATCCGAACTAAGAGCATCATCCACCAATTCCCTTTTTAGATTTGGTATATCGGGAATACAATGCCTCTTCTCAAATTTCCAAATTCCATCCTCATACAAAATGTCACTCAATCCCTCATCATTCCCAGTATTAATCATATTTTGAAACTCTTCATCATTGTTCTTAGAACTCTTTATCATTTCATGTAAAGATGGTGTGGAAACCATTTGAAAAATATTTGATGTTTCACCTTCCATGGTTATCCCCACGTCTATCTTTACTAGATCCTTGTATATAGGATCATTTTTAACTCTCATCGTGTTCATAACCTCATGATCCTTTCAACTCATAGAATATTACACCTTTTTTCCCTTCCCCAGGTGGTATTTTATGGTGAAATAATAATCCATGAGTAGTTCAAGAAAACTCCATTGCCCCATGTTGAGTTCTTTTTGTGTAAAAATATAATTCAAACTCTTTTGATCGGTATATATATCACATTTTACACCATAGATATAATGACTCTATATCTTAAAATAATAAATTATTGCTACTAACTCAAGATCATCATTAGGATAGTTATTCTCATGAATTTTTAGCTGTAGTTAGGCATAGGCAATAACCCTATCATTCTGCAAAAGGACACAACCAAGTCCTTTTTTTGATGCCTCACTATTAATAAAAAACCAAACATTCCCTGATGGTAGATTAATGATTGGATAATTGACTAATCTTATCTTATATTATTCAAAAAAATATTCACACTCCTTTTTCCAAACAAATTTAACCCATTTACGTGCGATATTTGTTAATGAGTTAGCTAGTCGGGAAGAATTCTGGACAAAATTCCAATAATAACCTGATAAACCAATAAAACTACATACCTCGGTTTTAATTGTTGGTGCTGGAAATTCATGGATTTCCTTTGTCATAGAAGGATAAAAAAATATTCCATCGTTATAGACAATATGGCCAAGAAAGAAATCTCCTTAAGCCAGAATTCACACAGTCTAATCTTCCCATATAATTAATGTCTTTATAGAGACATTATAATAATTCACAAGTGATTCTCATGATCTTCAGATCTTTAAGAGTATACAAAAATATAATCAATAAATACAACTACAAAGTAATAAGGATATTCCTTCAAAACTCTATTCATTAGATCCATGATGATAGAGGGTGGATTAGTCATTACAAAAGGCATTTTTGTAAACTCATAATGCTCGTACCTAGTTGGAAATTCTATTTTCACAATGTCTTTCTTCTTCGCAGACAACTAATGATATGCAGATCGAAGGTTAATCGTTGAAAATTATTGAGCGCCATGATGTTGGTTGAATAAATCATCAATGAAAGGTATGGGATACTTGTTATTTATTGTTATAGCATTGATCTCCCTATAGTCAATGGACCACCTCATAGATCCATGATTCTTCTTAACAAATAGAATAGAGGCTCCCCATGGAGAAACAATAGGGTAAATAAATCCCTTATTAATCAATTCTTGTAGTTGTTTCTTTAGTTCCACTAATTCCACAGTGTCCATTCTATAAGGGGTATTCGATATGGTCCTTGAACCAGGAATTAATTCAACAGAAAACTAAATTTCTCATTCTGGAGAATGTCATGTTACATCTTCTGGAAACACAACATCATATTCTTGAAAAATAGTCACATCCTCTATTTGAACATTCTTTTCCTCGCCCAAAGTTAATTTATTATCTTCCTACCCAATAATAGAATTTATTTGAGCTACTGAGGGTGGATATAAATAAAAATTAGGAGGTCGCGGTTCTGCTCTAAAGATAAGGTGTTCTTTATCATCATCATAAAAAAATTGTGACCTCCTTCTTTTTAAAATAAATCTTTAAATCATATTATGAAAGGCAATCCAAACTGAGGATTATATCATAATAAATCATGGGTATGACGATGAGATCAGCGGATAAATTAAATTTTATGCCTTAATGGGGACTAATTTACAATACATTGTTGCAATTATACTTCCCTCATGAGTTTTTACTTACAACTCCATCAAAAATCAAATTGGAAATATCTAATTTTCATAGTAAACAGGGAATATTTGAAATGATGATATGATACAGAATCAAATAAAGCATTGTATAAACTTGATGAAACCATTAAATTACCTCCCACTACGTCTTTCAAATCTTCAACCTCAGCAGTAGTGATAGCATAAGATTGACTTTAACCCTTGGCCTTTTCTAAGGTAAGATCCACTGATGCTTAGGACATTCATTTGAAAAATTTCCCCTTTATATACAATTTTAGAATTCAACAATAAAAGCCTCATTCTTCTCCATGAAATCACGAGCATTATAGCCTTTTTCACCACACTTGTAACTGACTCCCATTCCTTTCAGAAAAGTACCACGGTGTTTCTTTCCGAATTTACTGTAGGATGGATATTCAATTTTTCACTTATTCCCCTTATTTTCATTTCTAGAGTGTTCAACATATCTCTTCTATTCTTTTGTTGATTTAAAGTCATAAGACATAGAGATTTATTTTTCTGTCTTGATATCACTAGAGATAATATCTTTTTATGATGAGATTGATTGTGGTACTAGAGATCATTGGATATTTGGTTTTAACCCATAAAAGGATCAATAAATATTACTTCTTGTGTTATTTATATAATCATAATCATTCGTCACTAATCTTTAAAGTTATCTTCATAATTTTCGACGTTCTTATCCTCATTTTTCCTCAGTATCTGAAATTGACTTTCCATATCCTCTCTATAGTCATGTGGAATGTATTTTTCTAAGAAAATTTCTTTAAACTCCCTCCATTCCATATTTGATAGTTCATCATCGTCCTCATGTGTTTTGAATCAATTAAAACCATTGATCAGCATCTCCAGTGAGGCGGTAAAGTTCTATGACAACTTTTTCCCTTTCGCTACTCCCTAAGGCCTAGAATATTTTTTCTATGGAATGTATTCATTACTCAGATACTAATGGATTTGTGACACCATTTAATTTGGTGGTTGTTTCCACATGAAGCGATCTGACATTGAACCTCCACACTACAGATCGGGGTGATCCATACAAGTAAGGTTATTATTCATAACCTGAGTGAGTTATCCCATTATAGTGATAAGTTGGTCCACACTAGTTGTATAACCAACTCAACTATTATTATCATGAGCAGGAGGGAAATCCCTACATTTAATGTGTGCATTGATAGGGTTTTCATTCCTTCTACTTGGTTCCATTTATTAACAATGGCATACACTAGATTTGTTTATGAATAACAATACATAATTCCAATCTTATAACATACATAAAATAAATTGAACATTTTATGGATATAATCCATAATCATATAAAATATTATTTCCATGGGGAGTTATATACTCATAAATCCTTCATAATGGTTTTTAAAGAAAATGTGTATCATCCTAAGAATATCCCCTGAGAGTGTCGTAACCAAAAGTGCAGCAAGGCCCATTGTCATGTACTAGGATACATCAGGTCAATCCTGAAACTTCTTGTTGGAGTCATAAATCCATGGTACATTTGTGCCAGAGCTGCCTCTTAATTCTCGTTTCTAGACAGAGATTTATTGTTCAAAAAATGCACAAAAACTCTATATTACAAAAAATCTAGGATGTTCTTCTATTCTAATCCTCAATGACTCTATAAGGGTAATGTTCTCCAATAATGATATTTATAAATCTAGTTTCCATGGTTTTTACTAAATATCCTCTAATACCATCTCTAATGCCCCGACCGTAGAAGCCCATAGTCGGTACATTATTACGTATCATTGGCATGATCATAAAAGATCAAGTCTCGAATGACAGATTAGTCTATTAGACATGGAAGTATTACATACATTATTTAGGATTACATTACATCATAAAATGGGAAACTACAAAAACATTATTTCCATAGATAACACTGAGATCAAATAGACTATCCCTACATGTCAGTAATAATTTAATTCGTCACATCCTGGAAAAACTAAAACATAGAAAGGGGTGAGCTCCTATGCTCACTAATGATAACAATATAGCAGAAACATTCATAAACAAGCATAAACATTTAGAGCAAAGTGTAAAACAAAAACAAACACATTTTCAGCAAAAAAATCATCTTAATATGGAATATATAAATCAAAATAATTACATTTACATTATCACATGGATATTCTACTAGTCGAATAATCTCATTCAATATCAATATCCACTTTCATAATGATGGAATACATAATGCCAAACTTCATAACAACATAGTCAAGGCCTTATTCGAAGACTAAAAATAAAATTTTTTCAAGGCCTTAAGACAAGCCACTAGTTTTTCTCATGAGACCAACCGATGGAACGAGGATCTGTAACAGGCTCCACTCGTCACTTACTAAGTTCAACACATTCCTCATATTAAATGTATTAAACATATCATAAAAATTTATATTAAAAATAACATACAAAATTACAATACATTATCCTTAAACCATGAATGGTAGAGAAATAACACATCCATAGTCAATAATATCACAAAAACATCAATACAAAATGGAATAATTTTATCATAATAAATCAACTTTAAACAAGATTAAAATCCATTAAATAATGTTGACATAGATGAAATCAAAACTGTTTGAGAGAAATATATCATTCTATTTTAAAATAATTTAAAAGTCATTTAATTATAATAGAAAATATTTATTTTGAAAATATTATTATATGATTTTAAGGGAAGATTTATCGATGTTATTATGGTGGAATATAGCCGTACCATCTGTATAATTTAAAAAAACATTTTTACCTCAATTTTGTCAAAAAGGTCATAAATTAACTTGTTTGTAAAATGACGGAAATATTCCTTTAAAAAATTATAAGATAAAATAAGGGAATAAGTGACTTCTACCCAATGTTTTGTAAGTAGTAAAAAAAATTTGTTGAAAATTTTATTAAAAAAATGATGTGGATGATAAAGAGGTCCCATTTGATAATAACATTTTAAAAACATTGAATAATGAAGAGGTTGTAGAATTAACCCTTACCTTGTACATTTCCTCGGTAGGGGGTAGGTTAACCTCATGTATAATGGTGAAGTAATTGTTATTAAATTATACCAGAATCATATACATTAATATGATATCATATATGATATTTTAATATTTCATTGTTAATAATATTTTGGTATTATCGTCGTTTCAGGTGTTAACTAATTCATTTTCCATTATATGATTTTTTATGTATGTAATTCAAGTTATGGATAGTATGTATGTTATTAATATTCATAATGATATTATGTCCTCAAACATTAGTTTTAATCACTAGTGAAAATTAGTCTTTAATGGAAATGATGGGTAATGAATCTCATCGTGTTAGTGGAGACAGTAATCCGTACATACGCACGAGCGACAATATCATTCTTTTGATAATAAAATCGTATATAATTTAATGTAATATCATTTATAAAGAATCATTATCATGTTATATTTATTATTTAAATCATTTATAAATTGTTATTATTCCCATCCAAATAATAATGTATTGAATAACAACAACACCACGACGTGGATACGGTATGCCGTGTGTAAGAACATATAGAGACATGTCATTCATAGGATGGGTAGAATAATAAATATGTTTTTACAATATTTATAATAATATAACCGTATATATAATATAATGGAGTTATTATTTTAGAATGGAATCAACATGGAAATATGAAGTGGAGGAAGAAAAAACATGAAAGAGGTGGTGAGATATTTACCTCTTATCGGGTTCTTCATTTTGATTTGATCAAAAAAGATACATAGGATGGATTTATAACTAATTTAAGGCTTATAGGATGAATGTAGGACAGTTGAGAAGGAATTTGGGAAGGGTATGGCCAAGAAAAACAGCTCTAACGATTTGAATTAGAGAGAAGGGGAAATGCCCTTTTATAAGAGGCGTGAGGCGGACCTTTGGAAAAGCTATAAATATTTTTTTATAATAAATAATTTCCTGTTTATAATGGATAAAAATTTATTTATTTCGAAGATATGGTAGGAATGGGTCGTGATACACTCCACCGATAGGTTTTATTTATGTTTGGGTCACTATATTATCCTTTTCTATTAGATTTAACTCATAGATAATTAGTTTGACATTTACCATGTCTCTTTGTATTTTTATATTATATGGTTAATAATAATACTATAAAAATCCTAAAGAACCCCAAGTGATTCCTTATTAACATATATAATGTTATATAATTCATTTTTCTGAACAATATATTTTTAGGACTAATATATCAATTAATAATAAAATATTTGTTTTTAAAACTCTTTTATGTCAAATTTGGAAGTATTTGGTATTTGATTTTTCATAAATTTATAACAACTTTATTATTTCTAATATAATTATTTTATCAACCCTAAAATGTCATATTAACCTTGAAAATTAGATAAATTCATAAAAAGTTCCAAATTACATTTATTTGTGTATTTATAATATTAATTATTTTAATATTTCATTAATAAGGTAATTACTACATCATTATTGTGTGATAAATAAATTAAATTATATAATGTCTAAAAATTATAAATGAAATACCATTATATAAGAAATATTTTTATATCTCTAATGAATATTTATAGTAGAATTTATATTGTGTTTAACTCTATATTAAAAATGATTTAGTTAGGGAAACTTGAATTTAACACCTTTAACACTTCTTTCAATTAAATAATAATAAATGTCCTAATCTAATCCAAGTGGACCTAAAGGATCATATTTTATTCCTAAGGTTGTTTTTAATCAAATATCAGTTATCCAATATAATTATTTCATGTGTTAGGATAATTATAATATCATTTTTCCCATGGATTATCCGATTTACTTTTAACCACGGTAAATAAAATTTAAATGTTACTATTCAACATAAATTATTTTTTTCTCATTGAACCACATTTTACATACTGATATGAACCAAGTCTCTCATATTTTATAAATTCATCTCAAATAAGTGGTAAAATTACGTTTTATGTGAATTGGAATATGCTCCTAGGTGGTGGGTAAAAGACAGTAAAAAGGTCAATAAAATTTTTATATATCTAAAATTATAATAAACTTAATCCAATGAATTACAGTTTACATATATAGGTATTATGTATCTATTTCAATCTAAGATAAATTTAAATAAAATTAATAATTATTTAAATAAAAATTCGGTTTTAAACTATAACTCAGTGTTTTCACTATTGATCAAAAATTGAAGTTTTCAGAAAAATACAAAAAATTAACCCTAAGATAATTTGGATATTAAAAATCCAAAAATGAAGTCCATTTTTAAATATAAAAATAATAAATTTTCAAAAATTGGATATTACTATTCATAACTACTAGTTTGATTGGTTGTAGTGTGTTAGAACTTGATGTTTCATATGACACACGCTATTGTATCTTTTAAAGAGAAGCGTTCTCTGGAATCTTGGGGTGTTACATATAATCTCTAACACTGGGCCTACTGAAGGTGTAACATGAGTTATATATATATATATTACATCATTTATGTACATTTTTTGGGAGGTGTTCATGACACTAAATATATTAGTTTATTTATTATCCTTTAATTGACATTAGGCCATTCAAATTTCATTACCTATCAATTAATGTATGTTCCTTCCATGATTAATCCATACAATTCCACAATTCATCAATATGATCAAAATATTCATTCAATTCATGCACCAAACACTTGGGTAAAATTATTTATTCTTTATTATCACTATAACTTATTATGTACCCTATTAAACATCTCTTGAATTCATAAACGATATGTACAATCCAAGAACAACCAGGTTCCGTATGTTTTGGTATAGGGAATATATTAATATATAACTCAACCAACCATCCACAAATAAAATTTATCATGATATATGACCTGTTTATTTAACATCAATGATAAATCACATCTTCAACTCATTCCTCATATCATTGTGGAATCCTAGATATCACCATTCATAGCACCACGCATCCATCCTTCATGGGAAATAAATAGCGGTATAAACATTGGATTCCTCACCCATATATAATAAATCCATCTACCATCGAATAATCCAATCTTTTCATAAATCATGAATCAATTTCATAGAAAACATAAAAGGGTATAAAATAAACAAATTAATACCACTTCTGGGACATAGAAATAGGGTTCCAACATTCACATACAAATGGGTTCACTGGTCAAAAATAAATTATTGTTTTAAGAAAGATATTATTATTAAAATATTTAATTATTCTACACATTTATCATAGGGAAAACCCCTAGAAAAATTAATTCATCTTATTTTAAAATAAACAAATTTGTTACACATGTTTTCAAGATAAGTTTATCTTTCAACAAACAAGATGGAATAACTATTATATTGACATGCCCCGTTATTATTTATAGTAACAAGAATTATTAGGTTTGTGTTATTTGGAAAATTCCAATAACATAATGAATACCAATTTCAATTAATTGTACAATATATATCATTTTATTTCCAAAAAGCTATTAAATTCAAAGAGATCAATAAACCCGACTCTTTAATTTTATATCCAACAAAATTAATTTCATTTGAATATTCATCCATTTTCATTTAATTGAAGACAATAAACCATATCACAAAAAACATTATAACCAAATCATAAAAAATATTTCACACTATATATAAAATGACATAGAAAACAATTATCATAATGGAAAATCATGTGACTTATAAAAAATTAAGTTGATTTTTCGTTAATTTAATTTATAAATTATTATGATTACTTCCTATATAACCTAAAGTGAAATAGTTAGAATGAATTACCCATTAAAATGGATATATAATAATTTAATCAATGAATATACTCCCCAACGGATTCAATTCTTCTTGACGAGAAGAAAACAGTAATGCAATCTCTTGTCTCCTCTCATGAATGGAAACTACACTCCCATAAGTACGCCATGGAACAACGACCCCATAAATATATCAGAATACTCAATATGAACAATGTATTTGAACAAATATTTAAGGGAATGAATGAACAAGGGGATTAAATACCAATGAAAGATGAAACAACAATAGTGAAATGTAAAATTCCCCTTGAATATCCCAAAATTGATCATGAGATGTTGGGGATCACCAATTATTTATTGGGATTTGAATAAAATTTAGAGGAATCCTATAGATTCCTAAAATGTATAGATAATAATTTTTTCCTAAGAGATATTAATGGTTAGGAATTATTCAATGTTTTTATAACAGATTTAATTTCATGAAGTTATCTTTCAATCCTTATTTTGAATCGCCTGAAATTATGATCCACTAGAAAACACCACAACTAGATCCACGAAAACAATGATTAATTGACATCATTAAATACAAATTCACATAATGAATTTTCACATAAAAATTAATTAAACATAAATCAACTACCTTTCAAATAATGAAATTGTTGTTAAAATAATTAATTGTGTTATATGAAACATCCTCACATACTTCTTCAACATATTTTAACACATGAATTGAAATATATTGATGTGAATATAATTTATTTCAAGAAAAATTTTAACATCCAGATTCATATTCCCAAACACCCCTGATCAGCCCCTCAGATTCATTCATGAACAGCCAACATCAAATAAAGGGAAAATAATTATCTAAAAGAATCTATAACCTCATAGTAGATATATATAAAATAATTATCATTGTGAGGAATTTAAAAAAAACACATACATTGGGATAATTATGTTATTTAAATAACCATATTGTGATATAAAATTGTTGAATCTTGTCATCATAGCATATCAACCACAATAGTCATATGAACAAATCAAAAATGTATTCAAGAACAAAAAACATCTCCCAAAATTCTCTCAATGTGATGATATATATAATTTTTTTTATTATATTAACAATGAATCTTGGGAATAAAATGATCTCATAATGTAGAAAAATTTTGTAATCAGCACAAATAATACATGAGAAGCCATAACAATCAATAATCATAGAATATTGAGTCTAAAGACCCGTAATTTCCATTGAAATTGTTTTCTTAAATACAAGGGAAATTTAAAAGTCCGCAGTTTCTAACAGCACATGATTCTGAGCCCCGGTGTCCCCGGAATAAATTTCTGAAGTTTTGTTCCAGTACGTTCAGTAAGCGTACGAGTGGGATTTTATAACATTTTAACTGGTGCTCAGAAATGAAATCTGTGTGCACCATTGAGCTCCTAGAGTCAGTGATTTCCTATTAAAACCTTCACCGTAGTTGCGTTCTGATGAGAATGAGGGTTAGATATTGGGATTTTTAATTAAATTGAATAAAAATAATGTGTTAAATTTTTTTATTATGTGTTGTGGTTATAATATCCAAGTAAAGGTTTAATGTGGGGGCCACCAAACTATATCCTCCGATGAGAGGATATGGTGGTGGGGTCCATACACACATAACCTCCCTTGGGAGGATATTGTTATGGCAGGGCCCACACTGGCTTTAAACTCCTTTAACCCCTTGGAACCCCAATTAAGTGTGAAGCCTCTTCATATTCCCCTTATTAAAGTTCCAACTCTGTCACTTAATTAATTGGAAATTTTTGATTTATTTTGAATTCATGTCAATAATAAAATAATAGATAGGCTATTATTTTATTTTGGTTGGCAACTCTCCTTTGGTGGAGCCTTGGAGAAACTTGGTAGAACTTCCTTCTCCACATGAAGAACAAGAAGAACATATCATCAGCCACTGAATAATGACGAACACCATCTTCGTCCTTCTTCAACCGAGGCATGAAGGGGAAGTGTCTCTGCCCACGAAGATCGCCGATGACATCATCTCGACTCGTCATCTCCAAACTCTTCCTCCTCTGACATTGACGAAATGACGCCGCCTTCATGCGACTTCGTCAACGATCACCAAACATGGGGTATGGGGGATTTGATTTCTTTTTAAACCCATTCTACGTCGTTGAATTTATTGTTTGAGAACTGAATGATATAACCATAACGAGGAGGGTTCAGACCGCACGAGCACAGCCCTAACCACCCTTTTTTTGTTTGATGGTGATGGAGTCAGAGCGCGAAGGAACCGGTGGAGCAAGGCCGTTGGGTCGCCAAAAGGGTGAGGCACCACCGTGCCTCACAGAGAACTGAGCAGCGGCAAGGCCGGCCGCGTCGGAGTCTGAGGGACCTGGTGCCATCATCCAATGCTAGAATAAGGGGTCGCGACCATGAAGGCCACGGCGGTCTCATGGTGGTTACAGCACCGTCATGCAGCGTGGAAGCGCTGGAGTCCACGGTAGAGATGGTGTCGCACTGTCACGCCACGCGGAGTAGGGGAACTTCTTCCATAGTCCATGACTAATAGAAGAGGAGGGCCGGCTAAGCCGGCCCCCGGTGCGTGCTACAGGCGAGACCCCTTGGGTCCCGCGGGTCACTAAACCAACGCCTAACACCTGTTCCTTCGGAAGCGAGGGGGCGCCATGACGCCCCCACCCCCGGTGTGGCCAGCTGGGCCATGCGGTCAAGCAAGCCAGGCTCGGCTGCGACGAGCTGCATCACTACGCTATGGGCTACCTTGGGCTGGGCCGCTTCAGGCCAGGCCGACCTCGGGCCGGGTCGGACCGAACCCGGACCCGCTATGGCCTTTTTACACCTTTTTACCCAAAACATGGGCTACGGGTGTCTGATCGACGAACCATTTATGGTTACAGAAATCTTAGAGTGGGGTGGTTCTTTTGGAATACCCCACTTGAGGTTTGGCCACATATGTGGTATGGTCAGGTTGGATTGAAACTAAAATCCAACCAGGCCCCTAGAACGAAAAATGACAATAACTAAAAGAATGAGTGTCCGTTCAACGTGTCGTCTATTGTGTTGAGATCCCTTTGACATGGAAGACCCTTGAGATACTTCATCATTGTACATCGTGACATTTTATGTATCTAATCTTGGATTCAAGAGCATACCCTCCCAGAATCTACCATATATGAGTGGAACTCTGTGGATGGTTGTGCACTGTTGACTGTTCCTGGATCAAGTGTTTGTCTGATAGTTCTAACGACTATTCCTGGATCATATGTTGGTCTGAAAATTCTAATTTCTATTCCTGGATCATATGTTGGTCCAAAAAAATAGCTTGACCTGGATCATGTGTTTGTCCGACAGCTCTAACGACTGTTCCTTGATCATGTGTTTGTCCGACAGTCTTAACATATGTTCCAGAATCATGTGTTGGTCTGACAACAGAGTTTTTCATGGATCATGTGTTGGTCTGCCATCTTAGAGGATTCAGTGTCTATATTTGATCATATGGACCTTTCTAAAAAAGTTGTATACCTATGTGAGCTGAGTCAGTTACTCTTGTGTTTCCTCATGATTGAGATGTGTCTTGTGATTAACATAGGTATATGTATGGGCATATAACTAAGTGGGATATTCGGTTGATATAATGCTTTGTGGTTTATCCTTGTTGGATTTTAGTGATACCTAGAGGTTCTCGGGGCCTCTAATGAGTATCTTTATACTCACCACTGCATGGGCTATGCCAGCACCTCGTTGTGTTGGATGCAGACGACGGGCAGCACTGAACGAGGCGGAGTGTGTGAGGACTAGACGGTACCTGGAGGAGGACCTCACGAAGATTCAATACCCAGAGGAGAAAGACGGACGTGGAGTGCTAAAGAGGCTATCTGTACCTACCATTCCTAAAGGATCTGTGGTGGATGATCTAGGAGTTGCTTGTCACCATCCAACTATTTTTCCTTTCTAGTTGTACTAGTTTTCAATTTTCCTTTTACTTTAATGTTGGGATTGTATTTCTGGCCCCAATTTTACTTTCCAGCACTTATTTTGAATTCAGTATTACTTACTATTTTGCTTCTAGCTATGTAATCCATTGTTTTTGTTATAGTTTATAAAATAAATGTCTTTCCAATATTAGGGATTTATGCCTTTGGTGTATGTCTCCAGCTCCTAGCCTATGGAAGGTGGGATTGGCGTAGTCACAGCATGGGCCCCGAGGATGGGTTGTGACAAATTTTTATCAATGGAGTCGGTTCTACAGTAGAACTTATGACTCCGATCTGTCTTCCTGTGAAGCAATAGTGTTTAGAGTATAGAGTGTGGTTTTCAGTCCAAGGAGTCCAGTTTTGGTTTTTTGGTCGATGTATCCATACAGCAGCACCATGTCATCTGATTTTCGACTCAGTGCATAAAAACCCTGATTTCATGTAAGTTTCAAGAGTTTCCTTTGTGATACCTTTGAGTCAGCTCACCAGGTATAAATTATTAATCATGGCACACCTTTTTCCTTTCAGGATTCCACCACGCAGCTAGCCAGTCATGGTTCTAAGTATTGAACAAGATGGAAACCCGCAGAGCGACAAGGCCTCGGTGTGGGGCCCTATCACAGCGGAGGCACCAGCGGTACATCATTCCATTATGCCACTGATGAAACATGCCCCAGTAGTAGAGAGTGCACACCCCCTGAGGATGTTGCATGAGTTCCAGTGCAAGAGGCTTCCATGGTTCAGGGGAGAGACGGACCCGCAAGTAACTCAGGATTGGCTAGAGGATGTGGTGAGAGTCTTCATGCTAGTCGTGACACTAGCAGAACTCTTGGTGATCCATGCCGTAAGTCTCCTTCAGGCAGCAGCAGGCAGAGGTGGAGCTTGATTCTCTAGGTGCATGACGAGGAGATGCTGCTCTGGGAAGACTTCGAGTGCATGTTCAGGGTGTATTTTTTACCATCCACCCTATGTGCAGTGCAGATACAAGAGCTACTGCATCTACAACATCGTAGCATGACACTAGCTCAGTACTCAGCGAGGTTTACCGACCTCTCATACTACACTAGAGATATGGTTAAGGACCCATTTTTTAGGGCTCAAACCTTAGATCAGGGGCTCAGGTGAAAGATTAGAGCATCAAAGATGTCCGTCAGCATCCCAATGTAGGCAGGGGTGTTGGAGCGAGCAAACTTAGTGGATAGTTTCCATGACAAGGAAACACCAGCAACGATACCCACCATCAGACATAATGTAGAGGAGACTTCTACAGCTGGAAGCTAGCATATGTCGTAGAGGTCCAAGCAGACCATACCATCCGGTGGACGAACTCAGGATATAGGTTCAGTTGTGCGGGGCACACGATACAGAGCTAGTCATTCCTGGACGGGGAAATGCTACACATGTAATGGGCAGGGTCATAAGGCTCTTGATTATCTTAACCTCTATACCGAAAATCAGCAGACTGTTGAGAGTCCTCCTATGCAAAGGCATAGGTTCAATCGAAGTGGTCCATAGGGAGAAATTGGTCATGGAAGAGAAGCTGGTCAAGTAGCTGGTGGTGGAAGACGTTATGAGGTGTTACCACCAACACCACCAGGAGGTCTACTCCAACCAAATGTATCAATTGGAAAAGGGAGAGATCAACTTCAGGCAGCTAAGTAATACGACCATGGCACTCCGAAAAGGATTCAAGATACGATCTGTGTCTACTAAACCTTAGATCTAGTTCTTATAGACATATGTTCCAGTCATTAATTCATAGCCACTGCCCTCATTCGGAGTTCTAAGATTCTGATGGAGCTTTTTGCTCGATCTATTCGGCAAGAGACTTCTACGGGAGCAGAATCGACTATTACGCACTGGTTTTGGAAGTGTGATATTACTCTAGGAGGTGAGAGCTTCGGCTGGGATATCCTCTTAACGGCGTTGAGGCCTTACGACGTCATCATGGGTATGGACTGTTTATCTATATTCCATCCTCAGATCGACTGTATTAGGCACAAAGTGCGGTGTGTCCTCATGGATGGGACTAGGTTTACCTTCACCAGTGAAAGGGAGACCTTGGAGTGCATGATGGACTTACTCGGAGGAGAGTGCCTCCTATCACTCACCAGTTGGCTTGCCATTCCATCATTGCAGTTGACATGGAGATTCTGAGTTATCCTGTAGTTGTGGATAAGTACGTGGATGTTTTCCCTGATGATGTTCTAGGACTACCTTCTCATAGATAGGTGGACTTCTACATTGACCTGTACCCCTGGACAATAACGACAACTACTCCAGCATATTGAGTGGATCTCATAGAGCTTCGTTGGCTGCGGGTACAGGGAGAGGATTTTCAGGGGAAGGGATTCATCTAGCCCAGTTTTTCTCCTTGGGCAGCCTCGATTCTATTCTCCAAGAAGGCGTGTGGGATCGTGAGGCTCTATGTCAACTACAATCTCCTGAACCAGGTGATTGTGAAGAAAACGTATCCACTAATGTGGATTAATGATCTATTTAATCAGCTCAAGGGAGCTCGATGGTTCTCGAAGATGGACCTCTGATCCGCCTATCACCGGCTTTGAGTTTGAGACGAGGATGTGCAGAATACGTCCTTGAGATTTCGGTAATGCCCCTATGAGTTATTGGTTATGCCCTTCGGCGTAACCAATGATCTAGTAGTGTTCATGAGTGTCATGAACATGATATTCCATACTTACCTCGGTCACTTTGACTTTGTCTTCATCGACGACATACTTATCTACTCAACTACTGAGGAGGAGCATTCTTACCATTATTAGGTAATACTGGACACACTCTGAGAGAACCAACATTATGGTAAGCTCTCGAAGTTCCATTTATGGATTTGGGAGGTTCAATTTTTGGGACACGTTTTCTCAGAGGCTATAGTTGTAATGGATCCAGTGACTATTTAGGTGATACTTTCTTAGGATCCACCCATGAGTGTGACGGCGGTACTAAGTTTCTAGGGATTAGTTGGATACTACCGGAGGGTCGTTCCAGACTTCTCCAAATTTACAGCACAACATTCAGCCTTGAAAAAGAAGGGGGAAACCTTTCTGTGGTCGAAGAGATGCCATCAGAGGTTTTTGGAGCTGAGGCAGAGGCTAACTAGTGCCCCCATCATGAGGATTACAGAGTAGAGAATAGGGTTTGTAGTATACTATGATGCATCAGGGACCGAACATGGTTGTGTCCTGATGCAGGAGCGAGCAGTGATCCCATATGTTTCTCGACAGCTGATACAACACGAGGATAACTACACTATACATGACCTGGAGATAGCAGAAGTTTTCTTTGATTAGAAGATGTGGTAGTACTATTTTATGGGAGAACGTTTGACTGTGTACTCTGATAAAATAAGTCACAGGTATATCTTCATTCAGAAGGACCTAATCCTAGGACAACAACATTGGCTTGAGTTCCTCTAGGACTATGACTTAGAGATATTCTATACTCTTGTGAAGGGGAATTTTGTTGCAGATGATCTCAACAGAAGA
Organism: Viscum album; assembly: GCA_963277665.1. Taxonomy (NCBI): domain Eukaryota; kingdom Viridiplantae; phylum Streptophyta; class Magnoliopsida; order Santalales; family Viscaceae; genus Viscum; species Viscum album. Next base: position 506,305,035 of record OY728121.1, read on the forward strand.
TCTGGTTTTCTGCTGCTAGGAGATGCGACAAAGTAGTTGGCTGCCTTATGGATATCCTTTGTGGATAGAGATGGAGGATCCTATCTAAAATCTCTTATAGTCCATACACCACTTCATTAGTGAGTCAGGGAGGAATAATGTTGGGACGCTGACTACAAGACACGACGTGATCAGATATCCATAGGGTAGGCACCTGATGGATTTTCTGAAGGTGGGGAGCATGTCGTATTCTTTAGAGGACATACCATGGTACCAGTTGCACTTCAAGAGTAAGTGTTGAGGGAGTTACACACATCCCCTCTAGCGGTACATCCAAGAGTGGAGAAGACGTACCAAGACCTTCGACAACAGCATTGGTGGCCATGTATGAAGAAGGCGACAGTAGAGTTTGTCTCACGATGCCTCACTTGTCAGTAGGTGAAGGTAGAGAACCATGTACCATCAATCTTGGTACAACCCTTAGAGGTACTAGAGTGGAAATGGGATGGGATATCCATGGACATTGTGATGGGTCTTCCATGTACATCTATGAGTGACGATTCGATATGGGTGATCGTTGATCGACTCACCAAGTCGTCCCACTTCCTACCGATTAGAGAGCATGGCTCGGTAGAGATCATGGGATGACTCTATGTGTAGGAGATTGTGAATTTACATGGATTAGATTCTTCTATTGTCTATTAGAGTGACACACTCTTTACATCCCAGCTATGGAAGGGATTGTAGGAAGCTTTTGGGATACAGCTTCGTCTGAGCACTGCCTTACAACCTCAGAATGACGGCCAGACTGAACGGACCATCTAGACCATCGAGCACATGCTTTGTTCTTATGTCCTCAACATTGATCATAGATGGGAGGACCACTTAACTTTGGTGGATTTTTATTGAAAAAAAACTATCACTACACCATCGGTATGGCATCTTTTGAGGCCTTGTATGGTCAGCCTTGCAGATCACCACTGTACTGGACAGACCCTGGGGAGTCAGCTCTAGTGGGACTAGATATGTTATGGGATACCACGGAGAAGGTGAAAATCATCCAAGTGCTGATAAAGACTGCACAGAGTAGGCAAAAGACATATATTGATAGGAGATAGAGACCTCTGGAGTTCTAGGATGGTGACCTCGACTTTCTATGGGTCACACCTCAACGAGCCTTGTGGAGATTTGGCCGAGGTGGCATGTTGTCTCTGCATTTCATCGAACCATTCCAGGTCCTCAAAAGAGTGGGAAAGGTGTCTTACCTCTAAAATCTTCCATCTCAGTTGCACAGGGTGCACAACTTCTTTGACATATATTAGGTAAAGAGATATTTGAACGACCCTTATCACATCATCGACGATGGATAGATGGAAAACGATGATGTGGTGACTATCACGGTGGTTCCTATATACATTGAGGATCGATAGGAGTGGGTCCTGCATGGATGGTCGATACCTCTGTTGCATGTTCGTTGGCAGCACATGAACCTCCATGAGAGTACATGGGAGTGGAAGGCTCCGATGCGGGCTCAGTTCCCCCATTTGTTCCCTTAGTTCGATTTATAGCTTATAAGGATGTAAATCCTTGTGGTGGGGAGAATGTAAAGTCCCAAAATAATTGTGAAAAAGTTTTTCATAAATACATGGGAATTTTACCAGTCTGCAGTCTCTGACGGCGCATAATTCTGAGGCCCAGTGTGCCCAGAATCAATTTCTGATGTTTTGTTTGAGTAAGTTCAGTAAAAGTACGAGCGATATTTTATAAAATTTGAACCGGTACTCATAAATTAAATCCAAGGGCACCGTTGAGCTCATAGAGTTGGTGATTTCTTAGTGAGACCATCATCGCAGTTGTGTTCTGATGAGAATGGAGATTAGATATTGTGGTTTTTAATTAAATTGAATAAAAATAATGTGTAAACTTTTTTTTATTACTTGTGGGGGTAAAAGTATCCAAGGGGGGGGGGGGGGTGGAAGTGGGCGCCAACACACCATAACCTCTTATGAGAGGTTATGGTGGTGGGGCCCACCTGCACATAACCTTCCTTTGAAGGATATTATTAATGTGGGGCCTACACGAGATTTAAACTCCTTTAACCCCTTTGAACCACAATTAACTGGGGAGCCTCTTCACATTCCCCTCATTAAAGTTGAAACTCCTTCACTTAATTAATTTGATCATTTCGAATTCATTTAAATTCATGTCAACAATTAAATAATAGAAAAGATATTATTTTATTTCTGTTGGCAAATATTTTTTGGTGGAGCCTTGGAGAAACATGGGAGAACATCATTCTCCCCATGAAGAACACGATGAATGTCTCTTCCACCACCGAAGAATGACGAACACTGTCTTCTTCCTTCTTCAACCAGGGGTAGAAAGCGAAGCGTCACCACCCAAGAAGAATGCCGACGACGTCATCTCGACTTTTCTTCCCTGAAATATTCCTCATTAGACATTGACAAAATGACGTTGCCTTCCCGCGACTCTGGTAACGATCACTGAACTCGAGGTTGGTGGATTTGATTTGTTTTTATACACGTTCTAAGTCATTGAATGTTTGGTTTGAGAATTGATTGATATCACCATAATGAGGAGGGATCGGACCACATGAACATAGCCCGACCCACTCCTTTTTTTGTTCTCGTTTGATGACGACGGAGGCAGAGTACAACAAAACCGGTAGCGCATAGCCACCGGGTCTCCATAAGGGCGCAGAACCACCATGCTGCGTAGAGAACCGAGCCGTGGCCACGCGGGCTGCGGCGGAGCTTGAGGGGTCCAGTGCCATTTTACAATGCTGGAAGAAGGTTTCGCGGCCACGAAGGACACGATGGTCGCATGGTGGGTGTGGCGCGATCGCGTAGCGTGGAAGAGTTGGAGGTCGCAGCCAGGATGAGCTACGAAGAAGGTGGCGCAGAGCCTTTGCGCTATGCGGTGTAGGGGAATCACGGTCATAGGCTGCGTTGGACAAGAGTGGGCAGTTGGCGAAGCCAGGCGCCTATGCACGCTACAAGAGGGACCCCTCGGGTCCCTTGGTTTATCGAACGAGCACATAGCGTCGGTTCCTTCAGAACCCAAGGGGCTCCACACCCCCCCCCCCACCCCACGGCGTGGCCAGCAAGGCCGCCAACTTGGGACAGGATGCCCCCTCGGCTCGGGCCACCCACTCGGGCTGGGTTAGACCCATGGACCGGGTCGGGCCGGTTCGGTCTGACTCGTTCAGTCCGAACCCGGACCTGTTATGCCATTTCTACCACTTTTCTCCCATAACATGGTCACCAGGTGTCTGATTGACGAACCATCTACATCAAAAGAAATCATAGAGAGGGAAAAAAATTTTGAATACCCCAATTGTGGTTTGAGAACAATTGAGTTATGGACAGGTTGGTTTGATCCTAAAATCCAACCGGGCCCCTGGAACGAAAATACCAACAACTAACAGATCGGGCATCCGATCGACACGCCGTCTATTGCGTTGAGATCTCTATGACAAGGCAGACCCTTGAGATACCTCACCATTGTACATTGTGATAGTTTATGTATCGAAACATGGCTTGAGTAGTGGAACGTCCCAGGATCAAGCATACCTGAGTGGAACTATGTGGCTGTTTGTGCATTGTTGACTGTTCCTAGATCATGTGTTTGGCCCGACAGCTTTAACGACTATACCTGGATCATGTGTTGGTCTGATAGTTCTAATTTCCGTTCTTGGATCATGTGTTGGTCTGACAGAATAGTTGGACCTAGACCATGTGTTGGTCTGATAGCTCTAATGATTGTTCCTGGATCATGTGTTGGTCCGACAGTCTTGACTTCTGTTAATGGATAGTGTGTTGGTCTGACAGAATAGCTGGTCCTGGATCATGTGTTGGTCTGACATCTTAGATGATTCAGTGCCAATGTCTGATCATCTATACCTCTCTACAATGTTTGTATAGTTGTGTGAGTTGAGTCAGTAAATCTTGTGTTTCCTCATTATTGATATGGGTCATTTGATAAACATAGGTGTATTTATGGGCATATACCTAAGTGGGATATTGGTTGATCTCATGCATTTTGGTTTATCCTGGTTGGATTGTAGTGATACATAGAGGGTATCAGGGCCTATACTAAGTATCATTATACTCACACCTACACAGGCTATGCCCACAACTCTTTGTGTTGGATGCAGACGATGAACAGTGCTGACCGAGGCGGAGTGTGTGAGAACTGGATGATACCCGAAGGTGGACCTCACGGCATGTCGGATCCCAGAGGAGACAGAAAGACGTGGATTGCTTCGGAGGATATATGTACCTACCCATAAGGAAGGATCCATGGTGGATGATCAAAGAGCTTCTTGTCCCCTTCTAGCTATTTGTCCTTTCATGTTATACTAGTTTTCAGTTTTCCTTGTACTTTACTATTGGTCTTGTATTTTCGGCCCCCTTTTTACTTTCCATCACTTCTTTTGTATTCGGTATTACATAGTGTTTTCTTCCAGTTTTGAACTCTGTTGTCTGTGTTATAGTTTTTAAAGGAAATTCCTTCACAGTTTTAGGGATTTATGCCTTTGGTTCAAGTCGCCAGCCCCTAGCCTTTGGAAGGTGGGCTTGGGGTATTCATGAAACAGGCCCTGAGGACGGGTCGTGACATTGAGTTTTTATTTGTGACCTAGATTCTTAGGTACTATCCTTCATTCTATATTTATTCCCATGGAATAATCAAATGGAATATCACACTCAACCAATATCTTCTCTTAGTGGTTTAACATCTCCATAACACACTCATCGAAGGTAACATATTATTCAATAACAATCTTATCCAAAATGTTGATATGAGATTAATCATTAAGGTAATGTAGAATATATTACATATTGATGAAATAATTTATATAGGTCATCTATTATGGAATTGTAATATCATATTCCATAACTCTGCCACCAGAATAAATAGTGAATTAACCAAAATATTTGGAATAATTTTTACATGAATGACCAATCCTTCACTGCCTATGATTACAAGACTCAATCTATAGATATAGAATCCAACAATGATATCCAATTGTGTCTTCTTATAAAATAAATATGACTTCTAGTGAACATTAACTCCCTTCAACTTCTATAAAATCACCAAATTTTACTCTATTTTTTTCTTCACTATCTCTAGACAATGAATTAATAGCTATTTTAACATATAATGAAACATCATAGAACTAAATGTTCAATCATAAAAAATATATTATTGATCCATACAAATAGTGGAGTGAAATATCTATTGAAATAAAATTAAACTAATAGATGATTTTTATTCCAAGAATATTAGAAATCCATGATATTAGTACGATAATATTTATCAAGAGAATAAGAGGAAAACATTGTCTTACTATCCTTTTTTTGATCAAAATTTGTGTTATAGCGTAATTAATAGGAAATATAAATCTAAATACCTCTCCAAACCCTTTTGGTAAAACTATTTTCATGATAAAATATGACATTAATTTATAATCTATGATGTATCCCCAACTATTCTATGTAATCCATGAAAACCATGATTATAGTATTGACACCATGGTCAAAATAATGTGGGATGATTACATGAAACATTCCACTATCACCTATAGAGAATCAATGTCTCCCATATCATTATGTAATCCAATCATGATGTATATATAGACATCCTCTACATATACTATGGAACATCCATCATTAGGAGTATTCCAACAGGAACATGTTGTATAACATTCTTCTACTAAATTAATAAAAAACAGAGAAGTAAACATTAAAAATGAAGTCACTAAACTTGTATCCCAAAACTAAACTCACAAATTTTGGTAAATCATATTTATACAACGATATACTATTAATGGTTAGAAATAGATTTGAAGGAAATACATTATGTTAAACCCTAATGGAATGAAAAAAACCACATGAATAAAATGATGTTATGTTCATCCTTAAACCAATAAACAGTGGATAACCAATGAAATAATAATATATACTGACTTTCGCCTTAGAATCCCCTTGTTGTGACTCATCCACCTGATTCACTAATTACGAAAAAAATATAAACTGTAAAATCCAACTACTTCATAAAACCTCTCCCATATCAAGATGAATTATGGTGGTAATGTCTAATAAACTCAAAAAATCTCAAAATTAATGAATGGAATTGTAGTGTAACATTATTATCTATACTTCAACTATAATATTTAAAATTCCTAGTGTATATTAAATCATGAATTAATAATATAAAAAAATAAATACACCAACACTATCACACATTATGATATTATTATAATAAGAAATACCCCAGGATCCAATGATTGGTAAAAACCAAAAAACACATGCCAATGACATAATTTCCGCAAAAAGTTATTCCATTTAAAACTAATACCAAATTTAGATTAATGGTGAAAAATTAATTCTAATGGAGATGTAAACTCCAAGACCCATAATAGCCAACTAATCTAATATAGATTAGGAAAAACCATCCCTGAAGATGTTATGTATTCCATTATCCCCCAAACTAAACACCTTCTACTGGAAAATGAATAACCAATGTGGTAAAAATACATTTACATAAATTACAGGACATCTGCATGACACTAATAAAACAATAATAATTCCAAATACATTTTTTTCACTATTTTTATTGTGGTTTTTAAATCTATGTGAATAATGATATGAAACTCTAATAATAACATGAAATTATAAGGAAACATTGTACCAATAAAATTGTGTTGGCGGATTCCCATGAAACAAATACAGCAATAATTACATTTTCTGGATCCAAACCACAATAAAAAAACATATTCCACAAAAATGAACTCCATGATCCTAGAAATACCAATTTTAGACAATCCAAAATTGTTGGTGATGATTGAGATCTTATAAAATCACACACATATGATCTTTTTACTCCTCATAATATGAAGAGTAAAGAAGTTTATTTCAATGAAAACCACAAACCACTGATATATGAACAATCTAATCACAATTTTTATCAGAACCATGAACACAAATATAGTGCTCATTTCACCAAAATTAAATATGAAAATTATCTTATTTAATGTAAATAAATTATAAATCAGTCTTCAAAATATCCACAAAATTTTCAAACACCTCATAATGACTCTTCCTTGTATGGAAGAATTTCATCAGTTTCTACTAGTTTAAGAGAAGACAATTGTTAAAAATACAAAAACTCAAATTTATCTTCTTAAAATATAATTTGAGATCTCCATGGACATAAGCTGATATAAAGAAATACTCACACAAAAAAATCATTGATTTGTACGTACAGTTTAACTATATCAAAAGGGGAAATCTGATATGAAAACATCATTATTGATGAATATCCATGATGTTGATCAATCTCAAACTCAATATCCCATTGTGGGGGTAATATAATATATATATATAATAAATTTTTTTACTCTTCAATAACATGGGGAAACACTACATACTGATCCTTATATGAATTGTTAATTAGTTAATTCATTATATAATACAAGGATAACAAATAATCTGAACCATATAAGGGTTTTTATCACTAATGAACACAACATAATATATATTAGTATAACAACCCTTCTCTATATTAAAAATATAAACATGTTTTATTACATAAAATACTTCACTTGATACAATATAGTTGATCAAGAGGTCTAGTGTCATTGGGTCTTAGGAACATTACATAACAGCATGGAACATAAAACAAAATAACTATATTTAAAACATCCTTTACATGAGAAATACATTCCCTCATACATAGAATCTCATGGGATAACCTAAGGATATGCATAAAAAAGGGTGAGCTATATAGCCAAGTAATTTAGTAAACAAGGCATAAAATGAAAAATACAATACATGTTATATACTAGGCATATGAATGGGGCACAAGAGAAACATGAAAATAATGTCATGATATACATTGATTATCATAACAATGAAATGTGGCATCAAAATTTAACATGATATTATCCTGATCCTAGGATCACTGCACATAGAGCATGAGTAAACCATCATTATACTTTAATTAGCATGAGTAAAACCTCATTTCATATAATGAATCATGATACTAATATTTAACCATTGCACATGAAGCATGAGTAAACATCATAATTAGTTCCATGATAAATTTATGTGGAATTAATATGTATTACTATATAATCAATTAGTAAATGTTTAGAAAATTGAATACCCTTGATAGAGGGATTGGAATGGTATTCACTATATAAAGACATTGTCTTAGAAAATCACGATGCAACTTCGACATCCTTACAGAGTGACATAAGAATTCATAAAAATGGTTGATTGGAGAGAAAGGGGTATCAACATTTTTACATGAAATAGATAGTAAGGGGTTTATATAGATATATTTTCCAACATATGTAATGTAATTTATATTCATAATACAAAATATTTCTTGAATGTAAATGAGAAGAGAGAAATTATTTATGGAATTTCAATATGGTTATAGGTGTACATGGGAGGCATTAATGAGAGATAATGGGGAATATCATTATTAAACCATAATTATGGATGTATGGGGGATATGAGAAATCATACCCCAACATTTTTAATTGAATTTTTAATGGTATTACAAGATAAATAAATTGATAAAAAAATATGAATGGAAGAAATAACTTACATGGAAGTGTGATGGCAATGGATAGTGAGAGGATTGAGAGTGGATTCTTGGGGAACTATAGCTCCTTAGGGTGATTCATGGTAGAATAGGGAAGGGGTGGGTCTAGCTCCAAAGGCTGTGAGTGATGAAGAAGAGGAATCATGGGTGGGTTTATATAAATAAAGAGATGGAATTCATTATTATTTTTGTTTTAGACACCACACATTTAACTAATCAAAACTAGAAATCAAACCATTGTTTTTCCCAAGGTTTTTTCCAATGTGGAGTGGAAAAAATTATTTTATAAGGCCAATGGACTAAATTCTTAAAATATTAGTCTTTATTATGTGGAGGAGAGTCACACACTCATGGAAGTCAATTTAAAAAGTTAAAATGTTTTACATGTCTTGGAGAGACTACTATGGTTTTGAAAAAAAATCAAAAAAACCTAGAAAATAAATTTTTAATGGAAATTAATATATTTTACTATCATCCCATTTATAATATTTTATAACATTACTATTTTTTCATTATGCTGTTATAAAAAAGAATATATAATTTAACAGTATTTAAATTTTACCAAAAGAATTTTCCTATCTCCGAAAATTATGAATTATTCCCCATTTCTTAATTTCAACATCACAATTAAAAAAATGATATTCATTTTATATAAATAATTTTATAATGATGTAAATTTTTACTTTTAAAATAATAACTGACATTTATCTAAAATTATTGGTTTTTAATAAGAAAGACTTTAAAAATATAATAAAAATTCCAATTTTATTATAAAAATAATATGATAATTTATAAAAAGTAACTAAATAATAACATATAATTCAAATATTATTTAATTCAAATATAAATTATTTCATCAAAAATACATTTCATAATTGAATATTAACTAAAAATTCTACTTTAGCATTAAAAAATATTTACAAAATAAAATGAATGTATATTGTTTAATATATACAATAATAATTCACATAATAAAAGTGGTAACAAAATATTACATAACCGCTTGTAAGACCAAAGGGTGAGGTGTACAATGGTGATAGACTCGTTTGGTGGCTCGCATAACAGCGCTCGTGTGGTTATCTCTATTAACATTCACTTATCCAGTAGGCGGTTCTGTTCATGCTTAACACCTGGACCCTCAGCATGGGTCTGGTCAACAGGAAATCCCAATGACACCACCTGCATTCAATGCACCGAAAAATGGGTTTTATACTGGGAAAGTCTTCTATATGTGGTCATCACTTCCCTTGTCTGAGTAAATTAGATTTGTTAAAACCCTGTATTTAACTTATCATGTGATCACTATTCAATGACTATATTAGAAATAGTAACAATTTATAAGGGTATTTTAAAACCCAAAAACATGAAACAAAGTTATCAATTATGTTTTACATAACCATTTTTCATAATAATCCATTTAATTAGATCAAAAAGATATTTGATTTCATAATGTTTGGTTTTTTACAATCATCACCCCTTAAGAAATTTCTCCCTAAAAACATCATTTTCCCACCATAACATTAGATTCATTTAACTCTATCTCATTACTTATTATGATTCCCACATTGCATCTTCATTCATTTCGTTTCACCATAAAACCTTGATGAGGATCATTTTCTAATTTCGTAGAACTTTTTCTCTACGATATATTATCATCATCGGATTCAATTTATAGTAGAGTTAATTATCAATTGGTACCACCTATATCTTTAGGACATATGATGGGTCATGTACGTACTTCTTCCATAGTCATGCATGGAATATATCATGTACTTGGAAAGGTATGGTGGGAGTGCAAGTCGATAATACACTACTCCAATGAGATAAAGGTTCTAAAAAGAGTCTATGTACTTTGGACTATGCATTCCATTCTTTCCAAATCTCATTACTCTCTTCCATAGTTATATAAAGAGTAATACCGTGTCTCTGACATCAAACTCTAGGTCTTGTCTATGGTTATAATCATAGATATTTTGTCGACTCTGTGTAGCATTAATGTGATGTTAGATTATCATAACATTCTCCACCATTTCGTTTACAGTTTCTGTATGTAGGAGTTTTCTCTCCAAAACATCATCACAAAATGTCTTTGTTCTACAACTCTTCCAATACACTGATTTATAAGGATCCATTAGGATTTTTTTGTGGAAATTATTGTTTTAATATAACTCAACTAGAGGGAGATATTGATCCCATAATCTTTGAATGTCCATTGGGCAAGCTCACAACATGTCCTCAAGTGTTTGGATAGTCTGCTCATATTGGCCATCATATTGAGGATGATAATACATACATAAGTTGAACATAGTATCTTGATAATGATTATTACTCTTCCAAATATATATTTGAATCTTGGACCTTGATCAAATTCATTACAAAGTGGTACTCTATGCAGCCTTACCATATCTCTGATGTATATCTGATCCAGTTGATCCAATGGGAAATCCTCCCAAATTGCAATGAAGTGTGTAGTCTTTGTATGATGATTGAAAAAAACCGAAATATCATTGTTTCCTTTTGATGTATTCACATTTCTAGTGAAAAATTCTGTGATGATGTTCTATTATTTCCCATTTTGGTATGGGTAATGGTTTCATCATCTACATAGACTCCTGCCTCTCAGCCTTCACTTGCTTATATTCCAGGAACTTTGATGTTTACTCATCGATATCCTTATTCATGTTATCCATCCAACAATGCTCTTAGAGATCTCGACACATCATTGTGTTTCTTGGGTGAATACAGAAATTTTAACTATGTCCATCATCCAAAATTTCATTCTTCAGCTCCATATTTGATAGAACACATACTATTGACCCAAATATCACAATTATTTCATCACTAACATTGAACACTGTGGATTTCCCATTTCTGATAGTTTCAACATTCTTATGAATTCCCACATCCTCCATTTCATCATCCTTTATCCTTTCCAAAAAATATTGTTGAGAAATACTTTTTGAAAGGATTGATGATGTTCCCTACTTTTTGATTCACATGTCCATCTTCATCAAATATAATAATATTGGATACTTTTCAATTCACATTAATGATAGAATTTCTGGGTCCTTTCTACTTAGATATTACTCCACCTTGTTCACTTTCCCAGGTGGGTAATGGATTGAGCAGTCATAGTAATTGATTAGATCTAAGACTCTACATTGGTTCATGTTAAACTCTTTCTGTGTGAAAATATATTTGATTCTTTTTTGGTCCTTATATATATCACATCTCTCCACATGGAGGTAATGCCACACAATTTATTAAGCTAATATCACAACATCAAACTCTAGATCGTGTGTTGGATATTTTGTTCTCTTGAACTTTCAATATTCGTGATGCATAAAAAATAAATTTGTCAGTTTTCATCAAGAAACAACCCAATCCCTTTTTCAATGAATGTCTAAATAAAGAAAAATGTTATGAACTTGTGGGTAATGTGAGCTTATTCATAGTGATAAGAATCGTTTTCAACTCCTTTAATCTCTCTTTGAATTTATCACTCAAACAAACTTGACTCCCTTCTGAGTTATATTGTTAGGAAGGATTTATAATAGGGAGAAATTTCTCAAAAATCAATGACAATATCAAGTTATCCCCGTGATGGTAAAAATATTTGTTACTGATGTTGGCTAGGGCCATCCCCCAAAATGCATATGTCTTGGAGGGATCCAAAAATATCCCATTTCGTGGAATGATATGACCGAAAAATGAGACCCTCTTCAACTATAACTCTAACTTTCTGGGCATTGCATTGATTTTCTCCTTTTGCAAGGTTTCTAGTAATGTTCATAGATTATCATCATAATCCTCCATGGTTTTGGACTATATTATAATATATTCTATAAAAAACACCACAAAGTTCTTGAGGTAATCTATAAGGACTCTATTCCTTAACTCAATGAAAATTTCTGGATCATTAGTTAGTCTGAAAGTCATTACTATGAATTCATAGTTACCATATATTATGAAAAACAATCTTGGGGATATCCTCCTTCTTCACCATTACTTAGTAATATCCCAATTTCAATCCACTTTGGATAAGTATTATGCTCCACATAACAGATCTTAAAAGTCATCAATTTCTGGTAGAGGATATTGGTTCTTTATCATAATTTTTTTGAGGTCATGTTAATCAATGCAATGGGGAGTTGGCCCATCATTCTTCTTGATGAAGAGAAGTGGTTCACTCCATGGTGAAGAACATGGTAATAATAACCCTTTATCTTGATTCTCTTGAAGTTGTTTCTTCAGCTCATCAATCTCCACATCATCCATTCTATATATATTCATGGATATTGGAAATGCACCAGGTATAAGATCGATTGAGAAATAAATATCTATTCTAGGAGAAAGAACAATAAATTCTTTGAGAAACACATTAGTGAATTCCCTCACAATGGGCATGTCTCCAATGATGGTTACTTCTTTAGAAAAAATCATTTTTCTTAGATACACATGCTTATAGGGTGGTAATATCCACTCTTGAGATGATGGTGTCAAATTAGATTCAACTAACACTTTGAAATTGTAAAGAATTAGGGGACGATTGTAATGCCCCGACCCCAAAAGCCCAGAGTCGATGCATTATTTTAATACATTGGCATGATTACAAGGATTCATGTACCAAAAATACCGATCATTTTAGTATTCTTGGCAAATAGATTATATAAATGACTGTTACATTACACATTAGAAAATAAAACACAAAATAAAAGATCCTTTGGAAACGCCATTAATCCCCTAGGTTAACCCTTCTAGTCAATCATAAAACACATCTTGGAATCCTTGAATACAAAAATAATAAAGGGGTTATCTCAGATGCTCAGTAAGGATAACAATATAGTGGGAACCTACATAAATAGGGATAAATTTTTTAGGAAATGTATAACACTAAAATATAATCCTTTTAAACATAAAATTAGTAATAACATTGAAAAGATAAATTAAAAAAATTCCATTTACATATTCGCATTGATATTCTATTAGTCGATTAATCCCATATAATATCAAAATCCAATTTCGTAATGATGGAATTCATAATGAAATACATCATAACCACATTGTCAAGGCCATGCTCCCTGACTACAAATAATATTTTCTTATGGCCTTATTTCAATACACTAGTTTGTATCATGAGACCTACAGATGTATTGATGAGCAATAGCTGTCTCCACTCGTCAATTACTAAGTCCAATGCATTCCTCATATGAAAGGTTCAATCATAACATAAACATTCGTATTAAAACAATCATATGAAATGTAAATAATTTCACCAAAAAGAATGAATGGTATAAAAAATAACACATCCATAGTCCAACATATCACAAAACCTTCAATACAAATTCGAATATTTGTATCATAATGAATTAACTTCAAACAAATATAAAATCCATCAATGGGTGATGAAGAAGATGAAATCAAAACAATTTGATAGAAATATCTATTTATTTTTTTTAAATCATTTAAACATCACATAATATAGAAATGAGAAAATGTAAAGATAATTATGAATCAATGTTTCCCCAACCAATTTAATACATTAAAATAAATTAACAATTTAATAAAATTATTTCCATAAAAATAAATACTCAAAATCATTTTAGAAAACATGGACCTAAATTAAATAGATTTTGAAAAATAAATATTTATATAATTTAAAGTGATGATATAGTTAAATTGAACCTTCCATAAAACCTTAATAACTTCATTTTGAATACATTTTTATTAAAAATGATCATTGATTATAAACATGTCCTTGTAAATACTAACTCATAAACAATCTCGGAAAATAATATGATTATGAAATTAACCTATACGTTGTACTTTTCATTGGTCGAGGGTACATTATACTCCTGTATAATATTTAAATAATAATAATTATATTATACAATAATAATATACATAAATATTATATCATATTTGTTTACTTTATAATATTAATTTTTTATTAATATTTTAGTAGTATCATCGTTTCATGTGTTAACTGATTCATTTTCCTTTATATGATTGGATACGTAAGCCCTGATTGTTGTGAATAGTATGTCTCTGATTCATGTACTGAATGATATTAAGTTCTTAAACCTTATTTTTTATCATAAAATGAATATTATTCTTGAATTATTATGACAGGGAATTAATCTTATCACATTCGTGGAGATGGTAATCCATACATACGCACGGGCAAAAATATCATAATATTGATGGTGAAATCGTATGTAATTTTATGGTATACATATATATAAATAATAATTAGCATTTTATATTTTTTAGTTACATACTTAATTCTCATTATTATACCCATATAAATAATGAATTCTTTAAATAACAAACTACACCATGACATGGAGATGGTAAGCCGTACGTACACACGTATGTTGACTTTGTCATTTATAGAATGGATAGAATAAAAAATATGGTTGAAACATATTTATAATAACATCATAGTATGTAGAAGGTATTGGATATATTATTTTGGTATGAAAACAACAAAAAAAGTGGAAGTGGAAGAAGAAAGGAACTTGAAAGAGGGTGGTGAAATTCTTACCTCTTCTATGGGTGTTTCCTTTGGAGTTTATCAAATGGGATCTATAGGATGGATTTATTATCAAACTAATTCCACTAGGTTTAAGTGAGGGTTGTTTCGAAGATATTTTGGAAGGGGTTGGATGATACAAAAGGCTATGGAGGCGTGAAATTATGAGAAGGGAAGTAATGTTTTATAAGAGAGGTGAGGGTCACTTTAGGAAATGCTTGAAATATTATTTTATAATAATTTTTTTTTCAGTTTCAAATATCTCTAAAATGATTTATTTTGAAGGAAAGGAGTGGATGGGTCGAACTAATCTCTAAAAATAGGTTTTATACAGGTTTATGTTACCATTTTAACATTATATTTTAAATTTAACTCTTAGTTAAATAGTTTAACTTTTACCGTGTCTTCTTGTATTCTTACACTGTATGGATAATAAACATCCTCTGAAAATCCAAGAGAACCTAAACTGGTTAATTAATGAAATATAAAATATCATTTATGCCCTTTTCCTATCTTTAGATTTTCCTGCATATTATTTCAACCAATAATGTAGTATTTGTTTTAAAAACTAATTTATGTCAATTTTGACACTATTTGGTATTTTGTATTTATGAAAGTCATAACAACCTCATCAATTCAAAAAAATATCTAATAAACCATATAATTTTATATTAACCTATATAAATCATTTAATGCATAAAAAAATTTAAATTCTATTTATTTCAATATTTATAATAGTAATTATTTTCATATTTCATTGAGAATGAAATTATTGCATCATATTTCTCTAATATATAAATTTAATTATTTAATCCCTAAAAAATATAAATAAATTAATATTATGTATGAAATCTTCTTATCTTTATAATTAATATTTATAGTATACTTTATCTTATGTATAACCCTATATTAAAAAAAGTTTAGTTAATAAACTTTGAATTTATCACTTTTAACTCTTCATTAAATAAAATAATAATAAATGTGATAATATAATCCAAGTGGACCTAAATGATAATATTTTATTCCTAATGTTTTTTTTGGTAAAATTAAACTTATCCAATATAATTAGGACAATTTTTATGGTAATTATAATATCATTTTCACCTTTAATTACCCTATTTACTTTTAACTTTTGTAAATAAAAGTCAACCGTTATAATTAACCATAAATTATTTTTGTCTTATTGAACAAATTTTTAATTATTAATATTTACCATGCCTCTTGGATTTTTCAAAATCAAGTCATAGATGTTGTAAAATTATGTTTTATGAAAATTTTCAAATGCTCCAAGAAGGTGGGTAAAAGAAGGTAAAAAGATTAATTAAATTTTATACATCTAACTTTATTATAAAATGACTCCAATAAATAAAATTTAACCTATATAGGTATTATATACCCTTTTTTACCTAAAATAAAGTTATATAAAATAAATAATTATTTAAAAAAATCGGTTTTAAATAATAAGGAATTCTTTTTCACTATTCATCAAAAATTGAATGTTTTAAAAAAATACCAATAAGTTACCCTAAGATAATTTTGTTATTCCAAATTCAAAAATGAATTATATATTACCAAATTTAAAAAAAAAAAGAAGTTGCATTAATTAATTTAAAATCAATTCTGGTTGTCAAACCCAAAAAGATGGTTTTTTAAAAGTAAAAACTATCAAAAGATTAGCATGTGCTAATGTCAAATTAAATTGTGAAATTACTTATAATGACCTGAATTTTATTAAATGAAATAAATATAATCTAATTATACTTCTAGAGTATTCAAATACATAAATTAACAATATAAATTATTATGAATAAAAATGTTTTTTTCAATTAAAATTTAGTATTTTTCACTATTATCAAAATATTAAATTTATTAGGAAAGTACCTACAAACTAGATTTTTATATCCCGATTCTAAGGAAGAATTTAATTTCATTAAATTTAATTTATAAAAGTTTAAAATAATATTGTTTGAAAGGATTCTCTATTAAATAGGTTCTATAATTTCAATTTTTTAAAAAAAAATTCTCTTATCTGAAAAATTGAATTTGACCCCATATTATGTCTATGAAACACAAAATATGAATTTTAAAAGAATATGGAGTATATAAAATTCAAAATTCAGTTATTACTATTCATAACATACTTTTGAATGGAAAGCATGGTAAGTTTTGGTGCGCTCAAATTAGATGTTGTGTGTAGTGCATGTTCTTGAATTTCTTTGAAGAGATAATATAATATGAAATCATGGGGTGTTAAAATCTACCCTCCTTCAATAAATTGTGTCATAAAAATTTGAAAATTTTCTTTTAAAATAAAATATAAAAAATATAAAAATAACTTTGTGGAAAACAAACATTTGAAACTGGGTTAATGAAATTTTTTCCTAATAAGAGAGAAAGAGAAATAAAAAATTAACCACCAAATTATGATCTCTATTAGGAGAACATTGGTTGAAATAAGAGAAAATTAATTGGAGTAAAAACATAAATATGTGTAGTGAGTGATTGAGGCCATCAATAAAAAAAAGTGTAAAATTGAGGGCCTTAATGCCATCAATATATTATGATTTAAAATATCATCTGTTCAAAAAAATCAGGTATTAAAATAACACATTTTTTGTTTTAAGATCCCTTCTCTAAAGTTTATGAATTAATTTATTCATAGAATAAGAAGAAAAAAATAAATAAAATATAGAGTTTCACAATAGAACTAATTCCTACGACAAACTCATCTTTCAGTCCCAAAGATAATAGAATTCAAAAATATTATATTTATCATATTAGTATAGGGTTCCAAAAATAATTAATTTATAATTCATTTGTTAGAAAATTTAAAAAAAACTCTATTACACAATCCAAGACATCACGTAGGCCAGTGGTAGGTGATGCACCATTGTCTCCCTTAGTTGTGGGTTCAACTATCACGACCTTTTTGGACATGATGGGTTGGTTCCCAACCTCCAGGTTGTCCCTTTTATAACAATACAAAATAATCTTAATAAATGATTTAACTATAAAAATAGTATCCAATGTCAAACAAAATCCATTCTGACCTTTAGAATTATCAAAAATACTTATATCCAAACTCACAGTAAAAAATTTATAAGGAAGGTAAACACAATGAATATCATATTTGCATATAATAACTTGTGAATACCTTCATCATGTATTTTTGTTTAAAACATGGTAAGGCACTGAATCATCATAAATCCTAAATAATTACATTCATGCTCTCTTATTATTTATCGAATACTGGATATACTCCTTTTATCCAAAGATGTTGTAAACTCCAACAATGATGGAATATACGAATCATTAATCATTTTCAAGGTATTCAACAATATAAAATATAATTTATCCAAATGAATCATATATTATTCCTAAACCACTACCTCAGTATCATAACTATATTCTGGTTTATATTTCTCTCAACCATATATTTTCCAAAAAAATTAACCTATTTTTGTGTCACTTTTCTTGGCTCCACACAATATCATGTCCGTTATTAAATATTAACGCAGTACAATCCTTATTTATTTACATAACTCATTTAAAGACTCGTAAATTTCAAGGAATTTTTTTTCTTAATTTTCTTTGGAATTTTACAAGAACGCAGTTTCTGACGGCACCTTATTCTGAGGCCCGGTGTGCCCGGAATCATTTTCCAATATTTGCCTCGGGTACGTTTAGTGAACGGACGAGCGGGTTTTTCTAACTTTTGAACCGGTGCTCGGAATCAAATTCCGAGGGCACCGATGAAATCGCAGCGCCGGTATTTGCTTAGAAACGCCTCTTCCGGAGTTGCGTTTTCTCGGTTGTGGTTTTTAATTTTTGGGTTTAAAGTTATGAAATAAAATAAAGTTGTGCGATAATTTTATTTTTATTTCACTTAAGCCACTTGGAAGCCACTTAAAGCTGCTTAAGCGGAGTTGATACGGATAGGGCGCTATCCAAAAAAATCCTACCCCCTTGGTAGGATATTTGTGATGTGGGTCCCGCACGAGCCCCACCGTTTCTTTTCTGCTAAGTAACGCACCCGCGAAAACCCATCATTATGAAAGTCAACTGACGCGTTTTCTTAATTTCTTAACACACCATTTAATTGGGTAGTTTTCTTCGTTGAATTAATTCTATGAATTAATTTATTCGTTTCCTAACTGGTTTGAAATCCGTTGGCGTAATAATAAAATAAGACCAACACCGACATCTTGAGGATTACACGTTAAGAGGCTTTTGACAGAAATTCTTGTGCCTTCTCCCTTCTTTGCGAAAAACACGAAGAATGCGAAGAACGCGAAACTGCCGGCCTCCGACGAAGAATGCCGAAATCGCGGAAATCGACGACACGACGCCGTGTGCCGCGATGCCGATGTTTCCTATTCCGTGGCGTTCCTTCATCCGCAACGAAGTCTTCAATCATCCGTTTGAGTTCGTCGGCGCCACACCCTTCCGCGACAACGCGACACCTTCTGTGACGCGACGATCGCCTCCTTCCACGGCGATCAATTCCATGAAGAACGCGCGTGCGACACTTGACGAGGTAGGGATTTTATTTGAATGTTTTACATTCCCGTGATCGTGTTCCTTTCAAAATTAAGAACCCGGTTCTTAATAACAATCTTAAATTAAGAAAATTGTTCTTGGTTATGTTTTCTATGTGTCGATTAAATCCTCCCAACTGTTATTTTCCAACGCGGAGGGTGCGGGCCAAACAAACACGGCCCGACAACCCTCCGACGTTCTTCATTGTTGTGTGGATTTGGCGGGTGATGACGGAACGTTCCGAAAAGGAAATTTAATGATTCCGAAGAGAAGAACGGGTCCCAGAAGGAGCAGCGGCACAGACGGGAATGGAATCGGACCACCGGAGCGACTCCGGTGGCCCGCGGAAGCCACTGGCGACGCGGGTTGCCGGCGCGCCGCCGGACAAGGCCGCCATGGAAGAAGCCGCGGCGGCGGCGGCGCCAGCAAACACGCGGCCACACGGGTCCAGCGCACACGCGGGATGTGGCCTTTGCCGCATCCGTTGACTAGGGCGGCCCCCCACGGGGGACGCGGTGCTGTCACACGGGGGCAGCAAGCCCCCCGCGCTGCACGACCGCTCGGCCGAGCCGAGTCGGGCCGGCCGGCTGGGACGGGCCGTGCCCTGGCCATACCGGACCGTGTGCAGCCGAGTCCGACCGGGTTGGGTCGACCCAGTTCGGGTCGACGCGGTTCGGTCGACCCAGGGGGGGTCGGGCCGGCTCGGCCCGTGCCCAGACCCCCCGTCTTCAGACCGTTTTCGGTCTTTTGCCAGTAACATGAGCTATGTGCCTCCGAACGATGCGCCATCAGCGGAAACATGATCCTTTGACCGAGACGGTCATTTCAGTATATTGCACTCAAGGTTTCGGAATACTTTGGGTTTAGCCGGGTTGGTTCGTACCCGATATCAACCGTGCCCTCAGAGCGGAAACGCTCATATCTTGAGCTTCGGACGTCCGATTGACGTGCCGTCAACTTTTTTGAATTCATATATTTGAGACGGATATTTTGGATCACTACACCCGAGGTTTGGACGCAGGTGGTGTACGGTTGGGTTGGTTTTTCCTTAAAAACCAATAGGGCCCCTGTGACGAAAAAGCCAATAACTCTCAGACCGGGCGTCCGATTGACGCGCCATCTGTGACGTTGAGTTCCTATTGATGATACGGAACTTTTGGGTACATCAACATGGGACTTTGTGTCAGTTGATGTATCAGCCTCTCGGCTCGTGGAGCGGACCCTTTCGAACGAGCTTGCTGTGTGCGGGAACCCTAGAGCTGGCTGCGACTGCTACTGTGACTGCGACGACGACTGTGCAGAGATCCTCAGTGGACTGCGACGAAGACTGTGCATGGATCCTCAGTGGACTGCGATGACTACTACACTCAGCGATCCTACGTGGATTAGTACTACAGATCCTGTGTGGATCTGATCCTGTGTGGGTCAGTGCTCAGCGGTTCTGTGTGAGCCAGCACCTACAGGTCCTGTGTGGCCCCGATCCTGTGTGGGTATTTGCGGGGGATAGTACCTTTCGATCCTTTGTGGGTCCGACAACTTAGATGGATCTGTGATCATCTTTATCGTCATACAAGAAGTATACCTGTGTGAGCTGAATCATGTGTTACTCTCCTTGTGGATTGTGTTGAGCTATCCTGTGTGGATTTACTGTTTACGCTCCTTTATGGATCGTGATGAGCTATACTATGAGGATTAATTTTTCTCTCCTTCATGGATTGTGTTGTGCTATCCTGTGTGGGTTTACATTTTTCTTTCCTGTGTGGACTGGGTTGTGCTTGGGCTCAGATGTTGGAGCCGAACGGGAATTGATGACTTAGGTATATGTATGGGCATATACATAGCAGTGTCTGTTATTACTTCGTGATTGTATCTTTACTTTGTGGATTATCCTTTGTGGATTCTGGGAGAACTTCGGGGGTCTCGGGGTCCCTAATGAGTAGCTTATACTCACCCCTGCACGGGCTATCCCCACACTACGTTGTGTTGGTTGCAGACGACGGACGTCGCTGATCGTGGTGGAGGCTTGCGGAGGAGGATGGTACCTGGAGGTGGACCACTGGGCGGGACATACACGGAGCAGTCAGGTGGACCCGAGGAGCAGTAGAGGCTATCTGTACCCACGCTTCAGGTGGGACTTCCAGAGGACTGCTCGGCGCTGAGGATTTTCTTTTCAGTTGTTGTTTTCCCCTTTCAGTTGTACTTTACAGTTGGTCTTGTATTTCCGGCCCCTTTTACTTTCAGCACATCTTGTTACAGTTTTTACTTAGTGTTTACTTTTCCGCTTGTTTACTCGGTGGTGCTTGTTTACTTTATAAAGGCAATGCCTTCCCTGTTTATCGGGATTTACGCCTTGGTGCTAGTCGCCAGCCCCTAGCCTATGGAAGGCGAGCATGGGGTAGTCACGGCACGGGCCCCGAGGGAGGGTCATGACAAATTGGTATCAGAGGCAGAGGGTCGACCGTGACGGTCCTTAGGGAGGAGGCAGACGAGGCAGAGGAGCTGGCCGAGCAGCAGGTGGTGGGTGACGCATTGAGGATCTGCCACCACCACCACCAGGATGTCCGCCCCGACCATAGGAAGCTTGCGGGTAGAGACAGGCATGGCTCCAGGAAGCGGAGTCCTACGACCACAGCGCGCCAATGATGATTCAAGGTATGATCTGTGTCTATTCCACCCTTTGTTGCAGTTCTTATAGACACAGGAGCGAGTCACTCTTTGATAGATGATTCCCTTGTTCGGAGCTCAGAGATTCCGACAGAGCCGTTGACTCGATCCTTATGGCTAGAGACCCCTATGAGAGCAGACTCAATGATTACGCACTGGTTCCGGCAGTGTGAGCTTACTCTAGGAGGCGAGAGCTTCGACTGGGATCTTCTTGTAGCAGCGTCGAGGCCTTACGACGTCATCTTGTGCATGGATTGGTTATCTGCAGTCCATGCTCAGATTGACTGTTTTAGGCGCAAGGTGCGATGTGTTCGCCCCGACAGGAGTAGGTTCACCTTCACCGGAGAGAAGGGAGAATTTGCAGCATAGGAGGGACTCTCACAGAGGAGGGGAAGATCCATCACTCATCAGTTGGCTCGCCTCATCCTTGGAGCAGTTGACGTGCAGAGTCCTAGATTTCCTGCAGTGGTGGATCAGTATGTGGACGTCTTTCCCGATGACGTTCCAGGGCTACCTCCTCGCGGAGAGGTAGACTTTTATATTGATCTGTACCCCAGGATAGACCCGATATCCACTCCAGCGTATCGGATGGCCCCCACTGACCTTCGAGAGCTGCGGGTACAGTTGGAGGACTTGCAGGGCCAGGAGTTCATCCGACCCAGTGTTTCACCCTGGGCTTCCCCGATATTGTTCTCCAAGAATGCGGACGGGAGCTTGCGACTGTGTGTCGACTATCGTCTCCTGAACCAGGTGACAGTGAGGAACAAGTATCCGCTATCGAGGATTGATGACCTCTTCGATCAGCTCAAGGGAGCACGGTGGTTCTCGAAGATAGACCTCAGGTCAGGCTATCATCTGCTCAGAGTTCGAGACGAGGACGTGTAGAAGACAACCTTTAGGTGTCGGTATGGCCACTATGAGTTCTTGGTTATGACATTCGGCATAACCAATGCTCCAGCAGTGTTCATGATCCTCATGAACAGGATCTTCCAGCCATACCTCGATTGATTTTTCGTGGTCTTCATCGACGACATTTTGGTGTACTCGACCACGGAAAAGGAGCACGCCTACCACTTGCGGGTTGTACTAGACACACTTTGAGAGCACCAACTTTATGGCAAGCTCTCGAAGTGCCAGTTCTGGTTACGTGAGGTCCACTTCTTGGGGCACGTCATTTCTGAGGCGGGAGTTGCGGTGGATCCTACGAAGATCGAAGCAGTGCTAGCTTGGGAGCCACTCAGGAGCATGACGGAGGTGCGGAGTTTCTTGGGAATAGCTGGATACTATCAGAGATTTGTGCTGGACTTCTCCAGAGTTGCAGCTCCACTCTCAGCTTTGACGAAGAAGGGGAAACCCTTTTTGTGGTCAGACAGATGTCAGTAGAGCTTTCAGGAGCTGAGGAAGAGATTGACCAGCGCACCTATCTTGAGTTTTCCTGAGTAGGGAGTTGGATACGTAGTCTACTACGATGCATCAGGGTCCGTACTCGGATGTGTCCTGATGTAGGAGCAGGTCGTGATTGCCTATGGATCACGTCAATTGAGGCCGCATGAGCAGAACTACGCTACCCATGACCAGGAGTTAGCAGTAGTGGTCTTCGCACTGAAGACATGGTGGCACTATCTGATGGGCGAGCGATTTATAGTCTTTTCTGACCACCAGAGTCTCAGGTACATCTTCTCTCAAAAGGACATGAACCAGAGACAGTGGCGATGGCTCGAGTTCCTCCAGGACTATGACTTTGAGATATTCTATACTCATGGGAAGGGGAACATATTAGTCGATTCCCCCAGCAGGAGGAAGGGCATTCAGCTACTTGAGGAGGAGACAGAGCAGCTAGCCGCCTTGCAGATATCCATTATGGATATAGATGGAGCAGCCTTCCTTCACTCTCTCACAGTCACTCCGCCTTGCAGATATCCTTTGTAGATCTCCTTTGTGCTGGACAGACCCTGGGGAGTCAGCACTCATGGGACCAGAGATGGTCCGGGGCATGACAGAGAAGTTCCAGGTCATCCAGGAGCGGATGAGGACAGCTCAGAGCCGGCATAAGTCTTATGCTGACAGGAGGCGGAGGCCACTAGAGTTCGAGGATGGGGACTACGTATTCTTGCGTGTGTCACCTCGACGTGGATTACGGAGATTTGGCCAAGGCAGCAAGTCTTCTCCACGCTGCATTGGACCCTTCCAGGTCCCCAGCAGGATTGGCGAGGTGGCTTATCGCATAGCTTTACCACCTCAGTTGCACCGGGTGCACGACGTCTTCTACGTATCTTAGCTGATGAGATACGTGCACGAACCGACGCATATCATAGACCATGGGGAGCTAGACATGGATGATGGAGCGACTTTTACGGAGGTCCCAGTGGAGATCGAGGATCGATAGGAGCAGGTCCTATGTGGACGATCGATTCCTCTAGTGTGCATCAGATGGCAGCACGGGAACCTCCAGGAGAGCACTTCGGAGCGGGAGGCTCAGATGCGTGCTCAGTACCCACATTTGTTTCCCTAGTTTATGATGTATTTTTAAGGGGACGTAAAGCCCTGAGTTGGGAGTAATGTAAAGACTCCTAAATTTTATGGAAATTTTTTTCTTAATTTTCTTTGGAATTTTACAAGAACGCAGTTTCTGACGGCACCTGATTCCGAGGCCCGGTGTGCCCTGAATCATTTTCCGATGTTTGGCTCAGGTACGTTCAGTGAACAGATGAGCGGGTTTTTTTAACTTTTGAACCGGTGCTCAGAATCAAATTCTGAGGGCACTGATGAAATCGCAGTGCTGGTATTTGCTTAGAAATGCCTCTTCCGGAGTTGCGTCTGCTCGGTTGTGGTTTTTAATTTTTGGGTTTAATGTTATGAAATAAAATAAAGTTGTGCGATAATTTTATTTTTATTTCACTTAAGCCACTTGGAAGCCACTTAAAGCTGCTTAAGCGGAGTTGATACGGATAGGGCGCTATCCAAAAATATCCTACCACCTTGGAAGGAAATTTGTGAGGTGGGGACCGCATGAGCCCCACTGTTTCATTTCTGCTAAGTAACGCACCTGCGAAAACCCATCATTATGAATGTCAACTGACGCGTTTTATTAATTTCTTAATGCACCATTTAATTGGGTGGTTTTCTTCGTTGAATTAATTCTATGAATTAATTTATTCATTTCTTAACCGGTTTGAAATCCGTTGGCGTAATAATAAAATAAGACCAACACCGACATCTTGAGGATTACATGTTGAGAGGATTTTGACGGAAATTCTTGTGCCTTCACACTACTTCGCGAAGAACTGAAAGAACATGATGAACGCGAAGAACACCAGCCTCCGACGAAGAACACCGAAATCACGGAAATCGACGATGTGGCGTCGTGTGCCACGATGCCGACGTTTCCTCATCTGCGACGTTCTTCTGCAACGTTCCTTCATCCGCAACGAAATATTCGATCATCCATTTCAGTTCGTCGACGCGACACCCTTCTGCGACGACGCGACGCCTTCAGCGATGCGACGATCGCCTCCTTCCACGAGGATCAATTCCGCGAAAAACGCGCATGCGACACTTGACGAGGTAGGGATTTTATTTGAATGTTTTACATTCCTGGGATCGTTTTCTGTTCAAAATGAAGAACCCAGTTCATAAGAACAATCTTAATTTATGAAAATTGTTCTTGTTTATGTTTTCTATGTGTCGATTACATCCTCCCAACTGTTATTATCTAACGCGGAGGGTGTGGTCCAAACAAACATGGGCCAACAACCCTCCACCGTTCTTCGTTGTTGTGCGGATTTGGAGGGCGATGACGGAACATGACTCAAAGGAAATTTGATGATTCAAAAGAGAAGAACGGGTCCTGGGAGGAGCAGCGGTGCAGATGGGAATGGAATCGGACCACCGGAGCGACTCTGGGGGCCCACAGAAGCCACCGGCGACGCAGGTCGCTGGCGCAGCGGCGCCGGAAGCCGGAGGCGGCGGCGCCCCAGCGTGCTGCCGAACAAGGCCGTCGCGGCTGAAGCCACGGCCGCGGCGGCGCCAGCGGACCCGCGGCCGCGCGGGTCTGGCGCACACGGAGGAAGCGGCCTTTGCCACATCCGTTGGCTTGGGCAGCCCCCCGCGGGGGCCGCGGTGCTGTCACGCGGGGGCAGCGAGCCCCCCGCGCTGCTCGGCTGTGCGGCCGAGCTGAGCCGGGCCGCACCCTGGCCAGACCGGACCAGGTCCAGCCGGGTCGGACTGGGTCGGGTCGACACGGTTGGGCAGACCCAGGAGGGGTCGGGCCGGCGCGGCCCGGGCCCAGACCCACCGTCTTCGGACCATTTTCGGTCTTTTTCCTGTAACTTGAGCGACGGGCCTCCGAACAACATGCCGTCAGCGGAAATGCGATCCTTGGATCGAGACGGTCGTTTCGGTATATCGCAGTCAAGGTTTCAGAATACTTTGGGTTCGACCGGGTTGGTTCGTACACGAAACCAACCGATCCCTCAGAGCGGAAATGCTCATATCATGAGCTTCGAACGTCCGATTGACGTGCCGTCAACTTTTTTGAATTCCTCTAAGTGAGACGGATCTTTTGGCTCACTCCGACCGAGGATTGGACGCAGGTGGAGTATGGTCAGGTTGGTTTTTCCTTAAAAACCAATCGGGCCCCTGGGACGAAAAAGCCAATAACTCTCAGACCGGGCGTCCGATTGACGCGCCGTCTGCGATGTTGAGTTCCGGTTGACGATACACAACTTTTGGATACATCAACATGGGACTTTTTTTTAGTTGATTTATCAGCCTCTCGGCTCATGGAGCGGACCCTCCCGAACGAGCTTGCTGTGTGCGGGAACCATAGAGCTGGTTGCGACTGCTACTGTGATTGTGACGACGACTGTGTAGAGATCCTCAATGGACTGCGACGACGACTGTGCAGGGATCCTCAGTGGACTGCGACGACTATTGCACTCAGCCATCCTACGTGGATCAGTGCTACAGATCCTGTGTGGATCCGATCCTGTGTTGGTTAGCGCTCAGTGGTTCTGTATGAGCCAGCGCATATAGGTCCTGTGTGGGCCCGATCCTGTGTGGGTCTTTGCGGGGGTTAGTACCTTTCGATCCTTTGTGGGTCCGACGACATAGATGGATTAGTGATCATCTTTATTGTCATACAAGAAGAATATCTGTGTGAGCTAAATCCTATGTTACTCTCCTTGTGGATTGTGCTGAGATATCCCATGTGGATTTACTGTTTACTCTCCTTTGTGGATTATGTTGAGCTATCCTATGAGGATTACTTTTTCTCTACTTAATGGATTGTGTTGTGCTATCCTGTTTGGGTTTACGTTTTTCTTTCCTGTGTGGACTGGGTTGTGCTTGGGCTCGGATTTTGGAGCCGAATGGGAATTGATGACTTAGGTATATATATGGGCATACACCTAAGCAGTGTCGGTTGTTACATCGTGATTGTATCTTTCTTTTGTGGATTATCCTTTGTTGTTTTTGGGAGACCTTCAGGGGTCTCGGGGTCCCTACTGAGTAGCTTATACTCACCCATGCACGGGCTATGCCCGCACTACGTTGTGTTGGTTGCAGACGATGGACAGCGCTGATCGTGGTGGAGGCTTGCAGAAAAGGACGGTACCTGGAGGTGGACCACTGGGTGGGACGTACTCGGAGCTGTCAGGTGGACACGAGGAGCAGTAGAGGCTATCTGTACCCACCCTTCAGGTGGGCCTTCCAGAGGACAGCTCGACGCTGCGGCTTTTCTTTTCAGTTGCTGTTTTCCCCTTTCAGTTGTACTTTACAGTAGGGCTTGTATTTCCATCCCCTTTTACTTTCAGCACGACTTGTTAGAGTTTTTACTTAGTGTTTTCTTTTATGTTTGTTTACTCTGTGGTGCTTGTTTACTTTATAAAGGCAATGCCTTCCCTGTTTATCGGGATTTACACCTTGGTGGTAGTCGCCAGCCCCTGGCCTATGGAAGGAGGGCTTGGGGTAGTCACGGCATGGGTCCCGATGGCGGGTCGTGACACATATAACATGTACATAGTTGATACAACAGTTAAATGAAATAATTCATTTATAACAACATAAGAACAATAGTCATTCCTCTTCAAATATGGAAGTATTATAACATGATTATTATCCAATTGCATCATTTGAGGTATACTCTAATGATTTGGACACTGATTCTCACTGTTTCCCCACTCCATGAAGATGAAGAATTTACCATTGACACTTTTTATTACAATTTCAATCATGTACTTGGTGTCCTTTTTCTCAACACTTATAACAAACTCTCATTACCATAAAGCATTTAGCATGTTGAATCTTTCCATAATTATCATATATTGGAAAATCCTACTTTCCCCTATTTAATTTATGCACATTTCTCCCATCTATCCTTTTCTTCTCTTTATTCCCTTCAAATCCATTAGACTCAGAGAATTATTTACTTATCATATTAAAAGATTATACTATATCTTCATATTATGAGAATACACGGTAGACTATTTTCCTTTTAAATTATGGATTAATACCATGAAAAATATGATCCTTCTTAATCGTTCCATAATTTATATTTCTGTAATTATCATTCCTCTAACTAGGTTCCATCTCTAAAAAATGGAAAACTCTATGTTTTCTTATGAATCACAATGAATAATTAAAAACTTGTAAAAAAATAACGTAAATTGAGTAGATTATGAATATAATATATAATAATAAAATGTTTTCATTGGGAATGTTTTTATGAAAAATCATTCATATTGTCCTATAAGGAAAATCTGAATTATCCAAAGAATATCTCCTGAGAGTGTAGTAACCAAGAGTGCAGCATGACCCATAGTCATGTACCAGGATACCCCCAGTCAAGCCTGATACTCCTTTTTAGTGTTTTCAATACTAGGTAAATTTGTTCTAGATCCACCTCTACCTACTCATATCTAAACACAGATGTATTTCTTGGAAAAAACACAAAATCTCTACATTACAAAAATTCTAGGATGTTCTTCTACACTAATCATCAATTTCTCTCTTAGTGTAACGATCTCTTTTAAGAGTTTATCTAAATCTATTTCCAAGGGGGTTTCTAAACATTCTATGATAACAACTGTAACACCCCATCCCCAGAAGCCTACATTCAGTGCATTATGTTTATACATTAGAATGATTACCATGAATCAAGTCCCGAAAGACCGATCAGTTTAACAATATTGGAAAATATATTACAAATATGATTGTTACATTACACATTATAAAATAAAACACAACATAAATGACCCATTTATAATTCCATTAATCTCATATCATAGCCCTTATTTTGAATAATAAAACAATTCATGGAATCATTAGAAAAGCATAAGAAAGGGGTGTGCTCAAATGCTCAGTAAGAATAACAATATAGCAGGAACTTTCATAAATAAGCATAAAAATTTATTCCAATGTATAAGACTAAAATTCAAGAATTTTTAACATAAAATTAATTATAATATGGAAAATATAAATCAAATAATTTCATTTACTTCTTCACATTCATATTCTACTAGTCAAATAATCATAAGTAATATAAATAGCCAATTTAAAAATGATGGAATACATAATTCAAGACTTGATAATTACATAGTCAAGGTCTTTTTCTAAGACTAAAAATAATATTTTGTGAAGGCCTTATTCCAAAAAACTATTTTGTGACATGAGACCTACCGATGCATCGAGGAGCTACAGTGGGCTCGACCCCTCACGTACTATGTCCAATGCAATCTTGATATGAGAGGTTGAAACATAACATAAACATGTGTATTAAAACTAGAATAGAAAATGTCAATACATTAACCATAAACCATCAATTTTATAAAAATAACACATACATAGTAAGACATATCACATAACCATCAATACATTATGAAATATTTTCATCATAATGAATCATCTTCAAATAAGAGTAAAATCCATCAAAGGATGTTGACATTGATGAAATCAATAATATTTTAGAGAAAATTTTTTTATATTTTTTTAAATCAATTAAAAGATATATAATTTAGAAAGGAATACATATAAAGACATTTTTGAATCAAAGTTACTCATACATATTTGAAACATTGAAAGGAATTAACATTTTAAAAAAATGATGTCAATATAAATAAATCCATAAAATAATTTTGAAAACATGAACATTAATTATAATGTTTTAGAAAAATAAATATTTAAAATATTTAAAATGATGATATAGTTTAATATACCGTTCCATAAAAACGTAAAATATTCCTTTTGAATATATTTTTTGAAATATGGGAATTGATGATAAATACGTCCTAATAAATACTTACTCATAAACAATCTCAGATAATAATGAGATTGAAGAATTAGCCATTACCATGTACTTTTCCTAGGTCAAGGGTACATTAAACTCCTGTATAATAGTTAAATAATTGTTATTAAATTATACAAGAATCATCTTCATAAATATGATTTATATATTATCTTCTAATATTTCTTTTTTAAATAATCCTTTAGTAGTATAATAGTTTCAGGTGTTAAATGATATGTTTTCCTTTATATGCAGGGTTACGTAAGACATGTTTGTTATGAATATATTGTATTTCATTCATATTATTAATGATATTATGTTCTTAAAATTTATTTTTAATCATAAAATGAAATCCATTCTTTAATGATTACAATGGTGAATGAATCTCATCGCATTTGTGGAGACGGTAATCCATACGTACACACGGGACAAAATATCATTTTATTGTTGGGGAAATCATATGTAATTGGATGATATAATATATATATATATATAGAATAATTAACATGTTATATTTATTATTTACATTAGTTATACTCTTTATTATACCCATCCAAATAATGAAGTGTTTGAATAACAAACTACACCCTGACCTGGAGACGGTAGCCATATGCACACACATATGGTGAATTTTTCATATTGTAGGACTGATAGAATAATGAATATGGTTGTAATATATTTATAATAACATCATAGTATGTAGATGATACTATTTTTATTATTTTGGTATGGAAAAACAATGAAAGAGGATGTGGAAGATGAAATTAACTTGAAAGAGGGTGGTGAAATTATTACCTCTTCTTCAGGTGTATCCTTTTGAGTTGATCAAAATCACTCCATAGGCTGGCTTTCGGATCATATTTATGGCTCTAGGATGATGTGAGGGAAGTTTGGATGTTATTTAGGCAGGGGTTGGCTGAGGAAAATGGCTTTGGAGGTGTGAAATTAAGATAAGGTGTAGTACCATTTTATAAGAGAGGTGAGGGTCAGTTTATGAATAGCTTGAAATATTATTTTATAATAAAATAATTTTTGGTTTGTAATGGCTAAAAATGATTTATTAAAAAACTACGGTGGTTATGGGTCCAAATACTTTCATCCAATA
The DNA here is from genome assembly GCA_963277665.1 of Viscum album. NCBI lineage: Eukaryota > Viridiplantae > Streptophyta > Magnoliopsida > Santalales > Viscaceae > Viscum > Viscum album. The sequence continues at coordinate 506,336,775 of OY728121.1, forward strand.
GGTTTTAAGAATGTTTAGGTTACCATTTAAACATTATCTTTTAGATATAACCCTTAGTTAGATAGTTTAACTTTTACCTCATCTTCGGGTATTTCGATACTATATGGTTAATGAACTTATTATAAACATCTAAGGGAACATAAAGTGGTTACTTAAAGACATATATAATATTTTTTATTCATATTGGCCGAACATTATATTTTTAGAAATATTATATCAACCAATAATATTGTAATTATTTTAAAAACTAATTTATGTCGATTTTGACACTATATGGTATTTTGTTTTTGTGAAAGTCAGAAAAACCTTATAAATGTGAAAAAAATTTATATTATATACCCTAACATGTCATATTAACATATAAAATTTTAATATTACATCAAAACCTCTAAATATTATTTATATTAATATTTATAATATAATCTATTTTAATATTTCATTTAGAAGGTAAATACTGCATTATCATTGTGTCAGAAATAAATTTTAATATATAATCCAAAAAAATTATAAATAAAATAATAGTATGTATTAAATCTATTTATAATTCTAATGAAAATTTATTTTCAAATTTATCTTATTTATAACCCTACATTAAAAATGAATTTGTTAATAAAAATTGAATTTAACAGTTTTAGCTCTTCATTAAATAAAATAATAATAAATTTTCTAATATAATCCATGTGGGACTAAAAGATCTGATTTTATTCTTAATTTTGTTTTTGTTTGAATTACAGTTATTGAATACAATTAATAAAAGTTTTAGGGTAATGATAATATCATTTTTACCATTAATTACCATATTTACTTTTAATCGTGGTAAATAAAAGTCAAATGTTACTATTAACAAAAAAAATATTTTCATCTTATTGAACCACATTTTATTTACTAATATTAAACATGTCTCTTGGATTTTTAAAAATAAATTAATTGAAGTGGTAAAATTATTTTTTATTTAAATTTGCAAATTCTTCAAGAAGGTGGGTAAAAGACGGTAAAAAGTTCAATAAATTTGGATACATCTAATTTTATTATAAAATGATTCCAATAAATTAAATTGAACATATATAGGTATTATATATATATTTTCACTTAAATTAATTTTAAATAAAATAAATAAATATTTAAATAAATTGTCGGTTTTAAATAATAACGCGGTGTTTTTCAATATTCATCCAAAATTGGATGTTTTAAGAAAAATACCAAAAATTAACCCTAAGATTATTTTGATATTATAAATTCAAAAATGATTTATATTTTAAAAAATTAATAACATAGAAGTTTCATTAATTAATTTAAAATTAATTCCCGTTTTTAAAAAAACTGGGTTTTTAAAATGATAAAACTATTAAAAGATCGACATGTTTTTATGTCAAATCTAAATGTGAAATTACTTATAATAACCTACATTGTAATAAATTATAAAAATAAAATATAATTATAATTCCAAACCATTCAAATTAACAGTTTAACCTTATAAATTCATTCGATTAATAATGTTTTTTCAATTAAAAATTAGTATTTTTCATAATTTGTTTTAAAATTGATTCTCTATTAAATTGGTGGTATAATTGAATTTTTTGTAAAATGCTTCTTTGATATAAAAATTTGAATTTGTCTTTATATAGTTCTTAATAAACACAAATTATAAATTATAAAATTATATGGAGTATATAAAATTCATAAATTTAGTTAATAATATTCATAACCGCTTTTTAAATGGCTAGTTCGGTAAGTTATGGTGTGCATGAAATCGATGTAACGTGCAGTGAAAGTTAATGAATTTCAATGAAAATATAATATAAATTGAAATCATGGGTTGTTACATCGATTATCTATATGGAGAGTGATTTCTATATCACAGAAATTTATGTTGTCTTTCTAACTCCCCATGATTTCATAGTAAGTTATTTTTCGTAAAGTAATTCAATATCTTGTGCTACACGCAACACCGAGTTCGAGAGCACAAAGTCTCATGAAACTAGCTGTTCAAAATCCATTTATGAATTTTATTAACTTTATTTTTTATTTTTTATAGTCCATAAAATTTTAACTTCTATATTATGTGTTTCTTTGACATAATATAAAAAAAATTCAAATTTTTTGATAAATGAGGTATATTAAAAAAACATTTTTACCACATATTTATTGAGAACCGTTTTTATATACAATATATGAAACTTTTATATATTCAATTTGAAAAAATAAACATCTTATATAGAAGTGTTACATAATGATTTTTTTTGGGATAAATTTTCGATGCTTTTATGATAACTTTCATATTTAGATAAATCGTGAAAAATATTAAATTTTCAATGAAAACAACATTTTTTTAATAAAATAATTCATAGTATTATATTATATATTTTAATGGTTTTTATGTATAATTAGATTATATTTTTATCATTTAATTTAATTTTTTTTCATTGGAATTAATTTTACATTTAAATTAGGCATAAACTTATATTTATCTATAGATAGTAGTTACCTATAAATAACCCACTTTCTATTTTGACAACAATAAGGTTTTTGTAAATTAATTAATAAAACATCAATGTTTTAAATTTGGTACAATAGACACCTTTTTTTAATTTGGAATATCATAATTAAATTTCCGTGAATTTTGGGTATTTTTCTAAGAACTTTCAATTTTTGATGAATAGTTTAAAACACTGTGTTATTGTTTAAAGATGAAATTTTATTTAACTAATTAATTTTCAATTAAATTTATTTTAAATTAAAAATCGATACATAATACCTATATTAGTACAATTTATTCATTGAATTTATATTATAATATGATTATATATATATAATTTTATTGAACATTGTATTGTCTTTGACCCACGTTCTTGAAACATTTACAAATTTGAATAATTTGTAATTTTACAGCTTCTGTGAATAGAATTTTAATAATCCGATAGACATGGTTGACATAATTATTAAAAAAAATTCAATAGGAAGAAAATAATTTTCTGTGAATAGTATCATTTGAATTTTTTTTACCATGGTTAAAAGTAAATAGGGTGATTAAAAGAAAAAAATGATATTATAATTATCCTAAAACATGAAATAATTCTATTGGATATGTATTTTTACAAAAAAATAAACTTTATGAGAAAATATTATCCTCCTTGATCTACATGGATTAGATTAGACGGTTATAATTATTTATTAAAAGAATAGTTAAAATTGTTAAATTCAAATTTTAATAACTGACAAATTTTTAATATAAGGTTATACATAAGAAATATTCAACTATAAATATTCATTATAATTATAAAAATATTTCCCAAATCATGTAATTTTATTTATAATTTTTATAAATTAAATAATTAAATTTATATATGACACAAAGATGATGTACTAATTACCTTATTAATAAAGTAATAAAACAATTGAAATTACAAATATCTAAGTAAATGTAAATTGATAATTTTGAGGGATTCCACTAATATTCATTGTTAATATGACATGTTAGAGTTTATTAGAAGTATTTTTTCTAATAATTCATATCTCTATGACTTTCAGAAAAATAAAAAACTAAATATTGTAAACATTTACATAAATGTGTTTAAAAAAAATACAATTTTATTAATTGATATAATATATCTAAAAAATATGGTTTGTCCAAAAAACATATATGGCGATTTATATTTCATTAAAAATCAATTTTGTGTTCACATGGAATTTTATAGTATGTTTATTAACCGTATAATATAAAAATACAAAATAGACATTGTAAAAGTTAAAATATTTAACTAAGAGTTAAATCTAAATGATAAGGATTATATGTTGAACTAAAATTTTCTAAACCTTATTTATTGAGAGAATTTCGACACATCCCCATCATAGACTAGAAATAAATCTATTTGGAGCCATTATAAATGGAATATGATTTTATAATAAAATGGTATTTCATGTTTTTTCTAATGCGACCCACACCTCTCTTAAAAAAGGATACTTCATATTCTCTCAAAACCATGCCTCCAAATCCATTTGGCACAGACACACCATATTTAAATCACTCCCCTAATACCCTCACTTAAAACTAGTGGCCTTACATTGATCATAAATATAACCTCAATAACACTTTTGATCAAATAAAAAAGAAGCACCCAAGAAGATGTAATACTTTTAATCACCACTTTCAATGTTCTTTTCATTTTACACATCTTCTTTATTTTTTGTTTCCATACCAAATTAATAACTACATTAACATCTAGATACTATGATTTTATTATAAATATGGTACAAAAATAATCATTATTATATCCATCCTATGAATGACAAATTCATTATACGTGTGTACGTACGGTTTACTATCTCCATATTGTGGTGTAGTTTTATATTCAACACTTCATTATTTGGATTGGAATAATAATGATGTATAATTTATGTAAAAATAAATATAACATGTTAATGATTCCGTATATGTTATGTACCATCCATGTAGATACAATTTCACTAACAATAGAACGATATTGTCGCTTGTGCATACGTACGGTTTACCATCTTCATAAAAGCGATGAGATTCATTCCCCATAGTAACCATTCAAGAATAATTTTCAATTTATGATTAAAAATAATATTTCAGTACCTAATATCATTCTAGATATTAATAACATACATCCCATCCATAATAAACATGACTTCTGTGACAAAACATATAAAAGAAAACAAATCAGTTAACACCAGAAACAATGATACTATTGAAATATTATTACAATAAAATATTAAAAGATCATATTTGATATCATGATTATATATGTGTTTACTGTATAATTTATTAAAAATAATTTAACTTTTATAAAGGAGTTTAACATACCCTCGACTTAGGAAAATTACCAGGTAAGGGGTGTTCATGTCACTTTTTCTTCCAGTGAGATTCATCACACTATTTCTTTTTGTGTTGTGCATGTACATCCCATCACTATTTTCTTTGTGTAATATACTTTGATATATGGGTATTTAAATATTAATTGTATGATCCAAATTTCATTTATTTAAAATTTTATATTCTACCAAATTGGTAAGGGAATTTCTAATTTCAATTTCCTCTCATTGGGTTTTATGCACACTTCATAGATTATTTTACACCATGATTATGTGAAAAATAAATAAATATTTATTAAAATTGTAATTTACACCCCCCTTTGTGTGGATAGATATTTTATATGTACAATATGTCCATTTATAAATTCTAAAGTCAATAGTATTAAATTGATATGGGTAATCATAACTCAATTTCCATTCATGGAATTAAACATCCATGTCATAGGCTTTGTTTTTAATAGAATATGTGTGAATGTTTTCTGATTGATTTACACTGAATATCTATTCATATTTAGTGTATTTATATTTTTCTCAGATAATTATTTCAATTATTTATTCTTAATATAATGATATAGTCATTATAAGTGATTTCTTCTCAATTTACATTCCATTGACGCTTTTTTGTTGTTATGAACAAATTCACTTTTATGTGATGTTTATACTATCCATTGACATATCATATAATGAATAAATTTATTCCCATGATATAATAATGTTTATGTTATTATTATTCCTCAATTTTTTGTATTTAAGCATCTTTTATTTGGTTAGTAACTTAATAAAGGAAATATCATTTTAAATGTTTTGAAGATTTCTTCTTCTAAATATTTCTCAATAATTTCCAATTATTAAAAATGAATTTAAGGATTTATTTACATGAAAATGAATTTTTTTAAATTAATATTCTATTCAAATGTTTCAAAGTGTTATGGGACACTTTGATTCAAAAATCTATTTTGAACGACATCTCTGATAAATAGTGCGACTTTTAAATGTTCTCAAGAAAAGGGTATATTTCTCTAAAAACGTTACACTAATTGTTTTCATCTATGTCAACATCCTTATTTGGATTTTACATTTTATTTTTGTTGATTTTTTATGATAAAATCTTCTATATTGTATTGAATGAGTTATGCATGACTGTGGATATGATATTTTTATAATATTAATGGTTTGTCTTTAATGTATTGGAATTTTTTATGCTAGTTTTAACATGAATGTTTATATTATGTTTCAACCTTTTCATATGTGGAATGAATTGGACTTATTAAGTGACAGGATGGGCCCAATATTTCACCTCGATGCATCAGTATTTCTCTTGAGACAAACTAGTGTCTTGGAAAAAGGCCTTAACAATATTTTTACTTGTAGTCTTGGAACGAGTCCTTGACTATGTGGTTATGATGTCTAGAATATTTCATTCCATAATTATGATATTATATATTGATATTACATGTGATTATTCAACTAGTAGAATATCCATGTGAATATATAAATGGTATTATTTAAATAATCTTTTCCATATTATGCTAAAGTTTAATTTTTAATGGCTTGTGTTTAATATTTTACATTTCCTTAAATGTGTATGACTATTTATGAAAATTTCCACTATATTGTTATCCTTACTGAGCATGTAATCACATCACTTTATATGATTTTTTTGAGAATGAAAATAATAATATTATGATTGACAGGCTAGAATTTTTAAGGGAAATGAGTGCATTCAAATGAGACATAGTGCTTCTGTTTTTCATGTCATAATGCAATGTAAATATTTTTTATGTATCTAGTAGATCCAAATCTACTAAAATATAAGGCTTTCAAGATTTGATCCCTTGTGATCAAGCCAATGATATGGAATAGTGCACCGACTTTGGCTAACTATTGTCGGGGAATTACATACTCTATGCAGGGAAAGACAATCCATGTCAGGAATTGAATCAAATTACACTAGAGGGAGTATAACAAGGTTATTTAAGAAGTTAGATCCCCCAATTCCTATAGGGTATGAGTTATATTCATGGGATGCAATGATTTCCCAATTTTCCAGACTCCCTAACATATTTACTTCAATGATTTGTGGTGGTGCTGGGATTGTTTTACTAAACATTTGGGTTATAAAAGAATGCGTAGAACAGTGTTTGATAACCCTATCTTCATCTAATTTATTCTATTTCTACATTATAAATTATAGAATTATGTACATGTTTATCTAAAAATTTAAACACATAATGATAAATCTAATTAAAAAATGGGATAACTTAAAAATTACATTTATTTCAATAACATGTAAATTTATAGGCTTTAATCTATGTTATCTGTGATTTTCTTCCCACATGTATTCTTAGCAGAATTTATTATTCCCATATTAATGAATCATACTATGTTTTTTAATTTAAGAAAGAATATCCCCCTAATGACTCATAACCAAGAGTGAAGCAAGGCCTATTGTCGTTCACCTGTTCCAATTCTTTTCTAGCTCAAAGAAATGTTTCGAGTTTTAACACTAGATACATATATTCAAGTGCCACCTCTTCCTACCTGAATCAATGTAGGGATGTATTTTATTGATAATCCACTTCATTAATAGTCACCAAAATTTAGTTATGTTTATATTATACCTAGTCATATCCCTCTATCTCTCACTAGTATTTTCTAATCATAATCAAAAAAATAACCAAACCCACCCTCTAATACTAACTATAACAACCCATATCATTATTAACCACATAAAAATGATTTATTACATAACAGACCTCACATTATACAACATTAAAGATCAATATTTCTAGTGTATTTGGGTATTATGAACCTTACAAAACACATTAGAAGCTAAAACACAACATCTTTATTGAAAACATCATTCTCATGATCACTACATTCCCGTGTACATAGCATTGCATGGGATAACCTGAGGACATGCATAAGAAAAGGTTGAGCTATAAATCCCAGTAAAGGGGTTAAAAAGGAATAAAAATAAAAATACAAAACATGTTATGAAATATTCATATCAATGGAGCATTAGATAAATATGAACATAAAGGCATGATATAGCATGATTATATTAACATGGAAATGTGGCATATACATTTAACATTATATTAGCATGATCCTAGGCTCATTCTACATGGATAATAAGTAAACCCTCATAAAACATGAATTTGACTTACTAAAAATTAATTTTACTTGATATATCATGATACTAATCTTTCCCAATGCATTGGAGCACTATTAGAGCACACCCTTTATAATAATTACATATCATGCCTAAATGTTCCACATGGATCCTATAACATGGATTTATTAAACATCGTAATTATATCATGATAAAAGAATTTTGAATCAGCACATGAAACTATATAATAAAAAATTATATTTTCCAAAAGTTTAATACCATTGATATAGAAATGGTCATGGTATTCACTAGACAATGAATTTGTCTTAGAAAATCACCGTGCAATTTTGGAAGCATTACAACGTGACATATGAATTCATTAATATAGTTGATGAGAGGGAAAGGGGTCTATTATAATATGTACATTAAATGGATAGTATGGGGGTCATATATATACATGTACCAACTTATGAAATGTAATTTATATTAATAATACAAAATAATTTCTTGAATGTAAATGAGAAAGGAGATATTCCTTACGAAATTCTGCCATGGTAATGAGTTTACATGGAAGGCATTAATGAGAGAAAAATGCATATATAATCAGTAAAACAATGGTAAGGATGTATTTTGGGTGGTGATAAATCATACCACCAAATTTTTAACTGAATGTAAAATGTTATAACAACATAAAAAAATTGGGAGAAAAATGAGAAAGGAAGAAATCCCTTACTTGGATATGAGATCCCAAAGGCATGGGAGAGGATTGAGAGAGTCTTCATGGGGGGATTAGGGAACCTTGGTGGGATTTTCAAGATAATAGGTAAGTGTTTGTTCATTATACATTTTCATTGAGTGAATAATAAGTGGGATCATGTGTGTGTTTATATATAGAAAGAGAGAGAATTTTTTTTAGGTTTTGGACACCACAAATTAAAATAATCAAAACCACAAAAAAATCCATGTTTTTCCCATAATTTTTTCCAAATTAGAGTCTAAATCATTATATTAAAAGGAAATTTTTTGAACCTTTTAATATATTCGGCTTATTTATGTGGTGGTTAGTCACACTCTTAATAAATCCACTTAAAAATTTTAAATGTTTTATAAGTCATAGAGAGTCCACTAAGGATTTGTAAAATAAATCAAACAAATGTCAAATCACATTATTTTAATGGAAAAACATATATTGGATGAACTCCTCCTTTATTTTTTTTATTACAACACTATTTGGTCATCATAATGTCTTTAAAAACATTATATAATTAAATGGTATTTAATTTTTACCCATAACTTTTAGTCTCTTAGAAAATTATAAAAAAATCACCATTGGTTAATTTCGACAACCTGATTCAAAAAAGAATAAGAATATTATATAAACAATTTTATAAATATGTGAAATTTTACATTTAAAATAAATACTCACATTTATCAAAAATTAATGGGGTTTGATAAAAATGGCTTTCAAACCATTACAGAAATTCCAATTGTATTTATAAAAATTATACTATAATTTATAAAAAGTATATTAGTAATAATAATTTATTAAAAAATATTTAATTTAAAAATACATGATTTCAAAAAAATATTTCTTAATTTAATATTTAAATAAATTATTTGTGCTTTAAAAACTATTTACAAAATAAAATGAATGTATAATCTTTATTTTATACAAATATAATGCACATAATCATAGTGATATGTTCTTGTAACATAACATCTTATAAGACCAAAGGGTGAGGTGTGTGATGGTGATAGACTCTTGAGGTGGCTCTGATAGCATCGGTCAAGGGGTAATTTCTATCAACTTACACTTCACACGTAGGTGGTTACGTTCGAGCGTAACATGTTAAATCTCATCTTGGGTTTGTTCAAGAGAAAACACCAATGACACCCCTCATTTCCAAGCTTCGAAAAAAGGTTTTCATATGGAGAATGTCTACTGGATGAGGCCTTCTCTTCCTTATTCTGAGTAAAATATATTTGTTAAAGCCCTAAATTTATACTATTCATGTGATCATTGTTCAATGGCTATATTAGAAATAGTCACAATTTATAATGGTATTTTAAAATCAAAAAAAATAAGACAAAAAATGTTAATCTGTTATACATAAACATTTTTCATAACAACAAATTTAATTAGATCAAAATGAATTTTCATTAGTGAAAGTTTAGGCTGTAACAATCAGTATCATAGAATACAATCAATATAATAATGAAATTCAAAAAATTAAAATAATGAACACATATGTTCAGTTCTATTTATGGTGTCTATTGGGTGTATACATAAACATAGAAATTCTACCCAAGAGTAGTTCCTTAGAAACATTAACACATTGTCTCTAAAAAAATTATATAAATATTATTGAAATACATTGTAGATATTCGATGTTGAGGGTTGTAGATAGATCCAAAATCATATCCCAATACACAGTCTAAAGATGGTAATATGAACAATTGCATAGTACATGAGTCAAATAAATATTATCCCATATAGAATACAGGTAAAGTGAACCTGGAATCACATCTATCTTAATTAGTTCATGAAACCCAAAATCATATAGCTAATGAAGACATATTCTTTGGCCTCTGTAAAAATTATAGAAATAACATGTTTATACACACTCAAATCTCTAAGGATCAGGAGCATCATGAGGTTATCATATGACTACCTCATCACCCCTAAAATGATCCAATGAAAGGTAAACTTGCAGAAAAAATAACAGATGAAACTACATCAATTAAGGAACATGATGTTGAGCACAATTTTCTTGCTTCCGATATAGAATTTTCTTGTACTCTCACCTAAGATAACATTTAATTCCACACAACATTTGTGTGTATGATCACATGATAGGGCCCGGATATTTTCCACCCATAAAAAATATATATAATGAGAGATTGTACAATCCCAAGACTATTAGAAATAACATTTATCTGAGAAAACATAATGACTCATATCCCATGATTATTGGGTTCTAAAAAACATACTCCCAATAATTTCTTCTGGTTCCACATCCATTATAAATGTTTGAAGAATAATTGGTATTATCGATATATTTATATTTATATGATTATTTATTATTAAATATATCTACTTGGCCTCCAATTCTATAAAAAACATTTATTCATAAATGATAAGGGTTTGAAAGTTGATGATGAAAACCCACCGAGTAAAAATACCACTATTATGTGTAATAGTCGACATAAACTGGCATTACTCATGTTAAATTAATGAAACTCACATTGAATATTTTACCAAAATATATATAACATGAAATGCAACTCATCATGCTCCCCTAAAAAAAGAACCACTACTACCTAACTACACATAGAGAACAACCACACATTACAATACCTAGTGCTCCATCCGAGTGTGGATTGAAATAATGGTTTTATTGATCTCCACTAACCAAAAATAGTTCACTAAATAAGATATAGATACATTATACATCTAAAAATGCATGAACTAAATCTCTCATAGTGTCCCCATGCATGTTTCATTGTCATCAACCTATACTTGATGATGATCTACTAGAAAAGCCCAATAATCCTTTTCAAAACAATCCTAATGAGGATTTTGAAATAGAGCTATAAAAATATTATTAATAGTTACTTGGAATCATAGGATAGGAATATGTAATACTTATTATTTATATATATATATTCATGATTAACCATAAACCGAATGCCTATTGATTTCAAAGCGGTTTTATTGAATATTTATTCATTATAATTTCCTATGTATTTCCACAAAACCAATAGCACATCACATTGCATGCTATGTAAATGTAATGTTCAATATTCAATATCATTAGGTATCCTAAATAAATAAGTCACAAATTTTTTCAATTTCGTACAATTATTACTAAACAAAGATGACATCATTTTCCAACACACCCATATAGTGCACACTTGGTCCAAACAATGAACAATATATTATCCCTAAATATGTAATTTTTATTACACCCTATCCTAAAACACTATTACCAAATGATCCCCTCCTGTACATGAAATTAGTATGTGTGATAGTTATTATATAATCCCACATCCAATATAAAAAATGATGTAATCAAAAACCCATGGTATATTATTTGGATATATAATAGGAAATACATCCAAAATATCTGAAGGAAAGATATATATGATAAAAATCCCCATCACCAAGAACTAACGATATAATATAAATATCACATATACATTATTGTAGTGTGACAAAAATGACACATCTTTAAAAGGTTTAATAAATGTGAAAAAATATAATTCCCAATGATGAATCCCAAATAGATGGTAAACAATTTTTGAGCTAGTAATATGTTCCCCAATCACTATATATCTCCTACTAATTTTACAAATTATCTATATATTTATATATAAAGAGGGGAGAACATCAAATATATACTTAATTGGATCCATCCTAAATGATCTCATGGAAAAGATAATAAAATAATAGAAAACCCATTATATAAATATGTGGAGATAATAAATATTAAAAATATGAATTCTATGCTTTGAAAAGTACTATTTTAAAATCCTAGCATGTATTTCATATAATTTATCATTTAATATTATACCAAATTAATGTATCTCACTAATACATTCCCAATATTTGTCCACTCTTCCTTAATGACAAACTACTTGAGTCAACATCCTCTGAATTATAGCATACATGAAGACACTAAAAAAATGATTCATAACATTCATCATATTCCTCAGATCATCTAATCATACCATTAAACATCTCTATATTGAAAAAGAGTATTTTTAAAGGACCAAAAAAACTTCTATGTATTGTATTATACCTCAATCCATCTCATCCCATACACATCATTCTTATAATATCTAATTGGATACTATATCAGGAGATATATGTGTGGGAAATTACCACATGACATTACATCAGTTTAAAAACATATATAGTTAAATATACTATTGATTCATTCTTCAACATAATAATAACATTAAAAGAGAATACATGTCATATGATTTTGTCGACCATCTGTTTCCCTCCACCCATATTTATGGGAAAACTTCCCCATATAGTCAATTTTCTTTAAATATGCCAACCAGTATATGTTGATATAATATTAAGTCAAATAATGTAAATTTAAAAAAAAATTAGACCTGAACAATGAGAGTTATAATAATATTTTCCCATCCTAAATAATCCATGATTCATTATGTTTTTTATTATTTAAATCTTATTCATTAATTAACTCCATAAGGGAAATAATTTATTAATTATCTCCATTCCATAACTACAAGTACTATAAGAAACATCTCAATATACCTTAACAGTGTGAAAAAACAAAGAACTAGAGACTTCCAAATGTAGAGAGGAATAGAATATATAAAAATGTAACCTTATAAACCATATATTATATAGAATTTTAAGGTAACCATCTAATCATCCATTCTAAAAATGTGTAATCCCATATTTATCCAGTTCCATTATTCATAATTCCAAACCTGACGCCACCATGAATACAACCATGTTTCCCTATATCACATGAATCAACTAAAACTAAAATATCAATCCTCCTTACCTAATTATCACCATACGAAAATCCATTTATTCCTCATATAACATTATATTTCATGGATCATATCATTATGAAGCATATATAAAAACAAAGTCATCATGGAATGATGTACCTATAAGAAATGAATATTTTTCTCACATGCAAAAGGACTCGCTCAGACATAAAAATTAATCAATATAATTTTTTTATTTCAATATTGAATTATCAATGTATTTTTTATAGCTAAAATAAATAAAAAACTATGGAAATTTATTTTAGAGTAAAAAAATTACAGATGTATGTTTTTATGAATAACATGACCTAGAAACATTAAGTAAGAATAATTCAATTAACATGCCTCTATTTTTTCAAACAACCATAATTTCTATATTCTTGTTATTTTAACCAACTACATTATTATATGGAGCATCAATTTAAATTTATAATTCATTATGGATTATTTTATTTCTATTATTTATAATATTAAAAAGATTATATATATAGTCCTCCTTTATTCAATAGCCAAATAAATACATAAATTAAGTTCCCTTACATTTTTTATAAAACTAATCATTGTAAACCCTTTGATAATTAACATTATAAAAAATTAATAAACATTAATTTAACCCTATCTATCAATAAAAATAGAAAACATTTATTATTAAAAGGAAAAATTGATCCCAACTTCTATAAAAAATCGTTTCATTACTCTGTTTTATTCTATGTTATGGTTAATTAAACCATCACATAAAGGGATAAGTATTTATTAATATACATATTCGCCTAAAAATATTGGATTATATATATCCCCCACCTCAATGATTTTAATTTATTTATCAATTAATGAACAATAATAAGATCTCTAATATCCTCTATTGCATTTAAACTCTTATCTTATAAGAAATCAATTCCAACAAATAACCAAAAGACATCAATTTAAATCAATAAGGACCTATAAGATAAACAACCATACCCAGTAAATAAATAAAATGGTGATATAAGACTGATCAAAAAGTAACTGTAATAGGACAAGGGAAAACACACTTTGTATCAACATAGATATAACATCGGAATCTGGGGATCTATCCCTATCAAAAATGATTTGAGACTAATAGACTAAACTTATATGTCTACCTAGAAATGGGAGAGTATTTTTGGGTTTTTAGAGAAATTTTGGATTAATGATGATTTATAAAAATACTTCTAAATTTAATTTCATAGTTTTAATTATTCACTCCTTCTTTGAATGAATCCTGTTTAAGAACTAATAGAAAAAACATCACCAAAATCTGTTAACAAATGGTTAATTCACTCAATGAAATGTATAATCATGTTGAATGCTTTTAGAGAGTGATTTCATAAATCATACTCCAAATCCACTCACATAATAAACATATAGTTCATGGTAATAAATTAACACCTTGAACCAATATCACAGAAGTTAAAAAACTATTTGGTTATAAAACAAAAAAGTGATATTATTAATATTGTAAAAATATTAATACTATTATTATTGTAGAATCTATCTGAGAAACTCCTGTAAACTTAACTCATTCTTCCCCTAAGAACCAAATCACACATATACACACAAATGGAGAATATTGAATTATATGGGACTACCAAAAAATTTCATTGTCAGTTATGATGATTTGTAAAATTTATAAACATGATAATTATTTTATGATTAAAAATATGTATATTTTGAAAATATTTCACCATTGACAATGGTAAATCATTTAAAAAGACTTGGATCTTAATTTATGGTATGAATCTTGATTTGAGGTGTTTTTTAGAAAAAAGGGGAGATTGTTGAAGTTTATAAGTACGCATCATGTATGTATAAGTACATGTAATGTATTAGGTTATAGTGGGTTGCATTGTGCTCAAAGTGTGACCTACAGACATGGACATCTAGGGTGACCTGGAGACTTCCTAATGTGGGGACTAGTTATGGTATGTACATGGTGATTACATTATGTAAACCCATCATGTACATTTTCTTTTATTTCATTAAACAGACTCGAGTCGCGTCTTATTGTCATATTCGTCATCAACTCGCCTCATCATATCCATGAGTGTCCTAGTGAAACATTTCTTATTTGAGACACCGATCAGTCATACATTCCATAAATCGAACTCGGGTGGGTGCGTTGGAATAACATAGGTGTGTACTTCCTTCTCAAATCTCACCTCCTGATATCTTCTCTCTCTCGAGGGTTATTTATGGTTTAACATTTCTTACATTTTTGTAGATATATGATGTTATAGGTTGATTTAATGATGAGGTTAACTATATCGATCATATAATATCATGGTATATGTTATTTTTTTACCGTAGTATTTCTTTGAGTTATATATGCATAAGTGACAAATACATTTGTTTAAGGTATTAAATGTTTCTAAATTTTACTCTATTTAACACTTGAAATAGTTTTTTTGTTCAAGAATGTGTTATTGATTATTAATAATGTTTATTACATTTATTATGGAGGTATTACACATGTTTTTTTAGTTAGGACCATTGGGTATAGACATCATGTTATGATTCTGTGTTTCCATGAATGGAGTTGTTAGGATGGTGTTGTGGTTTATATGAGATGGATGTGTTTTAAATTATTGATATATGACCATGGGAATTGCCTGTGATAGCATCCTGAAGTAGGTTCTTTTTATTATTAAATGTTATTATAATTGACAAGATGTTTTTATTGTGAGATCTTCCATGGGTCATTGAAATGAGGGGTTCAACAATAAGAGCTACCAAGATTGTCATATTTAAATAAATGTTAGACCATAGGGCATTGGCTCTAAGAGTTAGCGTAGTGTCATTATACATTATTGTTGCTATGAAAACTAAGGTGTATTGGTCGTGAGAGCTACCTAAGTAGTAGTTTGAATTTGATTAGTTCCCTATGATACCATGGGGGTTAGACTGTGTGAGATTTCTTAGAGGGACTGTATTATTGTTAATTTGAGGATATGTTAAACTAAGGGGTTTAGACTATTAGGAATTTCTCAAACGGTTGTTTTGAAATGATTGTATGATTGTGATGATTCTGAAATGCTAGAGAAAAAACATGGAATCAGTCGTATATTTTTGTTAGAGGGTCTTTTGAGATTTCTGCTTGTTCTGGTTGTAAAATGGGATATAGATATTAGGATACATCCCTAGGTTACATTATTAAATGGTTTGAATAGTTAATAAATATAAATTAATGTAATTGGAAACTTTGGGAGTGTTTACTTTTATCTACTTCGTTGTTGTTTCTTTATTTCTATATATTTCATGCTATATATATTCCATGATAGTTAGGCATAGATATTTTTTTGTTCACCTACTAGGAATCATCTCAATCCTTGTTTGGGTAATGGTTCTAGATCCAAACAGATTAATGAGGGTAGTAATAGACAAGGTAAAGTGACCTTCTTCATTAGGTACATGATAGCTATGGAGATAGGGATCATGGGAATAAGTTGAGGATTGTGATTTTTTTGAAGTTTATTTAATTTCCATTAATTTGGGTTTTATTTTTTAATAAAATAATGTGACATGTTTGGATGCATTCCATGACAAATGTGACATGCATTATTTATATATCTATTATAGTTGATTTTAGTATCAGACTTCCTCTATTTAGTTTGTGGTATGGTATTACTTCCTCCGCTAGTGTCATTATTTTGCATTCTACTATGAATACTTTTCCAATTAGGGAATAGTTTCCCCAATATAACACCTAAGGACATTGCTCTTATTTGGAAGCCTCTACGTTTGGTGAAATACACTTGAGGCAATGTGGCTATTCGGGTACATGTCACCTTTGGGCGGCACCCGGAACTGGGACGTGACAAAATGGTACCAAAGGATGTTTCTTTTCTGCTTTATCATAACTTTTAGAGAATATAGACATGGATAGGAATGAATTGGTAGTTGTTAATAAGCTGTGTCTGGGAGTAGCTAACATGGGTACAGGGAAAATCCAATTTAACTCGATTATTGAATTTATTCTAGATTTTTAATTGTTAAAGATGATTTGAATTCAAATTTTGGTGATTCACAAGATTTTTCTTATTATAATTGATAGTATTGAGGATATACTTCTATTGAAACCTGATGGGAGTAGGGTATACCATCCCATACATCATATAGCCACTTGATAAGAATCAAATTTCATGCAATTTTTCATGTAATTTATGGATAATTACAAATTTCAAGTACATGTGATAGGTTTTTTGCTATATATTCATGTTTATGTGATATATTCATTGAAAGAATGCATCCTATTTTGATAGGGTATTGAAATATGTAATTATTCATTGAATAGACACCATACTCTGGTTCTTGAGGATTTATGAGCCTTCTTATATCATAATATGGTGGATAATGTATGAACATTAGTTTAATATTTTCAAGTTATGACATGAATATGGATGAAAAATAATGATTCGTGGGAATATGGGCACTCTCGAGTCGAAATTTGTCATTACTTGGAAAAATATTCTGAGTTTATTATGTTTTTTCATAGTTGTTGCAGAGGATTATTGTCTGGAATCCCATACAACATGACATGTGGTGTTATGGACACACACCATGTGATCTTATATTCTAGGTTAAATGTGTTATCTGAAGTGTACACCGTGTATTCCTTATCTAGGTCACTGACTATGTGAAGATAGATAGAGGATTGGGCAATGTTGTCAGATAGATTTCGTGCACTTGGAGTACACGATGTGTTGCACAATTCATGTATCTAGTCATGTGATCAATGACACTAGTGGGTGAAACACATGTTGTACCTGTCGTGTTCCATTCGTGCATGTTGTGTAGAGTCTATCGTGTCACTGAAAATTTTATTATCAACAGATGAGGATATAAATTAATTGGTACATTCCGTGTTTAGGGTGAAGATTCCATGTAGTGTTACCCAGTGAAGAACTGTGTAGTTTTACCAAGGGAAGAACTATGTGTGTGGCTTGTTGAAAAACTCGAGTAGGGGGAATTTATTCAAGTACATGTTGTGTCTCAATGATAACCCACCTTGTTTACAGGTGTACCATGACCAAGATTGTAAGAGGTAAAAACTATGATAAAATCATATGGGAATACAACGTGCAGGGGTTATACAAGTCTTGAATCCCTATTTTGTAAAAATTGATTATTTTTTTCTCATGTTCTTTCCATGAAATTATATTTTTTAGTCCATATATATATTTAATTGTAGTGTGTTCTTGACCTTTCAGATTCATTCCCCTGATACGTCCTCTTATTGTATGCTAGATACATGGAAATGATCAGTCACGAGATATGTGAGATCATGGACTACCAGTAGGTTGGCCCGAATTTCTTTCCATGGAACCAGATGTTATACAAACATAGGTGTTTATGCACAGTTCTAAAAAGGCTTCATGGGGATGATACATTACTTCCAAGGAGCACTACATCCAACCCCATATATGGAAGAGCTAAAGTGGGTGTTTCCGAAGCATCATCCTCCAACTTTTTATCTATATGGATGACTATAGGCTACAGAGTCATGGTTGAATGTCATACTAGATATCCTTAAAAATATAGAGATGCTGCTAGAGAGGTGGGTGAATCTCGTGACGTACATGTTACATGATTCTTCCATGATATGGGGGATGTTATATTACAGGTGGGATGTCATTGGGATATGGTTTTGGAAGTGTTTTAGAGGACATTATATGACTACTTTTGTCCTATTATGTTGAGGTAAGATCGATCCTGAGAGTTTATTAATTTGGAGTAGGGCACTCTTTTAGTGATGTAGTAGTCTTCTCCTTTTACAAAGCTGGAGCACTTCACACCTGTTCTGGAAGGTGACGCGTTATATTTGGATAGGCGTTTTGAGGATGGTATCAGGTATTACATCTAGTCACATGTGAATGTCTTCATGCTGAATTTGTAATGTCTTTAGTGAATAAGGCATTAATTAGAAAGCATAATCTAAGGGAGTTGGGAGCGGTTATCTAGGGAGGTTCCGCATCCCGAGCTAGTACTCCTAATAAAAAAAGTAGGATGTGCCAAATGGTGTTTATACACGACATTTATTCAGGTATCTAGGTGGTATTCTACCAGTTCAAAAGAGTAGTCAAACTAGACCAAATATCCCAAGAGATCCATTTGAGTGCCGATCTTACGAAAAGATGGGACATCTTCAACATTTTTTCTATTTTGTTTCACCAGTAATGAGTGACATGGGTTCTTCTATAACACCATGTTCACGAGAAGGACCACTAGTTTCTCATCATACAAGGTATTGGAGTTCATTTGGCCATTCAGTCCTAAGAGATGGTTGTGCCATGGTAGTCATGATTTAGGATTTCTGCGATAGCATAGTGGATCAACCCAAGGTACTCAGTAGGTTCGAAGGGCTGCAGTGTAGTTTATACATTTTTTGTGGAGTAGATTAAATAGGATATATATCACATAACCTCTATGGTTAAAGGAATGATTTTGGATTACTTAGTATTATCTTATGATCTTTTCGATACATGGGAATCCCATAGATTTATATATGTGACTATTTTAGAGAGTAATGGGCTCTATATCATTACGTCTGCTTATATCGTGATACTAAAAACTCTATTAGGGACTTTTACGACTAGTGAATGATATTTTCAGGAGTTCCCACATGATGATGGTGGTGTAACTTCTTATGGGAAGATTATGTCTTAGAGATGATGGGTTATGACGTAATTCTAGGAATTGACTAGATAGTTCTCTTCTATGCAGTTTTCAATTTATATCATCATAGGGTGACTCTCACATCACAAGAGGGTGGTTTGTTTCTAAATATGGGTGATTGGGATGTCCAGGCAAGAAGAGATAGACATGAGTATCACATGCTGAGAGGTGTTATAGCCCAAATTTCTATATTACATCTAGATGACCATGAGAGATCACTGATAGACTTTCCCCCAGTGATGGATCATTTCAGGGAAATCTATTCATAAGACATTTTTGGTTTTCTTCTATAGTGAGTTGTATACTTCTACATTGATCATGTTCCAGGAGTAGCACTGGTGTTTGTACACCCATATAGTTTTTCTACACCAAAATTAAAAAATCTCAAGAATCAATTAGATGAGTTTCATGAAATGGTTCACATCTGATCGAGTACATATATTCGGGGTTTGAATATCCTGTTTGAGAATAAGGTGAGCAATAACCTCAGAATTTGTGTGGATTATCGAAATATTTACCAATTGATGGCCAAGAACTGATATCCTTTTCCGATGAATGAGTATCTCTTTGATCATCATCGAGGGGCCCGGGTGCTCTCGAAGATTAACATAAGATATGATAATCATTATTTTCAGGTTATAACATCAGATATACCACTTACATCCTTTTAGAATATGTATGGTCTATACCAGTATGTGGTTATGTCATTCAATCTCATGAATACGCCTGCAGTTTTTTGGCACTAACAATCTAAGTGTTCAATCATTACATTGACACCTTCATGGTTTCTTTTGTTGATGATATGTTGATGTACTCTCACACATGACATGACCATTCCATCCATCATGATATGGTTTTGAGTACACTAAGAGATCATCATTTG
This sequence comes from Viscum album, assembly GCA_963277665.1. Lineage (NCBI taxonomy): Eukaryota > Viridiplantae > Streptophyta > Magnoliopsida > Santalales > Viscaceae > Viscum > Viscum album. Next base: position 506,357,831 of record OY728121.1, read on the forward strand.
TATGCTAGGCCCTCAACATGCTACTTTTTGAAGGATCAGGTTCACTTCTTGGGTAATGTCATCTCAATGACATGTGTATCAGTTGACACAGAGAATGTGATAGCCGTATTTTCTTAGTATCAGCCAAAGAACATCTTTTAGGAAAAATGTTTTGTTGGGAATGGATGGTTACTACATTCACTTTATATAAGCCTTTTCACACTTAGAAGAATCACTATAGGTCTAAACAATAAGGGAGTGAAGTACTTGTGGAATTATTACTACGATTCATCCATTTAGGAGCTGAATGGAAGGTCGAATTATGCACCAATACTAATCTTTCTAGAGCCAAAAATGAGTAATAATGTTTTCTACAATGCATTACGTTTTTGTCTGGGATCAGTTCTTATGTAAGGAGAAGGATTCATTGCATACATGTCACGACAGTTAAGGACAAATGAGAGGAATTTTACAATGAAAGATATTTTATTTGCTGTAGCTGTGCATTCATTACACTGTTTGAGAGATTATATTTTGGGAGAGCACATTGTGGTGATCACAAACCACAAAAGCCTCAGGTATACCTTTACTCGGTTTGATCTATATTTGAGACAGGTAAGGTGGGTTGAGTACCATTATTCCTTTAACATTGATCTTGCCTAAATGGAATAGAAAGGGAACACATTGGATATAAATTTAACATGAGGACTCAGATACATGCAGTTTATGTTGCAAGATGTTAGTAGAAGATTATGGATTTGTTCCCTGAGAAGAATTTGGAGGTGCACGATAAAAAATGGCAGACTTTTCTTTCTTTGGTAGTTGTTACATCTAATCTTCATGATTGATTATGAATGTGGAAGCAATCTGATTATGAAGGCCTAGTCCTATAAGATAGTGTTTAAGGGTAGGACCCTACTCCTCGGTGGTCCATAGGCAAGGATGAAATATATTTTTTTCATGGATGCATATGGGTGTCGACAGATATCTATGAGGTTATTTTTGCAGGACATTGATTCCTCAATTTGGGAAGTTCATCATGGTTTTACAATGATGTATGGAGTTATACACTATTAGTACTGGTGGATTGGAATTAAGAGGGATGTAGTTGTGTTTTTAATGAGATATTCTACCCGTTAGCTGGTAAAGGTGGAGCATAAGTGTTCAGAATAGAATTTACGGTAGTTATGCATTCCTAAGTGGAAGTAAAATGTTGTTGTGATGGAATTCATGACAGGGTTACTGAGGCCTCCATTAGTTAATGATGAAGTCTGTTTTTTCATTAATAGACTCACAATGGTTGAACCATTTTCACCAATCACTGATACCTCTGGAGTTGATGTGCTTGGAAGGTAGTACATCTATGAGATAGTACATTTTCAGGGGTTTCTGCACTCTTTTGTTTCAGACAGGGATTCCTTGTTTACTAGTTGCTTCTAGAAGGGAATGAATATGAAATTGGGTACACACGTAATTTTGAGTACAACATACAATCCTTCAACTTATGGCTAGTGCAATCACATGATTTAGGTGTCTTTGGACATGCTTCGAGCACACGTCATAGTCTTTGGAGGTTCTTGGTAGAAGCACAAACCTTTGGTGGAGTTTTCTTACAATAATACATTCCAGGAAAATATTCAGATGAAACATTATAAGGCTTTGTATAACAAGCCATACCGATCACCCATATGTTGGTTGGAGGTAGTAGAGGTAGCTTTGCTGGGACCCTATCATGTCTAGTAGAGCACATAGTAGGTGGAGTTTAATCAGAAAAGGATGGATACTACACAGCCATTATAAAAGTCTTATGCTGATCGACGTAGATGACCTCTTGAATTTGTGGTCGGAGATCATGTTTTTCTATGTCTCACACTGAGGTTAGGAAACAAGTGTTTTACGAGATATATAAATCTTTGAATGAGATGTGTTTGGTCGTTTGAGTTTTTGAAGAGAGTCTAGACCATTGCCTATCAATATTAGTTACCTATGAGGTACCATGCTATGCATGATGTATTCCACGTATATTATCTTGGGAGATAATTCTTAGACTCCTATATTTTTTTTCAACCTAAGGAGGTAGATTTGTAGTTATAAATCTCATTCTAAGAGATTCTTATCATGATTATTGGTTGAGGCTCAATGTTTCTCCATGGTCGGTCTGTTCTTATGGTATGAGTTCTACGGAAGAATATTATAGTACAAGATGAGACATTAGAGAGGGAGGGTAATGTTCTATTGTAGTGATTGCAGATATTTGAGGATTATTCATCACCACCATGTTAGGGAATTTAGGGGGAAATTTTATTTAGGGGGGTTTAAGAACCTGGACCTTCATTTTAGGTATGAATCATGATTTCAGGTATTTTTTAGAAAAGGGGAATTTTTGGAATTTTATAAGTACATGTTGTGTACATTGAAGTACACACCATGTATTAGGTTCCCATGGGTAGCTGGGTGCTAGATGTGTAATGGCCGAGACATGGCCATGTATCGGCTGAGACATGGTCGTACGAGGTGACCTATAGACTGCCTAAACCATGTATTGGTTGATTCATGTACACATCGTGCACATTAAATGAACTCATCATGTAATATTTCTTTTATTTCATTAAACGGAATGGGGTGACCTCTAATAGTCTTGTTCAACTTCTTCTAGACTCTTCTCATCAAGGAGCGGCCGAGAGCGATGCCCATGACCCATTCCACTGATCCATAATCTATTCTCTGAATCGAACTTAGGTGGGTACGTTTGAATCCCATAAGTGATTCCTTCATTCATATTGAATATATCCACCAAATTTCATCTCTCTCTCTCTCTCTCTCTCGAGTTATTAAAGGATGAAGTTTTTTATTTTTTTGGTATATATATGGCGTTCTAGGATGATTTAATAGACAAATTTCAACTATATCGATCGTACAATGTCGAGGTAGGTGGTTCTTGCCTGAAAATATTTTTTTCTTTTAGTTATATATTCCTAAGAGTCAATTACCATAGTTTTTGGTGTCACATACTTTAGAATTTAACCTGGTTAAATCATGACATGGTTTGTTTTTTTAGGAAATGGAGATTTATTATGAATATTGTTTATTACCTTGATTATGGAGTTGTTACCCCTGTTTTTTTTTGTTATGGACATTAGGTCAAAAAAGTATGTTAGGATAATTTGTTTCTACATAGAGTGTTGTTAGGATGAAGTTTCTGTTTATATGCGACACATGAGTTTTGATTTGTTAAAATATCCCCAGGGGAATTTTCTGTGAGAGATTATCTTTTTTGGGTCATTTAATTATGAATTTTTATTATAATTTACCAGAGGTATTGACTTTGAGAGCTGTCATGGGTCATTGACCAGAGGGGTTAGATTGTGAAAGGTACCGAGATGGTCATCATTAAATAAATGTTAGACCATAGGGCATTGACTATGAGAGCTTCCATATGGTCATTATATAGTATTTTTGCTATAGAAGACCATGATTTATTGACTGTGAGAGTTACCCAGGAGGCCATTTGTATTTTATTATTGCTTTATGAGACCAATGGGTTATACTATGTGAGCCAACTTAGTGGGTTGTTATTATTGTTAATTTTAGGAAATGTTAAACCATGGGGGTTATTTATTGAGGACATTCAGAGAGGGTTTGTTTTGAAATGATTTTATGATTGTGACTGGGCAGATAACATAATTCATAAGCTATGAATTAGTCTTATTTTATCATTAGAATGTAGTTTGAGACGTCTATTTGTTAGGGTTGTACATGGGGATACAAAGCATAGGACTGATCCTAAGGTAACATTATTCAACAGTATGAATAATAAATAAATTTTATTGAATGTAAATAGAAACAATGGGATTGTTATCTTTTGTGTACTTATTAGTTTTTTCTTCATTTCTACACATTTCATGCTAAATATATTTACAGATAGTTAGGAAAGGATCTTATGGTTGTTGCCTCCTTGAATTTTCCTCACACCCTGTTTGGGTCATTATTTTGGACCCTAATAGATTGTATTAATGTAGGTATAGACAAGTGAGATCTCATTTCCACATTAGGTGATTGATTGGTGTAGAGTTGGTGAGCATGAGACCAAGCTGATTCTTGTGATGCTATAAGAGTTTATTTACATTTTAGTACATCAGTATCTGTTTTGTGTTGGATCATTGTGAATTGTGTGGATGCTTTCCAAGACACTTGTGACATGAATAATTTATATATGTGTGTGGTAGTTGATTTTACTATCAATTTTTTGTGGAGTAATTTTTTGTGTGGTATTACTGCTTCCACTACTGTTATTATTTATCATTCCATTTTTCATATTCAACCAATGAGGGCATAGTTTCCCCACTATCACACCCAAGGTCCTCACTAATAGTCAGAAGCATCTGGAATTTGGGGATACACACTTGAGACAATGTGACCAACTTGGTACGGGGCACCATTGGCTGGAACCTGGAACCATGACATTACCTAGAGGTATAACGAAAATTTAATGAGTAAAAGTTCACATTCAACTTGAAAAATAGTATATTTTTTTAACGATTAATTTTATATAATATGTTATATGAGACATAAATTAATAGATTTATTTTTAAAACATTATTTCAACAAGATTTAAATAATTTTCATCAATATAAATATTATGGAAATTAATGCTGAATTTTCTAGTTTATGGATAAATGATTCCTAATAGTCATATTGAATTACATTTTACATTCATTACCATATTTTTTTGAGGTTCGTTATGTGATTATTTTTTTATGGATCACTTTTAAGAGTTTCTTCCAAATAGAAATGGATTTTTTTTACATATAGAGATTGAAAATATTAAAAAAACATCCTTTAATCATTGTGAAGATACAAATACATGTTTCAATAGTTATTCAATGATATTTCTGAAATTATTATTTGATTTTAATGTTTTAAGATATATTTTAAATAAAAGTATATATCATCATTTTTTAAATTAACTTATAATGTATTCTTATAAGGATTTTTATCTATAATAACATCATTTACGGATATTTGAGATTCAACTAGGATATTATATAAAAATAATATTCAAACTGTTTATCTTGAGGGATTATGATTGTTAAGTTCTATATATTGAATAGGGAAAACTTTTAACATAAATTAGGTTGGTTCATAAAAGTTTTTTTTAATTATGTATCAAATCATTATTTATTGCATTCATATGATGAAATCATTTGAATTATTATAATAATATAGTGTATTATCGTAACCTCTGATTCATTGTTAGGTCTTATGAGGAAAACGTAATGGGTATTTTGTATTTTCGATGCGAATTTTTGTATGATGTCCTGGAACAAACCGTTTATAGAATGAATATGATATCATAAATTTTTTAATTTCATCATTATATAATTTTTTATTTTTATACATGTTATTATTTATATTTTTATCCTTGTATATTTTTTTTGTTTTATGAATTTGGTTTTTATCAAAGCATATTTATTTTATTTGATAAGTTAATTATTTAAATATTTTAAATATACATTATTGTACTGTAATGGGTAATAGATTATTTTAGATAATATTTTTTGTATTTTTCAATGTAACCATTATTAATAATGATTTTTCCTTTTGTATTATTAAAGAAATTTTAATGAAATCCATTTGGTTATGAAATTTATTTGAATAGTTTTTAGGTGAATTACATGAGTTAAATGTTTATAATGATAATTAGTAAATATTTTTATTTTTTTAAAGTTATGAAATAAAATAATGGATTTACATTCCTTTTACATCTCTTACTAGAATATAATGGGAACAAACCATGTTATATAAAGAAATTATACATAAATAGGAAGAGTGAGAACTATTATAAATTCTAGAATTAAATTAAGGTATTTTGACTTGAAAAATGTAAATGTATCATGAATAGTGAAGTAATTTCAACATAATTATTATTATATTGAAAATAAAAACATTGTATATCAATGATTCATATATAATGTAATGGTTTTATAAACTATATAAAATGATGAACTAAAAAGGTTATGGGTATGTTAGTTAATTAAAATATCTCTATGAAATTAAAAATGTTTCATTCGAGAAGGTACAGGTTATGGTAGAATGTTTTACGGTACTGTATAAATAAAAATAGTGTTTATGATATTGTGCAATGGTAATTAAATAAAGACTAATATAATAGTTTTTTATAATAAATCATATTTGTTATATAAATATAAATATTAGTATTATATGTATAATTGGGGTTTTCTTATTGACGTGAAAGTGTTTAATATATTTTTAAATTCATAAAGACATTATAGAATATATATGATACCTAATATATTAAATGTGATTTTCATTGATATAATAACAATGAATAATTATTATTCTAAAAAATTTGTTATAGAGTAGGAATCATGTTTAATAGGAACTAGGTAATTTTATAAATAAAATATGAATTTGTTTCAAATATTTTAATAAATGTAATGTATAAACAAGAATTAATTTAAAAATGAGGAAATCAATATATGTTAATCAATAATGTTGTCGAATTAACGTCATTCATTTTAATATATTTTTTTTGAGAGGAAAAAAACTAAACATCACATATAAAATGATTTATTATTGGGACACTACCACATAAATTTAAATTGGGAGACATTATTTTGTTGAGATTAGAAAATATCAAGACATTATCCATATTTCTGATAATAGGAATGGAGTTTTATGTAAATATAATGAAAATCATGGTTAATGTATTATGAGTGTAGTTAAATGATTAGTCTATCAATAAAAGGGTGTCTAATTTTATGATGTAATGTTATATTTTTAATTAATTTATTGAATATCTTTTGTTTAAATGAATTATTAAACTTTTATTGTTTTACTTGATGTAATTTCCTTGTTGAAAAAAACTTATTATTAATAGAAATATGGAGGATTATGTTACCTTATTGTTCAATATTTTAAAAGGCTATATTTTGAATAAATATAATATATTTTGGGTAAATAATTTGAATTTTATTTATAACCATTATGCATTCTATGATTATAAATGATGAGTAAGTTTTATATAATTTGAATAATGTGGTTGTTTTATATTTTGATCATGTGTTTCATCATAAAGATTAATATGGGATAGAAAATCGAATAGTTGAATATATAATTAAAATTATTTATGAATAAGTATTCTATATTAAAAATATTATATGATTATTATAAATGTAAATATTATTTGACAAAAAAAGAGTTTATTTGAGGAAGAATTTTTAAAATAACTTTTGAAACCATATAAATTTTTAATATATCATTATGGGAATTTTGGATGATTTTGGAAATAATTATAATATTTTTTGGATTATATGATTAGGGATCATTCATTTATAGTTTTTAATTTTTATTACATATCACTGAATGGAGGTAAATGTTAGATTGAACACGAATGAATCTGTGATGAAATCTTTATGTCATTCATTGAACATTTTTAGAAATTATTTTATTAGTTTTATATTTATAATTATGTTGAATTTTTGAATTCATTAATGATGATTTTGGGATTGATCTATGATGTATTCTTCAAATATGATATATATATATATATATATATATATATATATATTTCTGTTCTAATCATGTCTGTATTGTTAAAATTAATTATACAAGAGAAACAATATTCTATATATTAAAAGATCATATAATATAAACAATGGTATTAATCAGACACTGGGAATGAATAATTCACCATTAATATATATTTTTTCGAGGTAGATATGACAAAGAAGTATAAATTGATCACAGATAAACTAAATAATTACAAAAAAAATTATTTAATAAAATATATAATATTATCTATATTTTCTAATTTTACTTATCTTGATAGTTAATGAATACTTCCACCCTAGTAAAATGATTTTAAAATAAAAATGTTATCATTTTAACATAATTTATTACTTATATATTTCATTAAATATCCCATTTTAAGTCATCTTTTTCTCATAAATAATATTACTATTATCATTTTAACTATCATTATTTATTATTCCATGGTCATTTATTTTATTCATTCATGGCCATATTTTACATTACCACTAATGCTCTCATTATATAGGATCCAGATTTTGGGATCCTCTTAGTTGCCTATATAATTAATTTTTCTTATTTTATTTTTTTTAATATCCATTTATATAAGTAGGGATTTCAATAATTTTATTTCTAAGTATTAAAAAGTTTTTCCCCTTATGACCTTTGTTTTAATATGCTGACTAGAATATATATTATAAACATGTTCCAAATTTTTTTCTCTAATAAGACTTTAAATTCAATTGATTAAATGTGATTTTGGTGGAGAGTATAACACTTAAATATTTTCTTTATTTTTGTAATTATGTAATATATACATGAACATGTCATATTCACAACACCAAGATTAAGAAAACTATAATATATTATCATTTATGTTTTAAAATTATTATATATTTGATACATTGGTATATATAAATTTTATAACTTTATTAATAAATATATATGAATTATTTTTTAATAAAATGTCTATAAAATAATATATTTATTATTAATTTGAATAGAAATCATGAAAAAGTCATTTAATTTCAAAAGCACATTTTTTTATAGAGCAGTATTTATGAATTCAATGTATTTAGATCCAAATAGATTAAATTATCCACTAATTTTGTAATTATTATTCAATTACATGATATATCATGTTGAATGAATAATGATAAAATTTTTAATGATATTAGACATATTATATGAATAATGTCATTTAATACATCAAAAAATATATTTATTTTATTTTTTCATGAATATTATAAATAATTTATCAAATAATTGAAACAGTGATTTATAAAAATATATTCAATTTTTTAATTTCTAAAATCAAAACATGTTTAGGATTTTTTTAGAATTTTCTAAAAAGAATAGTTTTTTATAGATAATGAATGCTTATAATGTTTTTTTAATAATTCATTTCTAGTATTTAATAAATTATTCAAAATTGTACATTCACGTGTAGATTTAGTATTATTTAAAATTGTGATTCCGTTATTTATTGATAATCTTACTAACTATATAGGAATGGATATTATTCTATATTTTTTAGGTAATATTTTTTTCTTCTTAAAAAATTCATTCTTAAGAAAATAATTTTTTATTCATTATTAAAACATTTTTTAACATTTTTTCCTTAAAAAAATGAATAATATGAATTTTTTTTATTAAATAGAATTTGGAAGTTAATATCTTCTATATAGTATAATTTATATTTAATTAATAATTATTAATGTTAAAAAATATTTTTTAACCCAGTAATGGGTAAAAAAATTCAATTGGGGTTAAAATAATGGAATTTGATTTCAAAAACTATAAAATAAATTCATTTATTTCATTAGATGCCGGTAATTTAAAAATAACCATACTATAATTAAAAATTATGATTTTTATTTCCTTATTTTTCATTAGGACCATTATATTATTTAATGTTTTGAAAAATAATGAAATATCACTCTATTAGTTTCAAAATATCGAATGATTTTTCAATGTGAGAAAAATAATATAAAAATGAGTATAAATAATTTTTTAAAATTAATATTATTTTTTCATAGAAACTTATTTTTAATTTTTAGAGAAAATATAACTGCCATAAATGGTTATCCAAAAATTATGTAGTTATTTGGAATTCTATAATAAAAATAAAAAAAACCAATGATAATGAAACTATTAAAAGTAAAATATTTTTTAGTTCTCTAACCCCAAAATCACAATGATGGTGCATTTGTTTATTAAATTTTCCTGATTAACAGTAAATAAAGTCGAAAATCACTAATGGATTAATGTTTTGGAAACAATATATTATATACACGATTCCCATATTAAAATATGAAATATAAAATGAAACATGATACGTAATAATAAATTAATAGCTTCCTTTAAATACTATTCAACAATTTTATATTCATAACCTCAGGAAGGAAAAAATTAATGGTGACATCAAATACTATGTATGGGTTAGTGCAATGGAATATATAATGAATCAAAGATCATAATCATTATTGTATTGTATATAATGAAAACACATTCTAAATCATCATTTTTTTATTACATTGTACCTTTTCCTTCAAGAACATTCATAAGGCGATTTAGAATATCAGGTAGAAACCTATATAACTTGGCCAACTGGTTCATCTCAAGAAACTACTAATGCATAAAGGAAAAATTTATATGTGTGCCCCAAATGACTCATACCTAAAAAAGTCATTCCACTTATATGGAATTATCAATTTAATTCATGACCAATATTCCTTATCAAATAACCACATTAAATTAATTATAATATCAAAAAGAGGCCATTTAATTTAATATCAGTCAAAGTTAACACTGTATGTAAAACTGATATTTTTTTAAGAAATAAAAATATTTATTTCATGATAATGAGGAAATTTAAAATAATCTTACCATATAGATGTTATTGTTTTAATATAAATTTATCAATCACAAAATAAAGTGATACTGTAGTGATATTTTTTACCCTAGGGTACTTTTTATGTAAAAACCCTTTTAACTAAATAATTCAATGTATGTTGTTATGTAAAATTAATTTAAAATAATTCTTGATATAACATGTCAGAAAAGGTTAGTAGATAGACCACCAAAAAGTTATATGTAATGAATATGACATTAAGCTCACAAATGTAAAAACTAAGAATAAAATAACTTTAATTTATCCTTAATTTTGTTTTTATTGTATTTGTATTCATGTTTAGGGATTTAAAACATGGTAATAACATATAATAGAAAAGTAATGATTATTATTATGTCATATATGTTCTTATTATAATATATTAAAAATAATTTTTTATAAACAATCATTATTTTCACTATTTCATGTGGTAATTCCCTTGTTTCTCGAGTATGATTTTACTTGGTATTTGTAGATACAATTAAATAGTTCAGGATTTAATCAATAAAGTATGTATTAAATGATATTAATTATATATATTACATTATATATATATATATGAATATTAATAATAATCGGTAATAATTTGGAAAAGGAAATGAATTTCACTTTTCATTGACACAGTTGGCTGAACATATGCATGAACATTACATTCATTTTATTTCCATATAAAAATAAATAAAATTTATTTATTTTTATATATATTATAATTCTATTATAATATATATTTCATATTTTAAACATATTTTTGTTAAAAAAATTATTTATACTTTCCATGTGTACTATGAACGAATCACATTTCATTGAGGAGGCGGTAGTCCACAATTACATATACAATCATATTGTATTTATGAAAAATTGAAATTATAAAATAAAGTGTAACATAAAATTTAATTAAGTATAAAAAAATAAATATTATATATATAATATAAAAATAGCATGTCAGTCATAATTCCAAACCAATAAATGTGGTAAAGGTAATAATTAATAACATAATTTTCTGAGGCGGTTGGTCATTGTACCTAGGAACTGTAAAGTTGTTACCCATAAAATGAGAGTGTTTATATGTTTAAGTATAACTATTAATATAAAAATAAATATCTATATTTATGATTATGATGTTATTATTTATTCACATAATTGGACTATTTTATGGGATGGATAATGAAAATAATACAGAAGATCTTGATGAATGTTGTTACATATTAATTGGATATCACATATTGGGTTTCATAAAATGGGTTCCTTGGTTGGATTTTTTAAAAAACGGTGGAATATAGTTCTCCTTGACAGATGTTGTGATATTTTTTGAGAATATTTTTTGATATAAAATGGTCTTGATATTTGTGAACAATTTGTAGGGGTGAGTTCATTTTTACAGTGGAGGAGTAGTGAAAGTAATGAATATTATAGAAAACGGGAATTCTTGTGACATATTTCCTATGAAAATTGTCTCTAATAATTTTACAAATATGATTAAATATTTTTTAGGGTATAAAGGTGGCTATAATATATAGTTTGGACGAATCAAAAGATGATTTTTACCTTAAGGATAAGGCTTAGACCCACAATATGCTAATTTTCCTTTTTATCAAGGTAATTAACTTTAATAAAATTCATTAAATATTATTTATAAAAAGTACGTTAAACATATTAAAAAAAATTAAATGATTCTTATTCCAAATATGGATATAATTTTACCAAATTTCAATAAAATAATTTTAATGTAATTTATTTCAATTTAATCATATAAATGGGATGACAAAGAGGGTTTTTAAACTAAAAATGTTCAAAAAAATTGTATGTTTTAATATCCAATTTCAAAGATAAATTTATTAGAAAGAGTAAAATTGGATTATCTGATTTATATTTGATCTAATTTTACACCTAACCCAATCAGAAAAACTATTAAACATTGTAAATAAATTAGAATAGAAAGCATTTTTGAATGAAAATTCAGTATTATTCACTATTCAAAAAATGAAACATCATAGAAAAATACCAAATACTTCGCTGTAAAATATGTTTTACATTTTTATTTCAAAATTATTGTTTTTATTAAATAAAATTATTAAATGTTTCAAAATGTATTTTTAAAAAACATTCTCCATTAAATTATGGTAAACCTAATCATTAAATATAAATGTTTTTATGTGTAAAATCGAGTTTTTTCTTTTATTATTCCTATAATTTTTTTTAATATAAAAAATATCTTATTGAATAAATATTATATTAATTTAATTATTATCTTTATATAAACGTCATTCAATTTTTTTATGATAATATTCATTTGGATAAAAAAATATTTTTTTATAAAATAATTCCATTTATATTCATTTGGTTTCTATATTAATTTATTATTACTCACTAACCAATGAATTCAACATTATATTTTCATAATCTATTTAATTAAATTAAATAAATAAACGTAATTAAAATCATAAAATCCTAATTTTAAATAGTAATATTAATATTATTCGGTAAGATTCAATTTAGCATGTAACACAATCCGTCAAATGAGGTCGCTGTGTACAACAAAAGCTAATATAAATATTCTCTGAATTGTAATACGTAGAATATATTGAATCTATATAAAATATAAACCACACATTAATGTATTGAGATATTATATTCCCTTACAAGCTTGTTTTGGACTTTTATACAAGCTGTCAAATAAAATTTTATTAAATTAGAATTTTGGGGTGTTACATTCAACCCATGTTAAATAAAATGAGTCCTTTATATTTAAACTTGATCTAAAAAATTGGTTAATTTAGTTTTGAAATTAATATTTTTTAAAATAACACCTCTAAATTTTTTTGATAACAATGATTATTATGAATGAAGAATTAAAAAATTTAACGTCACAAAAAAACTATAATTTCGATTATGAGAACATTACTAAAATAATGGGAATAGATGAAAAATATAACTGTAATGTTTTGATAGATAATGATATAGAACATGTTTAACAATAAAATCATTATCAAAAACCAAAAAATTAGAGGGGTCTATAAAGGCTAGGAATATCATCAAAATATAGATAATATGATAAAATATTTCAAGACGATTTTTTATAATAATGAGAAATTCATCCACTCTCTATGAATATAATGAAATTTTATTACATGATAAATTTATATAAGGAAAATATTATACATTTGTTTTTATGTGAAATATATATAATTAATTTGCAATATAATTATTTATCATAGGTTTATGTAAAACATTAACCTCTAAAAGATCATTCAATGATCAGAAAATTCCATTCCTAAACTGTTAACCTATCTAAAAAATTATTATCCAACACTTTATAATCATTTCCATGGTAGTAAATTTTATCCAATTTACTCTTTCCATATCAATAATCATTATCAAAACATCATTTAAATATATCGGGATATCATTCCCACAATCAAATTTTAAAAAAAAATATTTCTAGAGATTAAATTTTAAGGGTTCCATTTCACATGTGATATGAATTCTATAATGAAATATTAATATAATAAAATCCTTACATATTTTAGAACTCTTATAACTAGAAAATAATTTATAAAATTATGAAATAACAAAATAATTGAATCTAAATACAATCTCATTAATCATTACTCTTTGGTTATATCAATAACATAATTTGACTTTGATCCCTTAGCTTATTCAGAGGTATATTCTCTTGATTCATTGTGAAAATAATTCCATAGTCCCCAATATCCCTGAAGTTGTAAAACTAAATATTATAATTTTCATTCTTTTTTATACTTCACGGTGACCCTATTAACCACACGTATAACAAACACACATTCATTTTGGAAATTTTCAAGGTTGATTCATTCTATGGTACACATATGATAAAAATTCCTCCATCATATTTTTTTAATAATTATTACTCTATTGGTGTTCAGATGAACTATTCTTCTACTCATTACCCTCAGATATATTGATATTGTACAATTATATATATTTTTTTAGGGAACAAATAATTATCTCATTTTATGTTGAAAATTATGAGAAACCAACACCCTACAGATAATATTCATAAGACCATTAATGAATTATTCAGTAATGTACTTCATGTTTACTGTGTTATATGCAATATATCTAGGTAAAGATGTAATAGATGATTCATAATATAAACCAATCACATATTCATTTTTATTTAAGATATGTAACATTCTAAAAATCTTAATTTTTTAATCATGAGGGAAGTATTCATAAAAAAATGTCTCCTAAAAATTTCTTCATTCCAAGAGTTATATTTCCTCTTATTCGCCAGTATTATAGATCAAAAACCTCCATTAATCAATATTTCAATGATATAACACATTGAATGGATAACCATTATCTTTTAACCATATCCTAATGCCATTAATATCTCTTCCAAAGACTAAATCCTTTACTCATCTACAATTAGATTAGTAGTTTATCTAAATTATTGGGGATTCTATCACATAAAGTTTTCAAAAAAAGTATATTCTCATTTTCAAACTGTTTCCTCCAATAGGGAATGGTTATTTTTTTCATAAACAGATTATTTTGCTTTAATATATCCAAATTTTTCTTTCTTCTAATACCATATATATTTGTTTCCTCATTAGATAAATCTCAATATTTTCCAAAAGTAGAGATACCATACTACCTTCCATTATCTATTTTTAAAAAATGGAATATACTGGATTATTAAATTAAATAATGATCTTTTTATAATTCTAAATATTGAATGACATTGAATATATGAAACATTTATGCATAGATAATCTCATAATCATAAATATTATTTGATTGGATATATATTTACTTTTAAATCCTTTATTATGTTTTATAAATAATATTTCAATTATCCAAATCATATCCATAGAAACAATCAAAATAGGTGCATAGTAAGGCTCATTATCATGTTACATGATATTCTCCAGTTAAACCCAATGAACATTGTTAGAGTTTTTACCCCTATGCACATATGTGAAAAAACTACAACCACTCATAGTATCTAGAAATGTATTTTTTACATAGAATAACAATATAATATATACCATACAAAACATATTAGATTTTATATACATATCCTCATAGTATTGTATAGGGTTGTATTTCCTAACATAATTTTTTTATATCTAGTTTCTAAGGTTTTCTCTATACCAGATCAGATACTAACTGCAATGCCCCAACACCTAAATTATAGAACTGTTATATTATATTATTATAATTGAATGATTAAAATAAAAAAAATGTCGATGCGATTGATTTTTATAATTTTAGAAATATATATTACATACATGATACCTATATTAAATTTTCAAAAAACAATTATGATATATAATAAATTGAATTGATTATTATCCTTGAATGATTGTTAAATAATATATTCTTCATAACCTGGGGAAGGGGAAAATAATTATGATATAAAATGAGCATTAATGGTATCTAAAACAGAAGAACTAATGAATCAAATAGCATAATTATCTTTTCTAGGTAAATAACTTATCTGATGTTCCATATAAAATATTGGATAAAGAAAAATCAATTTAGAATGGTAGATAACTAAAATAGATTCCATTAAATATATGAGATGAGAATAAAATGTATCCAAAAATAATTCAATGAAAAATGACATGGATATATAATAACGTAATATAAATGATTAAAGTGATTAAATATATGATATTTTGATTCCTAGTTACATCGTACCATTACCAACCAGACCTTTAAAACGATGGTTTAGAATATTAGGAAGAAAAACAACTAATTTGGATAACAAATTTTTCTAATGAGACTATATATGAATCAATGGGATATCTATAACTAGTCCACACATGTTTCATTCTTATGAAAATCATATAACATAAATCAAATGATTGATTTAATTCATGAAATATTTTCCTTACTAAATATACGCATTGAAGAAATGATACAGATTTTTCAAAAATTAAAAATTTAATTTTAAAAATGTGAAAGTGAAAAACATATTAATTTTTTTTTAATTTATGAAATTATAATATACATTTCATATAGGCATGAAAATTTTATTTAAAATGTTCATATGGAATTTATTGTTTCCCTAGAAATTCAATAATTAAAAAAGAATATGATAATGTGATGACAAATATTTCCACTAGGTAATTTTCAATTTAAAACATCATAGATGTGATAATATAAATTAAAACATTAAATAAAATTAATTTAAAATTAATAATGATATATTATTACAAAATGGAAAGTACATATACCAAAAATAATAATTATGTGTTAAATATTTCATTTATCCCATATATGAAAAAATTGAAATGAAAATATCTTATCTTTTCATTATATATTATTTTATAGACCTTAACATAATGTATAGTGATTTAAAACGTGTTAATAGTGTATAATAGAAAAATAATAATACATGTTACATCATATATGATCTTATTATAATATCTTATTTCCCATTAGTTATTTATCATTCTCCATTTTCACTATTTATTGTCTAAATTGATTAGATTCTCGATTATTTTTTGACATGTTATTTGACGTTATTATAAATTAAATCATGATTTTATAATATTCATAATTTAAATAATAATTTAAATATCATTAATATTTATTATATATATTTATAATAATCCATAATATTTGAATATAAGAAATGGAATACAGTGCTCATGGAGATGGTAGGCCATACATACGTTTGAATGCTACATTAATTTTTTCACATTAATTGAATAAAAATTAAATGAAATATATTAATATGGATATTATATTATCATATATAGGTATTATTTACAACAAATAGTTATTAAAACTAAATTTTACTCATTCCATGTACAGTTTAAATGAATCACATTTATTGGGGTGGAAGATTCCATGCATCCACAAATGATGATATTATATTTAAAAAAATGGAAAATGAATTTATTTGTTACATAAAAATTAATAAATTATAAATAGAACACAAATATTAAATAAAAATACATTTCCATCAAAATATACATTCAATAGAGGTGGTAATGGAAAGACAATCGACATATTTTCATGAGACGGAAGTTCACCATACAGTAAAACTGCAAATATTATACCCATTTGGTAGAAGTGTGTGTACGTGTAGGTATTAACACATTTATAAATCATACCATTATATTTAGGATGTTATTTTTATTATATAATCATTTAATAAAAATATTTTATAGGTTTACTAATGAAAATAAAACAAAAGATCATAAGGATGTGTGTTAATATTTTTTTTAACTCCTTTTAGTTTGAATCAAAATGAATACATGAGTGGATTTCAACTAAAATTTAGGATTATAATATTATGGTAGGTATTTTGGGAGAATATTGTAGTGGATTTTTGTAATGAAAAAGTTGTTGAGATGTATGAATAAGTGGTATGGGTGAGTTCTATTTTAAAGTTGAGGAGGAGAAACATTCTTGTAAATTTTTAAAAGGGAATTCCACCCTAATGTTTCTTATAAAATTTGGATCCTATAGAGATCCAAACCAGATAAATGAGATGATAGGGTTGAGATATTTCCATTCAATAAATTTTTAAATAATTTATAGGTTATTTTGGCTCTTATGATTAAGAATTAGTCCCATATTAAGCTAATTTCCCCTTAATTGTTGTAATTAATTTTAATCACTTTAACATAAGGGATTGGTCACAGATTAAGTTGAATTTATTAGAAATAAAAAATAATCATGACTTAAAATACACAATCAATTTCTCCAAATTAGATTGAAATGCAGGATAATAATTTCAATTGAACTCCACACATAGGAAGAAAATGTGTATTTTTAATGTAAAAATACTAATCTTTTTGATACGTTTTTATATAAAATTTCAATGATTAATTGATTCCTATAATAATTATTTGATTAGTAGATGTATAATTGTAACATTAGGAAAATTATTAACAAAAGATAACCATAAAAATAAATTATACAAAAATATGTTTTGAATTAAAATTCAATATTTTAACTATTCATGTAAAATTTAATCTTTTTTGAAAGTTACCGAAAATTCCAAAAAATATTATTTTGAAATTTCACAATAAAAAATGAACTTAAATTTTTCATATAAATTTATGAATATATTACAATTTATACTTAAACCCGTTTTTTTCATAAAAATGTGGAAAAAGGATTTAGTGAAATTTTGGATTTTTGTATATAAAAATGGGTCTGTTTTTATCTTATGACTATAATATATAATGGATGAACAAAACAATTATTTAATATAAATAATATATATATAGTTAATATCATTAAACAATAGAAATTAATTTAATTTATTAACATAAAATTCCTTTGTCGATTAAAAATATTTTTTTATAAAATCATACACTTTATATTCATTTGAATATTATATTAATTTCTAATAAATTAGTAATCAATGAATTAAAATATATATTTTCATTTGTTATTTTATTCTATTCATAACTCCAATCTAAATTCTAGGTTATAATAATAATTTTAACTAATAATATTAATAATATCTAGAGTGATTTAGTAATAAGTGTAATATAAGCCATCGAAAGATCTCATTTGATGCGATGCTGGATAAAATCATCGGTTCATGCACCGAAATATAAAGAATATATTCAATATATTTAAAATTGAAAATATCTAGTATATTCATGGGATATTATACTCCATTACACTCTTGGTGTTGTTTTTCATACATGTTATCAAATATAATTTTACTATTTTATAATTTAAAGGAGTTACAAATTTTTCATCACAAGTGGTGTTTATTGAATTGCCTGTATTATAATTATTTATAAGTTGTACAGATTAATTATAAAATTTATTTCTATTTTTTTAATATTTCCTTAAATTTCATGATATGATAAAAGATTTGAAAGTGAATATAAATTTTATTAAGTCATTAAAAATTATTTAAAAAAATTATATTAATTTAAATATTAAATTTTCTATTGTTGATGTAATATGTCTTTTTATATAAATCATGTTTGATTTATACAAAAAATTAATTTTTATAATATCGTTAATAACACTTAATTGTGAAAAAAGTTGTTATAATTTCAATGGTTATAATTGTCTTACAAGGTGTTTAATCAAACTATAATTATTAAAATGAAAACTTATCATTTATAAAATTTATATTTCAGTAATATTTTGACCAACACATACCTATATTTTATTATGAGGAATATTTTATCCATTTTACATCAGTTAGATTCATATTATTTCTTAATATTTCATTCTCTTAAAAATTTTACACCCTCCAATCATATAAAATGGAATCTCCACTCCTCTCTTAATCACAACTCTATTGATTTATTTATACCATGTTAGGTAAATATCATTTCTATCCCTCTTAAATACGACCTAGTGGTATTTCTCTCAAAAGATTATCAATCATAGATGGCTTATTCGTTATACCAATAGATGATTTTAAGAAAAGAGGTATAACTCCTAAAAAATTACATCCGATTTATATTTTATTATACATGATAATTATTATCTCTAAATGTGATGAAATTAGAACATAAATTTCATTGATTTAATGAAATATTATTATCTTAATTCTGCAATTCTTATTAATCCTTTTTTCTTCAAATTGAAAAAAGAATGTATCGCTCATGTGAATTCATCAACTAATGTCTCCCCGAATTTATGTATTTAATTATCCACCACCAAAATTCACGGGTGGTTATTCTAATTTATATAATGTTAAATAATGATATTTTTAACTAGGTTAGCAATCCTAATTGATTATATAATACTCATATTCCCACCCTTCTACTTGTTGGAAAATATTAATTGTTCCCATATGTATGTATTCAGTACCTGCACATCAATATATGTGATTTATTTTTCATTACTAAAACACATGGATATAAATAAGGATGAAAATTATAATTAAATAATTAAATATATATATATATATATACATAAATTTTTAATTTTCTGAATTGTAATATGTTTTCTATATGATTTCTTTTACACTATGTTCAAAAATGAAAACTATGTTCATGTGAACATATACACTACTATCTCCATGAAATTAGACAATATTTTTTTTAAAACCACCTTACATGAAAGGTAAATAATTATTATTAGTATTTAAAAATGATAAATATTCTTTGGATTATAGAATAATGACCTCTATTTCCATAGTCAATCTATAATATTTATTATGAAATTTTGATCAGAACTTCTTTAATGCATTACACATAAACATAACTAATTTAGTTATTATAATTTTCATTGTAATTAATCAAATAATATTAATAATGATAATTTATTCCATATGATATAGTTATATATATATATATGGAAATATAATATAATTCTATTAATAATAAGTATGATTGCATACATTACTAGAACATAGTTTATTTTATGTATTTCTTTAATCATTTTATTAAAATTTTAAAAATCATTTTTATCATTTAAATGTTAAAAATAATAATAATGAATTATATTTTTTATTAATAAAATATTATTTAAAGATGTTTTCAATATCCTTTAACCTTGTTCGTATTTATTAATAACGATCCATTTAAAAAATTTGTGTATGGGTTACTATTCACTTGTTTTACAAAAGCGAAGAAGAATATTTTTAGAATATATAAAATGAATTTATTTTCCAAAAATCATGAACCATTTTAGAAAAAATAGTCCTAAAAAATATATAGGGTTTTTTTTATTGAAGATAAACATTACAACATTTATTTAATTTCTATCTTTAATGTTCTTTCGAATGAAAAATCTTTGTAATCATATTTTAGAAGAGACCTTCACATGTATTTATGAATTTTTTTTAATATATGTCAACATAAAATATGGTTGGTTACTCATAACATTAGATATATGAAAATTACAATATTCCTTTTTTTCAATTTATATTTTATGTTCATGTTGTTTTATTTATTTATTTTTTACAATTACTAATATTCTATATGATATTTTTCTATAAGAGTGTTAATGTTCAATATGAATTTAATTGAAATTAATATCTATCATATAATGGATTAATAATAATTAAAAACAATGGGAATAATAATTAAATCCCCTTCTCCCATTAATTAGTTTCATGTGAAATGTTATCTTGGGTTTTTTTGTATCCCATCAAAATTTATTTATGATAACATGTAACACATTCCTTGTGATAATATTGTGATTCCTTTCATTATGAGTCTCATAATTATTAAATTAGTTATTTATAAATTTTATTATTTATATTATTTCCGATGGAAATAGAAAACATTATTTTTAATGATGGGTTTTTATTAAAAAAAAGTATTCTATATGGTATATATATTCTGTTTTAGATTATAATAATTTTATAATATCTTAATGGTGAATGGGTTTTTTTGATTAAATTATTACATATCACTAAATGAAGCCATATTGACATATGATTTTTATGTATGGATTTATTATAAAATTTTTAATGAAAACCCTATGGAAATATTATTATTCAATGTGTATGTAAGTGAATATTTTTATGTTAATGATTATTTTTAAAATTGGGAATCATTCATAAGGAGATTCATGTATTTTAATGGAAAATGGACTTTATTAATTTTATATCAGATGAGACTGTATTTAATACTCACCCCGAATTTTATAAAATAGTTCATTGGATCTAGAGATGAGTATGAATTATTATGAAGTCAATACCAAGATTATCGAAATTTGATTACACTATAGCCAATGTGTCATTAATGAAATAGGAATTTATACTTCATAATCCAGTTTTTTTGAAATGAGAAAATACTATACCAGTGATCCATATGAAATATAATGGCATATCTTATTATCCAATATAATAATCTATAAATGACCCAAGAATGCATGAAAATTCATTAATTAAATTTCAAATAATAATTATTTTCTGAATATATAACATTTTGTTATATTTCATGTCTATAGAACTATAGATTTTATTATTTTTGCGGTTAATAAATTTTTAGTATTAATCTATATGTTTTTTTATTTCCATAAATTGAATATTTGAATTGGGATAAGAAAAAATTTGTTAATGAAATTCATATTATCCTATTTTTAGTAAACCAACCTAAAGTCATTTATAATGAAGTTATATCTTGGATTTCCATAGATTATATCCATATCAAGTTACTGAAAAGATGAATTTTGTATAAAAATATAGACATGTGGGTAATAACATTGAAAATTCATGTTGAGTATCAACAAGTCATTAAATCGATGCATGATTAGTATTCTTAAAATAGAAATCTTTATATAACAATCACATCGTATATTTATTTTATATTCATTAAATATTTATAAAATATTATATGTGATTTTAATATTTTTGAAATCCTAAATATAAAATTTATTTTCCTAACCTAGTTTTAAATGATGATGTTAATGGGAAATTCAGTTTTATCTAAGGTAATATAAATAGACAATAGGTTTAAATAATGGTTTCATTGGAGAATACTTCTTAGGATTTTTTAATGTTTATATAATGATTTAAATTTTTATATTAGATTTTATATTAATAATTATTTTCATATTTGGCAGGAAACATGATCTCGAAAATGAAATTATTGAAATTATGCCTCAAGAAACTCAATATATATATATAGTAAAATTTTAGGAATAAATGGTTGAGAATATTAATATATGAATATTATGAGGGATATCATAGGTAAGATTGTCACCCAAAAGGTAATAAGGATTGTATATCTTTATAAGATCAATTTGATTGATTAGTTTCATTAAAATAAATGGCTTTAGTATTAATACTAGATAAAATATATTATTTTTAGAATACAATTTATTTAATGGAAGGAAAATAACTCCCTAAGATTTTAGAATATATTTTCATTTAAGAAAAATGTATATAAGTAGATTTATTAACATGAAAACACATCCTAAAAAGAGACAAAATATATTTGATGTATATTATTAAAACAATTTATGAATATTAAAATCCCAATAAAATAAAAAATTTATATTTGATTAGTGCTTCATAAAAAATTGTATTAATAACAAAATATGTATTAGAATTGAATTTTTAAATAAAATTATTTTTCCATTTTATATATTATTTTTATTTATATATTAAAATTTAAAATTTTAGTTTAGAAATTTTTAAAAGAAAATTCATTGTTTAAAACAATATTAGAAAATTAAATTATGCTAAATATTTATGGATTCCTATTGTGTTATTGTTTTTTATATTAATATTGAATGATATATATTTTTATAAAATATTGAAATTAATGACATTATCCAATTAAAAAAATAAATAATATATTTTAAAAAAACTATGAAAAAATATTAATTAATTAAATGACATAATTTATTTTAAAATAATTTATTTTAATTTTTAAACCAATGTTTAATAATAACAACCATAAGTAATATTGTTTTCCAAAATATGTTTTCATTTATATATATATATATTAAATTATGGTTTTAATGACTTGTAGTAATTAAATAATAAAAAAAATTCATATTTTAGACAAAATTATCATATATTTTAATAAGGTAATTAATATTACAAGGAATAATTTTATTAATAAATTTATTGAATTTATTAATTATAATTATCATAAAATTGTTTTTACAGTTTTTTTATTAATGATATTTAATTATTAATTAAATGCTTAAAATGAGACCTTTTTATAAAGTTTATGATATTATTTTTACTCACAAATATATATATATATCTATGCAATCATTAAATTTATAATCAATTTTAAATTTATTGATAACACTTAATTGTAAAAAATCTTTTTTATATTAAAATGTTTTTCTATATAGAATATGTATTAATATTAATGTTTTTTATATGATTTAATAATTTATTTAAAATATATGGGATATAAATTTATTTTAAAAGCATACAATTTTGGTATTATATGTTACATTATATTTTTAAAAATATATAAACCACTAAGGTCCAAATTAGTTACTAAGATAGTAAACAAAAAAGAAAAATATGGAAGGCTAATGGTAAAAGAATAATAAAATGTTTAAAATTGGGATCTAAAAAATATATGAACATTTTATAAAACCCAAAATGACCAATTTTTATTATTTTTCAAAATATTTTACAACTTTATTCCTTTTAGGATAAAATAATGTGATTACATTTCTAGGAACTGATTAATAATTTTGAAAAGCCGATTTTTTTCACATATAAAACGTGACAACTTCCACCACTATTATGAAAATATTAAATAAATTTATATTTATTAAAAATCTATTTTAGTTTCTGATAAACTATATCATCAGGACCTATAGTACATGGAATATTCAATTGACAAAGCGATGAAGGATTAATGTATCTACCAATGGGAATAACCCAAATGGAGAGGCAATGTTCTCAACCAAAATCTCTTAATTCCTTCCTTATTATACCACATAGAATTTATTATACCCATGGATGTATGATAACATATGTATTATTATTATTATTAATTTTTTATCCAAATATAATATCAATTGGAGTACTATCTTCATAACCATTCTAAAAATTAGGATGTCGTCATTTGTAGGTTTAGAGTACCACCTCCTAGTATGACATGCTCAATTTCTCATTATCACCTAACATGGATTGTTTAAAAGAGTTAATTAAATAAGTAATAAAATATTTATAAAGTAATTAATATTATGATATTATAATTATATAATTTAATATCCACATTTCACTATCTTAAATATTTTATATTCATTTGTGTGTATATGTGGACAACTACGTACACATAAATATATATTTCATCTTCTATTTTCTAAAAAACTAGTTAAAATAAAAAATATATTTAATTTATTTAAAATATTTTTATGAAACTATATTTTTTATAAATATAACACTATATATTATACATATATATGTATATATATTATTATAAAAATATCCATTCAATGTAATGTTAACCTCTACAAATCAATATATCGACGAATATTTTTTAATTTCAGTTCTTTTGGTGAAAAACTAATAAAATATATAAAATTTACTACCAAATTAATATTATAATGATTAAAAATATAATTTTTTTGTTCCATGTAGAAATAATACTATAGAATAATATACTATAAAATAACTTCTTGATCTATTGTATATAAAATACGCAACATCGAGGATATATATAGTATTAAATATTATAATTAAATGTCCCTAATATAAAATAACCTTTTAATTATAGAATATGAATATATATAAATAAATTAATGATAGATTATAATAAATATAATTAATTATTATCTTATAATAAATTATTATAAAATAAGAACTAAATTTTTAGTCGTTATTTTTATTCATTAATAAAAAGAATTCAAAAAAATTTATTTATTTTTTCATTTTTTAGAAACACTAATAATTAATCTGTAATATATATATATTTATATATATATATATTATTTTACAAATACAATATTAATTTTTATATTAGAATATAAAACTTATTTTATATTTAAATATTTGAATATTTCTTATTATATTTATTTTTCATTAAATTGTGAAAAATTTAAATTTCTGTAAAACAATCATTTATATTCATTAAAAACATTATGAGATGAAATAGATTTAAAATTAGGATAATAATTATTTAATTATTTATAATATAGTAATGTAAATTTTAATAACTACTATAACTTATTTTGGAATAAATGTATTGTTGATATTCAACACACATTTTCCATTAAATAATATTTTAAAGGGTTTTACACATTTATATAAGAATTCAATTCGATAAATTATATAATTTTATTCATGAAAAATTTAAATTTTTTTATAAATAACAAGGTCAACATTTTAAACTAATTTCTTATTATGGTCTTTCATCTTGAATAGTAACCTTATAAATATTTGTTCTCTTGTAATGTTACATTGTATATATTTTTAGAAATAAAATTAAATGGAATAAAAATCACACTAAATAAATTAATTTATTTTTTTGGATGATTAGGGTTGAACCATCTTCATCAAATATTCAATTTAATGTTTATTACATTTTTATTAAACATTTTTCATGTATTATTTTTTTTTAAAAATTATAAAAGAACTCTCTTTATTTTTAATTTCAGATATAAGTTCACATAGGGAAAAAATAAGACCTCAATGAGCCATTTTTTTTAGATTAATGAAATAAATATCTTTTCTGAAAATTTATTATTAATTTATAGTTTTTGAATAATCTTCTTAAATGTTTACACAATTTAGGCATAGTACATGTTCAACAAGTAAAAAAATTAAAAAAAAATTATAAAATATATAAGCAATTTTTCAAAAAAAATTACATATATTTGATGAAGGTAAGTGATAAATATAACAAGTTATAATCTTTTTAAAATGTTATATAAAATATAAATTTTCATATTTCTAAAATTAATGTTAAAGTAAATTAAGAGTTCTAAAATGACATTAATGATAATTTATATTAAACAATATTAAATTAAACAATTTAAAATTCATTAAAATATTATAATTATCTATGTATGTGGGGTATTGATTAATATAGAAATTGTTGACAGTTTATGGTTCAATATTACATTAATTGTATTTTTATCGACCCATATATAGTAAATAATCGTGATACCATGGTAATCATCAATAAGATTAATAAGGGACAAAATAAAGTGGTAGTGGTGAAAAAAGAAACATAATTGTTTGAAATTTATTTCATGTGAGTAATATGGAACTAAATCTTATTATATTTGATATATATTTTTTCATTATGATTTTACATTTAATATTAAATTATATAAATTTATTATTTTAATTTATTCAAATACTACAACTACACTCAAAAATTAAATAATACATTTTTTAAACTCTTCCAAAAACATTATGAATACATTTTTCCCAAAAATGATTCTCCCAAATAACTTTCCAACATCACCAGAAATGTCATAGTTGTCTCATTTTTCTTATATTACGATCCCTAACAGGAATATTGTGTGAAATAATTACGGATTCGTAAAACAAGAGGTATACCTTTTAACTAATTGTTTTAGTTTTATTTATTCTTACCGCTATATAAAGTATTATTCAATAATGGTTCAATAAAATTATATTTATATTACTTATATATATATGATATTATGTTACTATAATAACCTACATATCTCTCCTCTAAAATAAAATTTGAAACAGAACCATTGTTCAGGTGTGTGGTAGACTACTTCCCTATGAACTGATGTAATTCATTTTCTATCATTGCATCTCATGTACAGATATATATATATATATGGGATTAATATATATATATATATATATATATATAATATTGATGAACTGATTATAACTCTATGCAGATGATATATAATCCATTTTCTTACCCTGACGTATATAGAAATGTGTCAACATTATTCGTTCCTACAATTGGATTTCCACATTCATAGAGTGTTGTGACCCCTCATTTGATAAGGCATCACATTTATTTTATAAATAAGAGTATTTAATTTAATACTATGATATTTTTAAAAAAATAATATTAACTAACGTATATTACAAAACTTTTCTTCTTTATATAATGTTTATTAAAAAATAGAAATGTTTATCATTCACACATATGACATACCACTCCTATTAATGTGACAGTATGGATTTTTATCTATGATTAAAAGATAGTTTTCAATTTATAATTATGTTCATAAAACATTAATTCATATAAATTTTATTAATATAGAAATTATTTAACAATGTCCTCTTTGACCATAGTTGAGATACTAACTTCACTTTGATCTCTTAGACAATAAATTCTCAAAACACATGGAGTGTATTTAACAAATTAAATGAGTGGAAATGAATTTATCATAACTAAAAAAATGGATTAAGGATCAATAATTAATCAGTGAAAAGGAATTTTTGAAATAATAAAATTGATATATATTCCCCTATAATTGTGTAATGGTATACACATATCATGTATAGACTCAATGTACTGTATTTCATCTTAATTTTCCTTCATTGTGTTATGTTTTAATTTCCCACAACTAATTTGTTTAATATGGTGTATATAATAAAAAATTACATGTTATATAATTATTAATTAATAATTAAGAATATTTTAATGGTTTATTTTGTATTTATTTACGCAATTGATTTTTATTTGAATTGTAAAAAATTAGATAGGGGTTTCAAAACCCAATTTCCATTCACATAGGTAAATCAATCCTAGTTATATATAATATTAAAATATTATGAATGTAAAAAAATTGATTTAAATTAAATGAAAATTTATTATGGATATAAATTTTATAGAAATAATATTTACATTGATTAATTATATAAATAAGTAAAATGGTTATTATAAGTTTTACTCAGTTTAAATTTATTTCATGGGGAAATATGTTAATGATAAGAGAAAATATTATATTATGATGTGTTTTTAAATAAAAATAAAATTTTTCTTATTTCATATCATTATATTCATGGAGATTAATATTTTTTCATTTGAATTCCTTTAAAATATAAATATTCAAAATGTACCAAAATATTAAGGGTTTTAACCATACAATCTCATCAAATTTATGATTTATCGATGATAAATGTTCCATTTCTTTGTATGATATAGGATTTTTTATTGAACTAGGTATATTTTCAACTCCACTAATTTTTAATTGGTATTATATGATTTTTATTCATTAACTCCCAAATTATTTTGTGAAATATCGAGAAAATTATTTTTATGTTAAATCATCCTTATATCACTTTTTTATTAAAAATTATTCTAATAAATATCAATTTTCTAAAAAAATTCATCAATAATGTTATTTTATAAATAAAAATACATCTTATTGTGTTTTCTTATGAACTTTAAAACTATGTTCAAAGAAATTGAAATTTAATTTCATAATTTTTCCCACATGGGTAACTTTTTAGTCTCTTTAAAAAAGATTTAAATTTTTTTTATTTTAATCATTTACAAAAAAAATAATTATACCACCATAATGATGGTTATATTATTATTTCATTCTATTAAATGATTATAAGGTTATTTATATAAAAAATAATGTGTCGATTTTTTTTTAATAATTAGTTTTTTAAATGAAATTTCTATTAAGAATGATTTTTTCCTCAAAGGAATTTTAAGGATAATTTAAAGGTATTAATATACATTAGTTACATATAACCATTATGTTAACTATTATACAGTTGTGATATATAATGATGATACCATCATAATAGTATCTCCAAGTGGATCGTTATATTTTTAATTATATTTTCTTGGACAATTTTCTTTTCCCTTGTAAATTAAATATATAGAATAGATATGGTTTTAATTATAATTAAATGTGGAAGATCCTAATTTTTTTACATTATTCGATAAACAAGATATTTTTATGAAAATATTTTCTTAATTGAACAAAAATCATTATGGAATTTTAACTGGTATAAAACAGTTTTATTCTATTATATCCCAATAATGAAGTAAGTAATAATATGTAGTAAACTATTCAAATTTTACTCTTATGATAGAGTTGGAATTTACATGTAATAATATTTAATGTGTAATATTTATTGTATGATTTATATGATAATGATTTTTAATAAAAAAAAACATATTTTTAATATTTATTCAATTATATCAAGTAAATTCACTATAAATAATTTTTTCACTTTTTAATTATTGATCCCTTATATGACTACATTATTATAATAATATTGTATTACATGTCTCATGATTTATTTTTGAAAATTTATGGGCATAAATTATCTTCGATTATTCTCCTTTTTTATTATTAAATAAAAAAAATTATTATCATCATATTATTCATAATGAAATTGAATTATAAGTTCTTATGTTTACCGTTACTAAGAAATTGATATCACACTTCCTATTTTTCCCCCATGTTATGAAAAAAACATTTATATAATTCTATCCTAGAGGGATTCTATGGGAGATATGACAATGAAATATTATGGAATAATAAATTATAAATGTTTTGGAAATAAGTTATAATTTCAAAGACAAGAAAGATGATATGTAAATGAGTATACTAATTCTATAAGATCATACATCTAAATTTCGTTGGTTAGGACGTGATATAAAATCTTTTCTTGTTGTTGTATTTTTTTATAAGTAATTCTTTTCTATAGTTATTTTCATCAAAGCTGGAGATTTAATGATTGTGTTTTTACAAATAGATTTGGAAACATGGATATAGGTATGTCATTGATTATATGATCCCTGGTTTTAGAAAATATTAAAAATTATGACGACTTCACGTGATGTTAAGAAAAGTGTTATTGATACTGTATGTGGTATATAAATTTTTTGTTGATAAAAAGTTCAAATTAATGATCAACTCATTTATTATTGTATATAATGAGATTATATCATCATTAATGATATTTTGGGTGAGGATTTATTGTGTTATGGTATATGTTTCCATTATGTTAATGTGATTGAAATATTAATAACTGTTATGTTAAATTTTATGGGATTTATTATTTAATGTTTGATTTAACATTTTATGTCATAACATTTATTGATGATGTAGGGATTTACATTAATTAGGATATATGGTCAACTATTTTTGTAAGTATTTAATTTTTTCCTTGGGTGTTATTATTGAATTTTGAAAATTAATGTATTATTTCTCGATATTAAGGATTTATCCTTATTTATATTATATTATAACATGGTAATCATTTGGTTTTTGTAATGTATGGAATAATATTATATTATCCTTTTATATACATCATGTAAAATATAATGATGATTAAATATCATTATGAATATCATATTAATAATCATCATTTACAGTGAAATAATAAATAAAGGAGTATAGTGATTGAAACATGCATCAAAAGTATTAAATTGTTTTTATGGGTCTGACCATGATAACGTATGTATATTTTCTTTTTTCTATATATATATATATATATTAATAGACTTCCTCAAAGTTAGGAAAATGATTTTGACATAAAATGTCATCTTATTACAATCATTTATGATGAATTAAGTTCCTTTTCTAAACATAATTATTTTATGGTCTTGATTTCATGGACTTTGTCAAGATCATTTACCTTCTTATGATCAATTTTCTCTATCTCTCTCTCTAATTATTTGGAAATATTATTTTTTCTCAATTTTAATATTTTCACATCCCACTAATTCACTTACATTTGGGATCATACTAATGTGTTCCTTAGATAAAAATATTATTTTTCTTTCCATACACTCAAAAGGATCATTTTATATCAATTCTAACCATGTGGGTTATCAATATTGGTACTTTCAAAATTTAATCAACTTATTTCTGAGTTCAAGATAAAAAAATGATGATCCAATTTAATAAATTGAGGGAGAATGTAAATACACTACGTATTGTCTCAGAAATTTTGTGTAATTGTTTTCATTTTTATGGATTTATTTTAAGACCACACGCTCTGACAACACGTGGTTCGGAGGCCCGGAGAGTCCATAATGGAATTCTGATCATTTTTTAAGGTACATTTATTAAACGTGCGGGAATATTTTTCTATCTTTTCAATCGGTACTCGAATCAAAAATATCTTTGCACCATTGATCACTAAATGCTAAGATTCACCTATAAATTCTTATCATCGACCGACATGTACCGAACAGAAATTTTTTTTTGGAAATTTCATTAAAAATAATAAAATAATTTACAATAATTATTTTTTTTCTCACCAGTGAGTAGCGGATAAAAACATCATGGTGTAATGAAAAATCCGAGGAAAGGCCAATTACTGTAGGTTCAATAGATAATCATTTTAATCAATGACCCTGTTGTCTTAAGGACTCATTCAATGTTGCTCATTAAATGTGCCCCATTTAATGAGAATTATTAATCGGATCAACATCGTTACAAATTTTATTTGTTTTAATATTAAAATGTGTGAGTGTTTTGGAATTATGAAATGCATGGAATTGTTTCTGAACATCCAACATAATCCCTCTCTAATGAAGAATGAAGAATGAAGCCACAAATGTTGGAGGTTCGGTTCTGGAGGTTGGAAAGGGTCGATGAACACCAACGACCGCGGAACAACAACGACCTGAATCACATACTTCAGCCTTAGCAGATCCAATGTATCTAGGTAGGGGTTTATGCATGTATTAATTTTGATAATTCATTACTCATTGTTTAAATAAACAATGAATTCAGATCAACCGACTAACTAGTTGATCCGAGGTCCATTCATTTTTTGGGGAGGTAAAAATGTACGGATTTGAATTGGGGTTTTAATAAATATTTTTGATTATTATTGTGTTTTCCCAATCGTTATGCTATAACCTGGAGGGGGTGGTCGGACACAAACAATGCATGGTACCTCCAACATATTAGTTCTTTTTGTGTTCTTCATGGATGATTACTCGAGATGGTAGTAAAGTGATTTTGAGGGGATTTTAGCAAAGGTGACGACCTAAAGATTACGTTGACATATGTGGTTGGGGAAATGGACAATCGGAGAGACTATAGTGGCCCATAGAAGGTACAGATGGCACTGTGTGGAGGAGCGACCTACCCATGAGACATGAGTGAGTCGGCACACACTGTCCATTGAATACGTTTAGGAGTCTGTCTGGTCCTTCTGGATGGATGCGTAGTGCCGCTGTGGTATCTTGACAGTGGTAAGGAGACTGCATAGCGTCAACCTAGGGCGAGCCAGTGGACGAATACGACAGTCTGCTGCGTCCTGGCTGGGTGGGCTAGACACTCGGCTCAGTGGGCCGACCCCGTGCTGTCGGACCCGACCCGCAGAGCCTTGTTAGACCCAGGAAATCGGTCCAGACACTCCAGTGGGTCGGACCCACACCAGACCACTGGATTAGGTAAGGTTGGGTTTCTCCGACTAGGTTGGACAGGACCCGGACCCGACATACCTTGTTTCACCGAAATGATCATAACATGAAAACCAAACATCCGATAGATGAATCATATATGGTACAATGACCCTTTCTATGATATTTTCATTTTGAGACACCCCGCTTGTCTTTTGGAAAATTTTGGCATATAGCAAGGTTGGACTAGAATCTAATCTTACTGGGAACTTTTTAGTGAAAATCCTATAACATAGAGACCGGGTGTTCGATTGACATGCCATCAGTTTTATGGGACCCTTATGATAATATGGTCCTTTTGGTTACCTCTAGATGTAATGTAGTGGCAGTTGAAATACGATTGATGGTTTATGGAGTATAAATTTTGGGACTCATAGATACATGGTGTGGGAATCCAATGGCTGAATGTCAAGTAAAATGCGACCCTTCATTGACAAAAAACGGAGTGACCCTCCATAGATCGATAATAGGGACACCCTCCATTGATTTGAAATGGTGTGACCCTCTATGGATTTTCATGAGTGTGACCCTTCATGGATCAACATTAGCATGACCCTTTGTGGACCATAAATAGTGCCAACCTCCATGGATAGGAAAGAGAGAGACCGTCTATGGATCATTAGTAGAGTTACCTATCCTGGACCAGCTGTAGAATTACCCATCATGGATTAGTGGAAGAATGACCCGTTGTGGATTGGCAGTGGATAAACACTTCTCAGATTTTCATTCGAGCCTATCAATAAAATAAGATGATCTATCTTATGACTATTCATCTTTATTCTTGGTAATTATGTTTTTTACCTTGTGTGAGTTGAATTTTTCACTTTATGCTATGTGTTTGAAATCATTCATTATGGTAATACCTAATTGGTTATTCCTTTTTGGTGTTTTCCTTCGTGAATTACTTAGAAACCTTCGAGGGTATTGGGTTCCCTGTTGAGTATTGTTATACTCCACCATACATAAGAATCATCTTCACATGTTGTGTCTTGTGCAGATGAAAAAATACATTGACTATGACCTTGGGGAGACCTGACTATATGACGCTTAAAGGTGGATCAATTGACATAGTGTGATTTAGTTATATCCGATAGAGATTTGTACCTAACCTTCAGGTAGGATCATTGGAATATTACTTCTAGAGCTTTTACAACTTTTTTGGTACATTTATTTCAGTTGGGATTATATTATGGACCCTTTATGTTCAGTATATGCACTTTAATCTTAGTGGTGGTACTTTGTGGTGGTACTTTGTAGTAGTTGTTTTAATTTTCTTTTATTCATGGTTAGTTTTATGTAGTTCTCCATTTCTGTGTGTATATAGGTTTAAAGAAAATGCCTTCCCCTTTTGAAATATGACATTCTGGTGCTAGTCACCATCCCCATGACTATTGAAGGAGGGATTGGGGTAGTCACATCACGGGCCTCATGGGATAGCTAATGAAAAAGTGGTATCAGAGTGCGGTCTGTTCTACTGGAAAAAACCGGATTATGTATTTTCATTGTGGGAAATATTTTCAAGTGTCTTGAGTTTGGCTTTCAGTATATAGAGTCTAGTAATGGGATGAAGGTCGATGTATCCATAAAAAAGGGCCCTAATTTTTTTTCTAACTCAGTACAAGAAATCACTAGTTGTGGTCGTTTTAAATTGTTTTTTATCATTATATCATTTGATTCAGTTGAGTACGTATACCATATTGAACATGGTGCATCATTTTAATTAAAAAATTATTCCTCATAGACAGACATCCATTATTTTAGTGAGAACTCATGATGATGGTCCATCGAATAAAAATTCATCGGTTCAGGGACCACTTTTTGTGGTATCACCTATGAGTGGTGTACTGGTAGTAGCACCACCCGTTGATCAGAATATGCTACCATCCCCACCAGCTAAAAGTGCACGAAAACTGTGTGCACTGTATAAGATCCATGGATATAGGCTTCCTAGGATTCAATGTGAGACAAATCCTCAAGCAGATGAGGACTGACTTGAGGTTGTGGCAATATATTTTCTCTTGGTAGAGACACCAGCTGACTAGATGTTAATCTTATCTTCTAGCCTTTTTCATGGCACAATAGGTATATGGTGGATATTGACACTCTAGACAGACAAATAGTTAGACCAATAATCGTGGGACATCTAGAGCCTCTTCAGGGAGGAGTTCATACCAGTGACACTATGATATGTGCATATTCAAGAGGTACTGTAGTTGTATTAGTGTAATTTGAATGTCTCACACTACTCTTAATGGTTTAACAAAAACTCCATCTACTCCACCAACATTGCAAAATACCCTCTCATTAGGGTATTATCCATTGAGAAAGGACTCTGATGGGAGATCATGGCATCAATGATCTTTATCAACTTCCCGATATAGGCTGGAGTGCAAGAGCGATCCCTGCTAGTTGAGAGTTTCCTTGTCGATCTAGAACCGATAGTGAGAGCCACCACTGGATGATAAGT
This sequence comes from Viscum album, assembly GCA_963277665.1. NCBI lineage: Eukaryota > Viridiplantae > Streptophyta > Magnoliopsida > Santalales > Viscaceae > Viscum > Viscum album. The sequence continues at coordinate 506,393,466 of OY728121.1, forward strand.
AGCCAATTCATCACCATTAGAAATAAGACGCAGAGGACCAAATTGGCCGGAACTTCTAGAGGACGACCCCGGGACATAGGGTCGGAGGTGCAGAGCTCGTGAGGTATATGAGTTCAACAAAGGAGCATACTGTTCTATTCGTGTTGCAGGATGGGTCACATTGCTCACGACTACCAAAAACACGGTATTGATGACCATAAGAAAGTTTAGGGACCGATGAGGAAGAGGCAGTAGTTCAAGTGATGAGGTCTAAAGAGTAGAGAACGTGATAGGGGAGTAGGCTAAGCAGAAGGTAGTGGGAAATAGTTTTATATGTTACTGCCACAATCCCAAGGTTGTCCAACACAACCTGAGGTAGTAGGAGAACAATGGAAAGAACATCATTATGTTGAGGAGCCTTATGACCATGGTTCACTATAGATTATCCTATTTATGATATTTATCTTCTCCACCAAAGCTGAAGTTCTATTAGACACAAGTGATAGTCACCCCTTCTTTTCAGAGACTCTAGTATGGATATCACAGATTTTGGTGAAGCCGTTGGCTTGATCCATACTACTATAGACTCTTACGATAGGGGATTGGACGATTAAAAACGAATTCCTGTAGTGTAATCTTACCTGAGGAGGTGATTTCTTCAGCTGATATCTCTTAGTAGTAGTGTTGAGCCCTTACAACTTCATCCTGGGTATGGATTCGTTATCCACATTCCATGCCTATATCTACAATTTTAGCTGTACAATGTAGTGTGTGTTTAAAAATTCTACCAGTTTTTTCATCACCAATGAGAATGAAACCATTGCAGCACAATAAAGACTTTCTAGGAGGTGGGTGAAGCAGATCACTCACCAGTATGATACCCTTATCCATGGTGTATTGGAGGAGAGGTGTCCATGAGCTCCTGTAGTGGTGGATGAGTATGAGGAGGTTTTTCCTCAGGATGTTTAGGGAACACCTTTTTTTGGGAGTTAGAATTATTTATTGATTTTTACACTAGGACGGAACTGATATCTTCACTGGCATATCAGATGTCTCTTGCATAGCTTCTCAATTTGAGAGTACAAGAAGATAACTTACAGGATAAGGGATTCGTAAATCTTATAGTTTCACTAATGGAATCCCCATTTATTTTTACCAATAAGGAATACAATATTTTGAGGTTGTGTGTTGACTTCTGGTTCCTGAACTAGGTGACCTTGATGATCAATTATCCATTTCTGAGGATTGAAGAACTCTATGACCATCTAAAGGCAGAGAGTTTGTTATAGAAAATAGAACTCAGATCGGGCTGTCACTGGTATCATGTATGTGATGTGGATATGCGGAAGACATCCTTTAAGTGATATAGTTGTCACTACAAGTTCCTGGTGATGAATTATCAGCATGACCATGCCCCAACACTATTAATGGGATACATGAACAGGATCTTCCATTCTTACCTTGACTGGTTTGTTGTGGTCTTCATTGATGAAATCATGGTGTACTCGACATCATTGGAGGAGCACGATACACACCTTCAAATAGTCTAGGATACACTCTAAGAGCCCCATATTTATAGAAATCTCATGAAATGGAAATTTTGGATTTAGTAAGTCTGTTTTTTATGAGACATCATCTCAGAAGCTGGAATTTCACTGAATCCAGTAAAGATAGAGGATGTTCTTTATCGGGAGTCGCCCAGGAGAATAAATGTGGTGCATAGATTATTGGGGTTGGTTGGTTACTATAGAAGCTTTTTTAATGACTATTAAAGAGTATAATCGCCATTAACAACATTAACATGAAAGAGATAACCTGTTGTGGGGACAGAGAAATGTCAGTAGAGTTTTTAGGAGAAGAGGTGGAGACTAACTATTTCCCCAATCATTAGACCACTAGAGGAGGGTGTTGGGAATGTAGTTTACAATGATGCGTCCGGGAAAATGTTGGGCCATTTCCTGATTCTATAATGAGTAGTGATTTCTTATGCATAATGATAATTGAGATAGAATTATATGAACTATGTGACCGATGACCTAGTTTTAGTAATAGTGGTCTTTTCCTTGAATCTGTGTTGGCACTACGTGTTGTGTGAATGACTTATTGTTTAATCTGACCACAATAGCATCAAGTATAAATTCTCTGATAGGGACCAATACCAAAGACATTACTTATAGATAGAGTTATTCTAGGTATATTAAATTAAGATCGTTTGTACTCATAGAAAGGGGAATGTGTTGGAAAACACGTGCAGTAGGAGGACTGGTTTGTAGTGTTGAGTGAGGTGACATAAATGTTTTCCACGAAGATGATATCCTTCATGGATGATGTTGAAGATATATACCATCAATCTACGAGGGCCATTCCACCATTGAAACAACTTGTTATAAAGTCACATCTGTTGTATGTTGACTACAAGGCTTGACATTCTCAGTTATCCGCAGGACAGACTCTTGAGGGATTTTCGATATGTGGGGAGAAAAACATCCTTTTAGGAGGACTCACTATAGTTATAGTGACGTTTCAGGATGAGGTATATATGTGGTTCCATAAATATCATTTATTTGTACATCATAGAGTTTAAAAAATGTACCCAGACCTCTAATGTTGGAACTGTTTGCTAGGGATAAATAACGTAGTGGTGGATTTTGTCTCTCGATTCATCACATATCAGATAGTGAAGGCCAATAATAATGTTCTAGCTGGTCTGGCCCAATAACTCAAGGTACCAAACTGTAAATGGGATGGTATCTTGATGGACTTTGTTATGGTGTTACCCCATTCATACAGGTTCCAGAAATCTCTATATGTGGTCCTTGGACGACTAACGAAGTCATATCACCTCTGATCCATCCGAGAATATGGGCCGGTAGTGGTCTTGTGATGCCTCTACGTCTAATAGATATTGTGGCTTTATTGGGTTCCTTTAACCATCATCTCGGATAATGATGCTCACATTACATTTCGTCTTTGTGGGGAATTACATGAAGATTTTGGGATGCATTTGTACTATAGCACAACTTTTCATCCCCAGAAGGATTGTTAGAAGGAGCTGACAATTTATCCATAGAGGAAATTCTAAGTGCTCACATCCAAGATTTTGGTCACAGTTGGGAGGACCACCTGACACTTGTGTAGTCTTCATAAAACAACAACTGTCACTCCACCATCTCCATGACACTGTTAGAGGCCTGGTGTCGTTATCCATGCAATTCACCTCTACGATGGACGGAACCCGGGGAGTTGGCACTCATGGTCCAAAGTTGGTACGAGCTACCACAGAGAATGTATAAATCATCCAAGAGTGGATGAGTACTGTACAGAGCACGCAGAAGTCCTGTGTCGATAAGAGATAGATCCCCTTGGTGTCTGAGGTGGGAGATCATTATTATTTTGGGACATACCCTAATAAGGATTATAGGGATTTTCATGGGGAAGTGAGCTATATAATAGAATAATCAGACCTTTTCAGATCGTGAGAATATTTGGTGAGGTGGCATACTACCTATCACTTCGACCAATGATGCATCAGGTTCATGATGTTTTCTAAATTTCATAACTAAAGAGTTACATGCATGATCCCCCGCACCTCATTGACTGCGGTGAGCTAGAAATTAACGATAGGGTAACGTTTATGGATTTCTTGGTCATGATAGAAGATCGATAGGGGTAGGTCCTTAGTGGATGGTTGATACCTATAGTGTACATTCTGTTGTAGCATGGGAACCTCTAAGAGAAAACATGGGAGTGGGTGGTTTAGATTTATGCTAAGTACCCCTTCTTTTTCAGTTATCCCTTGTTTTGGATTTTGCGGACATAAATCCCTAAGGTTGAGAGAATGTATTGTGTTGGAAATTCTATGTATTTTTTAATTGTATAGAATTATTCTGAGACAACATGCTCTAACAGTAGGTGATTCCAAGGCATGGAGATCCCAAAATGGAATTTTTAACATTTTCAAAATTCATTCAGTAAACACATAGGTGGATTTTCTAACATTTTAACTGGTTCTCAGATAGAAATTTTTAGGTAATTGTTGAACTTAGAATGATGAGATTCACCATGAAATGACGTAATAGTAGACAACAAGGATAAAATAAAAATTTTATTTTTTTAATTTTCAAGATAAATAATAAAATTATTTAAATTAATAATTTTATTTATTTTCTAACCAGTGAGTGGTCGATGATGAAGATGTGGTGCATCAATGTGTCGCTGACGAGGCTCTTTAATGGAGGGTTAATAATGCCTCATTTTAAACTGTGAAATTTTAATCATAATGACCCAATAAATGTGTTTCATTAAATATGGATCCTTTAATAAGAATCATTAATGGGCGCAACGTCGCAACCCTTTTTGTAATTTTAACATCCAAAGGTGTTGGAGTTTTTGAATTACGAAACACGGGGAATCTCTGATGAACATCTGACAAAATCCTTCTCCAAGGAAGAATGAAGAACAAATAGACCAATGTTGGAGGATCAGATCTGGTGGTTGGAAAGCGGAAAGGAACACCGAAGTCCATGTATCAACGATGATGTGTATCACATCCTTCATCCTCATTGGATCTGGTATATTTAGGGAGGTTTTTAAGAGTTATCTGAATTTGATAATTCTTTCCTTGTTCAGGAAATAAACAATTAATTCTGATCAAATGACTAATTGGATTATCTGTGATCTATTCATTTTTTCAGGAGGTTCTAATGTGGGGATTTGAAATGGGGTTTTATTGAATCTTTGTCGTCATTATTGTGTTTTTTCCATGGGTAAACTCTAACGAAGAGGGAAAAAGTTGACAAAAACATGGCATGGTCCCTCCAATGTATTTATTCTTTGTTAATTATACGTGGTTGATTTCTCGAGAAGGTGGTAAAGAGATTTTGAGGTCCTCTCAATTATGAGGATGTCCTAACGATTTTGTAGACACATGAGGTTCAAGAAACGGACTACCAAACTGATTCATGGGTGGCCCATCGAAGGTACCACCGGCGACAAAAGCTGCGGATAAAGGGTAGTGGTGTGCCCATTGGTGTGTATACCGGCATTCCCTGATGGTAAATAAGTGTGGCGCCCCTTGGTGCCGCATTGAGGAGAGCCCCCCCCCCCGGCCACTCGGGTGAGTTGGCCCACACGGTCCATCCGCCGCATGCAGGAGTCTGGCCTACCAGCCTGGATGACCATGGAGCACAACCACAGTCTGTTGACAGTGGCATGCAGAATTCCACTAGTCAAACAAGGGGTGAGAGAGAGTCTGTAAACGATTGTCTGTTGCCTCCTAGCCGGGTGGACAAGGTCGGCAAGTGGGACGGACCTGCACCACCTGGTCGGACCCGCTCAATCGGGCCGGAACCGTGCCATTGGGCCATACCCAACACCGGGACGGACTCATCCTATTGGGGAAGAACCATGTGGTCGATGGGCTGAACCCATGTTGGACACACGTTGGAACGCAGGATAGGGTCAGGTCAGGTCAGTAAAACTGGATTGGATAGGACCCGGACCTGACCGACCCAAAATAACTGAAATGATCATAACAAGTAGAACTACATTTGATTGACACATCGTCTACAGGGAGAGGACTTGAGAAATTAGGTAGTGCCTTTGGGATACTCCACTTGCGTTTTGGATGATGTTGGAGTATGGATGGTTTGGATCATACTCAAATCCAACCGATCCTTTTTAACGAAAAATACTATAAAGTATAGACTTATCATGTGATCAAGACATTGTTGGTTGCGTTGGAACCCTTACCACAAGACGGTCCATTTTGTTACCTCTAGGTGATTATTCATAGAGGATTAAATATGACTGATGGATTATGTAGTAGAACTATCAGAACTCATATGTAAAAGGTGTAGGAATACATTCGATGGCTGTCATGTGAAGAGCGACCATCCATGGATCGACAAGAGAGAGACCCTACATGGATCGACAATGGTGTTACCTTACACAGATTTTCAATAGTGATACCAAATGTCGATTTGCAATGGAGAGACACTCTATGGATCATCCTCATAAAGAACCTATGTTGATCGACAGTAGCATAACCCACCATGGATTGGTAATAGCGTGAACCTCAGTGGATCGACATTACAGTGACTCTCTGTGGATCATTCATAGCATGACCCATCATGGACCTGTTATAGAGCAACCCATCAGGATCATTTTTAGAGTGACCCTTCATAGATAGGACTCAAAGAAACCCTTCTCAGATTTATAGCCGAGCCTCTCAATATAATAAGTTAATATAGTTTAGGACTAATCATCATTAATCATGCTATTTATGTTGTATATCATGTGTGAGATGAAATTTACTTTATGATTTTTTTATGATATTTCGTGGTGGTATTACATTTGTGGTATTTCATTTGGGTAGTTTTCATTCATGTATTACTGAGAGAGTTCCAGGGGTCTTATGGTCCCTATTGTATATTTTTATACTCACCACTATAAGGGATTCACCAACACCTGTTCTGTTATGTGTAGATGACGAACATATTTGACCGGATCTTTGGGGAGCCAAGATTAGATAGTGCTCAGAGGTGGTTAGATTGATGTGGTTTACTATAGTGACATCGTACTAAGAGACGTACTTACCATTCTGGTAGGATACTTGGCAGATGACCTCTAGAGCTTGTACTTAATTTATTGTACATTTATATCAAATTAAAATAATTTTTATTTAACCAAATAATCCCCTAGCTCATGTTGAAATCGAAACAAATAATACCAGCTTAATCATGTTTCAGAGTCCAATCTATCCACCAAGGAGATATCACATTTCATTTTGAAGTGGGTTTTCAATAATCATATAGTTCCAAATATAATATTTATTGAATTGTGGCCTAGATTAATTGTATGATGTCCCTTGGGTATTTCAATAAGTATTCCATACCAAATTTATCAATGAACTATATATATTCGAGTCCCATAATGTCTCTATAGCACCACATGGGTAATATGATGGCCACTCCTAGACCAACAACTCAATAAAAAATATCACATCTCATATGTACACATTAAAATCACATTTATTAAATTTTAATATATTTAATTATTAAATAAATTACATGAATTAATTTATCAACCATATTCACAATCTCATTTATCAAAAAAATTTAATTTAAATTCATTATTTTATTTGCATCATCACACCCCATTATTTGTTGTCTTGTTCGGTATATTCATTAAGCATGACTATTTTTGGATATATATTAAGTATTCATTGTTTAATATTTTTATTTATTGGAATGTATTAATTATTTATTATTGTTTGAATTAATATTTTTTGAAATTAATTTAATATTAATGTTTTCTTTTCATGTACACTTTTTTAAATTTTCTACAAAGAATTAATTTATACTAAGCTATATTTGTGTACTATAAATACATAATTATGGGTTAGGCCATTTTTATTAAATAAAATTTCTGTTTTGGTGATGAAAATGTAATTTTACATTTGTAATGTGTATACTAATTTGATAATTCTCCAATATTTGTTTCAAAAAGTGGCAGAAGAATTTTTATGTTTGTACTGTTTTCTTCCGATTTCAAAATGGGAGTGAAATTATTTTAACTGAAGATCATTAAATTTATGAAATTGGATTAATATTTATAGTGTATCCATGCAACATTAAATATTTTACTTGTTTCAATTTACAATATTCATTATCCCATAAATTCTTTTAGTGGAAATTGTACTTATCATTGAATATTGAATTTTATTGAAAACAATATTTTTGTAATTCTAACATTCATATGTTTTTCATCACATATTATTATTATTATTATTATTTATTCCAAATAATTAGTCATTTTTAAATAATTTGAAAATATAGATTTGTTTCTACCGTCACCTAGAATGAATAAGATTACTTTTACACGTACACTTTCATTGTTTAATTTTTTTTGCACTCTTATGTTTGATTCCATGTAACATTTGTATAGTCATTCTTAACCATAAATCATGTACTATATGTTACATGATACCCTTTTAAGATTTTCATTATACCATTACATTAAATTTTTTATACCTATATACATAATTAGTATATATCATGAACTATTATATAATTTTTCAATTTAAACTTTTAAATGCTATTTTTTACCCTTATGAAATGTATAAATGATATCTATTACCTTAATTCAATATATTGAAAATTCATGTTACCATTACATAGTGTATTTTGTTTCATGGTTACTCATACATGACTTTTATAATCTATTATATAAATTCATATATTCTGTTAATATTCCTTCATACCATTACTGATCATATAAAATTTATTGTTTAAATTTTATATATGACCATAAAATTTCCTATACCTAGATTTGAATATGTAGAACATCCAGTTTACCAAATTTTCTTAATTATCATGACATATATATTTTCATAATGTTATTAAAATGTTTTAAATTATTCTAATAATTAAATAAATCATGATTAATTATATAGAACCAATTATAAAATGACCATTTATTTCCATAATTATATATTACATCTAAATCGATTAATATTCATTGCATAAAATATCAAAACCACATTCAAACTATAAAGGTTTAGTGTCTTTGGAAACATGGAAACATAAAAAACTCGTTTTAAAAAACGTATATCATCTCCCAAAATTGCATCACACAAAAACAATTCATATAAACATCATTCATAAATCAATTCATCATAACATGGGAAAAATGGAAACCTAATAAAGGGTTATCTATTCTTATCATCATGTGTATTAATTGGAGATATAAACCATTATATAAGAATAACATCAGAATAAGTGTATAGAACTAAATCATAATAGTTACATATTATTCCATTCATATCATAAATCATAATCCTGATTCAAATATTTAATCATGGAAATTATTAAGACTTGAATCATAAAATAATAAAATAGGACATTATATATAGAATGACATGATATTTTGGAATAAATATATGAATTAAAAAAAAATACTGGTAGCTACACCTCCTGGGAGGGACACTGCACCTTAAACATTGGTATCTCATTCTTCGGAGTTGAATGAGGTAACACACCAAACCATCAGAGAATTCAAGGTTCACTCCACAGACCATCATAGTGGTCCTTATACCGTACAAAAAAAAATCTCTCCCAATTCTAATCCTATCTTACTGAACTATTTACATTATTTATTCTAGTCATATAATACTGAAATGAGCTAACATATTATTTTATTCACTTAAAAATGAAATTAGTTATCTTCTAGTTTCATTCATGTCTTACTAAACTAGGTTCACATCCCATTTCAATCATGTCGTACAGAACTGAGTTCACACATTTTATTTCATTCTTTCTAAATGGAGTTCAGGTATCATTTTCGTCATATCATATAAAACCGAGTTCACATCCAGTCTTAATATTATCTATATCATGATATATAAATAGTTACCCAAATAATGTGAGGTATACAATGGCCCACCACTTCCATAGTTATATAATGAAAACCATTCTTGGATTTAAAGTAACTATCATACACGGGTATATCGAAACCATCATCACATAATTAAAACCATACACATGTGTTTCATTGGAGATATGTCATCTATAAAACCAGATCCTATTTATGTATGTGACTTTTATTAACATTTTTGAAGAACATAACACAATGAAATGGTAAATTATTTATAAATATTATTCCATAATGTACATAAATTATCCATAAAAGGATTAATGATATTATCATTGAATAATTTATTTATTAAAGAGCATGAAAAATAAAATTATGTTATCTTTCATAGAAAATAATTTTTAAAGAATACATGAAATAATTCCTGAAGAAATATAATTTCGATTTCTTGATCATTCTATTTCATGGAACCCCCCAATTTTAATGGAAAAAATTCTTTCAAAATAATCCTGTATACATGTATAGTAAACATTCAATAATTATGACATCACGAAGGGGAGAAAATTCCCTCAATGATGAAAACATTAAAAAAAATCATACATATTATTGTAAAAGATAAAAATATCCTTTTTTAGAAATTGAATAAGTAATCCAATAATTCAAATTTAAAAAAATAACAAATGTGTAAACAATAATTTTTATATTTAATATAAAATATTCCAATAATTGGACAGTCTTTTAGAAAACATAGGCGTGGAAGAAACAACTATTTTCAATGGAATCATTGAAAAGTTATGTTTTATAAGAAAGACACCTATAAATATCATATAATTGAAGTGAACATTAATCAAAAGAATAAAAATTGTATTCCAGATATATATTCAATTAATAATATGGAAAGAAAACATAATAAAAATTAATCTCATACATAATCATTACATGGAATAATAAAATAATAATACTTTTAACCTAATGAATAGAAATTGATTTTGGATATCTCATACCACAATATTTTCACTTTTATAGTATGCCAAATAATAGTAATAATTAACAGATTAATTATTGAACAAAATTAATATAATATTATTTGGGATATATTATATCCAATGTAATTATAGTCAAAAAACAAATAAAATTATTTTTTAATAAGAAATATATCTCACAGTATTAAAAGTGATATTAGAAACCATTACCCAAGGCTTCCCATTAGTATTAAATATTCTAACCTCTTTATTAAGGGTTTTTGAATGAAATTAATACATTAATGAACAATATTAATATATATATTTCATTATATGATAAATTTATAACATATTAAATAATATTCATTAAAAATATTTTGTTATTTTTTTTAGTTTAGGTGTATTTCTTTCATTGTTTCATGGTTGGTTCACCTGTGTATAACTATGTATTTCAATGTATAATTAATATTTAACACTATAAGTGAAATTAATGTTTATTAATTGTATACATGATGATTATATACTCCCACATATCATTTTGTTATTTTAAATGAAGATTATTCATTAGATAAAATATTTACTACAATGTTTTGTATATTTTGGATGTTCTTCTGACCATTATACGTTAGTTTCATTATATTATAAAATTATATATATATTTTATTTCTCAAATTTTATATAGGTTATAATTTAAATATAAAAAATATATTTTACAAAAATTATAGATTTTTGACCTACAATGAATAAGGTTCTGGAAAACAAAAAATCATTATCATGGGAGACAGTTAACCACCATAATTTGGAAATTGGTTTTGTTTGTTTTCATAATAGGATATGAGAAAAGGGGTGGAAAAAATATATTACATTCATATAATATAATAAAATTACATATATTAGATTACAATTATTATTATTTTTTATATGATGTATATGATGATATTGTATAAGAAAAATAAATAAAGGGATGCTCTTTGTGAATGTTACCACTTGAATAAAAAATCCTTGAAGGACACCTTAAGGAACACGGAATTGGACATTGGGGTAGACATTAATAAGAATGATATTTTTATTGTGGGTGTGAGATGTTTTGGTAGATATTTTAATTTCTTCTAGGATCTTGATTATAAAGTGGGTGGATAGGGGGTAATTATACATTAGAAAGGGTTGTTTTAAGTTATTAAATGCGATTAATTAAAATTTTATGGTGACCACATTTGGATGGAATTAATTACAACAAATATGGATGATAATTAATAATGTAAATTATTTTATAAATCTTAAATAATATGAAAAAACTTATTTATTGATTTAGATAATAATAATTTTAATCTACTTTCTTTTAACAATAACATCTTTCTTCATGTTACCAATATTTCATTAAATCATTTCATAAAAATGTAACTTTTTTATACCAAAAATGAAAATTACCATATAAACTAATTTAGGCCTCATAATTACAAATATGGAATCCATTTTCTTTAACTGAAAAAATAATATACAAGATTACCTTTAAAATTAAACCATCAAAATGGAATGAATTATTTTTGGAAAATTGTATTTTTAATCCCAAGACAAGTACATATTGAATGATAATGTATAAATATTGATAATATGTAATTATATTTATTTTATCTATCTAAAATTTAAATTAAATTTAATTTTCATTATATTTAAACACATAAAATTACTCAAAAATACTGAAATGCATCATAATGAGATTACTTCAATGATTTCCGTTTATGACTTTATAAATCTGGATGACGTGCTCATTTAGGAGGCATAACAAACTGGTTTATTTGAATCGATAAAATTCTATAAAAATTATTTCAAGGGGAACTAAAATGGATTGGGAATCTTAAAAAAATGTTCATTCCTTCTAGGTTCACCCTTCTTTGGAGGATACCTCTCAACATTGTACCAGTGGGCATTAATCTTTAAAGAGTTAGAATTTCTATATGTTCTTTGTGGGTCATAGGAGACCAACATCATGATGATCTCAACAATATATTTAAGCCATGATAAAGTATCTTAGCCTTATGGAAAATTATATTTAAAATCATTGGGATTCACCTGGATCCAACTGAATCATTTTTTTTATTTTTTATCTTCACTCCTTGGCATACAACTATCCAATCAATCCACAATACTTTTCAGTGTGGCTAGCACTGATATACTTCATATGATATTGAATGACATGAATGAGGCAATTCATGATTATAATAAGTTCAAATATCCAGATGAATGTACTCATATTACAACTTCACTTCATTCCCAATGTTGCATCAAATCAATTAGAGACTTTATAATACTACAACGTCTAAATAGGGTTTGTAATTTTCCACATCCTCAGGGTAATCATGATGTTTTTTGGATCCCACCATCACTATTTAGATGAATTGTAACATATATGAAATAGTGAGAGGCAACCCAGGGCCTTCAGGTTTTGAGGACGTTTTTAGAGACAATATTGGGGATTTTGCAGAGTATCGAGAGGGTCTATGTGGCCATTTCCCCACTCTAGAGGCCAATATGATTGTTCATATAAAGGAGAATGTCTTGAAATGTTAGATAAATAGGAATAAAATTTCTTTTGAATGTTATTCCAATAAAATTATTCAAACCATCAATATGGGGTATATTCACCTTTGATTAAAGCTAATAGAAAAAATGATGAACTATCTTGATAGTCTATCCTCCAGGATCTACATCATCACACATACATTTTCGGGAGGCCATATTTTGTTCTAATAGCCTTAAAAATAACGTTGTTGATAGAGTGGGGTGCATTTTCTATAGCATTATACTTTATTAAATTATCCCCACTTTCTATCAGGACAAGTGTAAAATTAATTAATTTATATTTTTTTAATCTTTTGTTGTTCTAATAAAGGAGCCTCTGTGATAAATTTCCTCAAAAAATTCATAACAATGGATTTAATCATTATCTTAGTTCCCAAATGAACTATCAACTTTTCCAAAAAAAATCGGGCTATTGATCGACCATGATAATTCAATTGTTTATTTTTTTCATGTTTTTATGATTATTTGAGGTAAAAATGTTGTTACAATTAAATGGTTTCTAAAAATAACAACTGATTCTTTTCCCTCCCACATGAAAAATATACAACCTAACCAACTTCCTCACACCTATCGAAAAACAGATGTCCATCCAATATCAGAAAATAAACATAAAAAAATTCCTCACATCATCCTTGATGCCTCCCATTGCTCAGAAAGCAATATATGGAATCGATTTTGTAAAACCCAAAAGGAGTTACCCAATGAAAAGGTATCTTCCTCCCTCAAGAACAATTATCTTATGTTCATTCTCCACCAATTAAACTATATGTATTCTATATTTTTAAATAAACACTAGTATCCTACGCATAATAATGTTGATTTATTCTATGGTTTTTACCTACACATACACAAACATACATGTAATGGTTTTAGTTAAATTATATGAATTTTATGATTTAATAATTAAACTGTTATGATATTATATATACATCTATTTAATATTTTTTTCGACTTTCATTATTAAAAAAAAAAATGGAAACAATGTTCATGCATATGTATGGCCTACCATCTCCATGAAAACTGCATTATTTTTCATAAATCTATGTTATATAGATTATTATAATACACATATACTGAATATACATGATATATATATATATCATGTTTCTAATTATTTAAATTGTTTTATAATTATAAATACCAAATATATTAAAAAATAAGAATCATGGAAAAAAACAAAGTGGATATTACTTTAAGTGAAACCTTAACATATTATTGATCAAAAAGGGGTAATATAAAGTCATAATATAACTATATATGGTTTTTTCTATGAGAATATTCTTATTTTATATATTTAAAATAATCTTATATTTTTTATATATGATTTCTTGATAATATGATGAGATTTTGAACAAAAGGATAAGGAATTTTATATCACTTTGTATTTTCATAAAAATAATGATTTATAAACCATAAAATCCTTTTTTGGTTAGTGTATAATTCTAATTTATATATTATATAATTTATTATCATTCATTCATGAGTATTATTTTATAAAATTCTGGAATTGTTAATGGCATTTTGTCTCAATTTTCATTAATTGAGATGCTGACTATGGTTTTCACCTAATTATTTCCATGAGACGTATATACATACATTGAAAAGATATATCACAAATATCCTATTTTTCATGATTTTTTATTCTTCATTTAAATTAATAATATTAAATGATGAGTATGTTTCCATGTTACAAAGATGTAATAGTTTATTGAAACAATCTCATCGATTTTTAGGATTGTTTGTGTTTATTATTATTTGGTTGAAATATTTTGATCATTATGTCAAAATGACAAATAAATTTTCATTACCGATAGTCATTAATTTTATATAAAAGTTATTATACATTTTTTCAACTCGTTGGTACATAAGATGATCAATAATGTGTTTTTATGAAATTTTGATTTTACCCCAATATTGTGTTAAAAATCGATATTCTCCCAAGACACTAATATCTGAAAATCATTCATTAAATATTATATTTTTATCCAAAGATCATTAAACGAAATTTTTACCCATTTTTTAAATTTAAATATTGTTCTTAAAAAGGAAACATCTTATAATTTTCTTGCTGATGAACTTCTATAAGGATTTCATAGTGAAAAAAGATTGTTCTCCATATACAGAATTACCATCTGTCGTTACTGTTGTTCCCCTAAATATTCCATTACATTATTACAAGAGAATTTTATTAAAAATAACATATTTTCCAAATATTTTATAAATTCATTATTTTAATGCACTTTTTAATAAAAACTATTTTCAATAAATTTGTAACATTTTCAAGGATTTTCAAATATTATATTTTATGTTTTTAATTTATTTTCAATGAAATTTATTCCAAACCATTTTCATGAATTTTTTATATGTTCTAAAATAATTTTTTAAAAAAATATTTTTTTTTATTTTTTTTATCTAATTTTAATTTTTTAAAAGAATTCCCCTAATGATTTTATTCCATCATCTAATGTTTTTAAAATATATTCAATGAAAATTAATTTCAAAAGAATTTAATTTATATAACTAATATCTTAAATTATAATGGAAATTTCCCCAAAAAAATTAAATTGATTTTGTAAATATTTATTAATATGAAATGTATTTTTGATGTGGTTTTATTAAAATGATTGCAAAATATTGATTATGTTCATTATGAAATGTTACATGTGTTATTTCAAAATCATTATCTATATAATATGATATACTATTTAATGGTTTATTATTAATTTTTATATGTTCTAGTAATACCATTAATATTATTTTTTGAATTTTTTATCTCTTGATTATTGTTAGATCCATTCTACATTTGTGGGTTATATTCTGTTGAAACCCCTTTATTTTCACAGTTTATGATTTGATGAAATGAATATTATTTATTTTAAATATGTAAGGATTTGTTATAATTTTATGATACCTGTTTCATTTCATGGTTTATGATTTGATGTTCTTAAAACGCATCTAGTTTTATGGGTCAGGATATGATAAATTTTTTATTATCTTATTTCACATTTAAGAATGATTTTATTATGATATTGGTAAGACCTTTATCTCCATTAAATAAATTGGGTGACTATAAATTGTTTTTATGTCTAATAGGTTACTTGTGAGGGTATCCCAAGAACAAAACCCATGGATACATGGGAGGGAATACCAATCCCAAAACGAGAGGGCAACCTAATCCCAAAACAAGAGGGTATATTTGTGGACATCCTTATCCAAAAAAAAGGTGGAACATAGGATGTCATCCCAATACCTACGTAGCTATATAGATTGTTAACCCAATAATATGATTATGTGGGGTTCGTGTTAGGAAGGATTGATATTTGATTTCCTATGATTACGTGTATGCAACAATTTCCATTCTTTGTCCATTAATATGTTAATGATACTATTTACCTTGTAATTAATTTCTTATGAACTTATGATAAATTTTCAAAGACTTATTTTTATGATAATTCATATCTACTTTATGATCATATAATTTTATGATCACATTCTCATACAATTTTTATCATGATTATGCTTATACATCTTACTTTTTCTCCCTAACTTAGCATATTAGGTCACACCTTTTGATGTTTCCTTTCTAGGATATGAATATCTATATTAGGTATTGTGTGTATAAGAATGTTTTTTATCATGAATTACCATATGGGACATAATTTATCTCCCTCATGTATCAATTTATATGTTTCCATGGTTCCAAATTCTCAAAAATAATACGGTCTTTGGTAATATATTCATACTATGTTTATTGTATTCCAAAACAAATTATATAATGATATGGTATAAAATTTGAGGGTAACTATAGTTTTGGGTCATCATAGGTATGAGATATTTTTCACCCTAATGGTGCGACCTTAGTGATTATATATGATAGTGACATGTAGTATAGATCGTGGTTATGGATAGGCCATCAGGTGGAATTTAGGACTCAAATGTTGTTTTGTTCATCCAATCTCCCCTAGACTGATGGTAAGAACAACTGCATTATCCTGGTGTTTGAGAATATGTTGAGGGATTGAATGTTATAAGTATTACTAAGGTGTAAGGGTAACCTTACCTTAGTAGAGTGTTAATTCCACAACATATACTACACTACAATTTGTATAGAACCATATAAGTCCCTTAATGGGAGACCATGAAGGTCACCCTAATGATGGGCAGTGATTTGTGGGACATATTTTTTGGTCCCATAGATGGTCTGGATGATGATGGAGATATTCCATGTCACCCATGAACAGTTGGGGATAGATAATAGAAGGGTGAAATATTAAATATATCACTATTTAAGGCCCTTGGAGTTTGAGATGGGAGACCATGTTTTCATGAGAGTCTACCTACGATGAGGATTGAAAAGGTTCAGTGAGGGTATATATCCATCCATGAAGATCATCGGTGTATTATATATCCTGAATATGGTTAGGGATGTTTCATAATACCTCTCCATACCCCCAACATTAGAGCTAGTGCATGATTATTTCCATGTGTCGTAGATGAGGATATATGTGAATAGTCCCATGAACATTATTAAATAGGATGAAATGATCCTCAAGAATGGATCCACCATCATATAAAACTTGATGGGGATTGAGGATCAACCAGAGATGACCATGTATGGACATACCATTTCCTATTTTAATGTGTTGTGAAACTACCAAAATATGTGAGCGAACTCCGTAGTGTGGGAGGGCAAGCTAAAATATCAGCAGTTTGAGTTTTTATTTGTTGTTTTTTTCACATATGAAAATATTGAAGGATTGTTTGATTTTGGTAAATTTTTTAATTATAATATATTTATATATTTATTTTTATATATATATATATATCCATATTAAGTTGCTAATATGGATTTTGATTCAAAGGCCAACTATGACTGGAAATAATTTCATAAATCTATTAAATATATTTAATATAATGCACATGTATTTTCTAGCAAATTGGCATAATTATTTAATGGAATATTGGATCAGAAATATAATACCACTATTGAGTCTATAATTCTTTTTTTACTCTAGATGATACATAAAATAGGATGACACATGATGTTCAAATATCTTGTTGTCGGGAGAATTTTTAGTGGATTAATTGAATATTTCATTCGTTATTTATTTCATTATTTCATTTTATGTAAATTAAATGTATAAAAATGAATCAGTATGGATAATATTATAGGGTTAGATTCATTAAACATTTGAGTATTCACGATTTTTCTCCTCCTTCCATTCGAAAATCTAATCAAACAACAAAAAAGCACAACATCAGAGCATATTAGAGAGCATCGAATGCAATGAGTACCATTAATCATTAGTTTGTGAATTGTTCAATTAAGAATGATATAATATTTAGGTATAAATTTTATATATATGGTTTATTACATTCTTCATTATATAGATTATGCATTCCAAATTAGTTCTAGGAATTACACCAATTATTTCCGGAGAAATAACTAGTGTATATATATTATAATTTATTTATTTATATTATAACATGAATATAACAATTCAAGATTTTTTGAAAATAAATCATTGTATATAATGGTTAAAAATAATTTCTCTTGAATTTATTCCTCAATTTCTTTGAGTTCTTCACTGGTAGGACCTTGCGGTAATGGTTTGATGATGTCAGAAGTTATAGAGCCTGATCAGCCCACTAGAATCATGATAGATCAACACATGATGGTTGGATATATGATTCAAGAAAAGTTATAGGATTATATATGGATGTCAGTTAACATTTATATGATCTATATATGAATCAATAATAATTATTGGTTTGGGGGCATAGAGAACTTTGACTGTATTTCATAGGATTGAAGAGATCTGATTTCTGAAGAATGACAAAATTAAATTATGATCCACATATAAATACACTATTATAACATGGATATAATGATATAATTGATGAAAAAATGGCTTAATTTTATTAATTTATCAAAGATATGGAAAAAATATGAAAATCCTAACAACACACAATGTATCACGATGAATAATGCCTTCTAAGCCTATAGTTGTGAGGTATATATTTTTCAGATATCATAAGGATTGAACATCATGTATACTCCATAAATTATTTTTAACGACCTTCCCATGTGGAAATTCATTTGGAATTTTACATATAAAGACCTACACCACTATCTAGAGTACACGAGCATGGGCACAACATATGGGTCGAACCTATTGTGAGGAAGGATGTTTTTAACTAAATTATAGTTATAAGGGGTAATGTTACTCCACAATAAATGGATACACATACATGAACAAAAAAATAATTTGGTATACTATATGGAATAGTCACATAATGTATATATCCCAAAGGACATGTACACATACATGGTAGGTTAGTCGTGTACCTCTAGAAAAAAAACCTGGGAAAGGAGCAAGACGACACACCATATGTGACCCCTAAATTGATGTATAACCCTTAGATAATTTTGAGGAATATAAATCTTCTATATTTAATTAATTTGAACTCTAATTTTTTGCTGATATGTAGGATATCCTGAGTATTCTTCCCCATGGAATGTGATGGTCCCATCTGTTGTGTATTTTGTGATACAATGTGAAATGTTTTGGGTGTGGTGTTTTTTTGGGCGATTCCCAATGATGATAATGATTAGGATGGATCATCAGAGGATTCCAATATAGTCGAAATTCCCAACCATTACTATGGGAGGTTCCTTTTCCATCATTGGGGAATCCCCTATCGGATAGGTCTTGGGTCCTTGATGACCAGAGTAGAACCTCCTGCCACACCACAGTGAGGATTCTCAACCTATAGAGTGGAACCCCTATCAGTCTGGATGTGGTTCATCTACCATCAGAGAGGAACCACTATTAGATAGGGTGTAGGTCTTTATGACCAATGATTTACACCCGGTCCGTAGATGGGTGTTGGTCCTCAACCTATAGATTTGAAATCCCCATCATTATGGGTGCAAGTACTCTACCTGTCAAGTGGAGCCACATATTGGATATGGTGTGGGTACTTATAGTAGTAGATTGGAACCCCCATATCCTGGGTGTCGGTACTTTATGTATACCTAAAGAGTAAAACCCACAGAAACACTTGAGTGTGGATCCTCTACCTAGATTTTTTTCCCCTTGACTGTGTGGCACAGTCATAAGGAATGACATGACATGGATGTTTACTTTTTAAAGATGTTTGATATGTGGAAGATCACTTGTGGTAATTTGGAACTATTGGTGACTCTTATTCTTGGGTTGAGCTGTGATATGGAGAAACTCTTACTCTCTCATCAAGGATTTTTTTTTAATTATAATATATATAAATAATCAGTAACCAGGCCCTTGAATTTGGATACATTCCTTCCATGGGATTTGAAGACACACAGAGAATGCGATGTTATTTTTATGTTTATCAACTTGTGTTTGGATGATTATACACTCTTTATATAGGTGTAAAATACATGAAATTTTGTTTATCTACACACAATATTATGCCCCCTTTGTTTGAATGATATTACCCGCTCCTGTATTGAGTTAGGCTATTACCTTTCATTAATCTCTGCTTCCTTTGATATCTATTAATTTTTATTCATGTTCTATCTCATAAATATTACCTTCAAACATGAGGAATCCTAATGGATTTTGACATACTCCCCAACGAATGGTCAATGTCCACATTGGTTGTTTCTTATGAAGATGATAGGGAGGTCGGTAGAGACTTTTAAAGATCTTAAGGATACCTGGTACTCTGGACTATGAATGGTGGTTTCATCCTATTGATCATGAGTTGGGCCCTCTCATCATTTTAAATTATATTTATTTTAGTTTGGGACATAATTATTGTCAAGGTGTGTATTTTTATATTTTATTTTTTAGATTAAAATATCATACTCATGTACTTCCCTTGATGTTTTATGTTCATGGTTGTTTCACTTCTATTTTTAATCATTTTCTATTACTCATATACAATTATGCATCGAGATGGATGAATTTTTGGGTGTTTAAATGTATATCATCAAAGTATTTCACATGTTAGTTAATCCTTCCCCAATGGTCTCTTGACATAGGCCTATAGAGATGTGAATGTGGTTGTTTCAGCTCATGTGGTAGCTAGGTCCTGGTCATGATGCAGACATAGTCCATTAAATAGTGTAGTTATGAGTGGAAGCTAAGGGCCCTATTTATTATCATTGGAAGTGACGTCATATATTTTATAGTGACTAAATATATGACATAGTTATGATCTTAAGTAATTTTTTCAGTGGTAGATGGTATCATGTGAGGACCAACATGTTTGTTGGTTAATCAATCAAGTTGAGTTTATTCACACTATTGTGAATTTTTTGATACCTATAAAAATATGAGAAGAAATTATGCATGTTTATAATAAAATTTCTTAATATGTAATCATTTTAACAAAAAATATATACCAGTCCATAAATATCTAGTACTAGTGCCTATGTATGAAGTCAATGATTTATGTATTCGTTACAAGACATTACACCTATTAGTTGGTGAAGGTGGACAAAAATGGTCCTTCCATAATAATACATCCATTTTTTATTTGAGAATTGAAATTAAATGATGACATATTGTAATTTTTGATGTATTTTCTATGATCACCTCAATGTAGTGATCTGGAATGGGGGAGCATAGATAGGTTGACATAGTTTTCTCACATTATTGATAGAATGAAAACCTTTCAAAAATATGATATTGGGTGGATTAACATCTAAGATATCCTACTTCTCCATGGTTTTCCTTGATTTATCATATCAAATAGGGAATCCCTATTTACATTATGATTCTTATTGTGGGTACATAAGAAACTAGTCTCAAAATTTATTTTGAGTTAAAAAAAACCATCAAACCAATGGTCAATATGTGAATATGATATAAGTGTTATCGGACATGTTCTGATCAGGAGTCCTTGATTTTGTATATTCATGGAGGAAACACATATAAAACTCCCAATACCCCTATGAGTAATATATTTCATGAAAAAATACAAATGGATAATTATATTGAAATATATAGTAGGTCATTCCATTTACCTTATTTTGGTTAGAGGTAGGTGAGATAGTTCTACTAGGACCACATATCTTTTAAGTGAAATCAATGTATGTATAGATTATTCTGATGTGAATGGATAAAGATAGCCTTGGAAAAACCCATATACATATCTCCAATTTTTATGTTTGTAGTTATATAGGGGAAACATATGTTCATTAGAGTTTCAATAAGGTTTTATTATAGATAGATTTTTAATCATGGATATATATCACCACATTATGTTATAATTTCTGAGAAAATTGAGATAATTGGCCCTGGAACCTATCAGATGATGTTACCAAAGGGTTACTAGGACATTCATGAATTCTTCAATGTAGTTGTGTTTCATCAATATCAAAAGTATCATATCATTATATTGATCTCGAGGATATTAATATAGATGCTAATCTTATTTTGTGAAGCATCATATTTGTATCAATTGTTCGAGCATAAAGAAACTCTATATAGATCAGTTCCTGTAGTATAGTTCATATGAGAGAATAGCTGAATATAGAATGTAACCCTGGAGTGGGAGGTCAACATACATTCCATGTCTCTACAACATTTCTCATGTGAGGTTTTATCATCTTTAATGATGAAACAAATCGATGAGTTTTTAAGGCTGAGAGATTATAAAATTCTAGCATTTTGATAAGTTATGTCTCCTACATTGTATGTTAAAAGAGTTTTTTGATCTATCTGAATTTAATATACATAATTAGAAACATTTTAGGAGACTCTGGGTCTTTTTAGACTTTTGGATCTATAATTGTTTTTGAAATAGGTGGGATGTGTGTTTCTTTATTCTGTGTCCCTAAATTTGGATGACATGTTTAAACCATGTGGGGTGTTTTAGAGAGAAATTTATGGGGTACATTGTTATCTCAGACCCTGCACCTAACCAAAACACTTAGCTACACATACGTTATAACACAAAATAGTTTTATCTTGGATTGGAATTTTTTTTGATGTTTCATTTTTCCCATACCTAATCATAACATAATTCTTATTCATCTTATCTATGTTTCATCATCGACAACATGCTTGGGGAGCTTCATTTCATGTTATCATAGGAATTTAGCCTCCTTATTCATTCAGACTCATATTAACTGACTATTTTTCACATCATATTGCCATTGATAATCACTTCATCACTCTTCCCACATTTCATCAATTACATCTCTTTACCGAATACAAATAAATTTCAACTAATATTCAATATTATAAGGGTATTGGTTGATATCTCAAATTTATTCCATTCTAGAATAGATTAGAGACCAACCCTAGTTGAGTAGTAATATACTTTCATAGGCTGTATGGTAGATTAATTTTCCCCAGAGCCAATTTATTCTATATCATTCATCAACATACAACACATTGAACAACAAGAGAGATGCTTAAAAAATATTGGTTTTTTAATTATAAAAAATATTTTATGAAATACATTAAACCATTGTATATTGTAGTTGGTTTTTCACATTAAAAAATTACTCCCCTATGGAGGTTATCATTACAATCCATGGACATATTAAATGATAAAGTTCCCTTTCCACCAAATAATTGGTGTTGATGGACACCTAATTGAACGTCTTGTTAAAATTAAATGGAATGTGATTGGTTTGACCACATTATATAGATCATATATAATATGGGATTATTATATGATTAAATGATTTATTAGGTGATTTGTAAACCATTCCAAGGATTATATGAAATGATTTCTGGCAAAAAGTATTAAATATCATATTTGGGAGTAACCTCCCTTATTAAATGGTATACACTTCCTCAGTGCAACTTGTTAAATGTTATACATTGGTATGATATACCACATTACTAAGGAATCATAGGCATATATTTCCTTATAAATGGGATACTTATGGATGGATAAACTTTTTAAATATTATTCATGGGCATAGGACCCCTCATCCCCTCATTACTCATGATAGATGGTCATGGAGAACCTTACTAAATAATGATACACATAAAACTATTCATGGGGGATTGAGTTACATGATGGGTTCTATATAGTATTGGTATCTTGATATAAGTAAATATATGTAAATATGAATATATATATATATATATTATTTTTTTGTGTGTATTTATGTCTACATTATATATATATATATATATTCATGACTAAAGATTTAATTGATTAGGCTAAAGCATGTAGTGTTAGAATGGTGTCCTTTCAGAACCAGAGGATACTCATTAACAATATGTATTTCTACTTTACCTTGTTATATTGGAATATAGACATGTTATATTCACTTACTAGATAGTTCTTGACACCATTGGTGGGGAACTATTGACTATATCTCATGCCATGTGTTGGCCACCCATTATTACCCGACTAGATTGAAATGATATAGGTAGGGAAAAAGGGAATTTTCTAACAATGGATATTTGATTGTATTCCATGGATATTTAATGGGAGAGTTGTATTGATCTTATGATCATGATTTACATAGATATTTTTTTTTCAGTTATCATTTTTTAAAATGTTTTATTTGATTTTTACTATATATTTAATGAAATTTTCTACTTTTTATAATAACATCACATGAACATGATATATTTTATGAAAATGTGTCTATCTATACCAATGTATTATACCTAGATAAATTATTCAACTACTCTTCACATATAATACCTATTTATATATATATGATAATTGTATAAAAATATTCTAAACTCCCATAATTATGGTATATTCTCTTATATGCCCCTTCAAAGACCACTACTACAATTCAGAGTCCTTTCTAATATAGGAGGTGTTCACGATGTCAATTGTCCAACTAGGTTCAACTATATATATGATTAATCTCATTATAATAGGTTATATTCCAATTATAGAATACTCATCCCGTAATTTGATAATTTTTCATCCTTAGTTTAGTTATATCTATTTGATACATCTTCTTCCAGTACTACTTTTATTAAATTCCAATACCTCTTATAAAAAACTTATCTAAATCCAATCAATCTGATGAAACATAATTTGATTCTCCTAGGTCTGATTCACCTACTTATTATGATACAATATCTATCGGGTACTTCTCTATGTTGTGGATCTCTATCATGATATATTTCATATAATACTCATCTTCCTCAAACATGTAAAATCATTGTCGGAATATCAATTAGAAATATATCAAAAACACATCATCAATATCACTCTTTTTACTACATTAGAAACATTATATTTTCATAATGATTCTCCACCTGAATATATATTTATTATTATTCAACACAATATTGATGATGTGAAATCTCTAGTTCTAATTTCCAGCTTCAAATAAAAAAATATTTTATCTAATGTCAAATATTCTAAATCATCAGTGTCTACATTCGACATCATTGATACGTAAAATATCAATATCAATTATATCATTAATAATAATACAAATCCCAACTACATTTATGAATAATTATGTTATATATAAACATCATGTTAAGGAATTACATTACAATTTTTTTTATTGAACATCTAGCCTCTATCTGGTGTAAAACTCTGAAGTCATCATAATTTGATATGTCATAAATATAACACCTCTATCTAATTTTATATATCTATAAGGAAATTTTAATTCTCCGTCCAACAAAATAAATAATCTGTAACAAATTCATACTAATCTATTTCTATTTTTTAGGAAATCGATATCTAATGGTATCAAAATTTTTATCATGAATGAATTTGTAATTATTTATCCCAATAAACCACATATATCTATGTTGTAGATAATATTATATTTATCTATCATGTTATATTAACATGATTCTATATTTTATACACTTATCAAAGTCTATCCAATAAAATTTATGGATTTATTTTATCTGGTAAAATTATTATTCTTTATCTATTGAAATCTCATTTATTTTTATAG
The DNA here is from genome assembly GCA_963277665.1 of Viscum album. NCBI lineage: Eukaryota > Viridiplantae > Streptophyta > Magnoliopsida > Santalales > Viscaceae > Viscum > Viscum album. The sequence goes on from OY728121.1 coordinate 506,419,263, forward strand.
AAAAAAAATTCATCATAACTATCTCTATATAGAATAATCATTTATATATCAAAAATATTGTCATTCCATTAACGTTGTAAAAATTCAATTTTTTTTTGTAAAAGTATGTATTATAAAATATATAAAATTCTATAGGAAATTATTAGTGCATGTATCTACCTGATTTAGTTTGTTAATGTATCCATATAATTATCAAATAGAATATAAAACATCATACACAAACAGTACGAGAAATTAATTTCATTGAAATTTTAGAAACGTTATTTATTGGAAACATAATGAATTAAATTATCTGGAATCATGATAATATTTTGTAATAATTATGGATGAAACATTATGGTGAATGATAACCTATTTTAAAGTTAAAATTTTCTACTAATCAATTAAACAAAAAATTTCTAAATATAATCGATGAATCTTCTTATACACAATCATATTATCATATTTCTAATAAATTATACTAATAATCATTGGAAAAACAATACCCCCATTTTTTATTGTCAATTTCCCAATTAATATTTGATGTTAATCTGGGAGATCAATTACTTCACCCCAATATAATTTTATAATTTTTTATCCCTATATGTTATAAAAATTTAATTGTAAGACTAAGAGAAATATAATCATATCATATTTATTTTTATTAAAAAATTAATTCATATAAATAAAAATGATATCAAACTAAACTCTACAAAAACATCCTTTAATTAGACATATATATGTCTATGTGGGTGAACCTGATTTGGAAAACAAGAGTTTATAAATATGGTAATCATGTTTTCAGATTGAAAATTCTTTTATATAATATTTTCCATGGTATTAGTCTATCATCATTGTACTAGGGATATATAACTATTTTTGTTGGTAAAAACATTCACACATCCTTCAAAACACATAAAAAAATACAGTATATAAACAAAACTACCCAGGAATCCCAAAATTATCAATAATATTAACACTAAAATGAATATTAGAAGAGTAAAATAAAGGAAAATATGATATTCATAGCTTCACATATACTATTCAATCCCCATGTGTATCTCACCATTATTCATTGTTCCTATCATAATGTATTATGAAGGATACCTCTTCTTACAATAAAACTACTAAATAAAATATCTAACTACAATACTTCTTCTCAAATAACTCTATACAAGTTATATAAAATAAAAAATAATAATATGAATTATGGGTAGATTTTATGTTCCATATATGTAATATCCAGACATAGAGTCTTCACCGAATAATTTCTTATTATACAACTACATATAATTTTATTTGGGTGTTCATCATTCACTCTAATTTTACTTTTTAGACTTATTAATGGGTTTCTAATAATATTTAGAAAAAATAAATGAATCTATCAGGTTATTTAATTTTTTTAATATCTTCATTCTAGTTTGATTTGTACATCATCTTCATGATTTCCTATTTGGATGGTAAGATAGTCATATTGTTTGAGGTAAAATTTCCATATTTCTCACACCTATTTCATTTATTTTAGATCATTACATCTCTATTTCTAAAAATTATATTATAATAATTATCATCTTAATTTGATGATTATCTCTTATATTTTTCTTTAATTTTTTATTATTCAATCAGATTTATAATATTGGCTATATTGTATAAACAAATGAATAAGAATTCATTCGTTCCCTACTCATCAGTCTTGATAATAATTCTTTTTTAAATATTCATTTAAAACATGTAATTATTCCTTGAAAATATGGTTCTTTTGTACATATCATACCCCCTTTATTGATATGTATTTCATTGTTAATAAATTGTTTACCTGAAAGAGTAGGCATGAAGCCCAAATACTCCACTGCTTCCCTAGGCATCAGATGTTGAGTACGTACAACCTTTTTTTGAGATTAAATTGTATATAAAGGTATGTATATTATTTAGAGATTTCTCAGAGGTTCACTATATGAATCATCTGTAAGGAACCTTGTTAGAGCGGTGGTTATATTGTCCGAATACAATAGTCTTAGAAATAATGGTGAATTTGTTCACTATGAATGTAGGATGTTTGTGTAATTATCAATATAGGAACAAGGATAGGTATGAGGGAATTATCACCACTAGAAGATCAGACATTATAAGAACCAGGTCCCTTCTTGTTTATGTTGTTAGAGGTATCAACATCTGGTGTGATGCACATTTCAAATGATTTTTATTGGATATTGAATCCCCGAACGAATCTACCAATGCTGCGAATAGAGGACAATGGGACAATTTGCATCCATCAGCTTCTGGATTCATGCTGAAAGTGTATGGTTCATACAAGGAGGGGACCATTTGATGTGGAGGTGTTGTTCATAATTACATGGGATGTTTGATTCATAGTTTTTATGTTTACTATGGGCAAGGTATTTCAATCCAATTGTATCCCAAATCGATGTACACATGCCTGTAGTTAGGTGGAACAATGAATATCACTATCTCCCATGATGAAACTGGCTCTATGATAATCCATGTCTCCACACATAGTAATGGATCCAACTTGTGGTCAATTTTTTACTGCATTAGAAAAATGAAAAGTCATTCTTAGAAACATTACTTTTGTGGTACATACATGGGTGGAGGGGAATACGGTATCAGACCATCTATAACACCTCATGATTCCATGGTACACTTCTCTTTAAATAATACAGTAGTCTGTGTTGTACGTAACTTCGAGATCTAACACACCACAACCAATAAAACTAGTTGTTCTGAATAGTAATACCCACTTTTTGAAATTTTATAAATTTTATCATTCAAAATTGACTTCATTTTTTTATTCAGAATATCCAAATTATCTTTGGGTGATTTTTTGGTATTTTTCTGAAAACATTCAATTTTTGATGAATAGTGAAAAACTCTGAGTTATAGTTTAAAGCTGAATTTTTTTTAAATAATTATTTATTAGATTTAATTTTATTTTAGGTAAAAATAGATACATAATATTTATATATGTTCAATGTAATTAATTGTTGTTAGTTTATAATAATTTCAGATATATAAAAAATTTATTGAACTTTTTACCGTCTTTTACCCACCTCCTAAGAGCATTTGGAAATTTTTATAAGACATGATTTTACAGCTTCTGGGAGTTGAATTAGAAAAATCGGAGATTCATGGTTGATATCAGTACGTAAAATTTGGTTCAATAAAATGATAAGAATTTTTGGTGAATAGTAACTTTTTATATTTATTTACAACGGTTAAAAGTAAATAGGGTAATTAAGGGTAAAAAGGATATTATTATAACCCTAAGACATGTCTTAATTCTATTGGATATGTTTAATTTGACCAAAATCATCCTTAGGAATATAATATGATCTTTTAGATCCATGTGAATTAGTTTAGGACATTTATTATTATTTAATTTAAAGAATAGTTAAAAGTGTTAAATTCAATGATTAATAAAAAACATTTTCAATATAGGGATACAGAGAAGATAAATTCGACTATAAATATTCATTAATAAGATAATACATTTCATACATAATGTTATTTTAGGTATAATTTTTAAACATTATATAATTAAATTTAGTTATGACTCAATGATGATGTAGTAATTACCTAATTAATGAAATATTAAAATAATCGATATTATAAATATCCAAATAAATGTAATTTGAGACATTTTATGAATTAAACTACTTTTCTAGGTTAATATTACATGTTATGGATGGTTAAATGGTTATTTTTAGAAGTAATAATGTTGTTACAAATTTAGAAAAAACATAACACCAAATAGTGTCGAAATTGACATAAAAGAGTTTTTAAAACAAATATTTTATTATTAATTGATATTATATTACTAAAAATATAAGGATCATCCAAAAGACATATATAATGATAGGTGTATCATTAATGAACCACGTGGGGTTCTCTTGGATGTTTATAATAATTTTATTAACCATATAATATAAAAATACAACGAGACACGATAAATGTCAAACTATTTAACTAAGAGTTATGTCTAAAAGATAATGTTATTATAGTGACCCAAACCTGTCTAAAACCTTTTGGTTTAGTGGTTTTAGACCATAACCCACCTTATACATTAAATAATTTATTTTTTAGCCATTAAAAACCGAAAATTATTTTATTATAAAATAAAATTTCTAGCTTTTCCTATGGTGCCCCTCACCCCTCTAATAAAAGGGAACTCACCCTTCTCTCTAATTCACAACTTAAAAGCAATTTGGCTAAACCAAACCCTTCCTAAATACCCTATCATCTGTCCTCCCTTTATCTTATTGGTCTTCCATTAGTCATAAAGCCAACCAATGGAGCCCTTTTGATCAAATCAAAATGAAGAACCCAAAGAAGAGGTAAATATTTCATCACTTATTTCAAGTTCCTTTTTTCTTCCACTTCTTCTGTCTTTTTTGTCTCCATTATAAAATAATAACTTCAATATCTTCTATATAATGTGATTTTATTTTAAGTATGGTACAACCATATTAATTATTCTATCCATCCTTTGAATGATGTTTCACCATACGTCCGTACGTACGACTTACCGTCTCCACTTCGTGGTGTAATTGTTATTCGAAACAATATAATTTGGATGGGTATAATAATGATGGGTAGTTGATGAAAATAATAAATATAACATGGTAATTATTCTTCATAAATGATATAACATCCAATAATATATTATTTTAATATCAAAATAATGATATTGTCGCATGTGTGTACGTATGGATTACCGTCTCCACAAACACAATGAGATTCATTCCCCATCATATCCATTCAAGACTAATTTTCATTAGATGATTAAAATAATATTTAAATACATAATATCATTCTTCATATGAATAATATTCATACCATCCAAAACAAAAATTACTTACATAACAAATAATATAAAGGAAAATGAATCAGTTAACACCCAAAACGACGATAATACTATGATATTATTATCAAATCAATGATAAAAGATAATATATGATATCATATTAATGTGTATGATTATTGTATAATTTAATTAAAATTATTTCACCATTTTACAGAAGGTTATCCTACCATTGACCAAGGAATAGTACGAGGTAAGGGTTAATTTTAAAATCTCTTCATTATATAAGGTTGTTTATACATAATTATCTACTGGAAACTCATTATCATCAACATCAATGATTCTTAAAAATGTATTCCAAATAATTTTTACTATTTACTAGACTATGGGCTAAAGTCTATTATACCATTATTTTACCTTATATGTTTTGAAAGGAATGTTTCTGTCTTTTTCCAAACAAGTTATTTTATGACATTTTTTACAAAATTAAGGTAAGAATGTTTTTATAACTTATACGGTGGGTGCGGCTATTTTCGGCCATTATAACATAATCAAATATTCCCTTACATGATTATAAGAATATTTTCAAAATAAATGTTTATTTATTATTACATGACTCTTTAATGATTTCAAAAAAGAATGAGATATTTCTCAAAAAATGGTTTTGATTTCATCTATGTCAACATACTTTGATGGATTTTAATTTTATTTGAAGTTGATTTATTATGATACAAAACTTCCATATTGTATTGAAGGTTTTTTGATATATTTGATTGTGGATGTTCTATTTTTATACAATTCATGGTTTTTGGATAATGTTTTGACATTTCTTATTCTAGTCTTAATAGGAATGTTTATGTTAGGTTTAAACCTTTTCAAATGAGGAATGCATTTGACATAGTATGTGACTGGGGGAGCCCACTATATCTCATCTATGCCTTGGTAGGTCTCAGAGACAAATTATTGTCTTTGCACAAGGCCTTGAAAGAATATTATTTGTAGTCTTGGAACAAGGCCTTGACTATGAGGTAATAAAAGTCTGGAATTATGAATTCCATAATTATAAACGTGGATAATGATATTGTATGTGATAATTCAACTATTAGAATATCCATGGGTGTAATTAAATTGAATTATTTTGATTTATATATTCCGTATTATGATGAAGTTTATGTTGAAAAGTATTTTTTTAGTTTTATACATTTACTTAAATTTTTATGTTTATTTATGATAGTTTCTGCTCTATAGTTATCCTTAATGAGCATTTTGGCTCATCCCTTTCTATGTTTTATTTTTTCAAGGATGTGAAGAAGAATATTATGACTGACCAGCATGGATAGTTTATGGGATCTTAGTGTTTTCGATGAAAACAATGTTGTTGTAGTTTTCCATTTTATGTTTTAATTCAATCCTTGTGAATGTATCATGTTCTTCCAAGGCTACTAAACTAATAGGTCTTTTGAGACTTGATCTTTTGTAATCATTCCAATGTTATGTAATAATGCAATAACCATGGGCTTCTAGGGTCGGGGTGTTACAGTTGGTTTCAGAGGATGTTTAGTAAAAACCATCGAAACTAGATTTAGATAAACTTTGATAAGAGCACATTGCCCGAAGATAGACTTTGGGTATTTGTATAGATGAACTTCATAGAATTTTGGTATTGTAGAGATTTTGTGATTTTTCCAAGAAATACATCACTATCTGGATATGAGAAGGTAGAGGTTGCTCTGACACAGATGTACCTAGGGATAAAACTCAAAAACACCTATTTGAGCTAGACTCAAACAATAATTGGTGCACGACATCGAGCCTTGCTGCACTATTGGTTATGACACTCCTGAGGTTTATGCATAGGATAATTATGATTTTTTTACAAACCATTATAATGGGTTTATGAGTATATACATCTTTATGGAAAACATTTTTTATGATTATGGGTTGTATCCATAAATTGTTCAATGTAAGGTAAGTGTTTTACAAGTTTAAAATTATGTATTTCGATTCATAAACTAATCTAGTTTATTCCATTGTTTAGAAATGGCACATAGTGGAAGGAATGTAAACTTTATCAATGCATGCACTCCATGTTGGGATTTCCCTCCTGCATGAGATAATTATAGTGTATTTGGTGATGCAACCAGTGCGGATCAGCGAATTACTATGCTGGGACAACACACTCAGGATATAGAATAATAACTTTACCCATATAAATCACCCTGATCTGCATCATTAAGGATCAATGTTAGATATAATCATGATGCAACAAACACCAACATTAAATGGGGGTAAAAATCCACTAGTAGCTGTGAAATGGATAAATTCCATAGACAAAATATTACATGCCTTGGGGAGTAGCGAAAGGGAAAAAGTTGTCATGGAAGTTTATCACCTCACTCGAGATTCTGATCAATGGTGGTTATGGATTCAAAACACAAAGGAAGATGAAAAAATATAAAATATGGAATGGAGGGTGCTTAATGAAATTTTCTATGAAAAATACTTCTCTCATTACCATCGATCAGATATTGAAAGGCAATTTCTAAGTTTGAGGCAAAAGTTGGATGATAATGTCGCAATGTGTGAAGATAACTTTACACGGTAAGTGAGGCATGATGTAGATTATATACATAACCCATGAAGTAATATTGATAGTTTCTTTTATGGGATAAAACCATTTCTCCATCAATCATTAGTCTCACAATCCTTCTATTTGTACGAATATATTATATCATGTGATATCAAGACAAGAAAAATAATTCTCTACGTCTTATGACCATAAATAAAAGAAAAAGAATAATAGATCTGATGAACGCTTTGGAAATGAAAATAATGGAAAAAACGGAAATTTTGAATATCCATTCTGTAGTAAATGTGGGACGAAACACCATCGTACTTGCCTGAAGGGAATGGGAGTCAGTTACAAGTGTGGTGAAAAAGGCCACCAAGATCATGATTTAAAGGTGAATAATGAGTTTGTCGATATAGAATTTACAATTTTTAGAGAAAGGGGGAATTATTCAAATGAATTTACTAAGAATCAGGGGAACATACCTCAGAAGAGGCAAAGGGATCAAGGTCAAGCTTACGCTATCACTACTGTTGAGGTTGAGGCTCTGAAAGATGCAGTGGCAGGTAATTTAATGGTTTCCTCAATTTAAGCCAATGCATTATTTTATTCTCGATCATCGCATTGTTTCATATCATCCCATTTTTCTAAGAAAATTCTATATTTCCATTTTGACATAACAAGGGAGTTTTTAGTCCAAACTCCTAAGGGAAGTATAATGGTAACAATGTTTGGTGAATCAGTCCCCATTAGGGCATATAAATGTTATTTATCTGTTAATATCATCGTCATACCCATGATAGAATTTGATATAATACATAGTATGGATTGGATTTTGGACCATGATGGAAAAATTTATCGTAATAAGAAGGAGGATACTAATTTTGGTGACAATGATAAAGAACACCTTATCTTTATAGAAGAAGCATCACCACCTAATTATTATCTAGATCCACCCCCAGTAGCTCGACTAAATTCAATTATTGGGGAGGAAGAGAATAAAATAACTATGGGTGAAGAATGGAATTCTCAATAAGAGTTTTTACCTATTTCTAAATAATATGTTGATGTGTTTCTAGAAGATTTACCTGGACATCCTCAAGAATGAGAAATTGAGTTTTCCATTGATTTAATTCCTAGATCAAGTACCTTGTCGAAGACCCCTTATAGAATGGCCACTATGGAATTAGTGGAACTAAAGAAACAAATAGAGTAATTGGGTAATAAGGGATTTGTTATCCCTAGTGTTTCTCTATGGGGATACCCTATCCTTTTTGTTATGAATAAAGATGAATCTGTGTGGTTGTGCATTGACTAGAGGGAGATCAATGATATAAAAATAAAAACATGTATCCCCTACCTCACATTGATGATTTATTTGACCAACTTCATGGAGATAAATACTTTTCAAAGATTTACCATTGATCTAGATATCATTAGTTGTGTGTGAAGAAGGAATACATTCCGAAAACTACATTTTTAACCAGTTACATGCATTATGAGTTTACAGTAATTCCATTTGGATTGACTAATGCACCCTCTGTATTCATGGATCTTATGAAAAGATTTTTCAAGGAATATCTTGATGACTTTTTAGTGTTAATTAGTGATGATATCTTGGTGTACTAAAAAAGCTACAAAGATCATGAAAATCACTTTCACATTATCCTGAAGTCACTTAGAAGACACAAATTATATGGGATGTTTATCAAGTGGGAATTGTGGCTTCAAGAGATTTCTTTTCATGGACATATTTTTTCTAAGGATAGAATCTATCTTTATCCTTCTATGAAAAGAGAAATCCAATAATGTCCGGCACCGATGAGTATAACTGAGGTACATAGTTTTATTTGTTTATAATGTTATTATCGACGTTTCATCCAGAATTTTGTTTGGTTGGCTAACCCATTAACAAATCTCACCCGAAAAGATGTTAAATTTTTTGGGACAAAAGAGTGTGAATAATGTTTTGAAGAATTGAAGAGAGGATTATTCAATGCTCTTATCTTGACTCTACCATCAGGTAATGATGTGTTTGTTATTTATAGTTATGCATCAACGAAAGGACTTTGTTATGTCCTTATGCAGAATGATAAGGTTATTTCCTATGCATCACGACAGCTAAAAATTCATGAGGAACACTATCATACTCATGATCTTGAGTTGACAGCTGTAATCTTTTATTTGATGTTATGGAGACACTATATCTATGATGAATAATGTGAGATATATACCGATCACAAGAGTTTGAAGTATATTTTCTCATAAAAAGAACTCAACATGAGGAAATGGAGATGTCTTGAACTACTAAAGGATTATTATTGCACTATACACTACCACCCAAGGAAGGAAAATAATGTTGTTAATGCTTTGAGTAGAAATAATAATAGGATTTTGAACAATATGAGAGTTGAAAAGGACCCTATATACATGGATCTAGTAATGATGGATATGTGAAACACAATGGAAGGTGAAACATCAATACATTTTCAAATGGTTTCTGAACCATATTTACTAGAAAGGATAAAGAGTTCTTAGACCAATGATGGAGAGTTTCAATAAAATATTAAAGGTGTAAATTATTGTAGATTGAGTGAATTTGTGTATGAATATGGAATTTAAAATTTTATAAGAGACTATGTGTTCCCTATATTTCTTATCTAAAAAAGGAATTGATGGACGATGCTCATAGTTCCAATTTCTCTATACACCATGGTAGCCCCAAGATGTGTAGTGATTTCAGGGAACATTTTTGTTGGGACAACATGAAGAGGGAGATTACTGATTTTGTGTCAAGATGTATGGTTTTTCAACAAGATAAAGCTTGAAGGAAACATCCCGAAGGAGTCATTGAACCTCTTCCCATACCTGAGTGGAAATTGGATAATATTGTGACAGACATTATCATGGGACTACCAAAGACTCCAAGAAGGAACGACTAAATATGGGTCATTATTGATCATCTTACCAAGTCATCACCTTTTCTTGCTATGAGGAAAGATTTACCACTTGAATGTTTATCATGAATATGTATTAATGATGTTGTTAGACTTCATAGAGTACAACTATCTAATGTTTCTGATCGTGATCCCCATATTAAATCAAGATTCTTGAAAAGTCTTCAGAAATCCTTGGATACTAAACTTCATTTGATCACTACATACCACCACAAAACTGATGGACAATCAGAACAGAATATTCATACCTTAGAAGACATGTTGAGATAAAGCTCACTTGATATTCAAGGTATGTGGGATCAATATTTACCTCTAGTAGAATTTGACTATAGAAATAGCTTCTATCAAGTTTCTTGATGGAAATACATGAAGCGTTATAAGGAAAGAGATGTCACACAGCAACTAGTAGGGATTATGTTGGTGAATGAAAATTCTTTGGTTGAGAACTTTTGGATGAAACGATGGAAAAGGTGAAGGTAATACAAACCCACATCAAAGAAGCTCAAAGTAGGCAGAAGAACTACACTGATAACTGAAGGAAGGATTTGGAATTTCAGGTAGGAGATCAATTTATCTTGAAGGTATCTCAATGAAAGAGTGTTATACATTTCAGTAAGAAGGGAAAATTGAGTCCTAGGTACTTCGGACCTTTTTAAATTCTAGAACGAATTGGGGCTGTATCTTACTTTTTGGAAATTCCTCCAACTCTCTCCAAATTTCACGATGTATTCCACGTATCACTATTAAGAAAATACATGCCTGACCCAACACATGTACACACATATGAGGAATTAGAACTACAACCCAATCTGTCTTATTTTGTAGAGCCTGTCAACGTTTTTGATACAAGAGATCAAGTGCTGAGAAACCGGATGACTCATCTGGTAAAATTTCTGTGGAGAAAACATAATATGTAAGAGTCAACATTGGAACCTGAGGATCTTATTATGAAGAACCACATGAGTGTTTTTAGGAAGAAATATTATAGAAATTTTGAGGAGTAAATTATTTTAAGGATGGGAGAGTATAACACCCCAATCTTCAATGGTATGATTATTTTAAAATAATACAGTACCGTGTGTTGTCCGCCACATCGAGTTCTAACACACCACAACCAATCAAACTAGCCTTTATGAATAGTAATAACCACTTTTTGAAATTTTATAAATTTTATCTTTCAAAATGGACCCCATTTATGGATTCGGAATATCGAAATTAGCTTAGGGTGATTTATTTGTATTTTTCTGAAAACATTCAATTTTTGATTAATGGTGAAAAACACTGACTTCTAGTTTAAAACTGAATATTTATTTAAATAATTATTTATTTTATTTATATTTATCATAGGACAAAATAGAATCATAATACCTATATATGTTCAATATAATTCATTGGAGTTAGTTTATAATAATTTCAGATATATATAAATATTATAGAACATTTTACTGTCTTTTACCCACCTCCTAGGAGCATTTACAAATTTACATAAAACATAATCATACCACTTCTATGAGTTGAATTTTAAAATTCTAAGAGACACAGTTGATATAATTAAGTAAAATTTGGTTCAATAAGATGAAAATAATTTTTGGGGAATAGTAACTTTTAACTTTTATTTACCACGGTTAAAAGTAAATAGGGTAATTAAGGGTATAAATAATAATATTATTAAACTAGCACAAGTCCTAATTCAATTAGAAAAGTGTAATTCAACCAAAATCAACCTTATAAATAATATAAGATCCTTTTGGTCCACATGTATTAGATTACGACATTTATTATTATTTAATTCAAAGAAGAGTTGAAAGAGTTAATTTCAATGTTTAATAATTAAATCATTTTTAATATAGTATTACACATAATATAATATCGTCTATAAATATTAATTAGAATTACAAAAATATTTCCTAAATAATGGTATTTTATTTATAATTTTTAGAAATTAAGTAATTAAATTTATTTATGAAACAATGATGATGCATTAATTACCTAATTATGGAAATATTAAAATAATTGATATTATAAATATCCAAATAAAATTAATTTGATAATTTTTATGAATTACACCAATTTTATAGGTTACAAGGACATGTTAGGGTTGTTTAGATGGATTTTTTTCAGAGTAATAATGATGTTATGAATTTATCAAAAAAAATACCAACTAATGTCCCAATTAAAAGGAATGAATTTTTAAAAAATATATTATATTTTTAATTGATAATCTATTTCTAAAAAACTAATTTTCGTCCAAAAGACATATATAATCAGATTTGTATCATTAATTAACCACTTGGGGTTGACTTGGGGGTTTATGTTATGTTTATTAACCATAAAATATAAAAATACAAAGAGACATGGTAATTGTTAAACTATTTAACTAAGAGTTATGTCTAAACGATAAAGTTATTATAGTTACCCAAACAAGTCTAAAACCTATTGGTTGGGTTTTTATTTAACAATACCCACCATATAATTTAAATAATTCATTTTGGAGACATTATAAAAGGAATATTATTTTTTTATAAAATAATATTTCTAGCTTTTCTTAAGGTGCCTCTCACCCCTCTTATAAAAAGCAGTATCCCTTCTCTCTAATTCACAACATCAAATCCATTTGGAAGTGCCATACATGGCCAAAATAATATCCAAACTATCCTCCCTTCATATAATAGGACCTCATTTATTCAAGAATCCATCCTAAGGATCCATTTTGATCAAATCAAAATGAAGAACCCAAATAAGAGGTAAATATTTCATCACCTCTTTCAAGTTCCTTTCTTCTTCAACTTTTCCTTTCATTGTTGTTTCAAAAATAAAATAATAAATCCAGTATGTTTTATATATTGTAATGTTATTATAAATACGTTACAGCCATATTCAATATGATATCCATCCTTTGAATGAAATGTCACCATATGTGCGTACGTACGGCTTTCCGTCTCCACATTGTGGTGTAATTTTTATTCGATACACTATTCCTTGGATGGGTATAATAATGATGTATAATTGATTAAAATAATAAATATAAGATTATAATGATTTTATATATATTATATACCATCCAATTATATATTATTTTATTATAAAATGAATGATTTTGTCACTTGTGCGTACGTACGGATTAATGTCTCCACAAACGCGATGAGATTCATTCCCCATCATATACATTCAAGGATAATTTTCATTAGATGATTAAAAACAATTTGAAAAGACATAATATAATTCTTAATATGAATAAAATACATCCTATTAATAACAAAAATTACTTATGTAAATAATCATATAATGGAAAATGAATCAGTTAACACACAAAATGACGATAATACTAAGATATTATTAACAAAGAAATATTAAAAGATCATATTTGATATCATATTAATGTGTATGATTCTTGTATAATTTAATAATATTTAGTTCTCCATTTTAAAGGATTTTAACCAATTATATACCAAGGAAGATTACAAGGTAAGAGTTAATTTCAAAATATCTTCATTATCTGAGGTTGTTTATACGTAATTATCTATTGGGACCTCTTTATCATCCACATCCATGATTCTTAAAAATGTATTCCAAAACATTTTTACTATTTACTAGACTATGGGTTACTCTCATTTATACCATTATTTGAACTTATATGTTTTGAATTTAATGTTTAATTCTTTTTCCAAACAAGGTACATTATGATATTTTCAAAAAAAATTAACGTAAGAATGTTTTTCTAACATATATGGCTGGTGCGACTGTTTTCTAACATTATAACATCATTGAAGCTTCCCATAAATTATTATAAGAATATTTTCAAAATAAATTTTTTCTTTATTATTACGTGACTATTAAATGATTTTAAAATAGAAAGAGATATTTCGCTAAAAAAGGTTTTGATTTCATCTATGTCAACATCCATTGATAGATTTTATGTTTATTTGATTTTGATTTATTATGATACAAAACATTCATATTGTGTTTAAGGTTTTGGGATATGTTTGACTATGGATGTGATATTTGTATACCATTCATGGTTTATTGATAAAGGTTTGACATTTATAATTCTAGTCTTAATACGAATGTTTATGTTATGTTTAAACCTTTTCATATGAGGAATGCATTAGACTTAGTAAGTGATGGGTGGAGCCGGTTATAGCTCATCGATGCATCGGTAGGTCTCATGAGACAAAATAGTGACTTAGAAGAAGTCCATGACAAAATAATATTTGTAGTCTTTCCACAAGGCCATGACTATGTGGTAATAAAAGTCTATCATTAGTCATTCCGACATTATAAAAGTGGCTATTGATATTGAATGTGATAATTAGACTAGTAGAATATCCATGTGAGTAAGTTAATGGTATTATTTTGATTTATACTTTCCATATTATGATGAATTTAATTTTTGAAAGGCTTTTGTTTTAGTTTTATTCATTGCCTTAAATGTTTATTCTTATTTATGAACGTTTCGGCTATATTGTTATCGCTAGTGAGCATTTGATCTCACCCCTTTCATTGTTTTATTTTTTCCAAGATTCGAAAAAAGAATATTATGACTGACCTTCAGGGATAGTCTATGGGCTCTCAGTTCTATCCATGGAAACAATGTTGTTGTAGTTTTCTATTTTATGATGTAATGTAAACCTTATGAATGCATATAGTACTTCCAAATCTACTTAACTAATCGGTCTTTCGAGACATGATCTTTTGTGATCATGCCAATGTTATGTAATAATATACAGACTCTTGGCTTTTGGGGCCAGGGTGTTAAACCATGTCACTTCCAAAGCAGTTACAAATCAATGCCCCAGTGTCACTTGCTTCCCCAGCTCACTATTTTTGAAACTAGAAGGGATGAATATTATTTAAGGGGATGAACATTGTGTTTATTTGATTAAGACTCCCTTGTCCATGTTTCTCTTCGACCTTATGTGGTTTATTCCTAGTGGTACATCTTATTTTCTCAATAAAAATATACATGTGATGATGATAGTAAATATTTTCCTTAATCATATTTTAATCACATTGTGTAGTAAAAAACATTTGGAATTTCACAATAAATTATTCATATATTTAATTTAATCATTTATAATGATCTTTTACAGTCTTATCAAATTCATCCAAATTTAATATATTCTTATTAATTTCCATAAAAAATTTATATTTATTCTATGTTAAGACTCACATATTAGGAAAATGATTCTTTATATTCAGAATTCTTTTCTAGCCTGATAAATTTTACATTATAAGATTTAATCTCATTAATGGTAATCATTTCTATTTTTCTATGATCAGTATTATTAATGTTCATTTTAATAGTTTGTTTAAAAATATTTTTCACTTCCATATTGTGTTTTTTATTTTTAACAGTTGGTTATTTCAAATTTTATATTAGAATCCATTCATGTTATGTGGTTTTTTTCAATAACATCATCTGATTTTGAGGAATTAATTTCTTCTATGACACATTATCTTATGTATAACCAGCTATAAAATTAATTTCTAGATTTATAATCATCCTAATATATTTTTCTTCAAAAATATTAAGTATTTTTGGAAAAACCATTCTTCTGTTTAATTTAAATTACTCCTGATACTTCATTAATGTGTTGTGATATCTCAAAATTAACAATAATTATCATAGTTCAGATTCATAAATGTTGGCATTGTCATTATAATTCAATCAAATAAATTTATATGTACCCTTTATTTTCCAAATTACCTATTTTTATATCTAGAAAATAGAGTAATAATTTTTCAAAAAATAAACATCATTCCAATATATATCAAAATCCAATTATTCTTCAACTAATTTTTGACATTGGAATTACCATTTTTACAAATTTTCAAATCAGTTATGTCCATTCATTTATTCATCAAGATTAATTCCATTATCATTCCATATGAATTGATATAATTCTATCATTCATACATTGAAATATAATATCAAATAAATAGATATAAAAGAATGGGATTAAACCTATCTCTAGTTTTAATCTTTTGTTTCCTAAAAATAATATAAACATACCTCTTCCCACAAAGACATCTGATATTTTTAACAATATCATTGAACCTTGTAATCTAATCACCATTGATTTAATTATCATCAACCAAGGTATCTAAAAACTTTTCCCACTATATTAGTTACTTATACACTATAGAATTATAAATTTCATCTTTATCTACACCTCTACCCATACAATATCTATTTAGAATTTTGAAACCCTAAGTGTTTTGTTTAAAATTTAATAGATAGATACATCTAAATGGTATTCATATCATATACATCAACTCAATATTTTCTTGTTAGATAATTTTATATAGACCTTATGAATGGGTTAAAATATCACTGTAGAAAAATCTAAATCGTTTATGTAAAAAGATGGATGCCAGGGTAACACCAAATTCCGCCATGTGTGATTGTAATTTTTAAAAAAATAAAAGATAACACCTACTTTTTAAAGAATTTATGTTTTTTATCCTCAGTATATTGTTGGAATCTAACAAGGATCCTTGTCCATGATACCAAATGAGGTCCTCCGATCAGTGTAAAATCATTGAGTGGGGGAGGGGTGAATTATTTTTCACTTTGTTTTATCATTTCATATCAAAATTTAACCATTGAAACATGATAGAGATCATGATCCACAAAAATTTAGCTCTCAACCTCACCTTTTATTAAAAAATTATTTAGAGATATATAACGAAATGATATAAACAAGGTTCGTTATAAGGGCCTTCTCCTTTTCAAGTCAATTATCCTCTCAGAAATGGATTTTTTATTAACTTAATAAAATTAAAAATTGTGTTGGTAAAAAATGGTTATAAAACCTTGTAATTAATCATCTAATTGACCATGTTTTTACATATAACTACTATATCATCTCCAATTTTTGGTCAGACTCACAAAAATCTTATTTTTTTCTAATTCAGTCAAAACTAGAAATAATCCCCAGACACGAGTCTCATCCATAGCTTATTATAACTATTATCAACAATGTATTTTTTATTCATTGTCGATCCACTATAAAAATATCTTCTTTGTTATATGTATTCTTATAATAATTTTTTTGGATAACCTCTACCAATTTGAATCTCCATAATGATCATATATTTCTCTCTAAAGAATATAATGGTATAAAAATATCATAAGGATATTATAAGACATGGATAGAATCAAACCAATCCTTGAAATATTCATCTAACAATACTATGTATGGTACAATGTGTTTTGTTATCCCCTAACAGGTCTTCTCTATCAAATGCAGATTCATATTCCTGTCCCTATATCCAATTTAACTCATTATGATAAATGATATAATGATACTCTTATTTATAAATACCAAATTATGGTGATCCTCTATCTGATTCATATCATTTATATAATACACATCATTAATTGTGATTCTATATCTAGCGTATCTCTATCCTCTAATATTCAACCATGTATAAACCTTGTTAGTGAAACATTTTACATAATATATAAAAAAATAACATTACCTCCTTTTTATGAAGTGACATATCATCTCTATTATGCTCCTACAACACTTGATATATTGACACTACTTTCTTTATACTACGAAGACATTCAAGCCATATTTTTAATTTCCTAATATCACTCAAAATTCATTTTCGTTCCTACAACACTTTTAATACTTTAGATTCAACATTATTTAACAATGCTTCCTCAAATCATAGCCTAACTATCTCTCCAAAATGAATCATAAAATATTTTCCAGATCTATAAATATAAAAATTATAGATCAAAATCATCATAACATATGATTTCAAAATAACTTTTAATGCTCTAAGACCCTCTACATGGTTTTAAAACATATTATGATATTTATTCAAAATAAATGATTTGTATGATGTACAATATGTTGAAAAAAAATTAATTAGATATATGATCAAATATAAATTCTATTATTCTCCTAATACATCATCATGTATTTTTTATTAATAAACCAATACCTGTTAGACTAATCATTTTTAGGTTTCATGGTTACAAAATTAACTATTTGATGACATCACATCTCTCTATGTGCTATTCAACATCATATTTCTGTCTCTGGTGAGGTTCATATGATTCATTCATCTGATGATGGACCCAAAATTATCATTCTAGTAATAAATATAGATTCCATAAATATGAAATCATCACAATTCATAACCTAATGATGTATCATTTCCTTATCTGGTATAACCACAATTATAATTTTCAATCACTATCTCGTAAACTCATTATGATTTCCCACACCCATTCATTCCAAAATTCTACATAAAATTATCAATTGGTTCATTATAAATTTATATTTGATAGAGATTTTAAAATTCCACCTATGGTGATCTATGTAAAAGTATATATTATGGAATTTGTAAAATTATTTGTTTGATTATCAACTTAGATACTAGATTTAATACACTTGATACAACATGACAAAAATAATTTTTTTTACAATTTTTTTTCCTAACAATATTAATAAACATATCATGAGTCTTGATAATATCTAGTAATCCTGATATTTGTCTCATTAAGCCACATGATTAAGTTTTATAACATTATATTTTAGCTCTATGATATGATAAAAAAATTTCTCTCAAACTTCTCTAAGTAACTCCATCAGACCCATATTTTAAATTTTACAACAAATAAAACCAGCATATTGTGTACTAACAGTATTTAGTTTTCAATAACCACTCATTTCAATTGTTCTATAATTTTATAATAACAGTATTACTATTATCATTGTATATTTTTATAAACTCCCATTATAATATAAATCCAATTATTGCCATATTTTTCTCCTTGTTTAAAATTTCGCTAACATCCTCAGAATAAAATCATTGAAATTTTTGGTTAATAATCATTATAGGTATTGTTGTTATTGAAAAACTTCTCTATATAATTTATGAAAAATAATTTTTTTTTGTTTATAATAATTTAATATTGTTTTTTAAAATATAAATTGCATATTAATAATTTTAGTTATTTGGGTAAAATGTAGTATATAAATTATTGTTTATAATTACAATATCATTTTCATTGTTTTTATTTCATATTATTTTTTTAGAATATTATAAAAACATATTTGATATTCTATTAAAGATACTATTATTTATAAAAATCATAAAAAAATTTGTTTCCTAAATAAAATTGTATTCTTATATGATTGAAAATTAATTTTTACTATATACATGTATTTATAAATTTAACATCTTAATTAAACTAATAACATTAATATTTAACAAAAAATTAAATATTTTATCTAAAATATAAAATAATTTTTGTACACTTTGTACAGGTAAATTTCATTTGAAACTTATGGGATTTAAATGGTTTTAGATCGAAAAGTTAATATTTTTATTAATAAATATCATTTCTATCCCAAAAATCTTAAATTACTCTATAAATAAACATCAATTATGTAAATAATCTCATTTATACAATAATCATATTAATAGTCCAATAGTCAATACACTATAAATTTATTAATGTTAAGAAATAGAAATAAGTTATACCACCATAATGTAGTAAACATAACAAGATAATTGTTTGATATAAATTATGATAATACATTAATATTATAGACCACACTACATGTGTAAATATATGTTTGAGAATTATGTTAGAGAAAATGGTAAATATGTTTAGTGATAAAAAAATATCTAACTCTAAAATATCCAATTCGATGTCCATTGGGAGGCCATAAATCTTCTAGTTACATTGACAATGTGCGATGGGTTTCGACATATTTATCCAAAATGGGTCATGAAAACAATAAAATGGGAGGTTTTTGGCATATTTATCTCTACCCTTCCCTTAATACACATTATCAATCCTAATGTTGTCACAAGAAAACTATGATTAATCCCTCATTATTATTAGATGAATTTGGTTCCCTATACATATATTATTGATCAATATGTTTTAGTTATTTATGTTGGATCATTATAGTTGAGAATAAGCATCCACAATTTTTACTTAATGATTCCAATCACTACTTTATTTCTCATTTTTAAAAATCACAAAAATGTTGGGTTTTCATTTATTTTTGGATTTAAAATTATTTATTATAAATAATATTAAGATATTAGATCAGTGGGACTCTAAAAAAATGTGGTATACGGAGATTATATTTCATTATTATTGTAGATTATTTTCTGTGTTTGATGATATATGGGGGTAGTTGGTGAGTAAGAACAAACTGAAATAGAAAAGAATATATTTATCTTTATTTTCATTGATGTGTATGGAAGATATAACCAATGAATTGTCAATAAAACCTTATTAATTTAACAAGTTTATAATGATTTCTATGTTTATTTTTTAGTTTGGAAATGTTTATAGAGAATTTATCATGAGAGGTGTGTACGGTACAATGATAGAAGTTAATAATTCTTTAACATTTTTCATAATTTATACTTACTAATTAGGATCATTTTTATGGGTTATTATAGTGGAGTATAACCCTTATTCTAGAAAATTGAATAATTTAGGGGCAAAAGATTTAATCCCTTATGATGGATTATTTTAGTTGATCCAAATTTGGGTTTATGATTGTTGGGATTGACATAATGTTTACTAGGGTAACCATGTGATGGATTTTTGAATACATTAAAAATAAGAATTGGTTATTGGACTTTCACTAAATATTATGTTTATATTTTCATGATTTTCTATATACCGAGGTTATATTTTACTGTTATGGTGATAATTCATTCACCCATAATATTTTTTATATATATTGTAAAAATACATTAACATTGCTTATTCATAAGTATTATACTGGTTAACAAATTACAATTATTATTGAATATTATTATTGAAATTTTTTTGTGATCATATTGTTATATTATTTTTATATTGATAACCCAATCACCTTGTTTATAGTTTATTATGCGATGATAGTTCATTCTACCCAGAACATTATACTGGGATATGTTATGGATATCAATTGATGAAGCCAGGTATAGATTAAAAATATATATTTTTCCCTTATTCATCATTGATTAGTTTTATGTTCTAATGATTTTTAAATAACCCATGTTATTTTTTATAATTAATATGATATATTTTCAATCATGTTATTTGTAGCATCACACATCTTTTCAATTTCATGAGGATGCTGATGAACATTATAAGTGTTTAATTAACATACCCAAGACACCAAAGGGTATAAATAAATACTACGAAATCATAAATATATCGAGGTTGATTTTCCTAGAGAAAATAAATTAACATAACCAAACATGATATAACCAAATACCACTTCATGATGCATTATAAAAATGTAAAACAACTTAATGTATTACCATTAATTTCAAAACCAACTACATCCTCAAACCATTGTGAAATACATCATATTAAAAATTGTATAGTGGATGTTGTAAACTGATAGAACAAATGGAAATCCACATAACTTCAAATATCCAACAATATCAACAATTCCACTCCATAAAGTACCCAATGTATCATATTTCACCACAAAAGAAGTCTGATAATTTACATTTCCCCATTTCCAGATAAATCATTTCTTTAAAAGCAGCAAAATTCTATTGCAAGGGTGAGTAACAAAACTCAATACGATTTCCCCAAATAACATCCCCACACTGTACAAAAGGACAGAACATATTATACCATTTATATAAACCAACTGATATAATGCCTATAAATATATTTATATAAATATATAATAAAATTTCTATGGAATAATGTTTTTCAAAAAGCAACACTATGTTCTAAGGAATGAAACCAAAAAAAATCATTATTACAATTTCATGAATATAATTGGGACTACCCATTCCATATCATAATGCCTTAAACACCCACACACACATCGATGCATTCATGGTTTTACCAATGATGAAGGAACATCACATCCATACCACTTCCCTAGAACGATTGTATTTCAGGTATATATCCATCACATTCTATCCATTCTTAACAATTTTACCCAACCACATTACAATACAATATTTTCCAAAACAATTCAATATTTTCAATAAAATGACACCATTATTGAAAACAATACAAATATCCTATTCTGATAAAATCAACCATTTTTTTTAAAAACAATCCAATAAACCATTCCAATAATACACATTTTTTTATTCAAAAAACTTTTCCATGAATAAAAATAATATAACTATTTAAAAAAATCCTTTTAAAATCGTGTTATCCATTTCAATTTTTTTGAAAAGAGAAAATTTTTTCATAATACCACAAACCAGCCACAAAGTAGGTTTCCATAAACCATTGAAAAACAAATTTGAGATCAATTTAACATAACACAACCAATTTGAAAAAAAGCCTTCGAGTTACAAATAGGGGGGTTTTGATTATACTGACCTAACTACAAATTTAATATGAAAAAGATGAACGAGATTAAAAGACAATGAATCCAAGATTAATTTACAAAACACACTTTATATCTTATCTTATGTCATCAACAATGAAACATATTACCATTATATGAAAAAAAACCTTACAAATATCATATGAGGACTTGATTAATGAAACTAAGGGTGAGAAGTAGATTTAAAAAATCCCACTGAAAACTACCATAACTTAAGGCTTACCTTGACAATATGTCTTAATTTCCTCATCGAACACCATCAAATTAACTTTGGATCTATAGGTTATGTTTACATATCTAATATTTTGGAGAAATATATATTAATGACTAAAAAATGGGAAAAAGTAGGATTATAAAATAATTATGACCTAGAACCATTTTTTGTGGATCTTGTCTCTATAGCATTCATGGATAGTCAATTTGTTAGTAAAACCTAGGTCTTCTTATGAGAGAGAATCTACCTCAAGGGGAACCTCATAGATTTGGATATCATGGTTATACAATCCATGTAACACCAATGAAAAATTGCACTATCCCACTTTTCATGGTTTCTCAATGCCTGCTACACGGTTTTGAAAAACTGTTCACCTACCACTGCACGTTTACGTTAGCACCTTCATCATTATAAATAATTTCTTGTGGGAAGTTATTTGATTAAATTAATCATTAACCAACCATGAACCTTGAAAAAATCATCCAAAAAGTTTAAAAAATACTTTCAAACCCTCAATAAAACTGCTCAAGCACATTAAATTCATGAAATCATAATTGAAGGGATTGTTACATGAAAATGTGTGTACTGTATTTTCCCCTCCATTGTCTTATACATCACTGAAAATAAAAAAAACATTATTTCAATAAATATATTTATCCAAATAACATTATTATATTTCTAACATTCCTATTTATCATCCTGAATCTGACCATGTTTCCAAAAAACCCATTGTAGACAATTGTTTTTTCCATGTTAGACTTCTATTTTGTATGTAGAATCCTTCATGTATGCACTATAATATACATCATATGAAAATAGGGATACATTCATATGTTTAGCTACATAATACCCTAATGAAATATTTTTCACATTAAGGATGTTAATATATTTAATTATTTGAATTATATAGTTGTGAGGGTATAGTATTTTATTGAACTATTCATAAAAATCATCTCATGCCATGCCTCTGTCTAATTTATCATGAAATTCTATATCCCATCATTTTTATGATAATCATCCAGAAAAAATATGGTGTACTATAATTTCAGCTCTACTGGTGTGCCAAAGAAATCAATGATTTGATTCAACATATTGAGACACACCTTTTATTTCTCTAGCTCTAAATCAATCCTATTGATGGGTAAATTATTCTTCTAGAACTAGATGGAATGATCCAACTGTCTTGTATCAAACCTCGTGTGAAATCTATTCATAGCTTGAGAATCTTAGAGAATTTTTTAAATCAAATCTTGGATACCCTGTGTCTTAACTATAACTTCATTCTCAGTATCTTCCTCTAGTTGATTTTTAATATGCCTTCTAGGTTCCATTGTATAGATTCCCAAAAAATTCCATAACAATGACTATCTATCTAATAATGACTTATCAATATCAAATTATTCAATGTTATATTATTACAAAGTTTCTTTCTAATATTCAATAATTCCATATTCAACCATTTTTTAAAATATCTCAATAATTTTGAAAATAAAAACATATTCAAAATCTCACATTTGAAAAAAAATTAACAATTTTTAAATATAAAATGTTTCTTACCAAATCATATATTACAAATCTAAATAAAACATAAAATCTTATTGGGAATTCATTTCTAAAATTCATATCATGCTCATATCATTAGTTAAACCCATGAAAATGATTTTCCAATCCTATAATTGTCTCAAAAATATTTATGTACCCAATATTATGGTAACATGATGTTCAACCTAAAAAAGTTTACCTATACATTTTTATTTTATATAATTCATTTACTAATAATCGTACAACTTTATAAGATCGAAACATAATGATTTAAAAATGAATTTCATATCTAACACTGAGAGAAATGAAAGCTATTTGTTGGTCCAGGACCAAAAAATAAAATACGACAAGATTTATAAGGATATTTGGAAAAACCAATTCGGATACCAATATTAAAATACTTTATATACTCATTTTATTGATAAGGTGTAGAAAAATTAAAATTCCATTAGATATATCCAGAAGATGCCAAAATCTATAAATTTATTCAAAGGGCTACATTAAGAGATGGGGGGTTATTTTTTTTTTGAACATAAAACAACATAAAAAATATTTCATAACCAAAAACCAACTACCCTTCATGATAAAAATTTAAAACAACTCAATTTAATTCCATTCATATCCAAACCCACAATAAAAATGTACCTGATAAGATTAAATCAAATGTCAATGTACACTATAGAATAAAAAACTGAGAAAATAATCAATGACACACTATTTAACTCCAAATCCACAACATCTTCCATGCTATATCTCGATGAAATATCACATGTGTCACATTCCACCACTAAATAACTATGATAATTTATCTTTCTTTGTGCCATAATATATGATATCTACAAATGAACCAATGTACCAATATAAGGGAGAGTAATGAATCTTAGATGGATTTCCCTAAATGAACTCCCCATTCAAACCTCTAAGGCTTAATAGGTTATCAAATTTATGTTAACCAATATATATAAATAATATTGACAGATATTATATCCATATATAAACCATATTACATATTAAAATAGTTTCATTTATGAAATATAATGTTCCATGGATAGAAACAAAATAAGTAATATCAATTGTTTCATGAATATTCATTGCATTACCTATTCAATATCACATTGTCGCAAACACCCATACATCCTACCACATATTACTTGTGTTACAATTGTTGGAGGATATTTTCATCCATACATAATCACTTCAATGGTGGTACATTATGACCATTTTCCATCTCATTCATTCCATTCATAAACTATTATGAGAAAAATGCTAATACAACCTTTTCTGACCTAATTCAATCATTTCAATAAAACGACTCCTTTATTTTAAACATTTCCATCATAACATTACAATAAGATCAGCCCTATTTACTGAGATCATTTTTCAATCAATCCATTCCAATAAAACAATATTTTATTTTAAATAACTTATCATGTAAAAAATATCATAAAATCATTTTAATATTTGTATTCAATTTCAAATTTTTTCAAAATACACAATTTTACACAATAACATAAATTTTCACACATGAAGATTTCCACCAATAAATTCCCAATAAAACATGATACATATAAAAAAACATCATTTTTTAAATCATTCCCTCATGTTCTAAAAAATTAGATGATATTGAATCCACATACCTCCGGATTTATGGAGAAAATACATAATATTAAGAAAACCCCAAAAAAGATGGAATAAAACTCAAAAAACCCACTATAGATATTTTCCCATATCATCAAAATGAGAAAATATAAACATTAATGTTATAAAAAACCTCGTATATATTATAATATTAGTATATCTAAAAAATGGAATGAGGGAGAGAGAGAAGATTAATACTTATGAAAACCCACCAAGCCTACCGTAACCAAATACTTAGTATAATATTTGATCTTCACCTAACCACAAAACACTTTTGAATCGAATATGGATTGAACGGGAACGATTACATAGGAATTAATTGAGACAAATTATAATTTCAATTTTAAATAAGAGAAAAAATATGGGCTAAATTATAATAATAACCTAGTTTTACTTCTGTGTATCTTGTTTATAAATTAGGCTTAGTTAGTTGAATAATTAAGAAAATTGTGAGTTTATTGTGTGATATCCTCTTCCTCATGGAGAATTGGATTACAGGGTCATGAAAACCATGGTGAAACCATGGAAATCACATTATCCCACTTTTTATGTTTTCACCTAGGTAGTTTCATGGTTTGAAAAAAAATGTACACATTCTCGTGGTACGTCCCCTTATCCCCTTCCTAACTCTGGATAGTTTATTGTAGTAGATTCATGGTTTCCACTAAACATGAACCAATAGTTCACTTATATAATATTGCAAAAAAAATTAAAAAGTCTTTTAACCCATACCATACATCACCCATGAAATTTACATATATAAAACAAATAAATGAAGGTTTACTTTCTTGAAACATAGGGTTCTATAATATTGGTCATACTTATTTTTAAAAAATATTAATATTTTTTATTTTTTATATTTATAATGATATCCCACTTAATATATGTATTTATTATACATATAATGATTTTTATTTCATATGGTTTTTTTATTATTCTTAATGTGACAACCCATTAACCATGACTGAGATATATTTTATAGTGATAGATCAATCACCACAAATATATATATATTGATATCAAATTGACAATCATGGATTGTATTTTTTATATCACCAGTTCCCTTTATTTTAGATTTTTTTAATATCATGTCCATCATATTATTAGTTTTTATAATTACTTTTCTCATATATTCTATTTTCAGTGGTGATGAGTAATTATCCTATTCCAATTATTGATAGTTGATATTTTTTTAACTATGCTCTATTGTTGTCATGAAGAGTTTTGTGATGTAATCCCATAGTTTGTACCAGAATGGTGATGAATGTTTTTTCATCCCTTTGTTAGTGAATGATGTTATACCCATTCAATGAAATAGCTACAGATCAATCGATGACTTGATGGGTTTTATGATTTTTTTTTGTTTCGATATCATATTATTCATAATCACCTATATATATGTACATGATTTATTAAAAGAAACCACTGATAGCGGACTACTAATTTTATTTCTAAAACCAGAAATGCACAATGTAATTTGTATATATATTTCATAGTGATTCATGATGTTATTTTAAAATAGATTTTTATTTAGTAGTTACATTGGATGTAGTTCTATACATGGATACCAGTTCTGTTTTGCAATAGAACCTAGATTAGGTATTAGTATCCATTTTTTTATATATTTTGGATTTTTATGGGATATAGATCGGTATATATTGTAATTATTTATGTGTTTTATTAACATACATTGGGGTAATATTTTAATATATCATATTTTTTTCTTTCATCTCTCGATAAGGTCAATATTAAATTGCAATTCTATGGATAATGATTCACTATTATTTTTATAATTATTTATGTTTTCCAAATATTGTGTATATTCTCTTCATGTGATTATATTAAAAAAACCAGTAGTCAATATCTGTTAATATATAGGTATCCACAGTTGATGCCTTTTTGAATACAAATCTCATTTTTTTTAGTCATTTGGTCTGGGGACCCTGAAAATGAATATCGTGTCCCATTTTAATTTGTATTGTATATTTTTATCATGTTATGAAGAGATAATATTGCTCTAAACATTGGTTGGATACTTTTCCAATAAAAATATAGCACCTATATAGTGTAATTTGTATGCTCCAATTGTATTGGAATATTATTCATTATTTTTTATTTTATGATTTTATAATTTTATTGAATATGAGGTCTGACTTACTCTACATTATTTAAATATTGTACTGATTACCATAGTGTAAATTAATTAAAATAATAAATTTATCTTGTCAGACTCGTATAACTTTTATATGATTTTAGGTGATTGATAAACTATTTAAAAGTTTGTCCATCCTTGATTAAAGTGTTAAAAACAATTTTATAGTTCATTAAAATATAAATAATTAAGGGAATGATAGAAAACTAAACCCAACGTTTTTTATATAGTTATTTGATGATACATTATGTAGATATTATGTATATTTTGTACATAACATTATAAATTGGTAGTTTAGGATAGGGAACGACCATGTGTGGGAAAAACATATGTTACTAGGGGATGATTGGGTAATAACATGTGTTCTCTATTATTTAATACTATAATGTATGATATTAGTAATATAAATAAAAATGTTTTGAGTTATGTGTTTAAAATTAATTCGATATTCCTACTTTGTAGGATTTGTTTGAGAACCCAAAGGGTATGGATCAGGATTCGCCATTGGTTGTAGTGTCGGAACCCCCATTTATTGTAACTTTTTTTTATAAATTAGTATATTACAGGGAGAATTCTTATAGTGATATATTCTATTGAGTCTGGAGTTCCATGAACTGGGTATTCCATGTGAGTTCTTACATAAGTATTTTAGTTGATGAAAATAAATAGCCAAACCCGCACTATTCAATCTGGTTCAAAAACATTAATCATTAGATTTATGTTAATGATAATGATAAATATTTCCAAATTTCTCATAAAAAAGAAATCATGTATAGGAAATAATGAATTACATATATAACCAATGACATTTTTGGTTTAGATTTTCAGAAAACAATGGAAAAATATTATAAAACATTTCCCAAGTAATTAAAATATAATTTCTCCAAAATTACCCATATATTCATATTTCATATTATTCCATCTTCATCATCCATATGATACACTTCTAGACATAATTAATTCTTCATAATTCACAATAACATAAGAAAATATAAATATAATAGGGGTGATACAATGCTCTCAGTAAGGATAAACATAAACATAAAAATTTGAATATCATTATTAAGGAATAAATCAATTTTAATAGAAAACATTTCATTACATAATACACATTTATTATGTCAGAAGACATTTAGGGTTTAATTTCATTGAAATTAGGTATATATTAGAATATTTTCCTAATAAATATAATAAAAACAATATCAATTATTTTTTGTTAAATCCTTTGGTTTTCTATAAAAATTATTGTAATTGGATATCATTACCTAGTGTCATAAATCTATGGAATGTGGCCAGAATAATGCCTAGTTATAGAAACAATTTATATGTGATCATGAGGTAAAATCAGTAAGAACCTATGGAATATCATTATGGAATGAGAACGGGATCATTAAGGATATCATAATAAAAATAACATGAATCATAATATGTAAATGGGGTTACAACATTTAAATTTGTCATTCATAATCATATCACCATGCTCCATCCTCGAGGTGTTAGAAATGAAAACTAAAATGTCGGTACTCCAAGGAATTGTAAAAGTTGTAACATTTAGAGAAAAAATTCTTTATGTAATGAATTAGATCACTATCATGTTCAACCCTTCATATGTCCTAAACTAATGAGATCCTCATAGATCATAATTAATAATTTCATAAATAACACATGAAGAATAATAAATAGGTGACCTATCATGATGTTCCAAAAGTTCTTAACGACGTGATCATTATTTCAGTTATATCTTATTAAAATAGAGTATGGGTTTATTATGTGTATATCATAATATCAAATAAATCATATTCAAATCTATGTGAATAATACTACAAATTAAGAGTGTTTTGGTATTCCAAAAAATGGATTAAAAGATAGTTTCTAAAGGATAAGAGATTAATATTGAGAAGTAAATTCCACAGAATAATGGGTATAAAATATGGGTTTTTTAAAGGGTAAATTGATATGGGGATAGGGTATACCATTGAAAAACATAATTTGGAAGTAATGTAAATTAAAATAAGGTAATATAAGAGAATAATCATAACATTTAGGCGACATTGTTTGAATGAAGATATTGAATTAAATAGAAGGGAAGATAATTCTATTTCGTGGTAGAGTTACTACTAAATCATGAGGAGTTGAACCCTGGGGGCTTTAGAGAACCATTTAGGGATCCCTAGGAGTCCAAAACATAAAACAATCACATTGAATTGATTGGGAGTGAAGTTAATTTGATAAATGGTTTGGTATTTATATTAAATATTGAGGGTTTGTTTAATAGTTATTATAATTATAGGTATTGAAAAATGAGGATGTGGAAAAAAATTATCGTTGTCTTCCCCAAGTTTATTACTAATGGTTTTGAAAATTTGGTTATGATTTTATTTATTTTTTAAATACATTAACCGAATGTAATTTTATATTACTTATTTCAGCATGGAAAATTAATATTTTTACAAGGTGATGTTATTAATGATAATGTTTCAATTATAGACTTTGAAAATTATATAATAATTTTTTATGTTTAAAAAAATCCATTAAAATACAACATATTAATAAAATATCATTTTTTGGTCCTGGATTTATTTTAATTGAATATTTCATCATGATGACATCATTATGGTTTCATTAATCCTACTAAAAACCCAAAATAGTATTTTTATTTTTCATATAATGATAATTTATTTTAGGATATTTTCATAATATCATCATAAAATATTTTTGATTTGATGTTTATAAAAATTATTTTATCTTAATAATTCTCTAAATATGATAATTTTTTCTTTTAAATATTAAAATATATTGTTTTTAAACAAAAATTACGGGATGTAATGTATTGTAATATTTATAAATTATGAAATTTTACGAGTAGATAATAATAATATTTTAATACTTTTATTTGATTAAGTGTGTTTTTGGAAATAATATTTCATTAAAAAAATATTTTTCAATACACAGTTGTTTTTTTATGAAAATTTACAGCTTTTAAATAAATAATAATAATAATGGAAATTAATAATTTTATTGTTTAATCAATATTGACCCAATTAAAAATTAATATTATGATTAAATAAAATTTAATAACTTTTATGAAATATTTTATTATGTTTATTTTATTTTGTAAAAGTAATTATAACCTCTACATAAAAATAATATTAATAATTTTTTACATTATTTAATAATAATATTTTGTAGTATTTCATTAAATAATTCCAAAAATCATATGAATGAATCCATGTAAGGAACTATAGTAATACATAACGTATTTATGGTCTAACGTTCATTAGTTTGATCAACTGTATTAGTTGAAAAACCAAAACTTTGATGATCATATTTAGCTATAAATATCCTATCATACACTCACCACTACTCACTATTTCTCATACAAAGGATCTTACGCACCTCTTTATAAAAACAATTTTTCTTATAACAATTTATTTCCATTTTATGATCATTACATAAGGAGTCATCATCAATTTCAACTTCAAGAAAATAGACTTTTTGATATGAATATAAAATTAAGAAATGTGCATATACCAATGACGTTTCTTATTGAACTCATCCATATTTATTCACGATATTTGATTTTCTCAGGAAATAATTTTTTTTCAGTGAGATTAAATTATAAAACATTATAAAATATTATATTGAGGAAAGAGATCCATTTATAAATGGGTTAATTTTTTCAGTTCATTAGATTCATGTGCCATTAATTAAATATCAACCTTTCACTTTTCTATTCTTTGTTGACCCCATTAATTCTAAATATCAAGGTTAACATCCACATTTCTAATAATTAATTATATAACCTTCCTTTATCTAATTGATAAATCATATGAGAGAATTATTTTACTATTATCAATCATAAAATAAAAAATTCATAATTAATTAATAATATTTTAATCCTATAATATCATGCTTCCATGATACTATGTTTTAAACATAAAAAAATAAATTATATTTATTTCATTTATAATGTTCAGTAAAATAATTTATTAATCCTTTGAATATAATCAAGGTGTGTCAAAGTAAGAGGGTTGAAATTCATGTTGTAATACACTAGGTTCAAATTTATTTTAGCATAATGTGGTGTTTTCACGTGTTACCCCAACATATATTTGTTCCGTAGCCAAATCCACTTATTTTTTTGAAATGGATTTATGTTTTCTAAAACAAATTTTTAATTAATTCATAATAATAATAAGTTGTTGTCATATATTCAATCATTACTCTATCATTCTTAATAATTAATTATATTCATAATTCACAGAATTAACTAAACCATACTATGATAAATACTATGGAATCCCACCTTTTTATTAAATAAAATTTAATTCTATAAGACACTTTTGAGGAATTGAAAGATCATTTGTGTTTAGTATCATAGATAATAGGTATGTAATTAATAAATTACATAAAGAATTCATAAAAATAAATATTTATCAAATATTTTTGGAGACTCTTTTTTCATCCTAATTAATCTCACTACATCTCATAACCTATGAAAATATATTAAAGGAAATGGGTCATCTTGAGCCCTTGTAAGGAAAATTGTTTACATGTGATCATGAGGAAAATTAACAACATGATGAATATCAATAAGGAATAAAAAAATCGAACACCAGAAATATAATAAAATTAATTACATGAATCATAATCTTGATATGTGGATAGAACATTTAAATGATATATTGATAAGCATATCACTATGGTACATCCCAAAAAATTCCCTAAAAGAAAATTTCCAAGGTTTTACACAAATGTATCAAAAAAAAATTCGTGAATATAAATTAAATTATTTAACCAATTCATTGTAGTGTTATAAAGGAACACCATTAATTTGTCTCAATTTCATGTGATCAACATATATCATAATCAATCATTTCCATAATACCCCCTGGATTATAACAACCATGTTTTTTAACATAGAATTTCAAATGTTCATATATACAATATCATTATGTAATTTTACTCCAGGAAAATGGTATGCGGGTTTCATATGTGCATATCCAGAAAAAATTTAAATAATATTCATAAATATGTGAATACTTTTGTAACAGAAATTGGTTTTCATCTTTAGAGAAAAAAAATCTCAATTATAGGAGATAAATTTTGAGAAATAACATCGGGGGAAAAAGATTTATGAATCTTGGATTTATAATTGTGTAAAATGATAGGGGAAGGGGTCTGATATTGATAAATAAAAATTTGAAAATAAGTGTCTGATAAAAATGGTAATATATGAGTGTAACCATAAAATTTATAAGGCTTATGCAAAAATAAGTTCTTACATTGAAGAAAATGGGGGAAAATTTCCATACATTGATGATTTACTCATGTATCATGATGAATGAATCCATGGGGTATTAAAGACACAAAGAGGACCCATTCGAGGAAAAACATGAATAAAATAATTGATGATTTATTTAGAGTGAATGGAAAAGGATTATTGGGTTGGTATTTATACGAAAATTGGAGGATATATATAATTAACAAATATACGAATTGGAAAACTATGTTCTGGAAAAATAAATATCATTTTAATAACTATGTTTTTTTACCTTGGATTGTACATTTGGGTCATATATTATGTAATTTTTACACCCTGGGGCCACGAACCATTTAATATTTGATTATAATGCTATGAAAATTTATTATTCTATAAGGAAATGTTATAAAACTTAAGTATTCCATTTAATAATTGCAAAAGTAAATATAGGTTTAAAATTTGAATAAAATCCATTAAAATACTTAATATAAATAAAAAAAGATTTTGTGTTTTAATTTTTGTTAATTATTTATTACATCATTATGACATAATTATGAAGTCATTAAACATATTGAAAACAAAAACTATATTTTTACTATTCATTGAAAAATAATGTATTATTTAAAATTCTAAATAATTATTCTTAACCTAATTTAAGCAATGATATAAATAAAATAATTATTATAGTATAAAAATAATTATTATTATATGTTAATTTTAACATTTAAAAATAACAAAACATGTTTATAAAAAATTTTGAGTTGAAATGAAAAGTAAAATTTCTAATACATAAAAATTTCTTAAGATTGGGTAAAATTATTTTTGAATATATATATAAATAATGTTGTTTTTAACAAACTATTTACATAAAACAAATATTATTTTGAATATAGTATTTTATTATATAAATGATTATATATTAATTAAATCATCATTTTATATAAAATTAAAACGTTAATAGGTCAATCAGGATACCAACCATGATAAAAATCACATTTGGATTAAAGAAAATATAATATAAATTATAAATCAGTTATTATTATAAGATGATATAAATTTTTATTTATTACTTCCACATAAAACATATTTTAATTTAATTTTTAATATTATTTCTTTTATTTCTTATATCCATAAACAATACCAGTGATCAATTGATTGAATCTATATAAAGAAAAATAGTAATGACAAACTAATTTATTGACAAATGATCAAAATGATGATGAAATTTATTAGATGAAAACCCTAAATTTTGATGATCAAATTTCCATATAAATATATTAACATACTCTTATCATTACTCACCATTTCAATTCCAATTGTTCTTACACATCCCATTCTAACGTATATTTTTCTCACAACACATATTGTCATTTTTATGATATTATTGTAGGGGTTGATCTTATTGGGAAATTTAAAGAATATGTATTTTTTATGTGAATGTTATATTATTTAATTTTTAAATTCCATTACGGTTCAAATATATACTATTCCAAATTTATTCATATTTTATTTTATTCCATAGAAATAAAAATTCATTCTACCTTCTTATAATACAGAACATTATTAAATAACATTAGGTTCAAATGGATACAAAAATAAAAGAATTATATTCTTTAGTATGTTATATTAATTTACATTAAAATTTGAATATTAATATGATGCATAATCATTGTGAAAGAGAGTAAAATATGTGAACTCAATACCATCAATATTATATTAATAAAATTGAAGACACTGCATAATGATTTATAAAAAACAAGAGTCCTCAAAACTAATAATTATGATCAATGTGATATAACAATCGATGAATGGAATGATTTATAACACATATTAATAATGATGAAAAAATGTTTATATCATGGAAAATAATCTTCATTAATCATTTAGAGAACCATTATAGTACTATTACAAATGAAAAAAACCATACTTTCAACATATAATTTAGTTCTTCAAATAGTATAATCAATAACCAATGAATTAAAGCTCAATATTGGAACAACCTTTGAGAAATACCTATATGGTTCACATAGCATGATTTGGAAACACCAATCATATAAAAATGTCCATCAACCATGATAAAATAACAAAAATAATATATTTCATTATGAAACTAAAAAAATCATTATTATTTTCATAACATTGTTAACCCAAGGAAAATATATGTGTTCCATGAAAATCTATTTGAAACATGAATAACCAATAGAAAAGGAATAGTATCCATAAAAGATATTCAAACAATCATAATCCATTTAAATAATTATATATGATGGTATCATTAAAAACTATCCCAATTAGATGCCAATTATCAATAATAGTTTCTGAATTTTTGTAATGGAAATATCATTAAATGATTATTGAAAACCATTTTAAGGAAAAATAACTTATCTTTATGAAAATAAAATTAATAAAATATCAAATAACAAAATATTGGGAATATAATTTTGATTCAAAATATACATTGTATCGTATAAATAAAATATCAATCAAAATAATAAATATGATGGTGGGAAAATCCATACAGGACATAAGTTATAAAAATAATTATTATTTTGAAATAATTTTAAGGAAGGTAGAAAAAAAATTCCCATTTGGAAAAAATTATGAAATTTCTTTATATGAACAATTAATATATGGGAAAAATAATTTCATAAGGATTTAGAAAATAATTTATATTTATTAAAATATTTTCTTATAATATATTTTATAAAATGGATATGGATATTTAATATTCCTCATCTAAAATAAAATTCAAGATCACTATCAATATTAAATTACATTCATTATATTTCATTGAAATATATGAGATAAAATGGAAAATATACAATTGAAAAAAATAATAACTAGTTTATGAGAATGATATGAGTGTTTATAAAATAAAGTAATATTTCATTCATTAAAGGGTCATTTATCATAAAATTTCATTAAAGGAAGGGTATGGTTGCACACTACATCCCAACTTTTGTAACACATTAATTATAATCCCATAGAAATTGTACCATCAAAATCCATATTAAAAATAATTAAGACATGGGGATCATGATACAAAATTTAAAAAGGTCGTATAAGAATAAAATAGAAGAAATTATTAGCACAAAAATATAATAATATTCCATGAATGTAAACTAAAAGAAAATCCAATATGGAATTGGTAATCCCTCATAAAACCCCCATAAAGAGAAAACCGAATATGGATTTTTAAATAAAGATAATATTCATTAAAATAATCATATAATAAATTCAAGGTATTTTTATATTCCTCAAAACAGAAATATGTGGCGAATAAATCTTATGACTCACAAAAATAAAAGTGATATGGGGAACTCATACCACCACACCGAATTTTATCAATTTTAATAAATTTTATATATATTAGAAACAAATTATTTATTTGATTCAAAAATAACCTTTTATATTATTATAAAAATTTACTTCAATAATACATAATATTTTGTTTGAATTAAATATTCATATTTTTATTTTAATTAAGTATACATCATGTGTTTTGTTGATATTTAGTTCATTTTTTTAAAATAGTTTTGGGGTGTTGGTAATCTATAATGAGGAAACTATTTCAACATAAATATAATAATAATAATGTATTAATTAATATATTTATTAATCGATTATACATTTAAATCAATCATGAAATGTTTTATTAAAATTGAACTATTTTATTGTAATAGAGATGATATATCATACGTTTAGAAGAGTGACAATTCTATTTTTCAATGATAATCATAAAAAGATGGAATGTAATCTTTTACCAATAAATAATTATAATAATATAATAAATACCACATTTTATTCTTTATAAATTATTATATATCGTCCATTTCTTTTTGTGATGAAAAAAGTATAGCATCTCCTCTTAGAGGTAGTAGGCAACACATAAGCAGGAACAATGTTATCATTCATTAGTGTAAGATGAAAAATGTAATTTTTTTCATTTCATAATGATTATTATTATTATTAAATAACATAATTATTTCATATATACAACATAACCATTAATGAATTAATCATTCATTTTCATGTTTCAATTTTTTTAAAAAATATTATATTCAATATTCTCTAATGATAGTAAAAAGTGACTAGTGTAGAAATAATGATGAAATATTTTACTTGAAACATTTCAGGACAACATCAATGAACAATTAAAATAACATTGGTAAATTATGGATTTTTAAAATAAAAAATACAATAATTTTGATATAGAACATGGAGTAATTGTTTAGCTACTTTCATTAAAACCATTACTTCCACAACAAAAAAACAATTTACATAAATTTCAATCATAAAACACATTCATGAAAATACAATGGGAATTTCCATATAATACTATGAGTATAAAAAATATGATGATATTATATTTCAATATCTATTATATTATATATATATATAAATATATATAGGTGCATCAATTAATAAATGTTGGAATGAAGGAATTTTGAGATGAGAAACCCTTACATCTCTTATAATTCATATATAAAAAATTAAATTAAGTAATGGAATATAATGATATTATATAGAGATAAAAATTTCCATTTAATGATATTTGGGAGCCTATTTATTGGTCAATAATTCCACAAACTAATACATAACATGGATAATAACTCGAATTATGACTTCTAGAATTGAAATTCAGACCATGAAAATGATTGGAAGTATTATAACATTTAAACAAATATCTCATAAATTTGGGGATATAAAATGATCATAGAATATCATGACCAATGATTCATTCTTGAAATATTATCTCAATAGAAAAAATATTCACATAATAAAAGGAATGACATTCATAATAAAAATTAATTATTAGATAAAGAATAATTAGATGAATATTTCTTATAATGAATGTAACACTAAATTGAGACATAATAATTGATTTTATGGTGTATAAAAATTGTAAAATAAAATAAATTTTGTCTAAAAAATTCATAATACAATTATTTATAAATTCACTAAAATCCATTTTATCATATTGTCAATGAATTATGATTATAACCTACTGATTGGAAATTGAGTTATGTAACACAGTTCCTAATGTACAGACATGAAATGGTTGTTTTTTACTCATTATGATAAGCATATATTATAAATATATATATTAAATATCCCTTCATAGGTTTATTAATTTTTCTAAATACTAAATTTTATTTATTTTTAATGAAATATATTATTATTTCATTAGTTAAGTTCACATCGGGTGTTTTGATGACATTCTGTTTACAATTTCGAAATGAATTTATTTATTTGATCATATTAATAGGTGTATTTCCCAATAATATAATGAATAATATTATTTAAATATTTTTATTTTTGATGCATCAAATATAATTATAGATTGAGTTTTAAAAATATGATAAAAAAATAAAAGAACATCGGGTTGCTAGAGGGTAGTCTACATATACACACATGTGATGTTTTCATTTTTAATTGTATAGAAAATAAATAATTAAAATATAATGTTATCATTAAAAAAATTATTTGTTATATACATAATACAAATTCATTAAATCTGTATTGATGACCATCTCTGAGAGGCAGTGCTGAAAAAAAGCTCGATTCTTGTGGATATTGTTGTTCTTACATACACATGTGTGATGAATCCATTTTAAATGAATAGAATGGTATGAATTTATATAGAATATTATATTTGTATAAACATAAATATAACTTGTATAAATTATAAATACATTAAATCCCTTAAAATAACCATCCATTAAAGGTTGTTATTTTAAATTATATTCATCGGTATATGAGGCAGTAGACCCCGCATATGCACAAATGATGGTTTCTTTTTCAATTAATGTAAACACAATACGAATAAAAAATTTACATAAAGATGTTAAAATATTAATGTATGTGTGGTACATATATTGTAGTATTCGAATAGATATGATTGAATTGATAAAGGTGTAATGCATGTGCTCAATCCATCAAAACATTCCCTTTGTATGTATTAAATGTTTTTATTACTTTTTTAGGTCTATATTAGGATCAGAAAAATGTAGGATATAAAATTATTTATAGATTAATTTAATTAAATATAATTTAGTTTTTTATTTTAATGATATGTTCGTATACTAAATTTGAATTTGTGGACTTATAAGGGTTCTTCACAGGGTGTAACACATGAATCAAAATGTTGTTTCATTATATATAAGTGTATATTAATGGTTTTGATAAATCTATGAATATACTCCAAAAATTATAATGAATTTAATGACGTTAATTGATCATTAATTATTGGATAAATGCGATACATTTATTAGGGAGTCTTAAATCGCAATCCATTTTCAACCAAAAAAAATAATTCCCAACATGAATTTGCAATTGGATGATCTCTTGTTAATATAATCTCACAATTTTTTTTATTGAAATACCAGTATATTTTATCTAAACCTTATATACCATATAATATTTCTATGGGTGTTTTACATCCCTTTAAAAAGGGGTTTATCCATAAATTCAAATATTTATTATATGGGAATCAGAGGAGTTTGTTCCTTTTTCATGGGGTTTCTTCTCATACATGACTTAATTAATATATTTGTATTTTTTTTATTCTTTTTTGGTTAATTTTTATTTTTCTCTTTATCTTCCATTTTTTTCTACATCGGCATCCAGTTTCCTTATGTGATAGATGATTATAGTTCTTTGTTGTTCTTCCATTGATGTTTTTAGAATGTTGAAATCCTTGAGATATGAGATTAATTTATTATCATTATATTCATGTAAAATTATTAATTAAACAACTTTTATCTACTTGGGTGATTTTGAAATTGATAATAATAATTTTTAAACTACATTGATTAAATAAACGGGAAATGTCTCTTAGTGATCACATGTTTTCCACCATGATAATAGTTTTCCTAACTTTAATATACAGAGTTTCATATCTACATTTATGAATTTTTTAAATGTTTTTTATTCGTGGTTTCATTATGATTCTTCTCCGAAGGTTTTCAAAGTATATAATGTCAGTAATGATGTTGGATCAATAATTAAAGAAACATGTTTTAAAAAAGTATTTATTTAATGTTTCAATGTAATAAAATTTAAATTTTAATCCATGCTTAATTATATAGTTCTTCACTATGTTAATGTAATTTGATAATAAACATGAAGATGGATGTTTTTGTTGTTGTATATGAATATATCACCTTAAATAAATATTAACCAATAATGATTAATGAATCATAATGTTATTCTTGATATAATTATTACAAAATTAATATGTTGTGGTAGATAATTCCTTATATTACATATTGTTGCGACCTATTAAAAATTATCGGTTAATATTATGTGGCAATAAATTAAATTTTAAAATAAAGAGACTTTTTTGGAGATGAGATAAAATATTTTTAAGTAAATCGAGGATGTCAGGTTGCCATGTCCACGATTTCCTTTTCCATCTATTTTTTGATTTCCACATTATGGGATTTATATCAATGTGAGCCATTCTACTATTAAAGATGGAGTATATGATTCATAATTGTAGGCATTGTGTGGGTCGGGAGTGTGACACCCTAATTATTTTACAAAATATTTTGTCTGAATAATTTTAATTTATCAATAGCATACATAGCATATGATAATGATTTTATATTAACCGTAACTGGAGAATAGTATGAAATTATCCTTTAAACATATCTGTTAGGATAGTGGGAAGAATTATTACTAACTTATGAAAATGTACGGTGAAATCATTCCCTACCAATTATTTCTAAAAAATATAAATCAATTATATATTTTATTTTTAACAAAACAAATTGTGTGAATTATAATTATAAAGTAAAATTAAATATATATATATATATTTATTATATAATAAATGAAATATTTTTTATATTCATAATATTTATATTTTTTCTTAGGGTATGAAGAAATCATATTTTATGTGTAAATATATATATTTTAAAAAAGGGTTAATTTCGTAGTTTAGTGGATAACCGGAGTTAAATTTATATTTTGACTCATTAACAATTTCTATATGAAAAAATAACCATTTTTATGGGGATAGATAAATTTACACTGGATGAATTTTTATTATATTTTTGATGACTATAAAAATTTTATGAATCAAAAATTTACACTAAATATTAACTGAATTATACATTTTTCATCTCAATAATTTATTGTGTAAAATTAAAACCTAGAATTGATTTATTATATAAATAGAATATTTTTATATAATTTAATATAATGTATTTCAATACCATTATGTTTACATTGAATTCAAATACAAAAAACATTTCAATCTTTTGAAATATTTTCTCTTCTCAAACTCAGTCTATATTATCGAAAACGGGATTAATTATATTTTAAATATAAAAAAAATTGAAAAATATATTCTTTATTTTTATCAGTACATATAAATTATCTAAATAGAATTATTTTATTTCTGGGCATCTTAAATATTTTATTTTTTCATTTATGTTAATATTGTAAAAGGGTAAAATATGCTAATTAAGGGTTATAATACTATAATAATGTTACCCTAAAACATGTCTTAATGTCATTAGATTAGTCTGTTTCAACCTAAATCATTGTTGGGTTGGAATGGTGTCCTTTGGAATCAACTTATATGAGATTAGGAAATTTAATTTAATTTATTTAATGAAAAATTAAATATGTCTTCATCAAATTGTAATAAATATATAGTTATTTATATAGTGAAATACATAAGATAAATTTGATTATAAATACTCAACTAAAAGAATTAATTTTTTTATTATAAGGATAATTATTTTAAAATAACTTTGAAAGAAGGATTTTCCTTTAATAGTTATACATTAATGTTGTGAAAATAAATTAATATACGAGTAGTCAGTAATTTCTTTTATTGAAACACTAATAACCTTCCAAAGACAAATATTCTGAGCCAAATCATATTGGATGATTATATATAGACCATAACCATAAAATGGATGAGTTAGTTACAATTTTTAGATTTATATAAGATATTGAGACACTTATATTATTTTATTTAATGTGAGGTTAATGTTTTCAGATTCATAAATTAATAAGTATAACATTTTAATGTTTGATTTTTGAGAATATAAATTGGACTGATAATATTATTATGAAATATTGTAGACTTATCTTCATAATTTTTTTTTAATTTTTAATATTTATTCGATAAATATGTATATTAAATAAATACATTAAATAGATGTAGTAATTTTTTATTAACAAGAATTACAAATATTTGTTTAAAAAATATTAAATTTAATTTAATTTCAGACAAATAATTTGAATAATGAATTTCATAGATGACCATGACACCTTAACAATATAATAAAATAGTTTTCAAAATTTAACATGTCATATTAATATTTTTACAAATCAATAAATGGTATTGTGTCAAAATTGGGACCATTTATTGTTTATCGAAATAATGTATTATTAAATTATATTAATCAAAAAAGTTTTTTAAAATATTTATTTTGTTGTTTAAAATGATCAATGTCATTTATTTATGTTATAGTTTACATAATATTAGTAAATATTTCACCCTTTTAATATTGAAATATTTGTTTATGTAATTTAAAATTATATAGAATAACTAAGTGTTATTTTTAATGATAAGTATTACATTGACCAAATAAAACCTCTTATAAAATTCCATTTTATGATTATATTACAACCTTATATCATCACATCTTAGATAATGGGATATTATTTTTGTAATTTTAGGGGGTCTTATTTTATTATAAATTAATAATATTGGAGATCTTAAAAATTGCTGTCATATCAGTTATAAAAGGGAA
This sequence comes from Viscum album, assembly GCA_963277665.1. Taxonomy (NCBI): domain Eukaryota; kingdom Viridiplantae; phylum Streptophyta; class Magnoliopsida; order Santalales; family Viscaceae; genus Viscum; species Viscum album. The sequence goes on from OY728121.1 coordinate 506,462,516, forward strand.
CCTACCCCACCACCTCATATCTTCAAATTAAGCCTTACATATTGGCCATACCCAAACCTTTTCCCTTCTAAACTTAAATATTTACATTCTAGAGGTTCAGATCTTCTTCAACATCCAGTTATAGTTTTCTAAGAAGAGATTTTGAGGAAGCACGTGGAAGATGAGGCGATCTCCTCTACTAAATCATTCAATAATCTTTCTTCTTATGATTTATCTTCATGAGTTGTTTCATTAAAATGTTATAACTCTATTATCACTTATATATTTATATTTTATAATTATTATAGAATAAAAATATTCCACGTTCTATCAATCCTATAAAAACTAAATCACCTAACGTGCGTACTTACATCTTACCATATCCACGTCATGGGGTAATTTATTGTTCACCACCACATTTCATTAATGGGTATAATTATGGAAATAATTAATATATATCATTATTACAACATGATATTTATTCTTAAATAGTATACACCATTCACTACAATACCATTCAACAGTTATGGGAATGATATCATGGTTTGTGAGTAACTACGACATAATGTCTCCACAATGCGATGTGATTAATTCTACATGATATTCATTAAATTAGGATTATGTAAATCTATATAATTTTAAAATAGAATATATATATATATATATATAATGTTAATACCATTTTATAATTAAATAACGGTGTTCTATGAATGTTAACAAAAACATATTCTTCAAAATATTTTCAAAAAATAAAGTAGTTAATATTAGAATAAAAAAGAAATTATGAAACTTTTTTATCAAATAGATGAAAATATGATCATATATTGTAGTATAAAAATGAATATGTTTTTTAAATAAGTCAATAAAATTATTTAAATCATTGTATAAGAGGTTCAAAAAAATACAACGGAAATCGAACAAAAAAGGTCAGGGATAATATCGGAGTTTCATTACTATCAGAGATTAATTGTACGTAAGCATTTAATTATCTATATTTATCATCCATGTCCATGATTTCTAAATATTTAATATTATTTATATTATTCTACAAATTTTTGAAGTTAATTTTATCAATTATTTAATTTTTATTAAATTTTATGAATGGAATATTTTGTCTTTATTCGAGATGTGGAATTTTTTGACTTTATTGGAAAAATTATGAGAATAATGTTTTACATAAATTATATGGATTGAATTTATATTTATATCTTCATATCTCTTAATTTCCATAATGTTTCCACTATAAAATTTTATGTTTATTTTTTAAAACGTAGTTTTCTTTTAAAATCCTACATTATTTTGATATAAGAAATCATTTTTCAAGAAGAAAAGATATTATCCTCATGAATTAACATCAATTGTTATATCCAAATTATTTTCCAAAAAATATGGAATTATTTAATAGGAATATCATTCATGTATAATATCCTTATTGTTTATACATCTTTATTGTTTTTATGATGTAATTATATTAATAATTTTTTTTCTTTACATTTTATTATGTTATGGTGGTTTGATATATAATGAAACTCATTTTATTCCTTAGGTTACAGTGATTGATTTATGTTATTATGGAAAAATTAATATTTATTTAACTGTGAGATGGGAGGGATATATATCTACCTCTAATTCATTGGGTAATTATTTATATCTCATGAGATAGAAATACTAAAATGGGAATTGTTCTTAGTTTAGTAATACATGGATGGAATGTGGAGATAACTCTGTTCAGTAATGGACTTTTTCTTCTATGATGGAATATGAAATGGTCAATGAATAATAAGATATTATTTTCTATGAATATTTTTATTCCCAAAAACGTCATGTCCTATGTTATGACATTTTACATTATGTTAATAAATTCTTATTAACATCCTTTATTAATCTCATAACATGATATCATGTTCTGTCATATGCTAGATAAATTTGTCAAATGTGATTTTCTATAGTATTAGAATTATTATATGATTGATATATACCTTTTTTACCCTTAATTAATACCTAAGATCACCCTTTCATATGATTTTTCCCAGGTCTTTAAGAAGGGAATTATGTAAGATATGTCAAAATTGGTTCATAGATATGATAAAATATATGGGAGATAATGAAAACGACTTATGAACAAGTGGATTATGGTTCCTAGATTCAAAATAAAATATACTTATCCGTTCATTTCATGGAGTTGTTATATTTTGTGGGGAATATTCATCATTTTTTATGTAATATCAATGTTTATAAATTATGGGGAATAATAGGCAGGCCCATGATTGTGGTAGTATTCAACCCATGTGATGTATGGTTATATTCATGGAGGTGTCAGTGTTGACATCATGATTAATTGAAAGATTTAAGTTTGGATGTCCCATTTCAATTATTGAAATGTGGGATTCTTTTTTATTAAATAATATACTACTTTGCTATATGGTTATGTTACTCATTTCTAAATGTCATCCCTCACTACATGAGGGATTTGGTTATTCTTGGTAATACATATATTTTATTATTAACTAGTATATTTTATAGCGTATATAGAATTATGGAATGATTATTAATAATTATTAATTTAACCCAACAAGACTAATTTCTTATTAGAATTAAATTATTGATAATATTCAAATATCATGGGAATACTTTTTTTTTAAATTTCTAGAGGGTATGTGAATATTTGTTTTTGTCATATTAGTTAAATTCAAAATAGATGACAAACATTTAATTGGGGGATTTTGGTTAGTGAGAAATATTCAATGGGAATTTTTAAATAAATGAGGCATTCTGGTATTCCTTCTTGGTGGGGCGACTTAAAAAAAATAGAATTATAGAGGGCGTTTTTCACATCATCTTGGTTGATGAGGAACATATCCCTGACTACACCCATTGGTCCTACTATATTCTATTGGGAGTGTTAAGTGATATTATTCATGAAGGTTACTATTCAAATAAATGATTGTATAAGGTTGAAACATAATATAGTTATTTCATTTACATGTATTTCTGGAAATAGTATCTTTTAGATTTTCATATGTACGAATATTATGAACTACTAAGACTACGATATAGTTTACCAAATAAATGTTGTATTTGATCCAAGATTCCACATTGTTAATTTATGAAGAAGAGGATTGTCTTTATGAAATAATTTATTAGCATGTTAAAAGGTATATGATAATTAAATGTTGTGATTATATATAGAGTATGATATGATTATTTATCACAATTGTCTTTGGGATGTGATTATTTATTAATAGATGGATCTATCAATAAATTCTAGGTAATGGAAAAAAATTATAGATGTGTTTGTGGGGAACCATTATTTTATATTTTATTGTTAAATCTCTCTCATGAAACAGGTTGTGTGATATACCCTTTGTAAGGCTGGTATTATAGTATATTAGTTGATGTGATGAGTACGATTTACTTACTTTTCAGCAGTCCTTGTTGTTATTTATTTATCTTTTTAGCATTTGTCTCCAAGGAGAATCTTACTGACTATACATGTTTTGGTCACCATATATATGAAAAATACTTTTTGGTTCTATGTGAATTGGTTGGGGATAAATATATAATTTACTATCTTCTGTCTTGTTTAGGATACATTCAATATTTCCCTGTTACTATCAAGGATTATCATTTAGTATTCATAGTTCCCTTTTTATAGTTGTTTTAATTGTTTTACTATACATGATTGTAATATGGATCTATAAGTTTTTACATTAGATTTTGGTGATTTTCAAATATTAATTTCCTTATATTCACTCAGAGGAAAAAAATACCCATCTCTATGTAGATATATACTATGTAATTATATCCAACATAAGGCCTATTGGTGGCTAGAAATGGGCACAGTTTTCTTTTTTTTCTCACTGATATATAATAATGGGTACCAATGTGGTGAGGGGTTCATAAAATAGTGTTTTCAATGCATTAGGATTAGGTAAATGATGGATTACAATGTTTGGTACTAATATTGACATCTTGGTTTGGTCAGGAAATGGTTTTAACAAATTTTGCAATAAATTTAATTTAGATATATCATCTAATACATGTGTATTTAGGGTTACATTGATTATATCTCACGGGAGATTAATTTTATTTATCTTACTATGTAATGTGATACTGGTTATAGGTTAGATTCTATGGACTATATCATACATAATTCTTCTTGTAGATGTATTTAAAATTGGTATACCAAGGTATTTGGTTAATTAATTAAAAATTAAAGAAACAAATTATAAATTTTATAGATTCTTTATTTTTTAATACCAAATACTTATTTATTTTGTAAGAATATATCTATGATGATTTCATTTTCACTTTTACAATAAATAATAACAAAAATATATTCTAGAAGATTAATACATTGTAGAGGACGAAGATGATGATAATTAAAGGAGTAAAATCTAAGTGTTTTAGTTCCAGATTTTATTAACATATGAGGTCACCATATCAGATTCAGTGATAATGATTTAACTTGAGAATTTAGAGGTATCCATATGTTAATTTATATTTTTTAAGAAAAATTTTGTTTATTTTGAGGCGATGATTTTGTTTGGATCATTATTGATGTGGTGGATGTTATCGTAATGAATATTTATTTCTCTGTAAACAATATGAATATTTTAAAGTGTATTTTCTGGTCAAGGTTCTCATTTAGTATGGGATTTTGGGGAAAGAGGATGATTTGTATTAATATAATAAAATTATCACATATTTTATATCACATGTATTGATTTTATTATGAAATAATCGAATAAAATATTAATAGAGACTCATATGGGAAATTTTCTATTGTAATTAAATCCAGAATACAGGTTTTACCCGTATAAAAAAATAATAATTTTTTGTTTTAGGAATCCCATTAATGAGAAGTAATGGAAAGATATTTAATGAATAAATAAATTTTTTATTTTTTTTATTAATTTATTTTCCATGTCATAACTCCACATTATATAAATTTGATTTGGTGAAATCATATATTTTTCCATTCAACCATATGTATTTGGAGATTTCATGGTAGAACTATCAATGGAAGTCTATGGATAAAGGTGTAGAGATCATTATGTATTGTAATTCAATGATATCATGAACGATAATGGACCAAAACAATTATTATTCAATGATCATTATGAATTATATGTATATATTTTTTTGGTTTTATTATTATTCATCTTTTCTATTCATTCTCTAAAATGATTCAAATGCTCTATAAAATTTATTAACAAATGGAATTTATATTTATGGGTACATATATAACTTATTAGAGATATGAATGTATATTTTTTATTAAAAATTAATTATTTACTCCATTTTATTATTCTTTTTAAATTTATTTTAGATGGCCCAAATATTAATATAGGTTCATTTCTTTTGATTGTGTTTTGTACATTTTACCCATTTTTCAATCTTCAACTATAATCAGTGTTCCCATTGGAAAATAATCAAACTAATACTCATTAATATATCATTAAAAATCCTTATTTGTAATAATTAATTGATACTCTAGGTTTAGGATTAGGATATAGGACACAATCTATGTGCGAGAACTGATGATGGGGAATATGTAATGGATCAAACACCCTCATATCATAGGTATGATTTTTTGTGATGTGTCATGATGATTTATGTTTAAGGATGGATTGGATGGTGTGAATATTTCCTCATATAAAAATCTATTTTTGGAAAACTATGATCATGTTTTTATGGATATATTCATATCTGGGGAATAATTAGCGGAGCCATTATGAGTGGTTGTGTGATTGATCATGTATTTTGGAAAATCCTTACATACCCTATGTGTAGTATGAACATCACATTGTATCTAGTTTCTAGGGTTATTTGGATAGTTTTCTATGAAAACAAAATATCACACACCGTGTCTTTGTTTTTTCATGTTTTTTACTCAAAATTGGATGTTTATTATTTACAAAAGTGGTGAAAAGGAACTGGAACGACTAGGGACATGGGCATAGCCATAATATTTTGGCATGACCAAGTACATCGGCACAAACACAACCAGTTTACTCATGCACAACCAAATTACATGGTAATGTTATATATTACATGGTATTGACATGGAGTACATGGGTAGAACTGTGGTATCCAAGATATACAATGTATTCCTAGTACGTGCTATTCAATTTTCTGAATCCATGTTGAGACCATCATTATTTTCCGGTTATATCATTATCTATAGGGTGTGTTCTTTGGGTCATTACCAGTGATGGAAATGTGAGGCATCATGTCCTGATCATTGGGTGTGGTCCATCGTATCATAGTAGCCACATATAGAATTTAAATTTCATCGATTTGTCTCGGGGTGTGACCTTTATCATTTCACCCCACCCTAGGGAGGGCCATGAATCATGTGACCTATATACCAGGATGTTTAATCCCCTTTCTTGAGGTTTATCTAGTTATGAAAATTAATTTCCTATAATCCCTATGTGTGATTACCTATCCATATATCTTTGTATTCAAGGTTCCAATGTGTACTGATGTTTGGTGAGGGCAAGCATGAATGACATCATAGATGTGTTCCATCAGTTTTATCAATCACTCTGTGTGAGTTCTACAAGAAAAGCATTACCATAAATCTTTGATTTGATTCCTAAAAAAAATTGGGAAGTGAACATAAAATACTAGAAATTATATTTCTTGAGTATATGAAGATTATTATTATTATTTTATCATATTATTATTTAAAATACATTGTGACAGTGAGATAACTTGTCACACAATTCTCTATTTTTATGATTTTAGGGTATTATAATGAGTATTTTTATACTCATCCACTCATGGACTCTATAAATATATGTTATATCTTATATATATGATGGGATATATTATGGAGTCCATGGTTGACCCAGATATGGTAGAACATATTTGATCTAGATAGATAGTGGCTACTTTTAATAGGATCATATGATTGTATTCCCCTACAACCAACCAAGAAAGATTATTTTTAAATAATTGTGGGGATTATATTTATCCCTTTATTATTTACCATGATTATTTCACACAATGATGTGCGATAAATGTGTATGAATTCATTTTTTGAATATGTTTTATTTTAATTTTTTTTCATTTTTTGGATATTTGCCGATTTCGGTGTGTGTACATGTAACATGATCTAATTCCTCTAATTTCTATGAAAAGATTACTTAGAATTGACTGTTAAAACTTATTTTATTGTAGGTATGATTTATACCAACAAAAAATATTTTTTACATATATAATCCTTTTATATTAATAGTAAATAAAGTATACAATAACATGAATATTGACAATAATTTATTATTGTATTTATAAAAATGGAAAACAATATTCAAATTCATTTAAGATCTAAAACATATCCAATAATGATCATCCATTTTAGTAATCTTCACCAACATACCCTACATAAAACTATTCTTTCTAACCCTATATATCAAGGATCTTATCCATGTGTCAATGATTAAATATTGGTATTACATAAGACATGAATCACACGGAAATCAATGAACATGTTTCATGAGTTCATAACATTGGCATAAGACGTTGAATTTTTTATACACATTAGAATTGATTTTATAATATCAAGGATTACCACTAATAAATTCATAATATGAGATTCTTGATCTAACCACCCACGTACTCCCCTTTTAGGACTTGTTCTAAAAACAAGTCTACCCTTAATTTAAGGATTGGGATGATAACATATGGACCATCTTTTTTAGTCCTGGGAAAAATATGTGTATCTACTGAGTTCATAGAAAATTTATTAGTCTACAATAAAATAGAGTGATACATAGGTACCAACCATTACATGTTTAAAATAATATATATTTGTGTCACATGATTATAAATCATTTATCTTATAATAACCCCTTATCATTAACGGCTTTCAAAACATTAAATGTTTTGATAATATGTCAAAAATATTAAAGTTTCATAATCATCATGGAATACCCATTGATATTAAATAATGAATCCTATAAATATTATCATTGTATAACACAAGATTAAGAATCATGTTTAATAAACATCCTTCTATAATATGTATACACAATTCAGATAAATAATAAGAATGTTGTCCATATATCATATCCCCAGAAAGTCTTATCTAATAGAAATAGTTTTAATTGTATATGGAGAATGAATTTTATCGATTATAGATAATATTTCTTTTGGAAAATGAAATTTCATTTAAAATATTTTTTTAACAGATTTTTAATTGAAAATGTAATTCTTTTAAAATATAATTTAAATATTGTAAATCATTATTTTAACATCAATTAAAACATTTATTTTTTAAAATATCATATCTACTTTAAAAATCATTTTAAAACATAAAATATATTGAAAATTTTTTATTTTGGAAATTAATATGGAAATATATAAAGGATTTTTCGATGAAAATAATGTTAATGATGACATGTTGTTTTAATCATTCCATACACAATAAAAGAAATATTCCTTTCACATTGTTGGAGAAATACTTGTATAAATTCATTGAAAAAAGGAATGAATTTTAATTAAAAAAATTTAAAATTTAAATAATGATTATAATTATTAGAAAAAACACATGATTATAATAAATAATTTATGGAATCATTTTTAGAAAACATCGTCTTAGGAAAAACGTATTTCAGAAAGTATAGATAAAGAAAGTTAATTTTTTGTAAAAACAATTAATTAATTATATTAAGTAAAAAAGAGATGGAACTTTATAATATTACAGGAAAATTGAGTGAATTGACATAGGATAAGAGAAATAATTATTTTCATTGGATTTGGATCATATGATTTTATCATCAAAAACATAATCAGAATCAATCCTGATAAAACATGAGATTATAACATAAAACCATTAACAAATTGGTACCATTGGATCACAATCCTAACAAAGGAATAAAATAAAAGGTAATATAGAAATTCCATGAGGATTGATAAATTTATTATTTTACATGAAAACAGGTTTTTATATAAATACCAAAAATGAATATTGGTTCATAACATAATGTGCATCTCAAAGAATGAAAAATTTATACAGTAATCCATTACCGCTGTAGAAATATTTTGAATAATATTCCCCAATAAATAATAAAATAAAATAAAACATTAATTATCATGAATTGAATGGTAATAATGATATAACATTTGAAATGGATAGTATATAGACAACACAAATGAAATTAGTAATGAATATTCATATGTATCTATGATATAAAATATAGACTCTAAATCCATTACCTTTATTAATTAATTATTCCATTCACATTCTAACCTACTGTATAATAAATATAATTTTATTATATATATCTATTAATGAATAATATTTACATATATGACACCATTTGTGATTTTATTATGACATTTTATTACACTTTTATTAAAAAATACTCATTAACTAAATTTTTTTTGTTTACAACTACTTTGTTTTTTATATGATTTGAATTATTATATTTTGTGTCCTCATAAATTAGAAATGATTTTAAAATAACAATAATGTTAATAATTATATTAATATCAAAAATACATTGTATATATGTATTTATATTAATCCATAAAATTCTGTGATTTAATGTGAATACACTATTCAATGAGAAGGTAGGTCATACGTAAAATGGAAACTATTTCTATTATCTTATTGGATTGAAATAATTAAGGTTAAATAAAATATTTTTTTAAATTCATTTTTATGTCAAATATATCACATATTTTTATTAATCCCATTATTATTACCTTCCATGTAAATCATGAATGAATCACATAATTTTGTGAGGTGGTAGTTCACCATACACATGAGTGATGCTAACATATTACAAAAAAATGAAAATCATAAAGGTATGTTGAATATAATAATTAAAAAAATAATATCACAATCTTCTATTTGTATAGAATAATTTCATAATTATGTACAACCATATGATGTGGTAATTAGAATATTTAATGTTATAAGATCGTGAGGCGGTACTCCAACGTAAACACAAATGATGATTTTATAACCCAATTGAAATGATAAGAGATTGTTTTTTGTAAGAAATATAGAATTAAAAAATTTCCATCATATGTAAGATATTGTTTTTATTATATAATATTAATATTATAATTATTGATTTACATGGATGAAGAAATAAGAAAAATATTATTGTTGAAATTTTCATATTCGTCATGTACGTTCCATAGTTTTTCATCAAAATCCATTATAGGTTATATTTATGTCCAAAACAATAATTATAGAATGTGACTAGATAATTTTTGAGTTTTTTTGGGTAGTTATTGGCCAATCCAAAGTGGTTTTACAGTGTGAGAATGATAGGAATGGGTGTGGCCTTTTATTATCGAGGTGAGTGATACAATCAAAACATTTTTATTCAAAGATTTACACCACATTTTTTCACATAAAACAATTAAATAGTGGACCATTATCCTTAATATAAGTCATAGATTATAAATATGACCATCCAATCGGTTTTTTAACCTATGGTTTTTTATAACCCTTCATCTTTTATATTTAACCCTTGGTAAATCCATTTTTATATTAATTATACTAAATAATTTAAACTATTTTTAAAGTTATTTTTTATAAAACATTAAGTGTTAATAGTTTTATAAAAAAATAATTATAAATCAAAATTTGGAATCTATTTTTTTAATTAATTTCATTTAAGTGTAAAATTTAAATTTTAAATTAATCTCATAGATGTGACAAGAAACCAATATTTTAATGAGAAAATTATCAAAAGATTTCAAAGATTATATATCTAAATCTAAATAAAAATTTATTAAAATTTCCTAAATTTTATTAATGTAATTAACATTTAAATAGTTTTACAATTATGAAAATTTACAATTTTATTCAAATAAAAAAAATTGATTGAAAATTAAGTTTTCAACTAAAATTCTGCATTTCTCCTTATTTAATGAAAATATAATATTTTTGGAAATTAAAAAAAATTCACAATATTATAATTTATACGTTATGATTTTAAAATAAATATTATTTTTTAATGAGTTTTTTATAAATGTAAAAAACTGAATTTTAAAAAGATCATGTATACAAAATGAAAAGAACTAGTTTCTGTGAAAATTGTTTTTTCATACACAAGTTGATTTTAAATTAAATAAATTTATAATGATAATAATTATAAAAAATTATTGTAAATTTATTGATATATAATTTATACATTTAATTTAAAATATTCCTCTCTAGGTATTTTTTTTATTTGATTAATATGGGGGAACATTATTCTTGTTAATACTATTTTTAGAAAAACACATTTTTACACAAAAATGAACTTATACTAAATTTTAATATATAGTAGATTCAATTGAGATTATGGGGATTGATACGTAATAATGAAATATTATTTTAAATTAAAAAATAATTGGAAATTATAATTAATACATTTATATAAAATTAATTAAAGTCATTAAAATCCACATTATTTAATATTACCTAAAAAATAAATATTTTACGAAAAGTTCAAGAATGTCACCATAAGTTTGTTTTCATATGACGATTTGAAAACATTAATTTTATTATATCAAATAAATTTTATTAAATATATATCTATTAATTAAATTATTTGATCATAATAATTAATTAATTTTAATTTTTGGGAAAACATATTTTTGATGAATATATTTCTTTAACAAAAAATTGATTATTATTTACAAATGGTTTATAAATAAATTTATATTGATTAGTAAATTAAAATTTATAAATCACAATTTGGATAATAATATTATTAAATTTCTATTTTATATCTAGATTATAATGGTAATATTTAAATTAATAATATTTCATTGTTATATGAAGCTTGTTGTCACTTGTCCTTAAGGCTCTAGAATAAAATCATTTATGTGTGTAATTTTCATATCAATGGATTTATTTTGAGGTATTTCATATTTTGTATTTTTTTATCATATGTACATATATTTCCTCTGTATTATTTATAAAAAAATTTGCTTTCAATCTAGATAGAGGGTGGTTAACAGATTTCACACATTTAGTATAAACCATGTTCCCTTTCAATTGAAATTGTGTACCATAGAATGTGGAACTATCCTAGATGCAAGACCTATGAAATAAATGTGTGGGGTAACTTTTCTAATAAGATAATAGGTTTGTTTGAGGAACACTACTAGTCGTACGAGCATGCAACCCACTTGAGGAATACCATTAGGTCAATTTTTTCCTTTGGATAGAGAAACTACACTTTTGGCACATGTTTTTGAAAATGATGTGTCCTTCTAGGTCATTAAAATTTGTAAAATTTCTAAACACACTATTTATAATTTTTATTGTATACTCAAAAAAATTATATCAAATAATTAATGTTGTTAGTATAATTAATACGAGGCCATTGGGTTTCAACTATTATATGATCATTGGCCAATATGACTGTTGGTTAATATGGCCATTTGAAACTATACTCTTAACGTTATTATTATTGTTTATAGATACAAATTATCATGGTTAATTAGTACATAAAGAATATTAAATGGACTCATACCGAAAACACGGGTTTTATGAAGCCCATATGTTTCATCTTGGGATGGAGATAACATCTTAATGATTTTATCAAGACCACGCACAAGTTGAAGACCAACACATTAATCCTGAACAGAATCACTTATGAGAGAAGTTCATGGTTATAGAAATCACAACTCAGGAAATGTTTTCTTAGTCGCTGTAAGATTCAATAACCATAGCACACCTTACAGTTAGGTCCAATTATTGTGTTATAATGGGCTATGTAACAAGTCCATAGTTACTTTGTGTAATCCTCATGTATAAATAATTTTTTTCATTTTATGGTCAAATTTTTGACATTCAAATTTCAAGGTAAAAATAGTATGTATTTTTATAAGTTCAATATTATTGGTGAATTATGGAAATGGGGTACTTTAAAATATTTATGTATACTTTAAATAAATAATTATGTGAATAGATTTTTCAAAAATTGTCTTATATAGTTGTGATCAGAAATAAATTTAGTGTCTAATATGATCAAAATAATTTTTTTTTTGAATATTATATTATGAAAAATAATACAATCATTAATAATAGAAATTTCACCAAAAAAATAGTAACATAACTTAAGAATGTATACGTACAATTTAGGAATATTTATTACAATAGTGGAAAAAAAATTTAACACATCAGTATTTTTCACGTCTTTTATATATAACCGACATGCAAAGCTATAAAAATCTATTTATCGCATCGATTATTTTACAACTGATGTGATAAGTCACTGAGAATCAATGTTTTGCGTTAGTTATATTATAACCAACATAATAAAAAATAATATTGGATTTATCAGGTTAGTTATTTTATAACCAACATGATATATAGAATCTCGGTGCTTTATCATGTTGGTTATAAAATACACGGTGTGATAAAGCTAATCTTGACAATTTATCATGTCAGTTATCAAAAGAACTGATGTGATAAAGCTCCATGTATCACATCAATTATAAAATAACCTACATGATAATTTTTTTTCTAGATCGGTTATTAAATAACTGATGTTATAAACATAAAAAAATAGGTTACCAAGTTAGTTATTAAATAATCAGTGTGGTAAAGCTATTAAATGATTTATCACCCCGCGTATTCAGGCATATTGTTTTCTTCGATCGGGAGAACTGTGACTCATCCCTCTCACATGAAAAACCTAGAAATTATTCCTCAATTTCTTTCCCTCAATCATTGTTTTATAAACATCATTCATCATATTTATTATCATCCGATATATTAGGTCAACTTGCAACACTCATGAAATCCACACACGACTCAGTTACAATATTCATTTTTCACGATGCCCTATACTAATTTATTGAGATGTTATTTTTTTTTTGTTTTTTTTCTATCATGGTATGTTTTATAGTTTTCCTTTATACCATACTAAATTATTTTCTAAAAAATTAAACCTATGGAAGATATATCATTAAGGTTTACGATTTTTGTGTGTTCAATCATGTGTTTGTGCGCGTACAAGTGGTTTCCAAGGGGGTGGGGGCCAGTGCAAGTGGGTGGGGTGTCGAAGGGGTTGGGGGATGTATAAGGGGGTAGGGGGTGTCCATTGGGGTGGGGGTGTCTGTGGGGTAGTGGTGTATAGGGGGTGGGGGTGGTGTCTAATGGGTGAGTGGGATGTCCAAGGGGGTAGGGGTGTCTAGGGTTGTGGCAGGTGTCCATAGGGGGGGGGGGCTGTCCAGATAGATGGGGGCTATGAAGGGAATTTGGGGGATTTCCATAGTAATGGGGGTAGGTTGTCCAGGGTTTGGTGGTGTCTATGGAGTTCCCAAGGGGTAGGGTGCTGTCTCGGGAGTGGGATGGGTCTTTCAAATGGAATAGGTGGTGTACAGGTGGTGGGGTGGTTTCAAGGTGGTAAGGGGGAAGTCCAGGGGTGGGGTTGTCCAGGGGTTGTCTAAGGGGATAGGTGCGGGGTGGTGTCTAGGGGTGGGTTGTCCAGTGGTGGGGGTGGTGTTCCGGGGGGTGAGTGGGTTATCTATGGGGTTTGGGGTGTCGAGGGGTGTGGTGTCCAGGGGGTGGCGGGCTTTCCAGAAGGGATAGGGGGCGGTCCAGGGGGTGGGGGTGTCCAGGGTGTGGGGGGCTCTCCAGAGGGGATGGGTGATGTCCAGGGGGTGGTGGTGTCTATGGGGTGTTCAAGGGGATGGGGTGGTGTCTGAGATGGAGGCTACTTTCCAAGGTGGTGGGGTCTCTAAGGGGTGGTGTCCAGGGGGTGATGGGGGCTGTCTAGCGGGTGGTGGTGTCCAGGGGGGTGTGGGGGATTTCCAAGGTGGTAGGTGTGTCTAGGGGTTGGGGTGTCCATTTGGTGAGGGGGATTTCTAAGGGGGTGGGGGTGACCGGGGGTGTCCAATTTAGTAGGTAGTGGGGGTGGTTTCTATGGTGGTAGGGGTGTCCAGGGGGTGGGGGTGGTGGTAGGGGTTCGGTGGGATGTCCAAGGGGGTAGGGGGTATCTAGGGGGTGGGAGTGTCTTCGGGGGTGGGGGTGTCTAGAGGGGGTGGGTGTGATGATTAGGGGGGAGGGGTGTCCATGGGGTGTAGCCTAACCATGGGCAGTTCCCGAGTTCTTTAATAATGTTTTTTTACCATTTCCCCTATCAAATTTTAACACCAAAATGCCCCTTTCTCTCACATTTGGAACACGAATCCCTAGGTGTATCCTCCTCCTCTTATCCATGCCTTTAACCTCTTTCATAAGGTGATTAAAAGTTGTTTCTACATGTTTGGGGTTTGTTTTTCTTTATAATATCATCTTTATCCCTCTTCATCCTTCTTCATTTTTCTTCTTAGTTGTTCTTCTTCATTGGTTCCACTATGTTTAGGGTTCTTGTTTCATTGTTTCTAAATTTTATGTTTTTTTCTTTTTATGATTCTCCTTGGTATTCATTGCTCATTTGGACTTTCTTGAATGCATTTTGAGTGGTCATCAGTGAAGGCGTCTTGTATTGAGTTAGGTTTCCCTATGTATTGGCATATATATTTAAGAATCATTGATTTCATGGAATATATAACGTTATTTGATGATTTATAAAAATATATTACAATTTGAATGTTTAATAGAATTAAATAAAGTCTCATTTCCATTGAATTAAATTTCATGGAATTAGTTTACATAACCCAGCACAAAAAGTTTTTGATTAAAACCTTGGTTGGCCATTATAAGTGGTTTATGATTTCCAAATGATTTTTTTTTTCTTTTAAAATGTGTTTGAAATACTTCATCGATTCATAAATGGTGTGTTTGGATACTTTTGAAAACATGTTTCTTTTAAAATAATGGGTGCCGCCCGGTTGGAACTTTCATAATGTGGTTTTTATTTTGAAAACTCTCATAGGAATGTGTCTCTTGTATTATCATTATTAAAGGGAATTGGAATGTCTGTGGTATGGGACTTTAATTCTGTGTTGATGGCCCAAAGGTAAGGGGACTTCTTTTGAGTGGTGTTCTGGGGTGATTATTGTTGGTGTGTGACTTATGTGTGTCTTGAACTTATTCTTTATATAAGGTTGACTCTTTGATAATCCTCAAATCACCCCAATTTTAGACATAACATGGTAACCTAGAATTGGTAGTGGACTATTCGAGAATGCTTTTTCACTTTTTTGAGTTTATGATCTAGTTAGTTGACCCTTAGTATAAACATGCTCTTCATTGGGATGGTTCCCCTTATGTCATAGAGTTGTTTTATTGCATCAGGAATGCCAAATAAATGGATTGTGTTACAATATGTTCCAGATTTCCCCTAAGATCTTAGGTATTACCCTGTTCTGTGACACTTGTTCATTCATGGAGGATAATATTGGTGCCTCGTCTGTTATGGTTACTTGATTACTTCTTACACATTTCCCTCATTATGTCATCATTTATTATGCTCCCTAATTGTGGTGTGCCTCTCTGGTAAAAATGAAAAATGGGTTTAAAATGTTTTCATGAAGATTATTTTAAGAAAAAACTATGTTTTTTATGTGATTTCAATCTAACAGCAAATAAATATTTTATTTAAATGAAATGCATAAGGACAAGCCCTACACTATGGACACCCCCTACCCCCATGGACACCCTGGACATCCCCCTACCCCCGTGGATAGTCCTTACCCCCTTGGAAAACCCCACCCCCCTAGACAGCCCCTACCCCCTTGGACACCCCCTTGATGTATATATACATATATATATCCCAACATTTTCTTTGAAACCATTGGAATATTTTATCTTCAGGTAGTCTACACCAACGATTCATGTAGAATCATTCTTATAAGGCTATTGAAACAACAATAATTCCAACAGTGTGTGAAACCATTGGGGTATTCAATCCCAATATTTTTAGGGGCTATTCCAATGGTTTCAAATCCTTGGGATATAAGTAATTTTTAATAGTGAATGTATACCTATTTTAATATTTACACTTCATATTTATTTTTAACAGAAGGGTGAATTTGGTATCCTGTTGCATCAGGATGTATTTTTTTGTACCTTAAGAGGAAAGGATCCAAGATGAATTTAAATCTGTTATATCTAACTATATTTTTTTAAAATAATTTTCATGTATATTTTTTTTAAATACGGATTTATTTTTTTTATATTTCAAAATTTTTTGACATTAAAATTATGATATTTTTCATATAAATATATATTTACATGATCTTAACAAGATATATAATTTTTAGATTTTTTATTGGTAATATTTCGTCAAAGTTGGATTACGGCACATTTAATGTGTAGTGATTATGATGAAGGTGTTCATTCCTTTTTTGAATTTTCTAAATGAAATGTCTCTAGCAGTGACATTTTTTTCATTCCATGCATGAAATGTTTAACATGATGAAGTTAAAAAGTATAGAGATCAATGATCATTTTATTTCACATGTTTTTAATAGTATTTAAATTCCTTGTATTTGGATTGTGAAACTACATAGAATGTTATATGTATTGATGATGATTATTTTCAAGATAGTAACTCTGATGGAATTGAAGAAATGATCTGGGATATTGGAGTAGAACAAATTAAGATAGAACGTACAGTTGCACATCTATATGGTGATGCAGATTACCATTGTATTCTAGTTGTATAGATTTTATGGTTTGGTCAGTGATTTCAGGATTGATTAACCTAAATGTGAAACATGGATGGTGTTAAAGAGGTTTTAAAGAGCTACTAAAATTGTTGAAAGACATTCTTCCAAAAGACAATGATCATACAAATTCATATTATAATGCCAAGAAAACATTATTCCTGATGGGATTGGGATAAAATAAAATATATTCGTGTCTGAATGACAATATGATATATAGTAAGGAATATGAATTTCTTCCAGAGTGTCCTAATTGTGGGAAATCGCCGTTTATGTTTAGAGAAGAATCACATACTGATGTAGAGATTACCAAGATCCCTTCTAAGGTATTTTGGTATCATTCTATAACTAATTGTCTGAAAAAATTATTTTCTAATTCACATGATGGAAAAAGGGTAAGAGGGATTGCTTATGAGTGGATATGTGATTGGAAGATACATGATTCAGCTGATTGTCCATAACGGAAGAAAATTGATGAGTTATACCCTACATTACGAAATGAAATTAGAATTTTTAAACTAGGATTGTTCCTAGATGGAATTAATCTATACTGAACCCTCATTGGCACACATAGTTCATGGCCTATTTTATTGGTAATTTACAACCTCTACCCTAATGTTTTATGAAGCATAAATATGTCATGTTTAGTAAAATGATATCTGGTCTGAAGAAAACAAGAATTGATATTGATGATTTTTTTTCACCATGGATTTATGATTTTAATCTTTTATCAGAATATCGTATTTGGGTGTATGATTCTTATAAAATAGAAAATTTGCAACTACATGCAGTGCTTATGTTCACTATAAATGAATTCCCAGATTTTGGAAACATTTCTGGATATAGTGTAAAGGGGTATAAAGCATGTACAATGTTTGAACAACAGACTTCATATTGTCAATTTCATCATGGGACGAAAATAGTGTACATGGGTCATCGAAAGTTTCTTTCTATAGATCAATCATTTAAAATACTAAAAATTTCATTCAATGGATCACAAAATTTTTTTTCCCTCCACAAAATTTAACCCCTGATTAGTAATTTTGGAGGGTGTAAAACCTTAATCTGACATTGGGAAAGACACTAAAATTTGGCAATGATTAACATATTTGGATGAAAATTTCAATATTTTTTGAGCTTCCTTATAGTAGATATAATGAATTGAAACATAATATTTATATCATGCATGTTGAGTAGAATATATGTCACTGTTTTATAGGAACATTTCTAGATATTTAAGGAATGACAAAATATGGGTTGAATTCATGATTAGACTTAGTATCAATAAGAATACTTTTGGAGGAAGCTTCCACTCATAATGGAAGATGATCATTCCTTCCCCCAACTTATCATATATTATATAAGTGGGAGAAAATTAGAATATGTTAGTGTCTTCATGATATCAAAGTGCATCAAGGTTATTATTTAAATGTAAAAATTTTTGTTTCTTTGAAAGTTTAATGTTTTTAGGTATAAAATCCAATGATTGTCACGTCATGATAAAATAACTTATAGCAGTTCCATTTCATGGAATATTTCCCCTTTTTTAGTAAGACTATAATGAAATTTTGTTAATTTTTCAATTAAACATGTAAAAAGGTGACTGATGTGAATTCTTTGGACATTTTTGAAGAGGATGAAATATCTATAGTTAATAAATTTGAAATGTATTTTCCCCCATATTATATTTATATAATGTAAAGAACCAGAATTTCAATGGATTTTTTAAATATATGGGTATTTTACAAGTCCCTGAAAATTGACAGTCCGTGACTCTGAGACCCGGTGTGCCTGGAATGAATTTATAAACCTTATATTGGGTACCTTTAGTAAACGTGTGAGCGGGGATTTCTAAATTTTGAACCGTTGCTCGAAATTGAAATCTGAGAACATCGTTGAACCCGCAGCGCTATTATTCGCTTTAGGAGACTCACACCTCAATAGTAGTGGGTCGAGAGTGAAAGTTTTTTTTGGGGTTTTTTGTGGAAATAATAAAATTAAATAATCTCATATTTTATTTTTTTTGCTGTAACCACCCACAATTTTGATGTTCATGGGTAGGTTCCACCGGTACTAAACCTCCCCTTCTTGATTTATTATAGTGGGGACCACCTGAGATCTTAAAATCCCCTATTTATGGGAGGAGTGTAAAACCTCTCAACCACCCCTCATAAATGTGGGGGAAGCCTCTTCAACACATCGACAATTTTAATTGTTCCAACGCACCTTATTAATTGTTCCAACAAAGATAATTGGCTTTCAAACTTATTAAATTATGTAATAGTGACGTTGGAATTTAGGAAGGTTCATAATAAATGAACCATGAAAAATTCCATGGACGTTACCTACCTTCCCCTCTCTCGTATATATAGGGATCCTAGGAGAAGGATTTGGGATGGATTCACCATGTGATGAAGTGCTGGTAATGTTATGAGACGCCCAACACTTGGAAAATTATGCTCTCAATGAATAACAATTCCTCTATGAAGAACGCTAGTGAGGAAGATCGTCAACTTGTTCTTCGGAACCACCTTGTGGAGGAAATCAACATGGGACGTCTTCGACGACCGACCTTCCCTCATCATCTTCATAAAAGAACAATATGAGGTAGTGGTTTATTGAAATTGTTTAATCACTTTCCATGCACCCCTTCTTTTCTTTTGCAGGATAAAAAGAATCTTTGCTGGAGGGTTTGTTGTGCTTTATTCTTGTGAACCTATTACTACTACTCTAATGTGGAGAGTACGGGCCAAAATAACATGGAATGTCCTCTCCGTAACCCTTATGTTGATTTGGGGTGTTCTTCGAAATGGAGGAATGTGATGATGGTGACAAAGGCAACGACGTCGCCCCCGTGGATCCCTGATCCCCCGTTCGCGACGATTCCTGGCCACGCCACCCCCTAGTCTTGCCACCCCCCGTCCACTCCGGCCACCCAGCCGAACCGTCCATAGTCGCACCACCAACTGGAAGAACCGGCCCCATCCATGCCACCTCCACACCTGGGCCGAGCCACCCCTCATCGTGACCTGTTATGTTGAACCGGACATACACCCCGGGTAGAGCCTCCCTTGCAGTGCCCTCTGGGTAGAGCTTCCCATGCAGCGCCCTCTCGGCCGATCTTCCCTTATGATGACTTGCGGTAGGTCTGCGCCCTCATGGCCCTCCATGGCCCTTCTCAGCCTACTGGGCTGGGCCCAGCGAGCCGGGCCAAACCCAACGGGCTGGCCTGACCAGCGTGCCAGGCCAGACCCAATGGGTCAATCCAGGTTGACCCGAACTAGGGTGGTCCGGGTCGGACCAGACCCGTGCCCACTACAACCTATTTACACTCTTTTGGGCATATCATTATCAGTAGACATCCGTTTTACAAACCTGCCATGACGGTGGAAATATTCTAGTGTTACGGTCCCTTTGAGTATACCCCACTGGAGTTTGGGGTATATTTGAGTTACGGTTTAGTTGGATTGTGAAAGAATCCAACCCAGCCCCTAAGAATAAAAGGCTAATAACTCACAGACCAGACATCCGTTTGAAGAGCCATCTATTATGTTGAGACCCCTATGATTCTTCAGACAATTAAGATACTTTCTCGCGGGACATCGTGATAGTTGGAGAATCGACTAGTAGGTCATGGAGCAGATCCTCTTGGAGACGAGTGAGCGTAGTGTAGAGACCTAGTAGCTGGCTGAGACCTGGAAATTATAGACCATTATGACTCGAAGTGACTCCCCTAGCCCAGTGGGGAGAGCCTTGGTGTCGCGGAAGACCCATGGTAGAGAGCACCTCTGTGTGACATGACAGACCCACGGTAATCGACAGGAGAAGTACTTCAGTAGGATATGATAGGGAACACACTAGGTGACGCGGCATACCCATAGTGGGGAGCGCCTCTGTGTGACACAGAAGACCCACGATACCTGAAAGGAGGAGTACCTCAGCAGTCTAAGGTTAGTGGGAATCACACTTGGTGTTGTGGCAAGCCCACTGTACTCAATAGAGGAGGAGATCTCTAGTAGTCGTGGTTATGATAATTTAAATAAAATCCTGGTGGAGCTAAGTCAGTTTTTCTATGTTTTCCTCATGATTGGGATGGGTAACATGATAACATAGGCATATGTATGGGAATATACCTATGTAGGGTTGTCTGTTGATTTATTTAATTCGGGTTTATCCTTTGTGGATTTTTTGAGACATCGAGGGTCTTGTGGTACATAGTGAGTATCGTTATACTCACCTATGCATGGGATATTCCCGCACTTCATTGTGTTGGATGCAGACGAAGGACTGTGTTGATAGAGGCTGAGAGTACCAGGACTAGACGATACATGGAGGTGGACCATAAGATGTGTTAGTTCCTAGAGGAGATAGATGGACGTGGAGTGCTGAGGAGGCGATATGTACCAACACTTTAGGTATGAATCCCAGAGGATGACCCAGTATCCTCTCCTCTTTCATTTTCGTCAATTTTATTGTTTTCATTTGTACTTGAACCATTACTGTTGGGCTTGTATTCTGACCCCTTTTACTTCCATCACTCTTTGTTATACAGTTTACATGTTGTTTCATCCATATGTGTGATTTATTGTGTGTGTTTTTCTATGTTATTAAGATAATTCCTTCGTAGTTTTAGGTAATTAGGCAATTTGTGGTAGTCGCCAGCCCGTGGCCTATAGAAGGAGGGCTTCAGGTAGTCATGGAACACGCCCCGGGGGATGGGTCGTGACATATAATGGTGCATTTAATGGTTCATCTGGTTATGGAAATAATACGTTGTGGACCTATATAACTTCGTTGGATGTATCCTTTTGAAAGGTAAATGAAAATATTTAAGGGTTAATTTAAGAATCCATATCAAACTAATCCTCAATTATTGAAAATTATATTTATGAGGAGGTTGAGGAGTTTTGTATGAGATACATGGCTGCATCGAAGCACATAAGTTTACCTCTATCTTTCCATAAACATGTTAATAATAAGGGAAAGGGGATTCGTGGCATGAAATTAAAATTGGTGTCCACTAAATAGATGGATATGTTATAATTTTACATCTTGAATTACATAGATGATGGTAAACCATATATCACATTGCATATTAATGAGTAGAAACAAAGTCATTCAATGAAGAAATAAATGAGGATTTTGAATTAGCACAACAAATCATTTTTTTCGTGGTTTTAAAATACATTACATAGTATATTTGATGTATCATAGACATTAAGATTGTTAGTGGGTGGTCCATGTTTAAATGTGATTACAAGGTCTGGTTATAAGATTAATGGATATACATTTCATATGAATGTTCTTGACAACATGAGTGCATTTCAAATAGTTCTGTATTGGTGTTTGCAGAAGAAATGCATTTTTTGAGTTTAATGAAAAAAACACAATTTCTGCATCAACTCTTTATTATGGAGTCATTGAATTAATATAGAAGATGATTATATTAAATTAATGTTCATGTTTTTAACTACAAATGGATTATCGGTAAGAACAGTGTCATACATGATGAATATGGAATGACAGTGGTTAATATAATAGATTGGAAGACAAAATAGATTTATTTGTAATGTAAACACATGAAAAATAGATTTTCTATGTAGTTTATCAATCAGATATGCAGTGGTCTCCTATTTTACAAGAGAGAAAAAAAAATTGGTGAGGATAAACATGATGATGATGAGGATTTATGTGATATCCCTACTTCCATGGAACGATAAGTAGAACATAATGACGAGCATGTTAAAGGCATGGTTTGTTCCTTAATGAATGATAATGAAGAAGGAATTTGAGAATAATATCACTTTGTATATTCCTAATATTACAGGTAACATGTGTTTATTTTTTTATTACATTTATTATTTTCATAAAATGATAGATATTGTAATTTGTTTCTTTATTAAAACGTGTATTAAGAAAAATAAGAAGGATGTTTATTTTCATTTTAATTTTTTTAGTTTAGTTTATCAATTTTACCATTATGTAAATTATATATCTATTATTTTTTGAGGAATGGAAATTACTTTACAATGTTTACCATGTTTACCATGTTTATATTGTTTACAATTGCCACCATGTTTACCATGTTAGCCATGATTACCATGTTTACCATGTTTACCATTATTTTTCATTCTTACCATATTAACCATGTTTACTATTTTGTAACATACTTCAATTTTCCATTTTTTTACATTAGAATTGTAGTATTTGAATTTGTATATTTTTGAACTCATGTTTTTTTTATTTGATGGATAATGACATATCAATCAGTTCATCAACAACGTGTTTCTGGAGAAGAGTATAATGATCATACCTCTAGGGAATAACATTCACATTATCCTCTAGATGTTCCCCAATATTCCTCATGTGCTCCTATAAATACAAACAAGAGTTCATGATTTGGTAAACATGGGTGCACACGTTTACCAAAAATTATCACATGCCATTTCCTAGGACCAAAGAATACTCGTTGAGTTTGATGAAAATGATATTTCTAGAGGTCCAAATGCAAATGATTTTAAGAGTTTTGTATTAACTTATGTAAGTGAAATGTAAGAATTTTGTATGATTATTGGGGAATTTCCTCAAAAGCGATAATATTGCAGTTGTGGGAGATGATTTTGGTATGATATTTTTTTATTTTTTTCATATTAATTTTGTGTTTTTAGTATAATATGTTTTACCTCTTCTTTATCTGATGAAATTTGATATTCTTGACACTGGAGGATTAAGGAAGAAATGCTTATCGATGGCCGCTGAGAGATAGAGAGATTTCAAATCAACCATCACTTATAGTTTCATTTTTGGTTATATGAGTCAGGACAATCCATGTCATATATATCCTTTCACAGTTGAAGAGACGTGGTCACATTTTGTGGAAATTAGAATAAAAGATTCATTTTTTTAAGTGAAATGTAAACATTAATAAGTTTCATTATATAAATGATTTTATTAATTTTTTTGTTAATGATTTGTTATTCTTAATTTACAGCAAACAAGGACATCTCATCAAGAGATCCAATCCAAAAATTTATACCCGCATAGTTTATCTCGGGGGGGGGGGAATAAATTATTTTAAGAACAAATAACAGTGGAAAATTTGAAAAACTAAGAGTTGAGTCTTCAAGCTATGGAGAGGTTTCCCCTCCATCCCCTCCATCTGGGCATGAAAAATAGAATAGAGCTCAGATGTGAAAAAAGTGGAAATATCTTTTGGAAGATTTTAGAATCATAGTTCAGAGGTTTTAAGATATATATTTTATATATTTAAGTTAACTATAATCTTTATATAATTCGAATCATTACAGATATTATCAATTAATTACTAAAAGATTATCTTGAAGAGTATAGATCGCAGGGGGCATTTACAGCTACTGAGAGGCTAGATATTTTATCTACAACATTGGGAAAGCATGGAAATCCTGGTCATATACCATGATATCCGACGAGTGTATAGGTAAGAAAAGTGTTTTTTTTCTATACATCTTATGTTGAGGGTTTTTATAAAAAAAATAGAATACATGGATTATAAAGTTATTTATATTAATGAGAAAATGGAGGAAAATATTAGAGCTTCAGTAAAATCTATGTGTTGGTGACATGAAAAGACAATTTCATACTGTAGCTCCCACCCTTCCACCTCCCCCTACAAACCCCATTATTTATCCTCCACTTCCCCTAATATGTCTCACTCCCCTACCTTATCCTGTGAATCCCATTTTTTATCCTACTCCATTGTCGCATCTTCCTACCAATTTCTAGTTGTCTATTGATGATCCTAAATATCATATAGTTTCATATGGGATCGTATATTGTATAAAAGATACTGTTCTTCATCATCATTTAGAGTTAGTGAATTATAAGGTCATAGTAAAAGATATTATAGATAGTTCAGCTTGAGTACCATTACCTTCAGATGAAGTGACGACAGTTGTACAAAGTATCGATCATTTTTTAATTTGAAATCCATATTTCTACCACTCATTACCATAAGGGTATGTATGTTATATCTTCTATATTATTATTTTATTAATGTTGTTTTATCATTTGAAAACTAATATATTCTATATTTATTTTTAAAGGAACACTACAAAGGTAATGAAATAACATATATATAACAACAAATCCAAATGGATTTGACATCAGATACAGATTCTAGTAGTCTTAACAGATTTTCAATATATTCAAATGTTTTAGCAGATCATTATGAGTTTCTAATGGATGTTCATGTTTGTGGATGTTGAATAAATGTGGGCATTTTGAAAATTGATACCATGCAGCTAGTAATTAGAGATATGTTGGGAATCAATGTGGTGAAAATGTTTTCTATGTAAGTCTTACACATTTTCCCTGCATTATATTTATTAAAAATGTATTCTTTAGACTATTTTGTATTAGGTATCCTTATAAATTTTGTGAGAAGAATGAGCGGACAGATGTAAATGGATTCATAGACCAGCATTTGATTTCCCCTAAAGAACATGCTTTGGATGTGGAACACAGAATTCTTTATATTGCTGAATTATTTGAATAGAATATAATCACACAGTATTGGATGATGACTTTTTTTAGATCTATGAAACATTTCTCTGGAAAATTGTTCATTATATTTTATCATAAAAAAACCACTAACCTTAAATTGTCATTTATCAGTGATCATTGGATGTTAGGTTTTTTTGACCAAGGGAGAGATGACTTTATTGGATACGCTCTGTCCATGGTGATGTGTGTGAATGTTTTAAGAATATTTTGAAAATTTAAGTTTCAATTTAATAATATTTTTATATATTATAAGGAATTTTAAATTTATCCCATTCGTATTATTTTCTAATAGGGGATGGGTCTACATTACAAAAATCAAAAATTAAAAGAGTGCCCTAATCAAATATGTAAAATTAAAGGTAAATAGCCATTTATAATTTGTAATTTTTTATCTTTTACCTGAAAATAATATATTTAATTTATACACATTTAATATTAATTTTCCTGAACAACAAGGAATCGTCAAATGCAAAAATTATATGTTAAAATTTTTGTATGATATAATTATAGATGGAACACCTGTTCACTTTCACCTGGTATGATTTCCTATCAAACATTGGCATAATATTTCATTTGATTTATTCATTATACATGTTAACTACTATCTGTTTAATTTTTAACTATTTTATGATAACTCAATCCTATAGTGGTCAAAATTTCAATCACTTACATGTGGAATGGTCAAATTATTTTATAGGTTTGATTGGAATATAGTTTGTTTGTAGTGAAAAAATTTATATTGAATATTTTAATTATACTTGTGAATTTCGTAACCTTTTATGTTTGATTTAGGTATTCTAATTTGAAATTTTCGGTTTTGAATGCGATATATTTGAATTTTTATTTTAGGTATACTTCTTTTTTTTTCCTAGTTCTGATGGTCTTTCTGGTATGGATTCTGGTCTTGGAGGTGTCCAGGGGTGTGGGTGTGTTGAGTATGGTGGGGTGGGGGGGGGTCCATGGGTGTGGGAGGGTTTTCCATTGGGGTGGGTGGTTTCTAGGATGTCCATGGGGGTGGGAGGGTGTTCAAAAGGGTAGAAGAGATATCTAGAGGAGTGGGGGTTGTTCAGGGGGTGTCTAGGGGTGGGGGTGTCTAGTAGGGTGGGTGGGTTTTTTGGGGTGTAGGATGGATATACAGTGGGGGTGTCTAGGGAGTGCATGGGGGTGATCAGTTGTCATTTAGGGAGGGGGGTTATCCAAGGGAGTGGGGGGATTTCTTGGGGGTGTCTAGATGTGTGGGAGGGTCTAGTGGGGTGGTTGGGATTCCCGGGGTGTGGGAGGGCTCTCCATTGGGGTGGGGTGTCTAGGTCATCCAGGGTGTCCATGGTTTTGGGACGATATCTAGGAGGGTGGGATGGCTATCCAGGGGAGTGGGGGACTATCTAGGGGGTGCTCTGGGGTGCGGGGGTATCTCTAACGGTGGGCGGGTTTTTAGGGTTATGGGAGTGCAATCCAGTGGGGTGGTGTTTTCCAGGGTGTCCATGGGGGTGGTATGGTGTCTATAATGGTGGGATGGTTATCTTGGGGAGTGCAGGGATCTCTATGGGGCGTCTAGGGGTTTGGGGGTGTCCAATAGGTTGGGCGGGTTTCCAAGGGTTTTGGAGGGTTGTTTAGTGTGTTGGGGGTGCCCTGGGGGTCCATAGGGGTGGGTGGGTGTCCAGGGGGTGGGAGGGTTGTCTAGGGGAGTTGGGACTGTCTAGGGGGTGTCCATGGGTGTGGGGTGTCAAGTGGTGGGGGGGTCCAAGTGTGTGGGGGTCTGTCTAGTGGGGCGGGGGTGTATAGGGTGTTCATGTGGGTTGGAGTGTGTCAAGGATGGTGGGAGAGATGTTTTGTGGAGTGGGGGGGGGGGGGTTTCCAAGCGGTTATCAGTGGTGTGGGATGTGTCTAGAGGGGTGGGTGGGTTTCCAGGGGTTTGGGATGGCATTCTAGTGGGGTGGGGTGTCTAGGGTGTCCCTGGGGGTGGAAGGGTGTCTAAAAGGGTGGAAGGGCTGTCCAGGGGTGTGGGGGATGGGGTGTCTAGTGGGGTGGGTAGGAATCCAATGGTTTGGGGGGATTTTAAAATAGGTTGGGTGTCCAAGGTCTATGGGGTTGGGAGGGTGTCCATGAGGGTGGGAGGGCTATCCAAGAGAGCGGGGGTTGTCTAGGGGCTGTCTAGGGGTGTCGGGGCTGTTAGAGGGGTTGGTGAGTTCCCAGGGGTGTGGAAGGGTAGTCCAGTTGTGTGGGTGTGTCCATGGTGTCCATGGGGGTGGGAGGGTTTCCAGTGGTGTGGGGGGGGGGGGGGGG
Source organism: Viscum album (assembly GCA_963277665.1). Lineage (NCBI taxonomy): Eukaryota > Viridiplantae > Streptophyta > Magnoliopsida > Santalales > Viscaceae > Viscum > Viscum album. The sequence goes on from OY728121.1 coordinate 506,490,905, forward strand.
GGGTAGTCTAGGGAAGTGGGGGTGGGATTCTTTGGGGGAGACCATGTGGGGGGGGGGGTCGTCTACTATTTTTGAGTGGTTTTACAATGGTGTTAGAGGGATTTCCAATGGGGGGGGAGGTTTCCATGGACTACATGGGAGTGGGAGGGCTTCCAGAAGGGTGGAAGGGATGTTCATGCGAGTGGGGGTTGTATAGGGGGTGTCCAGGGGTGTGGGGTGTCTAGTGGGGTGGGGGGGTTTTCAATGGTTTTGGAGGGTTTTCTAGTGGAGTGGGGGTGCCAATGGTGTCCATGGGGGTGGGAGGGTGTCTAGGATGGTGGGAGGGCTATGTAGGGGAGTGGGGGACTTTCCAAGAAGGTTGGGGGGGGGGGGGTTGTCCAGGGGGTGTCTAGGGGTGTGGGCGGTTTCCACGGGGTTCAGGGGTGTGGGAGGGTTGTCCATTGGGTGGGTGATTGGGTTGTCCATGTGGGTGGGGATGTCCAAGAGTTTGGGGGAAGTCCAGGGTTGGTTGATGTCCAGAACGGTGGGGGGATGTCTTGGGGGTGTCCAGGGGAGTGGGCATGTCTAGTGGGTTCGGTGGTTTCCAGGGGTGTTTGAGGGTTTTCCAGTGGGGTGTGGCTGTCTAGAGTGTCCATGAGGGTGGGAGGGTGTCTCGGAGGGTGGGAGGGCTATTTAGGGGAGTGGTGTATGTCCAAGAGGGGTGTGGGTTAGGAGGTGTGGGAGGGCTGTCAAGTGGGTTGGGGCTGTCCAGGGTGTCCATGGGGGGTGGGAGGGTGTCTAGAATTGTGGGAGGGCTTTCCAGGGGTGGGGTGGGGGTTTCCAAGGGGTGTGGGAGGGCTATCCAGAGTGGTGGGGGTGTCCATGGTGTCCATGAGGGTGGGAGGGTGTCCAAGATGGTGAGAGGGTTGTCTATGGGAGTGGGGTGATGTATAGGATATGTCCCGGGGTGGGGGTGTCTAGTGGGGTGGGGGTTTCAAGTGGTGTGGGAGGTTTGTCCAGTTCGGTGGGGTGTCCACTGTGTACATGCGGGTGGGAGTGTGATCAGGAGGGTGGGAGGGCTATCCAGGGGAGTGGGGGGCCATCCTGGAGGGGGGGGGGGATGTCTAGGGGGTGTGGTGTCTAGGGGTGGGGGGTTTCCAGGGTGTGGGAGGGTTGTCCAGTGGGGAAGGGGTGTCTAGGGTGTCCATTGGGTTGGGGGTGTCCAGGATAAAGGGTGGGCTGTCCAGTGGGATTCTGCTGTCCAAGAGGGTGGGTGGGCTGTCCTGGGGGTGTCCAGGGGTGGTGGGGGTGTACAGTGGGTGTGTTTTCCAGTGGGGTGAGGGTTGTCAAGAGTGTCCATGGGGGTGGTAGGGTGTCCACGATGATGGGTGGGAAATCCAAGGTAGTGGGTGTCGTCCTGGAGGGGGGCTGCTCAGGGGGGTCAAGGGTTGTGGGGGTTTCTAGTGGGGTTTGGATCATTCTAGGGGTGTGGGAGGGTTGTCCCGTGTGGTGGGGTGTCTGGGGTGCCCATGGGCTTGAAGGGTGTCCAAATGGGTGGGGTCTTTCCAGGATGGGGGGGATGTTTAGGGGTTTGTCCATCATTGTGGGGGGTGTCCAGCAGGGAGGGGTATTTCCCGGGGTTTGGGAGGGTTGTCCATGGGGTGGGGGTGTCTGGGGTTACCATGGGGTTGGGATGGTTTCTAGTAGGGTTGAAGGAATGTCTAGGGTTGTGGGGGATTCCAGGATGGGTCGGGGGGGGGCAATCTAGGGGGTATCTAGGTCTGTGGGGGTGTCCAATGGGGTGGGGGTGGGTGGTTCCAGGTGTGTGGGAGGGTCGTTCAGTGGTGAGGGGGTGTCTAGGTTGTCGATGGCAGTGGGAGGGTGTCCAAGAGGTTGAGAGGGATATCTAGGTGAGTAGGGGATGACCAAGTGGGTTGTCTAGGGGGAATTCAGGGTCATGGGGGATTCCATTGGGGTAGGGGTTCTAGGGGTGATGGAGGGTTTTCCAGTGGGGTGGTGGTGTCTGGGGTGTCCATGGGGGTGGGAGCGTGTCCCGTAGGTGGGAGGGTTCTCCAGGGGGTGGGGGGGGGAAATCTAGGTTGATAGGGGGCTATCTAGGGGGTGTTCATAGGTGTGTGTGTTTGGAGGGGCGGTGTCATGTGGGGTGGCGGTTTCCAGGGGTGTGGGAGGGATGTCCAATGGGTTGGAGGTTACAGGGTGTCCATTGGGGTTGGAGGGTGTCTAAGTGGGTGGGAGGGCTATCCAGGGGAGTGGGGGCTATCTATGAGGTGTGGCGGTGTCCATGGGGTATCCAGGGGAGTGGGGGTCTTCAGTGGGGGGTGTATAGTGGTGTGGGTAGTTTGTTCTATGGGGTGGGGGTGTCTAGGGTGTCCGTGGTGGTGGGAGGATGTCCAAGATGGTGGGGGATGTCCACGAAGGTGTGGGTAGACCAGGGATGTCTAGGGGTGTGGGGGATGTCCAGTTGGTGGGGGGGATTCCAGGGGTGTGGGAGGGATATACAATGGGTTTGAGGTGTCAATGGTGATCATGGGGTGTGGTAGGGTGTCCAGGAGGGTGTGTGGGATGTCCAGGGGAGTGGTGGCTTTCCAAGAGGGGTGGGGGTATCCAGGGGTTTCAAGGGTGTCCAGTGGGGGGGGGGGTTAGGGGTGTGGGAGGGTTGTCCAGTTGAGTGGGGGTTTTGGGGTGTCCATGGGGATGGGAAGATGTCCTGGAGGGTGGTAGGGTTGTCCAGGGGGTGGGGACTATCTAAGATGGTGGGGGATGTCCAATGGGGTGTCTAGGATTATGGGGGGTGTCTAGTTGGGGTGGGGGGGGGGGGGGTTCCAAGTGTGTAGGAGAGCTGTCCAGTGGGGTTGTTGGTGTCCAGGGTGTCCATGGGGGTGGGACGGTGTCCAGGAGGGGTGGGGCTGTCTAGGGGGTATCCAGGGGTGTGGGGGTATCTAGTGGGGTGGGGGGGTCCAGGGGTGTGGGAGGGTTGTACTGTTGATTATTGGTGTCAAATATTTCCATGGGTGTGGGAGGGATTTCAAGGGCTGTGGGGGTTGTCCAGGATGTCCATGGGGGTGGGAGGATGTCCGGGACGGTGAGATGGCTGTTCAAGAGAGTGGGGGTGTCATGGGTGTTTATGTGGGTGGGAGGGTGTCAAAGAGGGTGGGGTGATCCGGGAGGGTGGGGGATGTCCTGTGCGGTGGGGGTGCCCAATTTTGTTGGGTGGTTATCCGGGGTGTGGAAGGGTTGTCCAGTGGGGTGGGCTGGTTTTTCTCTGGTTTTGATCTATTTTTTATCTGTTTTTGGTTTTCTTTTGTAGCACATAGTTGTGTTTGATCGGATTTATTAAATAAAAATTTGGTTTTTACATTGTAATTTTATAACCGACATAAAAAAATTTATTTTAGGGTTTTAACATCTGTTAGTTGAAAACTGACATAACAGATGCATCTGAATGGGTATGTACATCGTTAATTTCTTAACCGATATAAAAAATGGAATGAAAATAGGTTTTTACATCATTTATTAGTTAATTTACGTAATAAATTTACTGAAAAAGGTTTTTCCCTCGGTTATATAATAATTGACATGAAAATATCTTGACGGACTGGTTTATAATGCTGGTTATGAACATAACTGATGTGATAAACTCTTCAGAGGAATAGTTTATTATGTAGATTATTATATAACAGACATGAAAAAGTTTATACCATGTAAGTTATCTAAAAACCTCTGTAATAAATCACAATTCTGAAGCAATTTCCACGCTGTTTTTTGATGAAACGACTTGAAAAACATTTTAGATTATTGGTTTTTACATCAGTTTTAAAATAACCACCTCAAAAAACAATATTTATAACACCTCCTATAACAACTTCTATCAAAAGCCGACATTAAAAATAAAAACAAACCACTGTAAAAAAAGTTTGTACCCTAGTGTTACTTAATGTGATATAATAGCATAATTACATAATTGTTTCAGAAATTATTATTTAAGAATTAGTATTTCCTCACATAAAAAGTGTTTTTACATAAAAAATAAATCTCTCATATTTATAAAATTATTTTCATTAAATGGAGTTAATTATTGAATTCAGTGCATCTATATAATGTATGGGTGAATTTTAGATATTTTTATAAAATTTTATGTCTTTTGGTGAATATAAAAAAAATACAATTTTGAGTTTCTATGTATTTATTGACATCATTAATGATGTAATCATGATGTAATAATTCTGGTCGAATTTTTTACAATTATACATGCAATGATGGGTCCCAATTCTCCTATACCATGGGCTAAACCATGGTTTTGAAAATACATCTAATGAGGTGTCCATTAGAAATTAATAAAATATTCCCCAACTTTTTATATAAATACAACCCCATTACTTCATTTCCTTCATTCATAATTCATAATCAACAATGATCTGGTATTTTAACTCTCATGGATTCTTCCAATGATGCCCTTTGTAAGAACCCAGACCTTATTATCAGGTATGTTTTTCCATTCTCTGGAGTTTTTGAGAAATCAAGATTTTCTGGAAAATTTTCATGTACACGCTGTGTACATTATGAGTACACACTGTGTACATTGTTGCTGAAAGAGGCCATGTGTTGGCCATATTATGGAAACACACATGGTCGTGTGGGGTGACGTATACGCCGCATAAATAAAAGTACAGAAACATTATGTAGACGTCGTTTACTTCAAAAGTACATGCCATGTATTTTTTTCATTAAACGCATTGGGTCACCTCTAACAGAGAGAATCATATTTTTTTAGGTTCCATCCGTCCGAGAGAACCCGTATGGGTGTAGATCATCAATGAACCTCGAAGTATCCATCCGTCCTTTGAATCAAACTCTGTCGATTTCATTGGACTCGTATCGGTGAGTTCTCTCTTCTCCTAGTGCATCATTTTCAAATTCCTCCTCCTTCGTGAGTTATCGTGGGATGAGTGTTTTGTGAGTTTTTTATATATATGGAGTTCAAGGATAATTCAAGATTCATGGTTCAAGTATATTGATATCCTAACTCTTAGGTAGGTGGTTTGATCCTTTCTGTAGGAAGTTGTTGATTTATATGTGAAATTTTGCACAATACCCATGAACGGGGTATTTCTAGTTTACCGTTTTTGCAATTTCGTTTCACTTCTATGATTGTATTCCTAAGTAGAAGTTTATTTATTGTGAATTGTGTGATTTTTTTTTCTTTGGATGTATTTACCTTTCATGTTTTGTCTGCTTTGTCCTTTGGGTGTTGTTTTTTTGTTAGGATAATGTTTACATTCCATGCATAATATAGTAGGTTGGTTTGACTATTGTGCTGTAGAATTCTATCGAAGTAGTTCATGAGGGTTGACTTGTTTGTTACAAGCTATAACCCATACTTGAATTACACAGGCTCGTGAGAACCTCATGTATATACCATAGGGAGAATTGACGTTGAGGGATTCTCTAGAGTGTCATTATAATTATATGATGCGAGACCACATGGGGAATGGATGTTGAGTGTTTCCCCATAGTGTCTGTAGTTCCCCGACATGGGCCACATGGGGGATTTATGTTGAGTGTTTCTCTTGAACTCCTTTTGTACAATACGATACTATAGGGGGAATTTACGATGAGTGATTCCACATAATGTCTACATACATTAGCTGAACCAGAGGGTTGAGACTGTGTGTGATGCCCAGAGGGTTGCTCATGCATGAATGGTTGGACCACATGGGATTGACTGTGGGTACTTCCCAAAGGGTTTCCCATTGTGTTATTTATTATGTTGTTGCATGATGTGTTGTTTTGAATACATAAAACTACGGATTTTTACTGCATAGTTCTTTCATTGTTTACTGATTCTTACAAATTTACCTGCCATATACTCACTGACAATTAGTTACAGATCTTGTGGTGGTTTCCAACTGGGATTTAGTCACATACCCTCTTGGGGACATGCTTTTGAGCCTAAACAGATTACATTGCAGCATGTATAGACAAGGGAATGTGACGTTCGACTTCAGGTACATGATTACCTTGGAGATGGAGAGAATGGAACCAAGCCGAGGCTTGCAATTTGGTGGAGTTGCTCATATTTTTTCCTCTTGTACATTGGTTTAGTACTGTACTCAGCATTGTGACTTGTATGCCTTTTTCCATAGACATATATTTATCATGCATCATTTATATATATTTATGTTCCAATTGTTTCTTCATCAGTTTTCTGTAGTTTAATATTGTGGGGTATTTACTGCTTCCTCAATTGTCTGTTGTTTACTTCCGATGTGTACTCTACTAATGAGGGAATTGTTTTTCCAATATCACAACCAAGGTCTATGGTTCTCTTCGGCAGCCTCTGGAATTTGTGGAAAATAGCATGACCCATGTGACCAACCGACTACGGGGTGCCTCTGGGTGTCTTCCGAAACCGGGACGTTACAAACTGGTATCAGAGGGTTTTCTTTCCTTTGACTTACTGATCAGAGTCTTAGCCAGGGATAAGACTTAATTGGTAAATGGTAAAAATCTTCTCCCAGGATTAACTGGCATGTTTATAGGGAAAGGCCAATCTACCTCATTATTGCATTTTTTGGTCTTACAATTATTATAATAGATTTTGATTTCTCCTTGAGTGATTCATATGATTTGTGCTGTCATTTTTTATGTTATTGAGGTTCTATTTTTGTCGAAACCGGATATGATGAGGGTGTTCCATCCCATGCGCCATATAGGCACTTACTAGAGATCAGCTGTCATGCATTTTTTGTCAATCCATCTAGGATTCATTAGAGATTTCATGTAGTTGTGATAGATGATGTGTAAAATATGCATGTAGTTGTTATATTTTCCTTGATAGGAATACCTACTGTTTAATAAGGTATTTTTTTTGTATTGGTTTGCTTGAATGAATGGAAAACATTTTTTTTGAGGTGTTACGGGCACTCATGGACTATAATTTCTTGGATCATTACATTATTATCTTTTTTATAACTTTTATAGGATGCCAAAATTTGATTCACAGGGAGTATGCGCCCTAACAGATCAGAATTTCGCATTTCCAATGTTTGTTTTAGTGTTTTTATGGGTTTTGGAGTAGTTTCTGAGTGTTTATGTCTAGAAAAACCCAGAATACACACCATGTAATGTTACATACACGCCATTTTTTGTTCTGTTTGGGAAAAATAGTCTTTCTTATGTAAACGTTGTGTACTCTAAGTACATGTTGGGCAGTCTCTAACCGCGTCGTAGTCCGTGTTGGCAGAGAAGCGGGATGGGAAAAATCTAGAGTGAACAAACTGTGTATCTTCCCTACACACTGTGTTGTGTCGACCCTGTGCCACCCATGTCACTAAAAACATAGGATGGATGAGTCGTGTCTAATACACGTCGTGTACCGTCTAAACACGTCGTGTAGTCTGACTCTGGTACCCAATCTTGTCACGAACAACACGGGTCAGTGTTATTCCTTAATGTACATGTCGTGTACATCCAGAACATGCCGTATAATGTTAGGCCATGTCACTAACAACACGAGCTCAGTGAATCTTGTCTACTACATGTCGTGTCTACCTTGAACAAGTCGTATAGTCTTGTCTTGGGATATTTGTCTGGATAAACCATATATAAGGACCTAGGTAGGGGAAGAGGATTAAATTGCATGAAATTTGATTGGAGAACACACCATGTGTTTGGGTTGTTACACAACTAGTTTAGGGATGAGTACATGCCCATGTAATTGACTAAAGGGACATGTCGTGTGGGAATTGTACATGCCGTTTAGTCATGTTTTATAAAACTTAAATTATTTCATTCTCATGTTTCCTAATTACACTCCTTATTTTCATTCATTGATATCTCGATCTAAGGTGTGTGCTTGACCTTGTTGATTCATTCCATCGAGACACCCTCTAGTTGTACGTAAGTTTTTGGGCGGTGATCAGACACCAGACATGGCTGATTAAGGACCTCCCGAAGATCCTCTTGTTTTTCCAGTCACGACACCAGGATTTATACCTGTTACCAGTATTGATGCACAGTTCAGGGAATGCTTCACTAGGATGATGTGTACTTTTCATGTAGTTCCACCTCCAGCCCTATTGATGGATGATTTGATGTGCGTCTTCCAGCTACAGCATCATCCCACTTTCTCTGGGGAAGGAGCAACTTAGGCTGCAGAGTCATGGCTAGAAGCCATGCTAATGATTTTTGATCATCTGGAGACACCTCTAGAGAGGATATTCAAGCTCACTACCTATATGCTATAGGATTCCACCAATAGTTGGTGGGATGTAATCTCACTTGTGGGTCATCATCAGGCTATGGCTTGGGAGGAGTTCAATCGCATCTTCTATGACTACTTCTATCCGGATCCCCTTAGGGATGACCAAGCATTGGATTTTTTGAGCCATGAGTAGAATACCCTATCGGTTATGGAGTATTCTAATCATTTCACTGAGCTTCATTGTTTCACACCCTTCCTGGGAGGATATGGGTTATTCCTGGCAAGGAAGTATGAGTATGGCCTCAGATAGGACATCTTCTCTCAGGTGAATACCTTCAGGATGACTTCCATCGCTTCCATCGTCAAACATGCACTAATCACATAGCAAAATATGAGGGAATCTGTGGATGTGAGCTAGGGAGGATCGACATCCAGAGTTAGTGCATCAATAGGTCATAGCCCTATGTTATGTAGGGAGACTACACGGGGAGATCCCAGTATGAGGGATGAATTTTATGGTATCTAGGTGGTGTGCCTCTTATGCCAGAGATGTGGGCATACGAGGCCATAATGCCAGAGAGACTTGGTAGAGTGCCGATATTGCAGAAATTTGGGACACCTTCATCATTTCTGTCAGATCATTTCACCATCCGATGGTGATAGGGGTTTATCTATGAATCCTCTTATAGGAGAAGCACCGCCAGTTTCTCACCAGTCTGGAAACTCGAGTTCTTATGGACGTTCAGGCCGAGGTGGAGGCCGCGACTGGGGTGGTTATTCACCATGACACCAGTGACAGTAGGGTGGATCAGCTCAGAGTAGTCAGGAGGGACACAAGGCTGTGGAGATGGCTAGTCATTTGCATTGGAGTAGACCCATCAGGAGCAGGATCTCGGCCCATATATAGTTCAAGGTACGATCCTAGTTGCCTCAGTTTTATCTTCATCTCTTATCGATGTTGGTTCTACACATAACATTATACTTGTCGTTTTTTTGGAGATCCTTGGGCTCTGCATCTTTTCTTAGGTCGATGTTTGGATAATAGAAACTCTGTTGGGGACAAGAACATCTTGTAAACGACAGTGCAAGGGTTCCCTCTTGAGGTTGGTGGTTCTCAGTAACTTTGGGATCTCTATGTCCTAGAGATGATAGGCTATGATTCCATTCTTGAAATGGAATGGCTAGTTCCCTTCCAGGCAGTCATTGACTATTATCACCGTAGGGTTAGTTTCTTATCACCAGAGGGTGGATCTCTTCTTCATATGGCTGAGTGGGATGTCCAGGAGAGAAGAGTATGTACATATTATCATGGGTTGGGTGCAGTTATGGCCCAAATTTCTTGTCATTATCTGGATGACCAGGGGACATCAACGTTAGACTTTCCTCCATTGGTGGACCATTTTAGATATGTATTTCCCGAGGACTTATCAGGTTTTCCTCTGGAGCTTGAGGAAGAATTTTCTATTGACCTTGTGCCAGGAGCGGGACTGGTGTCCATTCCCACTTATAGGATGGATAAACCTGAGTTGCAGGAGCTCAAAAAGTTGTCGGGGGAGTTACAAAAATAGTGTTTAACATGTCCCAATACTTCTCTTGGGGGTTATCCTATCCTGTTTGCGACGCAGGTAGACCGTACCCTTAGGAATTGTGTGCATTATTAGAAGCTAAACCAGTTGGTAGTAAAGAACCGATATCCATTTCCCGTGATTGATGATATCTTTGATTAGATTTGGGGATCCCGGGTATTCATGAATATTGACATGAGGTCCGTTTATCATCATTTTCATGTTAGACCATCAGATATAACACTTACAACCTTTGGGAGAAGGTATGGTCTATACGAGTACTTAGTTATGTGGTTCGGTATCATGAACATGCTTTCATTTTTCAAGGAACATATGAACCGAGTGTCCCATACATACTTGGATTCTTTCATGGGTGTCTTCATGGATGATATCCTCGTGTACTCTCACATTTGACCTCACCATGCCACACATATTGAGCTCTTATTGAGTACACTGAGAGAGCATCAATTATATTCTTATCTATGAAAATGCCACTTTTGGATCGACCATATTCACTTCTTGGGTCACGTTATTTCACTGACATGAGTATCAGTAGTCCCAGAGAAAGTGAGAGCTGTAGTTTCCTAGGAGAAACCGAAGAATTTCTTCGATTTTTGGAGTTTTCTAGGGTTGGTTGGATACTACAGACGTTTTATACAAGACTTCTCATGCATAGCAGCACCACTGACAGGTCTGACCAAGAAGGGTGAGAAGTTCATATGGTCAGAATATTTTGAGTCTGCCTTGCAGGAGATGAATGGGTGGTTGAAATTTGCACCAATACTAGTCTTTCCGGAGCCGAGAATGATCTATACTATTTATTGCAATGCATTAGGTATCGGGTTGGGATATGTTCTTATGTAGGGTGATGGAGTTCATTGTGTTTGTGTCTCAGCACTTGAGGCCACATGAGAGGAATTACCCAATGCATGATCTGGAGATGGCAGTTGTTATTCATGACTTATGCTATTGGAGAAAATATCTTCTAGGAGAGCATTTTTTGGTCTTCTATAGCCAAAAAAGTCTCAAGTACATATTCACTCATCATGATCTGAATTTGAGACAATACTGATGGGTCGAGTAACTACAGTCATTTGACATTGAGCTTGCCTATACTCATTTGAAAGGAAATTTCGTGGCTGATGCGTTGAGTAGGAGGACTCAGATACTGGATGTTCAATAGTCCATCAGTGAGTGGAAGCTTATGGATCTGTTCTCTGACATGCATTTGGAGTTGCATGATGGACAGGGGAAGACATTCCATTATTCTATAGTTGTTACCTCTACCCTTTGTGATCGACAACGAGTGAGGAAGCTATCAAATTCAAAAGGCCTAGTCCTACATGAAAATTTGTCCGGAGAGGACCCTATTCATGCGTGGACCATAGGATAGGATGAAATCATTCATTTCTAGGGATGCGTTTGTGTTCTAAGTGATATACTCGAGGAGTTGATGCAGGACTTCAATTCCTCAGCTTGTGCAGTTCATCCTGGTGTCACCAAAAAGTTTTGTGATCTACACATTCTGTATTGGTGGCTAGGTATAAAGAGGGACGTTGCTGGTTTCATCATGAGGTGATCCACTTTTCAGCAGGTGAAGGTGGAGAATCAACGACGCGCAGGGCTTTTACAGCAGTTTCCCATTCCTGAGATGAAAAGGAATGATGTTGCAATAGACTTTGAGACCGGTTTACTGGGGATTCCTCGAGTGAATGACACTGTTTGGGTTGTCATTTATAGACTCATAATGGTTTCTCACTTCTTATCGATCAAGGATACCTTCATTGTTGAGGAGTTGTGGCGGTTGTACATCTGAGAGATTGTATGTCCTTATGTACTTCCACACTCTATTGTTTCAGATAGGGATTCTCGTTTTACTTCTCGGGTCTGGCAAGAGTTTCAGAAGGATTTGGGTACACAGGTAATTTTGAGTATGGCCTACCATCCCTAGACGAATGGGTTGTCAGAGCGTATGATTCAGGAGCTTGAGGACATGCTCCGTGCATGAATTCTGGATTTTGGACATTCTTGGAAGAAGCATATACTTCTTTCATAGTTTTCCTACAACAATAGTTTTCAAGTAACTATCCAGATGGCACCTTATGAGGCATGGTATAGTAGGCCATGCTGATCACCCTTATGTTGGATGGAGGCAGGAGAGGCAGCTTTTCTTGAACCACATCTTGTTCAGGAGACGATAGATCTAATAGGGTTGATTTGGAAGAAGATGACTATTGCACAGTCTCATCAGAAGTCTTATGCTGATCAGGGGAGATGAAATCTACAGTTCGAGTTCAGGGATCAGTTTTTTCTTCGCGTCAAACTGAGGATGGGACACACAAGATTTAGGATAGAAGGTAATATTTTTCCAAGGTACGTCAGTCTGTTTGAGGTGTTGGGGAGAGTTGGACCGGTTGCCTATCAGTTGCAGTTATCTTAGAGGTACTGAGTTATACACGTTCTTTTTCATGTCTCTAAACATTGATGTTACTTTTCAAACTGATCTCATGTTTTCCAACCTGAGGAAATCTACTTGGAGGGGGATTCATATTTTCAGCAGCATCACATCCTGATTTTTGATTGAAGTATGATAGTTTTCTATGGTCAGAATGTTCCTCTAGTACGAGTGTTATCGAAGCATGGACTTGTGCAGGTCCAGACATGGGAGAGGGAGGCCAATGTATGAGCATAGTGGCTAGAGATGTTCGGGGTTTCTCCTTCTATGCCACACTCGGGAAATTTGGGGATGAATTTCTTTAAGGGGGGGAGTTTATATGAACCTTCACCTTCAATTTCGGTATGTTTTTCCTTTTTCTGGAGTTTTGGAGGAAATAAGAGTTTCTAAAAAAAATTTATGTGCACAATGTTTACATTATGGGTACACACCATGTAGTTTTTTGACGTAGGACACTGTGTACTGACTATGTCATGTCCACACACACGGTCGTGTGGGGTGATGTGGAGGCCACCTAATGTAGAGTATAGAAATAGAATGTACACGCCGTGTACTCCAAAAGTGCATGTCGTGTAATTTGTTTTTATAAATTAAACGCACTGGGGTCATGTCTGACGGACAGAACCATCTTCATTTAGGTTCCGTTCATCCGAGAGAACCCGTACGACCACAGATCTTCGATAAACCTCCGATCCTCCATCATTCCTCCAAATCGAACATTTTCAGTTCCATTGGAATCACATCGGTGATTTCTCTCTTCTCCTAGAGAATATTTCCCAATTTCTCTTATTTCATGATTTATCGTGGGTTGAATGTTTTGTGCATTTTCATAGATCTAAGGCATTCTAAGATGATTCAGGCCTCTTGGTTCATGAATATTTATCTCCTAACTCCAAGGTAGGCGGTTTGTTACTTTCTGTAGGAAGCATTTCAGTTATATGTGCAATTTCCCCCAATACCCAAGAATGGGGTATTGTGTTATTACCGTTTTAGCCAGTTTGTTTCTCTGATATGCTGGTATTCCTGAGTAGATGTTTATTGATTGTGAATAGAGTGAATTTTTGTGATTTTAATATATTTCCCATGCATGTCTTGCCTATTTTGACCTTTGGGACTTGATTTCCTGTTAAGATGTTGTTTATATTCCACGCCTAGAATTGAAGGATGGTGTGAATGTTGTGCTATAGAATTCTAGACAAGTATTTCATGAGGGTTACATTGGCCATTAAGAGCTTCTATGCATGCTTGACATACAAAGGGCTGTGAGAACCTAGTGTATTGACCATAGTGAGAATTGATGATAAGGTATTATCCAGAGTGTCTTTATAATTATACGACGTGAGACTACAGGGGTAATTGACTTTGGGTGCTTCCCAAAAGTGTTTTTAGTTCCTCGAAGTGGTCCATGAGGGGAATTGATATTGAGTGCTTCCCTAGAGAGCCTTTAATATGATACGAGACTATATGGGGAATTGACAGTGAGTGCTTCATCAGATAGTCTATAATTTAGAAAAACTAGAGGGGTTTGAATGTGTGCATCCCAAAGGGTTTCTTGTACTTGATATGTAGGAATACATGGTATATGCTATGGGTAATTCATATAGGGTTACATGTTATATTATCTATTCTACTATTTAATGTTGTGTGGTGTATTGAATGCTTAAAACTGTGGATTGTTACAGCTTAGTTATTCCATAGTTTTATACTTCCTGCACATTTAAAAGCGATATACTGACTGAATTTTAGGCAGAGATCTTTTGGTGGTTTCCTACCGGGATTTAGTCTCACACCGTATTTGGGAAATGATTTTTGGCCCTAACATATTATATTGTTGTAGGTATAGTCAAGTACAAGTTCCCTTCAACTTTAAGAACTTAATTACATTTGTTCTGGGGATCTTGGGACCAAGTCGAGGCTTGCGATGCTGAGGAGTTTCTCATCTGTTTTCTTTATGTAATTTGGTTTAGTACTATATTCAGCATTGTGACTTGTTTGGATGCTTTCCTAGACATATATGTATCATGAATCATTTATATATATTAATGATCCAGTTTTTTTCATTATCAGTCTTATGATGTTCACTGTTTTTAGATATTTAATACTTCATCTATTGTGTGTTGTTTACCTATACTGTGTACTCTGCCAATGATGGCATAGTTTCTCCACTATCACACCCAAGGCCCTCACTGCTAGTCGGCAGCCTCTGGTGTTTGGGGAAATAAGCTTGAGTCCATGTGACCAACCGGGTACAGGGTGCCACTGGCTGGCTTCCGGAACTCGGACGTTACACATTGAAGCCCCCAAGGTCACATCCTTCATGTGTTCAAAGTTACTCTTCATGGTAAGAGATTCTTTCACCTTCCTCTTTTATAAATGACTTTTTTTTATGATTTATGGTTTTCATTTTATTATATTGGAGTGTGTCATTATATGTAATTTTTTTTCAAATTTAGATCTAAATTATTAATGACCCTTTACATTCTCATCAACTGATTTTTAAGATTTTTAAACATCATCATTTGGCTGCCGAATGTTTCATAATGAAATCACATATTCTTTTTGTATTCATGATTATTTTTCCTATGGTATGTCATTTAAATATCGATACAATGATATTATTTGTTTTAATTATGTACCCATACTGTATAATGAGTTATTTATAAGTTGGAGACCCTTTTCCATTCTATTTTCATTGTATTAAAAAATAGTTTTGTGTAGTCTTTACACTGCTGAATTTTCGTCTCAAAATCACTTTTTTCAGAAAATTAATAAATTTTATGTATGTGAATGCACAAAGAAATTTCTTTTATATGGGTATTCATAAGGACACATAAATGATGTATTTTATTCTTTAATTGACATACATAGAGCCCTCATTTATTTTTTATGTGTTATAAATGTCAAAATTATCATGTTTTTTATAACTTTTAAAATGTCATGATTTTGAAGTGTAACCCATTTATTTTACTCTATATGGGTTATTTATGAATTTTATGATTATTATATATGTGTATTACATGAAAAATAAGATATATTTAGGGTGATCCCTGATAGAGATCTAATGCATTTGGTAAAGAATTTAATCTCTAGTGACGACAATTTTTTTTATTCATGATGAATAACCAAGGTAATTTTTATGACACATTGGGGATAAACCTTGGTGATATGTTCATGAATTTATAAAATACAAGTTGTATTGTCATATTCATGTTACTATTCATGTTATTTTTATTATAATGTTACCCCTTATCCATTCTTCATGTCTTTGTGATTTCATCTAGTTCTTGTTGATATCACAAGTAAACATATTCCCTTGATTTCCTAACTGTGCCTTATTCTCACCCATTCCTTTGATGTATGTCTCTAGGTTATGAGATTCACTAGTTGTACATATGATGATATTTTCAACATTTTTTTAGGGGGATTTAAAATAATGTTTTTTGTTTTTAGGCATTATGATTCTTATTTCCAAGACACTAGGCTTTAAAGAACCTATATTTGTATAATTTAATTAATAGTTATATAATAAAAAGGAATATTGCATAGTTGGTAACAGAGGACATGATTATTTATTGTTTTAAATTAGTCTAAGAAAGCATTAGTGAGACACATATAGAAATGTTTCAATATAGGAAAAATTATTTGTATTTTGGTGAAGTATTATGTATGTTGTTTCCCAAAAAACATATCATTGTCTTGATATGAACAAGTGGATGTGGATCTGTAACAGATGTACCTTAGAGTGAAAACTCAAACAAGGAGTTTCAGGCATTACCCAAGGGTATCCAAGTATATGAGAATGGGCCTTGCTTCACTCCTGGTTTAACACTCCCAGGTTTTGTTAATCATAATCTTTTTATGAATTATTATGAAGTATTTATCGAGAAATATAATTGTTGTTAAAGAATAATATGTTTAATAATTATGTTTTATGATATAAAAATAATTTATAGTTACATGATTCAAAAATTATATAAGTTTCTCACTATGGATTTGTTATTTTAGAAAATATAGGGAAATAGGAGGAACTATTCAATTAGTGATTGGAATGAACTGTGATTTCATGACCCTCCAATGGAATCTGTGGAGAAAACATTTTTGAGAATGATGAGAAAACTAACATAGGTTCTGGGAAATAACATGAGTCAAGATGAGAAACTAATCTCACCTCGAAGGGAACAAAATTTTGTTGCATCTTTTATGTGTAAATCACCATCATACTTCTGTGGATATACTAACCCATTGATTACTGAATAGCTGATCATCTCTATAAAAAAGTTATTTTTTTGATCTGTTATTTGAAATAATAAATGTTCACCCTCTCCATTTTACTCTTAGAGGGAGAAGCTGATTAGTGGGTGGTGCTGATTAATAACACATGTCCAGGTGTGGAAGTTGATGGTATGGAGTGGGAAGAGTTAATAGGGATCTTATTCAATATGTATTTCCCATGATTGATGAAAAAAATAGAGAAAGATATTTTTGTGCTGAAGCAGAAGGATAATGAATATGTTGGAACCCACATGATGAATTTCACAAGGAATTATTCTTTTACATCAATCTTTATCATGGATCCTAATAGTAATATTGATAGTGTTTTTGGTGGACTGAGACTTCATCTATGTTAGAATCTATCCAACCGAGAATATGCCAGCTATGAGGTGATCGTATGGAGAAAAATGAATGTCAAACTAGACTATGGTGAGATGTAGTGATTTCCAAAATCCAATGACAAGAAGAGATAAATTGATCCATGCTTTGGGATGAGCAAAGATAGGGGATGAATATGAAACTAAGTGCAATATAACACTTGTAAAAAATGTTGGATGAAGTAATTGGGGAACTACCTGCTTAAGAGTAGGAAGTGCTACATGTGTGGAAGAGATGGCCATATTGCACGGAATTGTCATAGTGAGGTGAAGACTCAACCTCCCAACACTAATGACAAAGGGAAGATGTTTCAGGCCCCAATTGATGTCCAATTTTATTTGTGTAGGCAACGTGGGAACATTTACAATCACTTCCCAAATCTGAATTCGTTGTAGTGGAATCACGATCAGCCTCAAGAATAGCTAATTGAACAATGACTTAGTTTTTCCATCAGAACTACTAATGATGATGTTCCAAATGATGTGGGGAAGACACTATTAATGTGCTCTCATAGATATAAATTACATTATTTGATTCTAGTTCTATACATTCTTTTATTTTCTCTAAGTTTGAATAGAATTTTGAATCAACCCATGATTTTATAAAAGTAGATTTTTCAGACAAGACTCTGGTTGGGATTATCCAAGCATCATTAGTGTTTGGAAACATTAGTATTTACTTTAGTGAGAACAATATTATCCCAAATATAGTAGTCATTACCATTCTAGAATTTGACATTATACTAGGGATTGAATGGATATCAATGTATAATTATATGATAAAATGAAAAAGCAACTAAATCACAATAGTCTTGAATGGAAAACCTACAGTTATCATCGAAGGAGAGATATCTCATCTAGATCATTGTTTAGAAGAAACTCAGATATCCTTCTTTATTGAGTTGATCGGTGAATAAGAAAAAAGAAATGAGAGTGTAATTATCGAAACTATCTCCATCATCTAGGAATTCATTGACCTATTTCTAGAGGAGTGAGTTGGACCTCCCCCATATAGAGAGGTATACTTCTCCATTATACTCATACATAGATCCCATCTGATATCAAAGACCCTGTATATGAGGGAAAATGTAGATCTTGTGGAATTAAATAAACTCCAAGATATTTTTGATTAAGTGTTTATCCATACAAGTGTGCCTTCATGGGTAGAACATGTTCTCACTGTGAATAAGAAGGATAGATTTATACGGCTATGCATTGATTATAGAGAAATGAATGTGATTACAATGAACCAAAAATACCCTCTTCCAATAATTTATGACTTATTTCACCATCATTGTGGGGCTCAATTATTCTCAAAGATTCATCTTCAATCTGGTTATCTTCATTTGAGGGTGAAGAAAGAAGATATTCAAAAAACATCATTCTTATAATGTTATGGGAATTTTGAGTTTGCTATTATTCCATTCAGACTGATAATTTCACATACTATTTTTATGTATATGATTAATATTGTCTTCAAGGAATATATAGTTAACATTGTGGAATTTTTTATCGATTATATTCTGATATATTTCAAAATTTCTGATGCGTTTGAAGATCATCTAATGGTTATTTTGAAAACACTATGGAAGTGGAGGATTTTTCAATTTTTAGCAAATGTAAATTTTAGTTAAAAGTAGTTTTTTTCTTGGGGCACAATGTAACCAATGAAGGGATCACTATTGAACATGGAAACACAATGTTTGTAGTAGAGTAGCCTCATCCTACAACAATAATTGATATTCATAGATACCTTGTACAGTTTGTATATTATAGGAGGTTTTTGAAAAACATTTCATGAAATTCTAATACATTAACAATGATAACTCGAGAAGGGGTCATGTTCATCTAGAAAATGGATTGTGAGGAAATTTCTTAATAGATGAAGATGAGATTTGTAACTACACCCATATTAATTTTTCCCTTAAGAGGACAAGGATTTGTTATTTTTAGCGATGCATCTCTAAAAGGAATCAGGTGCATCCTCATAAAAAATGAAAATGTCATTGATTACACATCTATATAGTTGAATACATGTGATCAGAACTATCATATGCATGATCTGGAGTAGGAAGGGGTCGTTTTTTCTAAAAATATATAGAGGCACTATCATTATCGGGAGAAATATGATATACACATATACCATCTATGTTTTATGAATATTTTCACCCAAAATGAATTGATAATGAGACAAATGAGATTCTTGGAAATTATTAAAGACTGGGATTGTTAAAATGATTATCATCATAGAAGGGAAAACAAATTCGATGATGCATTAAGTAGGAATGACTTAGTTGTTCTATCCATGATGAGAATTAAATGTGATCCATTGATCCATTAATAGTGAAAATGGACTTGGGAATAATAAGGTAAGGTACATTGTCAACTCTAACCCAAATTATTTTCAACCTTAATTACTTTATAATATCATGAATGATCATAAATAATATCCTTTGTTATAGAAGAAGTATGAGGTAGTAAAGGATGTGATGTTTACTGAGATTCATATTAATCATGGTGTAATAAAAATTTGTACAAGACTATGTGATCCATATATTAAGGAAATAAAGAATGAGTTGATGGATGAAGCTCATGGGTCAAATTTCTCTAGACATCATAGAAGAATAAAAATGTATAGGGACCTTCATGACAATTTTTAGTGGGATAATTTGAAAAAGGAGATTGCTGACTACACATTATGGTTCCTAGTATGTCAACAAGTGAAAGAAGAGCTGAAACTTCCAAAAGGGGTATTACAACCACTACCTATACTAGCATGGAAGTGGGATAATATCACTATGGACACTATCACTAGTATCTCGATAACATCCAAGGGAAGAAATATGATATGGGTTATTATGGAAAATATCACTAATAATTCCCATTTATCTTTATTTGGTATGATTACTCTCTCGATCAACTCACATAGATTTACATGAAGGGAGTTGTAAGTTTGCATGGATGTCCACATTCTATCATATCTGATCATGATCCAAGGTTCACATCCAAATTATTGATAAGTCTAAAATATTATTTGAGTACCAAAATGAATTTTAGCATGGCCCCTCACCCCCATAATGATAACTAATCTAAAAAGACTATTCAAACACTCGATTAGATACTGAGAACATGCCAATAGAACATAATGCTGGATGACATCAACATATTTTATTATTTTATTTCTCTTAAAAAATAAAATTTCAGTAAAGCATTCGTATGGAACACTATAAATCTCTACATGGGAAGCGATGTATAACTCCTACTTATTTGGATGAAAATGGCGAGGGAAAACTTAGTGGTCCTAATCTTGTGAATTAGATGACAGAGAAGGTTCATGACATCCTAAAACACATTATGTCTGATCAGTGTCTCCAAAAGATGTATTCCGAAAAATGTGGAGGGGACATGGATTTTGATGTTAGTGATAACGACATTCTATGAATTTCAACATAGAAAAGAGTCTTGAGTTTTAGGATGAAATGGAAGCTCAGCCCTAGGTACACTAGCCCTTGTGAAATCCATGTTCGCATAGGTTTAGTGGCCTATCGGCTTTCACATCCTCCAAATATATCAAATGTTCATGATGTCATCCATGTATCCCCCTTGAAAAAGTGAATTCCTGACCCTTCACATGTAATAAATCCAGAGGTGGAAAAATTACAGCATGAATTCTCTTATGTAGAGCATCAGTAAAGATCATAGATCATAGAGACAAGGTTCTATGAAAAAAGACTACCTGCCTTGTTATATTGTTTTGTAGAATCCAAAAAATTTAAGAAGCCACAAGGGAACCAAAGGAGACTATGAGGCAGATGTATCCCACACCATTTCTCTTCTGAGTGTACGTGTAAAAATGTTAGGGATGAAAATTCTTATGTGGTGAATAATGTAATGACATGAACTTTTGATTAATATTTTTTTCCTTAATTTTGTGAGTTATTTTATTTTATACTCAACAAAACTATATTAATTAATTAACGAATTGAGAATTATTAAAATGAGACTGTTGGGATATGACTATTATATGATCATTCGTCAATATTATCGTTAGAATATATACTCTTAACATTATTATTATTGTTTATAAATACAAATGATCATGGTTAATTAATATAGAAGTAAGAGTAAATGGCCTCCTCCAGTAGACTCGGATCGTGTGAAGCCCATTTTCCGGAACTTGGGAAGGAGGTAGCATCACTTTGCTTTGCTCTGGACCAAGCCCAAGTCGAACTCCAACACAGTAAGCTTGAATGAAATTTCATGAGGAGAATTTCAAGATGATAGAAATCACAACTCGAGCAATGTGGTCAATGCCTCCCCAGTATTCTATCACAATAGCATACCTTACACATAGATTCTATGAATGTGTTATAAATGGATATGTAACAAGGCATTAGTTACATTGTGTAGTCCTTTTGTATAAATAAAATTTTTATGTATTATTATGGTAAAATTTGTGAATTAAAAATTTCAAGATAAAAATTATGATGAATTTATGGAAGTTATGTAATATTTGTGAATTTTGGAAAAAGTGTATTTTAAATTATTTTTGTATACATTAAATAATTAATAACGTGAAGTGGTCTTCAAAAAATGGCTTTCTACAGTTGTGAATAATATAAAATTTAGAGTCTAATAAGATCAAAATAATTTCTTTAGTGAATAGTAAATTATTAATAGAAATATTACCCTTATTAATAGTAATGTCAAAAATGGAATAGTAAAATCTCTAAAGAAGGTACAAATATAATTTAGGCACCTTGATTTGGTAATGTGATGTAATAGCATATGTAAATAATGGTTTCAAAAATTAGTAGATAAGTATTAGTATTTTTCAGTTTAATAATATTTTTACATAAAACATAAATATCACTTATTTAGAAAATAAATTTCACAAAATGGAGTTCATTTTTGAATTAAATGCATTGATATTAGGTTATGGTGAATTTATGATATTTTTATAAAATGTTTTGATTTTTGGTGAATAGTAAAAATACAGTTTTCAGTTTCAGTGTGTTGAATGACTTCATTAATTATGTAATCATTATGTAATAATCATGAAAGTATTTTCAAAGTATTATATGTTATTAGGTGTCCCATGTGGCCAATTACAAGGTAAATATCATTCGTGAGCCCATGGTTTTACAAATACCACTAATGAAGAGTCCCTGGAAACTAATAAAATATTCGATCGCTTTTGCTATAAATAGAAAATCATTACTTTTTAATAAAAACAAATCTTCAATGAGATATGGTTTTTTTCCTCATAAAGGGTCCTCCCAAGGTTTCATGAAGCCCTCCAAGGTCCCCTCCTGTGAGTTTTTGGGGTTACACTTCAACGTAAGGGAACCTTTCTCTATCCTCTTTCAGTCATGACTCTCTTTACGTTATTTATTCTAGATTCAATTTTATTATGTTAGGGTATGTTATTCAATTTAATTATTGATTTTCATTTTATGTATAAAGGATTTTACACCCTTTACACTATCATCAACTTCTTTTTAGGAATTTTATGTGATGTTGTTAGGCTTCTGAATTTTTCGTAAAAGAAATCCCATCTTCTATTTTCATTCATGTTTCTTTTTCATGTGGTATGTAATTAAAATATCCATAAAATGATATTTTTTTTCTGTAATAAATCTGTATTATTTTTTATTTTTGAGTGGGTGACCCATTTCCCCTCTCTTTTAAATGTTTTCAAAAACCATGATGTAAATCCATTATAATAAAAAACATTCTTCTCAAACTATCTCTCTCTCTTTCTCAAGAAATTATCCTATTATATTTATGTGAATTAACAAACAAATTTTCTTTATGTGTGTATACATAAGGACACAAAAATGATTAATTTTATTATTTAATTGATATATATGAAACCCTCATTACTTTTCCATGTATTATAAATCACACAACGATCATGTTTTTAAGCATTTTTTAAATTACACAATTTTGAAGTGAAACCCAATTGTATAATTCTCTATTGGATATTTATGGAATTTATTATTATTATTTATGTCAATAATTTGAAAAAAAACATTTTATGGGTGCACCCTGATATCACTCCAATGCATAGGGTAATGAATTCAATATCAAAAGATGATATGTTTCATGAAGCCTTGGGGAATAACCCTGCTGATTTTTATGACACAATGGGGATGAACCTTGGTGATATGTTCATGAATATAAAAAATAAAATATTTTAGACACATATTCAAGTTAATATTATTGTTCTTTTTTATGATATCCCTCTTCCTCCACTTCTCATGTCTTTACGTTTTTAATAATGTTCTTACTGAAATCATAAGTAAACTGATTCCCATATTTTCCTTACTATGAATTCTGATCTCCCCTTCCTTTGATGTATATCCCCAGGTTTTGAGATGCAATAATTTCAAATATTATTAAATATTAATGATTCTATTCAATGTGATTTAAGAAATTGTTTAATGTTTTCATGTTTTTCGTTCCTTATTTTCCAGACACCATAAATTAGTGATCTTCTATTTTGTAAAATGTATTGAATAATTATGTAATAAAAAGGTGGTATTCCATATCCTTTATCACATAGGATCAAATCCATTGGTGGATTTGTTGGGTACTCGTCAAAAAATCCTCATAAAAGTCTCCTTGATTATATTTTTGGAATTTTTCATGGAATCTTATCCCATGTTTCATTGTTTACCTATTCTCTAAAAAATTGGATTCCCTAATATAGGTTCAAAATTGATTCGATTGGTTAGTTTTTAATAATTTGATCTATTATTACTTTTATTAGATCAGTCATTTGGGAATTTGTGATTTCACCTAGCTTCCTAATTTTTCCAAGAAATTGGTACATGGTTCGATGATTTGTCATTGTATGAATATTTATGAATGCATTATTTGATTTTGAAATTGATCCTATTATTTTTTGGTGTTTCTAGTAAATTATTCAAATGATTTTAGTGTTAAATTTGGTTATATGATAATTTTTCTATGGAAAATGGCTCTCTTAGTGTGTGTTCTATGATTGGAACTGTGTATGATTAACTGGTTTTCAATGTATTGTATCAGATGAAATTCAGAACATTTCATTACTATATATATAGGTGGGAATATTATATCTAATCGGTTAGTTGATTATATAAGGACATAGACCAGTATCCCTTACATAGATTTACCTAAAAAATTGACTAAGCATACATGTGATAGGGATTACAAGAATAAATAGAACCATTATTTCCATGAGATGGTTTTTTGGTTGAGGTTATGATGATCCTAGGAACCAACTAACTCTAGTGCCTTAAGTATATCCTACGGTTCTCATGATATTATTGTATTTAAAAAGGATGTTTTATTTATATTATCATTTCGATTTGAACATTGGTTTTCATTAAAATTGTACATTATTTTTAATATAAACAATGATATAAATTTCTGTTATAATGTTAAATCATTGAATATATTTTTTTCACAGCATAATTAGTGTTGGATAACACCCTAAATACACCCTATGGTGTATATATAACAATTTATTAATAACCCTTGTAAATTAAAGGTTCTTCATGGTGATGATGGTGGTTAAAAATTATACTCCTTACTTCATGGTATTTTGTTGCTGGTGGTGGAATGTGGGTGTCAACCATTTTGGATCATGGAGGATTAATTTTATAGTTGTGTACAATACCTTTATTGGTATTTTGGGATTCATTGTGATTGTAAAATGACTGACTTATCTTTTGTATGGATTTTGGATAATCTTTTATCACGGGAGTTTCCTAGTTTCACGTTATTAATGATTATTGGTTATGGTTTTTTATTTTGGAAGATCTCAGTACCAAAACTGATGTTTTATTCCCATGCCTTATTTTGCATCTTGTGGGGATCGAGAACACACATTTGGAATTTCCACAATAATGGATGGGTTTTATTTTGGATGGATTCCTAACATGGTTCGTGTAAAATGGATTTTGAGGATTTATTTTTATTTTGGTCATGTTATAATGGATCATGTGAATATACCTGATCTAGGATTTCTAGGTATTCTAGATCTGGTTGTGATTAGGGCTCTGTTCCAAAAAACTCATGACATGCCTTCTGTCAGAACGATATTTTTAGGATTTAGTGTGGTTCCTTCCATAGGTGTGATATACATGCTTATGATTATACATATACATCGAGTGGGTGTGAGGTTTGGTTTCTTTTTACTCTTCTTGTGTATGATTTGCTCGTGATTTTTGGAAATTATTAATGTATTTATTTTTTATTTTTTTGAAATGATTTATTGATTGTTACATTAGTCTTCTTCAATGATGTAGTATCATGCCTCACTAGGGAAATAATGTTCAATAGTGGGAAGATGATATAAAAATATCTCCCTCACACTTTTATCATATATTAGTGGAATACATGGTTTGGGGTATCATCCCTCAATCCATAACCCTCTCACATAGCCATAAAGTGTTGGTTACCTAAACTTGAATGTGCCTCCCCTTGTGCAAGTGGATGATGACTATTATAGGGGGTGTGATAAAAATAGTGGGGGGCTAAACTCTTAAATTCATATTTTACAATAAAAATAGAAATAAATAAAAATAAGATAATAAATATCATTGTTTTCAAACAATATAAACAATGAAATATAGTAGAATACCAATAATCAAAGCCATTTGGACTATCCAATAAATAATAATTGAATAATTGAATGTCATGATGGATTGTAAATAAATTTTATGCTAAAAAAATAAAAAAATAAAATCCTATTACACTAAACATAAGACTCCAAATTTCCCAATCCCAAAACCTTTATCAATCTTTTATATAAAATGCATTCCATCTAGTTTGAAAAAACTAAAATAAAAGGTTCAATTCCCTTATATAGTCGTGAATATATATAATCCTCTTGGGTAACAAACAACGGACAAAAAAGGGTTTGTGTATATATTTGTAGGTCAACACCACCATGTCTATACATAATAGGTCTGATAATAAATGTATAAAAAATGAAATGTAATAATTTAACTAATTATTTAAAAAATTAAATTAATAACTCAAGGACATGTTTCAGAGTAATTTATGGATGTCATTGAGCATGATCCTCATCCACGCAAACCCTAACATCTTAACCAATGTATAATTAAAAATTTATTGGTCAAAATGTAGTACACAATCATTTAACCAATTAATCATTGATGATCCTAGTATATAATAATTTTAGTATTTATCAGGGTCCAACACCAGTGTATAGTCATTTAATCATGTGTGACTGAGAACAACTCATTATATATGTATTTAAGAATGCCTTTTTGTATAGCTCAGTGTAGTACAATTTCACCATGTGCCGCATGGAATTGCCCGCAATACAATCATTTAATTAATTATCATCAAAGAAACAACCCATATATGCATTACACCATATATCATGACACTTGTCATAACAAACATAGATATCACAATATCACATGATCTTAATAAATGGTTAATTATGAAAAATTACATTTACTCTTAAAATGACGATTTCATATATAAATTGGTCAAAACAAATAAAATATCAGCTATCTCAATAAACACATCAATTATTGGTGAAACTATATCAAGAAATCACATTAAATCCATGTCATGATAAACACACATTAATTCCTTAATCAATTAACATAAGAAAATGTTCTCTATCATTAATATTTGACACATGACAAGTTAAAAAACATTTAGATAGAATGGGACATAGAAGAATAATAAATTTCATTCAATTAATTAATTTGGTGCATGATTTGTTGATGAAATTGATATATTTCACACACATGAAAATAATCCAACCAAATGGTCAAGGTTTAGACCCCCTTCCACTAACAGATGAATAACACAAATCTTTTGATGGATAACACTGAAATATAATAAGGTGCATATGGTATCATGAATTCTTATAGATCATTACCATTCAATATCAACACCAACAATTCACCTAGGTATGGGATTACCATAAAAATATTGGTTAATGATGGAATAGAGAAGTTTAAAAATGAAAAACAACATACCCAGAAATGGTATCAAAAAATTGGCATCAAGAATTAAGCGACGGACCCCAAAATCATTTATAAGGACATCGTGGGATGAGAAGAAAATTTAGCACAGTAGATGAAATAAAAAATAAAACACACCCAACACTTTAAAATGAATATTTTAGTAATTATGAGGCACGTTATATACATACACATTGTGAAATTATGTTTTCTGGGATAATATAAAAATATTGTTTCTTCATATTATTACTTATTCTTTTAAAATATTTGAGGATATTTAAAAAAATTCATGATTTTTACTCTATTCATGTCATGAAATAGTTCATGACTAGATACCATTTACCACATGTTTCTATAATCAATTAAACATCAAATATTATTGTTACATTCCATATATAAATACTGTAGATATTTTTTCATCATAGAATCCATATAAAAACCCTATCCCCTTTAAGGATTATCATTCACCGCCAATCATTGGTAACCCTTGACACATTTATACATGTACTCCATGAATTAGAATGAACATCCATCCCCATCATTATGTAATTTCTCCTACAATGTGACTCCTCCTTCAGATAAGACATGACCACCAAGGCACACAAAAAATCTCAGACAAATTTAAATGAAAATATATGGGATCTAACAACATCCCCATCATATAAAAAATCATCCAAGATCAACTTTTGGAATCACTACAGGGTCGTGAAAAACATGTCTAGCCACCATTATCACATAAAAGTCTCTATCTCCCAAGTCTCCCCCTAGTCTCTCATATACTTCCACTTCACTCAAATCATAAAATTTTCCATACCTTATATATTATAATCACTATGCTCCTTTTTCCTAATAAAATAATCCTAAAATCATATGAAAAAAAATAATATTTTGGTATGATATTTATATCATTAAAAAGAGTATGAATAATATAACTTAATCTTTGACACATGGAACACATCGTGCTTGGAATTTTAGCACTGTGAAGGGTAAAACCGAACATCCCTATACCAAACAAATACACTATCTCAATCATCCCATCAAACCTGGGTGCTAGCATTCTATGATTCATGATACATAATTTCCCGAAACATGTGTACCCCCGAATGAAATCATGATGTCAAACATTTAACAAACAAGGTCAAATACGATGTAAAACATATCATTAATCCATGCCTTCCATAGTAACCATCCATGGTCTAATGATATGATCTGGATTAGATGAATCCTAGATGAGGCTAAGACCAAAAATCAATGACACACATAAATCTAACAAAAAAATATTTAAAATCAATGTCAATGATAAAATTTTTCTATAAATTAAATATTGATTTCATTCAATAAACATTTTTTATATTCAAACACTAAATGTTCCATATGCTACTCCCATGAACAAAAAAAACTGCAACACATGCTCATTAAATATCATCCAAAATTTTAATAATATTCTTACAATTACCTTCCGTTTTAAGATTATATATCATAAAAATAATAAGTTAAAATCCTTGACCCTTCTCAAGAACTGTCCAAAATAATTATTTAACTTGAGGATCTCTCTTTGAAATGATACTACATTGAACATTGTGCATCTAAAATACCTCACACCTATAAAGAATCCATGATCATCAACTCTTAAGGTCATCCTGATAAGTGTGAAGTTTTATAACTAATTTATTAAATCAAAAATCACCAATATAGTATCATTGTTTTTCGTTGACATGGGGAATCCTGTAAAAAAAATCCCCAGTGACGTAATCCCATATCCACTTATTAATGTGAAAATCCTTTAAATCCCACCAGGCCTCTGATACTATTCATTATCCTACTAATATGTGGAACATATCACAAAAAATAATATCAAATTATTCCTTCCTGTGGAATAGTAATATCTATGTAGATCGATATACTTTTATTTTGAACAAATATTCCTCACCCATCTAGAATCATGAAACTCATTCACTAGCATCACATGGACACCTATAAGAACAAAAACTCAGTAGTGATGAAAAGAGAATTGGAACTACTAATAGACCATTAAGATGGTGTCTCGCCACCATAAATAAAAATCACACAAACTGACAACATCATATCATAAAACATATCTGTCTTGATCTAGTCCATAATAATTGGTATAAATTATGATGATTTCAGTGATAATCGACTGGGAGACTCCTAAACATCTCGATGAATGTATTAAAATAGGGCTATTAACCATAACTAATCTCAACACAACCATACATCCCTTTACTGATTATTTCATTTTAAGGTATCATAAATGGTGGTTATTTCCTAGTTTATGAACCATAACTATTTGAAATTACTGAATATATTCAACCCTTCTCTTCTGAATGATCAAGTCTAATTGAAAAAAGA
Organism: Viscum album; assembly: GCA_963277665.1. NCBI lineage: Eukaryota > Viridiplantae > Streptophyta > Magnoliopsida > Santalales > Viscaceae > Viscum > Viscum album. The sequence continues at coordinate 506,520,145 of OY728121.1, forward strand.
TATACCTAAAGATCTTATACTCTGTGAATACCATATAACTCTAACCCGTGATATAATTTATCTTACATATTAGGTAATTTACTACTTATGATATCTCCAATTCATGATTATTGTAATATCTCTCATGTAATATCATTGTTATAGATCCATAATCATCCACTCAATCCTCATGTATTTGAAAAACATTAATTACTTCATATAATTCATAAAAGTACATTGTATATTCTTTACCCACCACTTATAATATGATTTGAGATTTTGATATAGATCATACATTCATCACATGGAATTATCTATACAAATTATTTGTCCTAAAAAATGTCCCCCCTTTCTTTGTCATACATTTTATCAGTGCATCAAAATGGGATAAGTCATTCATAAGCAATTGATAATAACATACAAAATCTGTAAAGATTTAAATTTCAAATACATTCTTAGTATACTCCCCTGATATAATGTCATCAACCTTATATGGGTCCACTACACTCCTACCACTATGATGAAATGGTATACGTAGTGTTATTCCTTAGTCTAGAAACTACATTTAGTTATCATGGAATAAAGACATTGTTTTCCTAATGTACTCAATATGATGTCAATATAAATATGGTGTGATCATTTGTGGATGTGGATGAAACTAAGAAATCATTTACAAACACCACAAATACTATTCAATAAAAAGAGGAAATATATATTTTTTGGTAGGATATGAACACCTTTAGTGCATTAGTCAAACCAAATGACATAACTTCGATCTCATACAAGCCATACCTTCTCTTAAAAGAAATATTTGGTATGTATGATGGTATAACCCACAAAATATGGTATAAATATATCAGTTTAATCATTAATATGATCTTAACACCTATAAGAGGATCAAATATATTTTTCATTCTTATAGTAGGATAACAATTCATGACCATCAATGGCATCTACTTCTGATAATCCTAAAAAATTGCAATGCACCATCATCCTTCATGGAGAAGATATTTTTTTAACCCAACATATATATAATCGATCATATGAAACCTTTATATTCTATATGATCCAACTAAACATTATTCTCCTAAATCTCCTCTTATGCCATTCTATATGACCAAATAGAAATTGGATCTACTCCAATCACCAAATCAATCGTAAATTTAATCTATCATGCAGGTTGTAAGATATTAAAATCATTAATAATATATTATTTAAAATGATCTATCACTATAGGAAAAGATTCCAATGCCATACCACAATAATCTATAGTAATAATGGCTATATAAAACATGATTAAATTCATTTGAAAAATAATTTTTCCAACATAACCAGCTAGAAGAAACAACTCATCATGGTTAGAATAGAATACTCCATGTAAAGATCGATAGGTAACTCTCATTTTGTAATAGTCCCGATGTGTATGGTATATAACTAAATAATACAAGAATGAAATGTAATAGAAGCATGTAATTTCTAAATAATTGACTCCCAAAAGAAATATTGATCACCAATATAAAGTGGATATGTATTGAAAAATTTTATATTATCTAAATACAAAAAAATATTTGTGACAATAGTCAAAACCCCATCAATTATTTCCTAGTTCAATAACAAACCTTTTATAATAAAAAGTTGATAATATGGAATTTTGTTCCCCTGTATCAAAATATCCTGGAAGGTTAGTTGATACATGAACCAAAACTCTAATATTAGAAATACCTTCATACATAATGATTGAAGTAATATACATGATAGGTAGTGTAATGTCCCTTCTACCAAGGGTTATAGACTAACTCCACTAAGAAATTCCCCCAAGCTAGAACATTTATTCTGGCACTTGGGTACCACATCCCATGCCTCAACTAGAATGTCACATGGTTCCCCAACTACCACTCTACCGAGGAGTGTCTGATTTGTTACTATAATTTGGTACCTATGACGTTACCATGAAATTTATCACCTTCTATAATACCCTACAAATCATCTATAGGTGGAAAATCAGATACAAGCATGACACTCTAATGGGGAGTTAGAAACCAAGGTTCTTTGAATCACATCCTTCCAAAATGATATCAATAAAATGAAACATGGTCCTGATATGGTTATTTAGTACCCTAACTACTCTAACCAATGTTGAGTTGGTGAAATCTATCATTTTTTTTATTTCATCTAATATAAGAAGGGTTTCCATCATTCCTTTGAAATAGCATGACTGCTACTCAAAGCCTCACCCAAATTACCTCACATGATATGCATAGGATTCTCAATATCTACAAAAATTCTTAGCCATAACACGTTCACCTATAGAATAATCACATATAAAATATTGTCCAATAAATTTCATTCCCTCTATATATTATCCTCATTGATGTATTGTGAAAATCAATGTACATCAGTGAAATGTTCTTTGTAGTCTAGCAACAACATTTCCTCTTATGTCATGTGAAAAAACATATTTTATATTGCATCCATAAATGTTATGAAGATAGAAATGGATCTGAAACATCATCTTGAAATAATTCTAGGATACCACCTTTTTCTTTCATACATTATCCATAAGTCCCTCCAACATCGGGTTGGTCCATAAGGCTTGTACAATGTAACATTACCCATCCTATTAACTATATTTTAAAGATTCATAATTATCATATATACAAAATTAATCTTGAAATTTTTTTCCTGGGGACCTCCCCCCATGTAAACATTTATGGATGTTTCATTTGACGACATATATTTACCTCAATCATCAAAGAAATGGTGTAATCAGTCTCCCTTTATAGGGTTATCCTAACTCTCTGGAAGCTTTTGTGATGATGAACATCCATATAATCCTCAACAACAAAAAGATTCTTCATCTTATTCATGTTAGTATTGGGATGAGTTTCACTCTCCTAATGATAAAATAAAATTTTAATATGAGTTATTTTCTATAGAAGAAAAACACATTTGTTAGAATATTTTATATAACAAACTAAACATCATCATGTGAAAAAATAGAGAACCATTAAATCCATGTCTCTATAACAAGGTCAAAATGAGTTTTTTCAAAAAAAATATTTCATTAATTTAATTTAAGACCTATTGATAACATCTTATATGACAATTCAATATATTTAAATATATCACATGAAAATAAATAAGTCCATATCATGAATAATGCACATCAATATATTTCTCTATGTGCATCCTATGATTCTTTCATAAATATCATAATGAATACTATGATATGATATAAAATATTAATAACCAATAACATTATAAAAACATAATGTAAACCAATACTTTAATCATTCAATTTAATATAACATATAATAAAATAAACATACATTACAAATAGAATTCCACCCATGGGAACTCATATATTGTCCCCAAAAATGGTTTAACATATTGTTGGAGAAGTCAAATTACTATTTCAAAATATATCCATGACAACTTTCTACAGTTCTACAAATGGTATGAATAAATAAAAGAATCATGTCACTAATACAAATTTATAATAGCACCAGACATGTACCTCTATCACATGGATATAAGGGGTTGTTTATGGGACCTCAAGGGTGCCTCCCATATTCCATATGTCATCAACTAGTAGTAATGGTGTGATAAGTATATTGGGGATACTATACCACATGTTTTAGAACATAGAAAAAAATAAAAATAAAATATAAATAAATTAATAGATATTAGAATTTGGAAACTGTAGAAAAAATACAATACAATAGAATACCAACAATCAAATCCAACTGAATCATTAAATAAGTAATAAAATATTGATGTAATGAAATGTTGGAAAGTAACTAAATCTCATAATATAATTAATAAAAAAATGAAAATAATTTCATAATAAAAACTTGTCTCAAAATTATCTATTCATAAACCCCATGTTGGTTCTATCTCCAAAATCCATCCCAGTAATTAAGAAAAATCTCAGCAGTAATGCTCCATGCCCTTATCCAAAACTACATCCATATAATATTCTATTGTACCAAACAGTTTTTGGAATAGTGTGTTAGTATAACATATTGTTCTTTTAAAAATAAAAAAATTAAATATTCTAACATTATTTGGGTGAAATAATGTATAAAAAGGGTTAATTATCTAATTACACAATTAGATTAATAACACATCAACCTACATCATCACGATGAAGGGATTTTTACGATCAAGCCTCATAACCGTGAAAATGATAACCTTATAACCAAGTTTAATTTACAAAAATATTTGTAAAACCCCAAATAGAATAATTTTAATAATCAATCCTGACTCATACCAATATATTATAATTTGAGACTTTATCTGGGCCATTTCTGGTATAAATTCATTTCATTCTGTATCACTAGGTATAACCTATTGCATAATAATTCCATAATGTCTCATATAATATAAGAATATATAATCATATTGGAAAGTGTCATTAGAAAAAATACATCTATATATGATTTTTAATAATCTGTAATTACTCGTACTCTGCATATTAGTATTATAAGATTTATCAATACAGGTATAACCACAAATAAGGATATTTCAATATCACAACATATATCCATGGTTAATAATGTAAATTACAATTCTTCTTTAAATTAAAATTTTCATATTTAAATTCTTCATAACCAATAATATAATAGTTATTTCAATTAACAATACATATCAATGTGAATCTATATCATAAAATCACCCAAAATCTATGTCACTCTAGAAAATGAATTAATCAGTTAGTCAATTCATTTAATAAAATGTTTGACCACCAAAATGGAAACTACAATCGATGTGAATAAAAAATTTGATAAAAATGGAATTCAATGATTAATCCAATAAATTCATTAAATTTACATAGTACATGACATGTTCATGTGATTACAACGATTCATATACTTGAAAAGAATCAGACTATAGGTTTATGGTTTAGACCCCGTACCTTTAATAGAAAATGAGTGAAATGAATCCAATAGAATACTACACTAAGGATGATGGTGTGGAAGTTTATAAGAAGAATCTTAGATCACAATCGATCTAGGTTAAAACCATCAATACACATGGTCAAGGGATTATACTACCGAAATCAGTGAAACATTGAAGAGAAGGGGCGGAAAATGAAAATACACATACGAGGGAATGGTCACACAAACGAGATGTGTGAAATACATGGAGTCACTATAAAATTGAATGGATTTTCATCGTAGTACTATCGCAGAAATCTATTCTTGATATGGAATAATAAATCAACCACATGACACACATTAAAACTCCAGGTCTGGTAATTACATAACATGTAATATTGTTACAAGCCGTGAAATTATTTAAAAGGGGATAGGAAATAAAACCCACATCCATATGTTAATATTTATCTAAATATAATATTACGTGACATGATATATAATTTTATTTAATTTACTCTCTTCATTCAATGAATCAATTAACAAACTATAACAATTCACAAAAAGTTTTTGGGTACAATTACATGCCATATATTAGATTGAAACATAGTGAAACTATTATATAGATAATATTTCATCCCTATTTAATTATTGAAAATAGAACCCCCATAAGACATATAAACATACTAATGACCCGTGATAAATGTTAATGAATTTATTCCTAGTCATTATTAATTCGTGAAATTTCCATCCATAGAATTTAGTTCATTTTCTCCAACAAAATATCTTTTCCTCTGAATAAGACATGAACACCATGTCTCAAACAATAAAACTAAAATAGGGATGTATATAGAGAAATACAAGATCATACATTTGGGATAGACATGTATTACATCAATGATTGGTCTCTGTATTGGAACATACTGAGGATGATGAAAGAGTCCAAAAACGGACAACGCCCATGTTTTCCTCATGAAAAACCCATTTTCCTTATATGGTAGCATGGAAACTCACGTGGTAAATGATTGGATTGAAAATATCAGGAGGATTTTTTGGTGTCTTAAAAATCTTGTAGGAATTAATGTGATTTTATTAGATCATTTCAGAGTACCATTTTACTCATTGGTGGGATTAAATGGCCCATGTGGGAAAACATGAGAAGATGGGATGGGGTAACTTCTATGTCTTTATTAACGATAAGTATTTAATTGGTAATTTTGTCCTTTCAATGATGTAAGAGTTTCTAGTTCACTAACAAGAAAATAATTCTATATATTTATATAATCCTACTTTTCAAAGTAATTTCATCTCACACATGGACTGGTTGATAATGATTAATCAAAGGATCATAATTTATATATGGGGTTGAGGCCAGACATTCAGTCATAAACTTTTTTTATGATGAAGACATATTCAGAAATAGTAAACCCAGTTATGATGGTCGATGTTGGCCATATGATGTAGTCTGGTTTTCTGGGGATGTTCTAGCAATGGGAAATGGTAACACTGAATCATATGAATGGAAAAAGAATTTTTATTATTATGGGAAGCGGGGAGGTGTTATATTGGGATACAGGTCCAAACCTCCATCATATTTTACTTCATCTGATGGGTATGTTGTATGATATTAGTGTAGATGGTCATCGTACATGTGTACAACTTGTCTAGTACATTCAATAAATTTTAATTAGTGGGGGGTTTTGGGGAGCATGATAAGGCTATACAAGGGGGTGATCTGACTAATGGTGGAGTAAGTTCCTCAATCCATAGAGTGATAATTGCTCGGTCTGATGTATCTATGGTTGTGGTTCTCAGACTTTTGGGTGTGGTGGAAAGGAAAAATCATCTTATGAGATGAATGAGCTCAAGGAAGATCCACATGTTAGTTATTGGTCTAATGGAATATAAGAGACAAAAAACATCATGTAATGTATCATGTTCCAATGTTTTCTGTATTATATATATTTTTTAGAATGATAATAAAATCCCCCTTGTGGTAAATTTTTAATATATTATGTGGGAAAAATGATTTAAGGAAAAAGAAATTAATAAAAGTGTTAATGGACTTAACACATTATTAAAAACATAAAATATTCAATGAATATTTTAGTGTTAGACACTATGCTGGTATAAGATTATGATGCCCATAAAGGCCCAACAATGATAGAATAAAAATATGAAATATAATATAATAGTTCATGAAGTTTATTTTAAATAACAGATTAACTCTTAAATGGTGTGTTGAATGGGAAATCAGATATCACCATTATGTCCATGAGGTGTTTTTTACCCTATATGGGGTATAATAATTGTAAGAATCAGAAATTTGGAAGTGTCACTCAAAAAAACCATTTCACTTTTAATTAATTATTTAATTCGTTTTCATAATATTATCAATTTAATATCACGCAACTATTGCATCTTAAGGGAAATCTGAATCCACCTTTGGTTCCGGAATGGGGTTTTTAACCTAATAAGTGTATTTTTTCATGGTGCAATAGGCATTCAGATATGCCACCCAATTAACATATGATGATTTATAATTACATTAAACTATTTAATTAATTAAATTGAATCAATGAAAATTGCATTATACTATTCATTATCCTTCAATCTACTAAATTCAACAATTAACGCATTAGGTAATATTTTTAAACATTCATTCATCACACATTTTAACCAGAAAATGGTGGAATAACTTCCTAACTGTAACAGAAACACTAAACATTCATTACATTCATGATAAAAAAATTAAATTGGGATTTTATTATTTATCTATTAGTCTATCCAGAAAATGAATTAATTTGGGTTGTGAATAATGACTCTCCACCAGGGATTTACACCATTGAGATAGAGGATGTCTTCTTAGTGAACTCTGAACCAATTCCAATGGTGTCATTAGTTCATCTTCCTTCTCTCTCATTGTATATGTAACACCCCTTTCTTCACCAGATCTTTTTTTTATTTATTTTAAATATTTTTTTAAATAAATGTTTCATAAATGTGTATTAATAAGTTAAATATTTATATATAAATATATTAAAAAAATAAAAAAAAGATAATAATTATATTTTTATAAATAGATATAATCACATTACGGTAAATTTTTATCAATTATCAAATTTTAGATAAGTATATATAGGTATTGATAAATATATATATATATATATATTGTTTTTTATAATCACATAAAAAGATAATTTTTTAGATAAAATTATAAATTTGTTATTTAGATGATAGTCAGAAATAATTATAAAGGGATAATTACAACAAAAATTATCAAAAGGAGTTTTTGAAATGTTTAATATTTAGAAATGGTTATTAGAATATAATTATAACATTTATTAAATATATAATTATAATTTAATTATGTAAAATTATTTTTTTTAATTTATAACCTATTATTACAAGACATTATCAATAGATAATTTATTATCGGAAATAAAAATCTAAATATTATTATATAGGATAATTTGTAATTAAATTATCCAAGGTATAATTATAATGTACATTTTAAGATAAATTATAAAAAATATAATTATAATTTCATAATTTAAGAAAATAATCAAAGTATAATTATAAAAGTATCGATTGTAATAAATTATAAAGAGTAAATTATAAAAGTATAATATTGAATTAAGTTATCAAAATATATTTAATAAGGGTAATTTTTAATAAATTATCATGATATTATTATTTTTGAATGAATATATTTAAATAACATGCTTTGAACAAAACGATAACATCAGAGTCATTCAGCAAAGAGAAAATATCCTCTCATGTGACATTCTATTGATAATCATAAAATTGCCTAGTAGATATTGTATCCGAAGATGTGCTATTTCATTTCCTTGTGAAATAAATAGATATATTGTATCGAGGAAACCCATCATATACCTTTTTCATAGTTGTTCCAAAAAATTTAGAATTAAGAATTTTTCCTCTGATGATAATAAAACCATGAATAAGTATTTCTGAATTTTGAGATATGAAGTTCATTGAATTCTTGGGAATGTGTGGAAAATTTTCACCTTGATGATTGTATTCATTAAAATATGATCAACCATGTATGATTCTCACCGCATGTGTGTGTGTCTATGTAGCTCAGAAAAACAATTATTAATCTAGAAGAGATATTAGTGCATCTTTTTACGGTGTTATATTATGATCACATGTTGTACTATATGTTTCTATATACTCATGTTGGTATCCTATTTCTAGTTTTCTTCTTTCCTTGTATTTTAATTACCATGCCTTGTTGGTTTTTATTTTTATGTGTGACATATGAACTATTTTAACTTATTTATGAAATAGTGGGGTGTATTCTTGAATGAAACCATATCAGTGGCGGACCTGAGAAGATGATGGATGTACGAGGATTTCATTAATTCGTGTTGAATGTGTTCTTGAGGAAAACATAATTCCTACAACTATTCACCCAGAGGTTGCATGGTCGATGTGAGAAGTAGCTATTTTCATTTAGAGGATCTAGGGTACATTGTCTTCCTGATGGATAGATGATGTTGGGTATCGCCTCAAAAAATCCATGAAGATTCCACACAATGGATAGTTAGTTTTTTCAGACTCGTAAATATATCTACTATCATGGAGTCTAAGCATGTATGATTGAGGTTTCATGAAGCTTGTATTGCGCAATACCAATCAATTTTTGATTGTGTGTTAATGGGTATCCTAAATTTATTATTAATAAGGCATACAATGGTATACATAAAAATAATATGGAAAAGATGCATTCGTGGTGTCCTACTGATTAGTTTACACAATAATTACTGGGTTATTATGATGGTATTGTAGAATTGATGATAGACTTGGTCAAGGGAATGACCCCAATGATGGATGAATTAGTAGGTGGAGCATGAAGATGGGGTGGACATGGAAAATCATTGGAGGAACCATATTTCATATTATCTATTTGTTCTTTTCTTCATTTTGAATAGGATTTCAACATATGTGCGTTACTTTATTTGTATCACATGTATTCCATATTTACATTTTTCATGTTTACTCTAATTAATTATTATTTTTATTATTGTTGATTTTTTTATCATATTTCATCACATTTAGGGTATAGTCTCGAAATTGATTGACATAGACCCCCTACTAGTCAGGATCCTATTGTATATAGTGATAGGCAGCTGTGGTTTTTTAGAATTGATTCTAAGAAAAAGTCGGTTGGGTTGTGATGTTACTAAAGGGTATCATAGAATCATCAAATACTAACTTCTATATCTATTTCTTTCAGTTGGATAGGATAGAAAAGAGATAATACATTTGAACTCGGGTACGGGAAATTTGTATGTGCATGTCCAACACTGCATAGTGGACCTCTATGATCCCATATATGGGGAAATTCTATTTTGTTTTTATTATTGATTACACTCTCCTTTGGTTATTCAAATGATAATTAATGTGATTTTAAATATTTAACATATTTTCATGAATCGTGACTCAGAATGTATGTTCATATGCCATATATACATAGCTATTATTATGAAACATAGTAATTCATTAAATAAATATCATAAATTGTGTTATCTTTTTTGGATATATTATTATGGATGATATTACTATTTTTCCTTGTTTTGTGATATATATTTATCAGCATTAATTAGTTGAATTGAACACGATTTTCTGTTAGTATATATATTATGATTGCAATAAACATCCATGGACATAAATAATTACTATTTCTAGGAGGGTCAAAAATCCGATTAAGAATTGATTCCTAGGAAAACCTCGTCTAATCCAATATACTATTTATGACCTTCCATGTTCCTAATACTCTTTCTATGGATGAAGAAGCTTCCATGTATACATTTAGGGGTACAACCAACTAAGTTAGCTGCTTAAGAGAATGTACCCATAACTGCTCCTGTGGTGAAAACTAAATATACTTATCAACCACAACTGAGATCCACAGTTGACTACATGAGGTATTTCCAGCTCTAGCATCCTACATCTATCTAGTTAACTAAAAGACCATAATTTTATGTGTAGTGTGTGGATATCATAGAGGGTATCCTATACCTCATTGAGATTCAATTAAATTGGAAGGTTAATCTTGTTGCGCTCATGCTACATGGACCCACCAGGAATTGGGTGGCGGTTATAGGACTTGATGAAAGATGTTAGGGTCTCCCCTAGGAGGCCTTTAAGGACATATTTTTTAGGTGTTTTATTCCCTGAAAAAATGATGATCGATAGTGAAAATGTGTTCACATAGCTTTATCATTGTTTTGTGACAATATTATCTTAATTTTCATGTTTTAATATGATTCTATATTTCACACCTCATCTGGATAGAAATGAGGAAAAAAATGCTACAAATTTTGAAAATGATGTACGACCTGACCATAGACTCGAGGTATATAAAATGGAATATGTTTTATACCAATAGGTTCTAAGGAATACCCTGATCATTGAGAGGATGGATGAAAAAACAAATTTTTTCAGCCCTTTAGTACTCATACCAATGGATCTTCCACTTCTATTGTGAACAACACTTGTGTTTCTGGGAAGTGGAAGGCTATGAACATACTGTAGAGAAATGACATGAAAATAAATTTAATATCAGTCTCTTTCCACCCTTCTTGATGTGACCCCAAATGATTTAAATATGGAATTATTGGAGATGATATTCGGATGTGCATGGATGCCCAAATATAGTACTGATAATGTGGAATAACATGAGTCATCCCCCATATTGTTCTAGATTATCAACTAGGAATGGGAGGCCAAAATTTATAGGGGAGGAAATCTATAAATAAACCATAGGCAGGGATGTATATGTCTCACATATATATAGTTTAGGGGCATGTATATATATAAAACGTAGGTTAGGGTTATATAGTGGATTAGAATATAATAGATGGTGGGTAGGGTCGTACCACCACTCAAGGTATGGTTTGGAGAACTTCTTATATATCTACATCCTTTTTTGATACGGGTGCTTCCCATTATTTCATGTCTACACAAGTAGTAGTTGGAAATGACTTTTAATTCATATTTTCAGCTTACATAGTCTCCCTTGATACATAATTTGTCATTAGAGTGGACTAACATCATTAATAACTAGAGTTTCCAGTAGTTTTTGTGGAAAGTTGACATATATGAAAATTCATTATTCTAGATATTGATATAATTAATGTGATTCTTGCAATGGAAATTATGAATCATCCTGATTATATATTGATTTATATCGTAGTTGGGTTTCTTTTACATCACCAAAGGGTGAAAGGATCTTGATTAAAGTAGAGTGGGAACCAGGAGAAGTCAATGTTGGAAAAAATTTGAGCTATCTCTGGAAAATCAGTTCATAGATGGATGTCATGTCCCTTTCAAAAAAAATCATTGGAAACCCTATCATCATTTCTACAAGTCATGGTTCTCTATCAGGATTTATTTTATAATGCATTGATAGTACTCCCACTTGGTAGGGAGTTGACTTGGAGTTAGATATATTGCCCGACAAAAACCCCATTTTGATGCATCAATATCATATAAATCCATCTTAGCTAAAATATATCAATGTATAAATAAAAAACATAGATAGTAATGGTTTTATATTACATTGTACTTTTCATTGGTCTACACCTATTTTGTTGGACAAGCATGAAAAATTTAGTCATCGTCTATGTGTTAATTATAGAATGATAAACCACTTGATTGTGAAGAACTAATATCCATTTCTTTGGATCGATTGAATATTTGATTAGATATGTGGATACTAAAGTTTCTCAAAATTTTCTCTCCAATCGGTCTATCACATGTTTCAATTTAGAGAGAATTTCATTCTGAAGACGGTGTTTTAGAGTGGTATGGACTATAACAGAACATGTTAATTCCATTCGTGCTGATGAATGCGCCAACAATTTTCATGGATCTAATTAACAATATATTTCATCCATACATTGACTCAATCATTATAATATTCATCAATGATTTCCTAATATACATGCTGGAATCATAAAAACGTGACAGATACATAGAGATTGTCCTGAGTATGCTTGGATCACATAAGAATTATTCCATTCAATCGAAGTGTGAAATGTAGACTCAACAGGAGAAATTTCTAGGACATGTTGTATCTTAGATATGTATATTTTAGACTTATAGAATGTTAATGCATCCATTTCATGGACACATCTTCTAAATGTGTATTAGATTTCGATCATTATGGGTTTTTCAAGATATCACTGGCGATTTATCTACTACTTTTCCCAATATTCAGCAACCATCAAAACACTAAATAAAATTGTAGTTATGTTATAGTCATCATACCACTGTGAATAGGTCTTCCTCGAGCTAAAGATAAGGGTGATGACAGCTCTTTCACTGACACTTCTTCTACATGGGATTATTTATGCAGAATAATGTGATCCATCCGACATTGGTTTTAGGGAAGTTTTAATTCAACAATTGAATTTATTAGCCTACATGTCTATTTATCTATGAAGGGTAATATAATTTTAGATTATCTTATCAATAAAAAACAATATGAGTAAGTGATTGGTGAGAGGTTTTGTAGAAGTAACAACATTTTATGTGCTTATTGGAATATTAGTGGTTTCATGCATCAGAGGATTAGGGATATTTGATTTTTACCATATTATTATTACAACTTCTCTTTTTCGTTGTATGAATACTAGTCAAGATTCAAACCAATATTATATTGTCATGATGGAGAAGCTTGATGTTGGTGACCCAAATCTCGGATAGAAATTGGGTGACAATGATGTGATGTTGGTACATGATGGAATACTAGTCCCATATTCCATTAGAGATAATCCAATAAGGGATTATCATACCTCTATATGGTAAGTAAATTATAGTGAAAATAAGATGTACCATGACATCAAGTGGGAATTTTGGTTTCTTAGGATGATGAGAGACATTCCTAGATTCATCTCTCAACAGCATACCTATCTGATGGTAAACGAAATCCACAGACATCTTGGTGGATTATTACCATCACTTCTAATACCAATGTGTATGTTGGAGGACATCACTATGGACTTTATTAATGGGTTACCTTGTCTTATAAGTCATGAAAATGTCTAGGTGGTTGGCTACCGATTAAAATATTATTCTCACTTCATACTGATTAGAGAGAAACATTCAATGGAGGATATTGGAATGATCTATATATTGGATATCATGCACCATCTTGTAGTCTTTTGAGCATTGTTTCATAGAGAGTTTCCCATTTCCTGTAATTCATATATAAAACCATTTTGGATGTCCAAATTACTCAATTAAGATTGAGTATAATAAACCATCAACTAACTAATGGATTGTGATAGCAGATGATACACATATTATAAGAAATGTTTTGTTCTTTATTTCTTTATTTTTCTATAGAATGTGATGACCACCTATCTTTGGTTTGGTTTAATTCAATTTATTTTATCAAGATAAAATTCCAATGGAACTTTTTGAATCTCTTTATGGGCTACTGTGCTGCTCATGTAATTTAAGGAATGAGGTGGGAATTATAGTGGTTTTTTGACCCAATATGTTTCCAAAAAATTATGAGAGAGTGTGTTTAATACATAAGAGATTGATAACCAATTACATTAGAAAAATATATTATGTCAACCGTAGGAGGAGACCCTTGGATTTTACTATGCGAGGGCTAGATTTAATGAGATTGATACTACTAAAATCCTATTTTATATCACAAAAAGGTTCTCTATAATAAAAAACACCACATAAAAAGAAAAACCATGATTTTGGGAGGTCAAATGTAGGGAACACCTTTTCCATCTTCCACAACAAGATTCACCCCCTCCATCTCTAGATCACTCGAGCTGTGGAACAAAAAATCTTCTAATGATGACATGCCTTAAATGACAGAAATACTACATCATATTTCCACCCCTCCTAGTGTGAATCACATTAATATGATTTTTTAAAAGATAGCTATATTTCAGAAGGATGTATGAGATCTACCGATGGAGGTTACCTGATCTGAGAGGGGAATTATGAATAGTGTTCCAATCAGTTTAAACCCCCTGAAATTGATATTATTTTGTCTTCATTTGATATTACCTATGAGGAACACCATGTAATCTTTACGGAGAGAGTCCCCATTTCAAAAAGTCATAGTAAATTATAGGGATACATCCACCATGTTGATCTCATACCACACCACCTCCCCTCATGAAGTATTAACTGAATGATCCATCAGATTTGATTTTGATGCTAGATATATTAGACTTATAACTAACCCACCACCCCAACATAATGAAATGATAAAAAGTAGTGTGATCCCTACAAGGGTTAATAGGATTGGACGACAGGTAATTAGCACAACTTTAAAATGGTAGAGGTCTGGTTGAATAGAAGCAATTGTGTTATAATGATTATGGTCCTTTTTGATAAATGATCAAATTCCGACAGAGCCTTGATCTGTGCCTTTAAGATGATCCAACATCCTAATAATAGGTTCAAATATCCAGTTATCCATTAAAATACATCATTAATGGTTCCTAAAAATAGTTGTCAAGACAATTGGGCCACTATTCATTCTAAACCCCAATTCCCGTGAAGTCCCCGAACTCTGAACAGACTATGTGTGCCCACTCCACTACGAGGAGTAAGTGGTCATTGTTATCCTATTTTCATTTCATACATAATGGATCTGTATAGTGTTTTTATGTTAAGACTCTTGATATTCACACCAAAATGTAAAGCCTAATACAATATTTTCAACAGGTGAAAATTGGCCATTGATGGGTCCTCTTTAAACTACATTATTAATTCGTGTATATACTCTTCCTCGGGAAACATTAACAACATTATCAAATCCTTCACTGTGAAAGTATGGGATGTATATTTAGAAAAAGACTCATGTAATGATCATTATTAATCCTGATGAGATCTAATAATTCCCACTTATACTTGTAAAAGGATTAGTTGATGAATGTTGGATTCATGGAAGTGTGTTTGAAATATATTTCTATGATCAGACAGTTAAAAAAAATCATCGAGGTTCCCCAATTATGATATTCGTATGAGATATCTCCAGCCCCTACAATCCAGTGGGTATGATATGTTAGAAACTCTATGATATATGAGCGAAAAGTTGATTCATTATATTATATAGTCATCATGTATTGTTATTGAGGTATTCACGACATGATACATGTGTCACAACATGAGAGATACATATCTGACCATCTTCATGATATTTATTGTGACAATGTTGTGATGGAGATATACACATCTTACCAAGAGAATCTAGTGTGAATCATAGATCAATTTAATATGTTTTTGGAAGGAATTATTGTATGAGTAGTCCAAATTTTTTGGCGGAATGGTTAGATCTAGGAAAAGAGGTGGGACTGTTAGTCTGGTGTTCGAGCACAATTTCCTAGGCTACTTGGGAAATACTGTTAGAGTTACTTCTCAATGACACAGAGTTCATAGTGTTATAAAATTTTAATATTACGATTTATTACAATGTTAATTAAAATTATCTTGTGAAAATTATTAATATATTAATTAGGTAAAAATAACTTTCATAAAAATAACATAATGAATGTATTAATTGAATAAAACCCCAGTTAAAACATTGTGATATTCCATTGGATTTTTTTAGAATTCGAAAATATGCTAGAGTGAGACTCTAAGGCTAATAAATCCTCAAGTAATATGGAATAAAATTATTAAAAATAATATATAATTTGACCACAATTTATTCATAAAAATTTCATAACTCTTGAATAGTGTGTCATATGAGAATTCTAAGACCACTATTAGGTTCGAGATGTGGTGGCATTCATAGGTGGGGTATAATATTTAAAAGAATCCCAAGTTTGTATGCCCCTGTCACCAAAATAGCATAATTAATTTCATTTAAATATTTAATAGAATTTATTATTAATAAAATGTTGATTAATTAAATTAAATTAATGACATAAATGGATCACTATTCATTGTTCTTCAACCTAGGGATGGCCTCCATTAACAAAAAACATATGTTTTTTAAACCATATTTATTCACACATTTTTACCATATATTGGTGGAAATATACTCCTAGAATTAATCTAAACACTCCACATTTCATTGATTGAATAGTAATGAATTAATGTTTATTTTTTGATTATTAAATAAACCATGGATACAATTAAATGGGTTATAAATTTTGGCTCCACCTCATTAGAATTAGACCATTGAGACTGAGGATGTCCATTTGATCAATGTTGAACCAATTCCAGGGGAGGGAACGATTCTTGTTCTTTGTCACTAAATATATGTGTAGCACCCAATTCTTCATCTATTCCATTTTTATTTATTTAATTCATTGTTTTAAATTAGTTAATAAAATGGGAGATTAAAAGTGTTAACCATTAAAATACATACACACACAGAAATATATATATATATATATTATAAATATATCAACCGATACATTTTATATTATTACAAATATTTAAATAAACAAATTGTGAGAAATTTATCTCATTTATCAAATATATATATATATATATATATGTTTATTTATATTTACTTTTAAATATCTTTATAATCATATAAAAAGAAAAATTTCATTAAATAAAATTATCAATGTGTTTTTGAAAAGATAACTGTAAATAATTATAAAGTGATAATTGGAAAAAATTACCCTAATAAATTTTTTAAATGATAATTCATATGAAATATTTATTAGAATATAATTATTAAATTTATTAAATGATTAACAATAATATAATTATGTAAAATTATCTTATTATAATTTATGTGATTTTATTACATGATATTATAAGTGGAAAAATAATTTTAAGAAAAAATTATCAAAACATAATTATTAAAGATTATTTGTAAACAAAATTAAATTTATAATTATAATGGATGGTATAAGAGTAATTATCATTAATATAAATAAAAAGGAAGAATCTAAGGAAATTATCAATATATAATTATAAAATGATAATTTATAATAATTTATCAACATAAAAATTAAATTAATAATTTTTATTAATTTATAAAAAGATAGTTATATAAGATAATATATAATAAATTATCAATATATTATTATTAATAATTGAGGATGTTTAAAGATTATTCTTTGAATAAAATGGTAACATGACCATTATTCGTGAAATAGAGAATATCAGCACATCTAAATATTGAATGATAACTAAAAAAATTTCCATGGAAGAGAGTGAAATCATACGTGGTATTTTATTTATTTGTGAACTAATCACAATGTTTTGTTTCTAGGAAACCCTTGATATACCTTGATCTCTGATGAGACAACAACTTAAGGCTTTGAAATGCCCCCTATGATGATAACAAAATCTTGAATAGGTATTTATATTTTTTGTGCTATGAAATTACATACATTCTTGGGAACAAGTTTTCAGATGATTCTTTAATGTTTATGTTTTTTGGAATCTAATTAGCCATTCTTGATTTGGACCACATGCCTTTATATATGTGTCCAATTAAATCTGTTGTGATTATATGAGTGACAGTATAATATATTTTTTCATGATTGATTTTCATCCCATGTTGTTGTGTATGATGTTATATACTCATGTTGATATATTATACCTACTTTTGTTCTTACCATGTATGCGTATTACCATTACTTGATGGTTTTTAGTGGTATTTTAGAGCGGTGGACCATCATGACATATTTATTTCTTAGTGGGTGGGGGGATTCATGAATGAAATAGTAGAGATGAAGGACATAATAACAATGTAGGAGTATGAGGATTCCATGGATTCATGTTTATGGTGTACTCAAGGATTCCTTGATTATATGTTCTATTCACCACGATATAGAATTGTTATAGTGATTAATAATTATTCTCATCTAGAAGATCTTGGTGACATGGTCTACAAGATGGATAATGACACCATGTATCACCAACACAACACTATAAGGATGCCCTATATGGGATGGTTTTTTTTTTGAAGACATTCATTTATCATCTTGCATAGATCCAAAGAATGCATGCCTAATGGTCATGGATGCATGGTTAGCAAGGTACCTCTCAGTTTTGGATTGATTGATCATGTGTAACCGAAATTTATTTTTTTATTGAATACACTTGTATATGAGGTAACATTAGGTTAAGGATGGATTATTTATTTCATAATGAATATTTCACATACATGTTACTTAGGGATTTATGATTCACTTTAGGATTTCATGAATTACCCATTTAAGTGAAAGAGCCATCTGGTATACACTTGAGATGGTGCAACATGGATCTAGGGTGGACTCAGACAGACATTGGAGGACCCTCTAGTTCTTTTATATATCATTTGTTTTATTCATTTTGAAGATGATTTTCACTTATGAAAGCTTATTTGTCTGTATTACATTTATTTCATCTTTACACATCTTCATGTAAACTATGATTATAATTTATATTTATTATTATTTATTATTTATCCTTTAACATTATTTTGAGGGTATAGAATCCTTGTTGACCAACTCGTACCCTTAATGCAAGTCGATGGCCTGTTGAATATGGGGAAACATGCATGAGATTATGTGGAATTATGGATTAGAATCATTGGTTCAATTTAGGATGTTACAATACCAAAATTATGTAATGCAATTGTTTTATATATTGTTTTTATTTCATTTTGCATATCTATTATTACAATTGACGTGGGTGCTTCCAATTCCATCATTTTCTCCCATCTTGTGAAATTGTTGAAATATAAGACCGATCATGTGTCTTATTCCATGGAGTTTCTAACACCTCTTCAAAATAAATGAATATAGATTTTCATATTTCGTTCCTAAGATTTTGGTTGTTACGGGTTGAGTTATAATGGGATTTTTTGGTTATTGAAATGGACAATTTTAGCATGATCCTAAATATAGATTCGAATGTGTGTTTCAAGTTGCACATTGATTGTTAATAGTAATTAGTGGTATTTGAATCTACTGATGGATGTACATATATTCTCCATAGTGAATGAGGTACTCATCTAGGGAAACCTAGACATCAACTACTAATGTTGAGAAGTCTTCTTTACCATAACACATAACTCATGATAGAGGATGATGATGGATTTTATTATAATGGATTACCATCTATTGTTTATGAGTTTCTATATGTGTTTCTAAATGATTTCCCATGTTTTACTCCAGAGAGGAATGCGGATTTTACTATCAAATTTCTTTTTTGTAAGATAAATTATATCTCCCCAATCATAAATTATTTCCTCTGACATGTTTATAAAATTATAGATACACCTAAAATATTTATAATCAAATGGATTCATTCACCTATGGAACTATAATTTGGTAAATCCAAGGGTTTTTCACTAAAAATGAAAAGGGATATATCAAAGTTCAATAATGAATATATTATGTTGAAAAAGGTAATAATCAAAAATATATTCTCATTACATTTCATTTATGACAATTTTTATCATCTCAAGTGGAGAATTTGGTTCTAAATAATTGATATACATTCAGATTATCATCATGTTTGGATCTAGAAGTTGAATGTTCAAAAAAAACTTCAAATATATGTAAGGAGAATTTGTATATTTTTTCATTCCATTCATTTTGAAGAATGCTACAGTGGACTTCATGGAAATCATGAGCCAGGTGTTTCATCAGTACCTAGACTTATTTTTCATCTTTTTTCTGGATGACATCAGAGACTACTCATGGAATAAGGTAGAGCATGATTATTACTTTAGGATCATACTAGGAACTTTTCGACATCCCATTCTCTATTCTAATCTCTCCATGTGTACATTATGGAATATAGAGGAAACAGTTCTGGCCCATTTGATCACAAAATATGGGTTTTAGGTGGACCATGGGATTAAAGAAGATGTTTTTTCATTAGAGTATGTGATAATTTTATTTGATATTAGGATATTTTTTGTCCCGATAGTGTAATATATGAGGTCTTCTCATTATTTATATCATATTTCATCATTTATGACCATTATCACTAGGTAAGGTATTACGGTTGCATATAACATATTATTTTTGGTGTCCCTTAAAGAGATCATGTGATAAATTAACAAATCACAATGGTTTTTCTAAATAGAATCAATAAAAAGTTATATGGTCTTCTTTAATGCTTAATGTATGGGTATTCAGAGTGTGGTGATTTGGATGACCATGAGGTAGTGTATGTATATCCCTAACTTTGACCACATGATATAAATTACCCAACAATGAACATGGAAATCATGTTGGTGATTTATTCATTTATGATATATAATCTCCATCCTTTTTAGGACAATATTATCTTATACTCAACCGAAAATGTATATTATTAAATTTTCTATAAAATTTATTTTAATATGATGCAATATTGATGGGTTAAATGTCTCTTGGGGTTCAATTTTTATATCTTGTATATCCCATGAGAATGGTATGTGGTAGCATATTCTTTGAGAAATAATATCTCTGTGTAGAAGGTAAAGGAGTATAATGATGAGTGTAATTTTATGGGGATTTATTCCCATATAAACCTAGAAGCTATGAAATATACAGGACATGTGATCTTGATGTGTCTTCTGTTAATTCCATCCCTAACAGAATTGATTCAATAAGATTTGTTAGGTGATATTATGTGTTCAAGATGTAATAAATTCATATATAGAGGGGAGGTTCCCATTATGTTATCATTATTTTATGATAGAAATTATTTATCAATGATCTATTCATGGGGTTGTAATATTATAAGAATATGGTGACAAAGGATGGACACCAGTCTTAGTGGGTTGTTCATGAAGGGACCACGTAAAGTGATTAAGATATGTGTTCTCAGTTCTGGTAGCCAGATATGAGATAACATGTAGATAAATTTTTATACACGTGTTATACATTTCAACATGTGAATATTGAGAACGGAAGGCCCTTCAGTTTATTTAATATAGTAACCATTCCTAACTAGAATTGGGAAAATTGTATCATAGGCTTCATCATTGTCTTTACACTTTAAACTATGTGATGGAATGTTCAATGGTGGTTATTGAACATCTAAGAAATTCATACCATTTAATTTTAATAAAGAATCCAAACAGTCTAGATAATATGGGAATGTTTTATAATAATGACAAATTGATTCTCCATGGTGTGTTGTCATCAATTTTATTATAATGGTACCTATATTTTACTTATTGTATTTGGAATTTCATTCACATTTCAATGGGATCTCAAATCATGTTGAGAACAACATACATTCCTCAAACTGATGGTCAGATGAAACAGTAAAATCTTTCCTTAGAATACTTGCTTTAGTCATGTGTGTTAGTTTTCATAGTCTCATGGGATAACCATTTGGTATTGGTGGAATTTTGATATAATAATGGAATTTAATACAAAAATATAATGGCTCTGTTTTAGGTCCTCTATTGTATGTATTTCCATTTTTAATTATGCATGATATATGTGGTTGAGAATTAAATAAAATGACCACTCTTATTGTGAGATTCATCTGAGTATGCTCTGTTGATAAGGAAATGGATGTTGAAAATGTAGATCCATGATTAATTTAATTTTTTGATAGACATCAAGATTTATTGTTTTTAGTGGATGATATTTTCATTCAAAATGTTTCCCCTCATAATGGACTAAATAGTCTTGGAAATCATTTAGAGATATGAAATAAGAATTTTAGAAATTTTTGACATTGCTAAGAAAATTATTAAGGATGAATAATGGTAAGTTTTTTGAACCTAATTGACCTCAATTAATGATTTGTTCCATATCTCAGAGTCTAAAAGGTAAAATATGAACAATTTTTCCTGGGATACACTATGAAGAATTGTAGTTAGAATCTGATTGGTATATGTTTTAGTGACTTGTGTGATTTATTGATTTCCATGATAAAGTGCCTTATATAAAATAAATAATGTCAGTTCATGTTCTTTTAAAACACCTAAATAATAGGGATGATACATTGATGCTAATTTCATGCGTGGAATAACATTATCCACATTTATTATTTGATCATATTTTCTATTGACATTCTAAGGGTTGAATGTTTCGTTTATTGCAAGAACTACCACATCGTTTGTGTTTTTTCTATTTTTATGGTCTTATCATTCTAACATGGACTTATTGAGAGTTTTTTAGAGAAATGATTTTTTATAGATAGACATTGGGTTGTGTAGGGCATGAATATGATTTGTAGAATCTATGTGTCTACCTAAATGAAATGGTGATCCCTAGATAGTGGAATTGTCCATCTCGCACGAACAAGCTCACAAATGTGAATACTAATCATAAAACATAAATAGTTTAATTTTTTTGGATCATGGATAGGTTCACATGTGTTTACCCTAATCTAAGAAAACATTTTATCCCCTTTTCCCTTTGGACCAATTCATCATACATTTGTGTACTATTTGGTAAACTTTGCAGCCTCCCAAATCATTATAATTTTTCAAATTCCAGAAATACCCTTTTCCAATTTTAACCTCAAACCCCCCTTCAAATGACCCTTTTAGACCCCCTATCCCATGTTTCACCCCCTTCATAAATTCTCCATTAGGATCCAATCTGAGCGTAGATTTGGTTGGTATTCTCCAAGAAATCATCAAATAATTCCCACCAGTGCAGTTTTCATCCTTTTTCAAAGAGCCTTATTCCATCATTCATGGATTATACCTTCTCTAGAATAATTTTTTTTCCAAAATTGGTATTAATCCATATTCCATTGGTTTTTTTTTTGAGAATTTCGTGTGTTTTGGGATTTATAGGGCCTCACATTGGTGTAGATGTGGTTTCGAACAGTTATTGAATGATTCCATGAATTGTATAAGTGAATCAAAGATTTAACATTGTTTGATGATATTAATCTTCTTTATAATGTTTTTAAATAGACCCAATAAAATTTTTAGGCATTGATATAGACATATAAAAATTTCATTAATTTGTGTATGGTTTAAATGATCATTTTATTACATAAAATTGTTTTTCATAATGTCTGTTCTATTATGTGTATTGTTTATGTGTAAGTGGTGGTTCATGTGATTTAGGAAATGGAATTTACAATAAGGTAATTATAGTTATATATTTGGGAATACTATGACTACAATGAATGGGGAGCCATTAAAGAGATGATGTAGTGTCCCTCAAAATGGATTGATGTGAAATACTAGCTATACACACATGTGATGTGGATCAGTTGATCAAGAATGAATGTCAGGTCCATAAGATTGTTTCATCAGTGAGTGTACGAGTATCCTATTACCCATATAACCCTTGATCAATAATAATTTACGATTGTTATCATGTAAATATTTCCATAAATAATATTTTGATATTTATCTTCTTCTTTTAATTTCATATCATCTTTTAATTAATATTTTATATTGATATTTTCTTAAAATACAATTTTTTTGTATTCCATGTAATTTTAATTCATGGAACCAATTTTGTGGTTTAATACCATTAATTGGATCATACCCAACGTATCACCATGGGTGTTTATAAACCATGTTATATTTGATCCACATAATGTCATGTTTCCCCATGGTGTGGATGGTGGTTCTATGTTCAATTGGTTCTTTCATTGAAGGGTATTAGTGGAATTGGAATGAGGGTGTATGGCCTTTTTCCATTTGATGTATTATTTTATATTTGACTCCCATACCCTTTTTGGTGTTTTTTGTTTTTTATCTTGAATAGTTTGAAAATGTTTTTATATAAATGTTATATTGTATTATGTCATTTATGGTTATTGGTTTAATTTTATTGTTGTATATTTATTATTATAGTCTCTATGAGAGAAATCATTCCCAAATGTGTCGTTCGATCCCAAAAAATTGATTTTCATCATATGGGGATAGGTAAAACCCTTTTTTCCATTCCATGGTATTGTTTGGGTGTCTAGTTGGTAAGAATACTGACCTAGTTTTTGACAGTAATGCATGATAAATATATTTTTTCCAAGTATCAAAAGCTATCCCACGATTTAATAATAATAAAAAACTCTTGAAGTTAAATTAATTTGAAAAAAATTAGTTTTTAAAATATTTGGATTTTACTTTCTACCCCCATAAAATTAATTTTATTCTTGATATTTTTCTTTTTCATCAGAGGATTAACATTTCATAATTCATTCATAGAAAAGAACATCGTAAAAATGGTTTAAAATCATGTAAAAAAGGAGAAACTAATGGGTGAAAATCATTTGTAATAAAAAAATACATGGTGTAAAAATATGAATAAAATAGGTCTTAAGTGAAACCATAGACATATAAGAGAAAAACAACACCCAATTACCAATGGGGAGTGAAAATGATCATTTATCGCAAGAACGTGTGTAGACCAGAGTTGGATAATGACCAAAATCCCTAAACCAAATAGTTATGTGAATGGTCATTTCCATAATAGGAAATGATTATAATAGGAAAACATTTCCATTTATTATTCTTTTAAAAAAATTGGGAATTTTTTATCTATCTAGAATAAGAACATATAAAAATTTACTTACTTCATATCATTATATTTCAGAGGTATAAAGTCCTCATTTTTTACCTTAATCAATTTCTATTTCATTTCTCAATCTATGAACTGATTTTATTTCACTTTATAATGACTATATAAAATAATTATAATTTATGTCGTTAGTCACTTCTAAAAATCATTATCACTAGTTTTACGATAAGGGTAATTCTTTATTTGGTGACATAGTTCATCAATCTTTAAAACATCATCCAATGATCAACATAAACCATTCCATAAAATTATTAACTTATAATCATTAAATATTAAATATTAATATCTAACGTCACAAAATTTATCAATATATATTTACCATTAATTAACACATATATAATAAATTTCCATGTTCTTTTTACATACCTCTCAGGTGAATAAATTCATCATGTAATATTTTAAAACATGGTAATAACCTAAATTATTACATTATCATAATGTAAAAAAGGAAATGTTCCACATTTCATTAATAAATCCTCATATTATAGAATGTATTCCATTGATACCATGACATTTTAAACTCCATCAATGATATCATAACCTGGTTTTTTTGAAAATCTTTTATCTATTTTGAGGTCATCAAAACTGTCCAATTAATATTATTCCAATAAATCATATATTCATCCAAACTGAACAATATTATCATAAAATCCTAAACAAATTATGGGTTTACATATCATAATCATAATATCACTATACCATCAGAATCACATTTCTACGTAGTCAGTACAATTTAAAATATTCATCAAACTTCTTAATGAAATATTACTATGAAATAATCCATTGATGCATTTTGATTATAATTAATGAAATTCCTTGGATAAAAATATAAATACATGAATCTCAAGTCATTAAAAATATATTCAATAATTTTTTATTATTCACCATTAACTGGACATTATTATCTTATTCCATAACACTTATTCCTTTTATATTTCATTTTTAGTCTATTAATCAAATCAACATAACCCTTACCCAAACATCCTTTATGATTTTCACCACGATAATTCCCTTTAAGAAATAGAACTTCAAAACTACCAATAATTTCATATTTTAAATGTTAATCAACAATTATACCTTAGTAATAACATTATTATCATTTTTTGTGTTAAAAAAACATTTCATTTTTACTTTATAGTTATATTAGTTCATTCCAAATTTTCAAAAATAATATATCATGTATTCACTATAATAAATTCCATTAAGTTCTTCAATCATAATTATTAACATATAAATAATGGAATATTTTTTACTGCATGGTCTCTAATGCCATAATTATCTAGAAACAATATCATTCTCTTCAACAGTGAGTCTGAGAGTTTGTTATGTTGACCCTTATTAATAATTTTTTGTGATAGATAATTTGGAATAATCACAACATCCTTCACTAAAAAAATCATCCAGTCTGACTTATCTTAATGAAAATTGTTCTTCATATGCAATGTCAACCATGTTCCTTCTAGTTCTCATAATTGACCCAAAAAACAAACTAGGTGAGAAACTCTCATTAAAATGGGAAACCATATAATAAAAAAAGTATCTTATAGTGTGACTAAATCTTGTCACTGTTATTTTAATCTATGATAGATATTGTTTATACAAGGTGATTCATTATTATATTCTATTTAAATCCGTTATTATGGATTGTAAATTTTTTTTGAATTTATAATGAATATCTATATTATATTTAATACCAGATGTGAGGTAATACCCATTTTCGTGCACCTTGTGATGATTGATTCAATATCAATGTGTGCTTCTCAGAGTTATTATCCATTGGTACCTCTATTCCAAATCCACATCAACATGTAGTTTCCAAATAGGGATGTATTATCTTCGCAACTACTCTCTATATCCATTATCAAAACTGTATGAAAATTACCAAAATGAATAATCGTAATTAGATTTATCAATAATTAAATACAATGAAATTTCCTTACGAACAACTATATGGATATCAATAATATTATATCATCCTTGTTTCCAATGGATAATTAATTTTTTCCATTAACTTGAACTATAGTGACCCTATCTTTTTATAGATAGATAATACATGTTTTTATGTTACTATTCAATACATTACTCTTGCATATGCATTTAGAACATAATAGAATAATGTATTTGGAAACATGTAACAAAATAATATTATTTCAGGAATGATAATAAATGTATCCCATAGGTATCTTCCACTTTGTATGCTTCATCAACATTCCCTATTTAAAACAATTCTCTATAAACATGTATATCAATAATGATATTTGTATGTCATCGAATAGTGATTAGGCATTCATAAGATATAAATCATAAAGAAATACCATAACATTATCAATAGGATCATAACATTATCATAAGATATTGAATTTTGGAATACACATAAGCATATAAAATATTACATCAAAGCAAACCACAATGATATTTTTACCTTCTAAGGTTTGGGATAACAACTCTTCTATGTTCTTCAGGAATATAATGAACTAATGTTTACCCTATTTCGGTGATGTTATATTCACATGTTTCCTTGAAATTTTAGTTCCAGGATAACAAGCCATGTACCCTCCTTTTTTGGGATAGGCATAAAAACTAGTGTACCCTATTTTTCTAGATTCAACTAACCACCCATGAACCCTATGAGCTCGTAAAAAATTTAACGTTACCAATGTATTGGACAAGTATATAGTTACCACCATCACATACTTAAAGAAATACATAAAACATCTAGAATATTAAAAAACCCTTATCAAATCGAAACCCATGAATATTAATGAGCCTCATAATCATTTAATCGTATCACAACTTTTTAAAATGAAATAATTGCAATAATCATCATATAATTACCTATTAAAAAATAATAATGTCTCATAGGAATATTATCAATGTAAAACCTATTAAAGAGAATCAAAATTCAGAAATATCATTCCATGATAATCACAAACCATTCTGATAGTGAATAATAAT
Source organism: Viscum album (assembly GCA_963277665.1). Lineage (NCBI taxonomy): Eukaryota > Viridiplantae > Streptophyta > Magnoliopsida > Santalales > Viscaceae > Viscum > Viscum album. Next base: position 506,548,427 of record OY728121.1, read on the forward strand.
TTAATCTTTGGATCATATCCAAAGTAAGGAATAGGTAACCTCAAAATATGTAATCATGGTTGGTAATTAATTTTTTTAGTCATTTAAAACATTAATTTAGTAAAAATAATTTTCATTGAAAATAATATCAAAAAAATAATACAATATTAAAAATACATTTCATTGTAAATAAAATTTAAAAACTATAAATTAATTATTAAAAATAATTTAAATTGTTTCTAAAAGAAAATATTCATTGTTCTTTATAAAATGATTTTAATAAAATATAATATTTTGAAAAAGCTTTACGTAGAAAATATCCTTCAAAAGGTAAACTTTTTTTATCAAATAAATTAATTCTCAAAGAAATAAGATGCGTTATTCAGGTTCTACTTGGGAAAATAATGATTCCATTAAAATTTTAGGTAATAGCCTAGAGATAATTTTTTTGATGAAATTGAATATCGCATTTAAAATACTCAAAAATGTAAAACTGTAATAACCCAATTTTTTATAGAATAAAAATTATTTTTTACTATTAATAATTATGAATAAGATATTAATTTTATGTCAAAGGTGCATCTTTTTCTGATACCATACACCACACGCAACAACAGATTTCTATGAAATCTTATATAGCACACAATGTTGTGTTATACCAAAAAATAATATAACAATTTTATATTTTTAAGTTGTAGTTAACTCATAGTTATAATATTGTCCAGAAGAAACAAAAATAACTAAAATATTATTAACCATGTTTGATAAATGTTTTTACATTATCTAATATTTGTTAGAGGCTTAAAATTTGAATGAATCCAATTTTATGCACAAATAATCAAATATTCGTTAAAAATTTCATTTATAGCATTTTGATGGTGAACCCTTTTTATATATAATTTTTGTCACTTTTATATTTTCTATTTGTAATGCCCTGACCCCAGTTACCCTGATTCAGTGCATTATTACATAACATTGGCATGATCACAAGTGTTCATATCTTTAAGGACTGATTATTTTAGTAACCTGGGAATACTAGGAAAATACATAAGTTTTAGATTACATTATGAAATGTAAACCAACAAAATTGTGCCCCATTTTAACAGAATAATATCCCTTATCCTTTCCCATCAGGTCCATCATAATATATTTTTCACACATTATGAAGAAACATAGAACGGGGTGAGCTCAGATATTGAGTAAGGATAACAATATAGCAGAAGCATTGATAAAAACCATAAACAGTTAAGACAATGTATAAGACTAAAACACATGCATTTTAAACTTATAATTCATAATATTATGAAATATATAAATCAAATCATACCATTTTCATATTAACATGGAAATTATACTAGTCATATAATAACATGTAATATCAATAGCTAAATTCATTATGATGGAATGCATAATGTTGGATGTCATAACCACATAGTCAAAGCCTCCTGCCAAGACTACAAAAAATATTTTGTCAAGGCCTTGTTCCAAGACACTAGTTTGTCTCATTAGACCTACCGATGCATCAAGGAGATATAGCTGGCTCCACCCATCACATACTATGTCTAATGCATTTCTCATATGAAAATGTTGAAAATTCACATAAACATTCATATTAAAACTAGAATAAGAAAAGTTAATATTTTAAGAACAGACCATGAATGGAATAAAAATAGAACATCCATAGTCAAACATAAATTATTCAATAAATTATAAAAGATTGTATTACAATAGTTCAACTTCAAGAAATAATAATGCAGGATATTGACGTAGAGGAAGATAACAAGTAAAAAAAATTTAGGGTAATATACCCCTTTTCATGAAAACATTTAAAAGTCTCAATATTTGTCAAGAAGCTATAAAAAATATATTTTTGAATCATAGTGTCCCTTTAATCATTGAAAATTTTAAAAGGAATTTAATTTTAAAACATTCATATCCATATAAATAACTCCTTAAAACCATTTTTAAAGCATGGACATTAATTAGAATTATTTAGAAGAATAAAAATTTAAAACATTTAAAATGATATTTTATTTAGTGTTCCTAACCAAATGAGATACACATGAATAAAACTAATTGAGGTAATAAATATATTATAATATCATGATAATAAACTTATTCATTATATACTATGTCTATGTTCAATATATACACCATCTAAAAGTGAATTGGTGCATAAAAACAATGAAGTCTCAATGGAATTTAAATTGAGATGAAATATCTAATATAGAATGTATCCTTAAGTTGAGGATAAATCAATGAAATAATTATTTTGAAAAAATATAAATACACTCAACATGATTGGATATTCAGTGTATATCAATCAGAAGACATTCACATATATTCTTGTAAAAACAGCACCAATGACTTTGATTTTTAACTCAATAAATTGAAATTGAGTTAAGATTACTCTAATCAAGTTCATATTGATGACTTCACAATTTTTCAATGTAGTGATTATGTGTATCAAAATTATATCCACACAAATGGAACTATAAACTACTACATAAATTAATAAATAGAGATTTATCACAATATCTTGTTGTAAAATAATCAATGAATTTTTTGTAAAACCCAATGAGTGGAAACTAAAATTAGAAATTACCATATTGATTTGGATTTTATGAAACATACATCGCATGAAATAAGGATCATAAAATGAAGATGTAAATACAAAAAAATTAATTTATATTACACACATAATACAACCATGGGTAGTACATACACCATAAAAAATGAAACAGTGGAAAATATAGCATGAATTTCACAAAAATAAAAGTGAGATAAAAACCCTTTACCACATTGTAATCAATCAAGTCATATGACCAAAAGTTAATAACCACCAAATTAATCATATAATTACATGAATATATAGATAATAATGATAATATATATAAAATTTCCGTACACAATACACCACTTGTAATTAAAAAGTGGCGAACAATGGAAATCTCACGGAATTAAAAGTGAGATAAGAAACCTCTTACCTCGTGTCCGAAATGACTCGTATGTTTCGTGTTATTCCTGAATAATAATATCAAGTTAATTTATAATTACTTAAAAACATTTTAAATTTTATTATTCTTTTCATATCAATTATTACCTTGTTATAAAAAATAGTTAATTTATTGAGTTCATATCAAAAAATTTGTCGATGTTCAGAATATTTGTCAAAAATGAACATATTATAATTACAAATTGTCCATGTGGATAAAATTCCATTAAATCCAGATTGACATTAATGATTTTTATATCATATATATATTATATATACATTGAATCGGTATTTATAATATTCCATTTCATTTGAAGTAAATAAATGAAACGCACCGTTCATGGGAACGTTAAGCCGCATGTACGCATTAACGCTACTTTCATTTCAATTTAAAATTTAATGGAATGAAAACATAATAATACATATATATATAATAATTTATTTATAATACATATGTTATTTAATTTAATTAAATCCATCCTTTATACATTCCACTTATGGAATGAATGAGTCAAATCACATTGAGGGGGCGGTTGTCCGCACTTCCTCAAATAAATTATCTTATTTACCTGTTTTGAAAACAATAATGGTATGATATAAATGAAAAATAAATAATTATAGAAACAATATAAATATACTATATATAATATGTAAATAATCTTCCATCTTAATGCATACCATAAGAGGTGGTAAGAGAAGATTGAAAAATCATCGTTTCACGAGGCAGTAGTTCGCCGTCCACAGAAAAAATATGTTCATTACCAATTAGACCAAGGTGTGTGTAAGTGTAGTCAGAATAAATATCATATAAACATCCGAGTATATTGAGGATAAATTTTCTTATTATAAAATAATGTTATAAAATAGATTATGGGGTTGGAGAAGTGAAAGAAATAAAAAGAACATAAGAGAAGATGTTACCTTTAAATAAAAATACTCCATTTGGTTTGAACCAAAATGATTTCATAAAGTGACATCTATCTACGGTAAGGATTCTTTATATATAAGATGGATATTGAAAGACTATTTTGGAAGAGGATGGTCGAGCCAAAGGGCTTTATAGGTGTGTGTAATGGGCTAGAGTTGAGGGATTGTTATTAGTGGTAGGAGGAGCTCTTTAGAAATGTTTGAAATTGTTATTTTATTATATAATATTTTTTCTTCTAATAAAGGTCCAAAACATATCAAATTTAATTATATAATAACTATTGATTGAAATAAAATCATAAAAGAATAATTGGACAGGATTTGGATATTATTTTAATCTTTATTATCTTATTTATTTAAGACATTCATTAATGAGTTAACACTTCATCGTTATAGTGTCATAAATAATTTTATTTATATGATGTCTAAAAATTATAAAAAAATATAATGATGTAGAAAATATCATTTTATTCCAAATGAATATTTATTTTAAAAGTGATAGCTTATATAATACCGTGTATGAATTGATTTATTTAAAGATATATGTTTGTGTCAATTTTGTCAATACTTCAAATTAATTAATATAAACTGTCAATATCAGACTTAAGTGGCACAATGGGGACCCAAAATAAACCCAAGGATTCCCATGGTCGGAAATGGATCAACAATTAGGATTAAGACACATGTTATGGTAATTTAATATTATTATATTGTTATTTTTACCCTGAATTACCTTATTTACCTTTATCCGCTGTAAATAAAAGTCAAATGTAACAATTCCCAAAAAATTATTTTCGTCTTATTGAACCACATTCTACATACAATAACAAACATATCTGTCATATTTTCACAACTCATTTAGTTGAAGTGGTAAAATTTCATTTAAATGGAAAAATTTGTATTTTAATAACTACTTATTGTATTTAGTATTCATCAAAAATTGATGTTTTTCATAAAAATACAAAAAAAAATTTAGCCAAATATACATTTGATATTCCAAATTAAATATTTTTTTCTATTATAAAAAATTAAAAACATATAAGTTTCTTAAATTAATTTAAAAATAATTTCTGTTGTCAAAACACAAAGCGTGTTTATTAAGAAATAATTACTATCCAAAGATTGACACTTGTTTACATCCAATTTTAAAGTGAAATTACATAAAATTTCTAAAATTGGATTAAATGGTAATAATATAATATTATTAAAATTTAAAACAAATTTAAAAAACTAATATAACCATATAAATAAATTAGATTAAATGACAGTTATGAATTAAAATACAGCATTTTTCACAATTCCTAAAAAATAATTTTATCATTAATAAAATACCCAACGTAAATTTTGATGTACCAATTCAAGATAAGATTTTTTTTTGTCAAATAGAACATATAAAAGTGTCAAATATTTTATTGAAAAATGGTTCTCCATTAAAAAATTGAAAAACTGCATTTTTCGAAAAATACATCTTTTTGCTGAAAAATTGAATTATTTCCACATATTAAGTCAGAGAAACACAAAATATTAATGTTATAATTATATGGTATATATATATAATTCAAAATGTAGTTATTACTATTCATAACTACTTTCTAAATGGCTATTTTGATAGTTCATAGTGTGATTGAACTTAGTGTTGTGTCCATCACACGCTATTGTATTATTCAAAAAGAAGTGCATCGTGGAAGATTGGGGTGATACATTATTCCCTCCTTCAATAAATTGAATCCTCAAAATTTGAAACTGTTATTTGGAATAAAAGGGTAAAAAAATAAAATACGTTTGTGGAAATCCCACATCAGAAATAGGGCTAATAAAATATAGTCTTAATAAGAGGTAAAGATAAATAAAAAAGTCACCACCAAATTAAAATTTTTAATAGGAGAACATAGGTGGAATTTATAATTGGAGAAAAACATAAAAAAATTTATAGGGAGTGATTTAGGTAATCAATCACAGACAAGTGAATAGAAAATCGAGGGTCTCACAGCCATTAATATATAATGAATATTGTAAGGTATTAGGATAATATATTTTTGCATTTAATATCCTTTCACTAATGTTTAAGAATTAATTTTTTCATAGAATAATAGAAATAAAACATGATAAGTAGTGTTCCATCCATTAACCCATTTCTACCACACACTCATCATTCACTCAAAATGATTCTTATTCAAGATGAATTGGTAACACCTGAGGTACTACAATCATCTTATAGATAATCACATAATCCAAAGAGGATGAACTATATATCTCCCATGTATTTAGAAATAAACCAAAACCAAAATGGTTAGTACATGTTTAGATGATCCCGAAAAAGGATAATCTTTTAGAGAAAGAAATATCAATATTCATTTATAAAATTAAACCAACAATAACCAATGGTCATGAAATACTATTCAATAAACAATTTACCTTAAAAATTCTCAATATACTAGGAAATTCCGGATCCTAGTGCACCCAGTCCCCAAAATGTATTAGGAAAAGTAAAATAGAAAATGAAATAGAAATGTGGCGTAAGAACCACTAAACACAAGATGGATGGTAAGGACCACCCATAAGAAAATCTGTGCAAATGCCCAATAGAAAAATAAATGAGACAGTACAACGGATGTCCTATGAGAATTCAAATTGGAGTTATCAAACTATCCTAGAACCAAAGGTCATCCCTATGCTGTGATTATCAGATCCACGTTCCTCACAGCATCCCACACAAATCTAATCCTGCGCATTACACTTATCGTCCCAAAGTCGTTGCACCCCAACCAGCTATCTGCAATAGCCTCGTCCCTATCTCCGTCACACCCGCAACCCAATGTCTCCGCAACCAAACAACCGAGGTCACCCTCGCATTTCCATCCAAGAATCTCGTGGTCAGTTTCACCCTGTCTAGATCCACATGCATAAAACCACTATATCCATCACTCCAACCTGTATCTACCATGCACCAAGATCGAGGAACATGCTCTGCATATCCTATACATGCATTCAATGATGGAAATGTCCTCGTCTTCATCGCAATGGGAACCTTGCACATCGTTATCGCCCTCATCAATCCTGAAGATGTCGCCAAAGACTGCACGAGGTCGCTGGTCAACATCCTTTGCATCTCATGACCATAAGAACTTATCACCGCCATACCAACAATGATCACTACATTCGCCATCCCTACAGAGGAATCTGGATCGCCCAGCTTGCTCTTCTAGCCTTATAATCAAGACGAGACTCTAATCACAAGACGAATGAGTTGTGGACCACCCAGGGTCCCATATCAATCGACACGTCCTGCAACTGACTCCTGAAATCAGAACCTCATCTCCTCCATTTTTAGTAATTACCTGATGCACCACCACTGGTGATCCATCTATAGAATCAAAGCCAACATCGTCCGATCCGGTCATCATCAGAATATGTTGTCTAAGCTTTGCACCACAATTTGGATAGTGCCTCATCGACCAAAAAAATCCTTGTCATCGAAGCATAGTGGACCCGCCACCTAAAAACCCTAAACAATGGAATGAGGTTTCACTATTGCGAAGTATAAACCGACATGGAATCTCATCTGATGGTAGATCAGTAGCCAAAGAGAGATTGGGAGGAAAATCACTCCCACCCAAGTCCAAAACACATTTAGCCTCACTGAGTGAACCATCACCACATGCGGAAAACATTTCAAAATTTCCCACAATATCATCTTTTCCTAGAAGTAGATTGTAGAAGAAATATCATGATTTAAGAGAAATATCCTCTCCATCAATGAGAGAGAAACTCTCCATCAAGATAATCAAAACAAATATTGAAACCCAAAACTCAGATGAAGTTGATTACACAGTCTTCCATGTTAAATTATAACTCCAAATAACATCTACCACTCTTAAAGTCACATATATAAATTTAATTATCCTAATCAAATATTCACACTGCTTGGATAATAATTTCTATAAATAAACCAATTTTTTATAAATAAAAAATAAAGGAATTGATAAAAATACACCATAACTCTTGAAATTAAATCCCATATTATTATGTTTTCCATATGTATATAGTGTTCAAAAATGAGTGAACGTCTTAAAAAATAAAATTTATCAAATAATCACTAAATAATATTAATACACTATGGATATCCATTTGAAAAAACATAAGATCCCAGATCAACTTATTATTTGTCAATATTATCATTTATCAAAAATGAATTAGTCACACTAACCCGGGACTTCATGTCACGAACCACCTTCAACAAAAGGAGGGAAGGGTCACTAGGTTCCCAATCCCTTCCTTCTTTAAGTTGAAGGAGAGATAATGACCCCCGAAACCCGCCTTCTATAGGTCCCAGAGTGGAAACTAGCACCATGGTTATGAAAATTACCCACAAGTGGAAGGCATTACCCTGTTTGTTTTATAGTATCGGTAGATAGGATGATGAAACCCAACAACACCAAAAGTAAAAGAAAAGTAAAGCCAAAAGTAAACCATTCCCACATGCATGTTCCAAAATTAAGAGCCAAAGGGTAAAAAAGTGACTACAAGGGTAAGTACCAAAGAAAGAAAACAGCAACTGTGATTTCCCTATAGATCCGAGCTAGTACGGTCTTGCGCCATCCCCAAAGTCCTCCTAGAATCCTAAAATCAGTTTTATATACGTAGGGTGAGCATACAAGTACACTCCGTCGAGAAAACCAAAGACTCTCGTGCATAAGTGGGGGAACGTATTAATGTCCCGTGAGAAGTAGACAACCATTACTGTGAAGGAGTTCACCCATCCCACTCAACGGCTACACTAACCAAGTAATGAAAACCAAGTAATATATATAATAAGAGCACATCGTTGTTTGGGTACCCCACGCCACTTTCCCACTGGTTATTGAGACATACTATGCATCGAACCAATCCAGCCATTCTCACCGCAGTCCGACTACCACACCCGCCCGTACACACCTTGGCCACAACCGCACGCAGTCCCACTGCCGAATCCTGCCCGCAAAAACCTGGGCCACAACTGTCACACGTATCACGCCTGCAAACACCTAGGCCATAACAACCACCACCACCCCTGAAGACATTTGGGATAGATGATCCACTGCCACGCCCGAAGACACCTGGGCCTCATCCCAATGAAACATGGGAAACTACCTAACCACACACACCTGGGCCATAACCACTACACAACCCCGCCCAAAGATTCCTGGGATAATAATGGATCTCAGGCCATCACAGCCTGCCCGAAGGTACATGGGCTATCCCGGAAAGGGAGCAGAAAAGGAGCTAATAACCAGCCACTAAGAATAGTGTTGTGAAAAAAACCCTCCCCCATGTAATGGGGGTGTTCGACACTAAGTGCTCAACATGGGTGGGGAACGAATAAGAAACACAAAACTACAAGTATATACATAGGTTACAAGCTCTCACCCAAAGTTAGGTTTTTCTTCAGACAACCTACCGATCACAACATCACTCAAGTCCGAGTCACGACTCTCGCCAAAAAAACTCGTTTGTCCCATTATTGTTTTCATGTTCTATAATAATGTTTAAATATGTTCATGCACCTACTTGGGCAAGTAACACCATAAGAATAACCAAGGAATTAATCCAGCCAAACATCAATTTAAATATTCACACCCGGTTCTCTTGTAATGTTACAGCAACAAGGGGATAAGTGAGATCCCTCGAAGTACTAGAACCAACGAAACCCTCGAGACACTACCCCATGTCCCCCAAAATGGATTCTCATCAACAGAGGATCCCACCCCAATTCGTGATATAAACAAGGTAACCACCCGGTCTTAAAACTCACAACCACCGAATCCATTTCAATAGGGGATCCCATCCCCTCCCACATATCCAGCAATCAGCCCATAAAGGAAAACAACCAAACCACTACCACCAACACAAAGAAAGGCCATATCAGTATTTTCAGATTTATAAGATTTAACACACTCCATGATTTCAATTTTGTGTTCTTTAACCGGGGGTTATCACAGAAGGGTTGATCATGATTCTTTCATTTCATCTATCCTGGAGTACGTGATTAACCAATTTCCCTTTTTACAGCAAGAGTTCATAACCACAAACAAGTCATTTCAAACATCTCAGGGGTTCATTAGTGCATAGATAAAGGCCACCAATGGCCATGATTTTCAGTAGGTGTATGCCAGCACAATTTAGAAAGATGATCATAACATAAAACAACATCAAAAATCACAACCCCCCCCCTTCATTCTTTATATAATCAGTTCATTATCTTTATTTAGGTCCTGTTTAACCAATTCTATTGAATCAAAAGTACGCCCACCCCACATGATACACAAAAGTGAGAGATAAATAAATGCCCTACTTATTGATCAATGATCAACGCAAAGGCCGGGGGCGGAACATCATGGATAGCGATGCGGTTTTCCTGAACGAAAAGATGATCATCTGAACGAAGGGTACTCTTAACACATGGTGATCAAGAAAAGATGAAACCACAGCTAACCCTTAGATTATAAGAGCCGCGGACGGTTCAGATAAGAACTTCAAACCGCGTAAGGAGCAGGGGTCGTGGGTTGACCACGCGGACCCACAAGTTATTAAAGGGGTCGGGTGGTTTAAACCGATGCACACACCAGGTTTATTTATTAAATATTTAATTATAACATTTGTGGGTGCTACCGGGATTTAAAACAATCTCAATAGTGGTCAATGAAGGGTTTAAAACTCAATTTGCGCACGTCACGGGAAAAACCCCAACAACGCCGGGTGACATCAATCAGTCTCACCGATTTGTCGTGTCGATCAGTCTCACCGATCGGTCTCCCCGATAGGTCCCATGGATCGGTCGCGCCGATCGGTCTCACCGATTGGTCACGCTGATGGGTCTCCCCGATCGGTCTCACCGATCGGTCTCCCTGATCGGTCGCACCGGTCTGTGTCACCGATCGGTCGTGCTTATCGGTCTCCCCGATCGGTCGTGTCGATTGGTCTCGTTCACGCTGATCTGTCTCGGTCGTGTCGTTCGGTCTCGGCCGCGCCGATCAGTCTCGGTCGCGCTGGTCGGTCTCACTGATCGGTCGAACCGATCAGTCTCCCCGATCGGTCGTGTCGAGATGCTACCCCCTTTAGGATCCAAATTTTTGGCAAATGAAAGAAAAAAGAGAGTTTGGGTCATGCCATCAGATACCTCTCAAACTATTCTCTCCCTCGAGAATTTAAACAACCCAGAAGGAATGAGTGTGTCCGAACAACCTCCTCGAAAGATACCTCTCAAGAGTGAACCTCATTGTTTACTAAGAACACTTTCCTATCACGAACCAAGCAGCATATCATGTCAAACTGCCCAGGCATGTAGGGGTTGGGGAGTCTCCTTCCACATGTCAAGATATTATCTGCTTTGGGCGGCACTGACTCGCCCGCACGGGTTTAATTGCATCCACCTTAATGTGTCTTGATTAGGGGTCAGGTTCCCTCCTCCCTCATAGCCATGACATTTCACACACATATTGAGGGAAAAAAGGCAAGCATTTCCTAGACAACAAGGTAAAACGTCCTACCACAACAGCTATAACAAACAGAACAATACTCAAAACAACTCTGGGTACTAGGAACACATCTGTGCTTCCCTCTCCCACATAATCTCCTCAAGCCTACCATGTCTCCACAACACACGAACAAAGGGAATGGTTCTCCCATGAATAACCTTTTCATTGCGATCTTCGATCATCACTGGTCCCACCACAAAAGTCATGTCGTCCTCGATGTCCAGCTCTCCCCAGCCGAGGCCATTTGAATCGTCGTACAGATACTGACGGAGCTAGGACATGAGAAATACATCATGTATCCTCATTAGGAGCGGTGGTAATGCTAGCTGGTAGGCCACTTCTCCGACCCTCCGTAACACTTCGAAGGGCCCGATGAACCTGGGAGAAAGCTTACTCCCCTTTTCGAACCTCCGTTGTCCGTGCCGCGGGGAGACACTTAAGAACACGTGGTCTCCAACCTCAAATTCTAATGGCCTCCTCCTGGTATCAGCATTCGACTTCTACCTGTCCTGGGCCACCTTCATCCTTTCCCTTATGAGATGAACCTTCTTTATCGTGCTCTGCACCACCTCCAGACCATGGATGTCTACCTCTCCTACTTCGGCCCAATACACATGTGAATGGCATTGCATCCCGTACAAGGCTTCAAACTGGGCCATACCGATGGAAGAGTGATAGCTATTATTGTAGTCCAACTCTACCAGGGGCAAGTGTCACACCCATGATCCTCATGAGTCCAGAACACATGCCCACAACATATCCTCCAAGGTCTGGATGGTACACTCTGTTTGTACATCTGTCTGGGAATGAAAAGAAGTGCTAATGCGTAACTATGTGCCAAAATCATGCTCTAATCCTTTCTAGACCCGCAAGGTAAACCGTGAATCCCTATCCGAGACTATAGACCTCATAACTCTATGAAACCGCACCACCTCATCCACGGACTTTCGTACCAAACCATTCATAGTACTCGACTCCCTGATCACCAGAAATTTGGATGATTTCTTCAATTGGTCCACTACCACCCAGATAGCGTCGTATGCCCCTTGGACCATGGGAATTCTCGTGAAAAAATCCATTGAGATGTCATCCCACATCCACTCGGGGACATATATAGAATAGAAATGGCCGCATGTAACTTGGTGTTCATCATTCACTTGATGACACACTAAGCACATGGCCACAAACTCTGCCACTGCTCACTTCACTCCAGGCCACCAAAACTGTCTCTTCAGTCAATGGTACATCTTGGAAACTCCTGGGTGTACCGCTAGTGGTGAGTTGTGTATCTCACTGAGAACCATACCGTTCATCACTCCTAGAACAGACAACCTTCATAGGAAAATCATCCAGTTCTGACAATCCTCTATACATCCTTCCGGAGCATTTCCATGGTCAACTCGGTCACACATCAATTTGCACTCTGGGTCTCCCTACTAAGACTCTTCCAATTACTACAATAGATACGACTCCACTGCCATCTGATAAAGGAAACCACTACCACCATCCATCGTCACATCCATGTGTAAGGCAGCCAACTCCTCCATGGCCTTCCAGGTGTCCGCCGACTCTCGAACCGCATCCTTCTGCGTCCTACTCCTCAATGAATCGGCCACTAAATTTCCCTTTCCCTCTGTATAAGAGATCTCGAAGTAGTAATCCTGGAGGAACTCCACCCATCTCCGTTGTCGCATGTTTAGGTCCTGCTGGGTGAAGGTATACCTCATGCTTTTGTGATCTGTGAAGACCACAAAGAATTCTCTGATGAGGTAGTGCTTCCATAACCATATCGAAAAAAACGACCGCAGCAAGCTCCAGGTCGTGGGTGGCGTAAATACGCTCATGAGGGCGTAGAAGACTGGAACCATAAGAGAACACCCCTTGTTGCTGAAACAACACACATCCTAGGCCCTATCCTGAAGCATCGTAGAACACCTCATACGCCGCCCCTTCTTCTGGAAATCTCATCACTGGGGAACTGACAATATTCTACTTCAGAAAGCTGAAGGTTGACTCACACTGCTCACTCCACATGAAAACCTGGTCTTTCTTGGTCAGGGCTGTCAAAGGGGCTGCAACTCGGGAGATATTGGGTATGAACCTCCGATAGTATCCCGCCAGCCCAAAGAAACTATGGACCTACGCAACATTCTTGGGTGCTGCCCAAGAAAAAACTGCCTCAACCTTTGATGGGTCCAACGCTACCCCCTTCTCGGATACCACATGCCCGAGGAAGTGCACTTCTCGTGTCCAGAACTTGCATTTTGACAACTTCCCATAGAGCTGATGATGTCGGAGGTCTTTCAGAACTGTGCTCAGGTGCTCTACATGGTCATCCACTGATCTTGAGTAGACCAGGAAGTTGTCGATGAACATAACTACGAACCGATCTAGTTACTCCCGGAAGATGGAGTTTATAAGCCCCATGAACACAGCCGGGGAGTTCGTAACACCGAAGGGCATGACTATGAACTCGATGTGTCCATATCTGCACCTGAATGCCATCTTCGAAATTTCATCATCTTCACTCTCAGCTGGTGGTACCTAGACCACAGGTCGATCTTCGAGAACCATCTTTTACCTTTTATCTGGTCGAAAAGATCATCTATCCTCGGTTGAGGGTAGCGATTCTTGATCCTCACCAGATTCAGCCTCCTGTAGTCTATGCACAACATGAGACCACCATCTGTCTTCTTTGCGAACAGGACTGGAGCACCCCACGGTGACACACTCGGCCGATCATACCCCTATTCATTAGATCATCAATATGGATCTGCAACTCCCGTAGCTCTAAAGGTTCCATCCAGTATGGAGCCATCGAGATCGGATGAGCATCGGGCTGCAGGTCTATCCCGAACTCGATATCCCATCGAGGGGGTAGAGTCGTTACATCCTCAGGAAAGACGTCCATAAATTCACGAACAACCTCTGCCACCTCCACCATCTCAGCATCTACTAATTCCACTAACAGCTCGACCATCAAGGAGAGGTGGGGTTCCTATCACCTACTTCCCTTCTTACTACTATAATCGCTGGTGATGGTAACACGCCGTCCACCCAAGTCTAAGAACACAACCCTTCCTCAGATACAGTCAATGACGTCACACATAGAAAATAACCAGTCGATGCCTAGTATGACATCGTATGGGTGTATCTGTAGCCGAAGAAGATCCCTAACCGACTGATGTGGACCTATCATCAGTCTGCATCCCCGAAAAACAAAAAACAAGTTGGTCCGACCTCCAAATGGTGTGATCAACACTAGGGTCACTGGAAGTCTCTTGGAATCTAGGCCCAATGCGCGGGCTAGACGGGGTGCAACAATGTAGTGCGAAGCTCCAATATCGAACAAGGCATAAGCAAGAGTGCTAAACAAACTGATCGTACCTCGAACAACCTCTGGCCCTACTAGAACTGCTGCCTCCGCGGCATGTAACTGTCCACGCTCGGCTCCTCATCCCCTCGGATTTTGGCCACCTTCCCGACCATGCCCTGTTCGAGGTCCCTGAGGATCACCCTGAGGTTGGCCCCCTCCTCCTATGTATATCTTCGGAGGAGTGGGACCTCGCTGTCCCTGCTGCTACAACATGAAAGGCCTGGCTGGAAGCTTCTGCTGGGGCGGGTGTTGGGGTTGTCTGCCACCGCCGTACTATACCCGGCCCGATCACTGACTCTGGAGATGTCCATGGCTCCAACAGAAAAAGCATCGTGGTCCTGGGCCCGAAGGAATAGGGCGAGGACCAGGGGATCGAAACTGAAACTGCTGCAGCCTACTCCATGTAGGTCAGAACCTGTAGGGTCCAGACGCTGGAGGCTTGGTGCTGAGGCCTTCCCCTTCGATGGTCCCAGATGGATCCCCTCTCGTCACACACCACCTAGAGCGTGCATCCTCTCCATCACTTCGGTCTTCTTCTGGACCTCCAAGTACGTCGGCAGGGTAATGGGGGTAACAGCATACTAGAGGGAGGGTCGGAGTGCCTCCTCTAGACATCTTTCCGGAGACTCCTCATCGGGAAAGAGGTCCGGAGAAAAACATATTAGGTCTTTAAATGTGATTCCTAGCTCCCTCAGTGACATGCTCCCCTGTTATAGGGAGAGTAACATCGGTATCCTTTCCGCCATCATCGTCGAGGAGAGGAATTCTTCCCGGTACTCCTTCTCGAAATTAGCCCATGGAAACTCAGCCTCTCTCCTCTCCCGTAGGTAAAGCATCCACCACTGACGCACCGCTCCCCGCATCTGGCTGACGGCCAGAAGAACCCAGTACTCGATCAGGGCCCGAATCCGGCCAAATGCTATCACTAGCTCTTCTAGCCAGCCTTCCTTCATCATGTCAGAGGTGCTGCCCTCGTACTTCTCGAGGGTCTGTCGCTGGAAGGCCTGAGGAGTCTTCTACCACTGGTCGTCCTCTTCCTCTTGATCTGCTCTCTGCCGATCGGCCAATGTAGTCTCTGGGGCGTCGATCGCCTATACCACACGTGGTCGCCTTCTAGGTACCATAGTTGCAATGTAAACAAGGAATGCCTAAGCCCATGTAGTGTAGAATATTGTTCTTAAAATTTCGTGAACTTTTAATTTATTCTTAATTCCCAAGACATCCCAGAAACACCAGAAAACAAGTCATTACTATGCATGTTCCTTTCCTAGGGTCTTTACCCCACAATCAGCGTGGCCTCACTTGGTCATTCGATAGGTCAAGAGTCCTTGCATCGGATCACGGGGGGCCCTAAAATCCCGTGTCTTAGACGGTCTGCACAGGTCTAATCACGCACCATGGTCACCCAACATTGTTGCCTTACCATCCCATGCAATCCTCACTGTGCCTAACTCTAGAATCCATCCTATCTCTCAACCGCTCACCTCTGATACCATTTTTTCACGACCCACCTTCACCAAAAGGAGGGAAGGGTCAGCAGGTTTCCAAGCCCATCCTTCTTTATGATGAAGGAGAGATAATGAACCCCGAAACCCGCCTTCTATAGGTCTCAGAGTGGCGACTGGCACCAAGGGTATGGAAATTTCACACAAGTGGAAGGCATTACCCTTTTTGTTTTATAGGATTGGGAGATAAGATGATGAAACCCAAAAACACCAAAAGTAAAAGAAAAGTAAAGCCAAAAGTAAACCATTCCCACATGCATGTTAAAAAAGTAAAAGCCACATGGTACAAAAGTGACTACAATGTTAAGTACCAATGAAAGAAAACAAAAACTATGATAGCCCCAAAGATCCTAGCTAGTACGGTCCTGCGCAATACCCAAAATCCTTTTGGAATCCTGAAATTTGTTTTCTATATGTAGGTTGAGAATACAAGTTCACTCAGTACAGAAAACCAAAGACTCTCGCGCACAAGTTGGGGAACATACTAAAGTTTTGTGAGAAGCAGACAACCCTTACTATGAATGAGTTCACCCATCCCACTCACTGGCTACACTCACCAAGTAACACAAACCATGTAATATATATAATAAGAGCACGTCGATGTTTGGGTACCCCGCCCCACATTCCCAGTTGTTATTGATACATCCTACGCATCGAAACAATTCTGTAATTCTCACCGCAGTCCCACTTCCACACCCGCCCACACACACTTGGGCGACAACCGCACGCAGTCCCACTGCCAAATCCCGCCCGCAAACATCTGGGCAACAACCGCATGCAGTCCCACTGGAAAATCCCACCCACAAACACCTATTCCACAACTGTCACACGTACCATGCCTACAAACACCTAGGCCAGAACAACCACCACCACGCCCGAAGACACCTAGGCTAGAAGATCCACTGCCACGCCCGAAGACACCTAGGCCTCATCCTGAAGATTCTTGGGAAACTACCTTCCCACTCACACCTGGTCCATAACCACCACACTACCCTGCCTGAAAATTCATGGGCTAATAATGGACCTCAGGCCATCATAGACTGCTCGAAGGTACTTGGGCTATCCGGAAAAGGGATTAGAAAAGGATCTAATAACCATCCACTAAGAATTGTGTTGGGAAAAACACCCTCCCCCAAGAAATGAGGGTGTTCGGCACTACGTGCTCAACATGGGTGGGGCGTGAATAAGAAACACAAAAATACAAGTATATACATCGGTAACAAGCTGTCACACAAAGTTAGGTTTTTCTTCAGACAACCTACAGATCACAACAGCACTCAAGTCTGAGTCACGACTCTCACCAACAAAACTTGTTTATCCGATTATTATTTTCATGTTCAGTAATAATGTTTAAATTAGTCCATGAACCTATGTGGGCAACTAACACCATAAGCATTACCAAGGAAAGAATCTAGAAAAAAATCAATTTAAACACTCACACCCGATTCTCTTATAATGTTACAACAACAAGGTAATAAGTGAGATCCCTCGAAGTACTAGAACCAACAAAACCCTCGAGACACTACCCCAGGTCCCCCAAAATGGTTTCTCATCAACAGAGGATCCCACCCCAATTCATGATATAAATAAGGTAACCAACCGATCATAAAACTCACAACCACCGAATCCATATCGACAGGGGATCACATCCCCTCCCACGTCTCCGGAAATCAGCCCATTAAAGAAAACAACTAAACCACTACCACCAACACAAAGCATGTCCATGTCGGTATTTTTAGATTTATAAGATTTAACACACTCCATGATTTCGATTTCGTGTGCTTTAACTGGGGGTTATCACAGAAGGGTTTTTCTAGGTGCTTTCAATTCATTTAGCCATGTGTACTTGATTAACCAATTTCCCTTTTTACAGCAGGAGTTCACAACCACAAAAAAGTCATTTGAAACATCCCCATGGGTGCAATAGTGCACAGAGAAAGACCACCAACAGCCATGATTTTCAGTAGGCGTAAGCCCGCACAATTCAGAAAGATGATCATAACATAAAACAGCATCAACGATCACATCCCCCCTTCTTTCTTCAAATAATATGTTCATTATATTTATTTAGGTCTGGTTTAACCAATTCTACAGAATCAAATGTATGCCCACCCCATATGATACACAAAATAGATAGATGAAGAAATTCCCTACTTGTTTATCAAAGATCAATGCTGAGGCCGGGGGCAGAACTTCACGAATAGAAATGATGTTCGCCTGAATGAAAAGCTGCTCGTCTGGATGAATGGTACTCTTAATACAAGGTGATCGAGAAAAGAAGAAACCATGTCTAATCCTTAGTTTATAAGAGCTGTAGACGTTTGAGATAAGAATGCCAAACCGCATAAGGAGTGGGGGTCGTGGGTGGACCACACGGCCCCACAAGTTATTAAAGGGGTTGGGTGGTTTAAACTGATGCACAAACCAGGTTAAATTATTAAATATTTAATTATAACATTTATAGGTTCTATAGGTCTTTATAACAAGTGTAAAGGTGGTCAATGATGGGTTTAAAACTCAATTTGCACACGTCACTGGAAAACCCCCGACAAATCCGGGTGACAACGATCGGTCTCACCGATCGGTCGCGTTGATCGGTCGTGCCGAGACGCTACCCCCATTAGGATCTGGATTTTTGGAAAAGGAAAGGACCAAGAGAGTATGGGTCAACACACTTCACGTAGTCTAGTGGTACATGATAAATCCCAGTCGCACTTTGGCTGTGGGTTCGGTTCCCACATCTTTTTCTAATGAGACGGGTTTTGACATGGTCTGCGTGTTGTCCTTTTTCATTAACTATATTTTATAACATTCCCAAAATGAGATACATTTCTCAAAACAACCATAACAATATTTATCTACTAAGGTTATCTCATATCTCACATTTTCATCCAAAAATTTAATAACCCGTAATTTCCTTAAATTAAAGGATCATATAAACCCAAATGGTTATTTATAACTATATTCATAATATAAAATTTATTATTTCCTAGAAATTTTTTTTCACATATCAAACTACATGGTTACACATACATGAGAAGATTCTTCCTATGTAATCCCATCAACAAAGAGAACTAATAATTTTAATCATTTCTCCATCCATTTATTTCGACATAGGTACTTCCATGACGGAGATGTTATCATATAGAATAGGGAATTGACTCGGGTAATGCCCAGGTTACCTACATTTACATAAAATGATTATAAATATATTCTTGGGGTCATTTTAATTTTCTTCAAAACTAATTTTCATTTTTCATCAATAATTATTTTTTTATGTCATCCTTTCCCACACATAAATAATTTTTTTGTTCCATTCAGACACTTTCCTAGGGGTCTCCTTCCACATTTCATGCATAATTGAAATTGAGCATTCATTTCTCTAAGTTCTCCACTTTTAGTTCTCTTATCATTTACCATTATTATTTTCATTATTGAGTTCAGGTGTTGGTTAATATATATGATGTTCAATATATTTTTGGGTGATTGATTCGGCATGACGAAGATATATTTTACTCCTATAAACATTCCACTTAGTTTCTCATTTCATCCACAATTCCCACCTTGTAAATCATGTTCAATATTACTAAGGATTCCTTGAAATCTAGGCACTGACTAAACCACTAAATCAATATGTGAGCAACAAATAGTCAAAAAATAATTTAGAAAATATCTTGACAGCTTATACACAATCTAAAACAACTTTTGATTAACCAAGGTTATTTATTCTCATCTTATATTTAAAATAATTCAAATTTGATTATAATGAAAACATGAATTCTTTTAAGCATATCCCTCAGGAGATTCAGTACCAATAGTGTTGTATGTCCCATTGTCGTGTAGCAATATATACCTTGTGAAGCCCGAAACTCCTTTTCGATGTTTTTACTCCTATGTACATCTCTGCCAGAGCCACCTCTACCTATTTGTATCCAGATTGAGATGTATTTTCATGGGAATACCACATAATATTTAAACTACAAAAATTTTGGTATGTTCATCTATAATAATATTTAATGTACATCTTAGTGTAGTGCTTTCTAATCAATTTTTTTCTAAATCTAGTTCCATGGTTTATACTAAACATTCTCTGATACAAAATGTAATGCTCGGACCCTAGTTACCCAGAGTCAGTGAATTGTTACATTGAATGCTAATGATAACAAGATATCATGTCATGAAATACCGATTATTTTAGTATCCTTGGAAATACTAAAGACACACATAAGTTTTACATTACAATACGAAATGAAAAACAACAACATTGTTCCCCCATTGAACACACTATTAACACTTAGCCAATACCTACAGGTCAATCATAATATACAGATTCACATAATATGAAAAATAAAACATTTATAGTGTTGAGCTTAGATGCGCAATTAGGATAACAATATAGTGGTAACTTTCACAAATAATCATAAACATGTAAGGGAATGCGTATAACTAAAACACAATCCTTTTAAACATACACATCAGCATAATATCAAAAATATAAATAAATTAATTCCATTTACTTATTGAAATTGATATTATACAAGTTGAATAATCACATATAATATCAATAGATAATTTAATAATGAAGGAATGAATAATACCAGACATCATAATCCCATAGTCAAAGTCTCATTCCAAGGCTATAATTATGATTTTGTCAAGGCCATCTTCCAAGACACTAATATGACTCATGGGACCTACCGATACATCGATAAGCTATAGTGAAATCCACCTGTCACATACTAAGTCCCAATCATTCTTTATATGAAAAGCTTGATACATAATATAAACAGTCGTATTAAAACTAACATACGAATTGTTAATATTTTAACCACAAACCCTGAATGGTATAAAAATAGAACATCAACAGTCAATCAAAAATCATTAAATACACTATAGAATATTTAATTAAAATATATCAACCATAATCAATAATAATGAACGATATTGATATAGATGAAAATAACCAGTAAAACTATTTAAGGGAAATATCCACCTTTTCATGATAACATTTAGTAATATCACTATTTATCATGAAGCTATTAAAAATTGATTTTTGATTCAAAGTGTCCCATAACAAAATTGCAACATTTAAAAGTAATTTTAATTTTGAAACATTCATTTCAAAATAAATAAATCCTTAAAACCATTTTTTAAAAATGTAAATTAACGATAATGATTTATAAGAAAAAAAATTAAAACATTTAAAATGATATTTTAGTTAGAGTTCATAACCAAATGAGATACGCATGAATACAAATAATTGAAGTAATAAAAAAATTATAATATCCAGAGAATAAAGAGATTCATGACATACTATGTCCAAGTACATTATATACACCATATAAAAGTGAATTGGTGCATAAGAATAATGATGTCCCAATGGAATGTAAATTCAGATTAAATCCATTATATGTACGCTATCATTATGTTAAGGATAAATCAATGACATAATTATGTGTGAAAAATATAAATACAACAAATATTACTGGATATTCAGTGTAAAAAAATCCTAGGACATTCATATATATTCTTTAAAAAACAACACGAATGACATGGATGTTTAACTCAATGAATAGAAATTGATTTAATATTACTCATATCAAGTTAATATTGATGACATGAGAAATTATCAATGGAGTGATTATGAGTATCAAATTTATATCCACACAAATGAGAATATAAATTAGTACATTAATAAATATTTAGTGATTTCATAAATAATCTTTGAGTAAAATAATCAATGTGGTTTGTGTAATACCCAGTGAGTGGAAATTGAAATTAAAAATTCACTTACCGAATTGGTAATGTACGAAAAATAAATCCATTAAATAAGGATTATAAAATGAATATGTAAATACCCATAAATTAATCTATATTACAGAAATAATATAACCATGGGAAATACATACACCACACGGAAGGAAACAGTGGAAAATATAGCATGAATCTCACGGTAATAAAAGTGAGAAGAAAATATCCTACCACATTGTAATCAATCAAGTCATATGACTAAAAGTAAATAACCACCAAATGAATCACATAATACCATGAATATAAATATAATCATGAAAATATATATCCAATTTAATTACACAATACATCACATGCTATAAATAAGTGTTGAATGATGGAAATCTCATGAAATTAATTGTAAGATAAGAAACCACTTACCTCATGTCCGACTTGACTCGTATGTTCGGTTTTATTCATGAATAATAAAATAAAGATAATTTATACTTCATTAACAAAATTTTTCAAATTTATTATTCCTTTTATATCACATATTATCATTCTATAGCAATTAGTTAATTGTTTGAGTTCATATCATATATTTTGTCGATGTATGGATCTTTAGTCAAAAATGAACTTGTTATAATTACAAATTGTCCATGTGGTCAAAATTAAATTATCTAAAAAATGATATTAATGATTTAGATATCATATATATATTATATATCATATATATCTTGTGTATATGTTTTTATAATATTCCATATATTTTTATGTTATGAAACGAAACACACTGTTTATGGGGATGGTAAGTCATACGTACTGATGAATGATACTTTAATTTCTATTTTATATTTAATGGAATGTAAACTTAATAATAAATAGGTATACTATAATTATAGTATAATATCTAATTTATGTAATTTAATTAAATCTATATTTTATATGATCCACTTATGGAATGAACAAGTCTTATCACTTCGAGGGGCAGTAGTCTCCACTTCCTCAAAATAAATTATCGTATTTACCCATTATGGAAACAATAAAGTTAGGATATAAATGAAAAATAAAGAATTATAGTGACAATATAAATATAATATATATCACAGGTAAATTCAGTTCCATATTAATGGCCACCATAAGAGTTTTTTGGAAAACATTGAACAATCATCGTTTCGTGAGGGAGTAGTTCGTCGTCCATAGAAACAATATGTAATTTGACCATTAGACGGAGGAGTGTGTAAGTTTAGTTTGAATACATCACATATATACAACATAGTATATTTTGAATAATGGTTTTTTTATAAATTAATCTAATAAAAGATTGTATGGGGTTGGAGAACAAAAATAATGTAACGAACATAATAGAAGACGTTACCACTGAATCATGTAACTCTCTTTGGTTTAAACCAAAAGGATTTCTTGAAGAGCCTTATGTAGAAGGTAAGTCATGTAGTTGTAATAAACGGATATTGGTAGATTATTTGGATTGATTTTGGGTGAGGTATGTGGGATTAGAGGTGTGAGTAATCGGTAAGAGGTGAGCGCTTTTTATAAGGTGAAGGAGGGGCTCTTTAGGAATGTATGAAAATATTATTTTATTATATATATATTTTCAATTTATAATGGTTCAAAACTTATTAAATTTAAAGATAAGATGATTCTTGTTTGAAATATAATCATATTATAAGAATTTTATTGGTTATTTATATTTTTTTAATCTTAATTATTTTATTTATTAAATATGTTCATTAATGAGGTAATAAATGCATCATTATTTTTTCATAAGTATTTTTATTTATATGATTCCTAAAAATTATAAAAAAATACCATGATATTGAAATGATATATTATTATTTAAATGTGGAAATATTATTTTCCTTTATTCTTATTCATGAGTTATGATTATGTTATAGTTCATGGGAGTTGTTCATGTATACAGGTGGTTCCGTGATAAACCTAGGGGGTGAGCCTGAGATATCACTCCAATGCATTGGGTAATGTTATGGAGGAAAATGTTAATGTTTCTAAAATGATATTTATAGAATATATTGTGATGGTTATTCAAAACTTCAGTCCCTACATAGTTGTTAAAGGTAAAATTTATGTATGATATATGTTGCATAATTTACCATTATGATTTATGATTTTTGTCTAATATTTATAAATCTTATGATTTCATAAGGTATGTTTTGATTGAAATTTAATGTTTCATAGATTTTAATTTATTTAAGGGATAAGATTTTGATTCGTTATATTATAACCCTTACTATGTTTTTTATGATAATAACATGTTTTGAGATGTTTTTTCACAAGACATGGAGATGAATATAGACAAGGATGTGATCATGGAGACGTTATGCTATACACAACAAGGAACTAGAAATGTTTTTTAAAATGTTTTTACTTTATAAAAAATACAAACTAAGTAGATGTGTCAACTTTGTAATTTTTGAGATGTAATGTAATTGTTAATGCCGAATTCTCAAAATATCTTCACCTGAAAATATCCTCAATGTGAATTTTTGATTTAACTCATGATTAAATATTTTTTTAATGTTGGCTTCTTATAGTTCATATAAATGTTCGATTTATAAAAAATCAGGGATTAAGAGTTCTTGTTAAGCACATAGTTATTACCTATGTATATTAATTTTGTTACATCAATGTTTTATAACTTTTTTAGATAAAGGAAATCCAATTAAAAATTGAAGAAGGATTATCTCAAACAATATTCCAATATATTCAATATGAAATGATTGAAATAATTATTTCAAAGGCATGTCCAGATGACTGTGAAATTTTTTTTAGCATACAACTCACTTGCATGTATTTTTTTTAAGATATCAGAAACTTCCACTATACCTTGATATCATATTGGATCATGGGTTGTTTTTAATCAAATCCTATTTTTACAATATTCTCATATTTTCAAGAAAGGTAAATATTATCAAATAATTTTCAAATATTTTACATTATCTAAAAATATTGTAGGATATTAAGATTTTGAAAAAGGTGATAAGGAAGAAGACCCATGTGGAACCTATTTATATTATAATTCGCAATATAGGCTCTTAGAACATAATTATAGATTTTTAAAAGGACCGTTGATTGAAATTTTCTACTTATACTCGGTCTGACTATTTTAAAAAAATAACCTCTTATTATATGATTTGAAATTATATGGAATACATGATTACTTTCCAAAATAAATTTTTCTTTTAACTACCATATGACCGAAGTTGTACAAGGTGTATTTGGATGATGGAAGAAAATGATTTTGAAGGATCCCAAAATTCTTTTTTCAATGCATGTATCTTCTTCCTACGTGAAAAATATAACGATGAAACCATATGAAAACCACGATCCAGTAAATATTGTTCTTTCTATTAGAAATCATTTAATTATAATATATAGAGATTAATAAAATGAAAATATATAAAATGTTAAGGTCTTAATGTATTGGTATTAAAATGAAAGGTATTATAAAACCATTGAGGTTAAAACATGTCAGTGTTATTTTTGGGTTTTATAAAAAGGAAAACCAATAATATGGGACAGAAACTATTGCATTCGGTAAGGCTATAGGAATCGAACCCACAACTGAAAGGTGACACAGGCGCATCACCTACCACTAGCCTACATGAAGTCACTGGTTAGCATGAATTGTTCATTTTAGTTTAATAATTTTATGGATCAAGAGTAATTTGATTTTTGGAACTTAAGATTTATCAAATGGATATCATTAATATTGGAAAATTATTTGTTTATTAAGTGATAAATGTTGTTTTGGATGACGTTCACACTTTTCGAAACACTATATACCAATGTAAAGTATAATACATTGTGATCTCATTTGTGGATTAATGGTTGAAAATTTATTTTGGAAGAATCTATGTATTTTATGTAGACATATGGTGATTTGGGTTATTTATGTAAACGATTATCCTATCATAGAAAAAATGTGATTAGGTTAATTACACTTCAATACAAGACTTTAAGAGTAGTCGATGTTATTTGAAGTTTAATGTTATGATTTATCGTGGAAGACGATGCAATCAAATTCTTATAAGTTTTTTGATTCAATATTATTTTAGATTATATTGATGTATTTTAATGATGATGGTTTATTTAATATTCATGGTTGTACTTTTTGGTATTATTTATTAATTTTGGATATTAAGAGAGGCATTTATTTCTCTAAAGGTTTATCCTTTTTGTGTATTTTGTAATATTATACTAAATGTTTTGGTTTTGGATAATAATTAATGATATGGTAAATGTATAGTACATATTTTTAGATTATTTTATTCTCTAGATGTTGATTCTAGCACCTCATTTGTGACCATGTTATCTTCAATACTCATAGTTTTTAGAGAATATGAGATTGTGGTAGAAAATTATTGAAGGATGGAACTCTACTTCAAAGGTAATTATATTTCCTTATTTCCTTACTCAATATCATAAATAAATTCTCCAAATTTATTAAAGGGAACCTAAAACAAAAAAACATTGTGTGTTTTATTTTCTAACTGGGGAATCAAATACTGTTTAACCTATCACATGTGTGTTGTTTTCTAGTGGTTAACTTTCTTCTGCTCTTGTTTTCTATCACTCTCTAGCAGAGATTCACAGATAGTTTGTCTTCTATATCAATGTTTTCATGGAATCATATAATTTTTTTTCTAGAGTGAGATTTTTACATCTAATTTTTATTTTCAAAATGATATTTTTATTGACCCTTTTTCTGATGTGAGACTTTCAATGATGTTTCTGAGCACAATTTAAAAAATGAAAGGATACAATTCACAGAAGGGGGGAAGGAGCTAATGACCAAGGTGTTTATAGAATAATAATTTTTAATTTATATTTATACTTATGTATAAGATATTAATTTTATTTTAAATGGGATGATTTTTTCGACACCGTACTCAACACGCAACAATATATTTCTCTAAAATCTTACAGTGCAAGCAACGTTGAGTTATACCAAAAAATAAAACAATGTTATGATTTTTTAAATGGTAGTTAATGAATATCAATTTAATTATAATTAATGAAAATAACTAACTAAAATATGATTACGAATGTTTTTTATTTTTTTTAATTCATACAATAAATGTTAGGGGTATAAAATGTGAATGAATCCGATTTTAAGCATAAATACTCTAATTTTATTTAAAAAGTCAAAATACCATCTTTTGGTGGAGAATCCTTTGTAAATCTATTTTTTTACTTTTATATGTTCTATTTGACAAAATAAAAATCTTTTTTATAATAGGAACATCAAAAATCACTTTGGATGATATTTTGGTATTTTTCTAACAAATTTGATTTTTTAATTAATCGTGCAAAATACTGCATTTTAATTCAAAACTGCCATTTAATATAATTCATTTATTTGGATAAATTATCATTTGAATTTGTTTTAAAGTTTAATTATATTATATGATTACAATTTAATCTAATTTTGGTCATTGGAACTAATTTCTCTTTGAAATTGGACATAAATAAGTGTCAATATTTTGATAATTATTATCTCTTAAAAAACGTTATTTGTTTTGAAAACACAAATTATTTTTAAATTTTTTTTGGCAACTTCTGTGTTTTGAATTTGAAAAAATGGATTCCATATTTGGAATCTTGGGGTCAATGTTTTTTAAATAGGTAAAATTTATTATTATACATTATAAATATTTAACTCCTTAAATACTTTATTTACCATGTTTAATAGGTATATCTTGTAAATAAGTGTAAAAATATTATTATTATAATATTTTATTACAGTAACACGTGTTCTAATACAATTTTATGATTAATGTCAAACCATGGTAATCCTTGGTTCGATTTTGGGACCCAATGGAGCCACATGAGAGTGATAATGACACTTTATAATAATTAATTTAAAGTAAAGATATAAAAGACCTAAACATATATCATTTTGTAAATAAATTATTTACATTGGATTATATAAGTTATCTACTAGAATATAATTATTCATTTTAAAGATAAAAATATTTCCTAAATCATGGTATTTTTTTATAATTTTTAGACATGAAATAAATAATATTATTTATGACACAATGATGATGCAATTATGACCTTATTAATAAATTATTTAAATAAATGAGATTATAAAAATTAACAAATTTATCCAAAAACAATCCAATTATTATGGGATTATTTTATTTAGAACATGATTCATCTTATCTTCATGGGGTCAATATTTTTTTAATAGGTAAAATTCAAACATTCCTAACGAGCCCCTCCTCCCCCTTATAAAAATCCATATCCATTAACAAATTACTAACACCTATCAAGACCCATGGTTCATCCAACCTCTGCCCAATTATCCTCCCTACATACAGATCTACCTCCTAGAATACTTCCCTTTGGAATAAGGAAATTCAGGTAAACCTTTTTGGTTCCAACCAAAGGGAGATACCCGATTTAAATGTAACATCTTCTCTTAAGTCCTTTTCAATTATTTTATTTCTCCAACCCCCTAAACACTCTTTATTTCATTATTCTAAAGACAGAAATAATCCAAAATATACATGGTTTTTTTATGAGAATTATTCTAACTACACATCCACACACCTTATCTAATGGATACAAACATATTGTTTTTGTGGAAAGCGAACTACTGCCTCATGAAACGATGATTGATGAAATATCTCCAACCACCTATAATGGTGGCCATTATCATGGAACTATATATATATATATATATTTCATATATATTAGGTTTATGTTTTATCTATAATTCTTTGTTTTTCATTTATACAATACCTTTATGGTTTCCGTAATTGGTAAATATGAAAATTTCATTTGAGGAAGATGGGACTACCACCCCATCAAAGTAATATGACTCTTTAATGCCATATGTGTGATGTATAAATGTTGGAGATAATGAAATTATATATTATATTATACAAGAAATATAATATATCTTTGTATAATTATGTTTTCATTCCATTAAAATATGAAATATAAATGAAAGTAGCGTTGAAGAGTACGTACGACATAACGCTTCCAAGAACGGTGCATTTCTTTTATTATCTCCACATGTTATGTGCTTTTATTAATATATATATATATATATATATATACTGGATATATATGATTTTTATGATATCAAAATAATGTATATAATAGTAGAGATAATGGTATTTGGACCACATGGGAAACAAGTAATTATAAGAAGTCAATTTTTTACTCAAGAACCAAATATTGACAAAACGACTGTTATTAACATAAATGATTATAATATGTTTATGATGTGGTAATAAGTGATATAAAAGGAATAATATTCCGGAAAATGTTTCTTAAGAATGTACTAGTTAACTAATTTTAATTATTTAGGATGAAAAATGAACGAATGAGTCAAGTCGAACGCGAGGTAAGGGGTTTTCATCTCACTTTTATCCCAAGAGATTCATGCTATATTTTCCACTATATAATTTTGTGTAGTGTATGTACCGCCAATTATTTTATTATATGAGTAATATAATATAATTTATTTTTATATACATCTTCTTTGTATGAACATTCATTTATGTGGTGCATGTTTCATAAGATACCAAATCAGTTGGGAAACGTTCACCCTCCTCTTTTAGTCAAAGGCTTCTTTTTTTGATACGTCTATTAATTTCCATTTTTATATGTTGGCATATGATCCAATATATGATTATTTATGTAAATTTTATTTCAATGTGATTACAGAAACTTTTCTCCCCCATCAGCTCATTTTATGAATTTTAAAGTGATATTGTTAGGCTTCTGAATTTTTGTTACGGAAATTTTTAACACAATTCCAATTCATTGTGTTAAACATATACATGTTGATTATTTCATGGTACGAATATATGTGAATGATCTATGATTGTTTTACACTAAATATCTAATCATATTTATGGTATTGTTTTTTCACATGTAATTATGTAATTTATTTATCCTTAATTTAATGATAACATCATTATAAGGGATTTCATCTCAATTTACATTCCACTGATATTTCATTGTTGTCATGCACCGATTCACATCTATATGGTGTTTGTATTGAATTTTGACATATTAAATCATTAATATATTTATTTTCATGATATTATACGTTTTGATTAATGTTATTCCCCAATTATTTGTACTCAATCATCTCTCTTATGTTAAAAACTCTTTGACTAAAATATCTTTTTAAATGATTTAAATATTTAGACTTCTAAATATTTCTCATTAATGTACATGATTTAATAATGGATTTATGGATTTATTTACATGGACATGTATGTTTCAAAATTAAAATTTCATTCAAAAGCTTCAATGTGTTATGGGACACATTGATTCAATAATCTATTTATTAAATGTTTTAAAAGATTCTGAAAATGGATTGGTAATGCATTGCTTATGTGAAAATATTGAAATGATATATTGTGATTACAATGTGGAAGTGTTATTTTCATTTATTCTTTTCCATGTGTTACGATAATGATATGATTTTTTGAAATTTTTTACACATACTGGTGGTTCTGGGATATACCTAGGGTGGGTGAGCCTGAGATAGCTCTCAAATACATTGTGTACCGTGATGGAAGTAAATGTTTATGTTTATCTTATGATATTAAGGGAATATACAGTGATGCGTATTCCAAAAATAACACCCTACATATATGTGAAAGATAAAATGAATGTTTTTTTATGTATTCCATAAGTTACCATTATTATTTATGATATCATTGTGTTATTTATAAATCTTATGATTTCATATGGTATATTATGATTGAAAATTATGGTTTCATAGATTTTTATTTATTGATGGGATAATTTTTTCATTACTTATTTTATAACACTTTCAGATCTTTTTATACCCATCCCATGTTATGAAATGTTTTTCCTATGACTTAATGATGAATACGGTCACTAATGGAATCAAGTTAAAGTCATTTTGTCTAAAACATGAAACTAAAAATGTTTATTTTTTTATGTGTTTTCATTTTATGAAAAAAATGTGGAAACTATGTAGAGGTGTGTAATTTGTAATTTTTTGATATGTAATGTAATTGTTATAGCCTAATTTTAAAAAAATCTAAATGTGAAAAGATCCTCAATGTGAATTGTTGATTAAACTCATGGTTAAGTAATGCTTAAGGCCATGTCCTTATAAAATCATGGGTAAAATTTTAATTTAAATATTAGTTGATAATATTAAAGAATTATTTTTAAAAAAATTAAGAGACATTGTTTTGGATGAAAATAATTTTTTTAAATAATAGGGAAATAATGACAGATATTAGTCAAAAAAATTTATCAATTATATTATGAACCAAAAAGTTGACAAATTATAATATTACATGAAAATTACATTAATTACTAATATAATTTATATTTCATGTGTTTCTTGAGGACATATCATATTATTTTATTTTCAGAATCATAATCCTTAAAAATCCTAATAAATGATTAGATTGTAACATAAAATCATTACTACTTTTATATCTTTGCATCATAGTCCCCATTAATTAAAAAAAATTAATATAAAAATATCATTAGAATAGGAAAATTTATGAATGTACTTTCCAATGGGGCATTATATACACCTTTATAATAAATATATGCGAATTACATGAGCTACTTCTCAAAGAACAAAAAATGAGATTATAATCCATTACCTATTTAGTAAAATATTGAATCCTAGTCGATAATAAATAATAAACTAAAAAGAAACAATATTTATTATTAAATTTGTGAGATTAATTATATAAAAATTCAATGTGTAAATATATATAACACACACCTAACAAGTTTTGATTTTTTATATGTCTCCCTGAAATAACTGAGAGACTAGAAATCCCTTACCATAATTCTTGAAATCCATAGTACACATTCAGACATTAGATATAATAAATATATGATTACGATATATACATATATATTAAAGAACAATATATATATCATAATATATTATTTACTATTGAACTTTTATTTCCATTTTGTTATCAATTTAATGTTCATGATATGATTTGGGTAATAATAGAGTTTTTTTTGCATATGTTTGGATTTAATTTTATTCCTCCTATTACATTGAACATGATTTCATCATCTACATAATTTTATATATGATATAAATATCATAAATATTCTTTATATATTTTATTATTATAATCCATGTAATTTAGTAATAAGAGGTGAAATACACCGTTCATGGAGATGATTGGTCGTGTGTACACATTATTGTAAATCCATTTCAATGATGGATTTTAATAAAAAATGTTAAATGAAAGATTATAATTACATAATAATTTTTATTTAATATTTATAAAATATTTTTATTACACCCATTAATTTTATTTACTATGTAATGAATGAACAAATAATAATGCTTCACGAGGGGGTAGTCCACCATACACATGAGCGACGTTATCATATTCTCATAAAATGAAAAATGAAAGAAAGAGTTATATATTAATTGAATAAGAATAAGAATATATTATAAAATATTTAATATAATAAACCATCATAATTTCCAACATTGAGATGTTGTAATTAAAAATCAAATGACCTCATTTTTCATGGCGGTAGTTCATCATTCAC
The DNA here is from genome assembly GCA_963277665.1 of Viscum album. Classification (NCBI taxonomy): domain Eukaryota; kingdom Viridiplantae; phylum Streptophyta; class Magnoliopsida; order Santalales; family Viscaceae; genus Viscum; species Viscum album. The sequence continues at coordinate 506,581,040 of OY728121.1, forward strand.
ACATAATGAAAATTCTATATACCATTTGAAGAAAGTGGATATGGTTTTAAGTAATTAATTTAACATAGAAACTTATAAGTATATATAAGATACATAGTTTATTATAACATTATTTTATTATTAAAAAATATGGATTTGGAGTAATATAAAATAAAAATCGTATTGATAAAAATTACCACTTCTTCGGGAATCATCCATTATTTTACACAAAAATCCTTTATATGGTTTATATCTATCCAAAATAATTAAAATAATATGATATTAGAGATTTATTAGTGTCATTTTGTCTTTTATTTTACAAAAAAATGGTTTTGTACTGTCATGAAGGTATAAGAGCTCTGTCAATTTATATGTGAGTTGAGTGGTATACTAATAAATTTTTTAATGAAATATTTACAACCTTGTTTTTTCATCATAGAAGGAGAAAATTATGAAACATTATATATAATATATAATAAAGGTTCAATATATTCTATAGATAATGGGTATTGGAAAATTTTGTAGAAATTTATAAACATTATATTTTATGATTAACACCTAGTAAAACTGCTTTTAACTAAAACACATAAAATAATTTTTACTCTTTTTAATTTTCATTTTTGTCAAAAAAATCAATTTATATATTAGATAATATATATCATGATGATTCCAAATTTGGAATGTATTTTTCGAAATTTTATTAACACAGTTGGATGTTTTTAATTTAACAACAATCCCATATACAATATGTGAAATTATGGTTTTAATGAATAGATGTTCTAAAGTTTACATTGTTTCTTTATCTAAATTAATTATGATATTTATCAAAAAAACCTATATTGGAATAATGGATTTATAATTGATATAATTATAAATTAAAAAAAATCAAAACAAAATTTAATGTTATAATTAAACAAAATGGAATGGATGTTTTCAATTAAAATTTATTATTTTTCACTATTTAACAAAAATATAAAATTATATAAAATTTAAAACATAACTGAAAAAAAATTTAAACATCATTATTTAAAAAATAATAATAATTTTTTCAAATAAATCATACTGAAAAATAAGTAAACCTATATAGAATCCCAAAGATCTGATGAAAAAGGTGGTTTTCATGAGGTGCTTTATTCAAGCACAAGATGATCTAAAATTAACTATATATATAATATTTATTACAGTATTAATAAAAATTAAAATTTATTGATATAACATCAAAACATTTCATTAAAAATAGTACTCAATAATGATTAATTTAATTAATTAAAATAGAGAGGCATTATGAACTTTAGAAACCTTTTTAGAAAAAAAAACACATTCTTTAAACCCGTGAATAAACATATTAAAAAATAAATTATATATTAATTAATATGTTTTTATGTGGATTTGATATTAATAAATAATAATTACGATACATTAAAAAAATTGGGACTTTAAATTATTTAAATTATTGAAAACAAATTGTAGTTATAAAAAGAGTCTATTTTCACTATTTACATAAAAATTAATATTTTCCAAAAAATATCAAATTATCTCTATACATTAGATACAATAATATTATATCAAAAAAATTCATTTTATCAAAAAAAAATTTAAAATATTTACATATAAATTGAAGTATTTTCTCCTTATATTAAATAAAAATCATTTTTGACTGAAAAATGAATCTTGATGAATATAATTATATTAACAAATCAATTTTATATTTAATACTCATTTATAATTTAATTTTTATATAGGAGGAAATCGATTTTTATAATTATTTATTTAGTTAACACTATTTATATTTCACATATTTAATTACTTGTTTATAATATATTTATTTAAATAACAATTATTTTTTTATATAAATAAATCTCAGTGTCGTGTGTCACGTACCCATTTTTATAACTCATTATTAAATGTAATTAAAAAATATAAATACTGTTTAGTATAATGAATGAGATAATCAATTTCTAAGTAACAAAAAATATGTAAAGGATGAAATTAATAGGAAAAATATATTTTAAAAAACCACATTGTTTCATATTCAACTGCCCTTAAAATGAATTTCTCCATAAAATTTCACATTAATCATTGGTGATTTAAGATATGAAAATATCATCAAATAAACCAACATCAATATATTTTTTTATAATACATAATCCTAATATATAGAAATTTATGTGTGGAATATATATTTATGGACACATACTATGTTTTAAAATATGAAAAATCTGTGGGAATTGAAAATATGGAGAGATAATAGAAATATTACACCCAAATACAGATAAAGGGTGATAAAGAACATTTATCATAAGAACGTGAGTGATACTGAGATGGTTAACGACCAAAAAGAATAAAAACTACTTTTCATGGAATGTTTCACTAATATCTTCATAAATAATGTTAATAAAATGAATGTTAACTTGAATATCATTTTCACAATATTGGGGAATTAATTTCCCATATTTACTCAAAAAATAATAAAATGTATATAATTCATACATTTTTATTTCATAAGAATAGTTTAATCCTTTTGATGTTCCTTGATCAATTTACACTTAATATCTTACAATAAAAGTTTAATTATTTAATGTGTATTTCATGAAATAAAATATATAAAATAATAATAATTCATTCCTCATTTCAATAGTTAAAAAATGAAACTTCGGTTATCTAATATGGATAAATATTAGTGTGGTTATGTAATACATTAATCTCAAAAACCTCAACCAAATTTCATCCACAACCATTACATAAAATTTTGTCCTTATAATAATTAAAAAATGAAAAATCTATTAATAAGATCTGAAAATTTATCAAAATAAAATTTACATCAATACCCTATATATTATAAAGTCTCTATTGATTGTCACATACAAAACATATAAATATGATCATCATGAATTCAATTGTAAAATGAATAAAATCTTAATTTATATTAAACTTCAATGGAAAAATAATACTTCCTTTTTTCCTTGAATAAATATAAATATTATTCAAAATACTCTTCATATCTAATAATGTAGTAAACTCTATCAATATTAAAATACTCTAATTTTTCATGAAATATTTTATTTGTTTCAAGTCCATAAATACTATTGAATTTACATTATCCAATTCAATCTACTCTTTATTAAAAATAAACACCATTTTATCAATGTCCAAAACACATTATGTGTTACCTACCCATAATAAAAATATCACATTTTCAATAAATTTAATTTTTACACAACCATTTTGATTAAACAATTTTAAAAAATATTTAATAGAGAACTAATTTGGAAATATAAATTGATGATTTATGATTCTAAAAACTAATATACCACAAAAAATATAAAATTCAATGAATCCAAATACATCATAAATAATTCCAATTTCATAATACACCATTAAACATTATTCATTGTCTTATTCTATGGAAATTTTTCAATTAATATTTCATTTGTAGTGTCTTCATCATAATAAATATTGTAACTAATCAAACAATGATTTTGATTTTAATCATGGAATTTTCATTTATGAAATTTATTTCCATGAAATAAATTCTATCGATAAATGAATCATTCACCAAATAGTGATACCATATAGATATCATTATTTCATTAATTTTGTTAATTAAAATTATCATTTATTATTTTTACATTACTTTTAATTTTCCCATCTTTTACACTCCCAAAGGATCATTTAATCTATCAAAGTCATTCCCTTTAGTGATTCTTCAAATATACTCATTGTATAGGAAATTTAATCATCCTCAAACCATTTTCTTCACTACCCAAACTCTCAACTAACATTATCATTCTATTATTTGGTGATTATGATATCTGATTATGGTAAACGTTGTTAATCATATTTTATGACTTATTGTTAAGAATAATCACAAAATATTTTTCTACATTCATCATCCCATTTCATTTATAATTTTACAGTTTTAATTAATATTTAATTTTGACTCCATTAAATCCAGTTCATTCCATTAAAAATCCACAAAGTATAGCGCGAAAAATAATAATCCTAATGGGAAACTAAATAATCTGGAAAATTCTTCTACATTTCATAAATGACATTAGTATAATTTTAATATACTGAACATTATGTTTATCGGATTCCATTCGTGGTCATTAATTAATAAAATCAGTTATGATAGTTTATAAAGAGTTTTTAAATTTTTAAATTATATCACCTGGATGGTCCAAGCCATGTGATCATGAAGGCCTATTTTCATGGAAAATGTGATGATAAATTTTAGACCAATTAATGCTTTTTAGAGTTATTACATTTTGTTACCTCTATGTCAAATAAACTTCCACTTTTTGTATCCAGAATGTGATTTAATATCATTGTCACACCAGAATTTTCCTATTTTTTTATTTTATTAAATTTTCTTGGCATCGGGTAGTTCGGGTTGAGGCCCGACAATTTTTTTTTGAATTCTTATTTAAAAACGTGTGTGTTGACCTTGACTGCATCCAACACACCGTGGTCGATGTTGCGCGGCCTCGCATGGGTCGTCGTGCAACCCTTCCTGGACATTGCATGCCTTTTTGATGTTAAATTAACGAAATAAGATGAACTAAGGATGGTTTTTACAATAAAAATAGTATTAAAGTCACTAGAAAAAACATATCATTATTGTGTTGGATAATAATTAATTTGTGAGTATTATTGTTATTATTATCATTTTGTTAAGTTTATTATCATATATTTTACAATTTTGTTTGTTATATTTATTGTTGTTATTATTATTATTATTATTAATTTTTGTTTTACATTTAGTTTAGTTTTTTTATTTATCAGGTAGGTTTTGGACACACCATCCCCTTCACGTTTCCTCGCCCCCCTTCGCATTCCCCCCTCCCTTCGCATTGCATATCCCCTCATTTACCTCGCCGCATTGCACCCCCTCTCCTTGGTACCCCACTGGACTAGCCATCACCTGGTCGAGACCTCCCCGACTCCCCCATGGCCTGTCGCAGCCCCCCTCCAACTGGTACCTCGTCGCGCTGCGTAGCCCCCTCTCACTGGTACCTCGCCGCGTTGCACCTCCTTTTCCTCATGCAACCATCCCAGAACCATGCCGAACCCCCTCCTACTTCTGGGTTCTCAATGGTGTCCACCCCTCCAGTTAAGCCTCCCCTTAATTTTATTATTATTATTATGTATTTATTAATAATTTTTTCTTCCATCGATTTGTTTTGGTTAAAATTATTAATTTAGGGCCCAATTTGTATTACTCATGGTGATAATTGAGTGTGATTGGAGTTTCGTTCCAAATTTTTGGAAATTCTTCACCTGAGGTTGGTGGTTTCACATGCTTAAGTTATCTAAACAATTATTCTGCTGGTTTAATTAAATTAATATGTATTTTATTTAATTTCTGATGTGAGTTTTTGGTTTTGGTTGGTAGAATTTAGTGTTTTTATTTTTATTAGTGGCATGTATAGGTTCTTTGGTTTTTTCTGTATTGTGGCTTTGGATTTTGAACAAGTTCAGTAGTTGAAATTCCATTCATGTTACAATCTTACTATTCGTTCAAGTGAGTCTTGGAACTGATGATTGTGTTTTTTTATTTTCATTAAAACTACTAATCTAAATTATCAAATATTTGATGAATTTTAGTTTGGTTTTTGGAATTGTGTAGTTTATTAGACTGTGTAGTTCTTGCATGTTCTGTCCTGTTTCTAAGGATCTCTATTGTGTCGAACACCTTTAATGGATATTTGATTAATGATTTATATTGAATGTGTAAGTGTGATGGTTGACTTAGTTGACATCCTAGGTGTATAGTGATTGACTTAGTAGAAATCCAGGTATGTTGTTCCTTGACCTTGATGAGTAGGGTGAACATTGAATGTTGAGCACAAAAGGGGAAGCCTGGGTACTAGGTGGGCGGACAAGACTTGTGTGATAGTGATACGGGAGTGGCCCTGACCCGATTTCATGTAGCAGGATTGACGCTTACAACACTAACTAATCCTTGGATGATAACTAGAGACCACTAGGTTATGGAGGTGTTTCCCTACTAGTGGTGTGTGCACATGAACATATGATATGGATTCTTTGGTACACCGAGACATGAGCTTCTAGGGCCCCACACATCTTTAGTCCCTTTAGGGCCTCTCCCACTTTTTTTGCTCCTGTGGGATTATATACTCATCACTGGATTATTCTATGACTTCAGTTGTGTCAAAAAGGTAAAAATGTTATCATTTTTATTTAGTACCAAAAACCTCATTCCCTATTTAAAACATTGTTTCTTTAAAAACTGTTTTCATTAAATTGTTAGTTCTTTTATATATTTTTTATAATTTAAACATGCAAACAATTTTTTCACCTATCCTTTACATGTGTAATATTTTCTTTGGTGCCAACCTGTCACGACCCCCTCCCACCAAAGATGCCCCTCCGGAGCTGGCAATGGTGAAAGGGAGATAATGACCCCCGAGTGCCGCCTCTAGTAGTCCCCGGAGTGGAAACTAGCACCAAGGGTTTGAGTTTTTACAAATATGGGTCGCATTAACCTTTTTATTATTCAATAACATGAAATATGATGATTCAAAAACAAAAATAAAAAGGAACAAGTTAATGGAAATAAACCCCAACCAAACCCACAAGCATGTTTAAACAGTTCTGAAACAAAGTACAATGACAAGATAACTCAAAAGTACAGTACCAAAAGATCCAAGAGTACAGAAACTGCAGTAACTCCAACTATCCCGACTAGTAGGGTCCCACACGGCCCTTGTAGTCCTCCTGGATACCTGAAAGAAAATGTAGGGTGAGCATACATGTATACTAATTAGGGAAATATAAAGCACTCATGCACATGTGGGGAGAAATCCTAATGTCTCTTGAGAACAACAGAAGATACCAAAACCTAGCAAGGAATACTATCCACCCAACCTCACCAGCCACGCTCTCCAAAACACAAGACAACATGTAGTAGTAGTATAAAAGAACAAAATTATTGGGTATCACGCACCATTTCCCACTAGTTAGATGCTCTTCCACAGAAAATGTCCTGACGCTACCACACTCTTCCTTCCCACACACACCTGGGCCTCAAGAACCACATATCCTGCCTCCACACACCTGGGCCTCACAAACCACAATCACATCCCATCCCGAACACACCCGGGCCTCATCCTGATGATTTTTGGGAATAGTAAACCAACCCGAAGAGTCTTGGACTAAAACTACCCCAATCGAAACCTACCCAAAGAGTCTTGGGTGTAATTTTTCCTCAATCCATCACAGCTTGTGGAAGAAGGAGCAGGAAGTATCTAGTAACTAAGTGGAAAACACCCCCTACCATGAAATGGGATTGTTCGGCACTAAGTGCTCAACATGGGTGGGGTGCATCAAAACACAAAGATAGAAGTACACATCTGTATACCAAACACACAACCCAACCTATGGATTCTAAATAGAGAAACTGAGCACGTTCCTTGGAACTGTTACTACGAATCAGGCAATCAAAAAACAACCCCAACCCCATTTATGTTTTCATATTTAAACATAATTAGTTTATTATTTCCTTAACTACTGGGAAGATAACCACAACCAACCATATCAAACATTTGTAAAACACATCCCTACCAACCAAAAATCATGTTAGATAAAACACAATAAACACAAAACCAACCTTCTTATCATCAATAAATCCCCATGGATTGTTCCCGTGCTTAATTCATTATCATTCCCCAAAGATTATTTATCAACTTTACACTTTCTTTTAACATCACGACCCATTACTACAGCCATGCTTCCATTATAACCACATCTCCACAACCGTATCACAAAAAAAAGGCTCGTTCCACATCATTTCCCCTTTAATATCATTTACCATAACCCCGATTCTCATCCTATCTGTCAACCATCTCCTCTAATAAAATTCTGTGAACTCTGCTACGTGCAACTATCCACGCCCAGCTCCTCGGCCTCTCTGATGTCGACCACCTCCCCCACCACGCCCTGAACGGGGTCCCTGAGGAGCACATTGAGGTCAGCCTCCTCCTGAAATGTCTTCCCTCAGAGGAGCAGGGTCATGCTACTGCAGGAACGGCCTCGCTGGAAACTGGTGCTGCTGAGACGGGCGCAAAATATGCCCACCTCCACCGTACTGAGCTCGAGTCGGGCACCGACTCTGAATGTTCCCGAAACACCCACAAGAGAAACACTTCAGTCATGGGCTCGTAAAAAGGGGAAGAGGACCAAAAGATCTGAACTGGAACTGTTGGGGCTTTCTCCCTACTAACCTAAATCTAGAAGGTCCTGTCGTTGGAGACCTGCTGCTGACTGCGTTCCCCTTTGAAAACCCCGGCTAGATCCCCTCTCATGATTCACCTCCCTGCGAGTGCATCCTTTCTAAAACCTCTCGTACATCCATCCTGCATGATTCACAAATTATAGAGATGAAGTTAAAATCCCTACCTCAACTGGTTCTTATCACAATGCTCCCTCGAATCAACTTTAGAAGACGTTTGTTAGCGTCCGTCCCATCTAGAAAAACCAGGAAAAAACCTCCTCGGGTGGAAGCTAGGAAGGAAAGGCCGAAGGGAAAGCAACATATCCAAGCTCAGATGTTCCGACTTGTCGTTACGATATTCTTTCCACTGACAGATCTTAAATCGGATCTCGGATGAAGAAGTTATGGAAGAAAGGAGCTTTGGAGTCTCTCGGGAGAGCTCTTCTCGAAGGAATGGGAGGTGATGAATGATTTGAAAAGGAGGAGAGGAACCCTCCTTATATAGGCGAGAAAAAATAAATCACATGACGTGTACTTCCTAGTACATGGTGTGTAATATGCCATTTCACACGATCAACACGCCGCTTCCAACACGAAACACTGTCGTTGACTGGTCAACACACGGTTTGAGGGTAACACGTATGTGGGGAGGAACTAAACGACATGTAGTATGGTCTACATGGTGTGTACTCATTTATTTCATGCATCAAGGACACACCTTCAACACGGGTTATACTCAGCAAGGTGCTACAAAACGTGTACTCACATTACACGGCGTGTAGTTACAAAATTATGAAAAGTGTGGGAAAAGTCAATTTTACCCTCCAGAACACTTCATGGCCTTCTTTTCAACAAAGGAATGGGCCGGAGAGGTCCAAGAAATTTCATTAGATTCCTCTTAAAACATTCTGATCCCCGAGGATTCAAAAACCAATCCATAATAACCCAACAAGATACCTCTTTCGACTCTCTTTATAACCGGAACCCATCCAACAACCCTAATCGTATCTGTTGGGAATTCTTTCTCCTATTTCGAGATATTATCCACTTTAGGTGGAACAAACTCTCCCGTACAGGTTTAATCACATCCTAATTAATGTGTATCAATTATGAATTGGGACTTCCCACTTCCATAAATTATGATTTTTTAGCTTTCACTGCCCCCAACACCGTACAACCACACTCTGCCCGAACACATGGTTTGGGGAAATTCCTTCTGCCATGTCGAGATATTATCTGCATTAGGCAGAACTGACTCGCCTCCATAGGTTCAATCGCATACACATTAATTCATCTCGATTAAGGATCAACTTTTTCCCTTTCCCCACACATACAGACATGTTACACACTTCCAGAGAACAAGGAAACAAAAAATCTCACAACCAACAAGCCAAGCATTCCATATATCAATGGTACAGAGTATAACATCAAAACAAAGCTCAGAAGAACAAAGTAAAACACAATTCAAAACTAATCCCAGATCTAAGCATGCATCTGGGCCCTCTACTCCCAAGTGCTCTCCTCGAGGCCACCATGCCTCCACAACACACGAACTAAGGCGATGGTTCATCCACGGAGCACCTTCTCTTTACGATCCTCGATTCGGACTGGTCATTACTCAAAGGTCTCATCATCTCCCATATCTAACTCTCCCTTGTCGATAATGTTAGAGTCGTCGCGTATGTATCGACGAAGCTGGTAGACGTGGAAGACATTATGAATCTTCTCCAACTGAGGTGGCAAGACTAGCTGATATTCCACCTCGCCAACTTGCCTCAGAACCTCGATAGTTCTGATGAACCTAGGGGTGTTCTTACTCCCTTTCCCAATCCTCTACTGCCCCCTTCGAGGGGAAACCATTGAGAACACATGATCTCCCACCTAGGACTCCAAGGGATTCCTCTGAAGATCAGCATAAGAATTCTATTGGTCCTGATCTGCTTTCATCCTCTCACAGACAAGCTGATCTTTCTATGTGCTGCTCTGTACTACCTCTAGCCCAATAGCACCTGTCTCACCAACCTCTGCCCAGAAAATGGGTGAAACACAGGGTCTTCCATACAAAGACTCAAACAGTGACATGCCAATAATATAGTGTAAGATGTTGTTGTAGGAAAACTCTACTAAAGGAAAGTGTTGCACCCATTATCCTTCGAAATCTAGAACTCATGATCGCAGTATGTCCTCCAACATCTGGATAGTCCTCTCTATATTCCCATCATTCTAGGGGTGGAATGTACTATTAAGGAATAGCTGGGTGCCAAAAGAATGTTGTAACCCCCTCCAAACTCATGAGGTAATCCGAGTATCCCGATCTGAGACGATAGTCTTTGGAACACCATGGAAATATACCACCTCATCTACTCACCTCTGTGCTAAGGTAATCACCAGGCCCGACTCCTTAATTTCTAAGAAGTGAGAAAATTTCATTAGTCAATCCACCACTACCCAGATAGAATCATAACCACCATGAGCTCTAGGTAGTCCTGTGATGAAGTCCATTGAGATGTCATCCCACTTCCACTCGGGGACATCTAAAGAATACAAGAAACCAATTGGAACATGGTGTTCAACCATTACTTGCTGACGCACAAGTCACTTAGCCACAAACTCCCCCACTACCCATTTCACCCTGGGCAACAAAAACTATTCCCTCAAACCTTGGTGGCCCGGGGAGAAACGGGCAGTGGCATAGTTTATGGCTAAGTACCTAGTGTGTCTCCAAGTAAAGCCGAACACCATGTTCCCAGTGGTTTGTTGCATCCTTTATATGTCCTCGAGTGGAAGTGGGATGACATCTCAATAGACATCGTCATAGGACTAGCTAGAGCTCAGGGTGGTTATGTTGCTATCTGGGTAGTGGTGGATCGACTAACGAAATCAGATCACTTCTTAGAAATTAAGGAATCGGGACCAGTGATTACCTTAGCATAGAGGTGCGTAGATGAGCTGGTGAATTTTCATGGAGTTCCAAAGTCTATCATCTCAGATCGGGATACTCAGATTACTTAACGAGTCTGGAGGGGTTACAACATGCTTTTGGCAACTAACTATGCCTTAGCACTTCATTCTACCCCCAGACTGATGGGAAGACAGAGCGGACTATCCAGACGTTGGAGGAAATTTTGCGAGCATGAGTTCTTGATTTCAGAGGATCATGGCTGTGACACTTGCCTTTAGTAGAGTTCTCATACAACAATAGCTTCCCTCTTTTATTTTCATGGCACCATTTGAGGTTTTCTATGGAATACCATGTATTTCACCCATTTTCTAGGCAGGGTTTGGTGAGATAGGTGCTCTTGGGCCAGAGGTACTACAATTCACCACAGAGAAAGTCCAGCTTGTGTGTGAAAGGATGAATGTGGCTCAGGACCAACATAAGTCTTACTCTGATTGTCAGAGGAGGCCCTTGGATTTCTAATTTTGAGATCTTGTGTTCTTGAAGGACTCCCATCGATGAGGGTAGCGGAGGTTTGGGAAAGGGAGTAAGCTCTCCCCTAGGATCATCGGACCTTTCGTGGTGCTGAGGCGAGTTGGCAAGGTGGCATATCAGCTGGCCCTGCCACCTCAGTTGGAGAAGATTCATGACATCTTCCACATATCTGAGCCTCGTCGGTACTTACACGATTACTATCATGTTGTCGACTAGGGAGAGTTAGATATGGGAGACGATGTGACCTTCGAGGAATGACCAATCATAATTGAGGATCATAAAGAAAAGATGCATCTTGGATGAACCATATCCTTGGTTCATGTGTTGTGGAGTCATGGTGGCCTCGAGGAGAGCACGTGGGAGTGGGAGGCCCAGATGCATGCTTAGTACCCGGTGTGGATATGACTTGTGTTTTACATTCTTGTTCTGATCTTTGTTTTGATGTTATACTATCTACCTTTGATATATGGAATGCTTGGATTTTCGGTTGTGAAACATTTTGTTTCATTGGTCTCTGGATGTGTGTTACAAGTCCGGATGTGTGGGGAATGGGAAAACCGGATCCTTAACTGAGACACATTAATGAGGATACGATTGAACCTGTGCGGGTGAGTCAGTGCCGCCAAAAGCGGATAATATCTCAACATGGGAGAATGAATTTTCCCAAACCACATGTTCGGGTAGTGTGTGGTTGTACGGTGTTGGGGGCAGTGCAAGATGAAAAATCCTAATGTATGGAAGTGGGAGGACCCAATTCATAATCAAGACGCAGTATTGAGGATGCAATTAAACCCGTGTGGGTGAGTCAGTGCTGCCGAAAGTAGATTATATCTTGACATAGAAGAAGGAATTCCTAACACATATTACTAGGGCTGTTGGATGGGTTAATGTTATAACGAGAGCCCTAAGAGGTATCTTGTTGGGATCCTCTGGGTTAGTTTTTGAAATGTCGGGGATGAGAATGTTTTAAGAGGTATATGATGAAATGTGCCGGACCACTCCAGCCCATTCCTTTGTCGAAAAGATGGTCATGAAGTTTTTTGGAGTGTAGAATGGACTTTTCCCACACATTTCATAATTTTGTAACTACACGCCATGTAGTGTGAGTACACGCCGTGTAACACCGTACAGGGTATACCCCATGTTGAAGGAGTGTCCTTTCCATGTGAAATAAATGAGTACATGCCATATAGCCAATACTACACACCATGTAGTTCCTCCCTATTTACGTGTTACCCTCAAACCGTTTGTTGACCAGTCAATGGCCGTGTGCCATGTTGGAAGCCGCGTGGCAACCTTGAGAAATGGCCTAGTACACACCATGTACCAGGATGTACACACCGTGTAATTTAGATTTTCTCACCCATATAAGGAGGGGTCCTCTCCTCATTTTTAAATAATTCCTCTCATCCCCATTCCTTCAAGCAGATGTCTCCTGAGAGACTCCAAATCTCCTTTCTTCCATAACTTCTTTATCTGAGCTCCGATTTACGATCCGTCAGTGGACACAAGATCGTAACGAAGAGGCAGAACTTATGAGCTTGAATTATTTGCTTTCCATTAGTACTTTCCTTCCCATCTTCCACCCGAGGTGGTTTTTTCCGTGTTTTTTCAAAAGAGACGGACGTCGAAAGACGTATTCTAAAGTTGATCCCGGGGAGAGTTGTGATCAGAACCTGTTGAGGTAGGGATTTTACCTTCATCTCTCTAATTTGTACATCATGGAGGATGGATTTCCAAGAGGGTTTAGAGTGGATTAACTTGCAGATAGGTGCACCATGAGAGGGGATCCGGCCGGGTTCGTCATAGGGGATGGCAGTCAGCAGCATGTCTCCTACGACAGGACCATGCAAATTCAGGCCAGTAGGGAGCATGCCCCAGCTGTTCCAGTTCAGATCATCGGGTCCTCATCCATTTTTCAAGATCCCAGGACCAAATTGCTTCTCTTGTGTAGGTTTCAGGCACATTCAGAGTCGGTGCCTGACTCAATCTCAGTACGGTGGAGGTGGGCAAGTTCAGCGCCCGCCTCTGCTACACCAGTTTCCGGCGAGGCCCATCTAGCAGCAGCAGGACCCTAATCCTACAAGGGTAGACTTTGCTGGAGGAGGCCGACCTCAGGATGCTCCTTAGGGACCCCAGCCAGGGAATGGTTGGGGAGGTGGTCGACATCAGAGAGGCAGACAAGATGGGTGTGGACAATTTCCCGGAGCATAGTTAACAGATTTGTATCAGAGTTTATAGTTGAGAGATAGGATGGGAAGTGGGACTGTAATAAATGATATTAAAGGGGAAATGATGTGTCACGAGCCTTGTTTTGTGATACAGTTGTGGAGATGTGGTTATAATGGTATTAGGGCTATAGTAATGGGTTGTGATGTTAAAATAAAGTGGATAGTTGATAAATGAACTATGGGGAATGACAATGAATTAAGTGCGGTAACAATCAATAGGGATTGATTGATGATAAAAAGGGTGTTTTTGTGTTCCTTTTCTTTTATCTAACTTGATTTGTGGTTGTCATGGATATGTTTTACAAACATTTGATATGGTTAGTTGTGGTTGTTTTCCCAGTAGTTAAGGAACTAATAAACTAATTTTGTTTAAACATGAAAAGATAATTGGGGTTGGGGTTGTTTGTTGTTTGCATATTTCATAGTAGCAGTGTCGAGGAACATGCTATGTTTCTCTATTTTGTAGCCATAGTTTGGGCTGTGTGTTTGGTATAGATATATGTTTCGATATCTTTTTTTTTGATGCACCCCACCCATGTTGAGAACTTAGTGTCGAACACTACCATTTCATGGGAGAGTGTGTTTTCCCCTTAGTTACTATCTCCTTCATGGTCCTTCTTCCATAGGTTGTGATAGCATGAGGTTACCTTACACCCAAGAATCTTCAGGTAGGTTTCGATACAGGTGGTTTTAGCCCAAGAGTCTTCCGGCAAGTTTGTTGTTCCCAAGAATCATCAGGATGTGGCCCAGGTGTGTTCAGGCAGGGATGTGATTATTGTTTGTGAGGCCCTGGTGTGTGCGTATGAGATATGTTGTTCTGAGGCCCAGGTGTGTGCTGGCGGGATATGTGGTTCTTGAGGCCCAGGTGTGTGCTGGCAGGAAGAGTGTGCTAGCGTCAGGACGTTCACTGTTAGGAAGAGCTACTAACTAGTGGTGAATGGTGTGGGGTACCCAATACTCTTGTTCTTATATACTACTACTACCTATTATTTTTTGTGTTTTGGTGAGTGTGGCCGGTGATGTTGGGTGGATAGATTTCCATGCTAGGTTTTGGTTTCTTCTGTTGTTATCATGAGACATTAGGATTTCTTCCCACCTGTGCACAAGAGCTTTAGGTTCCCCTACTGAGTATAAAACTATTCTCACCCTACGTTTTCTTTTAGGTTTCTAGGAGGAATACCAGGGCCGTGCGGGACCCTACTTGTCGGGATAGTTTGAGTTGTTGCAGTTTATGTACTCTTGGTTCTTTTGGTATTGTAATTTTGAGTTTTCTTGTACTTTTACTTTGTTTTAGAACAGTTTAAACATGCATGTGTATTTGGATTGGGTTTATTTCAATTTACTAGTTCCCTTTTCTATTGGTGTTTCACTCATCTAATTTCCCGATCTTAAATAATAAAAATGGTAATGCCTCCCATATTTGTAAAAACACATACCCTTGGTGTTAGTTTCCAATCTGAGGCCTACTAGTGGCGGCACTCGGGGGTCATTATCTCCCTTTCACCATTGCCAGCTCAAGAGGGGAATCTTTGGTGCGATGGGGTCGTGACACAACCTATTGAGAGATTGATCACACCCTACTTACACCCTTGGGTGTAATTATATCTGATGATGTCTGATGCAAGGAAAGAGAAAGGTTTTGAGATTAGTGGTATGAGTTGTTAGCTGCTTCTTCTAACATAGTGTTGGTGGTGAAGTCCGGACGATGGTATCCCTCCACCAGGTGATAGTTGATGACTATGTATTTGGTCACCCCTTTTGGATTTAGTTGTGGTTGGGTTGTAGTTTTTTTGAGACTCACATTTGTTGTTTAAATACATGTGGATGCAATGTTGTTTTTTTAGTTCAGTTTACTTGTTTTTATTCTTAGTTTTTTATATGGGTAAATCATTCCCAAAATTCCAATTTGATACCCAGGCACTTTTGCTAGCTCGTGGGGATCGGGAACGCCCTTCAGGCCTTGCCGCGGGCTGTGTCGGGTGTCGGGTTGATCGTGACCCGATTTGGTTCCTGAAAAACTGGTATCATAGGTGTTTTTCACTCTTGGATCGGGTTCTTTTGGAATAGAATCAGGGTAGACCAATGTTAAGGGTGTCTAAACATGACGTTATGGCTACGAGCAAGGTGCCAGGCCAGCACACCTCATGACGGGACTCGAGTTACCAATGTAAAGTTGAGGTTTGTCTAAATCTTTGGTCCGTGTGGCTAATATTGTTTAAGGGAAATGAAAGGGGAGTATGGTCAGTTGTCCCAGTGAGCTCTCATGGTCTAGTAGGCCCTATGGAGCTGGGGATGCTGTCCTAGTATACTCTCTTTGACGGTGGAGTGATTGGCTTATGGCCACCAACCATATGTCCCAATCAACCGCTAACACTAGTATCCTCTTGTATTGTTACTCATTTCATTGTTTTGAATTTGTGGAAATATGGGTTTTAAGTAAAAATTATCATCTATCAGAAAAATGTTTTGAAATGAAGCATTTTAAAAATAAATGATTATGAGGATTGGAAAGCATGGGTTGAATGTTTTGGTTTTTGAAAAATTGAAGTGTATGGTTTTGATCCTTGGTCCTCACATGGGAAACCATATGCATAGGTGCATATGGAAAGAGGAATGGTCAATGGCATGAACAGAAGAATTCCTGGATGGATATTAGGTGGGTGCCGGTGTGGCACTAGAACATGAATGTGCGATGCCCATGGGACATCATTGGTGTTTATAAAACCCATGAGCATGGCTTATTTTCAAAATGTTTTGTTAAATGAGAATTTTGTGTTTTAGTAATCAGTGTTTGGGTGGTGTGTCCTTGTGTTTTAGAAATTTCAAGAGTGAGGAGTTTTATGTTGAGATCCATTCTGAATGATTTGAGTTTTGAGTTTGATTTCTTAATTGTAAGTTTGTATGCAACCGTGTTGTTAGTGAATTATTTTGAAATGTACTTCGGGCAGCCCTTGCAGTGGCCCCCCTGCATGTTTAGTGTTTTCTTGAGTTATGTCATGAAAATTGTACTAATTTTGTTGGGTCGATGGTTATCATTCTTGACTAGTGTATTCCCCCCCATAAATCATCAACATGGTATTGATGTGTGGTCATGGGAAATTCGCCGTTGTCCAACCCTCCTGTTGATTAAAGTAAGGAATATATCTTCTTGGGTGACAGTGCTTGGTTTATCCCTTTCCCCCCTTTTTGGATAAGTGGATCCTCTCATACCGGAAAGACATATGTGGGGGGAGTTGATATATGTTTTGTTTTTTTTGAGTTGTGTGAGTTGTCAGGTACGATGTTTGACATTGTTTTGTTTTAAGGTTCCCCTGGAAATGATGAAAGTAATTCTAATGGGGAGGGTTGAAGGTGAATCAAAATTATTCGTGCTGACTGAAGTCTTGAAAGGTTTTTAGTGTTTCCATCGGCCATAAGGGTCATGTTTGGTGGCATCTGCATCGTGAGTTCTATTTAAGATAAAAATTGAATTTCATTGTATCCTTTGGAAATCCCTATTTTCATAAGAGTGTGTCCTCCTATTAAGATGTTTTTTTTCTTTCTGTTCAAAGGGGAGTGTTTGTCGTGCGTCATTACCCTCTTTAAGTTCCCTGGTTAAGGTGAATAGGTCATGTGTGTGCAACATCTAAACCCATGTTTTGGTAGATGTGTCCTAACAGAGTGGCTGGATGCCATGGTGTGTTGTGTTTGATGGGGTTGTCACGATTGTGGTGTGGTTGTGTGCATCACCCAATGGAGAATCCCCATTCGGGAGTCTTTGACACCTGGCTGCAAGGAAGGTGATGCTTCAAACATCAGGGCTCTAGCCATATGCCTCAGAGTGAAGTTGGCACATGGTCAGGAACCCAGAGAGTGTATGGGACCCCGACTTTGTTCTACCATCGGTGTTGAAAGTGAGAGAGGTTTAAATCATTTCCTATTGTTTTTTCGTTCCAAAAAAACAATTTGGGCACATAATAATTACATGAATATGTGGAGGTGAGATCGTATCATTGCCTTAGAGTCTTGGGGGTTGCGTTCCACTGGATAATATCACTTTAGTGTCCCTTATGGGGTAGGTTGTGTAAATTGGTCTCAAAGTTGAACAGGGCTCATATAGGGATGTGGAGATGTTGGATTGTCTGCGAACATGGTTTTGATGCCCCGGTAGTCGGGCCCCTCCCTC
The DNA here is from genome assembly GCA_963277665.1 of Viscum album. Lineage (NCBI taxonomy): Eukaryota > Viridiplantae > Streptophyta > Magnoliopsida > Santalales > Viscaceae > Viscum > Viscum album. The sequence goes on from OY728121.1 coordinate 506,599,084, forward strand.
CTTGCCCCTTTTGGTGGGGTGTTTGGTCACCGTCTAAAAATTTTCAATGTTAGGTATCTTCTATTAGTTTTAATGGTGGGGAGACCCACATTGGATCTCACATGAATATCCGTGGAATGAATCGATGTGGTACTTTTCTTTCATAGGGGGGGGAGTCAATTTTGAACTCCCAGTGTCGTTTTTCCAGTCTCGTTTTGGTCATTGGTAGGTTTTTAATAGTGGGGAGCCCTTCAGGATTTCCTCATGTGGGCCTTTTGGTCCTGTTCAAAGATGTGACTTGGTAGTGGATGATGATAGTGTTCATGGAATAATTTTTGATCTTGTTTGTTCCTTCCAAACAAATAGTTGGGGTTATCATTCTACGATACTTGAGGTGTTTCGGTTTGTGAGGTTGGTTTCTGTGGGTCTGAGAGTTCCTTTCCTTAGTTGTCCGACTGGAGGTGTTATAGTTCATTTGGTCGGGTGACACATATCAAGAAGTCTTCTTATAAGTTTTTTGAAGATGTCTTTGAGTCACCCTCTCTAAGAATGATTCTGTTTACTCTCTTCACATTATTTTTGTGGTTATCCCCTTTTAACCATAATAGAGTGCAATTTTCTACTTTGGGGTTTGGTCCTAATTGTGTCTTTCCGGGAACAGAAAGATTTCTGGTGGGGATAATTTTCACACCCGCATTTTATAATTTTATTATCTTATAAAATTATCTGGGCGTCAGGTAGTTTGGGTCAAGGCCCGACATAAAATTTTTGAATTCATATTCAAAAACAGGTGTTTCGACCTTGCCTGCTTTCATTGCACCGTGGTCAAAGCTGTGTGTCCTCGCTTGGGTCGTCGCGCGACCCCTCCTGGTCTCTACATGCCCTGCCGATTTTCAATTAACAAAATAAGATGAATTAAGGATGGTTTTGATAATAACAATAATATTAATGTAACTAGAAAAATATTATCATTATTGTGTTGGATAATAATTTATTTGAGATTATTATTTTTATTATTAGAATTTTATTAAGTTCATTATCCTATTGTTTCCAATTGTGTTTCATATGTTTGTTATTATTATAATTATTATTAATATTACTATTATTATTATTATTATTAGTTTTTTTTTACATTTATTTTAGTTTTTATTATTTTTCAGGTAGGGTTTGGACCCCCCATCCCCTTCACGTTTCCTCCTACCTCTGTGTTTCCTCCCCCCTTCGCGTTACCCCCCCCCCCTTCGCATCACATCTCCGCTCCTTTACCCTGCCACATCACACCCCCTCTACCTGGTACCCCACCGGACCAGGCATCAACTAGCCGAGACCTCCCCGGTTCCACCCTCGGCACGTCTCAGCCCCCCTCCTACTGGTACCCTGTCGTGCTGCGCAACCCCCTCTCACTGGTACCCCATCGCGCCACACCCCCTTTCCCTCCGGCCACCAGCCCGAAACCCCACTGGACCCCCTCCTACATTCGGGTTCCCTTTGGTGGCCTCCCCTCCAGTTTAACCCCCCTACATTTATTATTGTTATTTGGAGTTATTATTATTATTTTTCTTCCTTTGAGTTTTGGTTTTACAGATGGTTTTGGTTCTGATTTTTGGGTTAAACCACTTATTTTTTTGTTCCAATTTGATTTTTTGGTTCATATTATTAATTTAGGGTCCAATTTGGATTCCTCGTGGTGCGAATTGAGTGCGATTGGAGTTTCATACCAATTGTTTTGAAATTATTCACCCGAGGTAAGTGGTTTCGCAAGCTGAGGATATCTGATAAATTAGTCTACTAGTTTAATTAAATTAATATGTCTTATATTTAATTTCTTCCATGAGTTATAGGTTTTGGTTGGTTAAATTTGGTGATCTATTTTTATTACTGGAATGTTTAAGTTGTCTGGTTTTTAATGTGTTGTGCCTTTGGTTTTTCAACAAATGCAGTAGTTGAAATTCGATTCATATTATAGTCTTTGTGCACGTTCCAGAGAGTTTTGTCACTAATGATTGTGTTGTTTTATTTTCTTTAAAACTACTAAACAAATTTTTCAAAATTTTGATAAATTTTAGTTTGGTTCTCAGAATTGTGTAGTTTATTAGACTGCGTAGTTCATGCACATTGTGTCATGTTTCCGAGGATCTATCTTGTCGGTAATACCTTAAATAGTTGTTTGTTTATTCATTTACATTGAATGTGTATGTTTGATGGTTGACTTTGTTAACATCCTAGGTGTATAGTGTTTGACTTAGAAGACATATAGGTTTGTTGTGATGTGACCTTGATGAGTAAGGTGAACATTGAACATTGAGCCCAAAAGGGGAAGCCTAGGTACCAGGTGGGCGGACTAGACTAGCGTGCTAGGGATACGGGAGTGGCCCCGTCCCTGTTTCACTTAGCTAGATTGATGAATACAACACTAACTAAACCTTTGATGTTTACTAGAGACCACTAGGTTATGAAGGTGTTTCCATACTAGTGGATCGTGCATGGGAACGTATGATATGGATTTTTTTGTAGACTGTGACTTGAGGTTCTGGGTCCCCACACAGCTTTAGTACTTTACAGCCTCTCCCACTTTTGTTGCTCCTCTGTGATTATATACTCATCACTGGTTGATTGTGTGACATTGTTTCTATCATAAAGGTAAGCATGTTTTCATTTTGTTTTCTTACCAAAAAACCCATTACATATTTAAAACTATCTGTTAGTGAAAACTATTTTCATTAAATTGATATTGCATTTATTTATTTTCTATAATTTAAAATTGCAAACTGTTTTGGTCACCTAACCTTTACATGGAGAATATTTTCTCTGGTGCCAACCTATTGAGTGATTTATCACACGAAAATTACGCCCTTGGGTGTAAGTAGATATGATTTTGATTGATGCAGGGAAAGGTAGAGGTCTTGAGAGTAGTGGTCCGAGTTGTTAGATTATTCTTCCGACTTGGCATTGGTGGTGAAGGCTGGACGGTGGTATCCCTTCATCAGGTGAAGGTTGATGACTTGGTTTTTGGTCACCCATTTTGGAGTTAGTTTTGGTTGGGCTGTAGTTGTTTTTGAGACTCACTTTTGTTGTTTAAAGGCTTGTGGTTGCAACATTTTTTTTAGTTCAGTTTACTTGTGCTAATTCCTGGTTGTTTATACAGGTAAATCATTCCCAAAATTTCAATTTGATATCAGTGCACTTGTGCCAGCCCGTGGGGATCGAGAACGCCCTTCGGACCTTTCCACGGGCTGGGTCAAGCGTCGGGATGATGGCGACCCTATTAGGTTCCTGCCAATCATAGAGACAACTATCTATATACTTTACTAAATTTTTTTTATATTTTTCTATACATTGACTCATACATATGGGTATACCAAGATACATCCCCATGAACCTCCTTAGAAATGTACATAGAGATATCACTAATATTTTTTAATCAGAGATTCTAAAAGATAACTAAATATTTACTATGATACCAATTGCAGGAACCCAACTATCTTATTGATTTATATAACATCATTTTATACGAATATTTATTAAATTATAGAACACGTTCCTAGGATCATAATATTTTTTTGTTATTTAGAATAATGGAAAAAAATATTATTAATTCATGAATAATCATTAATGTCTTCAAAAAATATATTGTTGTTTAGTAATCATAAATATAATAGCACATATAAAACCATTCATCATTTCCATGAAAATAAAAAATCATAATATTGAGTAATGGAATAAATATTGATAGTTAATAACACATAAATCTTAAGGAAATCCTTGAAAATAATCCAGGATAGTTTAACATTGTCATATGTTATGTAATTATGGAATATAGTTAATCATAGATAATATTTTCACAATTATACCTACCAAGACATTCATAATTTTTTTCACTTTTAAAAACCACCAATATAGCTTAAATGGGTTTGGGATAGCCTTCCATGTACCCTCATTAACTTTTGGATAACTACCTATATACCCTTGTTTATAGGATTTTTCTAACCACCTTTATACTTTAAATTATTGGTTTGGCTACCCACTCATTTACCCTCCTTTTTTATACTAGGATTACAACCCATGTACCCAATAAGATCATTTAGAAGTTTTTGTTACTCAATTCATTTGTGGGAGATATATGTACCACAAAGATCAAAAATAAAATCAAACATATGTGTTCCATAAGATCATAAATCATTCATCATACCATGACTTATGAAAATAAATGGGTTTCAAAATATATAATCATATCATAAACTATGGAAAAACAGTTTCATAATCATTATAGAATAACCCATTAAACAATAATGTCTTTATTAACAATCAAATCTTCTTAAACCCATGGAATATAACATGTTTTCATAAAAATAATTCTATAATAAATAAAAAAATTAATATAATTATTAATAATGGGTTCTATGGATTATATAATTATTAGGGCATAATTTGAATCAACAGATTAATCATTCCTGTAAAATGATTCCAATAATTCACAAAAAAAATGGTGGAAAAATTATTTTTCATTGAAACAATATTTTAAAATATCATTTATTTCTAATAATATATTTATTTGAATATATCATTTAAATATAATTTAGGACTCTTTAAGATTGTTCTAAAATTATCCTGGAGAAAATATCCTTTCATATTTAAAAAAATTCATAAATAAATTTGAAACCATTTTATTTTACTATAACCTAAAAAAATTATTGAAAATAATTATTTTTTTCATGTCAAAAACATTAAAATAATGATTCCTTTAACATTTTCATTAAATTAAAAATATTTATTATTTGAAAAAATATGAAGACTAAAAAAAAAATATTTCCTAAAATTAAATAATTGATAAAAATTTCATTTATATTTTAGTGGATTATAATAATATATTTTTGAATATATTTTTGAAAAACATTGTCTATTATGAAAATATATTTTCCACCGAAGAGATAAATAAAGTCAAATTTTATGAAAAACATTTTCTCAATAATATTCAGTATCAAATATTGTAAAAATATTAATATTACATAAAAATATCATTAATAAATATATTAGAAGAACATTCATCGATTTCTTTATATATAGATGACATGATTTTATCATCATAAACATAAGTATAAACAATCCTAATAAATAATCATATTATGACATAAAATTTTTATATCATTTCTATAAATGAAACACATGAACTGTGATGGAATAAAGAAAATTATATAAAAATACTATGGGGAAAAATAATTTCATTACATTAAATATCAAATGGGGTGAATATAAACCTCAATAATGAATATTGTAGCTTAACCTAATGTTTAACTCGAAGAATGGAAATTGAGACAAAAATACATTACCACATTCATCAAATTTTTATTCATAGTAACCAATAAATAATAAAGTCAAATGAATCAATAAATATCATGAAATTAATTGGATTCGTGATATGATATTTCAATGTTCTATTGTGTATACCACAGAAAATAATTTAAGGTAGAATTTTCATATAACTATTAGAAATAAAAGTCATACTTGATATCACTTAACCAAACTGTTGAAATCCATCATACACAATAAAAATATATGTAAAACAAATATAAGTTTTTTATAAAAATATTAAAGAACAATATTAATATATATGTTCAATTATTGTTTAGCTATGACATTTTATTACAAATTTATTATCAAATATAGGTTAATGTAAAATTTAGGGTAATAATTTCTTTATTTTTCATATATGTTTTAATTTTTTTTTAAAAAAAATTGACCATGTCTTAATGATAATGATAAAGATAACCTAGATAAAAAAATCATAAATATTCAGAATATATGAATTTATATCATTCCATAAAATTTAGTGATAGAAAATGAAATATATTGTTCATCGACACGGTATGACAAACATACACATGACCACTATTTCCATTTTATTTTGGGGGGTGAAATAATTAATATGAAATGATATATTATCAATAATGAATCATTTTTATGTCACATATATATATATAATATTTTTAATAAAACCTTCCTTATTATGAAATATGTAAACCATGAAATAATCACATCACTTCGTGAGGTGGCAGACATCCAAACACAAGAGTGACGTTGACGTATTGGCACAAAATGGTAATCATGAAGGTATATGTGATATAAAGATTAAAATAGAATAATAATACCATAAATATAATTTATAATATATAAATACATCACTATTTCTATCTGTGATAGGTTCTAGTGCATAAATGAATGACATTGGTTTGCGTGGTGGTCGTCCACTATACACATGAACAATGATTTCATAAAAAATTTGATATGGGTGGATATGGTTGTAAGTAATTTACATAAAATATAATATTACCAGTATACTTATTATATAGATTATATAATCTAATCATGTAATTATATGAGAAAACAAATATTAGAATGAAATTAAAAAAACATAGTTATTTAATGTTACCTCTCCATAAGGTGTCTTCCTAGTGTTTTCACAAACAAAATTCCTAGGAAAAATTATGGTTCTAAATATTGAATTAATGATGAGGGGTAATATTTTGGATGTTATTCGGTTTGATATTTTCTAATCTAATATGGTCTGAAGCTATAAAGAATAGGGGATGAGTAGTGGCCTTTTATAAATGAGGGGAGTTCCACATTTATAATGATTTGATGAAATAATTTCAATGACATTTTTTTATGTCAAATAGGAACCCAAAATGTATAAATTTTTATTATAAATTTTTTATGTTATAAATATGTTGGGATAATTTTTTTCAGATTCTTTTTATTTTTAACGCATATCTTATACGTTAACCCTTAGTAAAACCATTTGTACATTATCTGTGATAAATGTTTATTGCTATTAATTATCGTGAAATTAAAATATTAAATCAATATATAATATAAATCATGATCATTAGAAATATATAATAAAATTTTCAAATATCACTCACTGAATTGGAAAATTTTAATTTTAATTTAATCCCGTGAATGCGATGAAAACTTGGGTTTTTAAGAGAAAATGATAAAAATATTACAATGTTTACATATATAAATTCAATATTAATTTAATAATAGATCCCTAAATTAGATAAATGGATTGATTATTGAACTAATTAAATATTAAATAAAAAATTAATTACAATTTATCATTATAAATAAATTAAATCAAAAGAATTTTTTTAGTTAAAATTTGCATTTTCACTCTTCATCTAAGGATATAAAAAAATCATATAATTATATCAAATTTTCCTTAATATATTTTTCAAATTATTATTTTAAAAAATATTATTAATGATCAAAATATAATTTTTAAATGTGAAAAAAAATTAATTTAATGGAAAACCTGTAGACGTGATGGAAAAGTGTTATTTCAAGAAGATTATTTTTCTGATTTAGAATATGATTTTATTTTAACGATATGTATAATAATAATGATTTTATTAATATAGATTAAAAAATTTTGATATATAACATATATATTTAATTTATGTAATTCCTTAGTATATATTTTTTAAATTATTTTAAATAGAGATACATTTTTCACATTAAAATAGTTCCTAAAAACCTCAATTCAAAACCAAAAAAATGCATTCAAAATTCACCTACAAAGTTGATTACATTTTAATTAAGCAGATTAATTAATAAAAAAATAATAATTATATTACTTTAATTAATAATTTGTAATTTAATTAACTTACTTTATTAAAAATAAATAATAGTTAAAAATTGACATTTCTCATATATATATTGAAAAAAAAGTATTATTTGAAAAATAAGAAAATATCACCGAAAGATAATTTAAATATTTTTTTTCCTAAAATAATTATTCAATTTATTGTAAAAATTTTCTATTATCTCTTCAGAATAATTATATAATTTTCTCAATAGAATCAACAAAATTCCTTTTAAATAGTGAATATTTTTTATGAGTAAGATTACTTAATGAAAAATGATTTATTATTTATAAATAAATTCAAAATAAATTTATATGGAGTAGAAAGATAATATAATATTTCCTAAAATATCATTTCGTTTCAAACCCAACTATTTAACATCTAGGTTATAATGGTCGTATTCAAAGATAAATTATTTGACTCTTCAATGAAGTTCATTATCACGATTCATTAAAGATGTTGAAGAAACTCATTCTAACATTTAACACATTTTTAATATTACATTTCATATAATGATAGATATAATAAATTTTCATGAGACAAAAATATCAAAACAATATTCCACAAAATCACAATATGTAACAAGATTCATCTGTCAAACATGGATTACCAACAGAATGGTGGCCCACAGTTGGATAGTTGTTGAAAGAGTCATATCAAGGGATGTAATATTATGATAGGTGATTTAATAGTTTTAGTAATGTTTTTTTGGTATATTAACTATAGAAAAATGTTAATGTGTATCATGTTCGTCTCATAAGCCCTGAAATTTTTTGTGGGTGGGATGGATGGAATATTATTTCAACAACGATATAAAAACCTACTTGATGAATCAGTATGTGAAGGAAATGGATGTATATAAAACATCAGTAATTGATTATTTTAATAATAAGTTATGATTTACATGTCCCTATTCAGTTATATGCCTTGATATATTATTTTTTCATTATACATCATTACCTATTTCATATCCCTCAATGATTTCTTAAATCAATGATTAAATAATAGAATTTCCATGATGATTTGACCTATGATGAGGAATTAGAAAATGGTCTTGTATAGAAGAGAGTTCTTAAAATTTTATTCCTACATATACCTTCATCTATTGATAAGTAGGTTTCTCCAAAAGTACCATCAAAATAATTTCATATGATATTTTAACTCTATTTTTTAGAGATAATGACATCATAGTTTTCTGGTCGATCCAGACCCCAAGGAGATGAGGACTTGCTCGAATAAGATACATGAGTTTTAAACCTTTTCAATACTCTTCTATATCATATGGTGATCCTTGTGGAAATATTTCTTCATCTATCAATATGAATACGTTGTAGTCTACTGACATAGATGTATGATGAGGTGATTAATTTTTTTGGAATATTTTGAAAAAAAAAATCTACGAGGATCTCTATACAGCTGTGTTGTGTATGTTCACATCCAGGGGCTTCTGGATCCTTATTATGATAGTTGGATGATAAAAGATTATTATTAGAAGTTTAAAAACCAATAATTACACTCCATGAATATGGGTATAAATTTTTAATTTATAAAGAGAACATTATTGTAAATCCTATTTAGGGATATCATGGATGTTGTGATATATCCTTCTCTACATATGTTGGAGTTCTTGAGTGAGCTATAGTTGTTAAGAGATTTTCGATGGAGTAGTAATAGATTGTACTGGTGATTATAACCCTATAGTAATTTTTTTACCATGTAACAAATGTCAGATGTGGGGATAAATTCATACATCTAATTTATAGTTATATAATAAGGAACGAGTTCCAATTGTGTATTGATCATTGGAAAATTCCAGTCAGCTGGGAGAAATGTTGGGCAATTATTTCGATGTTCATTGAAATATCTTCTGGTATTGTCAAGAATTTCATATAAATGATTTTTATATATGTATTGGAATATCTAGGGATAGGTAATGTGTATATATCGGTGGTTTAAAAGTCATTGGATGAATCAGAGAAGTTGGGAGAGTGGCAAGTGGTTGTTGATGATTTGACCTATTACAACCAACATCCCAAGGTAGTGGTTGGAAGGCTTTGAGAGTTGGTGGTCGTTGATGATGATACTACTAATCATTAGAAGCCTATAAACTATAGGCTCCATTTACTATTTTATGATTTTTTTGGTTTTTATAAACTTTATCTATCATATTGATAGCCATAGTATTGATCCACTATTTCCATAAAACATTTCTTGTTTTAGATTTATTAATTTTGGTATATCGATTTGCTTGAACCTTGATATTGTAGTCACAGAATTAATATGATTAATCGATCAATGAAATTTTCTGACAATGTTACCTAGATATTATGCGATATATAATGCATTGGGATATTTTTTACTAGGGATGATGAAATAAAATGTCATTATAGGTATTGAATGGATCCCAAAAAATCAAAAAGATATTGCTTGTTTTTTGGTGTAGAATATGGTTTTTCATCATTATTTTTTTGACGTTTTATATCATTGGTGATATTGATTTATATGATATCTACTAGGGGAACATGAAAATTTCGATATAAAATATTTCTCATTAATTTGCTGGTATTATAAATGGATCTACAGATTCTATTAGATTTCATCTTCAAGTCATAGAGTTGGGGTATGAGGAAATTTTATCTGATGACATGCATACTGACCTAGTATTATATTACATAGATATGAAAAAAAATTCTGAATATTATTTAAAATAAAAAAAAACCAAATATTTGGAACACAATAGATTAATGTACTAGAAATTATTGGAACATAATCAACTAATATCTAAGAAGACTAAATTTTCTCCCATTGTGATCCTCAATGATACTAATGTTCATAGAAATGTCATACCAAATATATTTTTTCATCACATGGGGAATGGAAAAATTATAATGTCTGAACTTAGATTCTCAAAAATGGATTAAAATGGAGATACACAATCATAACATGGTCATATGAGAATGAGAACAAGAGAGTAAAATGAGAAAATCACACTTTTAAAATAAAAGAACACAATCATGATTCATGGAATAAAGAATAGATGTTCGTAAGGCAAGGAAGGTATGGAAATCAAATAATATGATACATTGGATAATTTAATTGGAATAATCTATATATTTTTGGCATACACATAAAAATTTAAAATCCTATATCATAGATACCCACCATGACTTTCATCAAATGTCACGGTTAACTAACCACTCATGTACCTTATTAGGGCATCGTATAATTTCCTATGTACCATCAATTAGGCATGGTATAAACTCCAATGTACCAATTTTTATTTTATAAAATTAGTTTGTCCTTGTTTATTTTTAAGATATATATGTCCGACCCATATCTAAATGTGATCCATATTTTTGTATGCTTGAAGATAATAATATATTATCCATACCATAAATCATGGAATAGAATGGGTTTATTAAAAATTTATTCATTTCATATATTACAAAAATATTTATAGGTTTCATATTAATTAAAAATTTTAATCATATAATAAGATGTGTAAAAGTAGTTTGTTTCATAATAATTGTATCATGGTATAACCCAAAGAAGAGCAACCGGTTTCTTAAACTTATTGTCACTTCAAATCCATTAATCTCCCTTTTAATGAATTGGTAACATCGATCAATGTCAAATTATATGGAAAATTATTTTCGAAGAAAAAATAAGACGTATATTTAAGAAAATAATAAATCATTGAAAATTATTTTTTTAATGTTACCTTTTTATATATCATTTTTCTGACAATAACACAGAAAAAATACCAGGAATTCAAAAATTGAAATACTTTTCATGATTATTATATGTTTATTTCGTAATGTTGAAATTAAAAAAAATATTTCCTTTATATTATTGGTCAATGAAAAATGAGCTTTGTTTAGAAAATAACAAGATTATTTATTCCAATATACGGTTTAAAAAAGTAAACAATGGTAATATTTCATTTAAAATTCAGAGGAGAATATGAAAACATTTTTTAAATTTTTTAAAACAAATTCTTTAAACAAAACATATTCCTGACTGAACGGAAGAATAATGTTATATTCCAATAAATAAATACAATATTTTTATATATCAAATATTCTTAAAAGTATAATATTAATATCAGGAATTACAAGAGGATAAAAATTCATTAATTTTTTGAGATATAGATCATATGTTATTACTGTAAAAACTAATCATATTCCACCTTGAAGGATGATGATAATGTAAAATAAAATCATTACTAATTTGGTGGCATTGAATCATAAGAACCATGATGGAATGACATTAAAAAATAAAATTACGTGATGATTAATAAATTTAGGTCATGATCAGTAAAATGCATTTTACATTCACCGCATAATGGAAAATAGTTCATAACAATACTTATGTCTCAATAAAGGAAAATTGTAAAAACATCACTTATCCCATTCATAATCATTTTAATAGTAACACCCAATATATAATGACATCAAATAAATTTTCGAATGTCCTGAAAATAATGGTAATTTTGATATATCATGTCAATGGATATGTATATGTTTCAAAAAAATGAAACGACTTCTTAATTTCAATATGTCTCGCATAAATAAAAAGACAATACATATCCATTACCTAAAGTCATGAATTCATGCATACTTATTCGATATACATGTGTCAAAAAGATAATTATATTATAAAAATATTACATGTCCAATAATAATTTTTAATTCTATATACTATTAACAAATAACTTTTTATTAATCTTTTCTTTACAATTCCATGTTAAATTCATATTTCATGAAAAAAATAATTTTCTTATCATCTTGATTTTGATTTTTTATTTACGATCCTCATAATTTGATAAATTTTTGCAATCTGTATAATTTTTTACATGATATTAATTAAATATAAATTAAATATAATTTTATTTAGACCGATCCATGAAATTTATTGATGGAAAATAAAATAAAATGTTCAAGGAGATGGTAGGTCGTACGAATGCAAGGAGTGTGATTCCAGTTATAATTTAGATTGAATGAAATAATGTTAAATGATATATTACCAAAAAATAATGTATATTAGGTCATACTTATAAAAAATTATTTATTTCAAACATCCATCATACCTTCTATGCAATTCAAGAACAAGTCTCATTATGTCCTGGGTAGTAATCTCTCGAGCACATGAATAACATTATCATATTTACAAAAATACAAAGCCGTTAAGATTTGTGTTATATAATAATTTCATAGGTATTTTTTAATAAATAGAATATTTAAAAAATAAATATATCATTAAAAAATTCAACGAGTAGTTGTAAAATAAAGATGAATGACATTGGTTTGCGAGGCGTTAATATTCTATACACTAGAATGATGATTTTATAACTATTTTGATGGATATGGAGATGGTTGAATGTAATGATTTAAAAAAAATATCTAACTATATGTAGGATAATGGGGTATTTATATCATCATGTGGAAATAATAATATATGTTGGTCGAGGAAAAAATAAAATAGTAACACTCATTGAATAACGTTTTCCTTTTGGTGCATCCTCCTTAGGTTTACACCACAAGCATTCCAGAGTTATATTTATGTCCAAGTGAACGATTCTAGGAAGATAAGATGAAAATTTTTAAGTTTATAATGCAGTTTTTATCCTAAAAATAAGGTAATGATAGTGTGATTAATATATTTTAGTGGGGGGGGGGATTTTATATGTGACGTGAGTTGAAAACTTGTAATTTTGTGAATGAAAAAATTGTACTCATGTTTTTGAAATTCAAAAGTGTAAAAATGGATAAAATTATAAAATTTTACTTGATAATATTTATATATTATCATAAAAAATATTTTGTGCTTTTTTATAGGTGATTGGACCCATATCATTTTATGTTATCCCCTCGATAAACCTATTTTCTTCTTATCTGTGGTAATTAAATTTTTATTATATTTAACATTTATTTTTTTCAAAAATTAATTGACATATATTAGTTAATACTTATTATTATCGTTCCAACTTTTTAATAATGATTTCATAGTTATATTCATATATTATTCAATATTTAATTTAAAATTATTTCAGAAGATATGATTAGAAATCATGTTTTTTTAATGTTAAATATTTAAAAGTTTGAAAATATTTTATTAAAAAATTAAATATAAAATTGATAATAATGAAATAAATAGGATTAATGGATATATTCGTAAAATTTTAAAATATAACCTTTCTAAATAAATTTATGGAAAATAAATTATTAAATTAATATTCAGCATTCTTTAATATTCATCCAAGAAGAAATATTTTAAAAAAATCCCAAAAATCCACCCAATGATAATTTTTATAGGATAATTTAAAAAATTATTTTTATTTAGTCCAATGAATTTTAGAAATGGTCCAAAAATTAATTTTATTACTTTTCCCAAAAATAAGTAAAAATATTTTATAAATAAAATATAATTGTCAGAACACATAAAAACATTGAAAAAGTAAATATATTTTTTATCTATATGATTTCTTATATAAAAAAAATATAATTAATTTTTAAATGTTGGTGATTATTATTTATATATTTATATATAATTATTTGTTATAAAAGTCTCATTTAAATATCTATATTAATAATATATCATTGTTTTTTCAAACTATGTGTCCTGTATGACGTAAGTTATCTCGATGTTGCGTGTAGTGAAATAATAGTTTGGTGTTTGTGCAATAAAATATATAAAATTAATTTAGTTTATTATAAGAAAAATAACCCATAAAAACTCAGTGTGTTAAATTCTTCCCCAATTAAATTGAATTTAACACTCAAAATTTATCACTCTAATTAGAACAAATGTGGATACTTCTACCTCATCATATACTTGTGTCCCAACAAAAAAACCCAAAATATTTGGATTTCCACAATACATTTACAAAATATGTGGTTGTTTTTTCCTATAAAATTTTCTATATTCTTGAGAGTCTCCTTGTATTATTCCCCATCAAAATTATCTTCTCTAGAACTATGACCTCTATGTTTAGTACATGTGCATGTTTAGATATTTACATACCGTGGAGTGATATTTAAAATACATCATATAATTTAGAGTGGTTTGGTTGAAGTGATAATTGATATGTTGTTTTCGAATTTTGATCATGAATTTATAATGGAACGATATACCTAGGGCTTAGATTCACATTCATATGGAATCACATAACCACCACCATAGATAAATTATTAGAAATACTTTTCACCAACATTAAATTATAGATCATGCCAATTATTGTGAACATAAATTTTATATAGACTATTATAGTTGTTGACGTGTTCCTGAATGGATCTATCATTCTCTATAACCTTTTTAGCTATCTAAGGACCCAATATATTTCTTCCTCCAATATCTATCCTTCATTTTGGTGATATATATTTTATTCCATAGAGGGTTTCATAATTAGACTTATAAATTCATGAATGAAAGCTATTTTTGTATGAAAATTCAACTACATGAACATTTATATCCCTCTGACTATTTTTTAAAAATAAAATATCTCAATAAGTCCTCTAGGTATTTTATTTTTTCTTTAGTCCTGAACATATATCTGAGGATGATATATAATTCTAAAACTCATCATTTTTATCATGTTTTTAACATCCCACAATATTTTATGGAATGCATTTTATTTTATTTTAATATCCTTAATTGCATTAGATTCACACAACATCATATATAAATGAACAATGATAGGTAATTATATATACATATTTTTAAATGATCACTATAACCTATTTGTTAAAATAGAGGGAATGAAATGTATTAAACAAATTATTAAATATATATATTTTATTTCTCTTCATCTAATTGAATTTATATTTATAATATAAGATTGAATCAAATTTTACACATTAAAAATGCTATAAGTTTTAAATATTGTTTTAAGACATTTTAATTGTGATTTTTTTTTAAAAATAACTTTTTACAATTGTATAAATTATATTTAACAACATAAACATCATATTTAAATGAATAATGTTAAAATTATCATAGGGTTGAATTTAAGTATTTTTTTAATAATAATTAATTTTTAATGAATAGTGAAAATCATAATTATTATTAATATTATCTTCATATATAAACTTATAAATAAAATTTAGTTATCTTATAAATGAAAAATTATAATATTTATATAAAGTTGAAAGAAAATAGTTTTTAAAATAATGATAAATTAAGTGTTGGTAATTTTATGAAAAATAAATTTTTACTTATAATTTTATAATAAATATAATGATTGAAATGAAAAATAATTTGCCTAAAAAATACTCATAAATTCATTTTTTCATATAATTATTAGTTATTTTAATGAGAATATAATTAATTTTTAAAATTATTATAAAACAAGTTATAAATTTAGAATTGATATTTTAAAAATAAATGTTGATTTTTATAAAAAAATTAAATTTATCATATTTAGAAATTTATTTTCATAAAATTCAGTCTTGTTTTTTAATATATATATAAAAATGGTTAAGTTTATTTTTTTTCCTTTTAAATTACTCAAACTTATTATTAACAGTAAAATATGGTTTATTACTTTATATATATATATTATAAGTTAAATACAGTGTTCCTTGAGTCATTGTTGATGTTAGAACCATGATCTCAAACTATACTTCACTTTTTACATTATTTATTCATGTAATCATAACTATTTCTTGTCTTAATAAAAGAATACAATAATGCATAAAAAAATCTTCTTCTCTAAAATAAATACCACACCTCACTAACTCTTTTCCACACACCACATAAGCTAGGAAACATGTCCAATTTCTATACAATCACCTTACCAATACTACTCCCTATGCCTAGGAGTTTCTGGTATTATTCAAATTCCATAACTAATTTTCTGAATGTGGTTCTTGACATGATGGATTCTAGAGTACGTTTTCCATAAATGTAGAAGGCATTCAAATATATTGTATGGGTTTTCTCATCTAATTTTTATTTTTGAGTGATAATAATTAACTACAAAAAAATTTGTGTGATGAATTTATAAATAAATTTCATATATAATATAATAAATCAATTTAAATTCTTGTTATTTAATGTTTCATTTGATGATGATTAATTTATGGGGCATAATGTTGGAAATTTTTCAAAGTGGTAACCGATTCTCCCCAAAATAACCTTATTAAATTGGCTTATAAATTCTGTCTATTTACCGAAATGTAATTATTTTATATTATTATATACATCTTAAAATTTCTATAAATGTTTTCTAATATCATTTATCATGACCAATTCATATTTCATTGATCGTAAGGAAAATAATTTACATGGTTCGATTCTTAATTCTTCGTAATAAGATGGACATATTTTTATGGACATCCCAATTTCGTACCCATTTTCATGTTCACTACATAATATATTTTAAGAAAAAAATATTTTTCTAAAATCACTCATTTATCAGGATAAACTACCCTTTTTCTTTTATGTATTTATATAAAAATTATTCCATTGTTTGTTTTTAATACACATTACTATTTTCCCTTAAACCACACTAAAGTGGATCATTTATAAAGATTATGAAATTCCACTTCTACATGCCTTCAATTGAGTTTAATATAATTTACTCCTTGATATATTTTTCTTTTCCCTATATTTTCTTTACTAGGATATATAATTTATAATATAATTTAAAATAATTATTTTCCAATTGAATTATTCCATTCAAAAGTAATCATGAAATTTCTCTAAAGAATTTCTCAACATTTTTATTAGAGTATTTTAATCTATTTAAATAACCTATATTTAATCTTTTTATTTATTTAGATTTATCTCACATGTTACCAAAACACATATTTTATAGAATGGTTTATGATAATTTTAGATGGGGATGTACTGTATTGATACATTTCTCTATATTAATCCTGATATTTTATTTTTATGTTTATTATTTTGGGATATTGCTTTAATTTTCCAATAGGTATGTATATTTTTATATTTTTACCTCCTTCCAAATAATGAATTGATTTTACATTGTATGTGACATCTGAGTCCCTATAGATCCCAATTATGCATTGGTACATTACAAGAGAAAAAACAGATATGTACCTTACCAAGGTCTTTCCCATTTATATTACTACATGTATTTGGTTGAGGCCTTACCCATTTATTTTCTTATGTCATTAATGAGGCCTTGATAATATGTTTCAAATTTCTAGCATTACGAATTCCCTCATTATGATATTAGTAATTTATTGTCTATGTGATTATTCGAGTAGTATAAATTACATTATTATGCTTCTTTATCTTGTTATAATTTATATAGATATGTGATCAACATTTATTTTGTCTTTTTTATTCTCAAGAATAAGTTTTAATGGAATGTGTTTTTAGTTATTCAACATGGAATATTGTTCTTGTTAAATTTATCTTTTATTGTATAGCTCACCCTTGCTGAGCATATATGCTCACACATTTCATATGTTTTATTTTTCCACATTTTGAGAAGATCTATATTTTGAATACCATGTAGGGTTAATCTAAGAGGTTTTTATTCATTGGTGTATCTCATTAATTTTTCTTTTTCATGTTTTAATATAAAAATTATGTTTCTACCTATTTTTAGAAATCAACTACACTATATGGTCCTTCAGAATATGAATTCCATGTTTATTATACCAATGTATTAATGTAATTCACATGATCTGTTCTACTAGAGTTTAGTTATTTACAATGATCTTTAAAAATACTTCTCCAAAACATTGACATAATCCTCAGATCCGAATTAGACATGATTAAATTTGGTACTACAATAATTCATTACACATTCATTATATATATCCTTGAATGATGCTCAAGAGAGAATAATCATCTAATAGTCCTGAAATGTTCTAATATAGTAAGGAGATCAACAACCACCCATAGAGTATTATTAAATTTATATGTTTTTGGGAGTAAAATGACAAAATACATTATGATGTATTAAAATTTCCATTATAGAGTGGCTATTTAATGCAAGGACACCTTAGATTCCATTCCTTCATCCATAACATTAGGAAATTCTAAGCGCCAAAATACATACTCATTGATATCTATCATCATTCTATCCCACTAGAAGAAATATTTTAATTTGATATACCCATTATTAAATCACATAATAATATATTATAAAAAAATATTAACATCCTATTATAAGTCATTCCTCATGTCTATTATGGGGTGAAAACATACATGATTCCAGATCATTATCATTCAATCATGATCATATTTAAACATAAGATCAAATGTATCCTTCATTTTCCACAACTAAATATTCATTCTACACATTTTCAATATTAACATAGATATATTAGTGAATATTTAATTGATAAAGATAATATTTTCCCCAATCCTTAATGATTTCCAAATCTATATTTTAAAAATAAATAAATAATGGATCTTTTTAAATCCTCATTATAGATAAACTAGAATAATCATTTCCAATAAATGAGTCATTTACCTTGTTCTCATTCCATCGGTGGTAATGTATTGATCAGTCATAATATTTAACCAACTCTGACCATTTCATTGGTTTATATGAAACTCCATCTATTTAAATATATACATTAGTCTTTTATAATCGGTATACATAACACACATAACACCATAATGATAATTAAATCATAATATTAATTAAATAATTAACCTAAATATCTCCAAATCATGATTTGGTTACATTCAGTAATTAATATTCCATTGTGTTGAGGAATAAGTTATAGAAAAATCATTCTACATAAGAATATATCACAATCATATAATAAATGAATAACTATATATTAAAACTCATTCCTTATTATTGGGTAATATAAAAAAATACGTACTGACTAACCATATCAATGATACTTGAAATTTTACAAAAATTATTCTATACTACATAATTTAAATCAAATTCTATTTAACATTACGAGTGGATTTAATAGTGGTGATAAATTATCCAAAAAACACTACTAAAATCGAGATAACCCCTGAAAACTATTGATCTTAATCACAATCGATGGTCTGGGAAAACATTAAATAGCCTCTCTTATATGATGTACACACTGATTTAGCATCTCATAAGAAAATATAACACAATAATGATATATTTTTTTATCAAAATTTCATAGTTTGTAAATTTTTCACATAGTTTTCCATTCTATAGTGTAATTAATTCATTTGTAAATTTATCTTAATGCACTTCCATTTACAGTTAAAAGATACAAATATAATATATAAATACAACAAAAAACTAATCATGTTAATAATTAAGGACTCTGTATACTAAATTCCTTATGATGGTCTGGGAATTTCTCATACTAAATGACATCAGTATAAAACCATATTTTCCATACCATGAATATAATTTTGACTTCTATATATTGTAATGAAACAATCCTTAATCAAAGTAACTTGACCCTTTCTATAGTAATTACACACTAAATAAATCACATAAAAGTACATAGATAACAAAATAAAAACATAATAAATGAATAATTAAATAAAGATGATTTATATTTAGAAGTTACGTAACCAATAAAAATGAAATAGTAACATTAATATTGGAATAATAATATGGCCCATATGATAAGTATACTATCCAAATAAATATCATACTAACCCATGAATTAATAAATAAAAAATTTCATCTTATAAGTGAATATATGATGTAATTAAATCATAGTATAAGTAATTAAATACTTTAAAATTATTAATTAGGTGTTGGTATTTTAATAACCCTCTAATATTTCATTACAATTTTACGATTAACTAAATAATTTTAAAGAAAATTTATTATAATATAATGTGTTAATAAATTAATATTTTTATGTCTTTTTATTTTATGAAAATTAATGAATACTTTTTGTAATATTTTAATGTGTTACAAAATCAATTATCATTTTAAAATATTTATTTTCAAAGTAAATGATTTTTATAATTCAAAACTAAATTAATAATATTTAGGAAAATTATGTTTATAAATGGAATTAATTTTTTCATTATTCACATAATTTAAATTTTTGTGATTCTTTTTTTATTTTTCTAAAATAATTGAATTTTTTGTGAATAATAAAATACAATAATATATGATAAATGCTAAAAACATTAATTTTTTAGTCACGGAAATTACATGGATGTAGTATGTGAACATTGGTTTGAAATCACAATCACTAATTACTATATTTAATCATTATAATCCAAACTATTTCTTTTCTTGAGATAAAATAAACTAATTATTAAAATTATAAGAAAACACCCCACTCCTCTGATACAATTACTACCCCTAACACCCTTATCTCTTAACACCACTCAAACCTTGATTATTTACAAAATTATTCCCAATAATCATCCTTATCCTATCACTCCCATCCATTATTTATTGGTATCAACAAAATAAAAATCCAATGTTCCTTTAGGAGGATATCAATATGAGAATTCATGATGTATGTTCTCTCTCTTTTTCATTTAATTTAATTTAATTTTCATTATAATTTTTTATTCTCACATAAAATAAGTTTATCCAAAGAAATAAAAACACTAGTAAAATATATATATTTTAATTATATCTTTTTAATGGATTATATATCATTAAACTCTTCCCTCTCTCTATTTTATAATAATAATTAAAATTTTTCCCGCTATGTTTCAATTTACGGACAATGTGGGAGATTCACATTCATGATGCATATAAACCTTAAATGATGTTAATAAGAACATTAAATGGTTAAAAAAATTTCCTATTGTTTATTATTCCATTTTTATATTCTTGATATATATTATACTCATTATAAAAAATAATAATATTAAATGAGTTTTATGTGTTCAAAAAAACACCACAATTAACCTTACACGATCATAATTAACAATTATCTAATGAATAATCCTCATGGAGAAAATATAAATTGTAAGATAATTTAAGATTTTGGAGGATCATTAATAACATATTATAAATGTTCAATATGTTCTCCCTTTTTTTAAATGATCTTTCATTCACGTATACAAATGAATTGCCCCTGAAAATTATGAAAATGAACACTTCCGAAAACAAAATTAAACACTATTACTCATCCAAAATACAAAATAAAACATAATAAAACCATGATTAACTATATTCATTTAGAAAAGGTTCATTATTTTTTAATTAATTAATCTAATTATATTATATATGATATTAATGTGCTGAAATCATTCAGACACATAGTAAGTGGAATTCTCGAACCCAACTCTCCATCATTAGGTTTTCCCTCCTTCACCACATTTCCAGGATGTATATTCTATAAACGTTTCTTAAATATCATATATTAATCATTATATTACCTTTCTTGGGATATGTAATTTTTCTACACGAGTTTATAAAAAACATAATGTTTACAAAAAGAACTCTTCCTTCAAAAAACACACCATTTACATCTCGTGATTGTTTCACCTTCACTCAATGTTGATGATTATTATTTTAATTATGTTATTACCTATTAAATATGGGAACCCAAATATTATTAATGTATTATTGTGAAATTTTACACATTTCCTTCCATTTATTATTTTATGTACAATATTAATATATGGTATATGTAGCATGAATGATAATATAAATGTTATGATGTGACGGGTACACTGAGAGTTAAATAGAACTCTAATAAATTGGGTAATCTGATAAATCTAATAAGAAAAGTGTAATATGCATAGAAATGATTCTATATTTTTCAACTAAAATGTGTGTTAGTTAACAACTAGAAATGAACTTTCATATTTGTCATTTTTATATTCCATGTCTTTTTAAAATGATTTCATTCATGAAAATGATCATATACCGATGTAATAAAGATAATGATTATTATAACCCCATTTTATATTTATTCATGTTCTTATATATAACCCACTAGGAAATTATATCACCAAATTTTGGTGTATATACTCATATTATTACATGTTCTAAAAATAATTTAAGTGACAATAATATGCTAGATATGAAAAAATTAAATAAATGTGAATGTTTTATTTTTAAAATGGTATGTGGGGACTAAATTTTCCAAATACAATAAACCTATTTTTCTTAGTTGTGCAATTATTTTATGTTGTTTTAATTTCAAATTATATAATATGATAGGTATGAAAATGAGGGTCATTATTGTTAGAATCATAGGGATGTATAGTTAATTTGGAATGTAGGGTTAGAGATACTTTGTGAAAACCGATTTTATGAGACTAAGTATTAGTAAGCACCCAAGAAGATTTTTTTTAGACATTTATAAATATTGGTATCCAATAAGATATACCTTCAAATTTTATTTCTCAAAGAGATGGATTATTTATGACTTGTTGAAATATATTTTCTCTAATATTTTATATTTTATAAAATAGTGGGAACCAGGATAAATCTTTATAATAAACCTTGTGAGTGACAATAAAGTCATTGTTCGAATGACATCACCAATTCATTGGGATGTGGGGATTGAATTTCATAGAGATTATTAAATAGATATCTCATGTTATTGAAAATAACATGTATAATTTGGAACTTACTCTTTTATAAAAGAGGTATAAACTAGTTATCGAGTGTTTTATGTGGCAACGACCACCGTAGATTACTTGATATTTTGATCCACTATTTATGAATCAATTTTTCATATTTATAGAGAGGATATTTTATGTACTTCACATTTATGATATGGAGATGTTGATTATATCTATTTATCATCTAGATGGATATGTTAAACAATGGTGGGAGTTGGTTATGAACACTAAGCAGAGCGGAAAAATTGAAGAGATGGAGCAATAAAACCTTAATATATTGATTATTAAAATGTATTTACCACAAACTATTCTTAAAATGATGGAGAAATAATTCATAGAGGTAAATAACAAAAAAATGTGGATTTCTAATTTCCTATAAATCACATTTCTCAAGGATTGAAAGGTACAAATCAGGTTTTGTTATCAACAATGACAGAAAAATTAATAGATTCCTTAGTGTTTTAAAACCATACATTCAAAATTCTCTTGAAATTTGTGAATTTGGGAGTTATAAAGAAGATTTTCGATGTTCTCATAACATGTATATAGAGTTTGTATAATGTTCATATGGATTTGGTGATATGAAATGAAATATAGATTCTCTTTCCAGTGGTTAAAAATAGAATAGTTAAATGAATACTCAATCACCCATATGTCAAAAATGTTAGATGAAGCTTCATAGGAAAAACCTCAACGAGACGAGGAAATGATTCAACTATCTGAGAGAAGTGCACCACGATCATAAATTTATAAATTACATGGGTATGTTGGAAAATGTGTTGTGGGAATGGATATCACCACCCATTTCAAATTCTACAATTGTTGGGTGAAAGGGCACTATGGAAGCCATTGTACTAAAACTCTAGTTCTTGAGGGTAATCAGCATCATCATCCCCCAATGTTAATGGATAAAATTAAGGCTTATGACACTACTATTATATATGTGGAGCTTGAAAATTATGTTTTATAATGACCAATTTCAATTAATTCATGAATGGAGAAATTATTATTTGATTCTAGATCTACGCATTCTTTTATAAATTGAAATATTGCAAGATCTATTGAATTGAAGACTGAATCCCATAAAGTATAGATTTCATACTAAACACATAGTGGATAAATCATTGAAATCCAACTGTTTAAAACTTCTCATGTTGGAATATATGGGAAGATTATTCTTGAAAATCTAATGAATCATCCCTTTGTGTAATTTTATGATACACTTTCGATGGATTAGAACTCATTATATATAGAAAATTTGAATTATATTGAAATGAAAAAATCTATTCATATTCTGAACCATCCCATAATACTCTACATATTAATGGATGATCATGAATATCCTTTGAAAAATACTTAAATGGTGTGGGTGTTGATTCCCTGTGAAGATTCATACATTGCTCAAATGGTTGAGTCAAATGAAGATATCATCCTCAGAGAAATGACCATCATGAAGGAATGCAATTATTTATTTCCTAAAGATTCACCTAGAATCCCTCTCATATTATGATATTTTTTTCTCAATATTTCTCATAACTAGAGATACTATTATTTTAAATTTTACCAATATATTGTTACTTATCGAACTTGAGGAGTTAAATAATAAGTTACAAGAGAACTAGAAAATAGGGTCCATACATCCTAGGGAATCATCATGGGGTATTCGAGTAATCTTTGCGAAGATGAAGGATGAATCAATGGGAATGAGTATTATTTATTTAGAACTCAACATGTTCAGTATATGGAACATGTATCATCATTTATGGATTGGAAAATTGTTCGATTACCTAAGAAGAGGTTGGTACATCATAAAGTTGGATCACTATTCTAGATATCATCAGCTAAAGGTGAAGAAAGGACGTAATTTAAAATAATACCATCTGTACAAGTTATGGGAACAATTTTTTAGTGATTTCCCTTGAACATACTAATTCCCCAATAATATTAATGGATGTGATGAATACAGTTTTGAAAAATTGCATTCAAAATTTTTTTGTAGTCATTATTGATGATATTTTTCATCTACTCCAAGTGTGTGTTTTAACATGGTGTGTATCATAAAGATTATGTTGGAAACATTGAGGAAGAAGAATTTGTACACCATTTTAATAAATTCATGACTTTAAATAAAAAATTGAATTCATGGGACATGTGATCAAATGTAAGGGAATTTTTATAGACACTTAAAAAACAAAGGTAACTGAGGAATGGCCCCAACCCTCTAGTGTCAAGTAAATCCATAGTTTCCTTGGATTATCATTCCACAATCGACATGTTGGAATAAATTTCCAATTATTTTAAAACATTCTAAATAATTTAATAATAAAATGGTGTATAGTATGTCTTGAAAAAATAAGGTGATGAAAGCATCAATTAGATAATGATAAAGCTGATCACTGCACCTATACTCACATTTCCCAAAAGTGGAGAAATTTTTGTGATATAAAGGGATGAATCCAGAAATTTATTAGGTTCTTTGGTAATGAAAAATGATTATTTTATAACATAAACCTCATGTAAGTTGATGATCAATGATTAGAACTACCTAACACATGATCTGGAACAAGTAGCTATGATTTTTCCTGGAAAACGTTTATGGCACTACCTCTATGGTGATAAGTGTGACATATATACTGACCAAAAGATTATAAATTATATATTAACAAAAAATTATCTGAACATGTTTATAAGGATATTATTAGAGATAATCAATGAAAATGTATGTTCTATTCACTCTCATCCATACAAGGAAAACAAGATCATTGATACACTTATGTGAAAAGAACCTACCACATAATCCTTGATGTGGATTGAGAACAACCCAATATTAATGGATATTAAAATGATGGATTTGAACATAAAAATGGTAATAAATTTATACTACCTTTCCAAAATGATTTCCCAACCATCTATTCATGTGAATATTAAGGAGGAACCGAGGGATGCTCTAGATTTTCAAAACAGCATGAGTGAAATAAAAGAAGAGAAGCTGAAAGAGTTTCATGCTGATGATGATACTATAATTTTTTTTTATAAATGAGTTTATATGTGCCTTAATCACCTTGGATAGATAAGTATCCATTGTAAAATTCATATATCTAAAATTTCTCTATCAATCATGGGATTACAATGATATATTTTGATATCAATGAACACATCAGATGGGAACAATTGAAGATGGATATTTCATAATATACCTTAAGGTATAAGATAATATAGTATGATAAATATGAGAGATAGATGAATATATGGATGATTCAATTATTCCCTATACCCATGTGGAAGATTTATAATGTCACTAAAGACTTTTAACTGGTCTCTTGAAGACATCTAAACGAAATATTGCGATACAGATTGTAGTTGACCAACTAACCAAGACAACCCACTTCATCGCTAATTGGGGAGATATATTTATTGGAAAAAATTAAGAGATATACGTGAAGAATGTGGTGATACTACATGGGGTTCCACATTCCAGTTTGTATGATATTCATCCTAGGAAAACATTGAAATTCGGGATGCGTCTTTAACATCCATTAACTGGTGAATTAAATTTTAGCATGTCCAATAAACCCCATAATGAGGGGAAACATAAAAGGAAGATTTATAAAATCGAAAATATTTTAAGATATTGCTCAGTATAATTAAAAGGTTGATAGGATCATTATATCCCATTGGTTGAGTTCCCATTCAACAATACCTTCCTCTCGAGTTTTGAAATGGCTCAATATAATTCGCTATATGGAAAGGGATGTAGGACTCCAAATAGTTGGGATGATGTTGATGAAAGAAATATAATTATAAATGACCCTATAAATGATATGATAAAAAGGTTCAATCCATCCAGTAGTATATCAATTCATCTCAGAGTCATAAAAAGTGCTGTGTGGACAACCAACGAAGGGTCTTGGAGTCCGATATTAGATATAACTTCATCTTTGAAATATCACTATGGAAGAAAGCCTGATGGTGTGGAAATAAAGGGAAGGTAAGCTCAAGGTACATTGGAATTTTTGATAAACATTAAAACAATGGATCTCTGGCCAATAAGCTATCACTCCCACCATATATTTCTCATTTTCATAAGGTGTTCCACGTATCACTCCAGACGAGGTACATATATGATCTCAAAGATGTACTGATCTCAGAGGTTGTACAACCACAAAATGATCTCTCGTGTGATGGGTAGACAATATAGATTATGTCCAAGAGATATAAGGTTATATGCAACAAGAAATAACACCTTTTATATGTGTTGTTGAGAAACCATAATTATGAAGAAGCAACATGTGAACTAGGGGAGGCGACGAAGGAGATGTACTGGCACTTGTTTATATAAAATGAAATTTCGATGAATAAATTTAAAAAGGGGGTAGAATATAATGACCAAATATCTACTAAATATAATTTCTCACATCTTATAGTAATGTCACATTTTATAAATAAAATTAATTCCCTTAGATTCTAATATAAATACTTGATAAATGAATAATTAACGAAATAAGAATTATTCCTAGAGGTTAAGGAACCAATATGGATGAAATAGTCACTTGAAGCTAGGAATACTAATATGACCCTTATGAATAGTAAAAAAGCCTAATGAATAGTATACACACCCATGAATGTATATGTAAAATTTAGGAATCTTATATGTGAAAATATTATTTAATTATATCATACTAAATGTATGTAAATATTTTAAAATTTAGTAATTAAGTGTTGGTATTTTTATTATTCATAAATATTTAATTATAATATTACGATTATTAATAATATAAAAAGTAATATTTATTCATAAAATATATTACTAAATTAATATATTTATGTCTTATTATTTTAATAATATTTTATGAGACCTTAGGTAATTTTTAAAAGTGTTCCAAAAGTAGTTATAATTTTAAATATTCTGTCTTCCATGTAAATGATGATTTTATTTTAAAATTAAATTATTCCAATTTATAAAATTATTTTAATAAAAACAATTAATTTTGAAATACTATATTTTTGTAAATGGTTATAGTTTATTTTTGGAATTTTCTAAAATAATGTAATTTTTTGTGAATAGAAAAATATGATAATTTATGTTAAAGGCTAAAAACGTGTATTTTTTAGTCATTCTGAAGTCAATGATTATTTAAAATACCATTGGTTCGAACTCAGATGTATTAATTACTATATTCAGTGAAAATTATCATCACTATTTCTTTTCATCAGAAAAATAATAAACTAATGGTTCAAATAAATTGAAAACACCCTTATCCTCCACTATAAATACCACCCTCACTCTCACTTCTCCTCACACATCTCAATCATTGAGCCTTTCCATTATTATTCCCAATACTCTTCCATATCCCCTCACCATTTCTAAGAGATATTTTTATCTTTAATAGGAGATTCATATGTTCCTTGAGGATGATCTAAATAGGATAATTCAAGAGGTAAATCCTCTTTTGTTTCTTCTAATTTCATTTCAATTTATATTTATTTCCTTATTAATACTCACCTGCCACCACACGATTCCAATTATAACTAAAAAATCCATATTCTATAAATATATCATGGTAATAGATGATCCAAAAATAAAATCCTCCCTCTCCCTATTTTATCATAAAAATGAAATTGTCGCCCGAGATGTGTTAATTTACCTATATCTTGGCAGATGCAATTTAATATTCCCTAAAAATCATAATAGATGATAACAAGACCATAAAATGGTTTAAAAAAAATATGATATTGGGTATTTTTTTAACAGTTTTTAGGTTCTGGAAATAAATTATACTCCTAATACTAAATGGTACATCAAAACATGTTAGTTTTGTTCGAAAACCATCCAAAGTAACCTAAAAATATCATCATTAACTTATATGTAAGGAATCATTCTCATGGTATATAACTAAATTAAATTGTAAGATCATTAATGAATCAGAAGAATAATAATTAAAAATTTATAATAATTATTAATTTTCAACCTCATTATAAACAAACATCTAGTCATGTATAAAATCCAACTGATGAGAAAAAAAATGAAATCCAACACATCTGATGGAAAAAATTAAACACTATAACTCATTCAAATTACCATATAATAAATTAATAAAACCATAATAAAATATATTCATTAAAAAATTATATAATTTATAATTAATTACTCTTATGTTATTATATATAAAAATATAGTAAATAAAGTGTTCGAACAAAAGGTATGTGGAATTCTCGAACCAGACTCTCTTTATTTAAGATTTCCCTCATTAACATGATTTCAGGTATGGATATTTTTTTAATGTTTCTTAAATATAATTTCATAATAATTATCTTAAATTTTATATGATATGCATGTATTATAAATGAGTTTATCTGAAGAACATTGTTTTTGAAAAGAACCATTATTTCAAAAAACACACCTTTCACTTCCCGAGATTATTTCATCCTCACTCAAGGTTGATGATTCTTATATCAATTATGTTATTATAAAATTCATTGGGGAACCAAAATTCTATGAATTTATGATTATGAAAAGAAAAAATTTATTTTCATGGGTTATATTATATCTATTATTGATATATGTTTTATGTTTCATGCATGATGATTTAAATATTATGTTGTGATGGGTGAACCTAAAATTACATAGTTAAATGTAGATGTTATGATGTGATGGGTGGGACTAGAATTATATATATCTCCAAAAAACTGGGTAATTTGATGTATCCCATGATAAAAGTTAAATATTTCTAAACATGATTCTACCTATGTTCACAACTATGTGTGGTAGTTAATAACTAAAACATGAGGTTTCATTTTGATGCATTGTCACATTCCATGCCATTTAATTTTACTTCCTCTCGTTATTATGATCCAATACCTATTTAATAATGATAAATATTTTTCTCACATCTTTTTATATATTTCATGTTCTAAATTATAATATTATTGGTCTTTTATCTCCCTTCTTTTTAGTTTATATCATCAGTTTGTTACATGTACTAATGTGAATTCAAGGGACAATAAGAAGCTCTTGATGATGGAATTAAATAATTTTTTTCTTATTTTTTAGATTATATGGTTGATCATAATTTTCCAAAGACGTTATATATTTTTATCATCATTGTGGAATTATTTTATGTTGTTTTTCATGAATATTATGTAATAATATATAAAAAAAATTAGGTTCACTATATAAATCCTCCTTCTTGACCCTCAATAGATGATATCTTTAATTAATGTGATTTAGGGAAATGTAATGAGCCTCATAAAATTGATCACACTAGAAATCAATTTGTGGAAGCGGATACTTGTTTTTTATTGAAATCTTTTTCATACACTAATACTCAATGTTGAGTCACATTGATTCATCATTCTATTTTAAAAAAATTAATAGGTGCACACTTTTTTGAAATACATAGCACAATGAATAACTTATACGGGTTTTCCTATGGTTTCTTCACTATTTAATGTAGCTCAACTAGATCCATTCATTAGGAATTCCATGAAATGGGTGTGAAACAATATATGATTCTTTTGAGAACTCAACATCCTATTTTTTGGATATCTAGGTATCTCTTTTGGAATGACATCACAAAACTCACACACATAAGACTTATCAATGATTTGCAGTTTCTCCCCAACCATATGAGATAAAAATCATTTTTAAATAGGTACCAATTCTAATAATATTTAGGTATTCTCTATTCAACGTTATTTATGATCTTCAAAATTGTAGTAAATCGTAGTTTAGTTTTCTATATGAAATTTGAATTAAATTCCTCAACAACTTATTTTAAATTTATATATATAAATAAAATCCAAGAAATTGATAACATAAAATTCAACTAGAGGTATAATTGAATGATTATATAGAATCAAGTACACAGAAAACATTATTTTTGGAAAAATAATACAATTGAGATGTGACAAACGTACCATTATGGGGTTTCACTAATAATTATACATCTAATTGTTCTGGTGGAATTTTTATACACATAGAAAATTAATGAAATATGAAATAATTTGTAATTCCATGATCACATAAGATAATAATAGTTATATAGTTGATGATAATTTTACATTTCAAAATTGTATCATCATATCCCTCATGAGAAACAATGATCTCATTAGATCTCCCCTTGTCCCTCCTCGTATGAAAATATCAAAAATAAAATCACATTCATTAACCCTAATATTCTGAATAATGATGAAATTATTTCAAATCTCCATTGATTCGAAACTCTGATTTCTGGGAGGTGAATTCTGTTGATATTTATCATTATTGACATCATTATCACACTTTTTCACAACAATTCGACAATCATCCACTCGATGGACTACTCTTACACAAATAAATAATTTAGTAGTAACTTTATAATAAATTTCTCTATGATTCATCCAACTCATTGATCATTTGAGAAAGATCATATTATTCTCATCGTGGTTTCTACATACTATCATGAATTCCATTTTTCTATTTATCAAAACCATGAGATCAATGAAAAACATTATCTTCTATTTCCACCATGATAGAAAATTGAACAAAATATTCATATATAATAAAGTATCTAATGTAGAACACCTAGTGTAGACCTTATATTAATCTAAAAAATAAAATAGAAATAATAATTTTAGGTTAGATTATTACATAATAATAATACCATGGTGTAATTTTAGAATTTATTTCATCGTTTGAAATGGATTAATCATTCTTTAGCTTAAGGAAATCATTATCTGACATCAGTGGATGAATATGAGGATTTCACATGATGAAAAATTGTGATTTAATTGACTGGAAATCAGACGATATATATCTTAACACAATTCTAGTACATTTTCCTATACCAGGACTCATCTACAGACTAATCTATGGACATGTCATTAGGTATCTCACTAAGGATTTATCAACCTATTTTTTCGATTAAATAAATAATATCCTATGGTACCAACTATATTTTCACAGTATTCTTATATATATAACATATTGTGTTAGGAATATTCATTACGTTATACAAACATAATACTAATTATTATTATAATTTATTGTATATGGGAACCTAGAAACAAAAATAACTAGTCCAAAGGTAAGCTACAACATCTCCCATTATGATAATCAAAATTAGAGGCCTACTTATATAAATCATACATAACACATTTATCCAAAACATATGAAATGAAAACATAATAAATTGTGAGAAAGAAATCAAGATATGTTCAATGAAGGGAGATATAAAATTTTAAAATAAAAATAAGTGTATGATAACAAGTGATTAATATTTAAAAACCAAACCCTACATATCAAATAAAATAATCCCAATTCATGGAATAATGATTGGATGTTCATATGATAAGGATAATAAGGAAACCAAATGATATTATCCATAAGAGAGTTAAATTAGAATAATAAATATACTTGTGGAACACACATAAAAATATAAAATAATTATCACGGATACAAACCAAGATGTTAATTATATATAAGTCATGGAAAAATGATTTTTTTACCAGCTTTGGGATTGGGAAAACCTCTAATGTTCCATATTATGATATTTGAATAAAATAATTTGTACCCATTGTGATGATATAATATTAATCACTATCAAATAAATTTGATAGATATATATATGTTCCAACTTTCTAATAATTAAAAAAATATTTTGTTCTTTAACAGGGTCATAAATTATTCATCAAGTCATATCCTTTTGAAGGAATTTGGTTTAATAAATATTTCATAATATTATAAAATATGGTAATGTGGCATGTTTCATAAGAATTTCATCTTTTCATAATAGTATTAAAAAAATATGATGCTTTCATAAAAATTATATCATTATATAACTTCATGTAGAGAAATATATTATATAAACATCTTGAATAAATAAAATATTCAGAGAATGAATAGGATTTAAATCCTTGGTTCATGTCCCCAGTAAAACATAGGTAAAACTGTTGGACGACATCATATATGGAAAATAATATTTAATGATCATTTAAAACATTTCATGAGATAAATAACTTGTATTTGAAAATTATTTTTATTAACAAAATTCATTTTAAAAATACATTTCTATTAAAATCACCAAGAATGATTATAAATGAAATTATAATATTCATGTCAATCATTTCCTGAGGAAAATATCTTATCCACTTATAAAAAACCTTTTTTAACAACAAAAAACATCAAATTAATTTATTTTATAATAACCTTTAAAAAAAGGAATCATAAATAATTATAATGGTCATGATGGTAGGATGATTCATTTATCTCAATCATATTAAAACAATTGTTCATTAGACATTTGAAGTAAAATTCAAATAGGCTTTGATTGGTAAAAAAAGTAAATATTACATTAAAAAATATATTTAAGAAGTAAAAAATGGATATAAATTTATATTAAAAATAATAATATAATATTACAATATTTTTCACTTTTTTTGTGAAAAAACATCGTTATGGATGAAATCAATGTTCCAATCGTAGGGTGGGATAAAGTGATATTTCCATAAAACATTATTCTAAATTATTTTATTTACAAAAGAGTATGAAAGATGTGTTAATAATATGATTAATAAATAGAGGAGAATAAAATTCATGTTTTAAATGATAGATTTGACAGAATATTTTATTATCTAACATATAATCATAAACAACCCATATCAATGATGAGATTGTAACATAAAATCATTTCTACATTGGTTACATTGAAACATAATCACTATGAACGAATAAATTTTTTTTAGAAATATAATATCATTATGATAAATAAATTCATGGCATTACATATCCAAAGGTCTGTATATTTAGCTCGTAAAATTTAATAATTTCTTAAAATAATATACATCAAAAACAAGAAAATTTTAATCAAAATTCCATTACCTATTGATTATTATTTTGAATCATAATCCAAAATAAATATTAATATAAAATGAAACATCAAAATTAATGAAAATAATATTATTCATGTTATAACGTGGAAATGGGGTACTAAATATAACACACAGATGAAACGATTGGTAAATATTCATTTGTCACCCAGAAATAAAATAGAGATTTTAAATCCCATACCTTACCTTATTACTTCATCTTATTCATGTTAAAACGTCTTACATAATAATTATCTGTTTATTATAAATATATTACTGATCTATGTATACAGTATACCATATATGTGCTATATATTAAATTTTATTACATTTTTAATAACAATTCCATATTAATGTCACATTTCAGGAACTCACCCCTTTGTTTTTCATGTATCTTTTGGTTTGTTATTTTTTTCCACTTCATTTAGTCATGGTATAATCATGCCTAGAATTCTAACAATTATATAAAGATCATATATATTCATTATATATTTATTTTTAGTAATACATAAAATTTACTGATAGAAAGGAAATTCAATATTTATGGAGATGTAAGGCCATATATACGTGTGATCACTCCTTCCATTTTCATATCATATTAGAAGAAATAAAGTTAAATGATTTATTATCATTAAATTATAATTTTTATTTCATATATAGTTAATTTTTCCATTAAAAATGACTTAATTATATTCTATGTAATGATTTAATGAATTACATAACTTTACATGATAGTAGTAAATTGTACACATGACTGATGTAACTGTATTCCTGAAAAATGGATAGAATTAAGGTATTTGTGAAATAATAATTAAATAAGAATAAAAATCTCATAAATATCAATTATATAAAAAAGCATCCCACCATTATAACTGTATTTTTTTTGGAAATGGGAAAATGAATTACATCGGTTCGCAAGGTGATAGTTTTTCGTACACATAAATAATGATTTCTTGAAATATTTTATGGAAGTTAAGATAGTTTAAGGTCATCAACATAACATATAAAATTAAAAATACATTAAAGATAATGTGGTTATTATATTTTGGTGTAATAACAACAATTTAATCAGGTAGACGAATAAATATATCAAAAATTCTCATTTATTAATGTTACCTCTTTTTCTGGTATGCTATTTATGTTCTCACCAAAAGCATTTATTGGTTTGATTTATCTCTATAGTAAGTATTATATTATTATATTAGGTATTATGGGAATGGACTTTGGTATGAAATTTTCAATCAAAATTTTATTTGTGGTTTAAATAAGATAGTAGAAGTTGTTATTTTATATGTAAGATGAGTGACCCAAATGTAATTTTGTCCCAGAAAAATGTTCCCAATTTTTTCACATGGAAGAAGTGTTCAATATATCTCAAATTTTATCCTTAGAAATTAAAAGGTATGAAAATGATTAGATAAAATATTTTGAACATATTAATATGTAATTTTTATACTTATAATTTTTTTAACTCTTTTTTAAACTTATTTTCACATTAACCATTATAAATAATTTTTTTTATTTTTTTTATTGATTTTGAAAAAAAAATCATATTTATTAGATAAATAATTATTGTGATTCTAAATATGAACATTAAATTTTCAAATCTCATTCATCTATGTATAAAATTATAATATAAAATTATTAATAATGACGTGACATGAAATTGGGGTTTAAAGGGAAAATGTTTAATGGGTTCATTTATTTTTAATATTAAAATTAGATATCAAATTAACTAAAATATATTAAATAATATCATTATATTTAAAATTGAAAATATATTATTTAAAATCAGTTCAAAATAAAATTTATCATTATTAATAAATTATACAAAATTTCTATTTTCAAATAAATGTCATTATTTAACTATTAATAAAAAAAGATATTATTCATAAAATTAACAAAAAAATC
Organism: Viscum album; assembly: GCA_963277665.1. NCBI lineage: Eukaryota > Viridiplantae > Streptophyta > Magnoliopsida > Santalales > Viscaceae > Viscum > Viscum album. Next base: position 506,634,945 of record OY728121.1, read on the forward strand.
CCACATTGTAATTTTTCTCTGATGATATCAAAAATTAAATTTAATTTACATTAATAATTATCTATATTTGACATATATTTATATTAATATAGGTTATATGAACAATTTATATTCATTTTTTGTGAAAATTGTATTTTTGAAACATAGAAAGACTATACCAAAAGATAAGTAATTTTTTATCAATATGATTAATGTTTATAAAAATATTATGAATATTATTTAAAATGTAGTCATTAATATTCATATCTAACTTTTTAACATGTATGTTATAAATGTCATATTAAAATAACTATATTAATAATATGTTTTAGTTTTGATGGAAATCAATGTTATTTGTAATGCAAGATAACCAATAATTGTCTGTAAAGAATGTATAACATTGTGTTTTATGTAATGAAATATATCAATGAAATTTAATCTATTAAAAACGATAATTCATAAAAAATCATGATGTCACCACATGTCAGGAATACATCTGCACTAATAAGTATACTTCAATATTGAATTTCCGAATAAGATTGGAATGATATATGAGCCAACATGTTTTATAGATCCATAGAGGATTTTGAACTGAATATATATTTGGAAGATTTGAATATGAGTGTATTTTTTTAACCTCTTGTTTCCCACCTTTGTAGCCAAGTGTAGTTTTCTAATAATTCAGATAAGACCATGAGGTTTTTTGTGATCTACCATTGTATGAATCATGTGACTCTCAAGAATACATATTTCTAATATGAACTGAAAACATCTTTGACTATTTGTGAGGAGAAACATGGTTCTCTAAGATTAACCTTGGATTATAATATCTATAGAAAAAAGATTGTGGTGCAGATATATAAAAGAAAATATTATAATGTATCTATGGGCACATAGTGTAATTGTTGATTCCCTTTGTTATTTTAGGAACAAATTTTGTGTTAATGGGACTCAACTAGATCATTATGCTTTCTTAAAAAAGATCATGACATTCTTAATTGAGTAAATCATAGTTTACTCGACATATGAAAATTATAAATCAAGACACTTGATAATACTCCAATACATACCTTGATAGCTCCAGCTTTATTGGAATAACTCAAATTTTATGTTCTTGATTCTAGAGGTCCACTTTATAGTACATTTATTCTCAGTAGATGATGAAGTTTTTTACCTAGACAATGCTAAGGTCATTTTATCTTGGGATCCCAACAATATTATTATTGAACATAGAATATTCATTGTATTAATAGGCTACCAAAAGTTAATATTTCTCAATATAACATTACCATCATCACCCATTACCTATTTTACATAAAATGGGAATCCATTCATGTGGATTAAAAGTTAGTTTAAGGATTTCTAAGAGTTTATGTTGTATTTGAAAAAATAAAACAAATATTTAGACATAATTTGGAGGTTGTTGAATACATAATGTCCAAATACTCCTCAAGATATAGGCTTAAATTTTATATAATGTTGATGAAGAAGGTGATATCCTATTTTTACCAATAGCTAATACACCATTACTATAACTACACTACCCAGTTCTATGATCGGGTAGTAGTGATCTTATCTAGTGGTCATTTCAACTATACTATATGGGTGAAACGTTATCATCATTTCCAACCAAAAGAGTCTCAACCTAATCATCTCAAAGAATTGTCTTAACATAGGACACATTTTGTGGCTAGTATTCCTCTAGAATTATGAATTTGATATTTACAATAGTCCAATGTATTGGAAGGTGGAGTAATATTTTTACAATAAGAGATCGTATTTTTTGTTATTGAATAATGTGTCAAATTATTTATCCAAATTTATGTTTTCCATAGTGGATTTGGATGGTTTTTTATTATCATGTGTATGGTTTTAATCCTACCACATCATCGGGGTGTTACGTAGAATCATCTAGAAGATTTTGGCTTTGAGACCATAAATCTTAATATATAAACTTGATATTCACATGATGGATTTATATAATGGTGGTGATAATGAAATTATTTACATAAGGAAGATTATGTGTTTATTGACATTTTTTTAAATGGTTTTGAGAGAGTTTCATATATCACCATTAAATGTAAATACATGTGTTTAGAATAAGTACAAATACCACTATTATCAATTATAGTTTCATGGGATAAAGATGTTTGTATTGTGGTTTGTTTCTCCATGCCTCAATTTTATTGCACATTATAGATAAAAATTATGTTCCAATGGGTTTGGCTAAAACCATAGAGGCCCTAGAGTGGAATTCGGATGGTGTATACATATATATACCTCATGGTGGTTCTTCCATTGTATCCTATAAGACACAATTTTATTTTTTTGATCACAGAACAACTTATATTGTTGATCCACATTAAATCCATTTACTTGTTGAGTTAATTAGAGAGATTTGGGAACCACTATGTGAAGGATATATTTTGACATCATAATTTCCACTAATATTATCATTTCATTTTGGGATGATCAATTCAAATCATTATTATATAATGGTCTAAAATATTTTCTGGTTCTCAGATTCATTTTAGAATATGATTTCACCATTAAAAAAATAATCAAAAATAGGAAACCCTTCGTGTTTAATACAAATGAAGTCGAATATAATTCTATAAATTGATCATTTTTTCGTATGATCACCTATCCTTGGTGATATTTTCATATAACATCTATTACAACTCCCCTATTGGTATTACACTATTTAGTTCCTTGTATCATGGACCCTAAGGGCACCACAGGAATGTGACGATCCATGGGAGTTAAAACTCATGGACCCAGTGTTGGTGTAATGGTGTCCTGATAGCTTGGTGATCATTCTAGAGTTGATGATGACTACCCCGATATGTAAAAGTCTTTTTTTAATGATTATTATCCATTGGAGTTTATTTCATAAGACCATGTGTTCCTAAACATTTTACCCAAAAGATATTTTTGGTTTTTTTTATGGGATGAAGTTATCTTTGTGGTTCATTATCCAATTTCAATAAAATAAATATGGTCAGTGTGGTGGCATATTGGTTTTCCCAACTCGTGTAGTCATACAGGGTACACGATGACATCCATATGTCAGAGTTGAGGAGGTTTGTGTAGAACTAGTTACATGTTATCAACATGGGCCTATTGGATATCAAGTATTGTGATATATTCACATATTACTATGTATAAATTATATAACTAAATTAGAATGTCCTTTATGGGACATTAATTCCATTTGGGAGTGTCTAGTGGTAGAATTATAATCATTAGGAGAAAACCTTGGAGCAAGATAACAATAGGAATGCTTCAAACACTCACCACACTCATTTTGTTTTTTGTTTTTTGGAAAAAAATACCGTAGTTGTGGAGAATTATGTTTCATTATTTTCCTTTTATTTTAAGGAATATTATTAAAACTATAAAATGAGTCATCATAAGAATTTGGGGCATGTGGAGGGTCAATATTGATTTATAAAATATTATATATATTATATCCCGTATGATTTTTTATTAAATAAGGGAATAATTATTGAACGGAGTATTAAATATGATAACAGAGGACACTATTAAATCGAAAATGATAATTTAAACCTATTGGAAACATAATCATTTCAAACATTAGGTGTTTAAACAAGGAAAAATCAAACTTTGATGAAAATTAAATGAATCAATATATTACTTATTTATTTATTTATTTTTCTTGGCCTAAATCCCCTCTATTTACACCATGTAATGAGAAATTCTTATATTTATTCATATATCCCTATAGATTGGGATATAGAATAGGAGTTCCATTAGTGAATGAAAATAGATTGTGGTGAAGTGATCACTTTACATTATAATTTCTGAATGTCTTTGTCAGAATCATCATAGACCATTATTAATTAGAGATAAATAGTAAATCAATATAATATGTTGGGGTATGTTGTATTTTTATACACATTTTTTTATATTTTGTTATATATCAACAAATTATTAATAAAATTGATTAAGTTGTCAACAGTTATGTTATGGGTATTGATTTATATTCCAAGAATTAAGAATGGTCGTTGTTTTCATTGATCATTCATTATTTACATCATTCGATGATTTTATATCAATATACTATGTCTATCATAAATAAGGGATGAGGTTGGTTCCCCATGTTTTTGTCTGGTGATTTCATATATTATTGATCAAGTATTAATTATCAGACATCCCTTTGGCTTGAATTTAGAAAAATTAATGGTAAAAATTCATAGCTTAATAATCTATTAGTCAAATAGATATATAATGTGGGGTCACTTTATTAATGGATAATATAATAGAAGTTCATGAACTGATTTTGTAATTTTGAGAGTTAATTAGGAAAACTTACTTCATGTGTATAGATTTTAGTGATGTGGTAAGATTATGGATATTTGTGAGAAGATTGGGTGGCCAAAATCTATCCATCCCTAATGATGTGTGTCCGGTTTTCCCAAATTCATGTTTTTTGGGAATATTCCTGGATAAACTATTGTAATTGGACACATATAGTCAATACATGTGAAGAATATGGGATTTGTGAAAATCCCAAAATATATGTCCTTTAGTTTGAAAATCCCACACGTTGTAGTCCCTATGATATCGATACAAGGGTTTCAGGAAGTATAACATGTCATTCCATGAGCACCCTTATAAATGTTTTATGAGTAATAATTATTGGGTCAGAGTGTACCCTAGAGGTATACGGTTATATACACAACCAAGTACACATGCATGACCAGAGTGCATATACACAACATGGTACACTATAACGTACACAACTGAAGTTGACAAAAATTCCAAGTATAGGGGAATGGTCACACCCAATATACCCATACATAGAAAAGTACATGGGAATAACCATAGTACCCGGGAATGGGCCATAACACATGGTAACAACCAAGAGTACATATTATGACCCATGTTAGAAATGAAACACCATGTATACCTAGTACACACTACATACTTTTCCAAGGTAATGATGGGGACCTTGGTCTATTCAATAAAGACTAATATATGATTGAGGTGTTCCATTAGATCAATAAATATGAGGGTACAGTGAGGTATCACATCCTGATCATTGGGTGTGATCCCTTGTATGATAATATTCTTAGATATAGTTCTAAATTCCCTTAGTGTGTCTTTTTTGTGACCCTCTATCATTTATGCATCCAATGATAGGGTCAATAATCTTGTGATATATATAAAGAGACATTTTATCTCCTTTATAAAGTGGTATCTGGAAAATATCATAAATACCAATAGTCCCTATGTAAAATAACACATCTTTTTTATCAATATCATCATAATCCTCTTATGTTATTAGACATGTAGAGGCCTAATAGAAAAATGTTCTCGAATGAGCTTCATAAATATTATCAGACCCATAGGGTGAGTTATCACAAATAATCTTTTTGTTTATTATTTGAGTGGAATTCTACACAGGATGATTGTTTATGGAATTATATTGAGTCATTGTTTATATATTCGGTATGTCTAGATGATTTGATGTCTTTTATTATGATTTTCATTTCATTGTGATGATGAAATCACTTTTGTACTATTGATTTATGATTAGATATTTCATGGTCTCTTACTTGTTATAAGAAAATTCTCCCCGGAATTGTCACTTTCAAAATTTGTCATTAATTATATAGATGAAACAACTTATGATGTAATCTTGGATGTACCTCAATTGTGCATTGTTTTGTTGGTCTTTTCAGACCTTGGATAATTATTGGAGTTTTGTTTTGTAGAGTCCACATCTTTACTAGAATTTTGGAATATTTTTACATATTTGGTGGGAATGTAGATGGCACTTTATTCATTCCAATACCTTTTTCAATGTCTACTTTTTCATATAGATGCATGGATTATTTTTTCATTTAGTTAACTTTTACCTCTTAGAATTTGATGGTATTTATATATATTTTCATGTATATAGGAAACATTATATAATACCTCAAATCTGTGTGATATTCTTAATGGAAACTATTATCCAACCCTTGGTCTATTGGTTATGATATTAGGAAGTCATACATGGATTACTGCCCAAAATGTAGGTCCTGATTATTCAAGTAACACCTTGAGTTTTTATAGAGAATTTTTTTATATAATAATTATATTTTCATTGATACCTTGCATTGAACAATGTAAAAAAATACATTGACACAAAACCGTCATGGTGAATTTTACACAAAACCATGAATTGGAAGGCATTACACACAAAAATTGACTTGGTGTATGTTACAGTGAACATTGTGTTTCTACGAAACATCTTTTTCTTTTGTTATATTAATTTAAATAAGTTAATTATAACCAACTGTTAATAATAATAAAATTAATAAGTATAACTAATTTGAATATATTTATTATTCTGGATTATTATAAATAAATAAAATTAATAATTAATGAAATAATATTTTGTGTAAAGTCTTTATATGTTTTAAAATACTATTTTCTCAAATGAAATGCTCTGAATTTCCTTCTATAAAAACATTTAAATTATTTTCAGAAGAATTTAGAAATTGAATTTTATAAAATAAAATAAAATTTAAAATTTAAAATTTTGAAATTATATTAGGGAATTTTTTTGGGATTTTTCTTATAAAAGTCATTTTTTAATGAATATTGGAAAATAAATAATTATAATAGAAAAATTTCTTTCATTATAAGTTATTTATAAGGGTAAATTATATTTTCAATTAGTTAACAATTTTAGATATAACATATTTTATTCAATTAGTCCATTTATGTTCATTGTAATTAATTAAATTCTGAAATTGGATATAAAAACATATAATCTATTTGAATGTTTTTACATTGAAAACATGCATTATCGTCCCTTCTACAGGTTTAAATTTAAAATAAAATTTTCTACTTTTGTGATTAAAATTGTTTAAAATGGATTCAGTATTTTTAATAATAATAATTTCTAATTCCTAATATATTGAAAATAATTTTTTTACCAAAATTAAATGTTAATGTGATTAAAATTAATTATAATTATTAAAAGAGAAATTCGGATATCAATGTGTGAAACCTTAAATTTATGACCTAAAACAACCTATAAAAATATCCAATAACCATTAAATGGACATATACCAACCCTATCATCATTTTTATCTAATTTCCCCAATATTGGATACAATTTAAAATGGAAAACCATTGTTTGATTCCTTTTTTAAAAAATTAATAGAGTGCCATTACTCTTACACTATATTAAGAATTCCATTCCACACACAGCCTCACACAACTGAAGAAAAAATGCATTGAAAAATACTTGGCCAAATATCTACTTATAATTAATCATGTAAACCTATAATTGTTATTTTTTTCAAAAAAAATATCAAAGGATGACCTTTGGTGAAAACCAAAAGGATTTATGCAAAAAAGGTAACATAATTCCTAAAGATCCTTTAATATATTTTCTTTTTTACGCCCCCTAAAATATCATTATTCAATGAAAATATATTAACACATTTATACCCATTTTTCTTATAAATTATTAGTTACTATTTTATTCTTATATATAAACCAAATTCTATATAATTGATAATGAACATATTGTTTATAGGTCAGGCGAACTACCGCCCAATGGACCGATGATTGATTATTTTTTCATTTCCACCCATTCATGGTTCGAAATGTTTATTGAAATTATTTTTATATTTTATATATATTATATTCAATAATAATTTACACTTATGTAATTCTTTAATGACACATACCTTTATAATTACCATTTTCACTATAAATATAATAATTTCGTTGGAAGAAGTGTGGATTGCCGTAACCGCAAAGTGATGTTATTCATTGACACTGTAAGTGGAATGTATTAAGATATAATTAGTGAAATTATATGATATATTTGACATAATAATGAATATTTAATGATATTATATTCAGATATGTTATTTTATATCTTTTTTCATACAATAATAAAATGGAAATGACGTTCATGCATACATACGACCTAACATCTTCATGAACAATTTATTCCATTTAATTCTTATTTGTTAAATTTATTGTTATAATACACATAAGATGAATATAATTGATATTTATATTGTTTTTTAACATCGTTAAATCGTTGTATAATTATAATTACATCTGATATATAAAATTTAGACACATGTGAAGAACAAAGCAGATATTACCTAAATTGAAATAGTAAAATATAATTGTTAAAAAGTATGTAATATAATTTCATATTTAAAGAATATGTGGTTTTAGATTTTTTAATGTTGGTTTATAATATAGGTATAATAATCATATATTTATTTTATAGGATTTTTTTGTGAGTATGATGTGATTGAAAAAATAAGGTATTGGAATTTATTCTCACTTTCTATTTCTATGAGATACATGCCTTGTTCAGAAATATTTTATTTTATGAGGTGTATATACTAAAAAGGAATGTATTCAATTTATATTATTAATAAATTTATGGGTATTTAAATATTCATTATATGGTCTTTCTTTACTGGGGTTTTTGTTTTGTTAGTTACCAAATCAAGAAGTGAGTTTTGTCAAAATTTTCATTCTTTGAGACAATGGTTTTGTTATAAACCTATATTAGTTTTTAGGTGTATTTGATATGTTATATCATGAATATACTTATTTTCATGATATTTTGAGATTCATTTATTTTATATTTCATACATGTAAAATATGACCCCATTTAACTTTGTGTTAGGAGTTTATTGAAAAATCTCGTCGCCTATTGAGATTGATAATTATAATGATTCATTTGATGAAATAATTTTAGCCTTATCTTGAGAAAACTCAAAAATTATATTTAACTATATTTATAAAATATTTATCTAAGTATTATTTCATTTTTTTATACTCATTATTTCTTAATATTGTTATCAAATAATTTTATTTAAAATTAGAACTTAGTTTTCTCTTCATTTGGAAATCTATTTTATTTTAGAAACCTGGTATTAAAAAATGTTATAATAAACGGTTTTAAATGATACATGAATATAATTTGTAATGATAAAATTTTATGGAAATGTTTTATATTTTTCATGGATTCTATTAGAAATTTTGAAAACAATTTTTTAAGAAAACTATTCTCAAAAAACTGATGTTTCAAAAAAAATTGGTCAAGGGAGAAATATTTTTTTAAATAGAAATGTTTTTTACAGATATTTATAAAATATTTTCCATATACCAGGAAATACATTTTCCTTAATAAAGATTTCCATTGGAGTTCATTAAATAACCATATTCATATTTTCTCTCTGAAAGGTATATGGCTTGATGTAATTATATTTATAAAACCCATTTCACTTTCATGAGTTATATTCTTTTAAACCCACATCCATTTATGGGTAATTCTTTTGATTAAATGATCAGAAAACCTAAATATGTTTTCACATGATTAAATTTTTATGATACTCATTTCATTTAATGGGTTCATATAATGTATTTTTTATAATTTTTTATAACATATTTGCATTATTATTTTATGATATTTGTGGGAAATATATCTCTCTCTAATGCATTCGGTAATTATTTATAACTCATGATATAAATAGAGAAGGTCTTTTTAGTAGACCTTTACAATATATATTTCCATAGAAGAGAACCATGAGTACCAATATGGTATGAAGAGTGAACTCATGCTACTAATATTTCCATGGGAGTGAACCATGGAAACCAAGATGGTATAGAGAGTGAAACCATCCTACCAAGATGGTATTGGTATAAATTCCACGACTAATATGGAAATCTTATTATATTTTTATGTGTTTTCCAAAAATCCATTATTTATTCCTATGTTATTCGTTCATTATTTTGTAATTTTTTACCATATTATTCAGTTTTTATGAACATACATAGTTTATGGAATGATTAATCTTTATAATATTTGATATAAATGGTATGATCTTCTAGTTTTGTGATAATTTTCTCATAACCATATTCTTAGGATTATTCTATCATGTATCCCTTTTTACACTTAGTGAGTATCTTATCTCAAAACCATTTATGTCATATTCCCTATGTTAGAATATATGTATTATATTTTATGGGTTTAACAAGGGTTCTAGTAATGAATAACCTAGTGGGAGATAATGCATCATACTTATATACTGGTTATTATGTTACCATGTTTCCAAAGAGTAATGACCCGAAATTTTGAATAAATCTTGTTTCCTAATTTTGTGTGTTCTTTTATTTTTTATACTCAACAAAATTGTTTCATTTGATAAAATGAGTATAATTAAAATAATACCATTGGTTTTTGACTGTTATATGACCATTAGTCAATATGACTCCTGGAAACTAAATGTTTCGATTATTGTCTCTAAATACAAGTGATCTTTGTTAATTAATATAGAAAGAATATTTGATGGCCTCACCCAGTAGTCTTGGACCGATCGAATCCCATATAATATAACATTTGAAGGAGGTAGCACCACTGGGATTTTCTCTGGACCAAACCCAAGCCGAACTTCATCGTGTGAAGCTAGAACGGAATCGCCTTCGCGAGAAGTTCAAACAGATAGAAATTACTACTCGTGCAATGTTGGCCGAGCCGCCCCAATATTTTCTCATCTTAGCACACCTTACTCTTAGGTCCTATGCTGGTGTCATAAGGGGATTTTTTAAGGAGACCATAACTTCATTGTGTAATCCTCTTTTTTAAATAAAAATTTTGATTTCTTCTTATGATGAAGTGTATTAATTTTCAAGTGTCCGGATAAATATAGTATGCATATTTTTGATGAATTTTAGATAAAATATAATTTAAAAAATGTTTATGTAATCCTTAAATAATTAAAAATATGTAATGATTTTCAAAAAATGGTCTTCTACAATTATGTCCAGTACAAAATTTAGAGTCTAATAAGATCAACTTAATTTTTGATTAAAAGTAAATTATGAATAGTGATTTTATGGTTAGGATTAGTAATGTGACCAAATGGATTATTAATCTCACATAAAGAAAGTATTAATATAAACTAGGCACCTTGGTTAAGTAATGTGATTCAATAAAATGACAAAATAATGCCTTCATAAATTATTAATCAATTATTAGTTTTTTCAGGTGAATAGTGTTTTTTATTTAATTTTTTTTTCAAAATATTAAGAAAATTATTTTTATAAAATGGAATTTATTTTTGAACAGAGAGCATCGATATTATGTTAAGGTAATTTTTAGAGATTTTTCTAAAAAAAATGAATTTGTGGTAAATAGAATATTTATTTAAAAATTAAATTAAAAATTTGTAGAAAATTATTTTTATAAAATGGGGTTATTTTTTTAAATCAAAGCATTGAAATTTGGTCAAGGTGAAATTTTGGGATTTTTCTGAGAAAGTTGAATTTTTGATGAATAGTGAAAATACAGTTTTTATGTTACTGGTGTTTAATGAAATCATTAAATGACTTATTAAGTATGTAATAAATATGGTAGACTATTGAATAGTAATATAAGTTATTAAGTGTCCCAAGTGGCCAATAAAATGGGAAAATACCATAGGCAAGCCCGTGGTTTTGCCAAAACTACCAATGAGGTGTCCCTTGGCCATTAATGCCTTGTCCCCTCACTTTCCCTATAAATATCAAGAAATCCTCTAATCCATTGGACTCCAAAATCATCCTCAACGAAGTTCTGGTCTCCTTACCTCCCAATGAGTCCTCCCATGGTTCCCCAAGCCCTCAAGGTCTCATCCTTTGAGTTTTAATAGTTACGGTTTAAGGTAAGGTATCTGACCTCCCTCGTTATTTTCAAGTAATCTCTTTTATGTCATTTCATTGATTCTCCATGTTCATATGTTGGATGATGTTATTTTATATTCATATTACTTCCCTTTTCATTTTCATTTGATTAGATACCCCCTCTTTCTCTCATCAATTCATTTTAAGAATGTTTAAGTGGCACTGTTAGTTAGCCGAATTTTTATGGGATTCATTCGCCTTTCTCATTTTTGAAAGTTCTACATTCATGTAAAGTCTTTCAAGTTCATTTTTATTAGGTTGTGGTATGATATCTATATCTATCATACTGATATTTAACATTAATCTGATGAGAGACCCTATTTGATCTTGTCAATTTTTTTGTTGAAGTTTAACTGATGTTGTTAGGCTGCTGAATTTTCATAAGAGAAATCTAATTTTTTTCCTTCCTTCCATGTCTTTCATTTCAAATGGTATGTCCTTCAATTTTCATTACCATGTTCATATATCCTTAATATTCGGTCCCTCTACTGTTCTATGGGTCATTTATGAATGTTTGACCCATTCCCCTCTCTTTTCAATGTTTTCTAAAACCCCGAAACATAGCCGTTATGCTGTAGAATTTCCGTGTCAAAATGTCTCTCTATTTTTCTAAAGTTATTTTATTTTATTAAGTGAATACTAAAATCTCCCTCTTTTATAGGGGTATTCACATATATATCATTTTTTTCTATTTTAAATTCTGAGATTTACATACATGAGACCCGCTTTCCCTTTCCATGGGTTTAAAGTGACATAAAGATCATGTCTTTAAAACAGTTTTTAAAACGTTATGATTATGAAATGAATCCCAGTTCTTATATTTTATATGGGTTGTTTATGAAATGATTGATGATTAAATATGTGTCTCACATGCTAATAAAGACATGTTATGGGAGAGCCCTGGTAGCGCTCCAATTCATTGGTTAAAGACTTAATCTCTAGAGATGACTATTTGTAACGACACCTTGGTGAATAACCTTGGTAATTTTTAATGACACCATGGGGATGGACCTTGGTGAAACAAAATTGATTGTCAATATTAAATGTTGTATTCAAATCTTCAAGTTATGAAATACGTTATTTTTATTATTATATGCTTCATCATTTCATTCTCATGCCTTAATGTTTTTTTCATGACATTGTTGATGTATCTAAAGTTCAAATGTTAAATGTTTCCCCTTGGATTCCTTACTGGGCCTTCTGCTCACCCTTTCTTTTGATGTATGTCCCCAGGTTATGAGACGCAGTAATGAAGCTAGAATGAATATAAGGATAATCCTTTCAAGTGTTTAAGAATAATTTTTTTATATTTTCATGTTTTATGTTCCTGGTTTCCAAGACACAAAACCTTAATGATCCTCAGTTTTGTAAAATGTAATGAAAAGTTATGTTATAAAATGGCGGGATGCCATAGTTGTTATCAAAGTATGGTTTAGTTATTTGTGGAAATTAGGATATGAAAACTTTAGGAAGAATCCTTTAGAAATGTTTATATAAAGTAAATCTTCCTGGTATTTTGGTGAGTATTGATTAAGGGGTTGCCAAAAAAATACATCACTGTCTGGATACGAGCAGGTAGAGGTGGCTCTGGCACAGATGTACATAGGGGTAAAACCTGAAAATGATGATTTGAGATAGACTCGAATGGGAACTGGTACACGACAATGGGCCTTGCTGCACTCTTTCTTACGACACTCTCTGGGGATATTCTTTGGTAAATTCATAAGCTTAGTACGAACCATTATTAAAGGAACAAAGATAAAATAAAATAAATATTCACATAAGAATATATGATCATGGATAGCCTAGATTGGGACCTTGGGGATCAGACGTAAGGGTATACCTTCCTTCTACAAGTTTATCCTTCTATGCTTCATGTTTCCTTTTAATGATTGTTGGATAAGTATTTAAGCCCCCTAATTATACGTTCTTTTCTAAGTTAATGGCGGGAAATGGAAGAGCATGTCCCAACAACCAATGTGATAGGAAATTTGACGATTTCCTTATTAAGGTGACAGAGATGACGACAGATCAAGTTGAAAAAATGGTGATTATTCCAAACTAGGTATCAAAAATCAAAATTAATAATTGGTACCTAGCTGAATGCTCAAACTCATCAAGGAAGAAGAAGACAAAGTCTCAAGGATGTTCATCTGATAAAGTTGATAAGGGAAAAAGACCCAATCACTTTTTTTCAAAATGTTTGGGAAGAGGCTCCAAGGAGAATGTTACAAAGGAACCGAGAGATGTTTTATGTGTTGGAAGATAGGGAATAAAGTAGAAAATTGATTTAAAAAATGGACAATGTGATGAATAGAGATAAGGTTCGATCAAATGTACCTTATACATTTTGATGGCGTAAATGTGGAGAAGTTAGACATTATCCAAGGCAATGCTCTCTTGGAATGAATGAGAAGCATGATGAGCATCAACAATCTTCTTGGACAAGGGAACAATGAAAGTCCTATGCTGAGATGGATCATGATGACTGAAGTACATGTAACTTCATCGCAATAATTGTATATGTCATTTTTTATTTTAGTTCGTCCTCTTTGAGAATATATTTTATCTTTTCTATGATCATCGAGTCACTACCTAAGATGATATTATATCATTAAGTAAAACATCTATTGTTATGTACCACATGTTGATGTAGTGAAGCTGTTCTTATTAAAAAATGGTGATTAATGGATTACAAGATGATTATTATTTTGAAAGATGTTCACTATTTTGGGAACCCTATTTGATCGAGGTAAATAGATTACTAAGGTATTTTCTATGAGGAGTAAAGGATGACTTATATTTTGATGAATCGACGAATTTAAGGAAAAATTGTGGTAATTTAGGTTACTTATGGAAATGATTAACCTATCATGGGGAAAATATTATTAGGTTAGCTAATTTTTTTAGAAGATGTTAGGAGTGGCTGATATTGTTTGTAGTTGAACGATGAAGTTTATTTTGGAAGACTATGTTATCAAATCCTTCTTGTATTTGGGTTTCAATCTTAGTTTGGTTTATTTTGAGGAATTTTAAGGACAATTATTTATGGAATGGTCTATTATGAACTTTGGGTAGTACCATGGAACTTTGAATATTTAAAAGTAGTTTCCCTTCCTATGGGATTCTTTCTTTTCCAAGAGATATTTTATCTTACCCTTTCTATTTTTGGGATAATGTTTAATGATATAATAAATTGATAGTTAATCTTTTGTGGATTACGTGACTCTCAAGAAGATGATTCTTGGGATTTGATGAGACAATGTAGTTTTGAATTCTCATCGTTTGGAGAAAAGATTAGTTTTGGTAGAAACTTTTTAAAGGATGAAACTCTACTTGAAGGTAGGTATATTTCCATGTGTTTTTATTTTATGTAGTAAATGAATTCCTCAAAATTATGAAAAGGAACATAAAACAAAAACGTTGTTCGTTTATGTTTCCTACTAGGTAATCAAAGTCTGTTTACACACATCATATGTTTGGGATTTTCTTTTTGTTAACATTCTCTTAATCATGTTTTCTATCACTCTCCCTCAAAACATAACCTTTTGTTTCCTCCTACATGTCCATATTTTCCTACATGGAACCCTAGTATGGGTTAACTCGGGTGACCTCTATACTTCCCTATCTTTTTGTTAAAGTAATAGTTTTAACAACTCCTTTTCCGATGTGGGACTTTCAATGAAATTTCAAAAACCAATTTTAAAAATTGTGGGGAAGGAATTTCTTAAGGGTGGAAGATTGTAATGACCCGGAATTTTGAAAAAATCTTGTTTCTTAATTTTGTGTGTCTTTTTATTTTTTATACTCCACAAAACTGTTTCATTTGATAACATGAGTATAATTAAAATGAGACGGTAGGGTTTTGACAGTTATATGACCATTAGTCAATATGACCGCTGGAAACTAAAAGTTATGATTATTGTCTCTAAATACAGGTGATATTTGTTAATTAATATAGAAAGAAGATTTTATGGCCTCATCCAGTAGTCTTGGACCGATTGAAGCCCATCTAATAGAACTTGCGAAGGAGATAGCACCATTGGGCTTTGCTCTGGTCCCAACCCAAGCCGAACATCATCGTGTGATGCTAGAACGGAATCGCCTTTACAAGAAGTTCAACTGATAGAAATTACTACTCGTGCAATGTTGGCCGAGCCACCCCAAGATTCTCTCACCTTAGCACACCTTACTATTAGGTCCTATGCTGCTGTGATAAGGGGCTATGTAAGGAGATCGTAACTACTTTGTGTAATCATTTTTTTTAAATAAAATTTTTTATTTCTTCTTATGGTGATGTTTATGAATTTTCAAATGTCCAGATAAATATAGTACGCATATTTTCGATAAATTTTAGTGGAATTTTATTTTAATAAATGTTTATGTGAACATTAAATAATTAAAAATATTTACTAATTTTCAAAAAATGGTCTTCTATAATTATGTTCAGTATGAAATTTAGAGACTAATAAGATCAAGATAATTTTTGATGAATAGTTAATTATGAATAGTGATTTTATTCTTAGGATTAGTATTGTGACCAAATGGATTCGTAATCTCACTTAAAGAAAGTATTAATGTAATCTATGCACCTTTATTAAGTAATGTGATTCAATAAAATGGTAAAATAACCGTTTAATAAATTATTAATCACGTATTAGTTTTTTCGGTTGAATATTGTTTTTTTAGAAAAATTTAATTAAAAATATTTATAAAATTATTTTTATAAAATGGTCTTTATTTTTGAACTCAGAGCATCGATATTATGTTAAGGTAATTTTTGGGGATTTTTCTGAAAAAAATGAATTTTCGTTGAATGTTGTATTTATTTAAAAATAAAATTAAAAATTTTTAGAAAATTATTTTTATAGAATGGAGTTCATTTTTGAAATCAGAGCATTGATATTTGGTTAAGGTGAAATTTTGGGATTTTTCTGAGAGTTGAATTTTCGATGAATAGTGAAAATACAGTTTTTAAGTTACGAGTGTTTAATGACATCATTAAATGATGTAATAAGCATGTTATCATTATGGTCGACTTATGAATAGTATGATAAGTCATGAGGTGTCCCAAGTGTCCAATACCATGGGGAAATACCATGGGAAAGCCCATGGTTTTTCCAAAACCACCAATGTGGTGTCCGTTGGCCATTAATCCCTTGTCCCCTCACTTTCTCTATAAATACCAAGCCATCATCTCATCCATTCGACTCCAAAATCATCCTCAACGAAGTTATGGTTTCCTTACCTCCCAAGGAGTCCTCCCAAGGTTCCCCACGCCCTCACGGTGCCAAAATATTAGTTTTAAGAGTTACGGTTTAAGGTAAGGGATCTGACCTCTCTCTTTCTTTTCAAGTAATCTCTTTTATGTCATTTCTTTTATGCTCCATGTTCTTATGTTGGAGGATGTTATTTTTTATTAATCATACTTCCCTTTTCATGTTCATATGATAACAGACCCCCAATTTCTCTCATCAATTATTTAAAGAATTTTGGAATATTTTTACATATTTGGTGGGAATGTAGATGGCACTTTATTCATTCCAATACCTTTTTCAATGTCTAATTTTTCATATATATGCATGGATTCTTTTTTTCATTCAGTTAACTTTTACCTCTTAGAATTTGATGGTATTTATATATATTGTCATTTCTATAGGTAACATTATATAATACCTCAAATCTGTGTGATATTCTTAATGGAAACTATTATCCAACCCTTGGTCTATTGGTTATGATATTAGGAAGTCATACATGGATTACTGCCCAAAATGTAGGTCCTGATTATACAAGTAACACATTGAGTTTTTATGGAAAATTTTATTATATAATAATTATATTTTCATTGATACCTTGCATTGAACAATGTAAAAAAATACATTCACACAAAACCATCATGGTGAATTTTACACAAAACCTTGAATTGGAAGGCATTACACACAAAAATTGACTTGGTGTATGTTACAGTGAACATTGTGTTTCTACGAAACATCTTTTTCTTTTGTTATATTAATTTAAATAAGTTAATTATAACCAAAATGTTAATAATAATAAAATTAATAAGTATAACTAATTTGAATATATTTATTATTATGGATTATTATAAATAAATAAAATTAATAATTAATGAAATAATATTTTGTGTAAAGTCATTATATGTTTTAAAATACTATTTTCTCAAATGAAATGCTCTGAATTTCCTTCTATAAAAACATTTAAATTACTTTTAGAAGCATTTAGAAATTTAATTTTATAAAAAAAAATTTACAATTTAAAATTTTGAAATTATAATAGAAATTTTTTTTGGGATTTTTCTTAGAAAAATCATTTTTTAATGAATATTGGAAAATAAATAATTATAATAGAAAAATTGCTTTCATTATAAGTTATTTATAAGGGTAAATTATATTTTCAATTAGTTAAAAATTTTAGATAGAACATATTTTATTCAATTAGTCCATTTATGTTCATTTTAATTAATTAAATTCTGAAATTGGATATAAAAACATATAATCTATTTGAATGTTTTTACATTGAAAACATGCATTATCGTCCCTTCTACATGATTAAATTTAAAATAAAATTTTCTACTTTTGTGAGTAAAATTGTTTAAAATTGGTTCAATATTTGTAATAATAATAATTTCTAATTCCTAATATATTGAAAATAATTTTTTTACCAAAATTAAATGTTAAAGTGATTAAAATTATTTATAATTACTAAAAGAGAAATTCTGATATCAATGTGCGAAACCTTAAATTTATGACCTAACACAACCTATAAACATATCCAATAACCATTAAATGGACATATACCAACCCTATCATCATTTTTATCTAATTTTCCCAATATTGGATACAATTTAAAATGGAAAACCATTGTTTGATTCCTTTCTTAAAAAAATTAATAGAGTGCCATTACTCTTACACTATATAAATAATTCCATTCCACACACAGCCTCACACAACTGAAGACAAAATGCATTGAAAAATATCTGGCCAAATATCTACTTATAATTAATCCTGTAAACCTATAATTGTGATTTTTTTCAAAAAAAATTATCAAAGGATGACCTTTGGTGAAAACCAAAAAGATTTATGCAAAAAAGGTAACATAATTCATAAAGATCCTTTAATATATTTTTGTTTTTACGCCCCCTAAAATATCATTATTCAATGAAAATATATTAACACAATTATACCCATTATGCATATAAATTATTAGTTAATATTTTAATCTTATATATAAACCAAATTCTATATAATTGATAATGAACATATTGTTTATAGGTCAGGCGAACTACTGCCCAATGGACCGATGATTGATTATTTTTTTCATTTTCACCCATTCATGGTTTGAAATGTTTATTGGAATTATGTTTATATTTTATATATATTATATTCAATAATAATTTACACTTATGTAATTCTTTAATGACACATACCTTTATAATTACCATTTTCACTATAAATAAAATAATTTCGTTGGAAGAAGTGTGGATTGCCATAACCGCAAAGTGATGTTATTCATTGACACTGTAAGTGGAATGTATTAAGATATAATTAGTGAAATTATATGATATATTTGAAAAAATAATGAATATTTAATCATATTATATTCAGATATGTTATTTTCGGTCTTTTTTCATACAATAATAAAATGGAAATGACGTTCATGCATACATACGACCTAACATCTTCATGAACAATGTATTCCATTTAATTGTTATTTGCTAAATATATTGTTATAATGCACATATAATGAATATAATTGATATTTATATTGTTTTTTAACTTCGTTAAATCGTTGTATAATTATAATTACATCTGATATATCAAATTTAGACACATGTGAAGAACAAAGCAGATATTACCTAAATTGAAACAGTAAAACATAATTGTTAAAAAGTATGTAATATAATGTCATAATTAAAACATATGTGGTTTTATATTTTTTAATGTTGTTATATAATATAGGTATAATAATTATATATTTATTTTATAGGATTTTTTTGTGAGTATGATGTGATTGAAAAAATAAGGTATTGGAATTTATTCTCACTTTTTATTTCAATGAGATACATGCCTTGTTCACCAATATTTTATTTTATGAGGTGTATATACTAAACAAGAATGTATTCAATGTGTATTATTAATAAATTTATGGGTATTTAAATATTCATTATATGGTCTTTCTTTACTGGGGTTTTTGTTTTGTTAGTTACCAAATCAAGAAGAGAGTTTTGTCAAAATTTTCATTCTTTGAGACAAAGGTTTTTTTATAAACCAATATTAGTTTTTAGGTGTATTTGATATGTTATATCATGAATATACTTATTTTCATGATATTTTGAGATTCATTTATTTTATATTTCATTCATGTAAAATATGACCCCATTTAACTTGGTGTTAGGAGTTTATTGAAAAATCTCATCGACTATTGAGATTGATAATTATAATGATTCATTTGATGAAATAATCTTACCCTTATCTTGAGAAAACTCATAAATTATATTTAACTATATTTATAAAATATTTATCTACGTATTAATTCAATTTTTTATACTAATTATTTCTTAATATTGTTATGAAATAATTTTATTTAAAATTAGACCTTATTTTTCTCTTCGTTTGGAAATCTATTTTATTTTAGAAACCTGGTATTAAAAAATTTTATAATAAATGGTTTTAAATGATACATGAATATAATTTGTAATGATAAAATTTAATGGAAATGTTTTATATTTTTCATGGCTTCTATTAGAAATTTTGAAAATAATTTTTTAAAAAAACTATTCTCAAAAAAATGATGTTTCAAAAAAAATTGATCAAGGGAGAAATAATTTTTTTAAATAGAAATGTTTTTACAGATATTTATAAAATATTTTCCATATACCACGAAATCCATTTTCCTTAATAATGATTTCCATTGGAGTTCATTAAATAACTATATTCATATTTTCTCTCTGAAAGGTATATGACTTGATGTAATTATATTTATAAAACCCATTTCACTTTCATGAGTTATATTATTTTAAACCCACATCCATTTATGGGTAATGCTTTTGATTAAATGATTAGAAAACCTATATATTTTTTCACATGATTAAATTTTTATGATACTCATTTCATTTAATGGGTTCATATAATGTTTTTTTTATTATTTTGTATAACATATTTGAATAATTTTTTTATGATATTTGTGGGAAATATATCTCTCTCTAATGCATTCGGTAATTATTTATTACTCATGATATAAACAAAGAAGGTCTTTTTAGTAAACCTTTACAATATATATTTCCATGGAAGAGAACCATGACTACCAATATGGTATGAAGAGTGAACTCATGCTACTAATATGTCCATGGGAGTGATCTATGGAAACCACGATGGTATAGAGAGTGAAACCAACCTACCAAGATGGTATTGGTATAAATTCCACGACTACTATGGAAATCTTATTATATTTTTATGTGTTTTCCAAAAATCCATTATTTATTCCTATGTTATTCGTTCATTATTTTGTAATTTATTACCATATTATTCAGTTTTTATGAACATCCATAGTTTATGGAATGATTAATCTTTATAATATTTTATATAAAGGGTATGATCTTCTAGTTTTGTGATAATTTTCTCATAACCATATTCTTAGGATTATTCTATCATGTATCCCGTTTTACACTTAGTGAGTATCTTATCTCCAAACCATTTATGTCATCTTCCCTATGTTAGAATATATGTATTATATTTTATGGGTTTAATAATGGTTCTAGTAATGAATAACCTAGTGGGAGATAATGCATCGTACTTATATACTAGTTTTTATGTTACCATGTTTCCAAAGAGTAATGACCCGAAATTTTGAATAAATCTTGTTTCCTAATTTTGTGTGTTCTTTTATTTTTTATACTCAACAAAACTGTTTCATTTGATAACATGAGTATAATTAAAATAAGACCATTGGGTTTTGACTGTTATATGAACATTAGTCAATATGACTGCTGGAAACTAAATGTTTCGATTATTGTCTCTAAATACAAGCGATCTTTGTTAATTAATATAGAAAGAATATTTGATGGCCTCACCCAGTTGTCTTGGACCGATCGAATCACATATAATATAACATTGGAAGGAGGTAGCACCACTGGGCTTTTCTCTGGACCAAACCCAAGCCGAACTTCATCGTGTGAAGCTAGAACGGAATCGCCTTCGTGAGAAGTTCAAACAGATAGAAATTACTACTCGTGCAATGTTGGCCGAGCCGCCCCAAGATTCTCTCATCATAGCACACCTTACTCTTAGGTCCTATGCTGGTGTGATAAGGGGATTTTTAAGGAGACCATAACTTCGTTGTGTAATCATTTTTTTTAAATAAAAATTTTGATTTCTTCTTATGATGAAGTGTATTAATTTTCAAATGTCCGGATAAATATAGTATGCATGTTTTCGGTGAATTTTAGAGAAAATATAATTTAAAAAATGTTTATGTAATCCTTAAATAATTAAAAATATGTAATGATTTTCAAAAAATGGTCGTGTACAATTATGTCCAGTTCAAAATTTAGTGTCTAATAAGATCAACATAATTTTTGATTAAAAGTAAACTATGAATAGTGATTTTATGCTTAGGATTAGTAATGTGACCAAATGGATTATTAATCTCACTTAAAGAAAGTATTAATATAAACTAGGTACCTTGGTTAAGTAATGTGATTCAATAAATTGATTAAATAACTTCTTCATAAATTATTAATCAATTATTAGTTTTTTCAGGTGAATAGTATTTTTTATTTAATTTTTTTTTCAAAATATTAAGAAAATTATTTTTATAAAATGGACTTTTTTTATGAACAGAGAGCATCGATATTATGTTAAGGTAATTTTTAGAGATTTTTCTAAAAAAATGAATTTTTTGTGAATAGAATATTTATTTTAAAATTAAATTAAAAATTTCTAGAAAATTATTTTTATAAAATGGGGCTATTTTTTTAAATCAGAGCATTGAAATTTGGTCAAGGTGAAATTCTGGGATTTTTCTGAGAAAGTAGAATTTTTGATGAATAGTGAAAATACTGTTTTTAAGTTACTGGTGTTTAATGACATCATTAAATGACGTATTAAATATGTAATCAATATGGTAGACTATTGAATAGTAATATAAGTTATGAAGTGTCCCAAGTGGCCAATAAATTGGGAAAATACCACAGAGAAGCCCGTGGTTTTGCCAAAAAACCAATGTGGTGTCCGTTGGACATTAATGCCTTGTCCCCTCAATTTCCCTATAAATACCAAGCAATCCTCTCATCCATTGGACTCCAAAATCATCCTCAACGAATTTATGGTCTCCTTACCTCCCAATGATTCCTCCCAAGGTTCCCCAAGCCCTCAAGGTATCATCCTTTGAGTTTTAAGAGTTACGGTTTAAGGTAAGGTATCTGACCTCCCTCATTATTTTCAAGTAATCTCTTTTATGTCATTTCTCTGATGCTCCATGTTCATATGTTGGATGATGTTATTTTATATTCATCTTACTTCCCTTTTCATTTTCATCTGATTATATACCCCCTCTTTCTCTCATCAATTCGTTTTAAGAATGTTTAAGTGGCGCTGTTAGTTTGCCGAATTTTTAAGGGATTCTTTCGCCTTTCTCAGTTTTCAAAGTTCTACATTCATGTCAAGTCTTTAAAGTTCCTTTTAATTGGGTTGGGGTATGATCTCTATATATATCATACTGATCTTTAACATTCATCTGATGAGAGACCCTATTTGATCTTGTCAATTTTTTTGTTGAAGTTTAACTGATGTTGTTAGGCTGCTGAATTTTCAAAAGAGAAATCTAATTTTTTTCCTTCCTTCCATGTCTTTCATTTAAAATGGTATGTCCTTCAAATTTCATTACCAAGTTCATATATCCTTAATATTCGGTCTCTCTACTGTTCTATGGGTCATTTATGAATATTTGACCCATTCCCCTCTCTTTTCAATGTTTTCTAAAACCCCGAAACATAGCCGTTATGCTATAGAATTTCCGTGTCAAAATGTCTCTCTATTTTTCTAAAGTTATTTTATTTTATTAAGTGAATACTAAATGCTCCCTATTTTATAGGGGTATTCACATATATATCAAGTTTTTCTATTTTAAATTCTGAGATTTACATACATGAGACCCGCTTTCCCTTTCCATGGGTTTAAAGTGACATAAATATCATGTCTTTAAAGCAGTTTTTAAAACGTTATGATTATGAAATAAAACCCAGTTCTTATATTTTATATGGGTTGTTTATGAAATTATTGATGATGAAATATGTGTCTCACATTATAATAATGGCATGTTAAGGGTGAGCCCTGATAGCACTCCAATTCATTGGGTAAAGACTTAATCTCTAGATATGACTATTTTTAATGACACCTTGGTGAATAACCTTGGTAATTATTAATGACACCTTGGCGATAGACCTTGGTGAAACAGAAATGATTTTCAATATTAAATGTTGTATTCACATCTTCAAGTTATGAAATACGTTATTTTTATTATGATATGCTTCATGATTTCATTCTCATGCCTTAATGTTTTTTTCATGACATTGTTGATGTATCTAATGTTCACATGTTAAATGTTTTCCCTTGGTTTCCTTACTGGGCCTTCTTCTCACCCTTTGTTTTGATGTATGTCCCCAGGTTATGAGACGCAGTAATGAAGCTAGAATGAACATAAGGATAATCCTTTCAAGTGTTTACGAAGAATTTGTTTATATTTTCATGTTTTAAGTTCCTGGTTTCCAAGACACAAAACCTTAATGATCCTCGGTTTTGTAAAATGTAATGAAAGTTATGTTATAAAACGGAGGGATTATGTAGTTGTTATCAATGTATGGCTTATTTATTTGTGGAAATTAGGATAAGAAAAATTTAGGAAGAATCCTTTAGAAAAGTTTATATAAAGTAAATCTTCCTGGTATTTTGGTGAGTATTGATTAAGGGGTTTCCAAAAAAATACATCCCTGTCTGGATACGAGCAGGTAGAGGTGGCTCTGGCATAGATGTACATAGGGGTAAAACCTGAAAATGCTGATTTGAGATAGACTCGAATGGGAACTGGTACACGACAATGGGCCTTGCTGCACTCTTTCTTACGACACTCTCTGGCGATATTCTTTGGTAAATTCATAAGCTTAGTAAGAACCATTATTAAAGGAAAAAAGATAAAATAAAATAAATATTCACATAAGAAAATATGATCATGGATAGCCTAGATTGGGACCTTGGGGATCAGACGTAATGGTATACTTTCCTTCTACATGTTTATCCTTCTATGCTTAATGTTTCCTTTTAATTATTATTGGCTAAGTATTTAAGCCCCCTAATTATACGTTCTTCTCTAAGTTAATGGGGGGAAATGGAAGAGCATGTCCGAACAACCAATGTGATAGGAAATTTGATGATTTCCTTATTAAGGTGACAGAGATGAAGAAAGATCAAGTTGAACATGTGGTGATTATGACAAACTAGGTATCAAAAATCACAATTAATAATTGGTACCTAGTTGAATGCTCAAACTCATCAAGGAAGAAGAAGACAAAGTCTCAAGGATGTTCATCTGATAAAGTTGATAAGGGAAAAAGACCCAATCTCTTTTTTTTCAAAATGTTTGGGAAGAGGCTCAAAGGAGAATGTTACAAAGGAACCGAGAGATGTTTTATGTGTTGGAAGATAGGGAATAAAGTAGAAAATTGCGTTAATAAATGGACAATGTGATGAATGGAGATAAGGTTAGATCAAATGAACCCTATACATTTCAATGGCGTAAATGTGGAGAAGTTAGACATTATCCAAGGCAATGCTCTCTTGTAATGGATGAGAAGCATGATGAGTATCAACAATCTTCTTGGACAAGGGAATAGTGAATGTCCTATGCTGAGATGGATCCTGATGACTGAAGTACATGTAACTTCATCGCAATAATTGTATATGTCATTTTTTATTTTAATTCATCCTCTATGAGAATATATTTTAGGTTTTCTATGATCATCGAGTCACTACCTAAGATGATTTTATATCATTAAGGAAAACAACTATTGTTATGTACCACATGTTGATGTAGTGAAGCTGTTCTTCTTAAAAAATTGTGATTAATGGATTACAAGATGATTATTATTTTGGAAGATGTTCACTATTTTGGGAACCCTATTTGATCGAGGTAAATAGATTACTAAGTTATTTTCTATGTGGAGTAAAGGATGACTTATATTTTCAAGAATCGGGGAATTTAAGGAAAAATTGTTTTAATTTAGGTTACTTATGGAAATTATTAACCTATCGTGAGGAAAATATTACTAGGTTAGCTAATTTTGTTAGAAGATGTTAGGAGTGGTTGATATTGTCTGTAGTTGAACGATGAAGTTTATTTTGGAAGACTATGTTATCAAATCCTTCTTGTATTTGGGTTTCAATCTTAGTTTGGTTTATTTTGAGGAATTTTAAGGACAATTCTTTATGGAATGGTCTATTATGGTCATTGGGTAGTACCATGGAACTTTGAATATTTAAAAGTAGTTTCCCTTTCTATGGGATTCTTTCGTTTCCGAGAGTTGTTTTATCTTACCCTTTCTATTTTTGGGATAATGTTTAAAGATATAAGAAATTGATAGATAATCTTTTGTGGATTACGTGACTCTCAAGAAGATGATTCTTGTGCTTTGATGAGACAAAGTAATTTTGAATTCTCATCGTTTGGAGAAAAGATTAGTTTTGGTAGAAACTTATTAAAGGATGAAACTCTACTTGAAGGTAGGTATATTTCCATGTGTTTTTATTTTATGTAGTAAATGAATTCCTCAAAATTATGAAAAGGAACATAAAAAAAGAGTTGTTCATTTATGTTTCCTATTAGGTAATCAAAGTCCGTTTACACACATCATAAGTTTGGGATTTTCTTGTTGTTAACATTCTCCTAATCATGTTTTCTATCACTCTCCCTCAAAACATAACCTTTTGTTTCCTCCTACATGTCCATGTTTTCCTACATGGAACCCTAGTATGGGTTAACTCGGGTGAACTTTGTACTTCCCTATCTTTTTGAACAAGTAATAGTTTTAACAACTCTTTTTCTAATGTGGGACTTTCACTAAAATTTCAAAAACCAATTTCAAAAATTGTGAGGAAGGAATTTCTAAAGGGGGGAAGATTGTAACGACCCGGAATTTTGAAGAAATCTTGTTTCTTAATTTTGTGTGTCTTTTTATTTTTTATACTCCACAAAACTGTTTCATTTGATAACATGAGTATAATTAAAATGAGACGGTAGGGTTTTGACAGTTATATGACCATTAGTCAATATGACCGCGGGAAACTAAACGTTTTGATTATTGTCTCTAAATACAGGTGATGTTGGTTAATTAATATAGAAAAAAGATTTGATGGCCTCACCCAGTAGTCTTGGACCGATTGAAGCCCATCTAATAGAACTTGCGAAGGAGATAGAATCATTGGTCTTTGCTCTTGACCCATCTAAAGTCGAACATCATCATGTGATGCTAGAACGGAATCGCCTTCACAAGAAGTTCAACTGATAGAAATTACAACTCGTGCAATGTTGGCTGAGCCACCCCAAGATTCTCTCACCTTAGCACACCTTACTCTTAGGTCCTTTGCTGGTGTGATAAGGGGCTATGTAAGGAGATCGTAACTACCTTGTGTAATCATTTTTTTAAATAAATTTTTTTATTTCTTCTTATGATGATGTTTATGAATTTTCAAATGTCTAGATAAATATTGTACGCATATTTTCGGTTAATTTTAGAGAAATGTTATTTTAATAAATGTTTATGTGAACATTAAATAATTAAAAATATGTACTAATTTTCAAAAAATGGTCTTCTATAATTATGTTCAGTATGAAATTTAGAGTCTAATAAAATCAATATATTTTTTGATGAATAGTGAATTATGAATAGTGATTTTATTCTTAGGATTAGTATTGTGACCAAATAGATTAGTAATCTCACTTAAAGAAAGTATTAATGTAATCTATGCACCTTGATTAAGTAATGTGATTCAATAAAATGGTAAAATAACCATTTAATAAATTATTAATCACGTATTAGTTTTTTCAGGTGAATAGTGTTTTTTAGAAAAATTTAAATAACAATATTTAGAAAATTATTTTTATAAAATGGTCTTTATTTTTGAACTCAGAGCATCGATATTATGTTAAGGTAATTTTTGGGGATTATTCTGAATAAAATGAATTTTCGGTGAATATAGTATTTATTTACAAATAAAATTAAAAATATTTAGAAAATTATTTTTATAGAATGGAGTTCATTTTTGAAATCAGAGCATTGATATTTGGTTAAGGTGAAATTTTGG
This sequence comes from Viscum album, assembly GCA_963277665.1. Taxonomy (NCBI): domain Eukaryota; kingdom Viridiplantae; phylum Streptophyta; class Magnoliopsida; order Santalales; family Viscaceae; genus Viscum; species Viscum album. Next base: position 506,663,015 of record OY728121.1, read on the forward strand.
GATTTTTCTGAGAGTTGAATTTTCGATGAATAGTGAAAATATAGTTTTTATGTTACGAGTGTTTAATGACATCATTAAATGATGTAATAAGTATGTTATCATTATGGTCGACTTATGAATAGTATGATAAGTCATGAGGTGTCCCAAGTGGCCAATACTATGTGGAAATATCATGGGAAAGCCCATGGTTTTTCCAAAACCACCAATGTGGTGTCCGTTGGCCATTTATCCCTTGTCCCCTCACTTTCCCTATAAATACCAAGCCATCATCTCATCCATTCGACTCCAAAATCATCCTAAACGATGTTATGGTTTCCTTACCTCCCAAGGAGTCCTCCCAAGGTTCCCCAAGCCCTCAAGGTCCCAAAATATTTTTTTTAAGAGTTACGGTTTAAGGTAAGGGATCTGACCTCTCTCTTTCTTTTCAAGTAATCTCTTTTATGTCATTTCATTTATGCTCCATGTTCTTATGTTGGAGGATGTTCTTTTATATTAATAATACTTCCCTTTTCATGTTCATATGATGACAGACCCCCTATTTCTCTCATCAATTCTTTAAATAATTATTAATTGGCGCCGTTAGGCTACCAAATTTTTAAAGGATTCATTCACCTTTCTCATTTTTCAAAGTTCTACTTTCATGTCAAGTATTTCAAGTTCCTTTTTATTATGTTGGGATATGATCTCTATATCTATCATACTGATCTTTTATGTTCATATTATTAGAGAACATATTTTATCTTGTCAATTCATTTTTGTTGATGTTTAATTGACGCTATTAGGCTGTGGAATTTTCATTATAGAAATCTAATTTTTTTTCTTCCTTCCATGTCTTTCATTTCAAATGGTATATCCTTAAAATTTCATTAACATGTTCATATATCCTTCATATTAGGTCCCTCTACTATTTTATGGGTCATTTATGAATTCTTGACCTGTGTCCCCTATATTTTCAATGTTTTCTAAAACCCTGAAACATAGCTATTATGCTGCAGAATTCCCGTCACAAAATGTCTCTCTCTTTTTCAAATGATCTTTTATTTTGTTAAGTGAATACTCAATGATCCCTCTTCTATAGGGGTATTCACATATATACCATTTTGTTATATTTTAAATTCTGAAATTTACATACATGATACCCACTTTCCCTTTCCGTGGGTTTAATGTGACATAAAGATCATGTCATTAAAGCAGTTTTTAAAATGTTATGATTATGAAATGAAACCCATTTATTTTATGCTACATGGGTTTTTTATGAAATGATTGATCATTATATATGTGGATCACATGATAATAAATACATTTCAAGGGTGTTCCCTGATAGCGCTCCAATGCATTGTGTAAAGACTTAATCTTTAGAGATGACTATTTTTAACGACGCCTTGGTGAATAACCTTGGTAAATTTTAATGACACCTTGGGGATGGACCTTGGAGAAATAGAAATGATTTTAAATATTAAATGTTATAGCCACATCTTCATGTTATGAAATGCGTTATTTTTATTATGATATTCCTCATGATTTCTTTCTCAATCATTAATGTTGTTTTTCATGACATTGTTGATGTATCTCAAGTTCACATGTTAAATGTTTCCCCTTGCTTCCCTTGCTAGGCCTTCTGCTCATCAATTCATTTGATGTATGTCCCCAAGTTATGAGATGCAGTAATTAACTTAAGATTAATATAAGTAGAAGCCTTTCATGTGTTTAAGAAGAATTTTTTATGATTCCATGTTTTATGTTTTTGGTTTCCATGTCACTAAACCTTAAAGATCCTCATTTTTGTAAAATGTAATGAAAAGTTATGTTATAAAAAGGGGGGATTCTGTACAAAGGAACTAGGAAATCATGGGCATTGGGTCTCAAGTTTTATAATGTATTAAATATTCTGAAAAAGATAGTTAATGTTAATGTACGAAAGTATAGGGTTGCTATAGTTTGTATATGATCACATTTTTTGTTATCATTAGGAATATAGGTTGAGAAAAACACACTGAGAACATTACAAACATTTATAAGATAAATATAAATAAAAGTAAATGTATTTTAAAAAGTAATAGTATTTTCGTAAAATATAGAGTTAGTTGTTTCCATGCAATATAACAATGTTTGGATAATAAAAGTGGATGTTTCTCTCGCATGGATCTACCTAGAAGTAACAAATCCCAACATTTTTTTAAGTCTTAACTCTTTATAACCTATTATATGAATAAGGTCCCTATTTCACACCTAGATTGAAACATCCTATGATATACTTTGGGAATTCAGAAACACATCATAAACATTAATGAAGTATTTAAATAGATGTTCGGTATGAATAATGTAGGATAAAAATATGGTTCCCTAAATTATGGAAGGTGTCATAATTCCTAAATCCTATAATCCTCATTCGTGATTATTTGATTCCTCATTACGAAAAGTGTTTTATACTCTAGGATATCAGTTTTGGGATATTGGTAAGAATCATAAGGACCCTCAATAAAGGTGATTGAAAGTAAAATGAAATGATTGTTATCATGAGACAAAAAGTTCAACGAGATAAGGAATGAAAAATATCATAGAAAGGATCAACCAAATCTCTCATACTATGAATCAGGGTGGATTTCCAGATTTTTAAATAAGGGAACATGTTATGTTGAGTCCTTCATGAGGAAATATCGACCATCATTCAATTTGTCTTCTGATCCACATTCTGGTGAAAATTTGATCAGTACTAATGAAAGTAATACTCCTTTTTGTCATATTTTTGTAGCATGTTAATGTGATTATATGTAATTATCATTTATTTGGAGAATCTGACTAGTAGTGGGCACAAATCAAGAATATGAGGCAACAAGATGACATTTAATCCATGAAGTGGTTTTAGTTCAAGAACTTATTTATCAATATGTATTTTCCCTGAATTATTCGTACAAATTGGAGACTATAGTACCTATGAATTTATTTTGTATTGTGAAATAAATTTTGAAATGGAGGATGGAGTCACGTATCAATGTCAGGGTTTGGAAACGGAAAGTACGATGGAGTTTAAAGGAAAATCAAAAAATCATGTTTAGAGGAAGATGTGAATTATATTGTGCTCTATGATTTGGAAGAAGCATGGTAGAAATTTATTTATGGGGTCTATTAAATAATTAATGTGTCGAAAGAAATTCCATATGGGATTTTATTTTTGAAGTGATGGGATGAAGTTAGTTAATGGTTCGAATGGAGAAAAAGTATCACATAATGCATCTCCCACGATTCAATGTGACATGTGTAAAAATAATTCAAATTATACTAACATCTATGAAAACCAAAGGGTTGGCGAGGATAAATGATTTATGAATCCTCTTAAGATGGGGGATTAAAACAAATATCATCCAATCTAAATATATAATAAGGTGTATGATAAGGATGTGGTGAATGTTACACATACCATCCAATCTAGATCATCTAAAGTATAATTTGATCTTGTATCTACCCACTGATTTATATATAAATAATTTTATAAGGGTGTTAATATTAATATAAAATGATTAGATATGGAATAATAATTGAAAACCCTAAATGGTTTTCTTATTGCATCCTGAATCTATAATTCCTCTCTAATAGAGGTTCATTTGAATAAACTTCCTTCATAAAATTTAATTCATCCTCTTGTTGAATTTTATTTCATTTTAAGAATAAATTTTTATTACCAATATAAATACTAAATAACATTTTGTGGAAGGGAGGTAAATTCTAATTTTTAAAAACCCATTCTCTTCATCCATAAATGTGAAGATAATCATGAACATCTATGGATGATACATCCTTTGTATGGGTCTTAATTCCAATTCAGAAAGGTTTGTATCTCAAATGATTGTAGAGGAAATGAGACATCTATTATCAATGATTGTTTGAGAAAATTTGGATGTATTTCCAGAGGTGTTTCCTATACTTACACTGAAACATAAATGTCATGAACCATCCCCTGAGGCCCGTTCCATGACCACCCCATTCCAGAATTCCATAGGCCAAGTGCTGGCGACTAGAACCAAAGGTGTAATTCCCTAAAACTGGGAAGGCATTGGCATTATAATCTATAAATAGACACACAAACAAACACACTGCTGGATATGAAACACCATGTAAAAATATATAACGAAAGAGTGTTGAAAGTAAAAAGTGGAACAGAATACAATCCCAATAGTAAAGTACATAAACCTAAAAGTACATGTAATACTGAAGAAAAAGGAAAACAACAAATGGGTCATCCTCTGAGGTTCCAACATGAAGGGTAGGTACAAATCGCCTCCATATCACTCCTCATCTGTCCATCTCTTCCGTGGACCCACTTATCATAGGGTCCACCCCGGGTATTGTCCAGTCATGGTACTCTTAGCCTCAGTCAAATTTATACTTCTTCTGCATCCAACCCAACAAGTTGTGGGCATAGCCTATCTAGGGTTGAGTATAACGTTACTCAGTAGTGACCTTGAGACCCTCTAGGTCTCACAAAATCCAACAAGGATAAATGACAAAGTATGAAATCAATATATAACATTACTTATGTATATCCCCATACATATACCTATGTTATCAAGTAATCCATCTCAATCCTGAGTAAATCACATAGGTTCTAACATAGCTCATATTAGGATTTATTCTAGGGGTAGTAACAAATAACATTTCTAAGAACAACGTCGAACTCCTCGGCTGCTAGAGAACTCCTACTCTATCGAGTACAGTGGGCCTACCGCGTCACACAGAGGCGCTTCCCACTAACCATAGAATGCTGAAAAAATACTCTTGTCGAGTACCATGGGTATGTCACGTGACACAGAGGCGCTCCCCACCATGGGTTTGCAGTGTCACACAGAGGAGCTCCCACATGTAGCCTGCTATGGTAATCCTCATACTGAGTACCATGGATCATCTGTGATACCTAGGCACTCCCTAATGTGAGTCATCCGTGACACCAAGGCGCACCCCACTAGGCTAGTCGAGTTACTCAAAGTCGAAACGGCCAGCAATCGTCATGTATCAGCCCGCCACAACATCTCCAAAATTTTCTCTCTTGTTTGTAGGAGTAACTTCTCCACGTAATAATGTTCGATACTACAACTATCATGATGTCCCACGAAGAAGTGTCTCAATGGTCTGCCACGTAACAGAGATCCCTCCATAATAGAAATCATGTCAATGAGATGCCTGGTTTGTGAGTTATTATCCTTTTAGTCCCAGGTGCCCGGTTGGATTCTTCCATGATCCAACCCAACCACTCCCCATCTCAATCCAAAACTCTATGGAATATACACAAAGGGAATGCCTCACTCCAATATTCCCAATTCCACTGATGGTTCGTCAAAAAGACGTTCGGTGCAAAAGATATGGCCAAAATCAAGTAAAAGGGGTCATAGTGGGCCCTGGTCTCGTCTGACCCGGTCGGACCCACCTGGCCCGACCCCAGCCTGGATCGACTCGGACCGACCCGCTGGGTCGGTCCTGACCATCAGGGTCCAGCTAGGCCCGAGAGGGTGGAGGACCAGCCGCAAGAGAGGTATAATGACTTCAAGGGCACAGACTGGCCGTGAAGGCGGTGGTGGTCCAGTCGAGGGCCATTGGACGGACCACAGTTCGGCAGATGTTCAGTCGGGAGGGCATGGCGACTCGGCTTGGTGGCGCAGCTTAGCTCGGACATCGACACGACTCATCTCGGATATCAGCGCGACTCAGAAGATGGGGGTCCAGCTCGACACAGATGTTAGTGCGGCTCGGTTCAGTGGGCGGCAGTAGAAAAATGGCTCAACTCGGCCCATAAAGTGGTACGGCTCAGCAGACGGCAGTGTGACGTCTCGACACGACCGATAGTGGCACGGAATCTCGGCACGATAGATGGCGTTGGGGCGCCGGCTTGGCACGGAGGCGGTGCAGTAGCGGTCACGGAAGCGGCATTATGAGGTGTTTTGTCTTGGGGCGACATGTCGACTCGGTCCAACCACGGGTGGCTCGGCCAGGCGCGAGGTCAGTTCGGTCGGGAGGGCATAGTGCCGCAGGGCAGCGCGGGTCTTGGATGCCATGGGTGGCGGTGCCGTTGCCTTCGTCACCTTCCTCCATTTCTATGAAGACATCAAGGAAGAACCTCGGTGGGGGCAGGCCATGTGGGTTTGGCCTTCACCCTCTTCATTTAGAGTGATAGAAAGAGGTTCAATTCCCTATTGAATTTCAAAGAATTATCAGGAATGGAAGAGAGAAGAAAATCAATCAACAACCCTACAACTTCCTGCAAATAATCAAACACAATTAAACCCCTACCTCATTAGCTTGATGTCATTGGTGCAAGAAAGTAGTATAGTCGTCAATTCACCGTAGATGAGTACATCCCACATCAAAAGATGTCCCGAGGAAGAAGGTAAAAGGAGTTCAACTTTCATCAATGCAGAGCTTTCTCCCACATTTATCATCTCCCTAATTCCACAAAAAAAAATTCGTATCCAAAAATAATAGATTATGAGTTCTGTTATTTTTGTTGGAATAAATTCAAATAGTTTAATTAATTAATTGATGTGTTGGTTCAATTAATTAAAGGGAAGGGTTGGCCAGATTAATTAATGAGGTTTGGCACAATTAATGTGGATGATATAAAAAGGGTCCTCCATATTAATTAGGGTTGTTGAGAGGTTTCTTTCAATAATGAGGGGATTTCATGTGGTTTCAACCTCAGGTGGTCCCCACCACCATAACCTCTCATGGGAGGTTAGGTTCAGGTGGTCCCCACCACCAAAACCTTTCATGAGAGGTTAAGGTCTGGTGGTCCCACTTCTCAACATCCACATGGTGGTTTAGTTCACATAGACCCCACCTCCCAATACCCACATGGGTGTGGAAAATAAAAATAAAAATTTCACACATTGATTTTTATTTTATTCTTACACGAAAACCCCAAAAACTAACTTTCACCCTTGACAATCTGTCGTTGAGGAGAAAATCTCATTAAGTGAATACTGGTTCTATGAGTTCAATGGTGCCCTCGAATTTCAGTTTCTCGTATCAGTTCAAAAGATAGAAAAATCCGATCGCATTTTTACTACACGTACCCGAAATAAAGTTCATAAATTCATTCCGGGCACACCAGGCCTCTGAATCACTCTCCATCAATTTTTGCGATCTCATAAAATTCCCATTTATTTTTTAAAAAATTTACATGGATATTTCATGTCTTTACATTTTCCCCACCTCATGCATTATGTCCCTATAATCTACAACTCAAACTCTGGGAACAAGTGGGGGTACTGAGCAGGCATCGAACCCTCCCGCTCCCATGTGCTCTCAGGGAGGTTCACATGCTTCCAGTGATCCCAGACTAGAGGCATCGACCTTCCATGAAGGATCCACTCTAGTCAATCAATAATCTCTACTAGAACCTCTGTAAAAGTCTCCCCATCAACGGTGTCCAGCTCGCCATGGTCGATGATGTGAGAATGGTCGTGCGCATATCTCCTCAACTGGGATACATGGAATATGTCATACACATGGTGCAAGTAAGGTAGAAGAGATAAGAAGTATTCCACCTCACAAAATATACTGAGGACCTGAAAAGGTCCCATAATCCTTTGGATAACATATTTCCTCGGCCAAATCTCCGTAGACCTCGTCGGGGTGAGACCCGTAGAAAGATGTGGTCTCCATCCTCGAACTCTAGAGGACTTTGTATCCTACCATCATATATCATTTTCCTTCTCTGTGCAGTCTTCATTCACTCCTAAATGATCTTCACCTTCTCTGTGCTAGTCTGAAAAATCTATGGTCCAACCAGTGCATACTCCCATGGGTTAGTCCATCACCAAGATGATCTACAAGGTCTATAGTAAAACGCCTAAAAAAATGTCCTCCCTATGGTGGAGTGATAGTTTTTGTTGTATGGAAGATACAAAAAAGGTACGGGATCCTACCAACTGTGACTGAAGTTGATGACACAAGCACGCAGAATTTCATCGAGGGTTTGAATGGTCTGCTCAGTCTGGCCATCTGTCTGAGGATGGAAGGCAGTGCTCAAATGAAGCTATATTCAGAATTCCTCATGCATCCCCTTCCATAGTTGGGATTTAAAATGTCTATCATGATCAGATAGAATTGTCGAAGGTACTCCATGTAACTACAATATCACCTACACATAGAGTCATCCCAATATCTCTACTGAACCCTTCTCTCAAATCTTTAGGAAGAGGGATGACTTGGTGATTCAGTCGATGATCACCCAAATCAAGTCATTTAACCTGGTTTTTTTGTGGAAGTGTTGTCATGAATTCAATGTATATCCCATCCCACTTACACTATGGGACCTATAAAGGCATAACCAAGTTGGTTGGTACCTGATGTTCTGCCTTCACTTGCTGATAAGTGAGTCACTGTGAGACAAATTATGGTATTACTTTATTCATTCTCAGCCACCGGTGATGTCATCAGAGATCTGGGTACATCTTCTCCAATGTTGGATGTAACGCTAGAGGGGATGTAGAGACCCGTATCTTGACGTACATGAACATTACATTACTTTTGCGGAATACTTAGTACATAACAAAAACACACACACAAGGATCGTAATAGTTTAGTGTATTTGGAAACTCGGAACGTAATCTTCTAATCGTGGTGAAAGATCTTCAATATCTCCCATAAAGATCTTCCCCTTTTTTTTTACCTAAAAACTTTTCTTTATATCCTGGGGAAAAGAAAACATAAAAGGGTGAGCTCAAATGCTCAGTAAGGGTAAACAAAAGAAATATCAATCACATCATATACATAAGAACATATCTTTTGGAAATCTTAACCAGCAAAAGAGCTCATAATATCATAACATGGGATAAATCATAGATGTGAAAATGAGATCACCATAATCATAACATGAAACTTGAAACTTTGTGGCATGCACACATAATCATGGAAAATCATTTCTTGTTAGTCATGACTCATTGCCTAGACTATCTTAGTGGACAAAGTCCCTTTCTGAATCGAGTAACCCTCGTTTCACTCCTGTTTCACTGAACCAGTATAACCTACCGTTCCAGCCCTGTCTATCCCATGAGATATAAATTCTTTACCCAATGCATTGGAGGGAGATATAGGTCCCACCCATCTTATAATTAATCCTTTCTTATGTGTGCCACATAATCATAAAACATACATCATCGCATAACTCATGTAACAAAAATGGGATTCTTGAAACATCATGACATCATAAATCAATTCATATAAGATAAAGGAATTCATAAAAATAATTCCATCACAACATGATCAAATCAATTTAATAATAGGGATAAAAACAGAACCCTTTACTATCTTAGATGGAAAATAATTTTGATAAAACACTTGAACTCCATTCTTGAGGAAAATATCCTTTCTTCTTCAAAAACATTTTTCCTTTCATAACATGTCATACAACTTTAAAATAAAAGATGTTGATTAAAAATAAACTTGAAAACTTGTAAATGAAGCTTCTTGGAAATAATGTTTTAAAAATCCATCCATGCCGTATAAGTTAAAAAAAACATTCTTCGTACTTTTGTCGGAAAAGTCAAAAAGTACCTCATACGACAAACGACAAAAGATTCCTTTCATACATATAACTAAAAACTCACTGAAGGGTAAAAATGGATTTAAACAATTGTAGGTGGATGGAAATAATATTACATATTGATGAAACATGGATGTGGATGATAAAATACACCCCAGTAAATACTTACGAATAAACAATCTCGGATAAAAATGAGATTGTGATATTTCCCTTACCTTATGTCCGACTTGCTTTGTAAGTGTCCAAAATTCCGGTATAATGATTCAAATCATGTTACTGACTTATTCCAGAATCATATTCATTGTTATGATATCATATATGGTTCACTTATGACATTATATTACCTGTTCTTTTGTAAATTCCATGTTAAAAAAGCGTTTTGGGTAAAATCGTTTCATTTATCGTAGGTGTTTTGACTTGTTGTTCTTGACATAATTATTACTTATATCATGATTTACTCACTTCCAGAATATAAAATATGATTTATATATCATATATATTCAGTATATATATATATAATAGGTAGATAAATAAAATGAAAAACACCGTTCATGGAGACGGTAGTCCGTACGTACGCATGAACGCTGTTTTACTTTCCTTATTGTCTTGAAATGGATGTGAGTAGATGACATATATATATATATATACATAAATCCAGTAGCTTTATAATGTCATATATTTCATTATTATTTCTTATATATACTTTATAATCATTCTTAAATTGTTAACATGGAGAATGAATCTCATCGCGTCGTGGAGACGGTAGTCCGTACGTACGCACGAGCGATGATATCATTTCCATAAATATTGAACGGAATTGGAGTGGATTATACAATATATCAGAATCAATATGATGTTGTAATAACTATGTATAGTTATTCTTTACACCATTATACCCATCCATTAAGGTGGTGGTGGAAAATAGATTACACCACGGCGTGGAGACGGTATTCCGTACGTACGCACGCGCGGTGATTTCTTTTTCCGTAGGATGGATAGATGGTGAAATAGGGTTGTTTCATACTTATAATAACATATCAGTATATGAGTGATACTGATGTTATTACTTCATAATGAAACAACCTAAGAAGAAGAAGTGGAAGAAGAAATAAAGATGAAAGAATTGGTAACGGTAATTACCTCTTCTTTGAAGCGCCTCTTTGAGACCTCCTCTTAGGGCACTAAAATTGGTCTTTGAGGAAGCCCATAACCTCTAGGATGTTTCTAGGGAAGTGGATAAGAGATTTTGGCAGGGTTTGGCCGAGCTTGAGTGCTCAAATTGGTGTGAGGAGGAGGGGGAGGAGGTGTCCTTTTATAAGGGAGGAGAGGGGCACCTTAGGAATTCTTAAAAATATTAATTTATAATAAATCTAACCCCACTTAAAAACCTCCAAAAATGACTCATATTCTAAGATTAGATGATATAGGGTTTTAATCTCATCAACAAATCAAATTTAGACATGTTTGGATCTTATTTTAAACCTTATCAATTAGATTTAACTCTAAGTTAAATAATTTAACTTTTACCGTGTCTTTTTGTTTTCTTTCACTATATGGTTAATACACTTACTATAACATGCCAAACGAACCCCGAATTGTTTATTATTAATATATATATCCTTATCTAAGTCATTTGGCCGAAACTTAGATTTTTAGGAATAAAATAACAATTAATAATATAATATTTGATTTAAAAACTATTTTGCGTCAATTTTGACACTATTTGATATATGATTTTTGTGAGAGTCATAACAGAATTAAATGTTCGAACCAAGTTAATTAAATCAACATTAATAAATCATAGTAACCTAGAAAATTAGTGGAATTCATAAAAAGTCTCAAATGACATTTATTTTGGTGTTTATAACATCAATTATGTCAATATTTCATTAATAAGATAATTACTGCATCATCATTGTGTCATAAATAAATTAAATTATTTGATGTCTAAAAATTACAAATAAAATACCATCATATAGGAAATCGTTTTATCTTTCTAATGAATATTTACAATCTAATTTATCTTATGTATAACCCCATATTAAAAATGATTTACTTATTAAACTTTGATTTTAACTATTTTAACCTTTCTTTAAATAAATTAATAATAAATGTCCTAATCTAATCCAAGTGGGCCTAAATGGTAATATTTTATTCCTAAGTTTGTTTTTGGTCGAATTACACTTGTCCAATAGAATTAGGACATGTGTTAGGGTAATAGTAATATCATATTTACCTTTAGTTACCCTATTTACTATTAACCGCGGTAAAAAAAAGTAAAAAGTTACTATTCACCAAAAAATTATTTTCATCTCATTGAACCACATTTTAGTCCTTGATATTAACCGTGTCTCTCGGATTTTCGAAATTCCATTCACAGAAGCGGCAAAATTATGTTTTATGAAAAATTCAGTTTTTTTTAACTACCACTTAGTAGTTTCCCTATTCATCAAAAATTGATGTTTTTCAGAACAATGCCAAAATTTCATCCTAAGCTATATTTCATATTACGAATTCAAAAATGAAATCTATTTTACCAAATTCATAACATATAATTTTCATTAATTAATTTTATAATTAAATCCTGCTGTTAAAATAAATAGCGTGTTTTTAGGAAACAATATATATCAAAAGATTGACACTTGATTATGTCTGGTTTAAATGTGAAATTACAGCCAATGACCAACATTGTATTAAACTGTAAAAATATATTCTAAATATACTTTAAAACCACTCAAATTAATAATTTATCACTATTCATTATTTCGATTAAAAAAGTTGTTTTTAATTATAATTTAGTAATTTTCACTATTCATCAGAATATGAAAGTTATCCGAAAAGTACCAAAATTTCACCTTAGGCTAAATTCAATACCCCGAATCCAAGAATGAAGTTCATTTTGAAAAATAAGATTTACAGAATTTTAAAAAGTGGTTATTACTATTCATAACGGCTAGTTTTAATAATATTTTAATAGCATATCGTTGTTTAGTGAAACTCGGTATTGCGTATTACACACGCTATCGAGGAAGGTCGCGATTGCGTGTAATGCAAGGCAAGTCAAGGATGCGTATTGTGAAAGCTCCTTTTGGTGTAGCGTACAACACAAGACATTAATAAAATTAAAAAGAATATTTTTTATAAAATCTTGGGCTGTTACATTCTACCCCCCTTAAAATGAATTTCGCCCTCGAAATTCATCGGGGTTATAAATGGTTTACTATTCGAAAGTTTCTTTAATAGAAACCCACATCGTAAAAAGGAATATCAAAACCAATCTTTAAAAACAAAAGTATGAAACGTAACGGTTACCCAAATAAACTAATCATTGAGTTTCCACATAGGTGAAAATATGGATATGGAAGAGAAATCTAACCATCATGTTCTGATGGAGAGTGGTAGAGAACATGGCTATGGAAAAGCCAGTAATAACAAATCCATAGATATGTGATGATATAAGGTACCATCTGATTCATCAGGTATAAGATCACTAGGACAACATTTTTGGTTTTCAAGATCATTTAAAGAATTAGAATAAATACTTACTTTATTTTGGTACAATCTCACCGTTGTTCGTGCCTTGAAAAATTTCCACTTCATCTCTTAAATAAATGAAGTTGAATTTGTTATTCATGAAGTGTTATCAGATCTTGTGATAGAATGACGGGTCATTCCATCTGTCTCAAACAAGAGGTTAGCAAAAATTATATACATAAGTTGATCTATAGTGAGATTAATCATATATGGTTCCTAAAATGGACTTATACTTCATATATCATACTGCTTAATATAATAGAACTAGCTTCTACTAAACAGGGACTTCCTGTAGGCCAGTGGTAGGCGATAAAGGCCAGTCGCACTTCGGTTGTGGGTTCGATTCCACAGCCTTGTCCGACGCGATGGGCTGTCGCTCGTCCTACAGGTTGTCCTTTTTCTAAAACTATATTACTATAACATCCCATCAATAATATCGAGAGAACTTCTATCCTTAAACAATAATAACTTATGTCCAACATAATCCATTCCAATTCTTTAGGCTTATCCATAATACTGCAGTCCACTATCATAACATAGTGAAAATGATTACCAGAGATTTAACACCATAATTGAACCCCATATATCATAAGATATGTCTTGTTGGTCACATTCCAAACATTCAAAGGCCTTAACCTTGTACTCTCTTGAATACCCATTGAACCTTAGTGAAAACATGAATGCAGTTAAAAGTTACCTCTTTCCACATACCAAAATCCATAAATTCTATATACTCAAACAATGATATAACCTTCTCCTTATATCAGTCATGAGCTCATGAATACAATCAAATACCTCATTATCTTATTATTCCTTCATTATGCGCATATCATCTACATTCCAAAAATATCTGAATAACCTTTCATGGATACTGGTAACATTAATCAGACAACAGTGTAACAATCCTTACATGTCTCTTTAATCCATAGTACCATGAGATTAATTATACAAATTTACACATGATAAACATGTAATCATTCCACTACATTCTTAATCCATTGACCGAGCTTCAACAATTCTTTCATCTCACATATCATTTGTAGTCGCTTCGTCATCATCCACATAAATACTTCCCATATGACCATACTGATTCTCTCCATGAGACTTTCCCTTAGGGAATTGGTTTGCATAATGCCCGTACATTCCACATTTAAAGCATTTAACCATTGTTGATGTCGTAGCAATACCATTATCCTCATCCATGATGTTAACTGAACCTTTTCCTTTGCACTTACTTGCTTTGTGTCCTTCTTTTCCACACCCAAAATATCTTCTAGTTCCTTTGAAACATTCTCCTTGATGCCTCTTCCCACATGATTTACAAAGGGGAAATTGAACTTTATTTCCTCTATGATCATCATGAAACTCCATCTTTCTCTTATTAGCCGAGTCAGGAAACTTACCAAATTTTACTTTATTTATCATATTATGAGATTGCTGATTCGGCATAATAATGATGTTAGGACTTCCAAATCCCATTTCATTATGAAGAATATCATTCCATTGTCCATCATATCCTCCATTATTGTGAATCATCTTGTTTCCAGCCATTTTCTAAAACCCAAAAAGAATAGTGTGAGAGGCAAAAATCAAGCTAGGGAAAACAACATGATAAAGGGGGAGTACCTTCAATATCCAACATATTAGGTTTAATTCTATGATCGTTAGCGTAATTCTATTACTATAACCTATACGTATACTTATCCCTAGGGACATCCCTAGACATACCTTAGAAATATCTCTAGGGATCTCACTAACGTTTTCGCATCCTAGTTTCCAAAGGTTGACTAAACCTTTCCTCTGATACCAACTGTAGAGACCCGTATCTTGACGTACATGAACATTACATTACTTTTGCGGAATACTTAGTACATAACAAAAACACACACACAAGGATCGTAATAGTTTAGTGTCTTTGGAAACTCGGAACGTAATCTTCTAATCGTGGTGAAAGATCTTCAATATCTCCCATAAAGATCTTCCCCTTTTTTTTACCTAAAAACTTTTCTTTATATCCTGGGGAAAAGAAAACATAAAAGGGTGAGCTCAAATGCTCAGTAAGGGTAAACAAAAGAAATATCAATCACATCATATACATAAGAACATAGCTTTTGGAAATCTTAACCTGCAAAAGAGCTCATAATATCATAACATGGGATAAATCATTGAAGTGAAAATGAGATCACCATAATCATAACATGAAACTTGAAACTTTTTGGCATGCACATATAATCATGGAAAATCATTTCTTGTTAGTCATGACTCATTTCCAAGACTATCTTAGTGGACAAAGTCCCTTTCTGATTCGAGTAACCCTCGTTTCAGTCCTGTTTCACTGAACCAGTATAACCTACCGTTCCAGCCCTGTCTATCTCATGAGATATAAAATCTTTACCCAATGCATTGGAGGGAGATATAGGTCCCACCCATCTTATAATGAATCCTTTCTTATGTGTGCCACATAATCATAAAACATACATCATCGCATAACTCATGTAACAAAAATGGGATTCTTGAAACATCATGACATCATAAATCAATTCATATAAGATAAAGGAATTCATAAAAATAATTCCATCACAACATGATCAAATTAATTTAATAATAGGGATAAAAACAGAACCCTTTATTATCTTAGATGGAAAATAATTTTGATAAAACACTTGAACTCCATTCTTGAGGAAAATATCCTTTCTTCTTCAAAAACATTTTTCCTTTCATAACATGTCATACAACTTTAAAATAAAAGATGTTGATTAAAAATAAACTTGAAAACTTGTAAAGAAAGCTTCTTGGAAATAATGTTTTAAAAATCCATCCATGCCGTATAAGTTAAAAAAAACATTCTTCGTACTTTTGTCGGAAAAGTCAAAAAGTACCTCGTACGACAAACGACAAAAGATTCCTTTCATACATATTACTAAAAACTCACCGAAGGGTAAAAATGGATTTAAACAATTGTAGGTGGATGGAAATAATATTACATATTGATGAAACATGGATGTGGATGATAAAATACACCCCAGTAAATACTTACGAATAAACAATCTCGGATAAAAATGAGATTGTGATATTTCCCTTACCTTATGTCCGACTTGCTTTGTAAGTGTCCAAACTTCCTGTATAATGATTTAAATCATGTTACTGACTTATTCCAGAATCATATTCATTGTTATGATATCATATATGGTTCACTTATGACATTATATTACCCGTTCTTTTGTAAATTCCATGTTAAAGAAGCGTTTTGGGTAAAATCGTTTCATTTATCGTAGGTGTTTTGACTTGTTGTTCTTGACATCATTATTACTTATATCATGATTTACTCACTTCCAGAATATAAAATATGATTTATATATCATATATATTCAGTATATATGTATATATAATAGGTAGATAAATAAAATGAAAAACATCGTTCATGGAGACGGTAGTCCGTACGTACGCATGAACGCTGTTTTACTTTCCTTATTGTCTTGAAATGGAAGTGAGTAGATGACATACATATATATATATATACATAAATCCAGTAGCTTTATAATGTCATATATTTCATTATTATTTCTTATATATACTTTATAATCATTCTTAAATTGTTAACATGGAGAATGAATCTCATCGCGTCGTGGAGACGGTAGTCCGTACGTACGCACGAGCGATGATATCATTTCCATAAATATTGAACGGAATTGGAGTGGATTATACAATATATCAGAATCAATATGATGTTGTAATAACTATGTATAGTTATTCTTTACACCATTATACCCATCCATGTAAGGTGGTGGTGGAAAATAGATTACACCACGGCGTGGAGACGGTATTTCGTACGTACGCACGCGCGGTGATTTCTTTTTCCGTAGAATGGATAGATGGTGAAATAGGGTTGTTTCATACTTATAATAATATATCAGTATATGAGTGATACTGATGTTATTACTTCATAATGAAACAACCTAAGAAGAATAAGTGGAAGAAGAAATAAAGATGAAAGAATTGGTAACGGTAATTACCTCTTCTTTGAAGCGCCTCTTTGAGACCTCCTCTTAGGGCACTAAAATTGGTCTTTGAGGAAGCCCAGAACCTCTAGTATGTTGCTAGGGATGTGGAGAAGAGATTTTGGCAGGGGTTGGCCGAGCTTTAGTGCTCAAATTGGTGTGAGGAGGAGGGGGAGGAGGTGTCCTTTTATAAGGGAGGAGAGGGGCACCTTAGGAATTCTTAAAAATATTAATTTATAATAAATCTACCCCCACTTAAAAACCTCCAAAAATGACTCATATTCGAAGCTTAGATGAGATAGGGTTGTAATCTCATCAACCAATCAAATTTAGACATGTTTGGATCTTATTTTAAACCTTATCAATTAGATTTAACTCTAAGTTAAATAATTTAACTTTTACCGTGTCTTTTTGTTTTCTTTCACAATATGGTTAATACACTTACTATAACATGACAAACGAACCCCAAATTGTTTATTATTAATATATATATCCTTATCTAAGTCATTTGGCCGAACCTTAGATTTTTAGGAATAAAATAACAATTAATAATATAATATTTCATTTAAAAACTATTTTGTGTCAATTTTGACACTATTTGATATATGATTTTTGTGAGAGTCATAACAGAATTAAATGTTAGAACCAAGTTAATAAAATCAACATTAATATATCATATTAACCTAGAAAATTAGTGTAATTCATAAAAAGTCTCAAATTACATTTATTTTGGTTTTTATAACATCAATTATGTCAATATTTCATTAATAAGATAATTATTGCATCATCATTGTGTCATAAATAAATTAAATTATTTGATGTCTAAAAATTACAAATAAAATACCATCATGTAGGAAATCTTTTTAGCTTTCTAATGAATATTTACAATCGAATTTATATTATGTATAACCCCATATTAAAAATGATTTACTTATTAAACTTTGATTTTAACTATTTTAACCTTTCTTTAAATAAATTAATAATAAATGTCCTAATCTAATCCAAGTGGGCCTAAATGGTCATATTTTATTCCTTAGTTTGTTTTTGGTCGAATTACACTTGTCCAATAGAATTAGGACATGTGTTAGGGTAATAGTAATATCATATTTACCCTTAGTTACCCTATTTACTATTAACCGCGGTAAAAAAAGTAAAAAGTTACTATTCACCAAAAAATTATTTTCATCTCATTGAACCAAATTTTAGTCCTTGATATTAACCGTGTCTCTCGGATTTTCGAAATTCCATTCACAGAAACGGCAAAATTATGTTTTATGAAAAATTCAGTTTTTTTTAACTACCACTTAGTAGTTTCACTATTCATCAAAAATTGATGTTTTTCAGAACAATGCCAAAATTTCATCCTAAGCTATATTTCATATTCCGAATTCAAAAATGAAATCTCTTTTACCAAATTCATAACATAGAAGTTTCATTAATTAATTTTATAATTAAATCCTGCTGTTAAAATAAATAGCGTGTTTTTAGGAAACAATATATATCAAAAGATTGACACTTGATTATGTCTGGTTTAAATGTGAAATTACAGCCAATGACCAACATTGTATTAAATTGTAAAAATATATTCTAAATATACTTTAAAACCACTCAAATTAATAATTTATCACTATTCATTATTTCGATTAAAAAATTTGTTTTTAATTATAATTTAGTAATTTTCACTATTCATCAGAATATGAAAGTTATCCGAAAAGTACCAAAATTTCACCTTAGGCTAAATTCGATACCCCGAATCCAAGAATGAAGTTCATTTTGAAAAATAAGATTTACAGAATTTTAAAAAGTGGTTATTACTATTCATAACGGCTAGTTTTAATAATATTTTAATAGCATATCATTGTTTAGTGAAACTCGGTATTGCGTATTACACACGCTATCGAGGAAGGTCGTGATTGCGTGTAATGCAAGGCAAGTCAAGGATGCGTATTGTGAAAGCTCCTTTTGGTGTAGCGTACAACACAAGACATTAATAAAATTAAAAAGAATATTTTTTATAAAATCTTGGGCTGTTACAGGGGATGTGTAAAACTCCCTCCACACTTCCTCTTGAAGTGACACCAGTACCATGGTACGTCCTCTGAAGAGGATGACGTGCTCCCCACCTTCATGAAATCTATTAGTTGCATGCCCTATGGATATTTGAGCACGTCAAGCCTCACAGTTAGCGTCCACACATTGTTCCTCCATAAATCGCTGATGAAGTGGGAGAGTAACTAAAATATAATTAAGAAAGGTTTCTCCATCATGTTCCATGAAGGATATCAGCAAAGAGGCTAGCTACTCTATCACTTTGCCAATGTGTTTTATATCAGACCTCTTACTGAGTGAATCTGCAACAACGTTACCCTTCCCAAGAGTATAGAATATCTCGAAGTCATTATCCTGAAGGAATTCAAGACAACGTCACTGTATTAAGTTCAGGTCCTTCATAGAAAAGATATACCTGAGACTCTTGTGATCAGAACACATGGTGAAATGATATCCCATCAGATAGTGTCACCACATCTTCAAGGAGAAGACCACTACGGCTAAATCCATGTCATGAGAAGTATAGTTCTGATCATGTTGTATCATCATTCGAGAACTATAATAGATCACTACTAACTCATGAATTAGGACACATCTGAGTCCGGTCCCTGAGGAATCGTAGTAGATTACGTACCATATTCCCCGCTCTAGAAGCCTTAATATGGGGGCACTAGTCATCCTCTCCATCATCTCCTTAAAATTCTTCTTGCATTTATCTGACTAAACGAAAGGTTTCCCCTTCTTTGTTAAGGGTGATAGTGGTGTTGTAACTATAGAAATGTCCGAAACAATCCTCCGGTGGTATCCAGCCACACCTAGGAATCTCCGTACCTTTATCACACTCCTGTGTGGCTCCCGAGAAAGTACCACCTAATCAGGATTGGTTCTACTGCAACTCCAGCCTCGAATATGAAATATCCCAGAAATTGAACCTCTTGGATCCACAACTGGAACATCATGTGTTTACCATAATGCTGGTGCTCTTGGAGTGTGTCCAGTACTACCTGCAAATGATATGCATGCTCATTCTCAACAGCCGAGTAGATCACAGTGTTGGCTATGAAGAATACGACAAAGCATTTGATGTATGGATGAAATATCTAGTTCATGAGCCCCATGGACACTGCTGGAGCGTTGGTTACACCGAATGGCATAACAAAGAACTCATAATGGTTGTACCGACACCTGAAGGATGTCTTCTTCACATCCTCATCATGTACTCTGAGCTGGTGATAGCCTGATGTTTGGTCTATATATTTGAACCAATGTGCCTCCATCAGCTGATCAAAGAGGTCGTCATTCCTCGAGGGTGGTTATAGGTTCTTCAGGGTCACCTGATTCAGCCACCAATAGTCAACACAAATCCTCATGCTCTCATCCACCTTCTTGTTGAACAGAATCAGGCCTCCCAGGGAGAAACAATGGGACAAATGAATCCCTTCCCTTGCAAGTCCTCTAACTGTACTCGTAGCTCATGAAGCTCTGCGAGAGCCATCCAATATGATGGTGTAGATATCAGTGTTGTCCCATGGTACAAGTCAATGTAAAATTCCACATCTCTATGAGGAGGTATACCTGGGACATCGTCTGGGAAAACATCCACATACTAGTCCACCACTAGAGGATAGCTCAGACTCTCTACATCAACAACTTCAAGGGTATGTCTATCCAATTGATGAGTAATCGGCTGCACCATCGTCCGGGTATGTCCATCCTACGCGGCAAAGGCTCCCTTCTCACTGGTGAATGTAAACCTAGTCCCATCTCTGCGGACACACCGTAGGTTGCGCCTAATATAGTCAATTTGTGCATGGACTATACATAACCCATCCGTACCCAAGATGGCGTCATAAGGACTCAACACCGATAATATGATATCCCAGATGAAACTCTCACCTCCTAGAGTATTCACACACTACTTGAACTAGTGCGTAATTGTTAAATCCACTCCCAGAAGACTCTCTAGACATAAGGATCGAACCAATAGCTCTATCGGATCTCCATGCTCCAAATTATGGTAGTGTCTATAAAATAATGACTCCCACATGTGTATATATATATTTCTGCTAAGGTTGAGTTGACATAGATCATACCTCATATCATTTCCAAAGCACCATGATCGTAAGCCTCAGCTTCCTGGGGCTGATCTCTCCCCTTCCCACCTACTCCATGTGGTTGGGTTGGACCTCCTGGTCGTGGTGGCGGTAATATCTTGAATCGTCTCCCACCGCTACCTATACGAACATATCCTCTATCACATTTGCCTGCTCCCTGCAGACCTCCTCGGTCGAACATCTATCTCTTCCTGGGTAGTACTTCGACCGCCTGCTGATCATTTGTATGGCAGGTCAGACAATCACGAGCCATGTGACCCTACCTGTCGCATACATAACACCGCCCGCTCCTGGCATGACTGGCTCTAATTCGGGTTCCCCGCACAACTAATCCAGAGTTATGTGATTGTCCACATATAGGAATGGTCCTCCTAGACATCTATGACATCTTTCTGCTTCCTTCTGTAGAAGAATTCACTACATGATGACTAGTAGTGGGTGTCATTGATGGTGACTGCTCGGTGAGGAAACTCTCAACCAAGAGGGAACTCTCTAACCCCCCACCTGCATCAGGGTTCTGAGTGAGACCATTGAAGCTCTAATCACCCTCCTGAGTCCCTGATCAATGACCTAGGAAATGAAGAATGGGTCTCTCACCATAAATATTGAGTAGTGTGAGTGTTTAGTGATCATCATTGAGTATTTATCCATAGTCTTGCTACCCTACTATAGATGAAGTAGCTCTTATATGCACATTACGCGAAGAGTCTCTTGGACAAACTCTTCCTGAAACTGGATCTCAAAGTCTTCCTAGAGACTAGTCAACTCGTCATGAACCTGGAGAATCATGCTCCACCGTCTGCATTCTGCTACCTATAGAAGGCTGGAATCAAGGATCACTATGAAATCAACATGTGTCCCGACCAATCAGAAAACTCTCACCATTTCCTTCAACCAATAATCAACTGTCTGTGGGTCCATCTCTCCCCTGAACCTGGGTGGCCATTGGAACTAGAACTAGTGAATCACACTCAATAAGCATTCACCATCTGTTGATGGGGCAGTTGGTATCAGTGGCCCAATGGGGAATAGTACCGATGGTGCCTCCACTAGTGCCACTACTAGAAGAGTTCCCTACACTGATGCCACATCACTTGGTGGGTTGTCAGTGCATTAAACTCTCAGAACACTAGCTGGCTGTCTTCATGGAGGCATCCGGAAAAAAAAGGTCACCCACAGTTATAAAATTTTACATGGTGAGCTGACCTGTTGAGCTGGCCCAAAGAGTTCACAAAGAAGACACTTGAAAACACACATGAAATCAGTTTCTTTAGGTACTAAGTCAGAAATCAGAAGTTAGGGTCCTACTGTATGGATACGTCAACCACCATACCAAAACTGGTCTCCCTAAACTGATAACTACATACACTACACTTAACACTATTTCCATTAAAATGAATTATTAGAGTCCTATTTATTTTTGTAGAACCAACTCCTCTGATACCAATTTGTCAAGACCGGTCCCATGGGCCTGTGACGTGACATCCCCAAGCCCACCATCAATAGGTCAGGGGTTGGGGACTAGAACCAAAGGCATAATTCCCTAAAATTAGGAAGGAATTTCCCTTATAATATATAAACACACACACAATCAAGAACAATATTGGATACGAAACACCATGTAAAACTATATAACAAAAGTGTGATTAATGTAAAAAGGAGGGAGGAATAAAGGCCCAATAGCAAAGAACAAGAAACTGAAAGTACAAGTACAACATAAGGAAAAGAAAAATAGAAATGGGTTCGTCCTCCGAAGATCCTACCTCTATGGTAGGTACAGATCTCCTGCTCAACACTCCTCATCTGTCTGTCTCCTCCGTGTACCGACTCGTCATAGGGTCCACCTCCGTTTACCGTCCAGTCATGGTACTCTCAGCCTCAGTCAGTGATGTATGGAATCTACATCCAACACAATAAGGTGTAGGCATATCCCGTGCAGGGGTGAGTATAATGAGACTCAATAGAGACCCCGAGACCCTAAAGGTATCACAAAATCAAATAAGGATAAAACTCAAAGTATGAAATAAACAGATAACCATACTTATGTATATTCCCATTAATATACCTATGTTATCATGTAATCCATCTCATATGTGATGAAAGCACAAAGGTTTTGACTCATCTCATACCAGGATTTTTTCTAGGGGTAGTAACAAGTAACATTTCCAAGAACAATGTCAAACACCTCGGCTGTTGGAGAAGTCCTCCCTTATTGAGTACAGTAGGATAGCCATGTCAAACAGAGGTTCTTTCCATTATCCTTAGACTATTGACGTACTCCTCCTGTTGAGTACCATGGGTCTTCCGCGTGACATAGAGGTTCTCCCCCCTGTGGGACTGTCGTGTCACAAAGAAGCACTCCACCTCATAATATTCTATGATAATCATCTTGATTAGTACATTGGGTCTACCACAACACCATGGTGGCCACTACTGTGGGTCTGGTGTGACACCAAGGTTCTCTCCAATGGGCTAGTCAAGTAACTCTGAGTCGAAACGGTCAGTATTCGTCATGTTTCAGCCAGTCACTAGGTCTATGCACTAGGCCTGCTCGTCTCTAGGAGGAACTGATCCACAAACAAATATTCGATACTGAAACTATCACAAATTCCCACAAATAAGTGACTCAAAGGTCCTCCACGTCAAAGAGATCTCAACGTAATATACGGTGCGTCAATCGAACACCCGATCTATGAGTTATTAGCCTTTTAGTGAAAGGGCCCCAGCTGGATTCATGCTCTATCTAACGTAACCATTCATTATCTCAATAAAAACATTGTGGAATATATTAAAAGGGACAATATCACTACATGATTCTCAAATCCACTGACAGTTCATCAAACAGATGTCCAGTGCCAAAGATATGGCCAAAAAATGTAAAAGGGTCCTAGTGGGCCCGTATCTGGTCT
Source organism: Viscum album (assembly GCA_963277665.1). Taxonomy (NCBI): domain Eukaryota; kingdom Viridiplantae; phylum Streptophyta; class Magnoliopsida; order Santalales; family Viscaceae; genus Viscum; species Viscum album. The sequence continues at coordinate 506,687,154 of OY728121.1, forward strand.
GACCCGATCAGATCGACACGGCCCAACCTGGCCTAGAATGACCCCGCTCAGGTTGACACGGCGAGACCCGTTGGGTCTTGCCTGGCTCGCAAGGGCTGCAACGGTGGTAGACCGGCCTTGAGGGAGTGGACCAGCTGCGAGGGAGTGGACTGGACGCATGTTGGCGGTCCGACCGTGGGTCGACAGAACAACCACGGTTCGATGGAAGTTCAGTCACGAGGGAGGAGAATCTCGGCTTGGCGATGCAGCTCTTCTTGCACTGTAGCTTAGCTCAGCTTGAATGGTGTTGTGGCTCAGCGGACGGTGTCGTGGCTCATATGGAAGCACGACTCAGCTCGGTGGGCAGGCGACGACGTGGCGGCTTGGCTCAGCCAGGACAATGGTGTGGCTCAGCGGATGGCAGCAAGATGGCACGACACGATGGATGGCAGCTGCGTGGCGGCTCAGATCAGCCCGGATAGCAGTGCAGCTTGGAGGACGGCGACACGGTGGCTCGGCACAGCGGATGACGACAACGCAATTTCTTGTCACGACATAATTTCATAGCAAAATCCTGTCGATAGGGTTCAGCCCTGGGCGGCGTGACGACTCGGTCCAGCCATAGGTGGCTTGGTCGGGCGCTGGTCCGGTTCGACCGAGATGGTAGAACACTGCAGGGCGGCGTGGGTTGCGGATTCCATCGGTGGTTGTGTTGTTGCCTTTGTCGCCTTCCTCCATTTAAATGAACACATCAAAGAAGAAATACTGAGGGGTTGGGAAATATTTGTTTGGCTCGTACCCTCCACTTTTAGAGTGATAGTAAGCGGTTCAATTCAATCTTAAATATCAAATAATTATCCAGAATTTAAGAGAGATGAAAATAAATCAACCACCCTATAACTTCCAGCAAATAAGCAAACACAATTAAACTACTACCTCTTTTTCTTGATGTCTTTGGTGCAAGAAGGTAGTACAGTCGTCGATTCGCCATAATTGAGGAATTACCACATTGGAAGAAGTGCCGAAGAAGAAGGTCGAAGGAGGTCGACGTTCATCATTTTAGAGCTTTCTCCCATGTTCCTCCTCTCCCCAATTCGTTAAAAAAGAATTTGTAGCCCAAAATAATAGATTATGAGTTCTATTATGTTTGTTGGAATAAATCCAAATTGTTTAATTAATTAATTGATAAGTTGGTTCAATTAATTAAAGGGAAGGGATAGAAAGATTAATTGAGGAGGGATATAACAATAAAGATGGAGGAAGTCAAGAGACTCCTCCACATTAATGAGGGGGGGGGGTTGAGGGGATTTTGTCCATAATGAGATGAGTTCCAGTGGTTTGGGCCTTGTTTGGTCCCCACCACCATAACCTCTAATGGGAGGTTAGGTTCGGGTGGTCCCCACCATCATATCCTCTCATGGGAGGTTCAGGTCTAGTGGTCCCCATTTCTCAAATTCCACATGAAGGTTTAGTTCTGGTGGCCCAAACCTTCCAACACCCACATGGGAGTTTCAAATAAAAAAAAAATGTCACACACAAATATTTTTATTTTATTCTTACAAAAAAAACCCAAAAATTAACTTTTACACATGACCATCTACCGTCAATGTGAAAGTCTCCTTAAAAAAATATTGGCGTTGTGAGTTCAACAGTACCCTTAGATTTCCATTCTGAGCACCAGTTCAAAATTTTAAGAAACTCAATCACATGTTTACGAAATGTACCTGAAATAATGTTTATAAATTCATTCTGGGAACTCCAGGCTTCGGAATCACGCGCCTTCAATTTTCACATACTCGTAAAATTACCATTTATTTTAAAAAATTTACATGGAAATTCTGAGTCTTTACAATGAACTTGAAATATTAATATAACTTATACTAGGTTCCACACTAATATCAGATACTCCCTATAGAATTCCCATGATTGAGTTCCTGGAAGAGAAGAGGAAACTACATGACAACAGTGATAATGGATTCATTTCTCCATGTGTGTCATCTAATGGGGGAACATGTTCTTTTTTTGAGAAATAATTATGGTTAAATTAGACTCCTAATTTATTATCAAGAGTGAAATAATATCACAACCATGAATAATAATACTCTTCCCAACAATGATTTCTTATTTAATCAACCATGTACAGTTCAACATGTTTCCATGATTGAACATCATTATGGATATTATGTATTGAGGGTAAATAATGAGGATATACCCAAGAAAACACTCTATAATAGTTTTGAATGCTATGAATATATAATGACCCCATTTGGTCACTCTAATTCTACTACTATCATTATTCATTTTATGAATTGATTCATTACAGATTAACACACCTACTTGTGGTATTCGATATAGTTGATGTTATTATCTATTCAAAGAGTAAGTATTATCAAGCCAAAAACATGAAAATTGTACTAAATACCCTATGGAAGATGAAAATATATGAAAACATTAAAATGTTGTGAATTATGCATTAAATGGGTTTTTTGGTTCACATAATCTCATGATATGATATAAAAGTAGATTCATCAATGGCATATGATATTGAATATTGGACCAGACCATCCAAATTGATTGAGATCCACTGATTTCATGTTTTAACAACATATTATCAACTTTTTGAGGATTATTTTTCAATACGATTTAATTTTATGTCCATTTCAACTCATAAATTTTTCATGTTCTTATAGATATATGAATCTGAGGATTATTTCTATGAATTGGAGAGATAGTTAGTCATCACACTTGTGCTTACATTACCCTATAGTGGATAAGGGTTTTTAATATATAGATAAGAATCCATGAAGGGATTGGGAGGTGTCCTTATGCCAAATAACATGGATATAACTTATTATTCCTGATTGTTGATGATTCATGAGAAAAACTACTGAAATCATGATTTGGAATTAGTATCTATATTTTTTTTTTTCATTAATGGTATAGAGGAAATATATTTATCGGGAAAACTATTATATATATACTAATCATAAATTTATGAAATATATACACCCATAGAAGGAGTTGAAAATGTCATAGATAATATGGTTGGAGTGATTAAATTAATATGAATTATTAAAAATTTCCACCTTGGGGAAGTGAACAACAAGGTTGAGACATTGAGTCGGAGTGATCCGGGATGCTTCTCTATAATAAGGATCACAAACAATCCAATATTTATTGATTTGAAAATTTTATACCTAGAAATCCGGATAAAAGGGAAAATATTATATTTCTCAAATGAATGTCCAACCCTATATTTATAGGATGATTACAGTGGAATAGAGGGATGATTTAGAGATATAAATTAATGTATTAGATGTTTTGACGTTTAGCCTTGACTTGGTTGGAAATATAAATTCCAATAACGATGTATGTGTTCCTTTTATACCATATTAGACGGATCTGTTAGAGGAATATTATAGTTTATAATTCTCTATTCATAATGTAAGTATGAATATGTATAGGGATTTTAATGAATAATTCTAGTGGGATGGAACAAATAGAGATATCATAGTGTTTGTATCTCAATTATTGGTATTCCAATATATTAATTCTGAAAAAAAAATCAAATGGGATTTGAAATCCATTACCTAAACCCTACTAGAAAAGGGAGAACATCAATTTTTTTCATTGGACTACAAAAACGCTTTAAAGTGTTTAACAGTATATGGTTGTAAGTTGATATACATTCAATGTAATAACACATCATCTGTAAAATCCCAGGTAAATAAATAATATTACATTCTAATGTGTATCAATATTTGTGAAAAAAATGTTAATAAAACTTTAAAGGGAATGCTATGCTCGATGGCATACCCAATATGCAACAACGAGTTTCTTTGAAATCATACGTTGCACACTAATAATATAATAATATAATAATATTTAATTCCTAGTCGTTCTAATGGCGGGAATGAATAGAAATAACTACAAAAATATTACATATGTTTGTTTAATATTTTTACATTTATCCACTAAATTTTAGAGGCTTAAAATGCAAATGAATCCAATTTTAAGCATAAATCTTCTAATATTCTTTAAATGGTCGATTAACCACATTTCGATGGAGAACCATTTTTAAATAAACTTTTGACAATTTTATATGTTTTATTTGACAAAAAAATCCTTCTTTAGAATCTGGAGATCAAAATTTATTTTTTGTTATTTTTTGTTATTTTTCCAATAATGATCATTTTTTGTGGAAATGTTGCATTTTAATTCAAAACCTCCTTTTAATATGATTTATTTATATGGATAGATTATAGTTTTAATTGATATAAAAGTTTATTGATAATATATTTTTACCATTTAATCCAATGGTGGTGATTGAAATTAATTTCACTTTGAAATTGGACTTAAACTAGTGTTAAACATTTAATAGATATTTTTTCTTAAAACCACACTATTTTTTTGACTGTAGGAATGAATTATTAAATTAATTAATGAAACTTATATATATTTAGTTTTCTAAAATAGACATCATTTTTGTATTTTAAATATCAAATATAGCTTAGGGAAAATTTTTGGTATTTTTATGAAAAACATCAATTTTTGATGAATAGTGATACCACTAAGTGGTAGTTAAAGAAACTGATTTTTCGTTTAAATGAAACATTTCCAATTATGTGATTTGATTTTTAAAAATACTACATACATTGATGTCATTAGGAATTAAAAATTGGTTCAATGAGATTAAAATAATTTTTTTGGTGAATAGTAACTTTTAAGTTTTATTAATCATGATTAGAGGTAATTAGTGTAATTTAAGGTAACGATAATGTTATAATAACATTAAATGACCTTGAAACATGTCCTACTCTTTTTGGATGATTCATGGCCGACCAAAAAAAATCCATGGGTCAACTTGGGGACCCTAGAGAGCCACATTGGTTGGAAAATGACATTAATAACTTTTTATTTAAAGATAAAATTAAAATGTCACAAAAATGTATTATGTTACTAAAGAAATTTTTACATGGGGTAATACAAGTAATATATTTTACTATAAATATTAATTAGAAATATAAAAATATTTTCTAAATCATGATATTTTTTTATAATTTTTAGACATTAAATAAATTATTTTATTTATAACACCGTGATGATGCGGTGATTACCTCATAAATGAACAATTTTAATAAAATGAGAAGATAGGGTGAAATCTAAGTCATAAAATTTTCAAAAACCTATTGGATGGGTGGATTTAGAATTATTATCACCATATCCTCGAAATATATCCTTTTGGGACCATTATAAATCCAAAAAGTATTTTATAATAAATAAATATTTTATAACATTCCAAGAGTGCCCCTCCTATTCTCTTATAAAAGTCCCCCACCTCTACCCCCTTACCCACACCTCTAAAGGCTTTGTCTCGGCCAACCCCTACCCATTTCATCTATACACATCTCTTTTTTCATTATTGAATCCTCACATTTGTCATAATTCTCTTCAAGAAACCCTTTTGGTTCAAATCAAGAGGAGTTACCCGATTTATAGGTAATGTTTTCACTGGTGTTCTTTTGTTTTATTTTTCTTCTCCAAACCCATAAAAACTTTTTATTCATTTACTTTGTAACAACACCATTATCTTCAATATACTAGTATTTTTTTATGTGATGGATTTGAGATACACTTACACACACCTCTGTCTAATGGTTATAGAGCATACTGTTTCTGTGGATGAAAAATTACTGCCTCACAAAACGATGATTGTTCATTAATCTCTTAACACCTTTCATGGTGGCCATTATGATGTCACTGTATTTTATATATGATATATATATTATTTATGTTTTCCATATGATTATGTATTTTATATTTAAAACATACCTTTATGCTTTTCATGTTGTGAAAATGCGATAATTTCATACGAGGAAGTGTGGACTACCACCCCCTCAAATGATATGACTCGTTCATGAAATAAATGGAATGTATAAAGAATGAAATTAATGAACTTATTTTACATATAAAACATATATATAATACTGTAATTATAATATATATCACTCTAAATTATTTTTAATTCCATTAATATGTCAAAGAAATGAAAGTAGCGTTCATGCGTACGTACGGCCTACCGTCTCCATGAACGGTGCATTTCATTTCATTTTATCTCCAAATGGTATGGAATAGTATAAAATGAATATTTACTCAATATATATGATATTTAAATAATTAATACTATTCTGGAGATTATTTAATTATAACTACATGGACAATCATTTTCAAACAAGTTCATTTTTTACTCATGTACCAAACAACGACAAAAACGTCTGATATGAAGTCACATTATTAACCAATTATTATAACATTAACATATGTGATATGAACTGAATAATAATATTTAAAGGAGGACCTTAAGAAATTATAAATTTTCCAATGTTTATTATTCAGGAGTATAAATAAAGGAACAAGACAAGTCGGACTTGAGGTAAGCGATCCCACCTCTCTCTTTATTTTTAAGTACTCTTTTTATGTAACTTACTTTAAGATCCTCTTTCATATGTTGTTGGATTTTCATTTATAATACTATTACTGTAAATTTTAGGTTAATATAATGAGATGCCCTATTTTATCTCATCAATCCATTTTTGGAAGTTTTATGTGGCGCCGTTAGGCTGCCGAATTTTCATAAGGGGATTTTCATCTCACTTTTTATTCTCGTGAGATTCATGCTACATTGGCCATTATTTACTTTTGTGTGGTGTATGTACTGCCCATTATTTTACTATTTGTATAACATACTATCATTTATGGGTAGTTAAATCTTCATTGTATGACCCTTCATTCCTGGGCTGTATGTTTCAAAAGATTCCCAAATCATTAACGGAACCTTTCACACTCCTCTTTTAAAATGACTTATTCTATTATGTGTTTTAATTTACATATTTTTATGTTGGGATATTTTCTTCTATATCCTTATTGATTTAAATTTTATTTCCATGTGATTAGATTCCATTTTCTCTCTCATCAACTAATTTTATGAATTTTAAAGTGACGTCGTTAGGCTGTCGAATTTTACCAAGGGAACTTTTTAACCAAATTTCGATTTCTTTGGGTTCAACATGTAGTTATTTAATATGTCATCATTTGAATATGTGTGAATTACCTTTTATTTTTTTACACATAATATCCACTTTTATTGGGTGTATTTATATTTGTCAAACATAATTTTGATATTGATTTATCCTTAATTTACAGATACCTTGTTTATACTGGATTTCATCTCATTTTATATTTATATTGAGACATCATTGTTGTTATGCACTAATTCACTCTTATATGGTGTATATTCTGTAATTTGGAATAATATATCATTAATACATTTATTCTTATGATATTATAATTTTCTGATTAAATGTTATTCCTCAATTATTTTATTCAAGTGTCTCTAATTTTGGAAAAACCCCTTTAACTAAAATATCGCTTTAAATGTTTTAATGATTTGTTCTTATTAATATCCAAGTTTTGAAAATGGTTTTAAGGATTTATTTATATATATATTAATGGTTTAAAATGATAAAAGCTTCATGGTGGTATGGGACACTTTGATTCAAAAATCCCTTTATGAAATGTTTTAAATGGTTTTGAAAATGGTTTTTTTGAATGGATTCACTATTTCAATATCTTAAAATGTTATATTTTTATTGCAATGTGGGAATGTTATCTTTCCTTTATTCTTCAGTTAGGATTATGTTTTTTTTCTTGGGAATTATTTATGAAAACGGTTGGTTCTGTGATAAACTAATGGCGGGTGAGCCCGATATATCTCTCCAATGCATTGGGTAACACGAAGGGGATAAACGCTAAGGTTACTCCAATAAGATTTAGGGAATATACTATGATGGGTATTCCAAACATAACCATGAGGGTTACTCACTACGTAAGATTGTTATGAATGCCTCAAGTTTCCTTTATGTCTTATGATTTCTATGAGTTATTCGTTAATCATATGATTTCATGAGGTATGATATATTGCTTATGGTTTATGAGTAAAGTATGTTTTCATTGATTCTTATGTATACATGGACTAAGGTTTTCTTTCCGTATTTTTATAACCCTTACAGAGATTTTTATGCTCATCCCATGTTTTTTTTTGAAAAGTTTTTCATAGGACATAATGTTGAATAGGTTCAAGGTTGGGATCAAGGAAATTTCAGGCTGTCTAAAATAAGGAACCAGACATGAATCTTTTTTTCAAGAGTTTTTATTTTTTGTGAAAAAATGGATTCTGAGTAGATGTGTCTACATTGTAATCTTTGATATGTAATAGTTGTGTCCTAATTCTCTAAAACTCTAAACCTGAAAAGATCATCAATGTGAATTATTCATTTAATTCAATAATAAGAAATGTTTAAGGAAGGGTTCTTATAGTTGGTATCAAATGACAGTTTAGATAACTTTAGAGGTTAGAGTGTTAAGTGAAAAGTTGTGTATAACCACAATGGTCATTATATTAGACATAGTCATTATTATTTTTGAAGGTTGGAATGAGTTTAAGATAACATGGATTAGTATATCTTAGTGTTTATCTTCCTATCTAGTACATAATGATTTGTTGATATACTCACACTGACATTTCTGGTTTTAGTAAATGGATGGATCTAACAGGAACCAAATTTACAATGAGTTTGAAGGAAACTGTGGTGGTTCTGTGATTAAGAGACTCGTTGAAATGGGGGATTCAATGAGAAATCTCGTGGTTATTCTAAACCAACTATCAGGAGTCATGATCAACCACTTGAACCTTGATGAGTTCTCTAATGCATCATGTACAAGAGAACCAACTCGACATGGAAGTTCAGGTAAAAATTATAAAGGCAACCATTAGGGTTTATATGATCCTTACTTTTGAGGTAATTATGGGTTAGTATATGTTATTATGGAATATGAAAGACATGAGATAAATATGAGGTTAAATTATGTTATGGTTATTTTTGAAGATTTTATCTCATTTTGGGGAATGTTTCAAGAATTATATAGTTTTGGAAAAAGGGAAACACGCAGACTGTGTGACAAACCGTCGCGTCGGACAAAGCCGTGGAAATCGAACCCACAACCAAAGTGTGACTAGTATTTATCGCCTACCACTGGACTACATGAAGTTCCTAGTTATTTTGACTAATTATTTTTAGCTAGATGATTTTATGAATCAAGAGTAAGTTTTTTTTGGGTTATCTATGGAAATTATTAACCTATCATGGAGGATATGTGATTATGTTAATTACTTTTCAGTACGAGACTTTAAGAGAAACTGATGATATTTGGAGATAAATGTTAATTTGTACCTTGGGAGACTGTGATTAAATGATTCAAATATTTGGGTTTCTATATTAGTTGGTTTTACGTTGAATAATTTTATGGAAAAATTGTTTATTGAATGGACTTTGTTGAACTTTGGGTTTGGTTTGAAAATTTTTGGAGATTATGAGTAGTTTTTCTTTTTGTTAAAAAATATCCTTTTTTTGGGTATTATCTGATCTCGTAATAAACTTTTTGGTTTGTTTTTGGTTGAGATCTAAAGACATGGGAAATATATAGATCTATTTTGTGTATTAGGTGATTCTCATGAAGTTGATTATAACACTCTTAATGCGAACAAGTCTTCTTAAATACCTGTCTTTTGGAGAAAATATGAGTTTGATTAAGGAATCCTGTAAAATTTGAAAGTCTACGAGACAAGAAAGTATGATTCATTATGATTTAGTTAATCTCTAAAATAAATTCCTAAATGAAGATTAACTTAAAACAAAAAATTCGTTTGTTAAATTTTCCTATTGGGGAATCGAATACCGTTTAACCCATCACAAGTTTGAGATTTTCTTGTGGTTAACTTCTTCCTAGACATGTTTACTATCACTCCCCATCAGAACATGTCCTTTTGTTTTCTCCTCCATATCCAAATTTTCATACTTGGGATCCTAGTATGGGTTAACTCGGGTGACCTTTTTACTTCTCTCCCTTTCTTTTAAAGTGATAGTTTTACTGACTCTTATTCTGATGTGGGACTGTCAATGAAGTTTATAAGACAAATTTTGAAATTGCGAGGATGCAATTCCCAAAAGGGGTGAAGGATGTAACATCCCAGGTAAATAAATAATATTAGATTCTAATTTTTTTCAATATTTTTTCATAAAATGTTAATTATACTTTAAAGGGAATGATATGCTCGATGGCGTACCCAATACGTAACAACGAGTTTCTTTGAAATCATACGTTGCACACTAATAATATAATAATATTATAATAGTTAATTCCTAGTCGTTGTAATGGCAGTAATGAACAGAAATAACTACAAAATGATTACATATGTTTGTAAAATATTTTTTACATTTATCCAATAAATGTTAGAGGCTTAAAATGTAAATGAATCCAATTTTAAGCATAAATCTAATAATATTCTTTAAAAGGTCGATTAAATTCCTTTTGATGGAGAACCCTATTTAAATATAATTTTGACAATTTTATATGTTTTATTTTAAAAAATAAAATCCTTCTTTTGAATTTGGACATCAAAATTTACTTTGTGTAAATTCTTGTTAATTTTCTGATAAAGATCATTTTTAGTGAAAATGTTGCATTTTAATTCAAAACATCCATTTAATCTGATTTATTTATATGGATATATTATCTTTTTAATTGAGATTAAAAAGTATATACAATATATTTTTTCCATTTAATCCAATGGTGGTCATTGGAATTAATTTCACTTTGAAATTGGACTTAAACTAGTGCCAATCTTTTAATAGATATTGGTTCTTAAAAACACGCTATTTGTTTTGACAGTGGGAATGAATTATTAAATTAATTAATTAAACTTAAATATTTTAAATTTTTTAAAATATACATCATTTTTGAATTCGGAATATCAAATATATCTTAGGGAGAAATTTTGGTATTTTTCTGAAAAACATCAAATTTTGATGAATAGTGAAACCACTAAGTGGTAGTTAATGAAACTGCTTTTTCATTTAAATGAAACTTTACCACTTCTTTGACTTGATTTTAAAAAATCTGACATACATGGTTGTCATTAGGAAGTAAAATGTGGTTCAATGAGATTAAAATAATTTTTGTGATGAATAGTAAATTTTATGTTTTTTTAATCGCGATTTGAGGTAATTAGTGTAATTTAAGGTAATGATAATTGTATAATAATATGAAATGACCTTGAAACAAGTCCTACCATTATTTTATGATTCATGCTTGACCAATAAAATCCATGGGTCAACTTGGGGACCCCATGTAGCCACTTTGGTTGGAAAATGACATCAATAACTTTTTATTTAAAGTTAAAATTAAAATGTCACAGACATGTAATGTTTTACTAAAAAAATTTACATGTGGTATACAAGTCATATTTTTGGATATATATATTAATTAGAAAGATAATAATATTTCCTAAATCATGATCGTTTTTCTATACTTTTTATACATTAAATCAATTATTTTCATTATGACACCGTGACGATGCAGTGATTACCTCATAAATGAAAGATTTAAATAAATTGAGAAGATAGGGTGAGATATAGGTCTTAAACTTGTCACAAACATATTGGATGGGTGGATTTCGAAACCTTATCACCTTATAATCGAAATATATCCTTTTGGGACCTTTAAATTTTGAAAATCATTTTATAATAAATTAAAATTTTATAACATTCCAAGAGTGCCCCTCCTCTTCTCTTATAAAAGGCCCCCACCTCTACCACCTTACCACACCTCTCAAGCCTTTGGCTCAGCCATCACCTATCCATTTAATCTCTCCAAATCCATCTATTCATCATTTAAGCATCAATTATGGCAGAATACTATTCAAGAAACCCTTTTTGTTCAAACCAAGAGGAGTTACCCGATTTAAAGGTAATGTCTTCACTTCTATTCTTTTGTTTTATTTTGCTTATCCAACCCCCTAAACTCATTTTATTCCATTATTTCGTAACAAAAACATTATATTCAATATTATAGGATGTTTTTATGTGAATGATTCAAGTTACACTTACATACACCTCCGTCTAATGCTTAAATATCATACTGTTTATGTGGGCGGCGAATTATTGTCTCACGAAATGATGATTGTTCAATATTCTCTTAACAACGATCATGGTGGCCATTATGATGTCACTGAATTTTATATATGATATATATGGTATTTATGTTTTCCATATTCTTCTGTATTTTATATTTAAAACATACCTTTATGCTTTTCATGTTGTGCAAATGCGATAATTTCATATGAGGAAGTCTGGACTACCGCCAACTCAAGTGATGTGACCCATTCCTACAATACATGGAATGTATAAATAATGAAATTAATGAATTTATGTTACCTATAAAACATATATATTATACTGTAGTTATAATATATATATCTCTCAATTATTTTTAATTCCATTAATATGTCAAAGAATTGAAAGTAGCGTTCATGCGTACGTACGGCCTACCCTCTCCATGAACGGTGCATTTCATTTCTTTTTATCTCCAAATGTAATGGAATAGTATAAAATGGATATTTACTAGATATATATGATATTTAAATCATTAATACTATTTTTTATATGATTTTATTATAACTACATGGAAAATAATTTTCAAACAAGTTCATTTTTGACTCATGTACCAAACATCGACAAAAATGTCTGCTATGAACTCACATTATTAACAAATTATTATAGAATTATAATATGTGATATTAATTGAATAATAATATTTAATGGAGGAACTTAAGAAATTATAAATTGAACATTGTTTATTATTCATAAATATATAGAAACGAACAATATATGTCGGACTTGAGGTAAGGGATCCTACCTCTCTCTTTATTTTTAAGTACTCTTTTTATGTAACTCAATTTAAGCTCTTCATTATTATGTTGGGGGATGTTATTTAATATTCGTATTCCTATAAATTTTATTTTAATATGATTAGAGACCCTATTTTATCTCATCAATCCATTTTTGGATGTTTTATGTGATGTCGTTAGGCTAACAAATTTTCATAAGGGGATTTTCATCTTACTTTTTATTCCCGTGAGATTCATGCTACGTTGGAAAATATTTCCTTTTGTGTGGTGAATTTACTGACAATTATTTTATAATTTGTATAATATAATCTCATTTATGGTTAGTTAAATCTTAATTGTATGAACCTTCTTTCATGGGGTGTACGTTTCGAAAGTTTCCCAAATCAGTAAGGGAACCTTTCACACTCCTCTTTTAAAAAGACTTATATTGTTATGTCTTTTAATTTACATATTTTTTATGTTGGGTTATGTTATTATATATCATTATTGATGTAAATTATATTTCTAAATGATGAGATACCATTTTATCTCTCATCAACTAATTTTATGAATTTTAAAGTGACGCCGTTAGGCTGTCGAATTTTACCAAGGGAACTTTTTAACCCAATTTCGATTTCTTTGGGTTCAACATGTAGTTATTGAATATGTCATCCTTTGAATATGTGTGAATGAAGTTTTATTGTTTTACACTTAATATACACTTATATTGTATGTATTCATATTTTTCACACAAAATTTTGAGATTGATTTATCCTTAATTTAAGGATACCTTCTTTATAAGGGATTTCATCTCATTTTACATTTCTATTGAGACTTAATTGTTGTTATGCACCAATTCACTCTTATATGGTGTATATAATGTTATTTGGAATATTATATCATCAATCCATTTTTTCTCATGATATTATAATGTTATGATTAAATTTTATTCCCCAATTATTGTATTCAAGTGTCTCTAATTCTGGTAAAAACCCTTTAACTAAAATATCACTTTAAATGTTTTAATGATTTTTTCATATTAATATCCATGTTTTAAAAGGGTTTTAAGGATTCATATATATGGATATTAATGGTTTAAAATGTTAAAATCATCAAGGTTGTATGGGACACATTGATTCAAATATCTTTTTCGGAAATTTTTTTAATGGTTTTGAAAATGGGTTTTTTGAATGGATTCATTATTTCAATTTCATAAAATGTTATATTGTTATTACAATGTGGGAATTTTATCATTACATTATGCTGAAGTTATGATTATGTTATTTTTCTTTAGAATTGTTTTTGAAAACAGGTCGTTCCGTGATAAACTAATGGCAGGTGAGCCCAATATATCTCTCCAATGCATTGGGTAACGCGAAGGGGTTAAATGCTAAGGTTTCTCCGAAAATATTTAGGTAATATACTGTGATGGGTATTCCAAATGTAACCATGAGGGTTACTCCCTACGTTAGAATGTTATGAATGCCTCAAGTTACCTTTATGTCTTATGATTTCCATTAGTTATTCTTAAATCATATGATTTCATGAGGTATGTTAAATTGCTTATGGTTTGTGAGTAAAGTAGTATTTAATTGATTCTTATGTATACATGGACTAATGTTTTATTTATGTATTATTATAACCCTTACTGAGCTTTTTATTCTCATCTAAAGTTCTTTTGAAATGTTTTTCACAGGACATAATGTTGAATAGGGTCAAGGTTAGGATCCAGTAAATATCAGGCTATCTAAAACAAGGAAATATATATGAATCTTTTGTTCAAGAGTTTTTATTTTTATTTTTTGAAAAAAATGGAAGGTGAGTAGATGTGTATACTTTGTAATCTTTGAGATGTAATAGTTATGTCCTAATTCTCTAAAACTCTAAACCTGAAAAGATCCTCAATGTGAAATATTCATTTAATTCGATAATAAGAAATGTTGAAGGCATGGTCCATATATCATCACTGTTAGAGAAGGCTTCTCTCTCGGTCAGCATTCCAGGATATAAATTTATGAAGTGGTAAGGTTCCATAGTGTACCGAATTCTATTGTATTGGATTTGGATCCAAAATTCAGCTTTATGTTCTGGAGAATTCATTCATATTTTTTTATTACATATTGAAGTTTTAGATCTTTAGAACATTCTCAGACATATTATCAATCTTAAAGAACTATTAAAGCCCAAGAGAAGATATTGAGACCATGATCTCTAGATTTCAGTGGTGGATGGGATCAACACACTTCTTTAGTTTAGTCTTCCTACAATAGTATATTTCTCTCAATAATTCAAATGGAACCTTATTAATCCCTTTATAGTAAAAAATATTGAGCTCCGATGTTCTTGAATGAGGTTGGATAAATAAATCTATTAAGACCTATGATTGCTAATAAATGTAGAGAATATTCGATCCATTTACCAGCATATCATGGATGATTAAAGTCAAAAAAAGATATGCTGATAAACAATGTCATGAACTATAATATGAATTGGGTGATAAGTTATTTCAATGGGTCTTCCCTTTGAATATTGGTCTCTTTGAGATTATTGAACATATTTTTATGGTAGAGAATCACTTTGGACATCCTCCATATATCTCTCAATTCCATGATGTGTAACATATATCTCATCTAAGGAAGTATAACCATAAAAAATTTTGAACTCAATGTTCATATCTTGGTAGAATGATCATTAATACATTGAACAACTGGTTGAAATTCTAGATCATACTGAAAATTTTATCCCAAAAAAAACCACTCAACTACTCAACGTTTTGTGAAGAAATCACTGGTTATATAAAGCTATGTGGGATCCTGATTATATGATGAGTCCTATGTGTTAGTATTTTTTTATACACGAATATACAATTTCAAGGGTATACTTATATTTAAAGGAGGTATAATGTTACACAATGTTTTTTTAAAGACTTGTTCCAAAATAAATTAACATTTCATTGATATCGTGTTTTGTTCTAAGAAAAAAATTCCATTAAAATGGATCCTACTTGGAGTATATTACATGAAACACTGACATGGAATGAGTTTTACACAACACTAACCATATTTATGCAATATGAAACACTATGTTCCTATGAAAAATATTCTTTTTTATAAGAATTTAAAAAGGATAATTATAACCTAATAGCTAAACATAGTAAAATGAAATTTAATAATAACATTTAAAATATTTCATAAAATGGTTTTATATAAATTAAATATATTGATAACAAATGATATAATTTTGGTTAATGACTTCTATGTTTAAAAAAAATATTTTATCATATGAACTAATTTTCATGTCCATTAGTGAAAAAAAAATTAAGATTCACAAAATTTATATTTTTAATAAAATAAAATATATGTATGGTTTGTATTTAGAATGATTAAATTTGTTAATGAATTTTATTTTGAATTTTTTTGATAAACATTATTTGTGGATGAATAGTTAACAGTGGATAACATTAATTAAAAAATTCTTTTTTGTTCTGAATTTATTAATAAGGAAAAATTATATTTTAATGTTTTTTTCAAAGATAAATTATGTAATATTTTTTTTCAATTGTCACAATTCATATAATTCAAATAAATTTAACATTGATATTAGTAATAAATACATAACAATATTTTTGACATTTTTACTTTAAAAACTCTCACTATTATCCCATAAATGAGATTAAATTTAAATTAACTTATCCAACATATTTTAATGGAATTTATCGTAATCGATTACATATTTTTAATCAGAATAATTTTTAATGCCTATAATGATAGTCATATTTTTTTACCAAAAATATTTTTGGATGAGATTAAAAATAAACACAATTTTTAAGTGGTAAATTAGGTTAACAATGTACTAAATAATAAATTTATGACCCAAAAAATTCCACCCATGTATAGAATTTTTTACATTATTGGATCCAAATGACATGGAATAACGTTGGTTGAAATTATATTTCCAAATTTTTATAAGATTCCCTATTCTCCTCGACTACAAAATGGCTCCTCGCCTACCACTTAGTCACACATCTCATACCACATTTTCACAACCATGATATTCTGAAATAGCTTAAAAAATCAAGTCCCATCAAACTAGAAAGCCTCAAAATTTCCCAAAACCAATCCATGGAATCCCTTTGGTGTGAACTAAATGTTGTTACCCAAAGAAGAGTTAACCTACTTCTTTAAGCTTCTTACCATTATTTTCATTTCTCCACACATCAACTATCCTTATTCCTTGAATACATAATATACACAGTATCTGAGATATAATAATATAATATTAAAGTATTTTTTTAACCAATACATACGCACACTCCTATCTAATGGGTAATGAACTCACGGTATGAAGGTCTTGCAAACTACAACCTCATGAAATAATGATTATTCATTTTCCTTTTACCCCCTTTAATGGTATAGAATTATGATGAACCCAATGCTTTTATATTATATATGATATATTTATTATAATTTTATACTCCTATAATTCTTTTGTAACACATAACTTTTCAATTTCCATTTTTGTGTAAAAATGACATTTTCATTAGAGGATGTTTTGACTAGGACCCCCTAAAATAGATGTGATTTTATCACACACAAAATGGAATATATTATTGAAGTTTTTATTTTAATTATATGATTTATATATATGATATATAAATATTAATTTAATGATATTAAATACATATACACATATATTTTATTTTATTACTCTCATTAAATATGATAATAAAATGGAAATGAAGATCACACCTATGTACAAATTACTGTCTCCATGAATGGTGTATTCCATTTTATGATTCTATATCAATAATATTTATAATATATATATATACTAAATATTTATGATATTTATATCATTCCATACATTCTGGACCTTTTCATATATGTTTAAGGAAAAAAGAAATATCAAATTAAGATACATGTGATGAACAAATAAGATATTACTGAAAGTGAAACCTTATCATATATTTTTTAATAATAGGGTAGAATAAATTAATAATCAGACCATATATGGTATTATATACAAAAATTTAATTTGATTTTATATTTATAATAAATTTATATTTTTTACAGATGATTTTGTATGATTAAGATGATAGTTATTGTACAGGTATAGATAATTTCATATCAATTGTTATTTTTGTGAGATATATGCCTTATCCACCACACTATTAATTTATATATTGCATATAAATAACATGAATTTATTATAGGTATCATAAAAATAATTTATTTTTATTTAAATAAATATGCTCTTTCATTCCTTGGGAGAAGTTTTTAACAGTTACCAAATAAGTAAGATAGTTTTGTCTCAATTTTCGTTCCTTCAGATGCATGTTTTGTAATCAATATCAATTATTTTTAGTGATTTTCTTAAAATTTTATATCATGAATATCATGCATATCATGATTTTTTATACTTAATTTAGTTTATTTTTCATAGATGGAGAGTATGATACCATGTTACCACATGGTATGAGTTATTGAAACAATCTAATCATTTTTAGAGATTAATAATAATTATGCTTCCTTAGATGAAGTATTATAAGATATATTTTATTAAATTTCATTAATTTTATTATCCTATAGGTAATCCTGATATTTCCATGTATTATTAAATTTTCTACTCTATTTTACTAAATATTATTAGGAAAATATTAAATGAATATTATAATTTACTAATCTATTCGGTATTATATATTCTTTATTTCAAATACGTATTTTAAAAAATGTTTTCAATTTTTTTTAAAAATATAATTGATGATAATTATCAAGGAAAGGATTTATAAATTTTTTTTTTTACATCATAATTTATAATTTTTCAATGAAATTTTCAAATAATAATGGTTTAAAAACATTATATTTTATAAAAAGAATTTTTCAAGGAAGAAATGATAAATTCCTCAAAAAAATATTATCAAATGATATATAAAAATTATTTCACATTTAAGATGATATCCACTAGTGTTACTCAAGAAAATAAATGGAAATTTTTCAATTTATCCCCTCATATTCACTCACATAATGGTTTATGTCTTGATAACATGATATTTTTGAAACAGAATTGTCATCCATGGTTTATATGCTTTTGAATCGCACTTTTTCCATAGGATAATATTTTGATGAAATGATAATGAATCCTATATCCTTTTCCAATTTTTATTATATGATTACATTTTTATGATACTAATAATATTTCATGTTCTGGATATGATTTTTTAAAATTTAATGGAATATTTTTGTCTAATTTTATTATCAGATGGGTGTGACCTATATCTCTACCCAATGAATTAGGTAATGATTTATATATAATGAGATTGTATAAGATGGTATTTGGATTGAACCTTGACTACATTAATTTTTGTGGGAGTGAACCAAGACTACAAATATTGTATGAAAAGTTAACTCATGCTACTATTACTTAAATGGGAGTGGACCAAAACATCAAATATGGTATTGGGTGTTAAAAAATACTAACAGTATTGTAATGGAATAAAGGCATTGTTTACTACGGTAATTATATTAATTTATTTTTTGATTTCCATAATTCCATTTTATATGTCAATGTTTTTATTCTCTACATTATGTTATTTATTTCATGACAATTCATGTTTTATGAACGGACACGCTTTAAACGATGATTCATGTTTATAATATTTGATATAAAAGGTAGTATCATATAAATATATTATTATGGTATAATACACTAATGCTCATGATTATGCTTACACGTCTCCCATGTTTACCATTACTGTGCATTTTAGTTCACTCCCATTTTATTTTTCTTTCACATGGTTATAAAGATATTTATTATGTTTTGATTTTCTAATTAGGGTAAAAGTCAAGAAGAACCTAGAGGGAGTTAATGTGGATAACTTATATACTAGTGTTTATGATTTCATGATTCCAAAGTAACTATAGTAATACATTCCTTGGGTTGTGTTGGTATAATGTTTTAAGTATATCACAAAATTTATGTAATGTTAATGTATGGTAATTGTGGTTCCCTATATGTGAATTCATGAAACATATTCATCGAATATCTTGAGGTGTAAAAAGTCACATGGGAGATCTTTAGAGGGAAATTATGTGAGGATTTTCATTATTTGGTTGCAAAAGGCGTCTAGTCACATTGATCATTCAACCCTCTGGGAGAGGATTCAGATCATGTTGTATTTGGAGAATAATTTAGGAACATTCTCCATTATTATTCAAATCTATTTCCATATGAGGAGGTGGTGGAGATAAGTTTCAATGATGCATTGAATCTAGGGATCTGACACCATGTTATATGATTTATCAATAAGTATATATTAGGATGATATAGAGAGAACAGGTTATCTAGAAAACAATGTGTAAGTAATTATCATCAAGATACATGATTCCATAGGATAACCCATGTAATAGAAATATTGGTTGGGGTTCCTACTTTCCTTGATATAAGTCATTTTAGAATTCTAGGATTATGTCTCATGATTCAAAAACAGATTTCTCTTTTGGTGGTGTCGGTCAATCCCTGAAAAATATATTAATTTAATATTTATATTTTAGGAAATTGGCTTATTAACGGAGAGTGAATATAATAATTCGATGAATGTATCCTGAAGTAAGTTTTTAGGTTTAGGTTACATTATCTAGGTATTTGTATCAATGAAATTGGAATAATTAATCTCTTGATTTTGATCAATATAAATGAGATGGTGTAGTCAAAATATAACTCAATGATGATCCCCCTCTTGAAGAAGAAGATTTTTTTTTCAAAGAGGTGGTCTTCATTATTCGTAGAGAGGCCCTAGACTAGGTCCTA
Organism: Viscum album; assembly: GCA_963277665.1. NCBI lineage: Eukaryota > Viridiplantae > Streptophyta > Magnoliopsida > Santalales > Viscaceae > Viscum > Viscum album. Next base: position 506,707,723 of record OY728121.1, read on the forward strand.
TTCTATTGTATTATTTGGAGTTTCTAGTGCTCGGAGAGCCCTATGTTGTTCAAGTTACGATTTTTATATTTTCAACATAAGATATTTTTTATTTTAATAAAGATATAAACACTCCTTCATATAAACTATCATATTCCATTCTTTGGTACATAAGGAAGCTGGTATTCCAGTTCACTTGATAATGACTGTACTAGTTGGAGATTGAGATTATCCAGATAATTTTTCAAGAGACTATATTTTGTAGTTGGTTTAACACAACTATCAGGGTTAATTCCTAGGTTTATAGATATAAAAATATGACATTATCATTGGAATATTATAGGGGTATTTATTGTAGGATTTTATTTATTTCATCAGGAGATAGATTTATTTTTATTTTATTCATGGATATACTATAATTTTCATTGTTGAGGGAGATCATATGTTAAGTCATAAACATTATTCAACCTAGTCATTATTAGTGGTGAATATATTTATTTATCATTAGAGGATGAACTAATAGTGATTCCAAGTTATTTGGTAAAGTCCCTACATGTATTCCCAGAAGTGTTTTTCATTGATTCCTTAAAATGGGAGACCATATTTAGAATAGATCTAATGTCAAAAATATCTCAAGTATATATTTTTTCATATATAATGGTGTGATTATGTTTTTCGAGCTTTGTTGATAGATCGATGATCTTTTCTAACAATTTTTTGATACGAAATGTCTGTCACCATGGGTTGATCTAGTTATATTTATAATGAAATAAAATAATCATATGTCTTTCCAAATCGATTATTTTAAAAAAACCCGTGATAGTGAAAAAAATTTAATCCACTTCATTGAATTATTGATTTATTCCATTAGTTAAATGGATACTGTTATTTCATAATGATTAATCTATTTAGGTTGTTAATAGATTAAGGTAAAAGAAGATGAAATTCCAAATATAATTTTATGATGTCATTATTTGAATGAAATTTTATTCATTATGTCATTATGTGTAAATATTTCTCTAGAAATATTATTGGGATTGATGAGAATTGTGTTCAGAGCTTTTCCTGATCAACTCATTGTGGTTTTACCAATTATATCCTTTGGTAATATTAATCTGAGGAGGACCATGTAGAGATTCCTTGGGTTGGTTTTTTGTAATTATTCATTAGTGGTTGTTAAAAACGATATCCAAGAGTGTGTTATACGATATTTATGTACATTAATTGGGAAATATTGTTTCTATGAGTGTTGTAATTAGGGACCCTTTCAATATTTATGTGGTTATTTCATAAGAATCCACAAAGGCTGACATATTTTTTTAGAGCATAACATATTGAAATTTCTAAAAAATGTTTTTAGGAATATTCATTCTGAAATATAAAAATAAATATTAATAAGAATTTTTTCTTTTTAAAAATATTTATTTATAAAAAATAATTTTTAATTTTATAATTTATATTTATTGGGGAAATAGAAATTTAATTATTAAAATTAATTTTAGAAAAACAATGTCTAATAGAAAAAACAACAACACATCACATCTGGAATGACTATAAGCCTCAAAATAATGATTGAAGGGAGGAATGAATATATTTCCTTCAATCATATTTCATGAATTTTATACTTATATCGTCAATAATTTATATATCTACATATATTTTATAATATACATGATAATATTTAAATATATAGGTTTATTTGATCACTATATTCCAATTGTGAATATTTTTATTTCTGAATTATCTCCATCATTTAGTCATTTAAATTTGATGGTTAACAAATCATGATTACAGTATTCATTTTCAAGAAATTTCATATATATTATATGAAATATTAAGAATAGTTGAATAAAAATAATACTTTTTGTTTCAATTTTTATTTTAATTAAATTTTATTTTATTTCATTTATTTTATATTAATCTATATAAATGTTTTATTACATTAAAACATTCCTTTTAATGGTAAATATAATATATTTTATAATATTTATTTAATAAATATTTTTATCATTGAGAATAATTTATTTATCATGTGATCATATAAATTAAACCTTAAACTAATAAAAACAAGTACATACATATAAATAGTTTTTCATTTTATAATCAGAAGTCAAAATATACATAAATAAATACTACTAAAAATATGAATAGTAAATGGATATACACATTGAGTAATGGATCCTTAAATAAAACAAAATCCATAATATGGAAATCCACAAATAGTATCACTTATATCACAAATATAATAATATAGAAGACATGTGTTTGGAAGAAAATAGATATTATAAAAGACTATATAAGAACCTATTTAAGATAAATAGTGAATGATTGAGTAATAATGAATGTCTATTAATAATATAATTATTTATTTTTCACAATAATTGACGGCCAACATTGTTTATGATAATTATAAACACTTTAAAAATAATTTTCATCATTATTATAATTGTTTCTGTAGACAAAATTTAGAGATTGATATAATTATGTTATTAATATAGTTAAAAAATCGTTGTGTTAGAAAATATAAACATATTTTGATAAGAATATGTTTTATGATAAATATATAAGTTTTATATAATATCCATTTCTGATAATTAATATTAAAAAACACTTTTTAAATGCAAACATATTTTAATGAATCCAAAATTAATATATATATATATATGGGTCAGAATATTTATTAATCATTGAAAATTATAAATTTAAATAAATAATAATATTTACTTAAATGATAAAATTATAAATTTAGATCGATTTATTTGGTTAAACAATTATTCTTATAATCATGTAATCATTCTAATAATATTATTTGTTGGTAATTTTATGACAATGTACATTTTTTTATGAAAAAGAGGAAATTTTTTTCCATATAGAGCATTGGGATTTTACAAAATCATTATTATATCATCATGAAATATTTATTTTAAAACATTTTATTCAATAAAAATCAAATTATATACCATTAAAATATATTGAAAAATATATTTTTTAAAATATAATTTTATTCTATACATTTCTAAACCCAAAAATGAATTGTTGAAAAAATGTGCCCATTGTTTAGTGTGAATTGATTTGGTTTGTTGGAGGATACATTTAGATTTTGGAATTCTATTGATGTCAAACCACATTATCAAAATGAATAGTAAGATATAAAAAACGATTAAATTTAATAAACCCATTATTTGATGGATTATATAATTAAATAACTAACATTTCAACCATAAATACCACCCCTCGAGTACAAATAACCCCATTCACCAACTAACTTTACATAGCAAATACATTGAGCTAGATTGTCTCTCAATTTAAATCTCGTGATTCTATCCAAATTAGATTCATGGTTCTATAAATATCCCAACATTCATTAGTTATTATCCTCCCAATTCACGGGACTTTAATCGTCCTTTTCATTTTTAATAGAGATTAATTTTGTTATACTACTTTTATAGAATCACATTTCATATTATTCAATGCCTATTATTCCAGGTAATTAAATTCAATTTTCATTTTTGAAAATGGGATTTTATATATTCCCTCTAATTAAATTATTTTCCTAATCTATTATTATGTTGAATTGAGGATTCCGTCAATATTCAAATTTCTTTTTTGGGTACATTATATTTGTAATATTATCTTATAATTTTTTTTATTTTACATACATTCTATATATTCTATGGTATTATCAATTATTTGATATGTTTAAAATTATATTTTATTTATTGAAACTCACAACAACCTTTTCTTAAGTTGTTACTTTGCCAAATTGATTGTCCTCAATCCTCCAGTTTCTATTTAATGTACATTAATTTTGTTATATTTTCTTTAGAAATAATTTATTTCATATACTTAAATTTATTTTTTCCATGGTATTATCTTACATTTTATATTTATTAAGTTAGTTTTCATTAATTATACATCATTATATTATTTAAGAATTTTTTATAATTGTCGGGCTATCATAATGAAATTAAACAATAAAAAAGTTAGTAAAGAAATTATGAATGGTTTTATAAAGAAATGGAATCCCAATCAATATAATAGTAGTGGTAGTTTTTTTGAATTAGATGCATATACAGAATAATGTCATGAAAATAGTTTTTTGGGTATATCCCATCCATTATATTATTTAATAGTTCTTGGGCTCTCATTGCCCATATATTTTTGACACTCGATGGGAATATTGATAGGTCAATTTACATAATCATTATAAAAACAATTTTATTGATTTTTTTCACTTATTTATTCTCTTACCATAGAAATTACATACATTCAAAATAACAAACATATTAATATTAATTATTTTATTGGGGAAAAAAATGTATCATATAATTATTTCCTCTATATTGTAAAATCATATATGAAAAGCCTTATGAATATATCATTCTAGTATTTAAGTTCTTCCTACCTTGGAAATTACATTATGAATTTTTTTTAATTAATAAATTTAACATGAAATTATGGGTGGGTCCAATAATTATATAACCTCTTTGTGTAATAAAAGGTATTATATGATTATTTTAATAAAATGATTTGAATGTACACAGCCTCTATTTATGATGTATTGACATATAGACTAGATGGTAATTATAAGCCATTTTTCATTACGCATTCCCATAAAAAATGAAATTTATTTTTATCATATAATTTTTTTTTGGAAGTAGAATTATTTATTTTATATTTTCTTTTGATATGTCCATTCTATGTTTATTCAATAATAATTACCAGAAGATAATGCTCTGTTATTATTATCCATAAATTTTTTCATTGTTATGTTGGTTTTGGATTTAATCGTTTTCATGATTCATGTTATATAGAATAACATAGTTTATTCATTAATATCACATTTCACATTATGACTACTTATTGACATCCTATGATATATTCATTTTTATGTTGTCTATGGATTTAAAAATAATTTCTTTTATTATGATATGTATTAACATGGTTTATTTATTAATTTCTCATTTCACTTTCTAATTATTTATTTAAGTCCAAACGTTTATTCATTTTTACATTTCCATTGATTTATTTATTCATTTAGTCTCATTATATATGTAATACTTCATATTATTTATTAATGTAATAAAAAAATATGTTCTAAACTATTCCCATAATGAGCATATGAACTCACACATTTTTGTTGTTTTCCTTTTCACCTGAAAACTGAGAGGAGAACAACATTTTTGAAATGAATTGAATAAAAAATGATAGTATTTTTAATATCATCAGAGGATGAATTTTATGATTCATTGAAATGTTAAAATCAATTACGTATATCATATTCTATATCTCTAAATAGTTCTTTACTCATTATTTTGATATATTTCCCATTGTATAAAAGTATCCACCATATAAGTTGTACTAGAGTTAGGTTTGGTATAATTGGTATCAAATTAATGCTCCATATAAACATATTGAACTATATTTAGATGAAGATACATTGAATTTAATAGGAAAATTAATAAGTATAATGTCTATTAAGACATAATGACTGTAAATTTAAAAAATATATATTATAGGATTTGTGAATTTCAGTATTACAAATATGATAAAATTTAAAATCATATATTTTAATGTTTTTTGGAGTTTTTGTGAAATTTTTGGGTCAGGAATATATTTAATTAAATTAAGATTATGAGTAAACCAAACGTAATGAAATATACATTTACCATAGTGTGATATATATTTTTTAATCTAGATTAGTCAAAACACTAGTAACCATATACCTTCATAACACATATGATTTCAAATTTATAAACACTATTCACATATGATGAGGTTATTTACAAATGGGAAGATATATTAGTTTTTTTTTGAACGATAGAAATAATAGGTAAGTGATTGATGTATAATTAGGTGGGGTTGTTAGTTTTGTTTATTAACTTTATTGATTCAAAAATGTGTAAATATTTTTTCCCATATGGAAAGTGGGTGTTCATGGAAAAATTTTATCTCTCTTCCAAAATATCATCTTTCAATGATTATTCTAATGTCACATGACATCAAATAATTATAAAATATCCATGTTATATGAAAAAACCTTATGTTGTATCAAATACATCCACTATCCCTATATTATTATAAGAATCAAGTATTTTCTATTATTGAATTTTTAAATCTGTTGTTTCTCACAATCATATTTTTAGTAATTACTATCAAGGTCCTTTCAAATAATTCTCTATAAAAAAATTATGAATAAACTATATTATTTCTAGTTGATAAAGAGGAGGGAGACATGAGATCAGCCTATATGTATCAAATTATATATTTTAATAATTTGGTAAATATAAAAAATTATTATGGAAATCAATATTATGAAATAATTACTAATGAATTAATATGATTATTTTAAAAAACTAGATCAATTATATTTTTTGAAATTATATGTTATAAATAATTTTTTAATGATTTACTAATTATTGTATTGATATAATTCAAGATGTATGAGATTCGCATGGATAAATGATGTTGACGATTTTAAAATATATAGATATAACAATGTCATTCCTGATCCTTCTCACATTAAAAGAAATCCTAGAATATAATTTAGAAGACCTTATTGAATATAAGTTTAATTTTGATAAATTTATTGAATATATTTTCAATGCTAAGTGAAAGTAATTATGTTTTTTATAGGAGATATCATCCTTAAAAATGAAACATGGAACGTGTGATTTGTAATTTCCTCATGTTTACAAAAATATTAATCTCAAAAATAAATTTTTTTAACTGGGGGTAATATTTTACATCCCAAAATTTATAATGATTACATTTATCAAATTCCAATATGAAATTGAAATATAAATTATAAATAAATTAACTTCAATAAAAAATTAATTTATAAATATATATATCACTTATGCTATTTATATACATATGTTTCCTTGAAATTAGACATATATTTATTAAAATTGTGTTATAAAAATAGTGGCTCATAAAAAAAGAACTAACTCGTCAATTAAGGCACATCTATAGGGCTTGAACCCCTGACCAAATTTTGAAATTTTTTCATCTTATACTATCATACTTCTTGAATTCCCTATGTATCAATTCCAACATTTAATATATATATTTATATATATAACTCTTATATTATATACATGGATTTTTTGAATTATATAATTTTATTTTATAGATACATTCAACATTATAATTGTTTTATTTCCAAAAAATTTCTTCATTTAATTCATTGTAATTTAATTGGTAATAAAGAATGAATAATGTTTCAAAAATAATAAAATTTGATGAAATTTAATAACAAAATTAATTTATTATTAAATATAAACAATAAATTTTGATGAATTTTCCATTTTCATTATAGTCCATTTAATTTTATTTAATTTTTCCAAATTTGTATGTGAGTATTATTAATTTTAAATATTAATTTTAATATTTTATGTAACACATATCTTAATAAAAATAAAATAATTTCTTTTTTATTGTGAAATTTACATTTATAGTATGAACATATCTAACAAAATACCCACTATTACAGCACATGGAGACATAAAAATATATTTACATTTCATAATCATGATAAAAATATTACATTAATATGTACTTGTATAAATAGGAATATTAATTGTATAAACACATTGAATAATACTTCATTTACTAAAACAAACTCCATCTGCATCAAATCCTCCATGTGTATCGCTCTTACCGTCATTATTCAAAAAAGAATGATAAACATTTGGAAAATTATGCACATTATAATTGGATATTTATGGAAATTTGAAAGTAATGTACTGAGTGATGAATTGATAATAAACCGAAATTTATAATGAAATGTTTCATTTCAATTTTTTATTTTCCACAAATAAGGTTTATCAAATATAGGAACATTAGTTTATAAAATAGGTATTCATTATTTTTAATGATATTAATATGTAATATTTTATTAGAGAATATAAATATATTATAATAAGAATATATATAATGAATAAATTAAATATTTTTGATAAAATATTTTTTTAAAAAATAATCATAAAATCTGTTTTTACATGACATATACTTTAATAGTCCTTTGTAATATTTATATCAGTCATAACGTTTATTTTTCTATGAAAACATGTTAACTAAAATAAATGATGATATTATTATAAAAGATAAAATTATTGTACATAATTATTTATTTTTAAAAAATTATCTCCATTTTTTTCGTTATCAAATTAAAATCATCAGAGAATTTTTTTTAGAGAATTTCATTACAATGATGATTTTTTATTTGAGAAAGTAAAAATTTTCAGTTAAAAAATCATTGTGGTTTTATAAAATCATTAATATGATACTTGGACTGAAATGTTTTGCAAATATATAGTGAATAAAAATATAAATAAATACTATTTAAAAAATTAAATTTTTTAATCGTACATTTTTAACAAATTTTTTTTTTGAAAATAATATATTTTTGTGCGTTATTTATGTTTTTCTTGAATGTATGGTTCAGTATGGGAATTAATTGTATGTCCATACACATTATACCACTCATTAGTAATGTTTATATTCTATTTAATAGATTAAAATCACTGTTTTTTGTCTTATATATTAAAATAACCTATATTTTAACCCTTAGAATGACCCCTCCTCTAGTATATAAACCATTTTTCACCTAACCTTCCGCAATAATGATTTTGAGAAAGGATAAACTATCGATTACAATGAAAATATTCTTTCCATAATGGTTTCAAGGTTATAATAATCTCTTCACTTTCATTATGAAGCATCTTCCCATGTTAACGGTCCACAATCCCCCTCTTCCATCTTTAGGTAAATTAATTTTGATACATTATTTTCCTAAATTATTTTTTTCAACAATTCTTGTTTTATTCCAATGTTTCATAAACCATTTGATTTTTTTAAATGTGTTTTTTATTCCATGTGATTTTACTCTCTTCCTAATATAAAACTATAACAATGTACAATTTCTATCAATTATTTATTTTATTTTCAAGTAAAATACATTTTTGTTATACATTTTTAAATTACATTTTATATAAAATCATGATTTTTATAAAAAAAATTTATCATGGAATTTATTTTTCATACAAATTTGATTTTATTTTTCCCCATAATTATAAAATTTTCATTATTTTTAACTATTCCAATATAAGGGCCCTAAATCCTTCTCTTCCATTTTCAAGTACATTATTTTTATTATATTTTCAATCATAAATACTTATTTAATATACTAAAATGTATTTTATTCCGTCATATTAAATTTTGTTTTATATTTTTTAAATGATTTTTCATTTATTCACTCTGACTATATCATCTATGATGTTTTTATAGTACCACAAAAAAATCATTACAATAAAAAATACAAAATTTTGTAATAGAATGTTATTTTGGGTGTGTGTGGTATTCCAATATAATTAAATATCTATTTGGATAATACAAGTTAATTTTTGTGTATTAGATGAATTTTGGGATTATCTCTCAGAAAATAGTCGGTTGGGATTATATAGACCATAATTATATTGAATAATGAGTTGGACATTATTTGTTAACTAATTTAACACACCAATCGGATATAAATTGGATTATTTACATACAATTTTAAAAAATATTAAAGGATATATTTATTAATAATTTTGTCTACTACCATTACAAATACATTTATTCCTACAACCTAAACATATTATCAATTCATTAATTGTGGAAAACAATTTTCACCATATAACTCATTCTACTATATAGGAATATATTATTTGATATTCCGCATTGAAATTTTCTTCATAGTAGTCATAATTTCATCCCATGAACGCAATTCCATGTGATCATTTATTATATAATGAAATGCATGAAATAATAATTGATTGGGGGGACTGGAATTATACTTTCCCTTAGTGCACGAATGGTCTCGTAAAATAATAAGGATTGGGGAGTGGGACCGACCATACCCATGATGTTTAGTTTCTTTGAATAATATATATGTGGTATTTTTATGGAATATTTAATTATAATAGGTAATTTTCTTAATGTGCCTCAATAATTTCTTCTCAATGAGAGTAACTATTCAAATCCATTATATTTATTTCATAGTAGTCATGTTTGAGACAAATTTGGGACAAGAATACCTCATTGTTGAGAATTTTGTGGTTTTTACTGATCCCTTGATCCTATATTTTGGACTCTCCCAGAATGATATAATCAAGATATATCAATAGTGGATATAAATCCTGAAATTTCAAGAAAATATTATTTTATATATAATTCTAAAGGGGAATGTTTTAGTTATGTTTCGAAGAATGAGTTCGGGGAGGGATTGCATGTAGGAAGGTATATATTCGTAGATAGTAATAAATGGTATCCTAATGAAGAATAACTATAGGGGAGAGATTACATGAAGATGATTCATTGTCATTTTTTTAGTTTAGTTATCTTTGGTGAAGAATATGGAGGATTCTCTACTATGTTATTTTGAGGTGTAGGTATGGAGAGACCATGATTCCCTTGGTGATACCCTTGAATGTTTGTGTGAGGATGAACAACACAAGTTGTTGTTCTATAGGAGGCTCTGTGTACCCTTCACGATGTGTGTGTTGGTTTTCTATGAGTCCCATAGATCATCCCTAGAGGTATATTTGTGCATGAAAATGTTTTATTGAGCTCGAAGTGGTTATTTTTTGTGGAAAATGAAGAAGTGTTCAGCTTGGATCATTTTTCCCGATGTTTTGAATTCCAGATGATAAACAATAGACATCATGTTCCCAATAATTTGATACAACAATCGGACGATCCCAAGTAAATATGGGAGGAAATTTCAATCATAATTATCACAAATTTAACTCATTAATTATGTGTATACGATGTAATATGGGTGATAGTGGTCCATTTGAAAAAGATATACCACATATAAAAATCCCACTTATATAAATAAATCTGTTGAGATAAGCGTATTTTATATCAATGAAGTACCAAAATGGTTTCATGAGACATAATAAATACCTTTGTAATATCATATTTGACAATGACACTAGTTTTACCCACATGGGATAAAGATTTTTTGGAATTAAGTTTTCTCCCAATTATCCCTTAGGAATAATATTTATCGGTAAAATTATGGATAATCAATGTGAACCTTTATCAATATTAAGGAAATGTTGTCACTTATGTCACAGATTTTGGATGTTCATCGATGAGACACCATCTTTTGGGTGAGTTTTCATACCACAATATGTTTAAGTACACAATTGGTATGGAATCATTAGACTATTGTTATTTCTACACTATTCATTCTTTATTGTTTTGTACTAGGGTTGGAGTGTCAGTAATTAATTGTTCAGAACTACATAAGATAAAGAAAAATATGATTTAGTTGATTCAAAAGAATATAGTTCCAACATTTAATAATTATATTTCTTATTCCAATAAATGGATCATACCTATATAATTTACTGTTACTCATCATGTGTTCATAAAGGTGATTCATTTTTATGGTTTTTGACTTTATAGGCAAGGTAGTATGTTTGGACACCAAATTTTTCATTTTTTAGGCTTGGATCATTTTATTGTAATTTATTATCAGATATAATAATCCATATAGATGATATTTATTAATAAAATATTTTATGAGTCACTACTTCCCTATTTTCTTCATTAATATTATCATGTCACAATTTAAGGAGAGATCAAGGCATATAAGGACATGACTATCAAGGAGTGGCATGTGGATATCTAGTACCAGAGAGAGAAGGTTTTTTGAATGCGTTATATTCAATTTGATGGTTTCCATTTGTGGAAAGGTTGAATAGGGGTGGGTACTTGTGAATCATAGTTTTAAGGCATTCCATAAATGAATAACCCCGATCAAATAAACGAGGATCAATTCTTATGGTGAGAATCATGTTAAAATCAGTAATTTTATGAGAAATATTTATTGTGACTATCTTTGATGGTGTTCCTTTAAATATATTAAAGAAATTAGTTTCAATAAAATTACACAAAATTTTCTCCAAACTTACGAAACTATAGGATTTAACTAAATTTATTTTGGTTACCATTGATAAACTGTTGATACGAGAATTCATTAAATTGATATGTGGTTATAAAAGGATATATTTTCCAATTTTCATTCCATATTAATATTCGGTATGCCTTTGTTAACATCTCATTAGTGGTTCATAGGTTTTCCTTGATCATCATTTTAAACATGAATTATTTTAGGGTTTCCTTGGTTTCTTTTGGGTGAAATTGAAATATTTTTTTATGTTTTCTAGGATGTACACAGTTGGTGCATGTTTTACCAAAATCTTGCACCCATACAGTGTAAATAGTGAACCCATGGACATTACAAGAATTCTAGGTTCATGTTTTTAAATCCCTCTTCCAAACTAGTAAAAACTATGTTTTCTAGAAATTGACTACATATTGGTTAAATGATTTGTGTGTAGATTTTGAATAACAATTCATCCCTCTATAAGAAATCATAGGAAAATATATATATTTATTCTAAAATTTATTAAAAAAATGATAAACCAAGGGATTTAACCATTTATTCAATCCTAATTAAAAATAACATAGATTCAATTGATATGAATACTCTTTACGGTTAATTTTTGATCCTTCATATCATTTCCATGGTGGATAAAAGTAAGGATTATCAAATTCAATCTCTTGAAGGTATGTGAATCTCCTATCATGTGTTCTATTATGATCTCCCTTTCTATCCTCCTTATATAGTGTAATATTGACATTTAGATGGTGCATATATACATTTTTTTAATAAAATCACGATTCTAGTTTTTTCGAAATAACTATTTCTTTCGTTCTTCATTGGTGTTCCATGTTTCGGACAATGTGAGTTGGGTTTTATAGAATAATGGGAAATAGTTTTTTTGAGATTTAAAATTTAATAAAATATTTATATTAATGATTTATTTATAATATATCTCAATTTATATATGAAAAAACAATTCAGTTTAAATTGTGATTATAATTTGAAATTGATTGTATTTTGGGATAAAACCCCAATTTTAATGGGATTGTAATATGAGATGTATTTTTATATTTATGTAATTAATGAAATGATTAGAAAATTTATTATTGAAAAAGAATTAATTTTAAATGATAATAACATATGATTTTTTTGGAATAGTAAATGAATGAAATGATGAAAACCCAACATTTTGGTTTTGAAATTAAATTGGCATATTGATAAATTAAATTTGAAAATTGTATTTTAAATATTAATTGATTGGAAATGAATTTATTTTCAAATTATTGACAGATTGATTAAATACATGTTAACTTTTGTAGTTGGTTGGATACATTGGAAAATAATGATATGATGATGATTTAGTAGAAATGTATTGTTGATTATTACACTAACAAAAAATCATGTTTAACTGAATTTATCCCTAATGAGATATTGAAGATTCATATTTAGTTCAAGCCTAATGGAAGTGTCTACCCATATTGGTATTGATATGAGATATGAGATTTATGAGGATCATATAACATGAAACTATTATACCATATAAAAGATAACCATGCTGATTTTTTAGATTATTCTGAGACATATTTCAATGATTATAGAACTATTTTATTCATGGAAGTAAATATATATAATTTTTTTTGTTATGAAATGATTATTTATTCCATCATTAATTTTTTAATGAAAATTATTAATGAAGTAATGATTATTTTTATATTAAAATGTTTTTCCATGCACAAATTTATCTAAATTGAATGAATGTTTTAGTTTATTATTATCAAATATTGTATGGAACACATGTTATGAAACTACTAGTATTTAGTAATCACATATGACCCATAACATTGGGAATTTATAGATTTCTTTTTGTTGGGTAATTGTTCCACGTGAATCATTTTTATATTTTGGGATATGTTTATATTGGCTCGACTATATGGGTAATAGGGTTCTCTAGCTGGTTTATGAAAATATCATATTTAAGTGGGGGGGGGGATCAAATTTACTTGATTTTATTATGAAAATTAGAATATCTTGTTGGAACCAATGATGTTTTTATGTGTAATTTTTTTCATACCCTATAGAAATGATCATTAAGTCTCCATGGGATGTTTTGGAAGGGTTTCTTGAGTAATAATTTTACCAAATTATATACATGTACTATCCTTTTATTAATATAGGTTGAAAAGTAAATATTTATTTCTTATTATATGGGGATATTTTTTCATATTTCCCATGCTTCAGTGGTTTATCATAGTGTTATTCAGATTTAATAATTTTTTTGTTGATATTGTGTAGCATCATGCCTTTGTTAAAATGTGTGAATAAGATCATAGCGGATGATATTGATGAACCTATGCGATCAACTCATGTCTTGTACTAGAATCTAGATGATATTACTATTCATGATATCCAAGCTTTTGGATAGGCACCTATACCCATTCACATTCAGGATCCATCTATGGAAGCTCGTAGGGATGAATCATGAAACTATTATTATGTGTTCCTTCACTAGAATCAAACATCGTTCCAATGTTAGAATGATCATCAAGTGGCATGATATTGGATGTGGAAGATATATACTTTTTGGGGTTATGGGTATTTCAAAAGATAATTAATTATATTTTTTCCACATTTATTATAGAGATACCTAGAATGTTATGATGCGATTAAATTACAATATATAAGAAGCATGATTTTTTTGTGTGGAATGACTTTAGGATTATTTTCATTAATTAGTTCAATCCAGATTCTAGGGAGATAGATAATTCAATGTAGTTTATCAAAGAGGATTAGGATTATAAGACAATTATGATGTATGAAAACCACTTATACATTCATTGATGCCTTTTATAAAACATAATATCATATGCAAATATGACTAATCAATAGTTTGAAATTTATTTTCATCCTTACATACTATTTCTAGGTTTCTTGCTAATGCATGAATCTAATATTTATTTCTTATATTAGAATTTTGTGGTCACGCATGACATGGTTGGCATGCACAAGTGAATGGGAGATATTTTTTTACCTTTGGATGTTCTGTGAGTATCTTCAAAGGAAATAGAAACAATAATGAGTCTTTTAGTGGTCCTCTAGAGTAGGGTTTCATCAGATATCCTATTTCTCCTAGAATTGGTCCTTTAAATTTTCCCCATTTTGGATGGATTGAGAATTTTATGTGGGTCTCCTATAAGGCAACCAAGATAATTAATTCTAGTTCATACTCATTAAACCAGTATATATATATATATATATATATTCTATCTGATATAGTGTCATAGGATCATCAGAAACAAAAATTGCTATAGAGCAGTCATATTTTTCAAGAACAAAGGCCTTCTAGCTAGTGGATTTTTGAGTGAATATTCATCATATAGTTGAAGTGTATCTATTGGATGTAGATAAAATTCTAGAGACTATAAGAGGCACCATCACTATAGATTAATTTCTAGTAACTACATTATTTTATACAAGTTCATGTCATTCTGTTATATTTATTAATATTATGAACATTATAAATCATGCTTTGGATATATAAAATATGTTATGGATGTTACTATCCCCCTCATAACGAGGAGAGTGAAGGGTATTTGTTTTCCATATGGTGTATTCCCTTTATCAGATATCGGGCATGCCTGTGATTTTCTTTTTCATGACATGAAACCACATGATATCATTTTACATATAGATCAGATTATCTATAATGATTACTAGATTTATATTTATCATTAATGGGTATCCATTATTACACTCGATGTGGTGTTCCGTATCACATAGTGAGAGTGGGAACCAAGGTGGTGGAGTTGTATTCCTTCTTATCAAGAGTTGAGGAATGTGAAAACTATTTTTTCATTTGTCATGAAGAGGGAATATATGTTTTACAATCTCCATCATTTTTTCATCACAAATCTATATGTGTTTCCATATTATTTTTCTATTTTCCAACATGTATTAGTGGTACAGTTCCCTTTTTATTTAGTTCTTAGTAATCAACCAATGTTTATTTGTGATTATCATATGATTCCAGCTAAAATGAACGGTTTTGTTGAACTGTTGAATTAGTTAATTTATAAAGGGTTGATTCATCAAAGTGTTTCACCATGGGAAGAAACTATTATTTTTTGAAAACCATGATGATGGAAAACATCAATATTTTATTTATTACCAATAAATAAACATAGTTACTAAAAAAATGTATCCCTTTTTATAAATTGATGATCTATATGAATGGTTTCATAAGGATAAGTTGTTCCCAAAGATAGATATTTTTTCTGGTTTACATTAGGTGGGAATAAAATAATTTAAAATTCATAAAACAAACACCGAGTGAAGGTAAATAAATTATGATTATATATTCATTCAATTATTACTATCCAATGAATTTATAGAATTTATTGCATTGATTAATATGTTTTTTCACTAGTATCACGATACATTTGTGGTGGTATTCTTGGATGAAATCGTGGTTTAGAATATTTATGATGAGGATCATGTGCATCACATTAGTGAAGTAAATAATTTATTAAAAAATACATGTCTATTTACCATGTTTTGAAAATGAGAACATTGTATTTTGGAAGTGATATTCTTCGAATATATAGTCTCAGAACATGGTGTCTCATTTCACCCTATGAATTTGAAATATGTTATTACTTTAGAACACCCACAAAGTATTCGATATTTATATATTCTTCGTTTGAACATCATATCATCGATATTAAATAAACGATTTCAAAATTTTTTATTATTTGATAACTTTTCTCACGTAGGAGTTGTGAAGTTCACTTAGGGTGATAAATGATAGAGTTATATTGTTGAGATGAAACATATTTTGACTTATGTGCTGATGTTGACTGCTTAAGAGGTTGGGTAGTGGTTCGTGTTCTACCATGATGCATCATGATTGGGTTTGGTCACTGTACTTATATAGGTTGATCATATAGTTTCCTGTGGTTCTGCAAATATTTGGCCATTGAACATAACTTTTCAGACCAATTTCCTTGAACACATAGTCATGATGCTCTCTCTTAATAGGTGTTGGAATTACTTTTTTGGGGAAAGTTATAATTTATATTCTAAATAATATATCTTGAGTTATATATTCATTAAAAAATAGTTGAATCTCCACTAGATATGTTGTATTGAATAATGATTTATTTTAATTTATATATCACATATACCCAAGAGGAAATGGATTTACATCTTTGATGTTTTCAAGAGTAATTAACCACTATAGACATGAATGAATCATCATAATAGTTAAACATTATGGAGTTTTTTCACATTTTGATTTTGGTTTTCAGAAGGTATATTTAGAGGATGTGTTTCCATTTTATTAGGTTAACTAATTTATTATTGAGATGATTTTTCCTGAATTGTAACTTGATGAGGAATTCTATGGAATCTGGTTCTATCTTTAGTGTGGGGAGACCATTTTCAGGTGGTGTATCTCCATACATGGTATCATATATTTATAAAACTTGTTTTATTTCCTTTTCTTATCACAACCCATCCTAGTGGGATCAGTCTCATGATTTCACAGCCCCATCACCAATAGTCAAGGGGCTGAGGAGTAGAACCAAGTAGGAATATCACTAACATGGAAGGCATTTTCAATATACCTATACACACTTACACATATATGAAACCTCAAATGATGAAATTTAAAAATAATCAACTAAGAACCAAGTGCATACATACCACTATATCTCAACCAGAGTATAATAGAAATGTAAATTACAGTAAATTAAACCAGGATAGAATACAATCCCACCAAAATGAATTAAGTAAACACAATTCCAACCTATAATAAGAAAGTAATGAGACTGTTTCTTCTATCCATATGAACAGACCTTGGACTTTGTGAAATCACAATGCACTGTCTAGTCCTGGACCACCTTTGAATCCTTCAAATGGTTTCTATTCTACCCAAGATCTGACAAATGTGAGAAATTCTTATGCATGGGAGATTTTAATGATACATAATAGGACACCTCGAAGCCAATAATAAAATAAAAAAAGAAGAGATACAATTCTCTCTACATTGTATTTTTCTAAAACACATTTAATAAAGATATCCAAATATACTCAATATCAGACCTGAAGTCCAGAGGTAAGTCAAAACCACTATAAACCTACACTACTGATTTATTCCAACAATTATATGAAGCACTCATCCGGGATAACACTATAGAGTTGGGATGCATTGATGAAACTTTTATTTGAATTATTGATCGTTGGGAGCTATAATGAGTGATTATCTAATAAATATGAAGATAATATGATACCAAATATGGGTATATGATCAATGCCCATGTGGTGATACCAAAAAATCCATATGTATTAACCTGATAAGGAGAGGATCAACACCCAATGATGTTGGTCACATCAACACCAAGGACTCTAACTTGGTCATGAATAATGAATAGAGGATATAGCACTATCCCTATCACGGGATTTCAAAATAATTATGCATGATGTCCAACGGATGGTTTCATAGTCTTGTGAGTTTGAATTTATTCATGACAACCGTTGTGGATGTGATAATGGAATGAACTATAATGAATCATGCCCATGATATAGAGAAAAATTGAAACATTCCATTTAGGAATGTATACACAATTTTTACTAGTGTCACGAGATGTGTCCCTTGACCCTCGGTACAACCCATGTACTAGGGCCTATGTCATTCCAAACTACTTCGTGTAGAAGATGGATAAATGACATACAAAAGAAATCACATGTCGTGTCCTTCCGTCCAGGGTCCACCTATGTACTCCTACCATGTTCTTGTACATTATTTCAACATGTGTATATCTATTCATGTACCATTATATGGGGTATTCTGTGAACTTAGTCCAGGACCTGTCATGTGGGAGAGTACATGTCATGTTGGAAAACAGTATACTCCATCCCATGTTTGTGTATCACTTGATATACACACAGAGTTACTGGGAAGGGTATACATTTCATTTGACCTGGGTCACACTCCTAGGGACATTTAATAGTATCCCGAAACCCCAGGTGCCACTCAGTGGTGGACACACTCAATGTTACATTATGTTACACTCTGTGTTCATTGAAATTTTTCAGTATGTATGATTCTTCCTATATATGCATTACAAGTTGGTTTTTTTCTCATTTCTCTGGTCCATTCACCTCCCAAATCAAGATCCAATGTCATTTAACAACCTTAACACCGAATCGATGTGCTTTGAGCCATCGATTTCCATAAATTTTTTTTAAATCTACATTGATTTAAACCACTCAAAAAAGGGTTTCTTCTGATTTTTTCATATTCATCTGTCACTATAACACACGAACCTCTGTTATGTTGTCCTAAGGTATTATCATCATTTTGGATCATTGCCCCATGAATATAAGGAACAATGATCTTTCGTTCATAAATACGCTGAATAATGAAGATCACACGTATAAAATAGTGAAGAGAAAAAAAAGGATCCAATATGTGGCATGAACCTCATATATTATTCATTTCATCCCCAATAAAATCATGCATGAACATTAAGTAAATAAAATCAATTCACAAAAGGTCAATCCACGATACTCATAGAAAGTAGAACACATCTGAAAAGGACTGATTGAACAAATTATTGACATATTCATTGGTTGGTTCACCTTCCTTACTGAATATAGGAACAAGGAATGATATCAACAATAAAAAATCCAACCTGGGAATTGGATCCTACTTTGTTGAAGATTAATTTTCATTGGCGAGATCCGTCATGAATTATCTTTGACCTATGTCTACGTTTCCACCGTCGAGATAAATTCTATATTGTTTCTCACATGATCATACTTGGAATTAAAGCATTATGGTCCTAACCCTAGATCTATTCCTAAAGTATTACATAAAATAAGAACTGCTGATTTTTCTCTTATTTTATGAAATATAGAAATCAAAATAAATATTCTATTTCTTTTATTCATTAATAATTCCCGAAACATGTTTTTAAACCCGACCCACACCGACTGATGATAAGTCACACAAAGGGTAAATCCACTACATTTAATGAAATAGTGGCCTCTGATATATGATTTGGGACTTCATTTAGATGGTATTACACGTTTTCGGATAAATACAAATTCATTTTTTTAAATATATTAATATTTTTCTGATTTTGTTGGGACACCGTGCATTGGAATTTCATGTCATATTAGTGTTTGTTCATGAAATTAATCAATATATCATTTATAAATAATACATGGAAAATAATGTACATGAAATTATCCCCACCTTGTGGATTTCAATCCCCAAAAAACCATTATAAAGGATACTCAAAATTATATTTGTACTAACCACTTATCTGAGCCTCTCACCCCTAAGTGATCTCTTGGAGATTATCGTGTTTCCACCGAACATGAACTAAAGGAACCTCTATCTCACAATGCATCATATACTAACAATCCTCAGTCTCCCCTAGGTAATAATCAAATTTCTCTCCATCCACAATGTCCAGCTCTCCCTATCAATGTCGTGTGAGGGGTCATTCATTTACCCCCAAGTTGAGACACATGTAAGACATCATGTACACAATATAACTATAGAGGTTGAGTTATGTGGTACTCCACCATTCAAACAAGTTTTTTTTATCTTAAAGGAGACGATAATACTTGGAGATAACAATCAACAACTACCAAATACATGTGATCCCTATTGAGAGGAAACACTAAGGAATTCATGGTATCCCTCCTCATAATCAAAATTCCACTACCACCTATCATTATAATACAAATAACAACATTGGGCATTCTTCCTCCACTTCGGGATGATCTTCACCCTCTTATTAGAATCATGATCAAATTTGGGGTCCATGATTCCTGATTATCCTAGTTTGGACTATAAAATTGGTGACCATTATGGTCTCCCAAATGTTACCACAAATGGTTCCATACCAATTTTGGTGTGGTAGCTGTTGTTATAAGCGAACAACACATGTGGTAGGTTCTACTCCTAATAAAAACAAATGTCGAACATGAATGCTTGCAGCATGTTCTACCAAAAATTAATAGTCCTCTCTATCTGGTCATCTGCCTATGTGTGGAACATTGTTCACTAGTGTAACTAGGTTCTATTTCCCTATAATAATACCTTCCAAAACTGAAATGTAAAATGAGCATCACATTATGAAAGAATCATTGAAGTAACTCCATGGGGTCAAAAAATCTTCTAAACATAGAGGCTTCACATTCCCTCTACTAATATATAATCTTGAATAGCTAGGAAGAGTTCTTACTAGGTGATTCAGTCTTTAGTCACCATGATTCCATAGTTTTACGTGGATATAGGTGGTATACCTGTCACTATGTTTATTGACACCCCATTCGACATCCTTTCTGGAAATTCAAGGGGTTTATATGAACCCACCGGAACTTGGTTCTTATCCTTCAGTTTCAGACATGTATGGACATGTCATACAAAAAATGCAAACGACTTCATTATCCCAGTCAACTAGAACTGACATGAGAGGTCCTACTAAATATTTTCATCACCCGGATGTACCGCAAAAGGGTATTTATGAATGTCTATTAGATCCACATCCTATAAAATTACTGGTACTTCTGAACATCCTCCAAAAATTAATACGTTCTGCCCAACATTTGAATATCTATAAACAGAATCCCCTATATATGTCTGCTAATGTAGAGTCTCGATGTATGCATCCCAAAGTTGTGCCTTGATAACAAACTATAAGAGTTGAGGGTTAACATCCATTGACTGTAGGTAAGGTGCTCTATCTCTATCCACTAAGGATAACTATAATGAGGCCAACAAGTCTGATAACTTATTTAGAAACTACAAACTAGATCTCCATCTTAGTGAAACTGTAACCACATTCCTCATCTATGGAATATATAAAATCAAAATTTCATATTCCTAGATGATCTATAGACATATCCACTATTTAAAGATTAGATATTAATGGAAGTATATATACTTTAGACTCATGGGATTAGAGTATATGATAAATCGCTCACCTTCCCAGTAGAGTTTCCATATATTCAATGTGGAGACAACTGCTACTAACTCAATATCATGGGTCACATAGTTTTGATCATTTGGTTTGAACTGGTTAGATCAATGTGGAAGAACCATTTTCCTCTATATTCAGATACAATGAAGAATGGTCCGAAATTCATCTCATAATACTACAAACTCGACACCATACTCCAGCAATCTCATGATGAGAGCCCTATATAAAGTCTGTCTATACTACTAAAATAACGGTTGGCACTTATTAGTCCATACAAAAGGCTTCCCCTTTTGAGTCAAATCTATCATGGGTGTTGATATCGTAGAGAAATATTTCTTGAATCTCCAATAATATATCGTTATTCGAAGGAATATCTACACCTATGTCTTTCTCATAGGTGACTCCAATGCTAATAATTATTCATCCATTTTCATGTCCAAAACCACTCTATATACTTAGATTATATGTCTTAGAACATGGACTGCATAAATCCAGAACTGGAACATCAAAATTTTCCTATAATGATGTCTCCCTCAGAATATATCCAAAACCATCTTTATTTTTCTCTCATTATTTTACATAGATTCATATTATTCAAGGATTTAATCGATGATGACTACAATGAAAATACTGAGTAAGGAGGAATGATATTGTTCATGTGTCCCATGAACACTATTGGGGAAATCTTATCGCCAATGAGAATCACCATCTACTCATAGTGACTGTAGTGAAATATTAATATCATCTTTGATATATCATTGTCACGTACTCATAGATAATGATAACCATATCTATGGTCAGCCATCTAGAAACATCATTTCACTATAAAATGATCAAAGAGTTAATCCATTATCTATAGTGGATATATGTCCTTAGTGATCAACTATATCAAGAACTGGTAGTCCACACATAACCTAAACCTCCAATCTTCCTTTTTGGAAAAAAATGTAGGGACCGCCAGGGTGAAACACTGGGTCTCGATAATCCCATCTTATACATGTCATTCAATTTCACACTTAAATCATGAAGTGCTATGGGAGGCTTCCGATTTTCTATTTTATACATCAGTGTCATCCTAGGGTGTAAATTATTGAATAATTCTATCACATGGTGGGGAAGAAATACTGTAAAACAATTATGGAAGAAGCCTATATAGAATTCTACCACTGTAGGAAACTGTTTACTAATAACATTAGTTTCAAAATGGTTCAAGCTATCGAACTGATGAGTAATTGGATTCCCCCTCTGATGCGAGAGTTATCCCCATTCCATCTGAGTTTCCCCATCACTGAAAAAGTAAATCCTTGGTCCATCGCTATGGAAACACTTCACCATTCACATAATATAGTCAATCAGGGCATCAATTTTGGAAAACAAATCCATAGAATGAAATATGTTGTAGGGCCTCAACCCTATCACTAACTGATTCCAACTAGAACTCTCACCTGAAAGGGTCATGTCATGCTATTGGAACATATGCATATTTCGTGAGTAATGTCCAGCATGTGTATCCTAGCATATTGATCAAGTCAACAGTTCAACTGGAATATCTAGGATTGAACAAGATATGTGGATAGAAACAAATTACTATAACCTATGACTATCAATAATTTATATAATTTAGAGAATACATGTATCATACCTCATGTAATTATTAGAGCCCCTTGGTTGTATGCCTCCAATGCATGAAGTTTTCTATACCCCTATCCTCCAATTCCATGCACCCGGTGTGGACCACATGGTGGTGCTGGTGGAAGTAAGTTGAAATGTTGACAACATCTTACATCTATCCTGTATCTGTTGTCAATTCAACTTGTATGTGAATCTACTTACTCTTGATGATTTCTTTTCCTTGGTGGTTCATCCATATTCTACTTATTAGTAGCATAGTGGTTCGAAAAATCTATTTTGATATGATCCCTACCATGACATGAATATAAATTACTCTACCTAGGCTAAATGGACTCACCCTGTGATCCCTGAACTGTTAATCTTCTATACTAGGACCACCTCTTTAAACATCACCCTCCTCTGAATCCTTGAGACTGATGTTGGCTCCTTGAGGCCTATGTCTCTTCTCCTTCTCATTCACTAATAACTATAAATAGTGATACCTTATCATCCAAGAATTATTCATCCACCACGGTTTTCTCATGAAACCCATCATAAGTCGGAATTCATAATGGGATAACACTAGATCTGATATCTCTATGAAGGCCATGTTCGAAGGTCAAATAACTAAAGTACTGATATCTAACAATATACATATATTACTTGGAATGGTTATTGGACCTTAGTAAATAATATGTCTCTATCATGCTTTCCTACTAGAGAATATTATTCTCATGAAAGAACACATATCAAAATTTAACAAGTGAGAACTCCTCTCTAAGGAGATGCCTGAACTCTGTTCAAGAAAGAGGTACCCCAAATTGAGACTCGATAGCCAAAATACATCACCACCCTATCAAAACTTATAGATTTATCACCTGATGGACCAACATATGATCCCATGTTTTCATGAATAGATAGAAAACAAGAGTTTCTACTTCAATTGAGTGCTCAATATCTTCAAGAGAAATAAATCCTCAGAACCTAGGGGTTTTAGGTATATGAAACTTATAAAGGGCACTCATCTTGTGCTACTCATCTATTGGTATTGTCGGTACCACATGTTTCTTCATAATTTGTGGTATGAATGATTCACCAAATGGGGGAAACATTAAGGGAACTAGTCCTTGTATCGAAGCCTCATCATTGAGGGGGTTATCCTCACAATAAATCTCTTGAATACTAACCGGTATACGTTATATGGTAATCCTATAAGAAAATAAGGTGGATCATTGTCAATGAGTATATTTGGAGGGATGACTCAAAAGTACATGGAACCACTAACCATTCAAATATTATGGATATGCCATTATACACATTGAAACCATTATTCTCATGTACTTATTCAAAACAATGTTTTTCAATGCCCTGGTTTATGGATACATATATTTCCATACCAATATTAGAGACCCTATCCAGAATGATGAAATTGAAATACATAGCACTGTGTCCACAAACGCATCTCATATACTCCTAGTACTAAAGTAGAAACAAATACCTCTAATACCACTCTGTCATTACCCATCCGACTGGGGACTTTTCCAAAACTCCCTAAGACCACCTCTAATATGACATGGGATGGTGACTAGAATTGAGTAGGAATATTAGTAACATTGAATGAATGTCTAATTTTCATGCACACACACACATTTCAATTCCCACACAATTATTATATTTTAAAAAAACAATGAGAAAAGTTCATGCATGCCACAATATCATATCCAAATTATGATAGGAATGTAATGTACAATAAGGTAAACCATGCTAGAATAAAATACCACCAAAAGTCTACATGACATGTCCAACAAAGAAAAAATAAGGAACTAGGAAGTTTACTATTGTAGAACGAACACAAATCAGCCCGTCTGATATCACAAGACATAATCTAGTCTTGGTTAGCCTAGAACTCTGTCAAAAGATCACTAATCAATGCAGGACACAACACATTCATGAAAATCCAGTGAAGTTGGTGAGGATAAGAATACCCAATAAGACACCAGAAAACCAGAAAGAAATTACAAAAAATGATATAGTCATCTCTACATGGCGTATGTCTACAACACATATAAAAATGATATCCAGATATACTCAATCCAAGACATGCTATCTAGTTTTATTTCAAAACATGTATATACCACCACTGGGGATTCAGTCAAAATATTCGATGAACCACTCATATGAGATAGCACACTCTTGGGTCTGATATGACTAATGATATTGAATGATAAGTATTATTCACTGAGAACAATCATGAGAGAGTTATGCTCATAGATATGAAGGGTATATAATACCATATATTAGGATCAAAACGTGGTCCTTTAGGATACCAACAAGTCCATCTGGATTAATTTTCTAGGTAGAGGATCGATGCTTGATGACGATGGTGACATAAGTATTGGGGATTCTACCTGTGGCATGAATAATTGATATGGGTTCATTCTATGAGCCTCCCGATGGATTCAAAAACAATTATAGGAATTTCTATTGAAGGGATAAATGTCCTATGAACACAAAATGATTCATACCTAAATTAAGAAAGCGATAGGGGGAAAACCCAAATGTATCATGTCAAATATATGGAGGACTAATGAATCAAAAAATGTAGAAATGTATACACGACCTGAAGTAGGGTCACACATTGTGCCTTTGAACTAGGGTACATCCTATGTATAATGGACCATGTAATTTATAACTATGTCATATATAATATTTTTACATGAAATGTAGAATAATTCACATGTAGTGTCCTTGAATATAGGGTCCACCTATGTACTCATGTCATGTGTCAGTGAAATGTGTCTACCAGTGTATATCATTACTTGTACCAATACCTGGGGTAGTTTCTGTACATGGTCCTGACCAGGAAATGTGGGGGAGTACATGCCATGTAAACAAGCTGTGCACTCCACCCCATGTTCTTGAATATCCTACGATACACACCAAGTATCTTGGAATGACCAACCCATCGTCTGCCAAGGGTTACACAGCGTGTGAAATTTAACTATATCTTGAAAATTTAGTCATCGCTTACTAGGGTCCACATTCAATGAAATCCTAGGTAAAATATTGTGTTCATCAGGATTTTCTAAAAAGAATTGTTCTTACTCAATACACATTGGCTGATGATCTAGATCTTATTCTTGTGATCTATTCACATCTTTATGCTAGACCTTAGTTCATTTAAACAACCTAACACCAAATCAATGTTTTTCAGACATTTAATCAGCTCAAAAATCCCTTTAAATATATTCGATACTATATTCTCAGATATTAGTTTCTAATTATTCATTCTGAATCATCTATATTGTCACTTCTGCTCCTCCATTAGGTCGTCCCGAGATATGATCCTAAACATTTTATGATTGCGTGATGAAATGAAGACACAAAAATTGTTCATTTATAAAAAATCTAAATAATGAAGAACATGAATAGAAAATGGGGGATAAAAAAACAATTAACCATTCTATGTAACAAACCATGTATATTGTTCATTTTGGCCTTGATATGTTACTATAAGAATGATTAGAAAATAATTTAAATTATCAAAATATAAAACTCGGATATTCTGATAAATTATATCACATATCATAAGGAACAATCGAAATTATGATTCAAATGTTCATTGGTTAGTCCGCATTCAATGTGGAATCTATAAACTAGCAATATAATCCAAAATAATGCATCCGAACTAGTAATCAGATTGTTTACTATTGAAAATAGATTTTCATTGGTAAGATCTGTCAAGAATAATCATAGACCCAATTATTTTCTTTCACTATAGAGTTAAATTATATAGGTTTTTACTCCAAATCCTCTATAGAATTTTAGGGCTATGAATCTAACCCATGATCCCGGTATATAGAAAAATATAAATGAAAAGGAATTGTTTCATCAGTACGTCATTGATATTGAGAAAATAAAATAAAATCATCAATTTATTTTATTCATTAAGAATTTTTTAATCCAGTTTTCAAAGCCGACCCACACCGGCCGATGTTAAGACAATCCTAGGGTAATTTTTATGCACTAAACGTAATAGTTCCCTTGTATTTCTAATATGGCCACCCATTTAGATGATACTATAATTTTTCAAAAAATATAAGTACGTACATGCTATTTAATATTTAAATAATATTAAAGCATTTATTTTAGGAACTCCGATCCTCGTAATTCTAGGTTTTCTTAGTGCATGGTCTTGACATTGGTCAATATAATATTTAAAAATAAAACATAAGAAATCCATGGGATTATCTTTCTAGTGAAGAAAACTATTATGAGGGTTTTTAATAATTCCCAATTGGTTATCCTTCCAGGAACAACAAAGATATTATATAACATGTGTTGATGATTATTGTGGCCATGAAAGAGATTATTCATTGATAATTGTTTTCTAATTATCACCTATTAAAACTGGTCAAGGCCAAGCACCCGAGAATATTGAGTTTACTTCAACTGTAGATAATTTCAAATTAAATGTGGAATTAGTTCTTTATGGACATTGTGGTTGGTTAACACATACATAGAGAGTGAAGAGATTGATATGGATTATGATTAGTAGGATGAAAAAATCTTCCCACATTATTCCCTTTATTTATTCAAATTAAATTGTAGAAGTTAGGAAATAACTATTTGAAAAAGACTACTCTCTTTAATAAAGTTATGTATTTTATATTATCTAATAGAGATATCTATTTTTCATCACTCTTTTTAAGAGGAATTTGGTAGGTGAGGGGATAATATGTTCATTTGAGTACGACACACCATATAAAGAAGGATGGTTAAAATGAGATAGTTATACATATAAATTAGTACATACTTCATTCTTATAACTTTAAGTGTGATTGAGATTTTCATAATCAGTTTTTACTAGTGTACTTTTTCATATAAAAATAGTTAATATTCTATGATCAGATTGGACCATGTTGATTCCTTGTATAAATATCCTGATAAATCTATTTTTTTTTGTCAGATATGAGTGAAAATTATTTTTATGATAATATATGTCTGGTATATATAATAATAATTCATTTATTTTAACAAATATTTTTTCCCATATAGATGCAATGTAAAATATTATGGGGATTTACATCATAGACTGATGTAGTGTTATGTTGGAGACTAGTTTTTCTTAAATGTTTCACCTTATTTATGTTATCAAATCATTAGAGGAAAAGGATGACTTATCCCCATTTGTGGGATATTTTGAGGTTGTTTATCATGTGGGAAAAGTGGAATACCCTCTGTCAATTAATAAATATATTTCTTCCATATATTATGTGTTCCATGAATCTTAGTTTATGAATTATATTTATGATCTATATCATGTTTCGAGATGGAAGGATATTTATGTTTCATATAATTTAACAAAAACAAAATTCTTGTCATTATAGTTGATTCTGAAAAAATGGAATTCATGGGAGGATGGTTCTTTTGGTATTGCCTTGATGATAGAGTTTTGTAATCCTCTATTTTATATGAAAACATAATTATAGTATTTCTTGGGAGATGCTATTTCTATAGTAGAGTGGTTGTAACAACTTGTTACCCTTTTTAGGTACTCCATGACCCTACATCTGATCATGACTTTTTTAGGGACTATATTGGTTTGTTATGGGTGAAATATAAGATTTTTTTTAGGTTTTATCGGTTGTGTATGGTTTTTCCAGTATATTCTCAAACTCTATATTACTAATGATAAAATTGTTTCAACCTTTAATGTGAAGTTTAGAACTTTTGGAACATAATTTAAAACTCATATCCTACATTTAAAAACTATTTTAAGGGAATTTTTTTCAATATTAAGAATAGGTTTCATGCACAATGTTTTTCTAATAGTACATTCCACTACTAGAAACCATTATTACGGAATTTTTATATTCCAAAAATTGATAAAAAACATTCTACCCATCTAATTTAATCCCCAATCATCCCCCTTTCCACTTATCTTCGATTCCTTGACGTGAAAAGATGTTTAGTGGTAATTTTGGATCCACCCACCATTTTCATGATGATAAAAATGTTGAGGAAATTTTTCAATATACTCTAGATAATTGAATATCCTCAAGTATATTTTATATGGATCTATCTTTATCTAATACCTATAGAGAGTTATATCATCATTTTGTAAAAGGATCTAAACATCATTCAACTGAATATTGATTTGGGGTTTGGTTTCTTTATATATAGTTCCTTATCTCTACATTTTCATTTTACAGATGGGGGTTGTGAAATTTGTTTCATAGATTAAAGATATGTGGTTCCATTTATATTTTAAATTTAATTAAACATTTATTTTCCATATTTTTTTCGAATAGTATTAAATATACTTATAAAAATCCAACTCAGTATGAAATTGAATTATAATTTCTAATTGAATAGAATTTTTAAAAAACCCAATTCAAATGTAATGGGAATTTAAGGACTATATTAAAATTGGTCTAGATTTTGAAATGAATTCCAATATTATTTGAGAAAATTGTATTAATTTGAAATGATAAAAATATATGATTTTTATCTTATTTAAATAGAATGAATTAATGAAAACACCAAATTTTATTTGGGAAATATAATTTGTATATTGAAACAAAAAATGGGACATTGAATTGTATGTGATGTTTTATTTCAAATAATATTATTTTCCATTATTTACCGATGGATTTACCACATGTGATCGAAGGTATTTTTTTAATATTTGGAGAAATAATTGTTGGATGATTACTCACTAAAAAATTGTTGACGACGAAAACCCTAACTAAATATACTTTATATGATCTTATCCAAAATGGGATGTTTATGAGTATTATTTTTCCTGATCCTAAGGAACATTTGTACACATATTAGTGATGTTCACTAATATTTAATGTGTGAGGATAATATAATCGAAAACAATAATACATCAATAAATATTACAATGGATCTTGTTCTGACTAGTTTGATATATATTACATTGATTATAGATTGGTTTTCTTAATTATTTCTCATTTATATAAAAATTTTCTTAAATATATTTTATTTAATCTAGGATTAATTATTTTTCCAACATATTTATACAATATATTTTTTTGAATTATATGAAAATTTATTATCATAACCAATTTTACTTTTATAGAAATTATTTTTTGGTTTATTATTATTTATTTTTTATGTAGCATTTTTTGGGACCTAATAGTCTTTAAAGCTCACATCACACTGTTTTCTTTAGTAATTAACAAATTTCCTCATTCTTAGTCCTAAGAATGGAATACCACCTCAAAAATAAAGTATATGTTCTTCATCCCTTGGTATTGGATTGATGTTTCCTTTAGTATGTTTTTATATATATTGAGAATGTTTGTGATGTGAACTATTTCTGGGTTTTGATACATAATGGGATTTTGGATCTTTCTCCTTTTTGAGTGTTGATCATACTGACATGTATTTTTTATCTTACATTATATGTTTTAAAATTAATTCCCTATTTTATCTTTTCTGATTACAAGTTCTAGTCCTCAATTCATGAGGATCGTGAATTCCCATCAGGATATCACAGTGTCAGATCAGTTATCAATGTATGAGGATATTTTATATTCTTTAAAGAATATTGCTTCTAAGTATTAAATTATTCCAATCAATGAGTATTTATATTTTTTGTTCCATAAAGTTCCTCTATTGTATTGTGGTGTAGCTTCCCAAGAAGGATATAATTTTACTATGGGAGATGTGATCATATATAAGTGTTGATGTTTCATTCTCTTGTAATTATTATTATAATATTTGAGGTATGGGATTCGCGTTTTCAATCTGCTTTCTTGTATAATTATAATTATATTATTCTTAAAAAATTTGGTTTATGGTGGAATTAACCATAATAAATGTCACAATGAATAATGAATGAAATTGGTTATGTTTTCTCTGAAAAACATGTATACCATGTGAAAAATTACTTATACATTTTTTTCTATATAGTGTGTAATCCATGAGTATTCATAGTTATGATTCTTATTATTGATGGATTTATAAAATTCTTTTATCTCAAATGATTAAAGAATATATAGTAACCACTAATGTTAGATATGGAAATAAATTGGAATGTTTAAATAAACCATTGTTAATATTCATTGATATAAATAAGTGTAATTCAAAATAATTATATCATTATTTTTTCAATCCATATGTTATTGATATTTCATAGTGAATATTATTTTTAGAGTTCTTGTTTTTTTAAATGATTATCTCTCGTTCATGGAAATATTCTTCCGTAATGTTTTTTGAAACTAGAATTTATTGATAAAATATTATATAAATAATTAATAGATTACTTTAGATAATGAATTGTGTTGCACATATTTTGATTCTAAGAAAAATTAATTGATTAATCCAAGTGGGTACTAAAAGAAGCTGTTTAATAAAGGTAAAATTTTTGGTCTGAGAGATTAAATTCTCTAGGGAATTTGGGATGGCTTGTTTTTAAGACCAGGATTCCATATTTACTATTTTTAATAATTTCAACATAATTTTTATATATTTTATTATTTACATGTGCTGTTATTCAATACTAGGATAGAAGATGGTTGGATATTTCTTGGAAGGGAGGCTCAATTTTGTGGAACTAGTTAACATCTATACGAGAGATATGAATAATAATATGACTGGTTTTTAAAATATTGTAAACATGACAATGCAATATGTTTTATACCAATATTCTCATTTTTAAATGAATTATTGGATTATTGATTATTAATAAATCCAGAAAATGGTCAAATTGTTGGTTGTGTGTTTTCTGAATTCATTTACTCGCTGCTTGAGGAATCCCATTGTTATTAATTTTGGGACATTATTATGGTATCATAGGATGTACACATGAGTACCTTAAATTGTGGAATGATTAATAAGTATTACTGTTTAACCAATGGGGTTGGTGGAATATTGGAATCAAATTAATGACAATTTTGAAAATTCATTGGATTAGTTTCTTTATGCCCCACGTGAATAAGAATCAGTTGTTTATATTATTAATGAAATTATAATGTAATGTTTAATAGATTATATGATGATAAAATTTAATTTTATATGATTAATTGGAAGAAAAAGAATGTTTAGTAATTATTGTGATCATATTGTTATCCTAGTTATAATATTGGTAGTGAGGTGTCCAGGAAATGGTGTATCATTTTTATAAAAATACATGGTTAATTTCCATAGATTGGTCGAGATATTTATTATATGATATATATTTTGATATTTTACATTATAAACAACACATTTTGGTCGGTAAACATCCTCCTGGTGGGCTATGAGAGCGATTTTCCCCAACGTCTAGGTTGTGGTGGAATCCATTGCTGAAAATCCCTACTATCCACACTCATTTATACTGGTAGTATTATATGCTTTTACGCATGGTGGTTTCCATTCCCATATTTGTATGTTGATAGATTTAATGGATTGTAGTTATTTCACACACATTTATTCACAGATGTTGTATCTTGTTTAATATATAGGTATGACATTTATCAGTTGTGATTTATTGAGTATAATATAATACATTAGGTAATTGTGCATCCTAAAAAATACCCAGATACTATATATAGATGTGTCATTAGATAATGAGATGTTTTGATGAATGTGTAAATGATATGTGATGATCAAAACATAGGATTCATAGGGTTCCAAATATAAATTGTTAGCCTTCGTGTCTTTAGGGTGGATTTTTTTAGTTATAGATGGTTCATGACATGCGACATTGAGGATGATTAGATAAAGATTTAGTAAGTTTAAGTAGGTAACCACCTTAGGATAATATATTACATAACCTCCTTTTTATGGAACATAGTCTGTGATATCCATAAAGATTCCGGATTATAGTATACCAGTTTAGTTAGAAAGTTTTCTTTAATTATTGTTCAATAAGAATTATTATTCTTTTTAATGTTTTTCATTAGACATTATAGGGTGGATCTTAATGGTATTACATTATATTATCAAACATTATGTAAATAAACATTTTTAGGATTCAAATTTCCAGTTAGTGATCAGGATGAAATTTAATTTCTTTTTGGTAGTTCAGGATCTATTCATTCTTTTTTGGTTACTTATTAGGATTATCATTTAGTGAAATTATATTATTTTTATAGTAATTAAAATTGTGTGAATTTATATGAATTTATTAGGGATCATTTAAATTTATCATGGGTATTTTTTGTTATATTTCTTAATATTTTATCTATTTCATCAATCTTAATATGATAATGTTTATTATCTATGAGTATGATATAATTGTTGTTCGGGTAACCAAATCTAGGATAATTGGAGGAAATATTTAGGCATCATTATCTCTCATCCATATTGTTTTCCCTGGGATGGGTACCAATGGTAGTATTTTTCATTATATAGATTAAAAAGTAAAATTTAAATGCTCAGTTGAGCTATTTACCTCCCTTTAATCAATGTCATCATGATCGCCCCTTAAATACTCATTGGATGGAATTTTTAGAAGAAGAAAAAAATCCATAACGTGTATATGTAATGTAAATAAAATTTTTTTAACAGTTTGGTTCAACTAAGTGTGTAAATAAGTGTGAGGAAAAATGGATAGGTGGGTTCCTATAAAAAGGAATAGAGGGAAAAATTGGAATTACAGAATTTATTAAATAAAAATATATTATTTACCATGTTTATGTGGATCAAAATAAATATATTTACAATCTAATGTATATATATGTTGAAATCACTGAACCAATAATATTAATACATTTTTAGATGATGTTTTAACCCTTATTACTTGGATGTAACCCCAATTATCCAAATTGATGACTAAAGTGAACTCAATGTTTTTACTAATTTCGGATAAAAAAGGTTACTATATAACAGAAATGTGACTCATAGAAGGAATATGTTAGATACTCTCAACCAAATAAAATATACTATGGAAATGAAATAATTTTATAAAATTTAAATAATTTAATAATGAATACTATTAAAATAAATTTTGATTCATTTAAATTTTTTTAACATTGCCAGATATCTATATAGTACATTAATTAAAATATAATCATTTAACACATTAATAAAAAATTAAAATTAACTATAAAAGTATTTGTACACGATAAATAATTCAATATGTATTAATTTACATTTTTTTAAATGCATTTACAAGAGTTTTACATTACAAGCTCAAGCACTGTATTGACATTGAATAATCATTTAAATTAATTATTTTATCAGAAAAAATAATTAATAAATTACCATCACAAAAAATATTCATATTTTAAATAAACATATATATTAATTCATATATTTTAATAGTCATTTAGAAAAATTATTTGAGATATTAAAATAAAAAATTTGGTAATTTGGAATTATTCATTACAAACAATAGTATAATGGTTTTTATCAAGGAAAATGGAACTAAAATAACTTATTATAGAAATATTACGCGGTTTCATGGTAAAATTATAAACATACAATGCAATATAAGGATTTTTTGGAATATTTTGAAGCCTTGTTTAATATTTATACGATTATTATGCATATTTTACCCTATTCATGGTCACAACACATTTGTAATAGTTACTATTCATTATTTTTAGAATCAATTATATATATATATTATTGAAATTATTATTTTGAAGATGAAATTTAATTCATAAAATTAAATCCCTACACAAGGAAGTAATTATTTTTATAAAAAATGTGATGAAAAATGATTCCAAGCAAATTTTATTTTAATACATAAAAATTAATCTATAATAAAATTATGTATAATTATAACACAATGAAATGATTAAAAGAGTAACATTTTTTTAATAGGAAGTAGGACACACGATATTAATCTTTTAAAAGAATATAAAATCTTGATGATTTTTGGTATATTTAATATTTTTTATAAATAAAATATTTTTTCTATATTTCAATGCACACAATACCGAGTTAGCTCATGTCACATGCCACAAAAAAATTCATTGATGAATGACATTACATGCAAGATCGAGGTTTACCAAACAACAATACATTATTAGGATAATATAATATAATTTTAATAATATATAACCATTCAATTAAATTATTATTTAGTAATTATATTAAATAACTTACAAAAATACATGGTTTATAAAAATTCACCGGTTACCAAGTAATTATTAAAGACTATAGAAACCAATTAGTTTTAATGGAAATATTTTTATGCTCACATAAGTTATTTACACTATTAAATTAAATAAATTAATATTATTGAATGATATTAAAGATATATATATAAATAAATTAAACATTAAATCAATTAATTTTTATATTCAACAATCAAATTTGATAAGAATAAGATAATAATCAATCCAGGTTTACGCTTAAAATTTGATTTTTTCTAAATAGGTAATTTTCATAGCCTTTAATGGCACAACTATATTTATACTAAATTTTTACTCTATAAATTTCATATTTCAAAATTGACATCATTTTTGATATATTTAAATAATTATAATCTTATTGTGAAGTTTTAGAATTTTTCTCTACATTTCATTTTTTTAATGAATAGTGATAAATTATAAATTTTCATTGAAAATTTTATTTATTCATAATTTTTTTTTTAAAATTATATATAAAATTGTTTTTAAGGTAAAATTATATATATTATAAATTGATTAACAAAATTTAGGTCATTATTATAAATTTCACATTGAAATTGGATATAAAAATATTTCTAACTTTTGAATATTTAATATTAAAAACCTGCTTTGTCATCATATCTACAAGATAATTATTAAAATAATTTATGAAAAATTGTTTTGTTGAATATTAAAAAAATGGATTATATATTTTTGAATAGTCATAATTTATAATATCTAAAAATTTATTTTTTTTCCAAAAATAGTATGGAAATGGTTAATATTAATTTGATTAAGTGAAAAAATAGCTTAACAAGGGAAGAAATCATAATCATAGGAAACAAATGACATATAAACGTCTCCAAAATCAAATTTATTTCTTTATTAAGTCAATAACCTCAATTTTATTAAATTTTATTCATTATTGGATATAGTTGACATGGAAAAAATAGGGGTGGAATTCCTTCATTCAAAAATTGAGAAGAATGCCACTCCTTCTCCAATATAAAAATTCACTCAAAACTCACATTTAATCATGACCATGAAGCCCCTTGAATCATCCAAAATATATGAAAATAATCAAACATAATAAATCCACTAATACAAGAAGCACATTGTCAGTCAGAATTAAACTTGAGTATTTTTTTGGTATAAACCCAAATGACTTACCCAAATCCAATGTAGCATTCTACAATAATAACTTTTGTTTCTTTTACTTTTAAACATCTTAAATAATTTATATTTTGTAATAATATAATAAAATATGTATCATAAATATAATTATATGTTTTTATTATAATATTTTTACAAATACTTTCACACACATTCATAAAATGGGATACAAAATAATCGACTATGTGCACGGTGTTGAGTCAAATGTTATCTTTTGACTTCTATATTTTGATTTGAAAATCACAAATTTATTTTTAATCGTATCCTACTGACTCTGTCAATCGTACTGTACTGACTCGGTCAATCGTATCGTACTTACTCTGTCAATCGTACCATACTATCTCTGTCAAATCGTATCGTACTGACTCAGCTATTCATACTTTCATTACTTGTTTTGGTACTTAGTAAAAAACACTTGTTTCATATGAATCGTACCATTTCTTATCATCGATATATATATCTTGTTTTAACCAATACGATGTCGTTGAGTTAGTTAAAAACTAATCAAAACAATGTTGTGCTTTCTGTTTCAATATGACCGTTATGATGCCAAGTATCCAAGTCCCTCCGAGTTTTTCGGAGAAATATGACTGCTGGAGGCAACATGACCATTGGAACTCGAGGCCTATAAATAGGAGGTAATTTGAAGCTGAGAGAACAACGAGAACGAACAAATGAGACTTTGT
Organism: Viscum album; assembly: GCA_963277665.1. NCBI lineage: Eukaryota > Viridiplantae > Streptophyta > Magnoliopsida > Santalales > Viscaceae > Viscum > Viscum album. The sequence goes on from OY728121.1 coordinate 506,745,182, forward strand.
GAAACAACTGTGATACTCTGATTCAATCAAGATTCTAGAGAGATATGTTGTGACTTCTCTCTTCTACTTTGTGCGTCCGATCATCATCTCGAGGGATTTCAAGTAATTGAAAGACAGAGGTTCCGAGTACCTACAAAATCGAGGGCTGTCGGGGATAGGCAGACAGACATACCGATCATCATATCGAGGGCTACCGGGGATTGGCAGATGGACGTTCCGATCATCGTATCGAGGGCTGCCGGGGATAGGCAGACAGACAGTCTGATCATCGTATCGAGGGCTAACCACGGTGTCGGTGAGACAGACCTTTTATCCTAGGTGAATGGATAACCCTTCTCTTTGGGTTAAACGAATTGTAATTCTTTTACATTTCCGCTGCTATCTGTATTAGAAATTAAATTGTTTTGGTTTCCTTTTCTATCTCTTATACATTTGTAATTGTTTCAATTACATCCATTCTATTACATATTGTATTGATTGATTCTGTACTCTTTAAGGTAGAATCATTCATCTTTACATTACTCTGATTATTATGTTCATCATGAATACAATTGTTTTACATTTCATTAGTATTATATTACATCATACCTTTTATATCCAATACAATTGTGGGTGTTTGTACTTGTATTAGTTTAAGACCTTTTAAACTAATCTCTTAAGTTCTAAAACTCAAAAGGTTTTTAAACCTAAAATTCACCCCCTCTTGTATTGTTCCATCTAATAGACATACATATCTACATATTAGATCCAACAATTGGTATCAAAGGAGGTTTTCCATTGATTTGTATTACTTGTTTTGTTTCATTCATATTTTTTAAATACTTACTACATTAACGTGTAGAGTGGAAAAGTTTTTTTTATTAGATGGCAGGAATGAACATTGGGTCAATAGACAATCTGAATCCTTCTAGACCACCTATCTTTGAAGGAAATGATTATGAGTATTGGAGGGATCGTATGAAGACTTATGTGATCAACACTGGTGTAGTCAATTTTATTATACTTACTTGAGGTTACAAAATTCCTGACAAAGAAGTCAGTACTTTCACTAACCAAGAGTAGCAAGAATATCAACTAAATTACAAGGTATGCAATACTCTATTAGGCTCTATGACCAGGAATATATACAGTCAGATATCGTCATGTGAAGCATCCAACTGTATTTAGAAGAAATTAGAAGTCACTCATTTTGGTACATCCAAGGTTATATAAACAAGAAGAGCAATGCTTCGAGCAGAGTATCATTGATTAGATTTTCCTTATGGAGAGCTAGTATGTAAAGTGAAACAATGGTTTATGCCAATTTTCAACAGCTTACAATCTATGGGAGAAAAAGGTCTTGATGATGAAGCTCTGGTTGATAAGATTATAGATATAATGCCAAATGAATGGGAGTCAAAAAGGACAGCTATTGATGAAAATAGAAAAGTTTCTCAGATTTCTCTAGATGAACTCTTTGGAACTCTTTTACAGCACGAGACAAGAATAAAGAGAGATGCCGATTTCAACAAGAAGAAGAATGGAAATGGAATTGTATCCTTTGCATCTAAAGCTAAAACACTTGAATGTCTTAAAAGATCCAAAGCCAAGAAAGTTATATCTGATTCAAGTGATTGTGATATTTCAGATAATGAATTAGCCAATCTTGCTCGAAGGATGAACAAGATTGTGGGAAATAAAGACATACAATATAGATTCAAAAAGAAAGATAGGAAGGATAAGAAAGATTCAGAGGTAACTTGTTATGAATGTAAGAAAGCAGGACATATAAGGCCTGATTGTCTTTTACTGAAAAGGAAAGATAGAAAGGAGAAAGACTCTCAATGAAATGTGAAAAGGTTTTATGAGACAGAGAAAGTTCTGAAGGAAAATGATACCTGGATTTCAAGTGATAGTGATTCTTCAGATGATTCTTTAGAATATGAGTCCTCAAGACAGAGGAATATTGGACTTTTAGAGAGATTACCAATTGAAGATCATTGTCTCATGGCTAAGGTACATAACGTTGATGCTATTAAAAATGTCTCTTTGAATGAAAATTATACTGATAACAGATATTATGAATCTTTAAATGATGAATCTTTATCATCATAAGATGATACATTACCTACTTTTGAAGAAGTATCTAGATTTGCTAAATTACTTGAAAATTAAAATTCAAAGCTCCAAAAGAAACTCGAGAAAGAAAATTCTAGAATTTCAATCTTGACTAAAGATGTATCAGATATTTCTAAAGATCATGATGAGAAAACTTCTGATTTTGAAAGTATTTTAAAAACCCTTGAGAAAGTTAAATCTGATAAGGATAAACATTCTAAGGATCTTGAAATTGTAATTTCAAAGAAAAATATTTTAGAGCCTAACTCTAGTTCAAATTCAAATGTTTTGGAAAATAAAAATTTGGTCTTAAAACTAAAGTCAGAGATTTTATCTTTGAAGAAATGTTTGTCAAACTTTACTCATGGAAAGGAAAACATTGACAGGATGTACTCTCAAATTAGACCTTTGAGAAATCATTCTGGTCATGGTTATACTTATTCCAAACCTGTTTTTAGCAATAACTATTTTGTTCCTCAAAAAACCACTTTATGTTCTAAGAGTCAATGTGGTGGACACTGGAGAAGAGATTTTTCTCTTAACAAAACTCAATCTTTAGGGTTTCACAAAGCTCATTTTTCAAAACAAATGTGGATTCTTAAAATTATTTTATCTAAACCTTCCGGATCCAAACAAGTTTTCATTTCGAAAATCTAATTGATTCTTTTTCAGGAAAATGAGAAATGTACCAATAAGAATGTTTGGTACATGGATTGTGGTAGTTCATGACATGACTGGAAACCATGGTCTCTTTGAAAAGGTTATCAAAACAAAAGGTGTAAAAGTTACCTTTGGAGATAATGCTCAAGGAAAGATTGTTGGTATAGGTAATATCTTTTTTCTTGGAAAAGTTCTTATCTCAAATGTTTTTTTTAAAAGTCTTAGGCACAATCTCATCATCATAAGTCAATTATGTGATGAAGGTTACCTTGTGAATTTTAGAAATGATAAGTGTCTAGTACACAATTCCAAGGATGAGTTCATTCTATCTGCCCATATGCAGGGGAATGTTTACACTGTTAACTTAGAAGACCTTAGGAGCCAAAACTTACCCTGCTTAAGTGCAATAGAAGACCAATAATGGATATGGAATAGGAGACTAGGACACTGTAATCTGAGAAACCTTAGTAAACTATCAAAGAAAATACTTGTGAAGGGGCTACCAGACCTTAGAAATGATTCTTCAAAAGTCTGTGATCCTTGTCAATTTAGAAAGCAACATAAAACTAGCTTTAAATAAATTAATTAAGTTTCAACATCTAATGCATTACAGCAAGTGCATATGGATCTTTTTGGTCCTTCACAATCTGGAAGAATTGGACGCAAATACTATGTATTTGTTTTAGTTGATGACTTTACTAGATTTACATGGGTCTACATTCTCACAAATAAATCTGAATCCTTTTCCTATTTCAAAACTTTTAGAGCCCAAGTTAAAAATGAGAAAAACCTACAATTAATAACTATTCATAGTGATCATGGTGGTGAATTTCAAAATTCAGATTTTGAAACTTTTTGTAGTAAGAAAGGTATTACTCAAAATTTCTCAGCTCCAAGAACTCCTCAACAAAATGGTGTTGTTGAAAGAATAAATCGTATTCTTCAGGAAATGACTCGAACCATGTTGAGTGAATACTCAATTTCTATGCACTTTTGGGCTGAAGCTGTTAGTACTACCTGTTATACTATAAATCATGTTTTAACAAGAAAATTTCTTAATAAAACCCATTATGAGTTATGGACTGGCCGAAAACCAGAAGACTCATACTTCAATGTTTTTGGATGCAAAGTATTCATTCTGAATACAAAAGATAATCTACACAAATTTGCACCAAAATATGATGAAGGAATCTTTATAGGCTATTCTACAACTTCAAATGCTTATAGAGTTTTCAATAAAAACACTTGTACTATTGAGGAAATTGTACATGTAAAATTCGATGAAACTAATCCTTTTGTTTTCAATCAACCCAATCCTACATCCTCGGATGTGTTTTCAAAAACTGATTATCAATCTTTGATAGAAGATCCTTCTAATAAGGAAAATATTCAAGAAAGTATTCCTGAAACTTTTACCACGGAAGATATTCTACCATATGTTGATGAACAGGTTTTACAAAACCCAAATCAATTGTTTCTGAGGAATCATCCCGGTGATAACATCATTGGTGATGTAAATCAACCTGTAAGGACCAGAAATTCCATAAGAAATGAAATAGAACATATTGCTTTTCATTCCCAATTTGAACCTAAAAGTCCAAGTGAGGCCTTAGGAGATGATGATTGGATAAAAGAAATGCAAGATGAACTAAATGAATTTGAAAGGAATCAATTCTGGACTTTAGTTGATAGACCTAAAGAAACAAATGTAATTTGTGTAAAATGGGTTTTCAGAAACAAATGTGATGAAAGTGGAATCATTGTAAGAAATAAAGCAAGACTTGATGCTAAAGGCTATAATCAACAAGAGGGAATAGACTATGAAGAAACATATGCTCCTGTAGATATACTTGAATCTATTCGTATTCTATTAGCCTTTGCAGAATATTTCAATTTCAAACTATTTCAAATGGATGTCAAATGTGCTTTTCTAAATGGTTTTGTTCAAGAAGAAGTTTTTGTCGAACAACCTCCTGGTTTTCAAGACCCATAACATCTTGATCCTGTTTTTAAACTTACCAAGGATCTATATGGTCTTAAACAAGCCCCTAGAGCATGGTATGATAGACTTACATGATTTATTTTACAAAACAATTATACAAAAGGTACAGTAGATCAAACCCTTTTTATAAAAGTGGAAAACAAAAATGTTTTTATTGTTCAAATTTAGGTTGATGACATCATATTTGGATCAACATAGAAATCTTTAACTGATCCTTTTGAAAATTTAATGAAATCTGAGTTTGAAATTAGTATGATGGGTGAGTTAACATTATTTTTAGGTTTTCAATTTTCTCAAAAACTAGAAGGAACATATATATCTCAACATAACCATATAAAAGATTTACTCAAAAAGTATGGATATGACAAAACTAAAAGTATTAGCACTCCAATTGGTACCTCAAATACACTTGATCTTGATGAAACTGGGAAACCAGTAGATCAAACAATCATTAGAGGTATGATAGGAAGTTTTCTATACTTGACATCTAGTCGACCCGACTTAATGTTTTCTGTATGCTTATGTGAAAGATATCAATCTAATCCAAAAGTGTCTCCTTTAAAATCCGTAAAGAGAATCTTTTAGTATTTTAAAGGCACTATGGATTTAGGTCTTTTTTACTCTTCTGGGAATGATTTTGTTTTAATTTTTTTTTTCAGATGATGACTTTGGTGTCTGTAGAATGGATAGAAAAAGTACATCTAGAACATGTCATTTCTTAGGAGACTCTCTGGTTTCATGGTCCTGCACGAAACAACACTTAGTAGAACTATCCACTGCTGAAGCTGAATATGTAGCAACTAGAAGTTGTTGTGCTCAAGTATTATGGATGCAACACACACTCACTGACTATGGATTGAGTTTCTCTAAAACTCAAATTCTTTGTGATAATACAAGTGCCATAGCTCTTAGTAAAAACCTAGCACACCACTCACGTGAAAAACACATAGATGTTAGGAATCACTTTCTTAGAGACCACACACAAAAAGGAGATATTATTCTACAATTTATCGGAACAAAAGAACAACTTGCTGACATTTTTACAAAGCCATAACCGTCCGATAGATTTGAGTTTATAAAACAAAATCTAGAAATGATTACATTAAAATAATAATTCATATCTACTTCATGTTTTACAGTTCTCCTAACATTAAAAAACTCTTTTTGAAAGGGGGAGGACATTTGTTTTTTATGTTTCTTTTTATCTTATGTTCTTTAACTATTTATTCTCCTGGTATGTGTTTTTACTTTTCTGTTTATTGTATTGATAGTTTTATCGTATCATTGATCTTTTCTATTTATCGTATTGACAGTTTTATAGTATCATTCATTTATCATATCGACCGATATATGGTTATGAATTTCTTTTCCATCGTATCAACCGATGATGGTAACGAATTTCTTTTCCATCGTATCGACCGATGATGGTAACAAATTTCTTTTCCATCGTGTCGACCGATGATGGTAACGAATTTATTTTCCATCGTATCAACCGATGATGGTAACGAATTTCTTTTCCATCGTATCGACCATTGATGGAAATGAATTTCTTTTCCATCATACTGTCTGATGATGGTAATGATTTTCTTTTCCATCGGCTTGTCAGTTCATGGTAACTAGATTTTTTTCCATCGGCTTGTCAGTTCATGGTAACGAGATTGTTTTCCATCGGCTTGTCAGTTCATGGTAACGACTTTGTTTTCCATCGGCATGTCGACTGATAGTTTTATTTTATTTCGTACGTTTGTGTTTCCATTTTAATTCTAATAAAACCAACAATTACCTTATGCTCTCCGGCAGGTATTTTCCATTTTTTCGTTTTCTCTTTTTTGTTTTTAATCCTAACCATTGATCTGTTTTCCTCTAATCTTGACCGTAGAATATCTACGGTCACCCCTTTATCGCCTATAAATAGACCCCCTCTCCCCAAACCCACATTGGTTTTTCAGATTTTGAGGCAAAGCTCTGCTCCACCAGTTTTAAATCATCGTACGAACATTCATCGGCATCACCTTTATGTCTCAATCCTCTGCTAACACTCCCACTGAAATGTCTTCAAAGACTTTTATAGAGAAAGTCTTTAACAGAGAATGGTTAGTTTCTCGGGAATTTTTTGATTTTTATGATTCCACAATCAGAAGAATCATTCAGTTTCAAGGATGGGAACATCTGTGTGTTGAAATACCTGTTTCTCAAGATCCATTTATCTTTGATGAAGTTTGTCTATTTTATAAAACAGTATCTTTCGACAAAGACATGACTATCAATTTTGTTGTGTATGATAGATAGTTGTCTATGTCTGTAAAACAAGCGGCTCTTTTTCTGAATGTCCCAATAGAAGGGGATTCTTTCAGTCCATCTCATAAACTACCAGAGGAAGTTTGTATGTTTAATAGAGAAAGTGCTGAAAAGTCTTTGTTTGTTATTAATGAAGAGAAAAGGAAAGTGTCTCATCTTTCTCCGGACAATCGGTTTGTCACATTATGGATGCATGGGTTTCTTATTCCAAGGAAAGGGGATAGAGAAATTCTTAAAGTTTCTGATATATTTATGCTTGACTATATTGTAAATATGAGAAAAGTAAATCTCATAGGGTATGTTTTTGAAACCATAAAGAATGTCAAGACAGGAGTGATTAAGTCCCAAATGATTATGTATCCAACCATCCTTACGAAGTTAATTCTTGAAAGTATCAAGTTTTTTAACATTCCTTTAAAAGGAAACCCCATAGATTTGAATCCCTCTTTTATTAGAAAAATTAATTTTAAGAAGTTGAATGTTTGTTTTGATCATAATTCAAATCTTTTTGTCAGAGATATAGAAGATGAATTGGCTCAGAATCAATCGGCACCTATTCCAGCCAAAGACATTCAATCTACTGGTGTTACTCAAAATTCTGATCCGCAAACCAGTTCAAAGACTATGAAGAAGCCAAGGTATAGTAAGGAGGTTGTAGCTAAATGGAGAAAGGATAAGGAACAGAGAAAGGAAAGTGATCCAAAGTTCGGTCTTGACCCGGCTGAGGCTTTTGCAGAAAGAATAATGGTAGAAGAAACCCTTTAGGCTGAAAATAATAAGGTTCTTTTGAATAGAAAATCACAGGAATTTGATGTCTCTAAAGTCTTGAAAGCAGTTGAAGATGATAGTGCTCAACTGACAGAATAAGTTCATCAAGAACCCATCGTACAGAGCCTTCCTGAGAAAGAAAAAGGAAAACAAATGATGGAAAACATAGAAGAAGAGGAAGAAGAGGAAGATGATTTTCTTTTAGAATTCCTTCAGAATTCAAAGAAGAGTAAGGAGGAATCGGTTTAAAAGCTATGTGAAGGGGTTCAACAAATCCCTCATGCCGATCAAGCACCTTTTGAAACTTCTGAAACATCGGATAGAATTTAGTCTCAAGAAAACCAAGGAGCTCAATCCTCTCACACTGATAATGTTGTTGTCATTACTGATAAAGAGTAAGAAGAAAGAAAGCAGAAAGAAAAAGAAAAAGGAAAATAGCCAGTTGTAGATTCAAGAAAATCATTTGAACTGGCTTCGTACGATGAAGATACTGATTCAGAACATAAAATCTCTCTCAAGAAGAGTGATTACATTGTCCATGTTTTGATAAGGGTTGAGAAGACTATTCCATATTTTCCGAGGTTGGAAGGGAAGATTGACTTTATTACTGAAAATCATAAGAAGAAGTTTGGCTTGGTAAAAGAATTAAGAAATAATGTTTTGTTAGTTGAAGCCGATTTGAAAGTTCTTTCAGAATGTTCGGTTGCTCATAATAAGGCATGTAACAAGATGACCAAGTGGTCGTACAAAACAGAAATCTCAATCAATGACCATGAAATAGCAATTGAGATATAAGGAGGTTGTCAAATGAGCTTGCAATTTCTTTCAATAAGCTTGATAGAGAAATGGTTGAAAGGTGGAATCTTTGGTCTTCGTAAAGAGCCAATGTTCCTTCAGTGAAATATTTGCAAGAGATAATGAATGCTTTCCAATATTAATTCTCGAAGGTTTCATCTTTCAAGGATGAAATGGTTTTGTTGAAGAAACAAAATTCTTTGTTATCCAATGATAAAAAGAATCTGCAAAACATAATTGATACCCTTGAAGAAGTAATCAGAGTTCTGGAGGAGACTCTCAAGAATCAAGATCAAATTTTTGCGAACCAACAAGAGCTTCAAAGAACTCAGGGTGAATCTATTTCTGAAGACTAGAAGGAGAAAAAAAATATGATGGCGGTTCTTCATGAGTTGATCAAAAAGGAGAAAGAGAGAGAAAACAAGTGACTTTTATTTTGTCCTCATGTTTATTATTGTTTGTTATCGTAAATAATTTTCTTTTATCCATTCTCTAGTGTTTATTTTCTAACTCCTTCAGACAATTCAAGATTACCCCATTATTTTTGTAAATCACAAAGGGGAAGAATGATTACAAAGGGGGAAAATGTTTTTTAAAGGGGGGGAATGATTTACAACACTCTTAAGGAAAATCTACGCATACAATCCTTTGGAAAGTCCATACCTAAGGGGGAGTTAGTTATATTCAAACTCATATTTAGAAGAGTATCCAATAACTCAACGGGAGATAAGTAATTCTTTGTTATATTTACTTGGTGTGTTGTGATTTCAAAAAAGGGGGAGATTGTTGAGTCAAATTTTATCTTTTGACTTCTATATTTTGTTTTGGAAATCACAAATGTATTTTTAATCGTATTGTACTGACTCTGTCAATCGTACCGTACTGACTCTGTCAATCGTATCATAATGACTCTGTCAATCGTACTGTACTAACTCTGTCAAATCGTATCGTACTGACTCAGCTATTCATACTTTCATTACTTGTTTTGGTACTTAGTAAAAAACACTTGTTTCATATGAATCATACCATTGCTTATCATCGATATATATATCCTGTTTTAACCAATACGATGTCGTTTAGTTAGTTACAAACTAATCAAAATGATGTCGTGCTTTCTATTTCAATATGACCGTTATGATTCCAGGTTTCCATGTCCCTCTGAGTTTTTCGGAGAAATATGACCGTTGGAGGCAACATGACCGTTGGAACTCGAGGCCTATAAATAGGAGGTCATTTGAAGCTAAGAGAACAACAAGAACGAACAAATGAGACTTTGTGAAACAACTGTGATACTCTGATTCAATCAAGATTCTAGAGAGAGATGTTGTGACTTCACTCTTCTGCTTTGTGCGTCCGATAATTGTATCGAGGGCTTTCAAGTAATTGAAATACAGAGGTGCCGATTACCTACGAAATTGAGGGTTGCCGAGGATAGGCAGACAGACGTATCGATCATCGTATCGAGGGCTGTTGGGGATAGGCAGACGGACGTTGCAATCATCGTATCGAGGGCTGCCGGGGATAACCAGATGAACAGTCTGATCATCGTATCGAGGGCTCAAAAAGGTGTTGGTGAGACAGTCCTTTTATACTAGGTGAAAGGATAACCCTTCTCTTTGGGTTAAAAGAACTGTAATTCTTTTACATTTTCGATGCTATCTGTATGAGAAAGGAAATTGTTTTTGTTTCCTTTTCTATCTCTTATACATTTGTAATTGTTTCAATTAAATCCATTCTATTACATATTGTATTGATTGATTCTATATGATTTAAGGTAGAATCATTCATCTTTACATTACTATGATTATTGTGTTCATCTTGAATACAATTGTTTTACATTTCATTAGTATTATATTACATCATACCTTTTATATCCAATACAATTGTGGGTGTTTGTACTTGTATTAGTGTAAGACCTTTTAAACTAATCTCTTATTTGCTAAAACTCAAAAGGTTTTTAAACCTACAATTCACCTCCCTCTTGTATTGTTCCATATAATAGACATACATATCTACATATTCGATCCAACACACGGTAGACTACGACCTTGCAGACCGATGCATTCATTCATTCATTTACCACAATTGAAGGTTTAAAATAACAATGTACATATATTTTATATATGATATATATAGTATTTTTAATTTATTTTCTATTGTGTATATTTCAAAATAACCATACCTTAATGGCGTCTATTTTTTTGAATACAATAACATTGTTGTGGACATGTGGACAACAACCTCCACAAATCCATGATATTCATTCATACCTTACATTGAATTTAAAAGTATTTGTTTTAATAATCATATGTTGCATATAAGAAATTAATATGATAAATTAATTTAAATATATATTTATATATATCATTACATTTTAATTCATTTAATAATGTAAAATTAAAAGATGTAACATTCATATGTACTTATAACATATTGTCTCCTTGAACAACACATTTCATTTTTATATACAATTTTTTTGGATTATTATTAAAAAATATATCATGAATATATTTTATATATACATAATGTTTTAAATCGGTGATATTTTGAAATCATTATCAACTTAAGAAGCTGAAAAAAGGACACGACAAAACATACTAAACATACTAAGAAATTAACACACAAAAATGGGAAAATAAAAAATGATTATTAAAAAATGGGTAACAAGATATTATAGGAAGATAATATATTATTTTATAAACATGATTATGTTTTTTATATGTCATTGATATGTTTAAAACCCATATTCATTGGGATAAATGATATTCACCTTGAAGGAAACACAATATAAGATACTTATCACAATTTCAATTCTTTGAGTCACACATTATTATTGTGAACATATTTTATTATATATTGTTAAATTAATGTAAATTTTATTTTTAATGTCATGATTTATTATTTATTCATGCTATTTTTTGTTTCGGATTTTACTTATTTCATCTTATGGGATTTATACATAATGTTACCTATTGGTAAATAATTTTCACAACGCATTTCTTTTTCATTAGGTTATAATAATTCCTCATAATCCTTAATATTATATGAATATGTGTATAATTATAATTTACATATATTTATTTGTTTATTTAAAAATAACATATTTTCATTATTTTTTTTATAATTATAATCAAATAATTAGTTGAGTCTCACTATAACATTGTGATCTTTTAAAGTGTTCACTTCATACCATTATTCTTATTGGATTACATGCACATTAATTTTATTGTTAAAATAAAAGATTTTATCAATTTTAATAAACCATTTTATTATATTATACATTTTTAGTTATTATATTTTCAATGTAACTATACCATTTTTCAATTTATCAAACTTAAAATGTTTTGGAAAATAAATTTATGAAAAATTGCCTTTATATTCCTTTTTAAGGAGTATCATATTTTGTTCTAGAAATCATGTCTTCTAAAATAGATTTAATTTTTTTTACATTCCCCAAATTTTTTATTAAATAAATGTATACCCATTTTTATTATAATTTTTTTCAATGGAATCTTCTCTTCATTCTCCAAAAAAAGAACTTTTATAACTATTTTAATATGTAAAATGAATGTTTTTTACCATGAAAATAATGTATATAATTGATAGCCGTATTATATTTGAATAATATTTTGAAATTTTAAAAGGATTTTTTTAACTAATTTTTCAAAAAATTACTATTAAATGATTTTTATTTATTTTTTCATATTAAAAAATCTATTTCCCTAAATTGTTATTAAATGAATATTTCATAGTGTTTTCAGAAATTAATGACAAAACTATTTATTTTTAATCCACATGAGATTTTATGTATTGATACCATACTTATTCCATATCTAGGTGTTGGTTGATTGATTTGTTCAAGGATAATATTGACATTCACAATATTGATTCATTTTAGTAGTCCCATTTAAATATTAAATATACTACAATAATTGAACAGTGAATTTCTTATAATTATAAATATCAATCACTTGATATATATTAATTTCAATAAATTAATACCAATTTAACATACAGTAATTAAATTAACAGTAATTTTAATATCTAGGTAAATAATAATAAATTCATATTCATTACTCAATATAGATATTTGATAAGGAACATTGTTCATTAATTAAATCGAGTGTTCAATATAGACCTAATGTTCTAGAAAATCACAATATAGTTTGGGGAAGAATTAATACAAGACCCTTAATGAATTAGAGGTCTTGTGAGATGAAATTAGTAAGTGAAAACCCTTTGGGATTCATTCCACGAAGAATATATGGGATTAAAACAATATATTTTAACTATATATGGGATAAATCACAATGGTAAAGGTATTATATGTCTAGGAAACATGATGTTCAATAATTATGCATTTACATTATTTAGAATTTAGTAATTATTATTATCCATAATATTTCATTTGATATTATCTATGTATTCATCATCATTCAAAATTTATTTATTAAATGGAGTGTGTTTTAGTTATATTTCATTTTATATTGATTATTCATTAACTAGATATTTATATAGAATGTGTGATCTCTTATTTACCTTGACATATTGATTTATTATTATTGATTAATAATTACTTCCATTTTAAATAACCTTACTATTATTTTTGGAACACCTTTATTATGTTCTCTTTTCTCTATGTTATGGAGAAGGAAAAATTAAATTGTGTTTCACAATTATGTTCTTGTAAATTTATTTTGTACCATGTAAAATTTTCTAATTAACAATGTAATATGTTTATAATGTATGTAATTTGGATTTCAAAAAATTATAAACATTCCACACAACATAATTAGATTACTTTTAATCATGATAATGTAATGGTAGTAGAATCTTCCTCAGGGATTACTATAGTTAGGTCAATAAAATGACTATTTGAAGATGTTTAGTAGAAAACAGGGGAATTGGATTTAGAAAATAAATATATTACGAAACATAAAACTATGAGATAATTTTACAATTATAATATAATCACATTTTTATTCATTATCATAATATATATGAACACGATCATGGGATTCTGAGATTAAGGATGATCATAGAATATATTTCATTAACATCTATTTCTTTGATTTAATCTATTTTAATACCACCATGTTTAAGTATATTTTTTGAGAAAATATTGTTAATATTAATAATTTTTTTACTTAATTTTATAGTGGAGAAGTTATTTTTGTAATACTACCCAAAAATTTTAGATACGCGTGTATTAAGGTATTGAGAATCGTTAGTGTTATTATAATTATTAATGACATTTTAATACTAGTATAATAAGGACATTATGATTTGAAAGAAAATATAATGAACACCATAAAAAAAATTTATTTAATGAATAATTATTAGAGATGTAGATCTTTGTTATTTGGGATATTATATTAATATTTTTTTAGAAAAAGGACAATATATAAAAGGCAAGGTCATTAACCCATTACTAAAGGACGATAAGGGTTTTACACCTACAACTAGACTATGTTATGGCTTGGGTAATATATGATTTTTTTTATAAAATATTATTTTGAATAAATATTAATGACGATATAATAATATAACTTTAGGGGTTTAGATATTAATTTATTAACTATATTAATTTTTTAAAGTAGTTAGAGTCAAATATAAATACAATTCACTCTTTGTCTTTGGTTGTATGATATGTTAATAGTTTATTTTAGTGCTTTAATAGTTACAGATAATTTTTTTATATCTATTAATTAATTCAATGGATGAATTAGATATTTATAACAGTACAAGAAAGGATTAAAATTTAGTTTTTCAAATAGAAAAATGTTATGTAATTATATTTTCATATGTTTTTATGTAATGAAATATTTATTCAGCATATAGAAAATGTAAAAACAATGTCCTCCCACTACCTTATTTTATTTTTGAACTGATGGTATTTAAAATAATCACATGTTTATAGATTTGAGTCCCTCATCTTTCCATTTATTATTAACTATTTTTGATAATTTTCAATAATCAGTTGTATAAATATTTACATTATTCCTCCATATGTGAATATCTACATTCCACAAATTTTATCTTACATAGAGACCTTGTTATATGTTATTCTTTTGGAAATTCATAATTCATATTATATATATTTTATAATATATTTTAATAACTCTACTAAAGATTTTGGATTTCAATAATATAATTTTAGAATATAAAAATATTTATTACCATGATAGCATTCAAATTTATAGGATTATATTTATTTATGGTCAGGATAATGTACCAACTTGAAAATTCTAATTGAGTAACCTTTAATCGATATCATGTGTGACACGAAATTCCAAATGTATAAAAGAATATAAAATATCTATAAATTAATTTATATTTAAAATTTTAATACATTTATTATATTATTTCTTGTAATGATCATAATATTGAGATAAGAAACACAACACACAACATCAAATTTCTTCAATGACATGCATTACATGAAAAACTACGTTTTACGGAACAAAAATATTTAATTAAAGAAATATTATATTATATAATAAGATATTAAGAAGACATTAATATATTGGTTATGAATATTAAAATATATCATATAAATGAAAATGGATTAGAAAACTTCATTGGTTACCAATTAATATGAAATGAATATAAAAACAAATTCAATACAAAAGAAATATTTTAATACACACAAAAATGTTTTATCGAAAAAAATTATAGTGAATACTAAGAGTGAATTCTATTAATTAAATATATATATTGTGAATCCAATTAAAAAATTATTCAACCAATTCTTTTTATAAGTATAAGAAAAGAATAAATCATGTTTTGTAGTACAAATATATTTTTATAAAAAGTATTAATTTTCATATTTTAATAGAATTTTTATTTTAAATAAATTTTTAATATTTTATAAATTTTTCTATATCAATATTGACATAATTTTTGATTTCAGATCAGAATATTTATCATAGGGTGGGTTTGATTAATTTTTCAATAATATTTCTTTTTTTTAATAATTGCCGAATGTACTGATTTTTTTAAAAAACATCATTTTCCCAAATTTAATTTATATATTACGATTATATATTAAATTTATTAAAAGTATATTTATATAATTTAAACATATAATAGTAAAATAAAGTTCATTTTAATTATTTTCTCAATGAAAATGGATATATGAACATTTCTTACCTTTGAATAAATATATTTTTAAATCTCACATTTTCGTCTCATCTATAGGATAAATTTAATATTACTTTCTCCAAAGTCTATAATTTTAAATTTTAAAAATGGATTCAATATTTTTAATAATAATAATTTCTAATTTCTAATATGGTTATATTTTTTTTCAAAAAGATAAGTGGGATGGGCTAAAATTAATTACAGTGATTAAGAGAAACATTAGCTTTACAAGGGACTAAACATTATTCATTAAGTGTCAAAATAACTGACAAACAATATAAAAACCCCTTATATTGAAATATTTAGACCCCATATTACATTATGTATTATTTTTTAATTATTTTATAAACATATAATGTTTATAATGTGGGTGGAATTCCTTATTTCAAATATTTACAAGAATGATACTCCAACTCCACTAAAAAAAGGTAGTCACACTTTTAACTTAACTTCTAATATAAAGTGATTTTTATCTTCTAAAATCTACCCAATAAATATCCCAAATTATAACCGCAGATACTATAATTCTCAATTTTTGTAGAAATAAATCCAATAATAAAGACTTTTGTTATAAATCAAATGGAATTCCCCAAATAAGATGTAACATTTTTAATAATCAATTTTGTTTAATTTATATATCCACCAATTAATTTGTTTTAATATCCCAATTATATAAAGACCAAATTATATTAAATATAATGATTTTTTAATTCTATGATTTAAACCTACACATTTAGACACATCTATCCAATGGTAAACACGATCATCATTTATGTGTATGGTGGACTACATCCTCACGAACTGATGTTGAATGTTCACCATTTACAACATTTCAAAGATGTAAATTGTATTTGATTTGTTGTTATTTTATATTGTATATATTATTTATAATTTATTTAATAATCATGAATTTTTTTATAGGAATTCCACCATTCCATCTATTTTTTTGAATATGATAACATTGAAAGTGGACATCTCGACTATCGCCTCCTCAAAGCAATATGATGCATTCATACATTACATGGAATATATTAAAAATAATTTTAATAAATATATTTGAAATATATGGCTAAAATATGATACTAAAATTATAATATACATATATAATATTTATATTTAATTATTTTAAATACGATTAATAAATTAATTTATCGTTAATGAGTACGTACAACATGTTGTCTCCATGAACGATGCATTTAATTTCCTATCTAGATATTTTATATATTATAATAAATACATTTATAATTAATATAAATGTTATTTATTTCATTATTTACATACATTATAATATTAAATCATTATCTCCATTATAATAAAAAAAATAACACTTCAAAATATACTAAAAAACAACGCAATTAAAACCCGAAATAGTGAAAATATTGAAATATGGTAAAAAAAATTGGTAATATGATTTATATGAACATAATATATGATATAATAAATATGAATATAGTTATAGAATATCATACTAAATTGTTACAATCAATCATATATGAGGTTAATGAATGTTTAACCAAAAGGAAATGCAATGTAAGGGACTCCATCTCAAATTCTATTTGTTCTAGAAAAAATTATTATTAGGCTTATAAATTCTTATATATGGTGTCCATATTGCAATGTAGACTTTTAATAACATTATTAATTCCTTATTCATGATATTTTGAGTTTTAATTTGATTTATTTCATTAAAGGAGGATTACACTTAATGTTTCTAGGTGGTAAAAAAATTTCATAACCAAGTGACATTTTCATTTGTTTATATTACATTGTCAATGTTGTTAATATTAAATTTTTTTGATATATTGTTTTTTAAATTTATATATGGTATCTCAATTCCCTTAAGTATATTTATATTTTATACAATTAATTATTTTTTTAGTGTGACATTCACAAAATAATTTTTCAGGGTGACTTTACAATATTATTTTCATTTCTACTGTTTGCACATGAATTTACATTATAAGAAATTGATTTATAATAGTTTAATAAACACCTTTTATTAACTTATCATTTTTTTTATTAACATCCTTTTTTATTATTAGTACGGTTTTCATTTTTTTGAACCTAAAATGATTTATATAATGTTATTAAAAAAACATGACCTCATATCTCTCTTTAGTTGAATAACCAATTGCCTCAAAAAATATGAATTTTCTAAAATGTGTTTTAAAATAATTTTTCCTTTACCATTATATTTATTATATATATATTTTTGATTTTTCTAATTTAAAAATGTTTTCATAATTATTTTCTCATTTATTTACAAACAAGGCACCTTTCTATCATTTTTCCTTATAAAATGAATATTCTTTTTACCTTTTACGTCATGTAATGAATTACCCACTTTCATTTCACTAAATCACTCATTTTAAGTTTAATTTGATTATTTTTATGCAAATTAATTTAAAATTGATGGTCAAGGAAATTGAATACCACATTTTTTTCCAAAATGAAATGTATATTTTTCTCAAAAATATTTTAATAACATATTTTTATATTGTTATCATTCATCAATAAAAACAACCATTTATATTGACATCACATGGAATATTTATATTAATTACATCCTTATTCATCCATAGGTTGGTTTGGATTTAATATTCCATGTATTTTATTGACATTAGATTCCTTGATTTAGTTATTTAGTATCCCTAAAAATTTATCATTCTTGCATTCATTTAACATTGAATTTACCATAATTATAAATATACCTTATCATGGATTGGTTGATATCCTAAACCATATAACAATTTCATATGTGGTAATTAATTAGATATTTATTTTATTATCAAGTTAAGTATTAAAAAAAATATATTACTTAATTAATATATATTTGATAAGTCACATTATTGATTAATCAAAATGAGTATTCCATATTTTTTTCTGATAGGTTAATACAAGACCCTCAATGAATTAGTGGTTTACTGAGAATAAATTAATTGAAAAATAATTAAACATTTCTACCAAGATAAAAAGGATTCACTCTAACCATAGATTTAAACTGTCTTGAGGATAGATCGTAATGAAAAATGTGAGGTCAACTAGACAGATACCATGGGGGGTGGGTGAATCATGTTATGATAGATTGAAATAACTACAACTTTGATCTTGATTTGTTGTTATACAAAACTCACGTCACTCTCTATACCATTACAGGATACTAATAATTATTAATGAATGTACATGACACATTAATTTTAGTTGGTTCACCCGCAATGTGATAAATCTAAGAAGCATACACAAGTGATGTTTCTATGTTCCAAATACAATGTAATAGCATTTTTGTATTCAATTTCAAAGGCCTCACTTTCCCTCTTGGATTACAACCATTTACAATTTGGGAATGTAATGCTCTCCAAACTGATGTCAGCTCACTACTTTTTTAGAAGATCCACTAAAAGTTTACTGACTTGTAAGTCCTTTAATTATCAATAATGAGTGAATCTTTCACCTTTTTATATGATATGTTGAATTTAAAATTTCATCCACTAATGAAGACCCTTTTTCCATTGATCACTGGGAAACAAAAATTGGGAATACCATCACAAATATCACTAATTCGCGATGCACCCATTTTCAAAAATCTCAAACAAGACATCTCGAACTCCATATTTATTCACACAGCAAACAACTTCATCGATCCTTGGCCATAAAATAGCTCATGACTTCTCAAATATACTTCCTTCACAAATTTCACTGAGGCAACGTTGAACACAACTCTTTCAAGGAGCTTGAATAGCCTCCACAAAACCCTTACCGTTCACGAAGAACACAACCTCCACGAACCCCCATTGTAATATGAGAGGTACTAAATTTTCATGAAAACTATATACTATTATTTAGGGGGTCTTGGCCTATTTATAGAAGATTCCACTAACTCATGGACTTTCCATGCAATGTCAGTTCCACATCATCTCAAATCTCAAAGCTCTGAATTTCTCACCAAATTTCTATCTATATCACAAATAACTAATAGAGCTGATATTAACAATATATTTTATCTACATTTCAATAATTTAATGCTCAACAATATGTCATTATGTGTGAAATTGCATCATTTTTGGAATTTTGTAGTATTTTGAGGTAAATTGTTAAAATGCCTTAATTCTGGATTTTAAACAGTTTTTGACTAAATTGATTATTTGGCCATATATTTTCAAATACAAATCCAATTCGACTAATTCTTTTTTTAAGGAACCAATGGAAAATTCCCTTCATAATGTTTACTAGACCATGTTCTAAATCATCAATCTATTGGCTCAATTAAATCATTAGTTATAAAAGGTTTTTCTTATAGGATTTGTGGAGTCCGCCTCAATAAATGAAGCATAAATTCGGCTGCCTATTTCAAAGGTCATTAATTCGAACAGGTCGTTCAAAAAGACTCTATGGAATGTGTTCATGATAAATTTCATGGTAAAAGTTGATCATTATGGAACACTTTGAGCGAGTCACCCATGTGGAAGATGAAGAGTCTTCTTGGACAGAGAAAGCGATGCTGAGTAATTAATTCAAAAAAATTCACCACTTCTCCAAATCGGATGAAATTTTGAGGCGATACGGAGGATATACTTTTGAAAAACTCTTTGGAAGAGGCCAGAGGTTTATTCGGCAAGGTAGGGTTCCAAAAAGAAGACTACTTTGGGAGGACATAATCTGGACATAAGATTATCCAGCCCACATCCCCTATTCTCCCTATCTTTTCATGCATTTCAAGAGGTTTTGGAATTTTTGAGTCCTCGATAAAGATTGTGTGTACTATTGATGTAATTGAGGTGATGTGGGATGCTCATGTGATGCGAGGTTAAGCACCAAGTGGTTGCGGACGACGACAACCAACAGACACTGCCTTCCGAGTTTTGATCTTCATGAGTAATCTTTATTTCATCTCTCTTGAACTTATATTTCTTGGATGAAAAAAGTTGGTTTATTTCATGAATATATATTCAAAATGTTCGTTATAGATGGTTTCACAATCTCTTAAGTAAAATATTTGATTTCAATATTTAAATTTCTTCAGTGAGGTCATGTCGTTGATTATAATGATTTCGATTAGGATTGATTATTTGAAGCTCTTCAAGTAATTGGATCACTTCTATAGGAGGGGAAACAATCATATTGAGGTTTTAATATGATATACATACAAAATAAGGTGTCTATAAAGAGGTATTTGGGTAGGAATTGAGAGATTCAGTAGAGAGATAATTTTTAAACAAGGAAGAGGGGAGTGTCCAAGAGGTTAATGCTAGTCTGTAACCACTGTTTTGATTCTGGTTCCAAAATTATTTTACATCCTATCAATTTTATAGTTCATTTAAGAAATTTCATTCTATATAGTTTTTATTTATTTATTGTTCTTGATAGTTTAATAAAATCCCCAATTTTTCCATTTTGTGTGAACCAAACAGTAAAAGTGACAATTTTGCAACTCAAATTGCAACCTCCTCAAGAGACAATCTAGGGACTGCTATATTGCATTGATTTTGGGGAAAAATTTATTTATTTGGTATTTCATGTCAAATAATTCTCCCTTCAGTTGGATTCATTTCTTGGGAGGTTTCTTGAGTTGATTTGTGTGGGAATTGTTTCAGGCATGACAGGAAATTATATCCCAAATTTGTTCCAATTGGATTATGAAATTGGTTGAACTTTTCGCTCTAGTAATAGAGCTAACAAAAATCCCTTGTCCCAAGTTTTGAATCTTCTAATAATTCACTTTGAAGAAACCTGGTTGAAACTGAATTTTCAATGGCAGAAAATAGATCCTTGAAAGAATTGGCTTCATCTTATGATGAAAATCAAGAAAATCTTGTTAAATATCCTGATGTACCTGCTGGGTTTGAAATTAAATCTCGTTTTATTCACCAACATCCAAAATTTAATGGTTTTCCAGGGGAAGATCCACATAAACAAATTCAAGAATTTTTTTTATCTTTGTTTCAATATGAAACCCTAATTAGATAATGCAAATCAAATGAAATTGTGGTCATTTTCTTTTTCATTAGAAGGAGTTTCCCATGAATGGTTTTTCAATTCATATTCTATTTTAATTAAGGATTGGAATGATTTGAAGAAAATTTTCCATCAAATTTTTTCCCTACTTCTATAACTACTTCCATTAGAAAATATATTTGTGGAATTAGGAAAACTCAAGGTGAAACATTACAGGAGTACTGGGAACACTAAAAAAGACTTTGATTTAGTTTCCCACACCAACAAATTAGTGACCAACTTTTGATTCAATATTTTTATGATGGATTGTGTCTTACTTATAGAAGCACGATTGATGCTGCTGTAAGATGGGAACTAGTTAACAAAACACCAACTGCTGCTTGGACATTAATTTCAAAAATGGCCCAAATTGCTCAACAGTTTGGAACAAGAGGCCTTCTTCATGTGAAATCTTCCCAAGAGTTCCCCATTGCAAGTCCTAAAAACAATATTATTGTGAGTCAACTTTTTTATCTTACCACCATGGTGAGGTCTGTGATGTTATCCAATAACCTACCAAAACCACCCAAACCAGATGCAACATTTCAAATGCAAGTCTAGTGTTGAATTTGTTCTTCCAATGAACATTTTAGTAACCAATGCCCTCAAATGTCGGAACCTTCTGGGAACTGCAATGCTGTTTTTCCTGGACAACCCTTTCAATCAATCCAAAAAAGGACATTTCAATCAAATCAAAATTTCAATCAGGGCTGGAACAACCACTCTAATGAATGATTTTGATATCCTGAACAACCTAGAAGCTTCTTCTAAGGACAATCATGAAATTCACAACCAAGATATTTCAATGAGAAAGCCAATGGTCATTCTGGAAGAAACATTCATACTTCCCCTCCCACCCAAAATTCAGATATTAATATTGAAGAAGCAATGAGGAAACAACATGAGGCAATGAATCAAACACAAGACTTACAAAAATACATGCTGAATACCTTGATGAATCAAATGGGTCAACTTTCGTCTAATCTTAGGTGCATAAAAAATCAAATGAGTGGAGGTCTTCCCTCACAGCCTCAAGTGAATATGAGAGATAAAGGGAATGAAAATGTGAGTGTAGTTGAACATAGGAGTGGGAAACAATTGAATACCCCTCAAATGGAGAAACCAAAAACTATTGTTTAAACTGCTGTTGAGAATCCCACTACTAATGGGATTTCTGGGTATTTTGAATGTTCATTGAAGGGAAACACAATGTCAAGAGAAGAAATGTTTCTTGAATGATCAAAGATGGATTTTAAGAGAATGTCTGGTCCTTTTTTTCTCAAATAAGTGCTCAATATAGACTTGAAACAACCAAAACATCATTTCCATACCCTATGAGTGAACCACCAGTGAAGTGGAGTGCTGAGAAAGAGTTGGATAAGGAGGATTTTGAGAATATTAAGAATGTTCATGTCAATATACCTTTGAATGATGCTGCAAAAAAAATTCGAAGGTATGCAATGTTTTTGAATGAAATGTGTACCCCCAAGAGGAACTTTAAAAGAGGTTAAAAGGTCAACATAGGGAGGAATGTATCATCCATGATCCAGTATGCCTTTCATGTCAATTGTATGGAACCAGGAACCTTTACCATTCCTTGCACCATTGGGAAATGTGAATTCAGGGATGTTATGCTTGATTTAGGGGCCTCCATCAATGTTATGCAACATTCTGTTTACTCATCTCTTCATGTTGAAGAATTGAATCCCTCTGGCATCATCATTCAACATGACAATCGAAGTACCACAAATATTTCTGAATTTATTGAGGATTTTCTCGTTTAGGTGAGAGACATTATTTTTCCTGTGGATTTTTATGTCTTGGATATGGAAGATGATCGGTTTAGTACCCATGCACCTATCATTCTAGTGATACCATTCCGGAAAACATCCAAAGCAATCATCAATGTTAAAAAGGGAACACTTTCACTAGTGTTTGGAGGAGAGGTTTTTATTTCAATATTTTTTAGTCTATGAAACACCCATTTGAGGATCATTCGTCCCCCATGTGAACATGATTGATTGGTTTTCCACTGATATGTTCCCTGATGATTCATGTGATGAGAAAACAACTAGTATTTTTGATGATGGAAATTTGTTTGTTGCTGAATCTGATTATCAAAAGATGGAAGAGGTATCTTATGATGAGTCTTGGAATGTTGTGACTGCTTTGCAAGATTCTATTGATCTTAACAATGATGAAGATGTCTCTCAAGAAATCATTAGAGTTGCTAGTGGTCTCCCATGAGAAATTGAAAATTTTCCACTAGAAACAAATTCTGATAACATTGAAATTTATCATCATGGTGATTGTAAATTAAAATATGGAGCCTCACTAAATAAAAACACTTGTGAGCAATGTTCGTTGATCAATGAAAATACCCCAACGGAGTTAGAGTTGACACCACTTCCTGATAATCTCAAATATTCATTCATAGGTGAAAATGAAAAATTCTCTGTTATAATTTCAATGGATTTGTTGAAGGACCAAGAGAATTAATTGTTAGGAGTCCTTAAAACCCACAAGAAAGATTTTGGATGGACTCTATCTGATTTAACTGTATTTAGCCCCTCGGTGTGCATACTTAGAAATTTCATGGAGGAAAATGTTAAACCGGTGAGACATTTTCAAAGGAGGTTGAATCCTACACTTTTAGAGGTTGTTAAGAAGGAAGTTACCACCCTTTTATCTGTTGGAATTATTTTTATGATCTTTTATAGTCTATGGGTGAGTCCAATCCATGTAGTTCCCAAAAAAGGGGGCTTCAAAATCTCAAAGAATGCATTTGGTGAGGTTGTTCCTATTAGGCATCCAAATAAATGGATATTGTGGATTGACTATAGGATGCTCAATTTGGATACAAGTAAAGACCACTTACCATTTCCATTTCTTGATTAGGTTACTGAAGGACTGGCTAGAAAAACCTATTATTATTTTTTGGGTGGATTCTATGGTTATTTGTAAATTCATATTGCACCAGAGGATCAAGAAAAAACCACATTCACATGACCATTTAGAACATTTTCTTATAAGAGGATGCCATTTGTTTTGTGTAATGATCCTCTAAAATTTCAAAGGTGTATGATGATAATTTTCTCTTATTTTCTTGAAACATGCATGAATTTTTTTATGGATGACTTCACTATTTATGTTTAATCATTTGAAATATGTTTGGAAGGTATGGCTCATGTTCTTGAAACATTCTTTGATAAGATCCTTGTTATTAATTATGAAAAATGTCATTTCATGGTGGGTGAGGGAATTGTTCTTGACATTTTGGGTCTCTGGTTGGAATTCAAGTAGATAAGTCCAAATTTGTGGTCATTTCTTCATTTCCATACCCAAAAACAGTTAGATATGTGAGGTATTTTCTTCATCATGCTGGTTTTTATATGATATTAAATAAGGATTTTAGTAAGGTTTCAATTCCATTGTCTAGATTACTCCATAATGACACCCCAGTTTTCGTTGATTAAAATTGTATTGTGGAGCTGAAACAAAAATTAATAACACCTCCCATTGTTCACCCTCTCAAATGGGACTTGCCCTTTGACATCATGATTGATACATCTGACATTTCACTTGGGGCAGTTTTATGTTAATGGATGGAAAATAAATCTCATGTGATTGACTATGCCTATATAACATTAGATTAGTCCCAATCAAACTACACATTACATGAGAAGGAACTATTTGATATTATCTTTGCTTTAAACAAATTTAGATGTTGTCTTCTGTGCTCTAAGGTGATTTTTTTCATAGATGATTCTGAAATCAAATTATTGATGAAGAATAATGATTCCAAACCATGACTTTTTAGATGTATTTTGTTGTTAAAAGAGTTTGATGTTGAAATAATGGACAATAAAGAAAGTGAGAACCTTGTTGGTGATCATTTGAATAGGATACCATCTTTTTGGAATGAGGATCCTCAGATCTATCTGCCAGTTAAAGAAAATTTTCCAGATGAGGAGTTGTATCCTTGTCAAACTGAAAGGCCATGGTTTGTTGATCTAGTGAATTATTTAGCTTCTGACAATGTTCCCCACTAGTTTTCCAAAAATCAAATTTCTAAACATTTGAGTGGTTCAAATCATTACATTTGGGATGATCCTTACTTGTGGCATGTTTGTAGTGATCAAATAATATGCTGATGCCTTCCAAATTCTGAATTTCAATCTTTCCAAAACAGTTGTCACACATTGAGCTGTGGAGGACACTTTGGGCCTCAAAGAACTGCAAGAAAAGTGCTTGATTATGGTTTGTATTGGGCTACCATTTTTAGAGATGCTTTTGATTTCTGTAGGATATGTAGAAATTGTCAATTTCAAGGGAGCATTTCCAAAAGTAATGAGAAGCCACAACAACCTATGTTGTTTTTTGATGTATTTGATGTTTGGGGTTTAGATTTCATGGGGCGTTTTCCCAATTATTTTGGATATCTTTACATTTTTCTTGATTTTTATTATTTATCCAAGAGTGTAGAAGTTATTCCCACAAGAGATGATGATGCCAAAATTATGTCCATTTTTGTAAAAGGAAATATATTTTCACGGTTTGTATTTGCGTAGTTCTTCATTACAGATCAATGTACTTGTTTTTGTAACACGAATTTGGAATCACTATTGAATAAGTATGGGTTTCATCATAGGGTAACTACTCCCAATCACCCCTAAACAAATGTAATGGAAGAGTTGTGCAACAGAGAAATATAACAAATTCTGGAAAAAAATATGAACCCAAATAGAAAGAATTGGTGTTTGAGGCATGATGATAAACTCTAGGCTTTTAGGAATGCAATCAAACCCCCAATTGGCATGTCACTGTTTCGATTATTCTATTTAATGGATTTTCACCTTTCGGTTGAGTTATAACACAAATCTTTTTGGGCTGTTAAAACACGTAACATGCATCTGTTTTATTCTGGAGAAGAAAGAAGATATTGTTTACAAGAGCTAGAGGAGATCAGAAAGAATGAATAAAAACGTTTTAGGTTGTACAAGGAATGAAACAAAGAATTTCATGATGAGATGATTATCAACAAAAAAATTAATGAAGGAGACAATGTGTGGCTGTTTGATTCCAGATTGAAGTTGTTCCCGAGTAAATGTTGTTCCAAATGGTGTTTTACATTCATTGTAACTCATGTTTTTCATTTTGGTGAAATCCAGATTAAATACCCAAGAAAAGAGACACCATTCACAGTCAATTGCCACAGGTTGAAGCTGTTTATAGAGAATGTTCAAGATCCTCTGGGGGAGGAGATCCATCTTCATGAACTAGAAGACAATTGATGCCAGGTTGTGTTTTCCCTTCTCAAATTTTTTTGTTCTAATGTCTATAATTTCATGGATTTCATATTCATATATATTTATATATTTATTTTACACAACAAGGAAATTTTAAAAAAATGTGGGGGGAGGAACATGCTGGGTAGATTAAGATTTTGTGTTCTTTCATTTCAATATTTTTTTTCAATTCCTTCCTCTTCTCTCTCTTTCCATTTTTGGTGTGTTCTTTTATTATTCAAACATTGTGTGTTTTATTTAAAATTTTGAAAAAAAACATGTGATCTTACATGATGATCTTTGTAACTTTTTAAAAACCTATCAATGAGTGAACCAATTGAACGTTTGAATCTTGTTATAAATGAATGCTGAAAAAGAAACTGTTTCAAGTTCAAAATTTTTGATATAACCTTTGAATTTTGAATTCCATTCCATGAATGCTGTCAAATATTGAGAATCTGTTTCCTATGAGTATTTTGAACACATTTTTCATTCTCTTCACATTGATCCAACTTCTTGAGTGAACCAAATAATTCATATCTGATTGAATGAGAACATGATCTATTTCTATCAAAACATGAGGGCTAAGGTGATTGTGATTGAGACGATTGAGGAAATTTTTGGTGATTGAAAGCCCCCTTTTTCATGATTATCCTTTCTATTCTGTCTCACCATGTACATTTTATCTTTCATGAGAACTTATTAGCCATGTACATGCTTCTAGATAGCCACATTAAAAGCCATTTTCCCTTTCCAACCTGTTCTAGAAGTATAAATGCATCATATAGTTGAACTTATGTGTGGGGGAGATGACTTGTGGTGTGCTACATTATCTGGTGTTTCATTGGGTGGTTATCTAAACACTGAATATATGCTTTTTCTGCTCAAATATGTTTTTTCTGAGAGTTGTGCATGTCTATAACTCTCAATGGAAGAGATATGTGCCTATGTGGAGCTCTCAATTGAAGGGAGTTGTGCCTATCTGGAGCTCTTAATTGAAGAAAGCTTTGTCGAATCTGGTGCCTTAGAAAAAAGAAGAAGAAGAAGATAAATGTCACTTTTTCTTCTAAAATATGGATTGAATGAGGTGTAAAATATATTCTCAATGATTTTAAAATCTTAAATTAATTCGAGGAGAGAATGGAGGATTCCCTACATGAGAAAAGATTATATTCATTCATTTTTTTTCTTCCAAAATGAGCAAAAACCCTCCTTATTCAAATTCTAAATTTTGGACATTTGAAACCCACCCACCATTACCTGCAGAACATCATTGAAAATCCCTCATGATGTTCACATTTTTCATGGCTCACATTAGGTGGAGCTGTAGAAATTTTTCATGCTTTTGATGATTCTTGCATGTGTTTGGGTGAGAGAATCTTTGTTGAAAATCATTATTTGTATTGAGAGAAATTTTTTCTAATGTAAGATTCTTGTGTTAATGAGAGTAGAATATAGGTGGAAGTTATTGAATTAACTTAATTTACAACTTTAATCTTTTGTTTTTGTACGAGTTATGATATCATTTGAATATTTGTGGTTGATTGGTGAACCACATAGGTTTGTGTTTTGAATATGCATTGATTTGGTTTTGATGATCACTTGTCCAGGAGACCATAAACTAAATGTGGGGGAATTGATAGAGATGATATTTTCAATATATTTTATCTATATTTCAATAATTTAATCCTCAAAAATGTGTCATTATGTGTGAAATTGCATCATTTTTGTAATTTTGTTTTATTTTGAGCTAAATTGTGAAAAAGCCTTAATTCTAGATTTTAAACCATTTTTGAATTGTTTGATTATTTGGTCATATCATTTTATATACTAATCCAATTAGACTGATTCATTTTTTGAAGGAACCCCTGGAATATTCTCGTCGTATATTTAAACATTCCCATGATATAAATCATCAATATATTGGCTCAAAGAAATCATTATTCGTAAAAAAATTTATGTTCGGATGTGTGCAGCCCACATCAATAAATTAAGAATAACATCGACGTCCGATTTCCAAAGTTATTAATTAATACTCGTAGTGAAAGAAGACTCAAAGGATCGAGTTCATTATGAATTTCAATTTCAAAGTCGATAATTATGGCACACTTTGAGCAAGTCAAACAAGTGGTAGATGAAGAGTCTTCTCGGGAAGAGGAAGCGATGCTGAGTAATTAATTTATAACTTTTTCACCACATCTCATAAGATGATGAAATTTTGAGGAGAGACGTAAGATAACCATTTTAACAACTCTTTAGAAAAGGACAGTGGTTTATTTGGATAGAGAGGGTTCCAAATAGAAGACTACTTCGGGTGTACAGAATCTCAACATAAAATTTTCCAGCCCTACTCCCCTATTCTCTCTATCATTTCATTAATTTAAAGGTGGGTTTGGCATTGTAGAATGATTGATGACGATTTTGTGAACTATTTATGGAATATAGATGATGTGGGATGCTCACGTGATGAGAGGCTAAGCACCAAGTGGTTACGGACGGCGACAACCAACAGACAATCCCTTATGAGTTTTGATCTTCATGTGTAATCTCTATTGCATCTCTCCTGAACTTATATTTTTTGGATGAAAACGGTTGTTTTATTTTAAAAAATATATCTTCAAATTGTTTGTTCTGGATGGTTTCCCAATCTATAATGTAAAATAGTTGATTTGACTATTTAAATTTCATGGGTGAGGTCTTGTCGTTGAGCATAGTGATTTCGATTAGGTTTGATTTTTTGAAGGACTTCAGGTAATTGGATCACTTCTATAGGAGGGGAAATAATCATATTGATGTTATAATATGATATTCTTAAAAAATAAGGTGTTTATAAAGAGGTATTTGGGTAGGAATTGAGAGATTCAGTAGAGATAATTTTTAAACAAGGAAGAGGGGAGTGTCCGAAAGGTTAAATCTAGTCTGTAACCACTATTTTGATTCTGGTTTAAAACTTATATTACTTCCTATCAATTTTCTATTGAATTAGAAAATTTTAATTATCTTTAGTTGTTATTTATTTTCTGTTCTTGAGTCTTTAATAAAATCCCCAATTTTTCCTTTTTGTGTGAAAACAAATTAAAAAAGTTACAGTTCTCCAACACAAATTGCAACCTCCTCGAGAGATAATCCAAGGACTGCTATATTTCATTGTTTTTTGGGAAAATTTTATTGATTGGGGATTTCATGAAAAATAATCCTCACTTCAACTGGAGCCATTGTCGGGGATATTTCTTGAGTTGATTTGTGTGGAATTTTTTTTTCATGTCCCGAAATTCTAACCCAAATTTGATCCTATTGGATTTTTAAATTGATAGAACTTTTCAATCTAGGGATAGAGATACTATAAAATCCCTTGTCCCAAGTTGTGAATTTTCTAATAACACACTTAGAAGAAACCTGGTTGAAACTGAATTTCCAAGGGCTGAAAATAGAACCTTGAGAGAATTGGCTTTATCTTATGATGCAAATCAAGAAAATCATGTTGAATATCCTAATGAATTAGATGGGTTTGAAATTAAATATGTTTTCATTCATCAACTGGCAAAATTTAATGTTTTTCCAGGGGATGATCCACATAAACATACACATGAATTTAGTTATCTTTCTGTCAACATGAAACCCCGAGGAGTTGATGCAAATCCAATGAAATTGAAGTAATTTCCTTTTTCATTATAATGAGTTGACAAAGAATGGTTTTTCAATTCACATTTTACATTGATTAGGTAATGGAATGAATTGAAGAAAATTTTCTTTGAAATTATTTTCCCTGCAACTAGAATAGATTCTATTAGAAAGGTGATTTTTGGAATTAGGAAAACTCAAGGTGAAACATTTCATGAGTACTTGGAACTCTTAAAAAGACATTGTTTCAGTTGCCCCCACCATCAAATTAGGTACCAACTTTTGATTCAATATTGTAATTAGGGATTGTGTATTACTGATATAAGAATTATTGATTCTAATACAGGATGGGAACTAGTTGTAAAAACACCGACTACTGCTAGGACATTAATTGTAAACATGGACCAAAATGCTCAACAGTTTGGAACATGAGGCCTTCTTCATATGAAATATGACCAAGAGTTCTCCATTTCTACTCTGGAAAACAATACGATGGCGAGTCAACTTTCGGATCTTACCACCATGGTGTGGTCAATGATGTTATCCAATAACCCACCAACACCACCCAAACCTGAAGCAACATTTCAAATACAAGTATATTGTAGAATTTGTTCGTCCAATGACCATATTAGTGACCAATAACCTCAGATGCATGAACCTTTTGAGAATTTCAATGATATTATTCCTAGAAAACCCTTTCAATCAAACCATCAAAAACCATTTCAATCAAAAAAAATCAATCAGGGCTGGAAAAACCACTTTAATGAATGATTTCAATATCCCGAACTACCTAGAAGCTTCTTCCAAGGACAATCAAGCAATTCACAACAAATATATTTCAATGAGCAAGCCAATTCTCATTCTGGAAGATACATTCAGCCTGCCCCACCCACCCAAAATTCAGAGAGTAATATTGAAGAAGCAATGAGGAAACAACATGAGGCATTGAAACAAACACAAGACCAACAACAAAACAGGCTGAGTACCCTGATGACTCAAATGGGTCAACATTCCTCTGATCTTAGTTCCATAAAAAATCAAATTGAGTGGAGGTTTTCCATTATAGCCTCAAGTGAATCCGAGTGATAAATGAAAGGAAAATGTGAGTACAATTGATCATAGGAGTGGAAAACAATTGAATACCCCTCAAATAGAGAAACCAAAAACCTGTTGTTGAAACTGCTTTTGAGAATCCCACCACTAATGGAAATGTTGGATATTTTGAATGTTCTTTGAAGGGAAAAACAATGTAAAGAGAAGAAATGTAGTTTGAAATAACAAATATGGATTGGAAGAGTATGTATGGTCCTTTTGTTTCTTATAGAAGGGCTCAGAATAGCCTTGAAACAGCCAAACCACCATAGCCATACCCGTGGAGTGATCTACCAGTGAAGTCTAGTGCTGAGAAAGAGTTAGAAAAGGTGGTTTTGGAGACATTTAAGAAATTTCATGTCAATATACATTTTATTGATGTTGTGAAAAAAATCCAAGGTATGCAATGTTTTTGAATGAAATGTGCACCCATAAGAAGATATTCAAAGGTGGTGAAAAGGTCAACTTAGAGAGGAATGTATCATCCATGATCTATCATGCCTTTCCTATCAAATTGAAGGACCTAAGAACCATTACGCTTCCTTTCAGCATTGGGAAATGTGAATTAAATGATGATATGCTTGATTTAGGGGCCTCCATAAATGTTATTCCACATTCTGTTTACTCATCCCTTCATGTTGGATAATTGAAACCCTCTAGGATCATCATTCAACTTGCCAACCGAAGTACCACCAATCCTGCTAGAGTTATTGAGGATGTTCTCATTCAAGTGAGAGACATGAGTTTTCCTATGGATTTCTATGTCTTGGATATGGAAGATGGTCGGTTTAGTACCCATGCACCTTTCATTATAGGGAGACAATTCCTGAAAACTGAAAAAGCAATCATCATTTTTCACAATGGAACAATTTAAAGAGATTTTGGAGGAGATGTTGTTCAATTAAATATTTTTCAGTCCATGAAACACCCAGTCAAGGATCGTTAATCCCCCCAAGTGAACATGATTGATTGGTTTCCCACTGATTTGTTCCCTGATTTTTCCTGCGATGAATAACCAACATCTATTTTTGATGATGTAAATTTGTTTGTTGCTGAATCTGATCAAAGAAATAGGGAAAAGGAATCGTATGATGAGTCATAGAATGTTGAGACTGATTTGCAGGATTTTATTGATCACAACATTGATGAAGATTCCTCTCTGGAAATCCATACTGATGCTAGTGGTCTCCCCTGAGAAATTGAAAATTTTCTAATAGAAAAAAATTCTAGGAACATTGAAATTGATCATTATGGTGATTGTTTTTTAAAATCTGGAGCCCCACTATACAACCACACCTATGATCAATGTTCATTGATTAATGAAAATACCCCAGCTGAGTTAGAGTTGAAACCACTTCCTGAAAATCTCAAATATGCTTTCTTAGGTGAAAATGAAACATTCCATGTTATAATTTCAAATAATTTGTCGGGGGAATAGGAGAATTAATTATTAGGAGACCTCAAAACCCACAATAAAGCTATTGGATGGACTCTATCCGATTTAACTTGAGTGATCCCCTCAATGAGCATTTATAGAATTTTCATGGAGGAAAATGTTTAACCGGTGAGACATTTTCAATGGAGGATGAATCCAACAGTTTTAGAGGTTGTTAAGAAGAATGTTACCACCCTTTTATCTGCTGGAATTATTTTTTCCACTATGATATTCAATGGGTGAGTCTAAACCATGTAGTTTACAAAAAATGTGACTTATCAATATCAAAGAATAAATTTGGAGAGATTTTTCCTATTAGGCTTCCAAATATATGGAGATTGTGCATTGATTACAGGAAGCTCAATTTGGCAACATGAAAAGACCACATCCGACTGCCATTTCCCGATATGGTCCTTGAAAGACTGGCTGGAAAACCCCATTATAAATTTTTGGATGGATTATATGGTTATTTCAAATTTATATCGCACCATAGGATAAGGAAAAAACCACATTCACATGCAAATTTGGAACATTTTCTTATACGAAGATGCCCTTTAGTTTGTGAAATGCTCCTGGAACTTTACAAAGGTGTATGATGAGAATTTTCT
Organism: Viscum album; assembly: GCA_963277665.1. Classification (NCBI taxonomy): domain Eukaryota; kingdom Viridiplantae; phylum Streptophyta; class Magnoliopsida; order Santalales; family Viscaceae; genus Viscum; species Viscum album. The sequence continues at coordinate 506,778,980 of OY728121.1, forward strand.
CTGATTTTCATGAAAAATCCCTGGAAGTTTTTAGGGATGACATCACTATTTATGGATCATCATTTGAAATCTGTTTGGAAGGTTTGGCTCATGATCATGAAACATGAATTGATAAGAATATAGTTCTTAATTATGAAAAATGTCACTTCATGGTGGGTAAAGGATTTGTTCTTGGACATGTTGTGTATATGGATGGAATTCAAGTTGATAAGTCTAAATTTGAGGTCATTTCTTCATTTCCATACCCAAAAATAGCCAGAGATGTGAGATCTTTTTTTGGTCATGCTGATTTTTATAAGAGTTTCATTACGGATTTTAATAGGGTTTCACTTCCACTGTATAGAATTCTCCAGAATGACACCCTATTTGTCTTTGATGAAAATTGTAAACAGGCCTTTGGGGAGCTGAAACAAAAATTTATAACTCCTCCCATTGTTCAACCTCCCAAATGGGACTTTCCCTTTCAAATCATGACTCATGCATCTAACATTTCTCTTGGGGCAGTTTTAAGTCCTAGGAAGGAAAAGAAATCTCATGTGATTGCCTATGCCTCTAGAACATTAGATTAGACCCAATCAAACTACAAAACAACTAAGAAGGAACTATTTGTTGTTGTCTTTGATTTAAAAAAATTTAGCTGTTATCTTCTAGGCTCTAAGGTTATTGTTTCCACTGATCATTCAACAATCAAATTTTTTATGATGAAACATTATTCAAAACGAATACTTTTGAGATGGATATTGTTGTTACATGAGTTTGATGTTGAAATAAACGACATGAAAGGAAGTGAAAACCTTGTTGCTGACCATTTGAGTAGGATACCATCTATTTTGAATTGGGATCCTCTTATCTATCTGCCAATTAAGGAAACTTTTCATGATGAGGAGTTGTAATCTTGTCAAACATAAAGGCCATGGTTTCATGATCTGGTGAATTATTTAGCATCTGATGATTTTCCCCACTGGTTTTTCAAGAATCAAATTTATATACTTTTGAGTGATTCAAAGCATTAAATTTGGGATGATCATTACATTTGGCATGTTTGTAGTGATGAAATGATTCAGTGATGCATTCCAAATTATGAATTTAAATCTGTCCTAATTTTTTTTCACACATTGAACTATGGAGGACACATTGGGCTTCAAAGAATAGTAAGAAAGGGTCTTGATTCTGGTTGGTATTGGCCTACCATTTTTATAGATTTTTTTTTCTGTAGGAGATGTATAAATTGTCAATTACAAGGGAGAATTTCCAAAATGAATGAGATTCCCCAACAAACTCTATTTTTTTGTGATGTATTTAATGTTTGGGGTATGGATTTCATGGGGCATTTTCCCAATTCTTTTGGATATATTTACATTTATCTTGTTGTTGATTATGTATCCAAGTGGGTAGAAGTTATTCCCACAAGAGATGATGAAGCCAAAAATGCGTCCATGTTTGTGAAAGGAAATATATTTTCATGTTTTGGATTTCAAATGTTCTTGATTACGGTTCAAGGTACTCATTTTTTTAAAAAGACTATGGAATCACTATTTAAGAATTATGGTGTTGATCATAGGGTCTCTACACCCTATCACCCCCAAAAAAAATGGAATGGATGTGTTCTACAATAGAGAAATCAACCTAATTCTCGAAAAAACTGTGAACCCAAAAAGAATGTATTGATGTATGAGACATAATGATGCACTCTGGGCTTATAGGACAACATTCAAAACCCCAATTGGCATGTCACTATTTAGATTAGTCTATGTAAAGGCTTTTCACCTTCCGGTTGAGTTAAAACACAAATATTTTTGAGCTGTTAAAACACGTAACATGAATCTGTTTTCTACTAGAGAAGAAAGAAAATTTTATTTACAGGAGATGGAGGAGATCAGAAAGAATGAATATGAAATCTATAGGTTGTACAATGAACAGACCAAATAATTTCATGATGAGATGATTCTCAACAAAAACATTAAGGAAGGAGACAAAGTGTTGCTGTTTGATTTCAGATTGAAGCTGTTCCCAGGTAAATTTCGTTCCAAATGGTATGTTATATTCATTGTTACTCATGTTTTTCCTTTTGGTGCAATCCATATTAAATAACCAATCAAAGGGACACCATTCCCAGTCAATGGCCACATGTTGAACCTATTTAGAGGGAATTTTCAACATCCTATGAGTGATGAAATCCATCTTTATGAAGCAGAATACAATTGATGTCAGGTTCTGTTTTTCCTTCTCACTTTTATTAATATCTTTAATTTATTGTATTTCATATTCATATATATATATATATATATATTTATTTACACAATTATGACAATTAAGAAAAATAAGTGTGGGGTGAGGAACATGATCGGAAGATTAGGATTTTGTGTGCTTTCTTTTCAATTTATTTTCCTTCTTTTCTCTTCTCTATCATTCAATTTATGGTGTGTTCTTTTATTTTTAAAACATTTTGTGTTTTATTTAAACTTTTTAAAAACAACTTGTGATCATACATGATGATATCTTTAATTTTTTAAACACAAATCAAGGAGTGAACCAATTTATTCCTTCAATCTGGTTATAAATGACGGCGAAAAAAGACATCGTTTCAAGTTCAAAATTTTTGAATTAACATTTGTATTTTTTATTACATGCCATGAATGCTATCTAATTTTCAGAATCAGTTGCCAGTGAGTATTTAGAACCCATTTTTCATCTTCTTCCCATTCATCCTACATCTTGAGTGAATCAATTAATGGATGATTTAGTGAACCAGAAATGATCTATTTCTATCAAAACATGAGGGATAAGCTGAGTGTGATTGAATTTATTGAGGGAATTTGTTTTTGATTGAAAGACCCCCTTTTCATCATTATCCTTTTTATTCTGTCCCACCATTTAAATTTTATCTTTCTTATTCCCTTAGTATATAAGTACTTCCTTCTAGATAGCCACATTACAAGCCATTTTCCCTTTCCAACCTGCTCTGGATGTAAAATTGCATCATCTAGGTGAACTTAAGTGTGGGGGAGATGACTTTTGGTGTGCTACTTCATAAGGAGTTTCTTTGGGTAGTTATCTAAAATCTAAAAAGATGTTTTTTCAGGTGAAATATGTTTTTTTCTAAGAGCTGTTCTTGTATGGATCACTCAAAGGAAGAGAGATATGTCTATCTGGAGCTCTCAATTGAATAGTGTTGTGCCTATCTGGAGCTCTTAATTGATGAAATATGTGCCCAATCTAGATCTTTTAAAAAAAAGAATAAGAAGAGAAATTTCACTTTTCCAGCTATAATATTGATGTAATGAGGTGCAAAATATATTCTCAAAGATTCTAAAATATTAATTTTATAAGAGGAGAGTAAGGTGGATTCCCACATGCCTGAAGATTAGATTCATTCATTTTTTCTTCCAAAATGAGCCAAAACCCTCCTTTTTCAGCTTCATAATTTTGGACATTTGAAACCCACCCACCATTAGCCACAGAACAACTTTGAAAATCTCTCATGATGATCACATTTTTCTTGGCTCACATTGGGTGGAGATGTATAAAATTCTCATGTTTATGATGATTCATTCATGTGTTTGGATACGGAAATCTTTGTTGAAAATAAATATTTGTGAGGAGAGATATTTTTTGTGAGGTAAGTTTCTTGTGTGAATGAGAGGATAAAATATGTGTAAATGATTGAATGAACTTAATTTTCAACTCGAATCATTTTTTATGAGTCATGATATCATTTGATTCGTGGTTGTTGATTGGTGAACATCATTGGTTTGTGTTTTGAATATTCATTGATTTTGTTTTGAAGGTCACATGTCCAAGAGACCAAGTTCTAAGTGTGGGGGAATTGATACAGATGCTATTGTCAATATATATTATCTACATTTAATAATTTACTCCGGGCTAATTTTTCATTATTTGTGAAATTGCATCATTTTTGGAATTTTGTTGTATTTTGAGCTAAATTGTGAAAATTCTTTAATTCTAGATTTTAAACAGTTTTTACTAGTTTTATTGTTATGTATTATCTTTTAAAATACTTATCCAATTCGAATTATTCTTTTTTTTATAGAACCCCTGTAATATACTCTTTATATATGTAAATTAGATCAAGTTATAAATCATCTATATAGTGGCTCAAAAAAATCATTCTTTAAAGATAGTTTTTATGTTCGGATGTGTGGATACCACCCAAATCAATGAATCATAACATCAGCTTTCAGTCTCCAAAGTCATTAATTCTAACCTTTAGTGCATGAAGACTCCACCGCGCATTTTCATGATTAGTTCCAAGGTGAAAGAAGATCATTATGGCACACTTTGAGTGAGTCAAACAAGTGAAAGATGAAGAGTCTTCTCGGTCAGAGCAAGCGATGCTGAGTAATTAATTCATAACCTTTTCACCATGTCTCCTAAGAGTCTGAAATTTTGAGGAGAGATGGAAGATAATCTTTTGAAGAACTCTTTAGAAGAGTCATCAGGTTGATTCGGCCAGGGAGGGTTCCAAAACAGAATACTACTTGGGGAAGACAGAATCTGGACAGAAGAATTTCCATCCCTCCTCCCCTATTCTCCCTATCTATTGTTTCATTTCATGGGGTTGGAATTGTAGAATCCTTGATGAAGATGGTGTGAAATATTTCTGGAATTGAGATGATGTTGTATTATCAAGTGATGTGAGGCTAATCAAAACGTGGTTGCGAACGACGACAACCAATAGACACTCCCTTCCGAGTTTTTATCTTCATGTGTAATCTCCATTGCATCTCTCTTGATGTAATATTTCATGGATGAGAAATGTTTTTTTATTTCACAAATATATTTTCATCTTTTTTCTTCATGATGGTTTCCCAATCTATAAAGTAAAATAGTCAATTTCACTATTTAAATTTCTTCGGTGAGGTCTTGCGGTTGAGCATAGTGATTTCTATTAGGTTAGATTATTTTATGGTCTTCAAGTAATTGGATCACTTCTATATGAGGGGAAACAATAATATTGATGTTTTAAAATGGTATCCTTACAAAATAAGGTGTTTATAAAGAGGAATTTGGGTAGGAATTGATAGATTCAGTATAGAGATAATTTTTAATCAAGGAAGAAGGGAGTCTTCTAGAGGTTAAAGCTAGTCTGTAACCACTGTTTTGATTATCGTTTCAAAAATATTTTATTTTCTATCAATTTTCAAGCTCACTGGAAACTTTTCTCTCTCTTTAGTTTTTATATATTATCTGTTCTTGACAATTTAATCAAATCCAAAATTTTTATATTTCGTGTGAAAACAAAAAAAAACTGACTGTTTTGCAACTCAAATTGCAACCTCCTCGAGAGACAATCTAGGGACTACTATTTTGAATTGTTTATGGAGAGAAATTTATTGATTAAGGATTTCACGTCAAGGAATCCTCACTTAAACTGGAGCCATTTCCGGGGAGGTTTCTTGAGTTGATTTATGTGGAAATTGTTTTTCCATGACCATAAATTCAAAATCAAATTTGTTCTCATTACATTATGAAATTGATAGAGCATTTCACTCTAGGGAAAAACCTAAAAATAATCCCCCAGTCCCAAGTTTTGAATCTTCTAATAACCACATAGAAGAAACCTGGTTGAATCTTAAATTCCAATGGATGAAAATAGAACCTTGAAAGAATTGGATTCATCTAATGGCGAAAATCAAGAAAATCATCTTTAATATTCTGATGCACCTGATGGGTTTGAAATTAAATCTGGTTTCATTCACCAACTTCCAAAATTTAATGGTTTTCCATGGGAAGATCCACATAAACACTTTCAATAATTTAGTTATCTTTGTGTAAACATGAAACCCCATGGAGTTGATGCAAATCAAATGAAATTGAGGTCATTTCCTTTTTCATTAGAAGTAGTTGCCAAAGAATGGTTTTTATATTCACATTCTACATTGATTAGGGATTGGAATGAATTGAAGAAAATTTTCGTTGAAATTTTTTTCCCTGCTTCTAGATCTGCATCCATTATAAAGGAGAATTGTGTAATTAAGAATACTCAAGGTGAAATATTGCATGAGTACTGGGAACACTTCAAACGACATTGTTTCAGTTCCCCCACCATCAAATTAGTGACCAACTTTTGATTTAATATTTTTATGAGGGATTGTCTCTTACTTATTGAAGCATGATTGATGTTGCTGTAGGAGGGGAACTTGTTGAAAAAAAAACCAACTGCTACTAGAACATTAACTGCAAACATGGCCCAAAATGCTCAACAGTTTGGAAAAAGAGGCCTTCTTCAAGTGAAATATTCCAAAGAGTTCCCCATTTCTAGTCCTGAAAATAATATGATTGCGAGTAAACATTCTAATCCTACCACCATGGTGAGGTCAATGATGTTATTCAATAACCCACAAACACCACCCAAACTAGAATAAACATTTCAAATCCATGCATACTGTGGAATTGTTCTTCCAATGACCAATTTAGTGAACAATGCCCTCAAATTTAGGAACCTTCTGAGAACTCCAATGTTGTTTTTCCTAAAAAACCATTTTAATCAATCCAACTAAGGCCAGTTAAATCAAATCAAAATATCAATCAAGGCTGGAACATCCACTCTAATAAAATATTACGACAGCCTGAACAACCTAGAAGCTTCTTCTAAGGACAATCAAGTAATTCACAAACAATATATTTCAATGAGAATACCAATTCTCATTCTGTAAGAAGAAATCATCCGGCCCCTCCCACCCAATATCCAGAGTGTAATATTGAAGAAGCAATGAGGAAATAGCATGAGGCAATGAAAAACACAATACCAACCACAAAACGTGTTGAATACCCTGATGACTCAAATGGTTCAACTTTCACTTGATCTTAGTTGTATAAAAAAACAAATGAGTGGAGGTTTTCCCTCACAACCTCAAGTGAATCTGAGAGATAAAGGGAAAGAAAATGTGAGTGCAATTGAACTTAAGAGTGGAAAACTATTGTATACCCTCAACAAGAGAAACCAAACCCTATTATTGAAACTACTGTTGGGAATCCCACCACTAATGGAAATGCATGAAATATTGGTTGTTCTTTGAATGGAAACATAATGTAAAGAGAAGAAATGTTTCTTGAAAGAACAAAGATAGATTGGAAGAGGCTGTCTGGTCCTTTTTTTCTCAAAGAAGTCTTCAGAATAACATTGAAACAACCAAACCACCATTTCCTTACACTATGAGTGAACAACTAGTGAAGTCAAGTGCTGAGAAAGAGTTGGATATGGAGGTTTTGGAGACTTTTAAGAAAGTACAAGTCAATATACGTTTTCATGATTCTGTGAAACAAAATCCAATGTATTCAATGTTATTGAAAGAAATGTGTACCAACAAGAGGAAATTCAAAGGAGGTGAAAATTTCAACTTAGGGAGGAATGTATCATCCATGATCCAGCATGCATTGCCGTTAAAATATAATTATCCAGTAAAATTTATCATTCCTTACACCATTGGGAAATGTGAATTCAAGGATGTTATGCATGATTTAGGGGAATCTATAAATGTTATGCCACATTCTGTTTACTCATCTCTTCATGTTTGAGAATTGAAACCCTCTAGAATAATCATTCAACATGCCAACCGAAGTACCACCAAGCATGCTGGAGTTATTGAGGATGTTCTTGTTCAGGTGAGATACATGAATTTTCCTGTGGATTTCTATGTCTTGGATATGGAAGATGATCAGTTTAGTACCCATGCACCTCTCATTCTAGGGAGACCATTCCTAAAAACTACAAAAACAATAATCATTGTTCACAAGGGAACACTTTCACTAGTGTTTGGAGGAGAGGTTTCTCATTTCAATATTTTTCAGTCCATGAAACACCTAGTAGAGGATCATTCATCCCCCCAAGTGAACATTTTTGATTGGTTTTCCACTGATATGTTCCATAATTTTTCATGTGATGAGAATCCAACTACCATTTTTGATGATAGAAATTTGTTTGTTGCTTAATCTGATCAACAAAAGAGAGAAATGGAATCTTATGATGAGTCTTGGAATGTTGAGACTACTTTTCAAGATTATATTGATCTCATCACTGATGAAGATGTCTCCCTGGAAATCCATAGTTCAACTAGTGGTCCCCCAGGAGAAATTGAAAATTTTCTACTAGAAACAAATTCTGAGAACATTGAAATTGATCATCATGGTGATTTTACTTTAAAATATGGAGCCCCACTAAACAACCACAAATGTGAGTAATGTTCATTGATCAATTAAAATACCCTAGCTGAGATTGATTTGAAACCACATTCTGATAATCTAAAATATTCATTCTCAGGTGAAAATGAAACATTCCATGTTATTATTTCAAACGATTTGTTGAAGGACCAAGAGAATCAATTGTTAGGAGTCCTCAATCCCCACAAGAATGCTATTGGATGGACTTTAACTGATTTAACTCGAGTTATCCCCTCAGTTTGCATGCATAGAATTTTCATGGAGGAAATTGTTAAATCGGTGAGAAAAATTCAAATTAGGTTGAATCCAACACATTTAGAGGTTGTTAAGAAGGAAGTCACCACCCTTTTAGCTGCTGGAATTATTTTTCCCATCTCTAACAGTCAATGCATGAGTCCAATACATGTAGTTCCCAAAAAAGGTGGATTCAAAATCTCAAATATTGATTTTGGTGAGCTTGTTCCTATTAGGCTTCCAAATAAATGGATAATGAGCATTGATTATAGGAATCTCAATTTTGATACAAGGAAAGACCACTTCCCACTGCCATTTCTTGATCAGGTCCTTGAAAAGCTGGTTGGAATAACCCATTATTTTTTTTGGATGAATTATATGGTAATTTCCAAATTCATATTGCACCGGATGATCAAGAAAAAACCACATTCACATGTCCATTTGGAACATTTACTTATATGAGGATTCCCTCTGGATTATGCAATGCTCCTGGAACTTTTCAAAGGAGTATGATGAGAATTTTCTCTGATTTTCTTGAAACATGCATGGATGTTTTTATGGATGACTTCATTATTTATAGATCATCATTTGAATGTTGTTTGGAAGGCATGGCTCATGTTTTTGAAACATGAATTGATAAGAACCTAGTTTTTAATTATGAAAAATGTCATTTCATGGTGTGTAAGGGTATTGTTCATGGACATGTAGTGTCTCTGGATGGAATTCAAATTGATAAGTATAATTTTGAGGTCATTTATTCATTGTCATACCCAAAAATAGTTGGAGATGTGAGATCTCTTCTTGGTCATGATGGTTTTTATAAGAGATTCATTAAGGATTTTAGTAAGGTTTCACTTCTATTATCTATATTTCTCCATAAGGACACCACATTTTTCCTTGGTGAAAATTGTAAATAGACCTTTGGGGAGCTGAAACAAAAATTGATAATTCCTACCATTTTTCAACCTCCCAAATGGGACTTTCCCTTTGAAATCATGACTGATGAATTTGACTTTTCTCTTGGGGCGGTTTTAAATCAAAGGAAGGAAATAAAATCTCTTGTGATTGCCTATGCCTCTAGAACATTAGATCCGGCCCAATAAAACTACACAACAACTGATAAGGAACTATTTGTTTTTTTTGTTTTCTTTAGAAAAATTTAGATGTTATCTTCAGGGGTCTAATGTGATGGTTTTCACTGATCATTCTACAATTAAATTTTTTATGATGAAACATGATGAAAAACAAAGGCTTTTGAGAGGGATTTTGTTGTTATAAGAGTTTGATGATGAAATAAAGAACATGAATGGAAGTGAGAACCTTGTTACAGATCATTTGGGTTGGATACCATTTGTTTTGGATGGGGATCTTCAAATCTATCTTCCTATTAATGAAACTTTTCCATATGAGGAGTTGTATTCTTGTCAAACTAAAAGGACATGGTTTTTTATCTTGTGAATTATTTATCTTCTAATGATGTTCCCCACTAGTTTTCCAATAATCAAATTTCTAAAATTTTGAGTGATTCAAAGCATTATATTTGGGATGATCCTTGCATGTGGAATGTTGGTAGTGATCAAATGACTAGGAGATTAATTCAAAATTATGAATTTCAATCTGTCCTAAACTTTTTTCACACATTGAGCTATGGAGGACACTTTGGGCCTCAATGAACTGCATGAACGGTGCTTGATTCTTTTATTGGACTTCAATTTTTATAGATGCTTTTAATTTCTATAGGACATGTAGAAATTGTCAATTCCAAGGGAGCATTTCAAAAAGAAATGATATGCCAAATCAATTTCTATAGTTTTGTTATGTATTTTATGTTTGGGTTATGGATTTCATGGGGACTTTTCCCAATTATTTTAGATATCATTACATTTTTCTTGTGGTTGATTATGTATCCAAGTGGGTAGAAGATATTCCCACAAGAGCTGATGATGCCAAAACTGTGTCCCGATTTTTGAAAGGAAATATATTTTCAAGGATTGGATTTTCAAAGTTCTTGAATAAATATAAAGGTAATCATTTTTGTAATAAGTAATTGGAATAAATATTAATGAAGTATGGGGTTCATCATAGTGTCTCTATACCCTATCACCCCAAACAAATAGAATGGCTGAGTGTTCCAACAGAGAATTCAAACAAATTCTGAAAAAAATATAAACCCAAGTATAAAGAATTAGTGTTTGAGACATTATGATTAAGTCTGGACTTATAGCACTGCATTCAAAACCCCAATTGGCATGTCACCATTTAGATTAGATTATGGAAAGGCTTGTCACCTTCCGGTTCTGTTGGAACACAAATATTTTTGGAATGTGAAAACACATAAAATGAATCTATTTACTACTAGAGAAGAATGAAAATTTTGTTTGTAGGAGCTAGAGGAGATCATAAATAATGAATATTAAAGTTCGAGGTTGTACAAGGAACAAACCAAAGAATCTCATGATGAGATGGTTCTCAACAAAAACATTAAGGAAGGATACAAACTGTTTCTGTTTGATTTTAGATTAAAGCTGTTCCCTGGTAAATTTCATTCCAAATGGTCTGGTCCATTCATTTTTACTCATGTTTTTCCTTTTGGTGAAATCCATATTAATGAACCAAGAAAAGGGATATCATTCACAGTCAATGGCCACAGGTTGAAGCTGTTTAGAGATAATGTTCAAGAGCATCTAGGGGAGGAGATCCATCATCATGAAGCATTATACAATTGATGTCAGGTTGTGCTTTTCCTTCTCACTTTTTTTTTTGTAATGTATTTAATTACTTGGATTACATATTCATATATATATATATATATATATATATATATATATATATTACACAATTAGAAAATTTAAAAAAATTAAGCATGGGGGCGGAACAGGCTGGGTAGATTAGGAATTTCTGTGCTTTCATTTCAATTTTTTTCATTCTTTTCTCTTCTCTCTCTTTCAAATTTTGGTGTGTTCTTGTATTTTTTACACATTGTGTGTTTTATTTAATATTTTGAAAAATAACTTGTGAGCTTACATTTTTATCTTTTTAATTTTTGAAAAACCTATCAATGATTGAACCAATTCATACCTTGAATCTGGTTATAAATGAATGCTTAAAAAGACACCATTTCAAGTTCAAATTTTTTGAAATAACCTTTGAATTTTGAATTATATGATGTGAATGCTATCTAATATTGAGAATTAGTTGCTTGTGAGTATTTTGAACCCATTTTTATTCTTCTTCACATTCATCCATCATATTGAGTGAACCAAATAATGCATGTTTTATTGAACCAGAACTCGATATATTTCTATCAAAACATGTGGGGTAAGGTGAGTGTGATTGAAATGATTGAGGCAATTTTTTTTTTAATTGAAAGCCCAATTTTTCATGATTATCATTTTTATTCTGGCCCACATTGTACATTTTATCTTTCTTGATCCCTTAGAAGTGATGTACTACCTTCTAGATAGCCACATTACAAGCCATTTTCCCTTTCCAACCTGCTCCGGATGTATAAATGCATCATCTAGTTGAAATTATGTGTGGGGGAGATGACTTGTGGTTTGATACTTCATATGATGTTGTTTTGGGGGGTTATCTAAACTCTGAAGAGATGTTTTTTCTACTGAAAGATGTTTTTTCTGAGATTTTTGCCTGTCTAGAGCTCTAAAATGAAGAGAGTTGTGCCTATCTGGAGTTCTCAATTGAAGAGAGATGTGCCTATCTGGAGCTCTTAATTGAAGAATGTTGTGCCTAATCTGGATCTTTTGAAAAAAGAATAAGAAGGAGAGAAATTTCACTTTTTTTTCTAAAATATTGATGGAATGATGTGTAAAAGATATTCTTAATAATTCTCAAATTTTAAATTCATTGGAGGAGAGTAAGGAGGATTCCCTAAAGGAGTGAATATTAGATTCATACATTTTTTTCTTCAAAATCATCCAAAACCCTCCTTATTCGGAATTAGAATTTTGGAAATTTGGAACCCACCCACATTTAGCCGCAGAACAACATTGAAAATCCCTCATGATTATCACATTTTTCATTGCTCACATTTGGTGGAGATGTAGAAATTTTTCATGCTTATGATGATTCTTGAATGTGTTTGGATGAGAGAAGATTTGTTGAAAATCAATAATTGTGTTGAGAGAATTTTTTTGTGAGGTATGTTTTATTGGGTGAATGTGAAGAGAATATAAGTGGAAATGATTGAATGAACTGAATTTACAATTTGAATAATTTGTTTCTTTTTGAGTCATGATATCAATTGATTCTTGGTGGTTGATTGGTGAACCTCATTGGTTTTTGTTTTGAATATGCATTGATTTGATTTCGATGATCACTTGTCCAGGAGACCAAGTTATATGTGTGGGGGAATTTATAGAGCTGATATTTTCAATATATTTTATCTAAATTTGAATAATTTAATCCTCATCGATGTGTCATTATGTGTGAAATTGCTTCATTTTTTGGAATTTTGTTTTATTTTGAGCTAAATTGTGAAAATTCCTTAATTCTAGATTTTAATCTGTTTTGGTCTTGTTTTATTATTTTGTCAAATAATTTGAATAATGATCCAATTCGACTGATTATTTTTTTATGGAACCGCCGGTATATTCTCTTCATATATGTTAACTGTCCTATGTTCTAAATAATCCATCTAGTGGCCCAAAAAACATTCTTTATAAAAACTTTTATCTTCAGATGTGTGGAGCCCACCTCAATCAATGAAGCATAACATCAAATGTCGGTTTACAAAGTCATTACTTTCAACTATTAGTGCAATAATACTCCACGGTGCACGTGCATGATGAATTTAAAGGTCAAAGTCGATAATTATGGCACACTATGAGTGAGTCAAACAAGTGGAAGATAAAGAGTCTTCTTGGGAAGAGAAAGCTCTGATAGGTAATTAATTCATAAATTTTTCACCATTTCTCCAAAGAGGCTGAAATTTTTAGGAGAGATGGAGGATAATAGTTTGAACAAGTCCTTAGAAGATGCTAGAGGTTGATTCTTCTAGTGAGGGTTCCAAAAAGAAGACTACTTCGGGCGGACAGAATCTGGACAGCTGATTTTCCATCCCTCCTCCCCTATTTTCCTTATCTTTTCCTTAATTTCAATTTGGGGGGGGTGGAATTTTATAATCCTTAATGAATATGGTGTGCACTATTGCTGTAATTGAGATGATGAGGGCTTCTAATGTGATGCTAGGCAAAGCACCAAGTGGTTGCGGACAGCGACAATCAACAGACACTCCCTTCCGAATTTTTATCTTCATGTGTAATCTCTATTTCATCTCTATTGAACTTATATTTCATGGATGAAAACGTTTTTTTGTTTCAATAATATAATTTCAAATTGTTTGTTCTAGTTGTTTTCCCAATCTATAAAGTAAAATAGTCGATTTAACTATTTAAATCTCTTCAGTGAGTTCTTGTCATTGAGCATAGTGATTTCGATTGGGTTTGATTATTTGAAGGTATTCAAATAATTTGATCACTTCTATATGATGGTAAATAATCATATTGAGGTTTTAATATGATATAATTACAAAATAAGGTGTTTATAAAGAGGTATTTGGGTAGGCATTGAGATATTCAGTAGAGAGAAATTTTTAAACAAGGAAGAGAGGAGTGTTCGGGAGGTTAAAGCTACTCTATAACAACTGTTTTGATTCTGATTTCAATGATATTTTACTTCTTATAAATGTTCTATCTCATTGGAAAATTTTCTTTCTCTTTAGTTTTTATTTATTTTCTGTTCGTGAGTCATTAATCAAATCCCCATATTTTCCACTTCTTGTGAAAAAAAAAAGTGACAGCTTTGCAACTCAAATTTCAACCACCATGGGAGATAATCCAGGGATTGCTATATTGCATTGTTTTTGGGGAAAAATTTATTGATTGAGGATTTCACGACAAATTATCCTCACTTCAATAACCATGAAATTTTTTGGATCACAGTGCTCATCATATTTGGGTAGCATTCTACCAATTCATCTGTGTCACCGCTGCAATTCTACCTTGTACTGCTTTCACCTATGTAATTCTCAAAGATTGTCAAAATCCCATAGGTCACTGTCAATATTATTCATGTATTTGCAATATAAAATTGATGAAACCCATATTTTAAAAACTAATTTCTATTCCATATTTGGATGAGATCTTCATTGAATTCAACTTTTTTCAAGACTCACCAAATCTCAATGATTTGACCCCCAAAATTGGGGATACTCTTGAATACGGTGTCACCTTATATTTGTTCTTTTGTACCAACTCTAGATCATCCAATCCATTATCATGGTTTTATGTCAACATGGATCATCATTAAATTCTCTTTGTAAGGGTTAGTGTCCTCGTAACCAACTATTTTGTACATTGATTACATTAATGTACTCTTATTATATATTATTCATTGTTCTACATGACTATAATATAATAATGTCATGAAATATTTGTTGCATTAATAAGGTCATGGAAGATCCCCTCTATGATGAGAACCTTGAAATGATATAACAATATTCTTAAATAATGTTCTATGGTTGGATGACATACTATGATCAGACACATAGTATACAGTCTGTCACGTGCGAGTACTCGTATGAAGACGAGGCTACCTCACATGGAGTTCGCACTTCGTAATCTCCAAGGTGTGAGATTATGAGAACAGACCCTCTAGTAGTAATTTTTCATGTCTTGGTGCCATCAGATATTAGTATTTGTGAGCGTGTGTAATGGTCCTTAGACTTTAAGATTATCATTAACTCATGTCATGACTTGCGCACTTTGATTTGCAGATGAAAACTGTCACGTAGACAATTGGAGGGAAGTGGGGTATGTTGGGTGCGTCACGAATGACATATTGTTAATGGATAAGTCTAGGAATGAGTTTTCCCTTACACTTATGGAAGTTGACATCTCATCCCTTTGACTGAAATAGAACTGTCGCATGAAATTCCATGGCTATGGTGAAATGATGAGTTTATTTCAGATAGTCAAATAACGATAGATCAAGCATATAGGTTTATGACACTTCCATGAAACCTTCATGATGAGATATTGAGACAAAGGGATTAAATTACTCAGTATGTGTTCATATGAGGTGACACATCAATGCTACATCAACTTCCTTCTCTTGGGTGCCTTGACACGTTTTTAGATAGTAATCATGGACTTTAGGCAAACCCGCATAATGTCGATGAGAAAGAGGCCTAGAGGGTCACACAGTATGTGTAACCAATTATCTCAAGTAGAATAAAGATTATACCCATACCTAGTTTAATAATTATTCGAGGAAGCCTAATTATTTTTAATGATTGAGGATGAAGATAATGAAAAACAAGATATACCCGCCGTGTATTAATGATTACATACCGTGTAGTTTTTTATAGAAAACATGTACACATCGTGTATTAATGACTACACGCTTTGTATTTTTCCAATGGGGATTTTTAGGATATAATATTTTTTTATTAACTGATATTTATTATAATCAGTGTGGGTGCATGTCAAGGGATTAATTATATGACATTTGGGTTTTCAATAAGACTCAATGAAATAATTAAAATGCATAACAAATTTCTTTATTGTCATTACTCTATAACCTCAAATCCTATTATAATTATCCCCACATCCCCAACTCTTTTCTTACACAAAAGTGAATCGTTGTTCACAAAAATTCTGGAGAATTATTTCAAGGCTAAAAGAACGTCTTCCTCCAGGAATGGTCTCCTGACCGAGAGAGATCCTCTTCTTTCAGATCAAGATGATCTAAGGCGGACAAAGAAAGTAATTGTTTCTCCATACTAGCAACCGGAGACTCCTTTGGAGAAGTCCAGAGATACGACGTGCATGTGTGGATCACCTCTATAGTAATTCTACCCTTGGCTTCTATGATGCAATGACGTATCACATCAGAACGTGATCAGAAATATCAACAAAGAAAGAACACCAAAAGATAATTCTTTTTAATTGATTAAATTAATTATAATCAACCTGTAATGATCCTACTTTGTGGTTCTTGGACATTCCTTTTCTTTGTCTATTTCTGTGATTCCATTAGTGGAGACTGGCATTTATCATTATATTGATCCCAGATTTACCATTGTTAATGATAGAAATTCATGTGGGCACATCCACCCATGCGCTTCCGCTGTGCCTGGAACCATCAAATGGCATCAGAGGCCGGTTACAACAATTATTATAGTTATTAAATTTTCGTTGATAATTTATGCATTTATATTTGATACAATTTGAAATAAATCATTCTATAAATCTGAATAAACGAGATCGGTTCTTCCTTCTTCGTTTCACGATTCACATCACAGAAATGACCTTTTAATTTTAATTTTCATTAAAAAAAATGAAGAACTCATCCGTAGGAGCCGCTCTTTCTGTCTGTACAACATGGGAATACATGGTGTGTAATGAAAAACTACACGTCGTGTGTGTAGGTTCAATGAACCGGTACTGGTCCTTCAAAACACACCATGTGAATTGATTATTCCTAAGTATTTATTACCCCGTGTTGACCAGAAATGAATGGTGTGTGGATTAGGAATACATGACATGTATGTTGAATCAGCACACCGTGTAGTCTGATCTTGCCCAAGTGAAATTGTGTTCAAAGATAACATGTGTTCCACATACACGAGATTTCCAGGCCAATAACCACATAACAAGGAAGTACACAATGTGGTAGATTAATCTACATGTCATGTACTCCAAAATTTCCAATGTATAGAAAACACGACAAAGCCCCTAGTATGTACATTGGATAAAGGGTGAAAAGAAATACATGTCGTGTAAATATAAACTACCCACTGTGTAATTTCCAGAAATGAAATTTCACCAGAATTCTTCCAAAAGTACAGTGACCTGTAAAATGAATATGGATGAGAAGAATCTCAAGGATATTCAGAAAGGTATTTAAGATAATGAATTGATTAATTATAATATTATAACTAATTAATTTCAAGCATGTCCTATCTTAAATAATAGAACAATTAAAATAATTTGAATTATAAATATGTGTAAATGTTGTTGTAGGTTATTGATGATCATGAGCTAGGCTAAAGACCCTTTTATGTGAGTATGGTTTCATTGAAATTTGTTTAATTTAAATTCGTTGTCATGCGAGCCTTCTTCCAATAAAATGTTGTGCATGCATGCCCAGGGATTCTTTAATGTAAACCCCATGCAATGGAGGATCTCCTAAGCCAGTGGAGAAGGTTTATAATCCAAAGTTGAGGAAAAAAGACCATGAAGATGCAAAGGTGGACATGTGGGAGCTGCAAAACATGAACCATTGGTTCAAGGTGTTTTACCCTTGGTCTGGGGTATCTTATCAAAACTGCAAGATAAGCTAACCAATAGAAACTCATGATCATGCCATATTATTTTTTTCCTATGTGATTGCATGGTTTATGTATTATGAATTTTTTGTTGAGATCAAATAATTAATGAAATAAACAATCATGCAAAGATGGAATAAATTAAAAACCGGACAATGCGTAAAAATTATCAAAACATGGTTAATCCGTTAAGCAATAATCACTTAATATTAACTAGCATGTGATAATGAAAAACTACGCCTGAAGAATAAAATCCCTCAAAAACAATATTATAATAGAACAAGCATTTGATTACTTGATTAAGGGCAAGACTCAATAAAACTATGTGTTTGACCAAACCTTGTTGGGACAAATACTTTTATAAAGGAATATCATATGAATGTTTCATGTTGACTTTAATAGTTTACATCAAAGGGAGTAGCCCTTGCTAGGATTGTTGTAAAATGGAGGCAAGTGTTGAGGTGATCCAAGTCAGGATTTTAGGATTGGGTAATCCACTTAACAGATCAAGGAACTATATGCTCATAGTTGGAAAAGACTTGACTATATAAATACCTTCAAATAGCATGATCAAACCTTGTTGGGGTTATGCGAAGGGGAATATGGATCCTTGCCACTAGAATGTCATGGAATCTACACATTCAGAGATCAATGGTGAGAGACATAGGGACATGAAAAATAGTGGTAGACTTAATAAAATTTATTATTTCTCATAAAATGTAATCATGAAAGTATTGAAAAATCTTCTCTTTTAATTTTTAAAATTGAAATGAAAAACTCGTCAACCACATTTTCTCTGCAATAAATTTTTGATAAAGACAGTATCCTCACCGACAGTATCTTTCATGAATGGATTAGGCACCTTTGGGTTATCCTACTCCATGAACGAATGTTTTGCGTGCTGGACTCCTCACATCCTGATTCTCCCTCCCAAGGGGCATGTGATGAAGATTTCCTGGTCTATGATCAACATTTGAATGATAAACTCAACGTTCAATGTTTGATGTTATCATCAATGTCTAATGAGCTCATGAAGTCTCAGGAAGACATAGACGCCTATGGAATTCTCAAGAACCTCTATGGTGTATACATGGAGAGAGGAAGATAGGAAATGTTTGAGATCTCCATAACACTATTCCAGAGCAAGCTTGGAGAGGGTTCCCCAACTAGGCCTCATGTAGTCATGATCATTGGCTACATTGAGATAATGGAGGTTCTAGGGTTTAATCTCCCCGATGAACTGGGCACCGATATCATTCTTGCATTACTCCCCCAGAGCTTCTCTATCTTTGTTGTGAACATCAACATGAAAAACATTGAGAAGTCTATGTCTAATCTTCTTTTCCACATTCTCTAAGTGGGAAATGATGTGAAGCATGAAAATACTTCAGTCCACATGGTTATTAAAATTAAATGGAAGGCTATGAGCTTTGAGCCCAATGCTTATTCAAGTCCTTCCATGAAAAGGATGATCAAATGGGAGGAAAGAGAAAAAAAAGATGTTTGTTTTGCATGTGGCAAGAAGGGCCACTGGAATAAAAACTGAACCCTACCAAGAAAGCAAGGGGAAGCTTCCGGTTCATTTTTTATCGAATAGAATCTACCTGTTTCTACCAATTGGGTATTATATTATGCTTTTGGTGGTCACATCTGTATCCAAAAACAGGAACCAAGTAGATTTAGAAAGATTGATCAAGGTGAGGTGGATCTACCACCAGCCAACGGAGCAAGACTCGCTACTGTAGCTATTAGAGACTACCACCTCACATTTACTACTGGGATGGTCTTGGTTTTGAAAGGATGTATTTATGTTCCCTCTATAACCAAAAAAATTATTTCAGTATCCAGATTAGATACTGATGGATTCATCTTCATTTTTGGATGTGGATGTTGCTACTTTTATAAAGATATCATTTTTTGGTAGGGTACATTTATATAATGGCCTTTATGTGTTAAACTATACAAACAAAATAATGGAAATCGATGACAAAGTTAATTCACATGACTCATACCACACACAATATTGGAATCATCATTTAGGTCATGTCAATGAGAAAATTTTGACCAAATTACATCATGATGGGTATTTATATTCTTTCGAACTAGAACCACTTGGTGTATGTCACGCATGTCTACAAGGAAAAATGACCAAAGCCACATTTAGTTGGGATGGTGAAGGGGATAATGATCTTCTAGAATTAGTTCACACAGATATGTGTGGACAATTTCTAGTTGAAATGAGGGGTGGGTTCTCATAATTCATAACCTTTACTAGTTATTTTAATAGATATGGATATATTTAATTAATGAGGAATAGGTTAGATTCTATTGATCGGTTCAATGAATACAAGAATGAATTTGAGAACCAGCTTGGTAAAAAGATTATGAAACTATCCTCAGACAGAGGAGAAGAATATCTTAATCAGGAGTTCATTGATTTTTTATGGGAGTTTGGGATTTTATCTCAACTCACTCCTCCTTAAACACCTTAGTAGAATGGTGTAAGTGAAAGGAGGAACTGCACCATGTTGGACATGGTGATGTCCATGATGAGTCATGCGAGTGTTCCATTATCCTTTTGGGGATATGCATTTGACATAGCAGCACACATACTAATCCAAGTACCATATAAATCGATAAAAGGAATTCCATACAAGTTATGGAGTGGATGTAATGCCATGATATCAAATTTACATGTGTGGGGAAGTGAAGCATTTGTTAAGGCCTCTTCAGGTAAAAAACATGGACCCCAAGGCAAAAAGTGTATCTCTATAGGATATCCAAAGGAAAAAAAGGGATATTACCTATACAACCCGTCAGACAAAAAGGTTGCAGTGGAAAGACACACCATATTCGTTTAGAGGATGCACATCTCCAAATGATATAGTGGGAACGAGATAGACTTATATGAAGTCAAGGCTCAAGATACACAAGAGTTGGTATAGAAACAGATTCCACAAATCCCTGTGGTAGATGAATCGGCTTGAGAGAGACAAGAACAGTGCAGGAGCACGAGATAAGTGATTAAACCAAAATGATACGGTATTCTTGTCATCGAAGATGGTGACTCATTATTGGATGACAATGATGATCCTCTTACCTACAAGGATGAAATTTAAGGCACAAACACTTCAAAGTGGAAAGAAACCATGAATTCTGAAATTGATTCCACGTACCAAAACCAAGTCTGGATTTTGGTAGGTCTTCAAGTTTATGTGAAGCCTATTTGAAATAAATGGGTATTGAAGAAGAAACAAGACTTGGAGGGGAATGTCAGCACCTATAAGTCACGAATGGTTTCCAATGGTTTTAGACAACATCTAGGAATTGACTATGATGAATCATTTTCACCAGTTGAGATGCTGAAATCCATCATAATCCTATTGGCCATTGCCGCTTACCATGATTATGAAATTTGGAAAATGGATGTCAAAAAATAATTCCTTAAACATGAACCTCCAGGAAGATGTGTACATGACACAAACTGAAGGGTTTGTGACTCCAAAGGATTCCAACAAGGTATTCAAGTTTCAAAAATCCATTTATGGATTAAATAAACCATCAAGGTCATTGAACATTCATTTTGAGGAAGCTGTAACAGAATTTTTCTTTGTTAAGATTGAATGTGAGCCTTGTGTCTACAAAGGTTTTAGTGGAAGTGCAGTTTTTTTTCTAATAGTATATGTTGATGAAATAATACTAATTCGAAATGATGTACCTGTCTTATAGTCAGTTAAGGCATGTTTAAATAAATTATTCTCCATGAAATACTTGGGAAAGACGGCATATATTCATGTGATCAAGATCCATTGTGATAGATCCAAAAGAATGCATGGCCTGAGTCAAAGTACATACATTCACAAGATACTGAATAGATTCAGTTTTGAACAATCCAAGAGGGGATTGTTTCTAGTGTCACATAAGAATAATATTTCCAAGAAAATGTTTCTTAAACACTTGAGGAAAGAAAGAAAATGGAAAGCCTCCCTTACGCATCCATGATTGGTTCAGTCATGTATTCTCTGCTATGTACAAGGCTAGATGTTGCATACGCATTAAGTGCAGTAGGAAGATATCAAGATAATCCAGGATACCTCCATTGGATGGAAGTAAATGCAATCCTTAAGTATCTGAGGCGTACTAAGGATATGTTCTTGGTTTATGATGGAGATGAGGAACTAGTTATCAGAGGAAATGTTGACGCTAGTTTCCACACTGATCAAGATGAAATGAAGTCGCACACTAGATACATATTAATTTTGAATGGCAGTGCAGGGAGCTGGGAGAGCTCAAAGAAAAGTGTGGTGGAAGATTCTACAGTGGAGTCCGAGTGTATCACAGCTTCTAAGGCACCTAAAGAAGTAGTATGGATGAAAATCTTCGTCCAAGAACCGGATGTAGTACCTAGCAGTAATGATACTATCACACTTTATTTTGATAATACTACAGCAATGGAACTTGAAAAAGATCCAAGGTCAGATCAGCAGACAATGCACATACTTTAGAAGTATCATCTGTTGAGGAAATTTTCTCAGAGAGGTGAAGTTGCAGGGAGAAGTATTTCCATGGAAGAAAACGTGGCGGACCACTTGACTAAAGGCCTCAGTAGAAACATGATCATCATGTGAGGTCTAGCTGACTAAAAGTCGTAGGCAGTTAGCTCTAGTCCAATTGGGAGTTTTTAGGGTTGGTGTCCTGAGAACCAACTGTTTTGTACTTAGATTACATTAATGTACTCTTATTAAATATTTTTCATTGTTCTGCGTGGCTATAATATAATAATGTTCTGGAATGTTTGTGGCATTAATAAGGTCTTGGTAGATCCCCGCTATGATGAGAACCTTGAAATTCTATATCAAAATTCTTAAATAATGTTCTACAATTGGATGACATATTATGATAGGACACATAGTATACAGACCGTCATGTGCGAGTACTTGTAAGAAGATGAGACTCTCTCTCATGGATTTTTCACGTAGTAATCTTCGAGATGGGAGATTATGAGAACAAACCCGCCAGTAGTAATTTTCTATGTCTTGGTGTCATTAGATATTACTATCTGTGAACGTGTGTAATAGTCCTTAGACTATAATATTATCATTAACTCATGTCATTACTCGTACACTTAGATTTTATAACGAAAACCATCACGTATAAAATTGGCGGGAAGTAGGGTATGTTGGGTACATCATGAATAAAATGTTGTTAATGGATAAGTCGAAGAAGGATTTTTCCCTTCCATTTACAGAAGATGATATATCGTCCCATTGATTAAAATAGAACTGTCGCATGAAATTCCATGTCCATGGTGAAATAATGAGTTTATTTCAGGTAGTCAAAGAATGACAGATCAAGCATATAGGTTTATGACACTTCCATGAATCCTGCTTGATGAGATATTGAGACAAAGGGATTAAATGACACAGTAAGCATTCGCATGAGGTGACACATCAATGCAGTGTCAACATCTTTCTCTTGGGTGCCTTGACCAATCGCTAGACACTAATCTTGGACTTTAGGAAAGCCCGCCTAATGCCAACGAGAATGAGGCCTAGAGTTTGACTCACTAACTATATCCAAGTATCTCAAGTAGAATAAAGATTATTCCCATACGTGGTATAATACATATTCAAGGAAGCCAAAATCATTTTAATGATGGAGGAAGAAGGAAATGAAAAATAAGATATACAGGCCGTGTAATAATGATTACATGCAGTGTGATTTTTTATGGAAAATAAGTACACACTGTGGATTAATGGCTACACGCCGTGTAGTTTTCCAGTCTGGATCTTGAGTATATAATGTTGTTTTATTAAATGATATTTATTATAATCAGCATGGACACATGTCAAGGAATTAATTATTTTACATGGTGGTTTTCAATAAGAGACAATGAAATAAATAAAACGCATAACACATTTATTTAATTCCATAACTCTACAACCTCAAACCCGATTATAAATATCCTCACAACCCCAACTCTTTTCCTACATCAAAGTGAATCATTGTGCACAAAAATTATAGATAATTCTTTTAAGGCCGAATGAACCTATTCCTCGAAGAATGCGCAAAAGATCGAGAGAGATCCTCTTCCATTGGATCAAGATGATCTAAGGCGGACCACACAAGTAATGGTTTCTCAACGCTAGCACCCAGAGTCTCCTTTGGCGACGTCTAGAGATGCGAGGTGCACATGTGGATCACTACTAGAGAAATTATACACTTGGCTTCTGTGACGCAATGACGTATCACATCAGAACGTGATCAAAAATATCAATGAATAAAGTACACCAAAAGATACTTCTTTTCAATTGATTAAATTAATTATAATCAACCTATAACGAATCTAATTTGTGGTTCCATGAATTTCCATTTATTTGTCTATTTTTGTTATTCGATCCGTGGAGACTTGCATTTATTTTCGTATGGATCCCTGATTGATCATTGTTAATGAAAAAAAGCCATGTCAAGACATCTATTCCTATTTAATTGATTAAATGGCATGTGTTGAAGTTATATATTATTCCACATTGATTATATCTTATTCAGATAATTAAATAGAAATTTTTATCTATTATATAAGATAATATGGTCATTTATTCTCATTTATTTATTATTTATTTTCTTGTACTTACCCTTACAGAAAATTTTATCTCAACCTTATTATGTTTCCTTTCCCTAGGTTACGAATAGGAAATATTAGATTACACTTTCAAGGATGTGTATCATTTAATTTTATTATGTATCAGGTTTTATTATAATTTATTATTATAATATGCGTATCATGTATATATTCTGAATTCCCAAAACATCTAAAAAATCAGTCCTTAGAGATATGATAACATGAAATCGTTGTAATGTAATGGTAGTAGTCACCAGCTCCGAGAATACTAAGGTCATTTCCCTACACTAATATTCATTACAATGAAATTAATTAAATGTTTTCAGTAAAATGGAAATAATAAAAAATTTAAATAAATTCAAAATTAAATAGGGATTTATAAATTCTTGAATGAAAGAAATTTTTTAAAATATATTCATTATTTATTAAATATTAACAAAAAATTTAATATTTTCATAAAAATACATAAATTCAAGATTATGATAATTTCTATAATCAGAGATCAAAAAAATTATTTATCAAATATAGTTTATATTATTTTATAAAGTAAAAAAATAATATTGTTCCCTAAAAACTAATGAAAATGCCTTTGGAGTAGAACAATTTTATTAAGTAGAAAATGACTTCACTGATATCTTATAGCATATATATTAATGATTTTTGTGTTTTTTTTCTATTAAAATAATAAATAAATGGAATAATTTTGTTTCCTCTATTAATACACTTAAATTTAATAGAAAAGTAACAATGGTCACATTTAACTTATAATATTTTAATATTATATAATTTTCTAAATAATATATAATTTTACATGGTTATAAAGCTATTGACTATTGAATTATATTAAAAATATCATGGAATTAAATTTTTCTCTATTAAATAATTTGGTTACCTGAAATTTAATATCAACCCTAGTAATTCAATGCATTCATATTTTATAACAACCTAATGAAAAAATAACCTCATAAAATGGGTTAACAATACAAAATTTTCTTAATATATAATGGGGAATATGATGGATATTAACAATAATATATAATATAATTACTTAATAGGGGGACATTATTGGGATGTTAAAATATTGATATATATGAGAGATTTAATGTACAAATAAAGACTTTTATTGATAATTAATGTTGATCACAATAAAATAAAAAATCATGTGATGGTTAATGACTATAAAATTTTAATCCAATAATGCTGGAAATAAACAACATTTCATTATAAATGACTATAATAAATGGTATCACATTAAATTTCATGGGTTTTTATCTAAATGTTGGAGTTACATTATAGTTATGATTAAGAACATGATAAATTGTAACTATTTGTTTTCTTCAAATAAAATAAATAGTTTCAAAATCCAGTCATCTGTTTTAATCAGTTTCTTCCTATATCTCACCAAATGATCATAATAATTAATTTCCTAGATGAATATTTCATATGATAAAATAATTAAAATTACCCTCTAACTAGTGAGGAGATATGTAAAATAAATAAAATTTATTATTTTCTCCTTCTTTAAAACAAAAATGGATTTCACATGATTAGAAAATATCACAAATGAATAAACTGTATTTTGAATAATTTATAATTAAATATCAGAAATTCAATAATAATAACTACTGATGAAATTTAATAATTCCCAAATTAATTTAGTCAATATCCTTAAAAAATTGATAATAATATATTAACCTCCATAGTTATGATAAATTTGTTTCCCATATACAAAAAAGAAAACAAATTTATTTTAAAGTTATCATTCATATATATCATAAGGGTAAAATGTTCCTCAACCCAATAAACATCTCCAAAAATGCCTCTAATGAACCTAAAAACAATTAATTTAGTCCTCAAAATTGGGGTTTATTCATTTTAAGAACTTATCTATATTAAATATATATAAATAGTGATGGTATCTTCCACTCATAATTTAACCTCAACTAAAAACATCATAATCCTTGAAGTTATCATAACCATGTTCTGATACCGGTATTTACATCCCTAATCCTTCATAGCTGGATCCTATAAAAAACATATTCTTTAATATTCAGGATTAGATAATAATAAACATGGAAAATTATTAGCAAAGACAAAATAACATCAAATTTCCTTATTAGACCATTTCATACATATGGACAGTTTTTGTTTTGAGTATTAGATAACTATGATAGAAGTTTACAATAAAATACCCATGTCTTCATATTATTTTTTTATATTATACCCTACATTTTATATTTAACAATAAGGAAGCAATATCTCCCATAACATTTTCACACATGAAACATTTATTTAAAAAATTAAATTAATAGAATTCAATTTTAATTATTATTAATAAAATGGATAGACAGAAAACATAAGGGCGATATAAAATGACCAGTATGGAGAAATATAATCATTAGTAGTTGAACAGCATCACTTTGAAAAATATTTTCATATAGTTATAATAACATAATCAATGTGAATGAGAAAATTCATTCCCAACAAAACAATGATCATAAATCAAGAGCCATGTAATAAATATTTAAATTAAAAATATTAAAATAACTAAACAATCATGACCCATGTGAAACTAATCATTGATAAAATATTCCATTGGAACTCATAGAAATAATTTTAAAACTATATAGTGACCTTGTAAGATAAAAAATTCATTACAAAGACAGGTAACCAAATAAATCACGGAAATCATCGTATTAACATGTATCTTTTAAAATTATTCCTCTAGTATGATTAACATCCACTAATTTGAATTCATTATTATTGGTAGTAACACAATTTCATCAACTTTTGGGAGTAGCTTCAATCCATTAAATGTTGTCACATTACCCAATGCATTATAGGTATATAACAGACCCACCCATCACATATCAAAATAATAAACATAAGCCTTTTGGTTCCCTAAGAAATCATAAATTCATTATTAATTATCATGAAACAAATGAGGAAAAAAACAAGGATTCTTTTATTCCATGAAAAATATCAAAGGATATTTTACATGTGAAAGATAAAAGGATTTCCAGTCAAATTATTTAAAACATCATCATAAACAACTCTATGAAAGGAAGTGAATGGTATCATAAGATCCTAAATCTAATGAATAAAATGAAATGTTAATGGATTTTCACATATATAATAATATTTTTAAAATAACATTTAATATTTTTCTTTTTGATAATTGAGAACAATACACTATTTTGGATCCTTAAAAAACTTAAATATCCAAAATATTATAAACTATATTTTCATTGAATATAATAATGGGTTCGTTTAATTTAAATTTTATTAAAAATTATAGTTATGATACAAATATAATATGAAATTGTTTTAAATGATAAAAATTAACAAACATTTAAAATATTTCTAATGATAAACAATAGTGACCAATTTAAAAAAACTATAAATTTTATTTTCCAATACTTTTTAAAAGAATGTAAATTCAAATGGAAAAAAATAACCTATTATTATATAAGAATATTTGTGGAATAAGATATATTTCATGAATGATTTATTTTGTTTAATATCATTAAATATTTAAACGTATTGATTTTAATGAAAAACAATTAATGGACTATTTAAACCGAAAACCATTTGAATGAATGGATATAAGATGGATCCACAAATAACATGAGTATAAAAATAATTATTATATGATATTTCAGAGTTAGTTGAGATAAAATATAAGTTAATATAGGTTTATTAATAAAAAATAGTCTCCCTGAAAAACTTTTTAGATGAGAAACACTTGCAACATGGGTAATGAAAGAATTAAAAAGTACATTGAATGAAGAAAAATACCATGATTATATAAAACTACTAATTTTTATAAAATATTATTATAAAATTAATAAATGGGTTAGTTATTATACCATACAAAATAAAATATGCTGCATATCCCGAATTATGTCTCAAATAATAAAATTTGGGGAAATTAAAACCGATAAAATGTTTATTGAATTTGAATAAATATATCAAAGAATAGATAACATAAATATTAAACTATTTTTTTAATGAATCATTCATGGTATAATATATAAATTAGAAACACATGGACCATTTTAAGTTGAATTTGGTCCATAATACAAAATATGTTTGAATTAAATAATATTAAGACAGACAATCCTTAAAAAAATTATATAATTAATGAGAGAATTACTCACTCTAGTGAATAAGTATAACAATTATAAAACCAGATAAATTTTTTTAAAAATAATATTATAAAATTATAGTTATTATCACACATAATAATTTATTTATATATAAAAATGAATTATATGTTTAACAGAATGAATTTACATTTATATAAAAAGCCCTTACCATGAGTCTGAACAAGATGTTGGTATCCTTTAACTCGTATATAATATTTTTATATAAATTATTTACATTTTTAGGAACCCATTACGTGTTAATTAATTTATAATTATTCTATTAAGTTTATTTATATCAATGAAACTATAAATTTCATTATCATTTAGTTCTACATCATTTTTGGGGGACATTAATTCATTATTAAAATATAACTTTGGTAGGTTGATCATGTTAAAGTGGGTCATTTTTCCATAAAATGAATAACAATAATTATAAAACAATTATCATTTTTATACATAAATAATAATTCCACTGCTTCCCCTAAAATAGGTTATTTAAAACAAAACAAATTAACTCATGTGGAAATAGTCCAAACAAACACATGTGATATATATTTACATTTTAATTAATTGATAATAATGATGGAAAATATAAGATTATAATTATAGAGAAATTATAATTTAATATAAATCAATTAATTACCATAAATACTTCTAAATGACTATCCATGAGAGTTTATATTGGAATATGATGTAAATCGCTATGTGGATAGGGTAGTCTGTATATACACACTTGTGTTTATCCGATTTTTATTGATTGTATTGGTATGAAGATAGATGATATATTATATTTATAGAGTCGTAAAAATGTGAATACTGTTATAAAAATATATATTTATTAAATACTTCCAATTAAATATCCATTAATGTTGTTGATGATAAAAATAATTCCATGGGTTGTGAGCCAATAGTCCGCATGTATGAATGAACGATGAATTCATTTACAATTTTATAGAATATGGATATAAATATGGTAATAAAATTAACATAATAATTTATTAGTAAAGGATATATATAAATTTGGTTATATTGTAATGGACATAATATAATTGAATAGGTAGAATAATTTGCAAAAGGGTAATTTTATGTTGAGATGATTACCTCATATTTCAAGTACCCCCTTTGTATCTCACATTAAGGGAAATTTGTATGTCCATTTCAAATATCATAAAATAAAATATATATTATTATGTTAATAAGATGTTATTAATATATGTATTGATAATTTTATCTAAATATATAAAAGGAAGATAGAATATGTGAAGTCTTAAATAATATAAGATAGGGGCCCCATTTAAAAGTCATAATGTGTTAAATTCATTTATACTACTATTCATTTTAATGTCCCTTAGAATTGATATATATAATGTAGTATAAATGTAGGTTTCATTCATGTAATATAATAAAATTTGTACATATTTTTATGATTTTTTAACCATTATCTATAAATTTTAACTACTAAATAACTATTTTGACCATTACCAGGACATAAACATTTTTCACTCATTAGGGGTCGAAAAAGTAACTATAAAATCTAAATTATAACATTAATGTAAAATTGTCTATCTTATTGATGAAATATATTTAATTTTATCTATTAAAATATTTTTATGAATTATTAATCACTTAATAAAATACTATTTATCAAATCGAAACAAATAAATTCATTTTGGGACTTATCACCGTATTTGACTTTAAAAGATATAAATAAATCAATTTAATTCAAATATAAAATATTAATAGATTATTAATTAATTATATTAATTTAATGATTTCATGGGAGACAATAAATAACCCAAAAAATTATTATTCATGTTTTTTAAATCATTTTCATGATATATATAAAGCACGCACAAGTAGAGTCATAACATTTATAATAAACTAAATGTAATTATTTAACCATTAGAAATATATTAGTTAAGTTGAATATTAAATTAAATTTCTCTCACTTATTAATATCTATATCCTTACATTACTTTTTTAATCCTTGATAAAATATATTTCCGGTCCCAAAAAAATAAAGTATCATTTGGGATTACTCATTACCTAAAAAATTATAAATGTCATTTTTGATGAAATATAGACATAAAATCAATTTTTTAGAATATTTAAAGGAGGTCAAATAAAATAAATTTTAAATATAATTTATTGTTGTAATGATTTTTCCCCTTATATGTTTTTTATACATCTTGTACATGTATTACTATTAACCTGGTTACAATATTTCTTCCATGTTTAATAAACATTGTGAACATAAAAAATTTTAACAATATAAAAATTTTCGGAAATAAGATTAAAAATATGGAATTAATTGGATAAAATTCATTATTTTTAATTTGATGAAATTGTTTTTACCAAAAAAGACCCAAAAAATTTATGAATAGTGGTATATAAAATCATTTTCAATAATAAAATTTTTTCTATAAAAAAAGTATTAATAAATTTTACTCCATTCACTCTATTGCTATAAGGTGTATTGAATTGTATGTAATGGAATTTTAGGCTCAATTCAAGGAAAATTTGGGCTCTATAATTAGTTTTATTCAAATGTCATCAAATCATAACCTATGGAAAATAGGTAGGTTTTTTATTCATTTCATTAAAGGTAAACATGTGAAAGGAATCTGGTTTCAATAGAATATAACTCATTGAAGATAATCATGTGTCCAAAGAATCATTCAATCATAAAATAAACCATTAATTAAATAATATAAATTATAACTTTTGAAAATTTCCTTGAAATTCATGAGTAACATTAATAGATTACATCATAGATGGAAAATAATTTTGAAATATCATTTTGAAATGATTCATAGGGAAAATTTACATTATTATGTTAAATGTATTTTAAAAATAAAAAAACATCTGAAAACCATTTTCAAATAAAATTCCTTCAAACCATATAGTGAAATCATGAAATTATTTTGAAAATATTTTTCATTGAAAATTATAAAGGGACAATTAAAATATTTTCATAAACATTATCTATGAAAATAAATTGAATCAAATAATTTATAGAAAATTAGTAAATAATTTTAATTAATTAAAATAATTTTCTATTATTGTGATATAATATTCAAGGGAATGATGGTCATGATGGTGGGTAAATCGATACATGTCGAACATTCCTTTTTCACTGTAAAGGTTTTATAAACGTTCGTAGACCATCAAATGAAAGGAATATAACATTATAAAAAACATTTAGATTAAATTTTAAATCATTTTTTGACATATATATTAAATTTCATAGGATAAATGTAGAAAAGTTTTGGAAGCCATTTACAGAACATGGTTTTGATGGAACATAGATTTTCGACTAGAAAGAGGTAATGCACAACATTATTAAACAAAATATTGATCATTTTATCTACCAATGATTAAAAAAACATAAAATTAAATGGATATAAAATTAATAAATAGATGGTAAAAAAATAATGATATTTATTTAGATATGGTTCATAATATTTCAATAATCGAAACACAAAAAATAAACATTCTAGACAAATGATGAGAATATTTCAATAAAATAATATCACATGAAATCTCATATTTATAATCCACTTTTAAGAAAATGAAATCACATATAAATAAAATATATCCTTAAATGAATATTCCACATGATATAAAATTATAATGGTTGTATATACTCTTCATATAAATATATAGTTTAATAACATGACATGTGTCTCAATAGAGGAAAATAGAGAAAAATTTATTTACAAATTTTATAACATTTGAAATATAACCCCAATGAATGAAATATCATAAAATGTATATTAAAATACACATAAATTTACTTATAAAATTCATATAAAAAATAATTTGAAGTATATATTTCAAAAAAATAAATGGATTTTCAACAAGGAATGTATCTCATAAAAATAAATGT
This sequence comes from Viscum album, assembly GCA_963277665.1. Classification (NCBI taxonomy): domain Eukaryota; kingdom Viridiplantae; phylum Streptophyta; class Magnoliopsida; order Santalales; family Viscaceae; genus Viscum; species Viscum album. The sequence continues at coordinate 506,811,403 of OY728121.1, forward strand.
GATGAAATTCCAATAACTTCTATCATGACTTTCGACATACATGTGCAAACCACCTCTATAATAAGTAGAGTTTATTATAACTTTATAATAGAGACATATTAATATATATTCTATAACATTATATTTTATTATTAAAATTTATTACAAATTTATTAACAATTCTCTGTTAATATACTATTTCAGTTAATAAACACATAGTTTATCATACATGCTTCGACAATTAATTTTTTATCACATTAAATTTAATTAAATAAATAACGTAAAACATGAAATATATATACTATATATTAATTATATAAACATTAATAGTAAAATATAAAATTCATATATATGGAATGGAATATAATGTTCATGGATATAATAGGCCGTACATATGCATCAACGTTGTCTCCATTTTTATAGCATATTGAAAACAATGTTAATGAAATATATATATATATGTATGTAATATCATAAAATTATAATTATTATGTCATTTATATCATATAATTTTACAGTATAAATATTTAATACATTCAATGTAATGTGGGAAAAAATCACATCACTTTCAAGAGGCGGTAGTCCACACTTCCATAGATGAAGATAAGGGTGTGTGTCAGACTGAATATCCCACCACTAATAGCATAAATAATATAACATATTCATATACATGTGTGTGGAATTTTGATAGTGATTACATATTACCAAACATTAATATAAATTATCTAAACCACTTCCTATGATCTCAGTCTCTTTGATAAAACTCGATGTTAGACATACCCACTATGGCTAGTTTAGATACAATTAATAGGTAGATTAGTCTTATTATCCTATGTCAATTCCAATGTTCATAACCAAAGAAATTATATCCATGAAAAAATAAAGGAATATTTATGTAATGAACTTTGTAATCCATTTATTCATTGTCATGAAGAAACCTTATAAATAATCCCTAAAATTTTTCTCTATATAATAACCAAGAATTCCATGAATCAGTTGTTATAATTATCTTAACAAAATCAAAGGAATCATAAATTAATGGAATTTAGAGTATCAATATGTAATTAAATCCACATCCACAACCTTCTATCTCTATCTTATATAATCAATCTAAATTACAGGATCTCATCTCATGGCATTGAATTGGGTACCCATAAGGAATCAAATACAATCAATAATGGAATTCTATACATCACTCATCACACCAATCCAATATATACCAACCATGAATCAATCATAATGAAAAATCATTGAGGAATACATGGTATCTCATGGAATTCTATATCTTTATAAATCCTTGAATCCAATTAGGAATCCTATTTTGTAATTAAAGTGGGTTCCATGATCATTACATAATAAATCTGGTCCATTCACACATTTCATTTATAAACAAAATCTATGTAATGAATCCCAAGTTATTCAAACAATAAAAATAATTTACACATGGAATCTTATATAATTTCAAATTATGAATTTTATATTAATGAAAACCTGTTATTAGATATTATTTCATTATTATATCAAAATATATATTATATAAAATCTTTATCTATATCAAATTTATTAATTCAATATGTTTTAATTCACAATATATAAATGAAAATACATAATATGTTTCTTACGCATAATATATTTCTGAAAAACCATCATTTTACATTTCACATAAATTAATTTATGGAATATTATATTTATAAGATCTGGTTCGAATTTCTCCACCATTGTTTACATTGCTCCACAATATTTTGTATCATACATGATCTATTGATATTTTCAAAAAAAACATTCAAAAAAATTATCTTGTCACATACAACACTTATCATTCACTTAGTTTTGTCCTAGTTGTCAGAACCATTTTAAAATTCAATTCACATAATATTCTAAATCAAATTAAAATGTTCAAATAATTACCAATCTATAGCTAGTTGTGAATATCCATTTCAAAAAAACCAATTTTATTTATATGTTATCATTAAACTCCCCGTCCAATAAAACAAATCCTCATAACATTAAAATTCATGGCCATATCCTAAAAATTGTCATCAATTATAGAATAAAAATTTCTATATGGATCGCAGAATGTTCATAAGGAAATTAAAATAAGTAAAATTGAATTTAATTTTTTTTATTAAACTATGGTCATGTCATGAAATTTTCTAGTTGAACACATCATGCATACTCTCCTTAAAATAGTGAGATTATGAGTTAGGTTTAATCCCACATAACATATTAATAGTGAATCCCACATATTGATTATAATATGATGGATCTTTATTAATCAGGATAAAATTAAAAAAACACCCTAAAATGGATTATATTAGATATTTATATAATGAAATTACATGAAAACATAATAAAATATGAATAGATGTTGACTGAATATTAGACATACTTATAGATTTTATAGACGTATGAGACAAGATAAACCATCCAAGGAAATAGGGGAACCCACCTGGGAAGAGGATAGTAGAGTGTGGAATTGTGAGAAAGGGTTCAATCTGAGGAATGGGTAGAATACGAGTGTAAGGGTGTAGGTTTTATAGTGAATCTTTTTAATTTTAAAATTTTAAAGGGTTACATTGCTTGGTTGTTAGGTTTTTTTTAAATTTCTCTCCAATTTTATAGTTATCAATGCCTCACAACAACCAATCTCACAAATTGTGTCTTCACATTTCACAAACCATTATTTATTAAAATTATTTTGAACTAGAACTCTCTCTAATATGGTTATAATTGAAAATAAAAAATTTTAATTAATGAATCCTATTAGTGAATTGAATTTTAATTAATCAGGAACAATATTGATGAAAATTATTTACAATAAAAATAATCATGGTATGTCACCATGGTATCATGGTTTTGGTTCCTAGTACTTTATTCAAATATCATATTATATTAATAATATCGATGTGGGGCACCATTTTATACTCGTAAATGAATTGGTAGTTCATTAATTTCTATACTTAATAGAAAATTAATGGAGTATCATGTCCAAATTATATATATCTAATAACTAACCATATCTCAGTAATATTTTTTCCATCACATCATTCCTATTATGATCAAGCCTAATTACTCAATGGACCCATACATGATTCTTTAAATGGTTGTTAATTTTATTTGGATAAATACATTATTTAAAAAATACGACATAAATCATGGAGTTATTTCATTGTAAATGGATAAATAAATCTCAAGAATCTTTTTCTCTATTCTCAAGAATGTGTTTCCAATAAAGCCCACAAATTCTTGTTTAATTATATCATTATTAACATTATTTTTCCATTTTAATAGTTTATGAAGATTGAATTTATGTTTGGTATGCTTTCTAGCATTCATAATTTCCCCTTCACTAAAAATGAATGAATACAATCAAAATTATGTTAGGTTTATAAAATTACCCTTGACGAAATTTGACATTCCCCTTATGAACCTTAAATAATTTAGATATAATTTTTTGGAGGTTGATCCCCCTATTCCTACCATACTCAACAAATGTTTACCTAGATAAGTTTAGCTGTCACATGTAAAATTCCACACCCACAAATATAATTTATTGGTTCACTATTCAGTTGTGCAACATGATTTCATGTTCACCACACCATATGAAAAATTATATAAACTAGTGGATAGTGGTTATATGGAAATCATGAGGGGGGGCTTTATCAGGTTTGTGTAGCCCAAAAATCACAATTAAAATATACATAATATCCATGATAGATAACCTTCATAGACAATGCGTTATTATTATCGAAAATTAATACAATATAACATGTTATATAAATATTAGGTATTCCAAACAATATCTATAACTCATTTTATAGACGGGAATGATGTAGAAAATAGAATACTTTAGAATAAAGGGAAACAAAAAACACATCCCAAACTTGTCTCAATTCATGCCAGGTCTCATCGTACATACTCTACTCCAATATTATGAAAAAATCATCTTATTGCAAGCCATTTTAACAAAAAATTAAAATAAAAATAGGTAATATTATTCTTATGTAACCTATTTTCATTAATAACTAAAGACAAAATGAGTATTACTCAGTTTACCCCACCTATAATCTCTCCAAAAAAACATATTTATATATTTGTTCAAAAATTAGTGACACTAAAAATAGATTGAAACACACGAAAATAAAATAAATAAATGAAATCATAATCTTTACTCTAATGATCTATAATGATAACTAATAACGGACTTACCTATGTCATCCAAATTCATATATTTCTAAATATGGAAATAAATATCACAATCCTTGATTGGTTCCGTGGTTCCAAAAAATAGTAATCCATAATAATGAATATATAGGAAAATATATGGTGGGTCCTCCAGTAGTTTAGTTCAAAACATGCTTTCATAATCCATACAAATCACCCATGAATGTCATAACCATTCTATAAATGTGAATCCATGGAATCTAAACATATAATAATCTAATATAAATCAATGTATCTATGATTTAATATAATTAAAAGTATCATACATGAAAAAAATACTTTGTCTATACCCATGGAATTCCTTCAAGTATAATAATGATAAGAATTGGGAACTCATCTCATGGGATTCACAATGGTACCTTGAGTATATCCTAAATATTCATATCTGAAAATAAATACAAAACACATCGACAAAATTTAAGTGGGAGACACCCTAAGGAATTCATAATGATGACTTTGGGAAGATTCTTTTATTTCTCATGGAAATTAGTATCATTGGGCATCCATGAATTCAACAAGGTATCCATTTATGGAATTCAAATGAGTCCCCTAAATGTAATCCATTATCAATCATTGTATACATCTTATTTCATATCCCAGCTAAATACAAGGGGTGATATCCAAGGAATTCCCCACATAATAATCATTTATACAATGAATATCCAATAATACATCCATATTTAATAAATACAAATCTTCTTGTGAAATAGACATCATTTTGGGTAACCATGTCATTCGTTGAACCCATTTTATGTTATATAAGATCCTAATATATTCCCATATATTTCTTAAAAATGGTTTTATTCACAAAAAATAATATAAAACAAGTTTATTTGCTTATTTTTTGAATTATATTATAGAATTATATTTATTTAATAGATCACTTCAATTCAGAAGGTGTCACCTTGATTTATAACATTCGGTCCCCATTTCAAAACCATTGTAAACCACTTTACTCATTATTAGTGTCATTTATTCATCTCATGTTATTTCTTAAATATATACGTTCAAGAATAAATCAAGTTATTTATAAACAACACCTTTAATTCACTTATACTCATTTTCAAGCTCAAAACTATTTTGAAATATAATGATCACAATTTGATGATACTGATACCATGGTCCAACCCATTTACAAATTAACTATGTTTTTGAAATTACAATTCACATCCACCAATTCTGTTTATATATTTTCATTTAACACGTAGACCTAAAAACATTCTCCCCTCTAGAACATTCATGGTAAAATACTATCTGAGGTCATCAGTCATGGAATTAACATTTTTATACGGTTCAATACATGTTCAATGAGACATTAGTCTATAGAACAATAAATTTTAAACATTTATATAATCAATGGTGAGGTTATAACATGGAATATAGGACCACTTAATGAATTTTATTATTAATCTATTTATTATATAGTATTGGTTTAATGACCATCATCATTATTCTATGTAGATCGATAACATTTATGTTTATTCATTTATTTGTCATAAAAGGAGAGGAAATGTAAAAAATGAACAACACCCTGGAAATGTGGAATATTTTCTAAACAAGATGGGGTTAAACATGAAGTAGATCAAAATAACAATTCAAGGTGTTAGGTTAATTGGAATACCTATAGTTTAGAATATCATATGACAAAAGAAAAAATAGCCATTGAATAAATGGTAACCATAAATGAAGAGGACAAGAGGAAGGGGAAACAGGAATAGGGATTCTCGCTGGGAAAGGTAGGATAATACAATTAAATTGGGTAATTGTTGTAATATAATTTCTAAAAAATTCACATCTCATATAGTCACATTGATTGGTCAAACTATTTTTCAAACATTATATCCATCACTTCCATATGATATCCTTGTAGGATTGGTTTGTCCGCACTGTTCAAAAACAATGTCTGGATTGTGTGATTTAGATTTGGAAGCCAATGTAACTAATTTTTTAGTTTATCTATAACCATGAAAAAAGATGTCCCATGACACAAATTTTGTCAAACATGCATGGTTTACAATGAGTCATTCATATTTCCCTAAAATATGAGATAACATGGTAACTAAATTGTGATCCATATAATATTAAATAAAATGTGATCTTTACATATGGTGGTTCATGTTTCTCTAAAATTCTAAAAACCCAACCATTCTAATTGGGAAAAAATATATAAAAACTTTAAAAAATAAATTGAATCACCAATTATATATCTGGCCCCCAATACACCTCTCTAGAATAGATCCATTTCCAAAAAAGTCTCTATTTTGATGCTCACCAACATCAATTAATCATTTTAATTACATTTATTAGAATAACAATCCACATTAATAAAAATATGAAAAAACACAAAAAATAATCCCTACTTATTGGTTAATGGTGTTACATACATCCCACAAGAAAACATATCATCCCTAATAATATCTTTCGGTCATCCAAAAATATCATTCAACATAGATCCGTTTTCTGTTTATCACCAAATGGTCACCCTCCCATTTCAAATTACCAAATTATTTCAAAACAAGATACAGAACCATGTTATCTATTAGGTAAAATGTACACCAAAAATATCATATAATTTCAAAATAATACAATGATGTATAACTAAACTCATATACCTCAATACAATTTGTTTTGAAATAATTTAAAAACATTCTTATAGTGATCACCACAATTAGTCATATCTTGCAAAACAAAAAGATAATGTACAATGTTTTAAAATAGAAATCATGGTTGACATGCACTATTTTTAAATTTTAAAAATTCCACAACACCATTTATATAATTCAACATGTTGATTTATGTTTGGAAACAAGTATAACATAGGTTATAATATTAATAAGATAATCTGAGCCCAAATACATGGTCCTTTAGAATTCTTGTACAACCTGAACATAATGAATATTCTATGAAAAGAACCAAATAACTCTATAAAATTTCATGTTATCCAAATAAGAGGACTAAAACAATTACTATCCCAATTCACCGATATTCATTCCATGAAATTAGTTTCATTACATCTTTTCAGCCCTCTATATGAATTCTTATCTTTCACAACCAATGCACTGTTAGATTAAAATGAAAAATATAATAATCATCAGAGGCATCTAATTATCATCATCAAAATCAAAGGTCTGCACCTCATCTATGGTGTAACACTAATGTATACTCACAAACCCACGATTAGTATTTACCATACCCTCACTGGATAACTAACACAACATAAGACAAAAACATGTTATGGTCCCTGAAATATATCATGGATCTAATTATACTACATGAAAACCATCCAACACCATGAAAAAGCTATACTATTTTATTCTATAAGGATTCTATATGTAATTGGATATACACTGTTTTGGCATCGAATTTCCACCACAACCATCTAATGATTAGTTACACTAAAAATATCAATTCTTTTATAATTAAGGCAACAAGCCAAAATTATTTATAATACTCCGCACTATAGAGTTTTTCAGTCTTCATCCAATAGTGTCAAAATATAAATTTTTGTGGTTCATAATCTATATATTAGATAAAAATGGTTGATCGTTCCTATACCTCTCCCACTATGGTGATAGTATAAAACACCAAACACATTATTCTTCTTTTCCCCTTGGAGATTCATCACCAAAATTCTATAAAAATATAATAATAATGATGGTTAGAACCTCACTCAACTAATTGTTTTTATCCACTATATGGATTCTATAATATCTATCATAGTGAATAGAAAAATTAAGTTCCCCCACAGTAGAACTTGTTTCACTCCAAAAGAGCATCAAAAAACCATAAAAACAATGATACATATATTGGGGTAAAAATTCTGATTATTTATTCCACAATGTATCTATACCTTTATGTGACCCATCCCCTTACAGATGAAATCAATGAAACAATTACCACATAGAATAATTTTGGTGATTGGCCCCTATCGTTTAAATAATCACTATTTAACCTACAATTCAGTATCCATAACACTATAAACTATTGACTACCTTTATCTACAGATTTAAAATATGTCCACACACTTTTACCACCTCATCACATAATAAGAATCATTCTTTAAGTATTTTTGTTTTCTATAAACTAGAAATACATCCCTCAACCATTGACCATACTCATGTTCTTTTCTACCATAAAATCCAGGGGAATTTTTGACACTTGTCTTCCGATAAATGAAAATTATTTGGGAAACTATTTATAACATAGATACTTGTATTCCAGTTTAATTAGGAATATACTATAATTTACACCATCTATCAACATGTTGTAGGAATAACATAAAAAACTCAACAGGTTCAGACACTCAACCAATCCATCTGTGTACCCCTAAAACTGACACCTAGAAATATCAACCATTGTATTATTTATTTTAGAAACCATTCATACATTCTAAAGATGCATGAAAATTTGCATCGATGATTTAAAAATCCAATAAAAAAATATAAGTATTATTTTCCAAGGGAATTGAAGAAAGCTAGATCACAACAACATGGATACTATGTGGATAGGTTGGGAAGATAATGTAAATCCCAAAAGAAAATGATATTGTATGACCCAAGGAAAGTCACACATAAAATCATGAGCTTCATGTGATCTATGAATGATCACATGATGACTGTTTAAAATTTTCCCATAATCTCACATTGGTTATTAGGAGAGTCCCTTGGATAATGTGGTTTCCCATGAACATATAACATTCGTCTACTAAACACTATGGTATACATTCATTTAAGGAGGGGACCTCCATTTATAACAAAAAATAATTGTAATGATTATCGATGAAAATTCTCACATGGAATTACATGATCCATAATGGAAAATGTGATGCACCAATGAGTATCATAGATACCATAAATCAAAAAACATGCATGATGTCACCAGATCCTTTATTGATCATTCAACGCCTTGGTAGAATATAAATTAAAAAATGATAAAGATATTAAGATAAGGAATAAAATTTGGAAAAAACATAAGTTTCTCATGATGCGAAGATTTTGAAACATCAATGAAAATAGATTATGCACCTATTGTGATCACCATTAATCATGAATAGTCCTCTGAAATGATAACAAGATCTCACAAAGACACATTTATAGGTGTAATGATCACACAATGAACGACGGATAGGAAACAAGATTTCATGAAGACCCTTTCAAATTCCAACATGATCACAAGATGTAATTCATAAATATCTCTTTTGATAATTATAAATCCACATTAACAGGAATCCTAATATCACAAAAACACTTATATAGGTGTCTTGATCTGATGAATACCCATTTATGTTCCTTAATGATCCTCAAATGTCCCCCAAATATGTCTCCCTTGATCATAGAATAGTCTTTTTTACAAGATACTGGATATCCATAGGAGTCATAGATATGTTAACATAGTATTATTAAATCCCATCATCATGTCAATATGATCATGTGAAATCTGGTTTTTATGTCATGGGTGTAAGAAATGTGATGATAATGGAGTGTTCTCACATTTTTAACTTATTATTTGATTCCTTGTATAAACCGTATTTCGATCATGTGAAGATCGAGATGTGATAATCTGTCTACCGACAGAAGCCCATATTAGTTATATATACACCATGCATGGAGGTGTAGAACTGGGGTGGAAAGTATTATAAATTCCCCCACCCCTCATCAATAAAAACCAATAAATAACTATACAATTCTATACAAAAGACACACCCATGGGATTATATAAGTGACATCATACTTTTTATATAGGATAGAGATTCCAAAAATACAGTCTTCCACCATGTAATCTACTTAATTAAATAATGGATTACATGTCATATATACACACATCAAAAGATGAAATTAGTGATCACTTGAAATACTTTTTAAGTATTTAAGAATTATACAAATAAATTAATTCCTGTCGACTTGGTCGCATGAATCCTCAATGAGATAATTCACGAAAAATAGTGAGGCTAATATACATTATAAAAAGAATAATATAGGAGCCTTAGGAGAAGGATGATATTAATTTGTTCATACGAAAGCATCAAGAACATAGCATAAACTATCCATACTATGATATTTCTCTCAAAATGTTTATCCAATACTTGCAATGTACTCTGTAATGTCAGGAATGGAATAACTTGACTTACAGACATTTCATCGATGAACGATGATAACCTCTAGACATTTCAAACATTTATTATGAATCCCTCCATATATATAACAAATGTCAAGAATAGTCATCCGATAATGCTAGACAAAACATGCAACTAGGTTGAAAAATGTCATCCTTGATGACGTGACACCCTCAGATGTGTCTACGTGGATCAAATGAAGAGTTGTATACATCTCATCAGTGTCATGTGATAGTCCTCTAGATAATCAATCCAGATCATGTGGTATTCCACAGACATGTATTCTTTAATCATTGGAATCACACTCAAACATGGAAACCATTTTATACTGACAATATGTAAATGTTTATAAGACAATATAAACATTTCACACAAACACCTAGGATAATTTATAAATAGACCATTTTACATTTCAGTTATTTAAGAAAAACACTCCAGGACAGGATAACATTTTCCAGTAAATGCATTCATACATACAGAAAAAGTGAACTATGAGGACACTGGGTCCATTCCAACCAAGATATGTTAGACATCATCTTAATTTCTAATATATAATTTTGATCTCTGGGGATGAATGTAATGATCTATGGATATTGATGTTGATATGTTAATCACATTATGTTAATGGTACAGTAAAACTAGTGGTACCTGTTGCATGTACTAATCACAATGGAAGATTATTCCTAGAGAATGAAAACCTGCATCATTAATATAAAATTATGGTTTATCAATGAGAATATTATTCATTTATACCATTTCAAGAGCTATCAAGGAGGGTTCCTATAATATTTTTTCACCAACATAATCCTACTGGTGCCCCACAATCACTAGTTTATAGAAATGATTGACAAATTAATAACCAATATAGTCATGCAAGTGCGCCAAATTGTTTTCATTGGGAATATAAATCTATTGATAAATGGTAGTGGGATGATATAACTTATTCCAAAAGTTATCCACATTTTAATTTTCTAGTGTTATCTAGAACATATGTTTATATCATATATCACTTTGATCAATCCTTCAAACATATTTATATATAAACAATGGGGGAGACACATATTCCTTCCCTCAATTAGGATTACTATCTGCGTTCTCCAATGGAAAAAGAAGGATATTATTGTTATTATATCCCTTCGTCAATCGAATAAATATTCTATTATATATTAGATTCTGAAAATGTGAATGCCTATATTATTGTCATGAAATTTTTAATGTTTGATAATATTTTAAAAATAAATGAAGAATGCCACTAGAATATTCAATCACTAGTATTGATATAAGAACACAAAAAATTTCCAATCAAGACATCCAGAGTAGCACGTCACCATGATTTGAATGAAAATATTGCTACTACAAATAATGTGATAATTCATGCCATAGGTGTCGAAGATTTTCTCCATATTCCAGTAATGTACAAGGAATAGGACTAGGAAAGTATTTTTGTTCCAACTGGGTCTCAACAACTCAAGATGACACATACCTCCAAATATTAGGATATACATCTCAAAAAAGACCACTAACATACTCATAAGTATTAGTTTGTGGTAGATATCATTATTCCAATTGGGTATTACCAAGCTGGATTATCACATAACATAGGTTTAGAGCAAATTAATTTTGAAAGGGACTCATTTATAATAAAAAGGAACCTAATCAGGCTCATATTGTAATGACCTGAACATTTATGAATAGAATTCACATTATTTTGATTAATAGTCATGTGGATATAGAAAACACATTTATTAAATTGTTTTCAATATATCCAAATGGATTTATAGGACCGTTAAGTATCCTTAAAGTATATAATATATAAATTTAACAGTTATCACATGACTATTATAAGTATAGTGTTTTAACAAATCCATTTGAAACAGATAATGTATGTCATTGCCTAAACCAATAATATTGATCCCAATGAAACCCATTTATCAATGATTTATCCAGAGACCGAATTCATTGGATTTTACCCAGAAAAATCCCAAACCGATATTTAATAGCACAAGCATGATTAAAAAATTATAAGAGAAGATCAAATTCCTCGACAACACGACCCAAAACATTTTCACCTAATGACCCCATGAAATAATTATCAACGCACACCTTACACGTGGAGAATATGATAGTGTAATAATGGGATATGTAAAAAGACTGTAGAAATATGATTATGTGCATTATTTTTTTAATATAATAATTACTACACTTTCATTCTATTATTGTTACTTTATAAATTAATTTGAATGAACAAATAGTATTTCGTGTTAATATTCAAAATAAACTAAGAAATAAATTTTGATGAATTAATGGATTCTTGATATAAATAATATTTTAATAAAATATTATTTCAAAATAACTATTATTAAATATAAATGATCGTATATTTTTTGATGATTTCAAATGTAATTTTTAAATGATTGAAAATTATTTTGATCAAAACTCGTCAATTGTAAATAAATAATGGATTTTATTTTAATAGTAAAAATTATCATATTTATAGAATTATTTATATTAAAATTAATATTATTTTTGGAATAAGTACGTAAAATTAATCAATATTGATTTTTTCATTATTTTTTAAGGCAGTCAAATTTATGGGCTAAAATTAAATACTGTATAAATATATAACTTGTTTTATGAAAATATAATGACCCAATATGAAAGTAATAAAATATAATAAATGGTATCCTCATATATATATATGGGTTTACTTTAAAATAATGTATGTTTGAGTTTGTTTGATAAATTTCATAAAGCCATAGTGAATCCTCAAAGACATATAAAATATTTTATGATTTTAAAATCATTTCCTTGAATGTGTGACTCACATTCACATAATAAAGGTAATGATTTTAATATATTCCTCCATTTAACTTATAAAATATTATATTACACTCCACATATCGATAAACCATGTGAAAATACCATTTGATGGTGTGTCATTTTGAATATTATAGAGTGTACTGTCCTAAACCAAAATAATAAATAATTCCCCCACCATTCCTTTATAATCCCACCCAAGGACCCATTATTCTTCTCTATATCTCTCTAAATATTGACCTCCCTCTACACCCGACTCTCGATAGTCTTCCTAAGGCCCTCCCAAGCTCCCTATAAACCTCTCCCAAGCCTTTGGATTCACAAATCCAAATAATGTGTCTCCATCTCTCCTTTTTCTTCAAGAACCTCCTTTGTGTCCTGAGTGTTAATTTCCTTTTTATAGATTTGGTAAATGTTATTCCATAACACATTATGTTCAATTTAATTATATATGATTTTATTATCCTTTCAGTCCCACTAACCCCCCTACGATTCATTAAACCCACTCATTACTATGTCAAAATTTCATAAGGGATATCTCTTATATCATTTCCATTCAAGCATTTAGTTTATATTATGTATATAAGTAATTTTTAAAAAAATAGGATATTAGTTTGCACTATCCACTTACTATTAATATAGTGTATAAATTATGATATAACCCTTTCACACTCATCATATTTTTTTTTAATTTCATATAACATCGTTATGCTATAAAATTGGCACTGCATTTTTCGATTCTAAAATCACTATGTAATGAATACAATAACCATTCATCTATCAAGGGTATTCACATTTATGAACACAAATATATATTGAACGGTGAATTACATGTGTGAATTCCACATTCTCTGTTCATGGATTAATTGATGATGTTTACTGAATCCATGTTACATGATCTATGTGGAATATTTAAGCATGATATTGAATTGAATATGAAGGATGCACCCTGATAGTGATCCAATGCATTGGGTAATGTTTTCTATCATGATATGTCATCCTGGGACATGGGATTACGTGATTCCTTTATAATAAGTGTGTCCACCAGGTTGGTATAAGGGTTACCTGATTCTTTTATGTTATTGATGTAGTGTTTTATGTTATTTCAACACATTCATGTTATGATAATCATGATATATCTTTATTTCTTGTTCATTATTATAGTTTTCAAGATTGGTATGTCTATTTCCAAAAATTTATTATATTCTTCGTGTTATTTTATTTTTACTCCATTACTAGGTATAATATCTCACCCTTTTCTTATGTATATCCTCAGGTTATCCCATGTAATGTTAAGTATGAATGAATATTGTGGTCATGTAAAAGAAGTTTTAAACAATGATTTCTATTTAATGATTTATGTGTTTGTTTAATGTTCGTAATAAAAAAATACACTAGGACTATTGATCATATTAGTTATGTTATATTCATTAATATGTAATGAATCATTTTCAAATATGAAATAAAGAGACAGGTTGTTGTAGTTTATATCAGATTATAAGATTAGTAATACTTCGGACTAGGATTAGAAAACTATATTGAAATACATAGAGATAAGACCATTTATAAGAAAATAATAAATCTATATTGGTGACTATATATTATTTGGTTTATTAAGAACATACATCCTTGTCTAGATATGAACATATATTGGTGGATTTTTCATAGATGTATCTAGTTATGAAACATGAAAACACCACATTGTGCTATACTTGAACGGGAAATGGTGCACGAAAACGGGCTATGTTTCACTGTTTTTTTTTGACACTCATGGGGTTATTATTGGGTTAATTAATATTCCTCATAAAACAATAATTATGTTTACAAATAAAATCACTTAATGTTATATTTTAGGAGGCAGTTCATGGATAACATAGATTTAATTTCTTTAATTCATATGTTTATGAGATAAATGTTATTTATAAGTTATACATTTTTTTATCGGATTACCATTTACTTAATTAATTAAATAAAATAAATAACCATAGTTTTCATTTTATTTGAGTCAATGGATGTTAATATGAGAAATCAGTATAATAACTGATACGAATAATAATGTGATGAATTCTATAAAGATATTCTTTATATAATGGGAGCGGGAATCGTAGAATTTTTCATTATATCCTCTAAGCTGAAACATGAGTTGAATAGAGTCATAGATGAATAAGATTTTAACCCCCCTTGCAATAACAATCCACAATCAAGAGCTTCATGATATAAAGGCCTCTAACAATTAGCGGATCATTTGATCCCTCAAACGACGAAAATTCAATCAAATCCATTGAGAATATATTCTCCATATTTCAATGTTCAAAACAAAATATGGTTCTTCAAACTACTTATCGAAATGAGGGTGATGTTGGTCAATGGTGTACACTAAAAAAAATAAAAATCCAAAGGAATAGATTTTGGTGATGTTATGGAAGGATTTTGAGAAAAAAAATTGATAAATATATTTCTCGCACCCTACTTCTTAAGGTATAATGAGATTTCATTACACTCAAGAAAAAAGTTATACAAATATATTGGGTCATATGGGGAAAAAATTAAAAGACATGAAGGATATGCCACTTTTTTTATTGTTATCCCTGAATGAATGGTTTAATGCTTCGTTGGTGGAATAAAACCTATATTATGGAAATCCCTAACAATATGCGACATTGATAGCTATAACAAGATTGTACGATTTTCCCTCAATAAATATTTGTAGATCAGAGAATATGAGGTGTATCAATGGGATAATAATTGTTTATTGGAAATTAATTTTGGAGGACATATTAAAAATTCTACATTTCATAAAAATTCCACCACTTTGCAGGTCAAATATAAATAAAGAAGAACCCTAGAAATTTCCTGAAGGGTTAGAGAATTTCATTAGTTTATGGAAGGAAGGGAACCAGGACAACAATTTCTAGTAATAAAATACTACTTTGATGATAGAGGAAAAACAATATATTTGATCATCACATATTTTTTCATTTATACAGTGGCTAAGAACCAAGGAACTTTAAAAACTAGTTCCCTGACCCACGTGTTTTTAATGAAAACTAACAACCTATATGGTAGAAAGGGACATATTTTTCCATAACTACCACTGATGTGAATCCAATAAAAAGTGATGAATGGTTCGCTACTAATTCAAACCAGAAATAGTGAACCTATATTTTGATACAGTTTTTAGGCATTCATTTGTATCACAGAAGTTTAATAAACATATCAAAACACCACCCCAATTCATGGAAGTAAAGATGTTGTCAAAAATGGAAAATGGGGAAATTAGATCATCCCATGCATATGACCCCACCCCTATCTAGGATTGTTGACCGAAATTCCTATAGAACCTCATTAAAATTCCCAAGGTGTGATTTGATGTTATTCAAGGAATTAATTGGATTTCCCTATATAGATCCATCTTAAATTGTCTTGAGATAGAAATACCTCTCTATATAGAGAATCGACCCCTAATAATATACAATTGGGAGGAGTATGATGAATCTATATTATCTCCATCATCTCAAAAATGGATATTACTACCCAATGAGAATTCATATATTTCACAAATGATTGAGTCTAAGGAAATAACCATCCTCAGATAGATTCCTATATTAAGGGTATTCACTGATGTGTTTCCAGGGAAATTTCCTAGTCATACTATTATGAGAGAGGTTGAATTAATGATTGGACAAATACATAGTTTTCTTCCCAAATCCAAGACTACATATATAATTTCTATTTTAGAAATTAAGGAGCTACACAATAAACTACAGGAGAGTCAGGATAATGGGTTTATAGGCCCCAGTGCATCACCATGGGGTGAAGCAATCCTTCGTTTCAAGAAGAATGATGGGTAAATGGGCCTTAGTAATTATTATCATGAGCTGAAAAAGATCATGATAATGAATAATTATCCTTTTCCAAAATTTCTTACTTCATAGATCAACTACATAGATCACCATACTTCTCCAAGTTGGATATGTGGTCGTCATATTTCCATATTATGGTGAAGAAGTAGGACATCACAGACACTATTTTGTATGAGGTATGAATAGTGTGAGTTCATAGTCATTCCATTCAGACATCGTAAAACACCAAAAATATCTATAAACTCAATGAATAGAGTCTTTAGTGATAATCTTTAAATATTTATGGTTTTCTTTATAGAAGATATTCTAATATACTTCAAAACCAAAAAGGAGGAGGAGCATCTGAGCACTATACTATAGAATTTATGAAAATAAAATCTCTATGCAATGTAGAGAATGTGTGTGTCCCATTATCGTGGAATATTACCACAATAAATCAGATATCTATAGATCCTTCCAAAACAAATGAAATTTAGGGATGGATGAGGCTATCATCTGTGACATATAACCATAGATTCCTGGGGTTAGCTACATATTATCACTGATTTTGAAAAATAATTCATGAAAGAAAAATACTTTTTCCAAGATAACTCATAAGGGAGCCATGCATGCTTATAATGATGAATGTGAAGAATAGTTCCTGGAGTTTAAGAAGAGGATTATCACATCCCATGATATAAAACTACCCACAATATGGTATCTTCATATAATCTTAAGTGTTTCTTTAAAGAAAGGAATGGGTTCTGTGTTGATTTGTAATTACAATGTCCTTGTCCATTCATCAAGGAAGATAAAAACTAATATGAAAACCCAACCACACATAGTATAGATTTGTAATCTATGATAATTTCATTGAAAATTTTGTGGAATTATCTCTTTGGTGAGAAGTGTGTAATATATAAAGATCACAAAATTCCAAAATATATATTCACATATAATGAGCTGAATATGAACCAAAAAATATAGTTACAACTCATGAAGGATTATGGCTTCCCAGTCCATTACCACCCGTGAATATTGAACAACGTGGTTGATACACTATATCGAATGGACCCATAATTGATGATAACTCAAAATGATGCAATATTCTTAGAATTTATGATGATCGACTTGGGAATCATAAAGAAGGTAACACCATCAATTGTTTCAAAAATTATTTCTCAACTGTCTCTTTAGAGATGGTTATTGGATTCTAAAAAAAGGTAATGTTGTAATTTACATGATAGTGGAAACTATTAGAAATGGGAAATCCACATAGTTAAAAGTTAATGAATAAGGAAGTGTGACACATGGATTAGGGATATTTGTTCTATCAAATACATAGATACATAATGAACTATTAGTTGATGCACATAGAACAAATTTCTCCATTTACACAGGAAACATTTATATATATATCAAGATCTCTAAGAGAAAAATTGGTGGGACAATATGAATAAATATATTACTAAATATAAATCAATGTTCCTTGTATATTAACATGTGAAGGCTGATTGATAGATGTATTTTGGGATGATGAAACCATTACCAATAAAAATATGTAAATGGGAAAACATCACCATGGACATTGTTTCCAAACATCTAAAGAAATCCAATAGAAACAATGCTATCCGGGTTATTTTGGATCATCTTACAAAGAATGCAGACTTTATATAAATTTGAATGGATTTATCATTGGATAAAATGGCACATATATATATTAGAGAAGTGGTTAGCATGAATAGATTACCACAATAAATTATGTCTAATCGAGATCTTTGATTAACCACTATGTTTTGGAAGATTCTCTGATACAATCAAAAAACCATGTTTTACATCAGCAAAACCAATCACTCTCAAATTGTTGGTCAATCTTACTAGACAATTCTAACACATAAGGACAAGTTGGGAGAATTCTCAAATGACATCATAGGAAGTATGGAAAATAATTTTACTTTGGTGGAACTCTCTTACGAAAATAGTGTCCTATCATGAATTCAAAAGGATCCTTATGAGGACCTTTATGGGAATAGGTGAAGAACACTTTCATGCTGGGAAGAAGGTGGGGAATGAAAATTTCTAGGTCTAAAAAATGTCTATGAAAGGATGGAAAAGGATTAGACTATCCAGTAGTAAATCAATGCTTCCCAGAGTCGACAAATGAGCAATGCTAATAATAATCGACAAGAACTAATGTATGATGTTGGAGACATGGTAATCCTCACCATATCACCATGGCTGAGATTTTGGAGATTTGGGAAGAAGGTAAAGCGTAGTAAAAGGTACATATGCCCTTTTGAGACTCTTAATCGCATCAAAGCAGTGTCTTATAGACTATAAATCTCATCAAACCATTATAAAATATGTGATTTATTTCATGTTTCACTCTTATTGATGTACATACCAGACCAAACGCAACTATTTAATCCAGTAATTGCACCATTGGAGATTTAGCTCCCCTATAAAGAGATGATGGAGAAGCTCTTAGACTGTAGAGAAAAAGTTATACGAAATAAGATAATTCCCCTAATCGTCATATTGTGTAGAATCCACATGGTTGAAGAAGTGACCTTAGAACCGAAGGAAGTGATGAGTTAGAGTTATACTCATATTTTTTAGTTTAGGTAAAGGAAATTTCAAGGGAGACATTTCTTAAGGGGGGAGGTTGTAATGACCTGATGATTTATAAATAAAATTATATTTCATTTAATTAAATGTCTTGTGGATATAGTAATATCATGCACTCCATTTGATTTATTATATCAAAATTGATTTTAATGAATGTTAACTATCCTCATAATTGATTATATAGCCTTTGAATTGTGACATCATGAATATTATAATTATAGGGTTTTAAAAAATCCTTATGAAATAGTTAAAGTAATTAATTGCCACCACCAGAAAGATCTTTCCCACTAATGCCTATTTATCAGAGCATTTGAGGGAGATATAATTTATGTGTTTTTATTAAGTGTAATAACAATCTTAGATCTATCAACATAAGCATGTGAAAAACTGTTTGTAGGATATTTTTATGATCATTGATTTCACCAACCAAACCAAGTTCATCCAATTTCCTCATGAAAGCCCCACCATTTCAAACCATACTCTTAGATAATATTCTTGTGTAATAATGGGATATGTACTAAGAATCTACCATTATGATTATTTAAATTATTTTTTATAAGAATGATGAGTATGAATTCATTAAAAAAAATTATTTTGTAAATTATGTTTTAAGAAAAAATTGTATTATTGGTTTATATTAAAATTAAATAAATAAATATATTTTGAAGACTTAATAAATTTATAAATAAAAATGTTTTTTTAATAATTAATATTATTAAATTAATATTATTTAATATTAATGATTTTATATCTTTTTCTTATATGAAATGTAATTTTTATTCTATTTTAGAATCAATTATTGTTAATACTAATAAATTTCCAATAAATGTTGGAATTATTTTTAAAAGTAAAAATTAAAATATTTATAAAATTACTTATAAAATATAAATATCATTTTTGGAATTAGTATGTTGAAATTATATAATGGTGAATATTTCATAATTTTCTGAGAGATGATTTTTTAGTTAAAAATTAATTACTCCATAAATATGTAATGTGTTTTATGACATCATAATATCTAAATAGTGATTTAATAAAATAATATAAAAAAAATATTAATCAAAATATATGATTTTAATTTAAAATACTGTAAATTTGTTATTATTTTATTTATTTTATAAAGCCATAATGAATCCTCCATGACATATAAAATATTGTAAAATGTTAAAATCATTTCCGTGAATGTGTAACCCACCACCACATAAGATAAAATATATTTTAATATCATCATAACATAGCCTGATAATATAATGTATGCCACTCCACTATTCATGAAACCATGGGGATAATCCTTGAATTTTTTGTGGTTTTGAATAATTTAGTGTGTAGTTCCTCTAAACAAAATAATAAATGAATTCATCATATTTCATATATAATCCCACAAAGCACCCACTTCTATTCACATTATCTCTTTCATGATTGAAAAACCATAAGCCCCCTACACCCTATATTCCTTTCATGGCACCCAAAATCTCCCATTAAGCATCTCCCTAGACTTTGGTGTGACACATCTAGATCAAGGATCTTCCTCTCTCTTTTTTCTTCACGAACCTCTTTTATGTCATGCGGTTTAATTTCAATTTTCATTATTTGGGATATGTTCTTCTATACCTACATATAGCCCATTTAATATATACATGATGGTATCTTCCATTCACTCCTATTATGTATACCTATGATCCTCTAAACCCTCCTTTAATTATGATGAAATTCTATATGGGACTTTTCATTTCTCATTTCCATTCAAACATTAATTTTATATTATGCATCTAAATTCCATTTCACATGTCGGTATAATATGTTACATTATCCCTTTACTATCCATACCATGTGTAAATTAGGAGAGTCCCCATAATCTCTCATCAACCCAAATTATTAATTTAAATATGATGCCATTATGCTTACAAAATTTCATTGTGATTTTCTATACAAAAATCATAATGTTGTTAATACCATACTAATTACTCTATCACGGGTATTCACCTTTCCTGCAGACATAATTATCAGATTCTGACTTACATGTATGAATTTTGCTTTCAATGATCATTGAATCAATGATGAATTTAAATTAATCCATTCTATATTATATAGGTTTAATACATAAACATGGTATTGAAATTATTAAAAGGGGTGCAACCTGATAGAACCCCAATGCATTAGGATCAGTTTTGTTGGGATAGGGGATTATCTGATTCCTCTATGTTAATGATGTAGATATTTATGTTGTAGAAACATTTCCATGTTTTGTTAATTATTCAATAACATGCCTTTATGTTCATGATTCTATTAGGATCAGTTGATATGTATATTTCCAAAAATATATTGTATTCCTTATGTTATTAGTTGTTTACTCCCTTACTGGGATTTATTGATCACCCTTTTCTAATTTATTTCCCCAATTTAACACATGAAATTCTATGTGAAAAGGAATATTGTGTTCATGTAAATGAAGTTTGGAAAAAAGGCGTGTAGTTTATTTTTCATGTTGTTATGTAATGTTCATAATCCCAAATGATACTAGTCCTCCCGATCATCTTAGATGTGTTAAGTGCGTGTTTATGGAATAAATAATGAATCAATATGAAATAAAGAGAATTTTTGTTATAAATATTAGTCTTCCAACATATGTTTTTAATAAATTATTGAAATGGCAATAGAAAAAGATAGAATCTCTTATATATTAGATAATTATTATATTATAGTAGGTCACAGAATCCAGGATCATATCCCTACTTCAATCGGTTAGTGAATCCACCTACATCCTCCAATGGAAATAAAAAAGCGGTTAATATCCCATCTCACTTTCCAAATTTTCCTTGATATATTTCGATAGGGAATTAATATTTAATCTGGTCTCATAAACTCTCTTCAATAAAAATTGGGTGACATATTTTGGAAACCATAAATTTAAAGGATCATATTCATCCCAATAATACAGAAGATCACTAGAATACACTATCAGCTTCTTTCTTATGGGATTATATCCCCTTATTAATGTAAAATTATAAAAATATTATAAAAGGCATCATGTAGTAGGCTCATATCATTTCTATAACAAAAAAGAAAATTCATCATATTTCAACCATAACACACAATGAGAGTCATATCACTGATATAATCAACGTCTATGTCTGTGAGTTCATTCAATTATAATATTCAAAATATCAAATTTATATCATCTATTCAGTAGGAGATAAAGGTTATCATTACCTCCAGATTCATCATCTTGGTAGTGATGATATGAATTGTTGGGACTTTACTACAATCATCCATCGTTGTCAACCTTCACAAGGTGATTTATCTTCTTGATAAAGAAATTCTCCCATTTCTCATACACCCCCAAATACATAGGTGATCAGATATCTGACACCTTTGTATATATAGGTTCTCTAAAAAATCGAGTTAAGCATATATTGTCCTTATTAACAATCAAATACAATTCCCCATGGTTTGTATGCAACCGAGAGAAGAAATATCTATGATATGTCTAGGTGGAAGAATATATGTATAATTATGATGAGTTTGAAATTGAAATATGGGGAGATTTAGTGGAACAAAACTGTCTACCATGTTTTCGACCAACCCTACTTCCATCTATGATATCCATGATAGGTAATAGAATTAATTCATTCCTTAACTATGATAAAATATATTTTATAATCATCGGCATATGATATCTATAAACCTCCACTCTCTAGGACATGAGTGTCACATTAACATTATACACATACACAATTGTTAAATAGATTGGGTGGTTATCTCCATGGGATGAAACCCAAGTCGAAAAAATAACATTGAAAATATATATCATGCTTTCCCCCATTACACTACAAATCTTTAGCAACTGACCATTGACGTCTCTTATGATATTTATATGTGAGGATGGAGATGTTTTGGACTGTTCACTTCCCCACATCCACAAATCAATAGTACTTGCTAGATATGGCATCATGTAATGTCATAGCTATAGGAAAAATTTGGGGATTCGGCAATGCAAGGCCAGGTGGCCAACACAGTAAAATTACCCCTCAGAGTTTCAAGTACATCATGTATGAAGGGACTTGGATTCGAATAGACTGCTAAGATGAAACCCATACAAAATTATAAAGTCATACCTGAAAGGGATGATTAATTTGGGGGATACCTAAAAATTTTCCCTGGAAAATGACTCCCATCATTGGATTCCATTACATGCATCTTAAAAACATGAAATATAATAGAAAATATAATAGATCAAAATACGAACATCCAGACTAGTCATCATATAGGGAACATGGCCCATAAGGTTGGAGCGATATTCACTACTTCCTCCACCCCATCGGTCATAAAACAAAGATATGAACCATATATTATCATCATCAATGATAATACAACATGATTTCTGGGGTATGGGGTCATTTCTATGTCGATCACCATCAAAAAGATTATGAGACCCTAAGAGTGTCTTTGATTAATTGTTTTTGGTTCTGGGTCATAACTAGTCAACAGTATTGAGAGAATTTATATATCTATTTCCATCTAAATATCCATCTATTCTTTGACCATAATTATAAAATCCTCAACAACATGATCAAAATTGATCAATAGATACCCTAAATCATTCACATTCAAACATTATAGAAAGTATTATTAAATATAATAACCCATAAACAATAAGTCTTCTATATGTTTGGAGGGAAATATATATTATAGAAATACCATTAAATCCTCCCACCACAAAACACAAATTTTCTATTTTGGGTAGTTCTACAAACCTGAAAGGATTTTTTATTAAGGGAACTCTTCACCGACTAAAAAAGGAGGAATGTTTTTTGAATATAAATTCTAGATACACCCTATTCAAGGTCATCACTATCAACATAACAAATGATGTAGAACAATAAACAAATGAAAAGGGACATAATGTTAAAACAATACCACTAGTGGAGGCTGATCATGATGTGCCATTAGAGGCTACAAGTATGCAGAATCCATGAACGATCCAAAACATAGACCCTCAGAATAATTAATTTCAACCTCAACAATGGTCCAACACTAAACCTAAATAGGCGAGTGTGTAAAATCCTACTCAACTCCCAATTGAGTCGAAATGCCGTCTAGATAGTATAAGTTGCAAAAAAATAAAAATGAGATACAAAATATCATGTAGATTAATGAGTAACTACTCTAGGGAATCATTACCACAACATATAGTCTTCAACCATATATTAATATCCATCCTCCAACATATTAAAAGACAGATAAAATTATTAAATAGAGTAATTGGAGAATATTTTTATAACAAAATCATTGAATGATGTCTTTATAGTGACTCAATTTTCATTGATAACAACTTCCATCCATTATCGTGACAACCACTCAATCATTGGAGTGGTCATTCAGGCCTATAATTTATCATCATAATTGGAATATTGTAATAGGAATATCTCATTAGGACCCTCCGACTCTCTATAGATGAGAGGTTTCCTTAACTATGTGCCTATAGAACAAGTCAATTTCATTGAATACCAGGTATCATAAATAGAATCTATAGTGGGGAAACATTTACATGAGTAGCACAAGAGAATACTATATCTAGAATGGGTGGATGAAATTTCATCCCCACAAAATCTCATAAATCTAGCCCTAAAATCCCATGATGGAACATGATATACAAAAGATAATATCAGAAACATTGTGTCCCAATGTGTCCCAATTATGGCCCCTTGAGATCATTAAGAGGAATCCAGACCATGATGTTTGGTAAAACCTCTGATAGGGATGTCCATCCATTGAAAAAAATTCTTTTAGGAAGATCAATTGTGGGATGGTAAGAGCATATTCATTTTTTTCATTATTAGTTCATCTCATCAATGTGGAATAAAATTATTGTAAACCGAGAAAACCCCAAGCAGTTAATGAACAAGAGAGTTTATTAATTATTCATTAAATAGATGGTTTTAATATATTAACTTGTAATCCCTATGTCACAAGTCTATTTACTATAATTATAAATAGAATGTATTCTAGATGAGACCATACACCATTGATCTCAAATAAAATATCCATGAGTGTTCCATGAGTTTACATAAATTTAAAAACACATAGAGTATTTCATTCAGGATAACTAAGATAAATCTAAAACCATGCCCTCATCAGAGGGAGATGTATTGGTATGGAAGATACAACCACGTTTTTCATCAAAATAGAATCAATTTCTTCTTAAGAACCTTGGTAGGCCCCAAATAATCTTTCACCTCTAGTTGAGTGTAACAACAAAAATATCAACCTTGGATGAAAGAAAAAATATATTATCATCCCCCATGATTTAGGGAACAATTGAATAATGTCTACTCCATCTAAAATAAGGTGGTAAGATATTATTTCAATGAATCCATATAAAATGACCTAAAAATGATTTAGGGTACAAGGAAACCAATTGAGGTTAACCTCACTAATGATTCTGACTACTTCCCTATCCATAAGTGGCTCGGTCACACCGTCTAATATTTAATTATATTTAATGAAACTCTAAAATTAATTTTTGATAATGGATACGTGTTTTTGGATAATTACCCATCATAAGAGAATTATGGAACTACCACCCAATCAAATAAGAGGGGGATAAGAAGAGAATCCTTCAATCATGGTTATAAGTTCAACTAGTAGATTACTGCAATCATAACTGAATTATATCATTCCACCCATTGACATAAAGGTCACGAAAAAATGAAGATATTTTAAATTGGGGAGGAGTTGTAAAATTCACCGCCTATAGATGGATGTAATTGTTAGAAAAATGAACTAACATGTGATAAATATTCACATCCAGGTACCTAAAAAGGATTGAAACTTGTTGATTTCATTCTATCAAAATCCAATAAATGTGAACCACCACACCAAATGGAACCCTTATTGGATGAAGAGTTAATTTTATGTTATTTTAACATAGTTAAGATAATATTTCACTTTTTTTAATTAATATACCACCGTGTGTGAGTTACACATAACTAATGATGGTGCTAGAGGTTGAGGATTCAGGCGGCAAGGATTCAACGTATAGAGAACGTGTAGTTGAACCCAATATTTGTCCTGCATTTGCATGGAGGAGGTATATAAAGCATAGACTCATGATTGATAACACAAGAAATTTTAATAAAGACATATATATTCCTTAGATTCAACCTATTATATTCCATGTCCAGTAATATTGCACAACATTCTAGTAGGTTTTTGATTATCTGATCATCCCAGAGAAATGGGGAAGATAATGTGGCTCAAACCACCTGCTTCAGATACTCCCATGACCTCTTATTAGTATCCAAACTCATCAAAATCAAAATACTAAACTCTTATTGGATATAATGATAAGAAAACCCACCATTTTATGACTATACTTCTAGCTAAAAACTACCATATTCTAAACTAGTTGGTTTCTTTTCCTGTCAATAACCAAATCATGGATATTCCCCATCATTAAAAAGAAGTATTAGAAGCATGCATCGGGGGACTCTAGTGCCAAAAATATTTAGACTAAGAAGTCTTTATTTTTAAGGTTTATCAAGGGGATATTATTCTCTTAATATTCCATGTCACCATGTCATTCATAAAGAATAATTAAGATAAATTTTTCAATCAATATTCTAAACACATATATAATTTTAATAAACTCAACAATTTAGAAATATGAAGGGATATTGTAAAAAAATTGTTTGAGGATCGACCTCATTAATATTTGGACCCTCTAATATTTGGTATATATCAAGGGGGAAATGTTTTTATGAAATATAACAATTCAATTGTTCGATATGAGTTAGAAAATCCTCCCATAATGACCCAGATAGTGGACCAACTGGGGATCACACATAGAATAGTATGTTCATGGTTATATAACAATAGATAACATATAATATCTTACTTATTCAAACATGAATTCATATTCATGTGGTGGTAACATAAAAATTTCATTAATTCATGAAATACCCCAATGATGATCTATTCAACAAAATTAATAGTGATTGCTCCCCCATCGATTCCATATAATCCATATATGATAAGGTAGGTTTCTCAAATAATGGAATGAAAACATCCAATTATGAATGAATATATAGAGGTTAAAAATACCATTGACTTAGGACCACCCATGAGGATCCTTGTAGTATAATCGAAAGTGATTATGAGTTTCCAATATACCATATTATAGAAGGTGTCTTAATCCCAAATGTCAAGGACCCTTATACCCTTGGTGGGAGCATAAAAGAAAACCATCATTTCCGAAATTTTTCTAGCTCAATTATGTTAGTTCACTATGAAAATGAAACATATCATGTATTTTTTTTACCATAATAGCAATAAATATTATCTCACATTACCCACCATTTTTTAAAATGTTTCCATGGCCTCAAATATGGATGAAAAAAAGGATTTTATTCTAAATTCCCCTCCCACATCTAAGGAAGGAGTCTCCATCGCCATCGCCAAACTCATGAACATGAATATGCTAGTAGAGAAAGATCAGTGGACTATAATTATTTCTTCCTCCATTTCACTTTAGTAGTATGATATGTATATTTCATTTCTGAAGAATCTTTTATATGTGTTCTATTGAAAATATGAATAAATTCCCATGATAAAGCACTAATGTGGCTACACATCACATGGGATTACCCAATGAACATTTATGATTAACGATGTCATCTATGATGATCTAATAATATCATTCTACTAATTTAGATTTAGATATCCAAAAATTGATCGAAATAATGTTTTTATATGATCTGAGATACCCAATGTGGATCGCTAACATTATCTTCATCAATAAAAAATAATAGGAATATCAGGGTCTTCAATCATTAGAGGGATCAAAATCTATGTTTCCTCAACGATGATTTCCCATTACTGACCAAAATTTTTTTTCGATGATACTAAATTTATCTATGATCATGACATTATGGATTAATATTCAGGGAATAATCTGATATATATTACTCTTGGAGAAATGGAATCCACTTCCATTGTTTTGTTTTAGTGGATCTTGTGAAATAATTTAATTTCATTTAGATTAGTGGAAAATAGATCTACATATGTATGTGTTATACATAATATCATTAAACCCTTATTAGGGAGGATATAAAAATTTTATGTTAATGACATCTTTTTAAAATATCAAAAGTAATGTGATCATCCCATGAACCATACAACAATGTTATAAAAATTTTGGATGCAAGGTTTAATGATGAGTAAACTAGTGTGATCATTTTTTGTAACAATAAATAAATTACATTTCATTTATTTAATTCACAATGGAATCGATTTTGACCCAGAAAATACTAGAAAAAACCTATACATCTCGCAACCTCGCAATCTAAAATAATTGATTGAATACACGAGAAGCACACACATATTCAATGATTCTTAGCTACCATGGTATGAAAATAACTCTATTTAATCATGTTAATGATAAAGGGAGTTTCCTAACTATTGGGTGAGGAATACCAAGATGCCTTTGATAATATAACCTAGTACTTTCCACACCAAAAGTTTTTTATACAGGCGATGATATGAAATACATATATCTTATATGTGGCCCTAGTGTAACGATCTAGGTGTTCATTTTCCCTATGAAAAAACGACTAAAATGAATGTCTTATATGCTTCATCATTTCAATGATTCTAGGTAATAAGTCATACTATTCCATATTCGAGAATAAATGACTCACACACATCTTTGCGATGAATATGTTGAGGCATTACATACGACATTATTTGTTCCACATGGAATCTCATATCAACCCCCTCTAGTACATATTCAGTCTACCAATGTGGACTAAGAAATTTTAAAAATGAAAATTTATTATAAAATAATATGATATCTACTTTGTGCCATAAAATCCAATTAAATGGAAGGATGTAGTTGATCTACATGAAGCACATCCCACCATGAGAAGAACATATGTGCTCACAAACCTCCTAGAATTAGAGGTTTTCTATGTCCATGACACTCACCGAACATCAAAAATTCATTTTGACGATGCCTCGCAAGGACATATCAAAAATGGGATGAGAACCCCAATAAAAAACAAGAATGATTGATGTATTGTGTTTAGTTACATGAAAATTAACTTTACCCCCCCCCCCCCCAACATTTCATTATCTGAAGGCTACCCAAATAATGAGGAAGAATACAATGCCATCATGGCTGGATTGAAACATTCACAATAGATAATGGTCTCCTACCAAAACATCAAATGTGATTTTTAGACAGTGATCAATAAAATACAAGATGAATATTACATCATGAAAAATGAATTGAACAATCTCATATGTTTCTTTCAATAAATTTTGGAAATTTTGTGTATTTATCCAACATTACATAGTGTCCCTAAATTAAAAATACTCTTTATGATGCACTGGATAATGTAGTCATAGTCATGTATGACCTTGATTTTGAAGAGGAGGTATTTCACATCACGAAATAATGTATGGTCTCATCAGTCATCATCAGTGACATGGAGGAAATAAAATAGTTGATAAAGTGACCACATAGAGATTTATAGATATACACCCCATAATGGATCAATCACATAGTTGATTACCTCTAAAATGGGGTTGTTCCATTTGACTATTTATAATGGAAAAAATCAATGCCTATAAGAATACATCACCCTTAATAATGTGAGAAATATGAAAAAAAAATCACTCTATAAATGAGGCATAGATGTGATCCTAATAAAATTCATAAAATTATTATAGATTCATTCTCTCATGGAATATTTCCATATAGAGACTTACTCTTCTCATAATTCTAAGACCATATTGTCCCCACAAATTAAGATGCTTGATTACATTTGTAAAACCATGATACTCAATTGTTTGAAATTCACTATGAAAATTAATTCTTATCAAATTAATGAATAAATCATCCCTAAACCCATATAATTCCTAAATATAACTAATTATTGTTCTCCATTATTCATATGGGGGACTGTTGTTATGTATAATTCTTCCCCTACAAAAGTAAATTATTTTAATTACATACACACAACGTCAAATATATTTAATAAATTTGTTGGGGAAATAACTCTCAAAGACATCTAGATGAATAATACCATTAACATCATAAAATCCAATATCATAACAAAATTTTGGTCAATCACATGATATTGATGAACAATGACACTGACTTAAATTAAATTGAGATGGAATGATTGTTCCATAATTATAGAATAAAATCCAAACATTCATCCTTATATCATGCATCAATAACATGATAAATAGAGGCCTTCAGTATGTGTCTATAAAATATATTCTAGAAAATGGAGGCAACTGAACAGAAGTCTTACCCATACATGATTTTTAAATCTTAAGGGTTCTTCCATACACTCATGAACACATCTATACATGACTCTCCATATTCGGTGGTGTAACGAATAGAGGATGTTTTTCCCATATAATTATAGTTCCCATAACTCTATATAGATATATATGGGTAAATATTAAATATAAATAAATCGCTATAGTTGAATAATAACTTCTGAAGGAACAACGAGAAAAAATTGAGTTCACATCAAAACCTAAAAATACATTAAAATGAGATCACCTGTGTCTTTAATAAATTAATATCAAATCTTATCATTTCTTAAAGGAGATATGGTATTGGTTATCATAACCCCAATGATACTAGGAATGAATAATAAAATTTTTTTACCCAAATGGGAAGGGATTTATTTCTTACATGAGGTCTATTCTATTGGAGAATATTTATTGGTCAACATGTAAGGTATAAATGGAATCCCCCACACAGTGAATTTTTTCTCAATACAAAAATTATAAATATTCCTTCATGAATTTATGTTAATAGTTTTATAACCTAAAACTAAAACAATAATTCAATATTCATATTTAAAACATAAAATTGAACTTCATTAAAACGATTACATTATAGATGACTATGTTCTCAAGATCTAGATCTATGTGAATGAAAAATAAAGTACTCCAATATTTGTGTGGGAGTCTTATCGAAAATGGAATTTTTCCATTAATTAGATATGTGTTGAATTATTACTACTATAAAAGGATACACAATGACACCCAAATCCAAAATACTATATTCATTATGAATTTTTTATGGTCATAGTTTTTTAAAATAAATCTATAATACACTATCGAAAATTTATGTGTGACATTAAATTGGAAGAAAAATGTAAATTCATAGATGAATAACTGCTCATGATATAAATATGTGAAAATGAATAATGTCGTAACCACATCCCTATGTGAAACTCAGTTCAATATAAGGAATTATTATATTTAATAACTACATGTTTTATTATTCTTTATATCATAAGATACATAGTGATGCCTAGTGCAGAATATAGGGACTGTAAAAAATATGTGGTCATAGTATTATGACCTAAACAAAAGACACTATTTTTCCATACCACATGATGTTGAAATATAATGAATCCATCCATGCCACATGATGCTAAATCTCTTGGGGAGGTCCTCATCTCCTGATCCTAAAGGGAAATACTCATAATTTCTATGTAAAAATAAATTAAACCAAATGATAATTTCTTCATTGAATGAAGTTAAAATATACTCTTTACATGTTTACCAAACATAAGATACCTTGGGAAAATAAATCATGATGCATCATGTCTCAAACATTGGATGCCACTTATGAAATTATCTCTCATATTTATGCACATTGTTTATGGGCCTTAATTCCTTCATTTCCATTTCAGGAAACCTTCATACTTCTAGAATGAAGTTGAAATACAAGGTTAAAGCCTCTCACATGTGATTTGAAAATGATTCTAGAAGTAAAGATGACCTTATTTTCTTTCAACGAGATACTTATAGTTGCCTACATCCTATATATTGGCCAATAAACTACATGATAAAAATTACTTAGTCATTTCTTTTAATAGTCTCTATACATCATTCATAGCTCACATGGAATTAAATTTTTTGTTAATTACATCCCCACATGATTGAGATATATTATTTCATGTAAGGGTTTGAATATCATGGGTGAATTCCCATTCAAGGAAAACTAATCAAATTTTCCACAAGGCATTAAACAACATGGTTGTTGTCTATTGGAATACATAGAACTACTAATTTATATAGACTAATCCCAATATAACCACTTAAAATTGTGTTGGTATCCCAACCCACCTATATTCAAAGACAACACAAAGCTGGATTCCTTCAATCATGTGATAAGTAGTATAACCCATACCTCAAATCAGGGGTCTAGCCATGAATATAAAAAGGAAAAATTCCCACCACTATTACATATAGTTCGAACATATGTAGAGAGTTTTCCATTCCAAAACAATGTGTGGATTGATTTATTAAATCAAAGGTTATTTTGAAACACTCATATCACCAATCATAGGTCTTGTCAAAAAATCAATGGAAAAATTCCACCCCTCAACATATGGGTTAGATACGTATGGAGAGATACACATTCATGATCCAAATGTTTGTCGATTACTACCCCCACTTGATACATAGTGACACCCATATCTCTAATACTAGGTTCATCCAAAATATATCAATAGAAACAATGACCACCAAAATGTAACGATAATGCCTCCATATGGATTTTTTAATCCATGAACAACATATTTATTGATTAGAACCATCTATATGTAAGTATTGACACTAACATGTCCAACCAAAAATCCATCATCAATATATCAATTTTAAATATTCCCCACTATACGTATATGATAAGACATCCTAGGAGTTTTTCATTCTATAATAATGTGTGTATTGATTCCATTGATTAGAGTATACATTGAGAAACATAGATCTGAAATCCTTGTTCCATTAGAAATACTAGTTGAAAAATTTCCCCCTTCAATGTTTGGGTAAAAATTATGTTGAGATTTTTACATTCAATAACATTTTGTGGTTTGATTTATCTCATAGTCGAATACATTGAAAAACCCATGTCTTCTAATCACGGGTCAATATATAATCATAAATAAAAAATTGAAACCAAATGTTTATTGATAATACATCCATAGATTGTTTTACAATAAATAAAAACCTTTTTAATGATTCCTACAATCATAGGGTATATATTGACACCTAGGAATCACAATAATGTGTCTAGTCAAGAGTATCAATGAAAAATATTCCCCCTACGCATATGGGTAAAACATGTAATGAACCTATTCATATGTATGATTTAATTCCTATATTAATAGGAGATGTAATAATCACGGTATATCCATTCTTATTCAAAACCATAATGTCAATGGAAAAAATCCCCCCCTTTATATAGGTTTCAGAACTATGTGGATAGTTTTCTATTTATGAAGTATGTGTGTCATCATTCCTTCCATCACATGATTAAAATATACATATAGATCTCCAATCCTAGGTATACCTAACGAATAAATGGAAAATAATTCCCCCTATATGTATGAGTCACACATACAAGGATATTTTTTCTTAAACTAACTATAATTGGCATGGTTACTTCCACAGCATGATACATAGGGACACCCGAATCTCAAATCCTGGGTCCATACATAATATATCATCATGAAAAAATCCCCTCTAAATTTGGGTCAAAAATATATTTTGATTTTTACATTAATTATAAGTGTGTGGAATGATTATTTACATTATATGATGAGTATTGACCCTTGGATTACCAATCATTTGTCCATCCACAAAATTTCAATAGAAAAAATTTCTCTCCTACATATCAGTTAGATATATGTGGATACTTTTCTTTTTATGGATTAAATGTGGCTTGATTCATATTATAATAGGATACATAGTGACTCATAAATATTCATTCAGGGATTATAAAAAATAAAAACAAGTTCACACTTATATAACATTTGAAAAGCATATGACGAGATCATTCATACAATCACTACATGTGTCTTGATTACTGGAATCAAAATATATATAGGGACACTCAGATCCCTAATCCTCATTCCAGACCAAACATATGGAATGATAAAAATAAACCCCCTTTACATGGGAAATACATATGAAGGGACCTATATAAGATGTACATATGGATTTATCCCTTCCAAATAAAATATTAATAGTTAAATCCATGGAATCCAAAATATATTGAGAATATAAGATTTTTAATGAGATTCAAGTCATATATATTAGCTCTAATAATTCATGAGGTAGATATATGTATTACATTCATGAATATAAGACATATTTGTACAAGAAGGGATCCAACATATATAATACCATTAAAAATATATTGAATTTATAAATGTTTTTCCAACCTCTAAAAAAACCTTACAACTAAAATGTCCATCCAATGATATTTTCAATTATTTCACATCCTTTCAAAAAACCTCACCGGATGATGATACACACCTGGTCAAGAATCCTTAACACATGATGTTAAAATAAATGATAGATATATCCCGACTACATAATGTTAAAATCAGTAGACCATTACCTATAACAATACAATATAAATAGCCTATATATAATGAAACAGCTAAACTAGAGAATGGTATTTTTACATTATATTTTAATCACATGAATAATTATATCGCTCTTCATTAATTAAGAAACATGGTTCACTCCCAATACCCATGTCCCTTGGAAAATGGAACATGTCTACAATGGACCCTCTTTTGGGAATTCATGTCTGTCCTAGGTTATAGTAGATGTGGCCCCATCTATCCACCAAATTTTTCATAAACATGAAAATAGAATTTTAAAATCCTTGTAATCCATTTGATCATCATAGTAGTTATAGTAAAAATTTAATTAGTAACATTAATTTCTTACCTAATTGTTTCATACTATTACTCATGTTCAACGAACCTTGATCAAATATTAACAACACTGTCATCTCTTTCTCAAAATGACTTAGGAGTTCTCACACCCATAGGAATACTAATTTTACTGTCTTGTATCAATCCCTCATATCAAATAATTCATCGTCATGATCATTATGTACATACAAATTTTTTAATGATATATAACTTTATATATAAGCCTTTGATGTCACAAATCAAAAGTGCCTAACTACTAGTGAAAGAGACAATAAAAATCTCAATCTAAAACCCCATTATAGGATGATTGAGAAATAATGATATCTCAACAAGATAAAGTATTTATCTATATATATTCATGAAATAATTGAGAGTCTAAATAAACAAAGAATATGTCTAACATGACACACATTATAGAACTAAAAAAATTTAATCCATGCTCATTCGATCCACTAGTCTATGAAAAATGTAGAGTACTGATTTGTCACATCTTTTATCCACAATAACATGTTCACATGGTGTTGAAAAATAATTTATGGTGATCTATCCATTTTGGAATATTAAATTATTCTTAAACCACCTTCATTTTTTTGAAGTTTTATATAACAAAACATGTTCCTCTAGTTGGTATCCCTATCATTGAACCCCATGAACCATGGGCTCCTCAGCTCCTAGTCTGTCCCTATAAGAAACTGGTATGATCGACTAGATGATCTAAATCTGTCCGCTAGGATTCTATGCAGAATTTAAAACCATAAAAATATATTTTTTCTAGATGATTTCATGTCCCATTTTATATGACCCCATAAATAAAATAGTTATTTTCCTTCTGCACAGATTATGGTCTTTCTCCAATAACAATGGTTGACCTTTTCTATCTAATTCCCCCTCCAGGTGAAGTACATATTGTTGGATAATGAATGATGATCCATATAAAAAGAATATTTAATCATTATCCTTGACATTAAATCACTGTTTTTTGTATGCTTTCTCAAATATGGAATTTTATATTACATTCTTGAACCTTTTGATATAATGAAACCCGTGACTCGAAACCACATGTTATCGGGCCCTATCCACACAAAAAACATATCTACCATAGGGTGATGTGAATATTATTTGATTTCTCTATTATTAATAATCCAAATAATAAAATAAAGGATTGAGACTCCATAATTATTTCACAGAACCTATAAATGAATGGGAGAATATTTACCTATCCATGAATGTAAGCCTTATAGGCCTATTCATAAGGGATTCTGACCTACCAACTTGGGGAATCTCCACCTTGTAAGAAAGGAAATATATTCCCTATAATCCTAGGTAACATAATTGAATAATATAATGACCAAAACTTAAAAAATTACATAATGTTTAATTAAATGAATAATTCATGTCAATGATCATTTCAGGTTTAGAGATTTAGTGAATTAGTCCATAACATATACATATCAATTTTAATATTACATGTATACACTTCTTCCTAGTATCCATTTTTTCACAAAATAAAAACATTTCAAACAAAGAGTCATGTCTAGTTCCATATTTTAGACATCATGATTTTTCCTTGATCCCATCATTGACCCTATTCATCCTTCAGTACTACGACAAAAATTCAAAATAATCTTTGGATGCGTATAAAAGTGTCAGTAAGGGATACACAAAGAAGGAAAACCTTTAGTTATTCAAAATAATAAGTAAACCATGAATGAATTATCATAAGTAATAATTTTTACTTTTATGACGTATTAAATACTATTCACATAATAAAATATCATTTCTTACCCTTTTTTACCAAAATATTACCATAAAACCCATAGAATAAACACATAACATATGTAGGTTACATGGGACATAAACATGCTTAAAATGGAATAACAATATAGTCAACTTCCACATATATTACTAAATGGAATAGCCATACAGATGACTTCCATACCTAATGCATTTGAGGTTATAACGTATCCACCTGTCTTGGTTTATCACGACAGCACCCGTCATTTGGTTTATCACACAAGCACTCATAAAATGTTCATATTCAATTATAATATCATAACACATAAAATATTTAAAATATAAATACATCACTAAAAACAGTTCATTTGGAATAAAAATAAATAATTTCAACATATTGAAATAATAAAACAATTTCAAAAACAATTTACAATACCAAAACACCCAAAAATAATATAAGTGATTTCTTTTTCATTTTTAAAACATTAAGTCACTTGGAAGAAGCCAACAATCGATCAATGCAGCGGAGTCGTCGTTGTTGGAAAAAATGTTAAAAACATTCATTTTTTTTAGTAAAATGCTTCATAAAACAAAATATTACCTTTGAATGAAATTAAAATTCAAATGTGTTTATACAACTTATTAAAGAAATTCGTGTATAAAACAAAATATTCCTCAATGAAAGAATATTGAGACGAAGTCCCTTTCTTCATGTTTGACTTGACCAGTTCATTCTATTATTTCCTAAAAAATAAAATTAAGATAAGTTATAATTTATTATGGAAAATTTTCATTTTTATTATTCATTTTATATCACTTATTAACTTTTTATAACATTCAATTGATTATTAGGGTTCATATCAGACATTTTGTCGATGTTCTGAAATTGAGTTAAAATTGATCATTTATAACTATAAATTGTCCATGAGGTCAATATTCCTTTTTCCCCATAACGATATTAATGATATAGATATCATATATATCATATAAATATAGTATATATATACTTTTATAACAGTACATAACATTTGGAGAAAAGAAATGAAATGCACTATTCATTGAGACGGTAAGTCGTATGTACACATGAATGATACTTTCATTTCTCTTTCATATTTTAATTTAATGAAAACATAATAATACATAGGCATATTATAATTATATTATAATATCATATATAATATCATTAACTACATCCATTATATATCCCACATATTCCATGAATGAGTCAAATCACTTTGAGGGGGTGGTAGTCCGCACTTACTCAAATGAACTTATCACTTTTACCAATTATGGAAACAATAAAGGTATTATATAAATGAAAAATAAATAAATAAAAATAAAATATAAATATAATATATATCATTTATAAATATAGTTCCATTATAATGTCCACCATGAGAGGCAGTTTGAGATTTTTGAACAATCATTGTTTCGTGAGGCAGTAGATCGATGCGCACAGAAACAGTATGTTCATATCCATTCGATGGATATGTGTGGAAGATTAGTTATAATAATTATCATAAAAACATTCTAGTATACGTAAGATACCGTTTTAGTTATAAAATATAGTTAAAGAGAGTTTATTTGGATGGTGAAGAAAAATAAAAGAAATGAACTTAAGAGAATTTGTTACCTTTAAATCAGGAAACTCCCTTTGGTTTGAACCAAATGGTGTACATCAAGTTCATTATGCCAAAGATAAGGATTCTAAGAATAAGTGAGGTATATAGGGAACATAATTAGGCCGAGTTTATGGGATCCATGGGGCTTGAGAGGTGTGATTATTTTGTAAGAGTTGATGGATTTTTATAAGGTTGAGGAGGGGCTATTTAGGAATGCTTTCAAATATTATTTTACTATAAAATAATTTTCAGTTTATAAAAGTCCAAATCCAATTGAAGTATAATAAAATATGACTCTTGTTCTAAATAATATCATCTAATAATAATTGGACATGTTTAGGATATTTTTTTCATTTTTATAATCTTATTTATTTAAATCATTCATTAATGAGGTAAACACTACATCATTATTATTTCATAAATAATATTTTTTATCTGATGTCTGAAAATTATAAATAAACTACCATGATTTAGGAAATATTTTTATCTTTCTAATTATTATTTTTAAACGAATTGATAACAAATATATACCCATGTAAAAATATATTTACTAAAATATATATGTTTCAGTCATTTTCGTCATTACTTTAAATTAATTAATATAAAGTGTCATTATCACTCCCATGTGGCTCCATGGTATCCCAAAATAGACCCATGGATAGCCATGGTTGGAAATGTATCATAAAATATGATTATGACACATGTTAGTGTAATTTAATATTATTATAATATTATTTTTTACCCTTATTTACCAGATTTATCCTTTAACCA
Source organism: Viscum album (assembly GCA_963277665.1). Lineage (NCBI taxonomy): Eukaryota > Viridiplantae > Streptophyta > Magnoliopsida > Santalales > Viscaceae > Viscum > Viscum album. The sequence continues at coordinate 506,850,896 of OY728121.1, forward strand.
TGGTAAATAAAATATTTACTGATGTAAATATTCATAATGTATAAAATACGTTATATATTTACACTATTTGGACCTAAAAATTACAAATATGGAATCCGTATTTCGAAATTCTAAATAAAGATGTGGCAGAAATTTATTGAATATAAATTCTCATTGTTTAAACAAAAAGCCTCTTTTTTTAAAATAATAACTATCAAAATATTGACACTTGTTAATGTCTAATTTCCAAGTGAAATTACTTAGAATGATCAACATTGTATTAAAACGTAAAAACATAATCGAATTACAAATAAAAATAAATTTAAAATATAATGTAACCATATAAATAAATTATATTAAAAGGCAGTTTTGAATTAAAATAAAATAATTTTCACTATTCATTAAAAAATGAACATGATCAGAAAAACACCAAGATTTCATCCAAATTAAATTTTCATTTCCTAATTCTAAATAAGAATATTATTTTTTTCAAATAGAAAATATAAAAGTAAAAGTAAAAGAGATTTAAAAATGGTTCTCCATCAAACGACGGTAAATCGACAAATTAAAGAATATTAGATTATTTATGTTTATAATTAGATTTTTTCTTACTTTATGCCTCTAAAATTTATTTGTTAAATTTAAAAACACATAAAAACATGTATAATATTATTTTAGTTGGTTTTAATCATTTAATCTCTTATAATTTCTTGGAGTTAGCTACCATTTAAAATAATATTATTTTATTATTTTATTTTTCGGTATAAGTCCACGTTGTGTGTAACGTATGATTTCCAAGAAACATGTTCTTGTGTATCAGGAAATCCATCCAACATAGAATCCATTTTAAAGTAAAATTAATTTTTATTTCAAAAAATATTAACAAGTATGAAAATATAATATCCTTTATTTACCTAGGATGTTACATCCTTCCCCCCTTTTGAGAATTATGTCCCTGCAATTCTATTCACTTATCAAATAAATGGGTGTATTTATCTCTCATATAATATTAAAATTCCCATATTGGATCTTCAACCATAAGGTCTTTCCACAAATACTTTACTTGATGAATTACCTTATTCCGCATCACTTATTCTCTTCTTTCAAGAATCTGGATCGATTGTTCCTCATTAGAGAGATTCCCTCCCAACTGAACTACCTCTAGACTCAAAACAATAGATGGATCTGGAATATACATTCATAACATTAAATCATGAAGAAAATTTTGTACATGGGATATAAATGGAGGAAAATCCACACTATATGAAACTTATCCAACTATCTCCAATATTTCATTTGGTCTAATTAACCTCAGACCCGACTTTCCATTCTTACCAAAAGGCATCACACTTTTCTATAGAGAAACATTAAGAATGACATGATCAACTACCTCAAAAAATATATTCTTCCACCGGTTATCCGCATACATTTTACTCATTCACTGAGCTAATGTCATGTGCTTATGCATCAACTAAACTTCCTTACCATCCCTTCTTCCAATTCTTGTCCCGTCAACATCCATTTAGATACATCATCCTAACAAGATGGAGTTCAAAACTACTTCCCATATAATGTCTCAAACGGAGCCATCTGTATACTGTAATGAAAACTATTATCATAAAAAAAATTGACCAAAGAAAGATGTTGGTCCCAACATCCCTGGTAATTCATGGAACAAGCACGTAACATATCTTCCAATGTCTAAATTCTTCATTATAACTTCCCATTTGATTCTAGATGAAAATTTGTACTAAAATTTAATTTAGTACCCAACGACATTTTAAGGCCTATCCAAATGTTAAAAGTGATCCTGGGATCATAATTAGATATAGTAGAAAGGGAAACTGTATGTAACCTGACAATCTATTTAACATAGAACTGTGATATTTTATCAAGAGACAATGTATCTCGTATAGGAAGGAAATGACAATCAATCAATAATAATCTATATTGCATTATTAACTAGAGATGTCTTTGGTAATCCCACAACAATGTCCATGGAAATATTTTCCCATTTCCACTCTGGCACTAGTAAAATACTGAAAAAACCATTTTGGTAACTTTGTCTCTAATTTAACCTACAGAAAATTCAAACACATCATAGGTAAGTCAATAATATATATTTTCATTACATCCCACACATTACACATCCAAAGATCTCTCTATATCATTGTACTGCCAATATTAACAGAAAATAGAGAACTGTGATCTTCACATAATAATTCATCATTCAACAGTGAATCACTAGTCACCCATAATCTATTCACAAACAGAAAAACAATATCATTTTTATTGTTAAAATTAGGAAAATTACCCTTCTGACCCAACTCTACCTTTTTCTGCAACTCACTTTCATCTTTCTATGTTTTCTTAATTCAATATGATAGAGATTATTTCACTAACACCTGAAAACAAAGAGAGGAATTTCCTGCACTAATAACTTCTAGTTGAATGTTCATCATGTCTTTAATCGAAGGATCATGTTCCAAATGTAACAAGGTTAATAAAACATTACTATTTTGACTCAAAAAATCTACCACTTTATTTTCCTTTCCTAGATGATAATGAATTGTATAATTATATTCCTTGATTAATTACAGCCATCTACTCTTTCTCAGGTTCAATTCTTTCTGAGTGAATATATACATCATGATTTTTTGATCAGTATATATTTCAAGTTTTACTTCATAGAAATGATGTCACAAAATTTTTAAAGAAAAAAATAGTAGCTAATTCCAAATAATGTTCATGTTAATTTAAATAATGAGGTTTTAGATGAAGTGAAGCATAAGCAATTACCTGGTCATTCGGCATAAGGACACATGCAGGTCCTTTGAACGAAGCATCACTGTAGATAAAAAACTCCACATTTCTAGAAGGTAATTCCTAAATAAGAGCATTACCCAATATTTTTTATAATTCATAAAAAAATCATCATATTCATTTTTTCCAGACAAACATAAATTTTTATCGAGTTAACTTAGTCATTGGGCAAGATAACTGTGAAACTTTTTCAACAAACCGTAGGTAATAACCTTCCATACCATTAAAACTACGGATCTTAGTTATATTTTTGAGTCTTGAACATTATTCAATATCATTTGTTTTATCATGATCAATAGTTATGCCGTATTTTGAAACAATGATACCATTGAAATAAATTTGTTTTTACAAAAACTCACACTTCCTATATTTCGCATACAGTTTATTTTAATTTACGGTTTTCAAGACATCCCATAAATAATAATCATGGTCTTATTTTGTTTTTGAATAAACCAAAATAATATCAATGAAAAAAACCTCAATAATATCCACGAACTCACAGAAAATTCTATTCATAAGATCCATGAATACAACATGTGCATTGGTTAACCCAAAAGGTAGAAATACACATTCATAATTTCCATATCTAGTATGAAACATGGTCTTCAGAATGTCTGATTCCTTTACTTTCTACTGATGGTACCCTGACCTGAATTCAATATTGGATAAATACTGATCTCTCTGAAGCTGATCAAACAAATCATCGATATGAAGAAAATGATATTTTTTATTAACAGATATGTTATTTAATGCTGTAAAATCAATGCAATGTCTCATTGAACTATATTTCTTTTTAACTAACAAGACAAGATCCCCCAATGGTGATATGCTAGGTTGAATGAAATCATTATCTAATAACTCCATCAATTGTTTCTTTAACTCTAAAAGTTGAATTTGAGCTATTCGATAAGGGTGTATTTAAATTTTCTTAGCACCAGAAACTAATTCAATAGTAAATTCAAAATCCCGACCATGTATTATAATAAGAAAATCATTAGGAAAATAATGAAGACTACCATTTACCATTGGGACTTCATTAATATGAATAGTTTCTTTTTTTTTTCAACAATATGTGCAAGGTAACATTCATTTCCATCTTTTACTATTTTTCTCATCTTTCTTATATTTGATCAAAAGAATTGGTTCATTCTTGTATAGAAACTGAAATTATTTTTTAAAAGAAACAACTTTAACTTTGCATTCAATCATATCATGATAAATGGAAATCCAACCCATGACCAAAATAACATAAAAAATTTAATAGAGGTAAAAAATATGGTTTTCAAGTTGATTCTTTCCACAAAAAAGGATAAGTATGTTCAAATATTTTCTTTTGGTCCGAATATTTCCCCCTAGTGTTTTTACAATATGATTAGGATTCAGATCATTAGAAGTAATTTCCTATTTACTAGAAATATTCTTTGAAATGAAATAATTTGTAGTCCCTAAATCAAAAAACACATCAGCATAATCTGAATAAACAAACATTATACCTGATACAACATCATTTGATGGCCCTACATTTTACGAAATAGTTTCAAATGATTTCACCAACCCTTTCTTCTTGTAGTCAGATTGATTCCCTCAATTATGTTCTTTTCTAGAAACTCATTTTCATAATGACCCATTTCATTACACGGAAAACATCTTACCGTCGGTTTTTTAATTCCTTCTTTATTATGTTTATTACAATTACATGAACTATGACCAAACTCACCACACCGGAAACACATTCAGGATCAGGATGAACATTCTCCAGGATTCAATTTACCACACTTCTCACATGATGGATTTTTAATTTTCTTACCTCAAGGATTTTTTGATGAATTCCTTCCATTTTCCTGCCTACTAGTCCTTTTTCATTTGATTTCTCTATTGGAACACATGATCCACATAAAACTCCACTTTTACCTTCTCGATAAATCTGATAAGTTTCTCATAGATTTTTAATTCATGCTAGGATAATGTTATTTGATATCACGACTTCAGTCTTGAGTAAAATCAAATTATATTAAAATGAATATCTAGTATAAAATTTGAGGAATAACCTGTTAGTCGAGTGTTTTTTTCATCATAAACATCCATTTTAGTCATCCTCTTTCCTCAATTCCAAGAATTGTTTTTCCATCCTATAAAGATCCACATTAGTAAATATTTATCAAGAAACATACATTTGAATTCACCAGAATCTATATCATCAATCTCCACACTATCCCAAATATTTTTCACCATCGACCACCACTGATCAGATTCACAATAAAAATGGTAAACAATTAGACTAACCATTTGATTTTTTGAACACCCCATGACATCAAAAAAATTCTCCATTTCTTTAATCCACCAATATATAGCATAGGGTCAGATGATCCTATGAATGATGTAGGATGTTGAATCTAGAAATGCTCCACTACTGAAAATATCCTTTGTTTTTTATTATGTTGATCTTATGCATGGATACCAGCACCATTTATAGCCTGATTTAACTGTTCCATCACTAAAAAAACTTGTTCAGATCCGATTCCGACTATTTCAGGTTGCTAATTTGAAAGGTTGTCTTCTTCCTGATGTCATACCATCACAAGTTCCCAATTAACTCTAAGGAAAATGATTCTGAACAAATAAATATCTTAGGAGAAGCAACATGGTAATCTGTAAAGGATATACCATTTAAATCTTACCATAAATTAATTTGTGGTCATTAATTTAAAAATATTCTAACTCTTAAAGCTGTCTAAAAAGTCCTCTTATACCAACTATTTGGACTCGACCATAAACGACTTCATAATGTTGTATTGAATTTATAATTCACATCGAGGAACATTTCAGGTTTAGATAATTATAGAAATAGGCCATAATATATACATAACTATTTAAATATTACATATATAAACTTCTACTCAGTATCCATTTTTTCACAATTAACAAATCTTTAAAAATAGTGTCATGTCTAGTTTGTTATTTTAGATATCATGCATTTTCCTTGATCACAACTTTGACCCAATTCATCCTCAATTCCGGTGAAACCCATTTCAAAAAAAAACTTGGGATGAGCCTAAATATATCAGTAAGGGATACATAAAGAGGAAAAAGTATTAGTTTTTCAAAAATATAAGTAAAACATGAATAATTTATCATAAGTAATAATAATAAATTTTATGATTTAGTAAATACTATTAAGTGAATTATATGTCATTTCTTATGCTTTTGTAACAAAAATATTACCACAAACCCCATATAAATATCACATAACCTATAACAGTAACTTGGTTCATAAACATAAATAAATGGAATAAACAAATGGTTGAATTTTATACATATCACTAGTTGGAATAGCCATACATCCAACTTCCATCCCCAATGAATTGGAGGTTATAACGTAACCACCCATCCTGGTTTCTCATGACACCACCTGTAATTTGGTTTATCACGTAACCACCTATCAAATGTCCAAGAACCATTATAAAATCATAACACATAAAATATTACAAATATAAATATTTCACTAATAAGATTTCATTTTCAACCAAAATCAATCATATCAAGATATTGAAATAATAAATCAATTTCGAAAACTATTTTCAATACCATAACACCCAAAAATAGAATATGGGGTTTTTAATTCTTTTTAAAAACATTAAGGCTTGTAGGAAAATCCAACTAACAATCACGGCGACAGAGAGGTCATTGTTTCCACAAACATTAAAAACCCTTACTTTTTCATTATTTTATACAATTTATAGAAAAAATATTCCCTCGGAATGAAATGAAAAGTAAAAGGAATTTATAAATAGTATAATGTAATTTCATGAATAAAACAAAATATTTTTCAATGAATGGTGATTGAGATGAAGTCCCTTACCTCGTGTGTGACTTGACCAATTTGTTCTTTAATTTCCAGAATGATAAACCTAAATAAAATTTTATTTTATTACAAACCTTTTTCAAGTTTATTATTCCGTTATATAACTTATTACCTATCTATAAGAATTATTTCATAATTTGTGTTCATATCAGACATTCTGTCGATGTTCAGAACTTGAGTTTAAAATGAACATGTTATAATTATAAATTTCCCATGTGTTCAAATTTCCATTATCTATAGAATTATATTAATGATTTAAATATCATATATACCCATTATATATATGTATTTATAACAGTACAAAAGAATTTGGTGATGATAAATGAAATACACCGTTCATGAATACAGTATGTCGTACGTACGCATGAACCATTCTTTCATTTCCATTTCACATTTTAATGGAATGATAACATAATTATACATAGGTATATAATAATTATAGTATTATATAATATATAGTTTCAGTAACACTATTTTTTATATGTCCCTCATATGGCATGAATTAGTTATATCACATTGAGGGGGCGGTAGTCCGCACTTCCTCGAATGAAATTATCGATTTTAGCCATTATAGGGACAATAAACGTATATTATAAATGAAAATACATAAGTAAAGTGAAAATATAAATATAATATATATCAAATATAAATACATTTCCATCATAATTTCCACCATGAGAGGTGGTTTGAGATATTTGAATAATCAATGTTCATGAGGAAGTCGTTTGTCGTCCACAGAAACGGTATGTTCACATCCATTAGAAGGGGGTGCGTGGATTTTTAGTTCCAATGCTTCCCGCAACAACATTATAGTATTTTTAAGATACATGTGTTGTTATTTCTGACAAAAATAATGTTTTTTTAGGGGGTTGGAGAAGTAAACTAATGGAAAACAACATAAGTGAAGACTTTACCATTAAATAGTGTAACTCCATTTGGTTTGAAACAAAAGGTTTAATTGAAGTGCCTTAGACCTAATGTAATGCTTCTAGGAGGAATGGAGGGATGTTGGTAGCTTAATTGGGTAGCATTTTAAAGACCCAATGGGCTTTAGTGGTTTGAGTAATGGGTTAGAGGTGATAGCATTTTATAAGGGCGAGAAGGGGCTGTTTTGGAATTTTTTAAAATATTATTTTATTATATCTTGATTTTCTATTTATAAAGGTCCCAAACTCATTAAAATAGATTCTAAAATGACTTCTGTTTGAAATAAAATCATTCACTAATAATTATATATATTTGGGTATGTTTTTAATTTTTATAATATTATTTATTTAAATCATTCATTAATGAGGTAAACTCTGCATCATTATTGTGCCATAAATAATTTTATTTATTTGATGTCTAAAAACAATAAAAAAATACCACGATGTAGAAAATTTTAATAGATTTCAAATTAATATATATATTCAATTATATATCTTACATAACCCAATGTAATAATTGATTTACAAAAATATAAATGTTTATGTCAATTTTTTCTTTACATTAAATTAATTAATATAATGAGTCATTATCACTATCAAGTGGCTCCATGGGGTCCCAAAATCAACCCAAGGATGGCCGTGGTAAGACATGTATCATTAAATAAAATTATGATTCATGTTAGGTTAATTTAATATTATTATAATGTTACTTTTTACCCTTATTTACCATATTTACTATTTAACAAATGTAAATAAAATATTTACTGAAATAAATATTTATAATGAGAAAAAATAAAAGATACCAATTTAAACAATTTGGATACCCTTATTACAAACATGGAATCCATTTTTTCATATTCAAAACAAGGAATAGGCATAAATTAATTTAAAATTAATTTCTGTTTAAAAAAACGTGTTTTTAATAAATAATAACTATCAATAGTTTGGCAATTGTTTATGTCCAATTTCGAAGTGAAATTACATAGAATAACCAAAATTGGATAAAATGGTTAAAAAATAATCTAATTGTAGTTTAAAATAATTAAAAAGATAATTTAATCATATAAATAAATTAGAATAAAAAGTAGTTTTGAATTAAAATACAATAGTTTTCACTATTCTTTAAAAAAATGAACATTTTCGAAAAAATATAAAAATTTCATCCAAAGAAAATTTTTATTTCCCTATTCTAAAGAAGAATATTATTTTTTCAAATATTACATATAGAAATAAAAAAACTATTTCTAAAAACGGTTCTCCATCAAAAGGCAGTAAATCGATCCTTCATAGAATATTATAGTATTTATGATTATAATTGGATTTTTTTATTTTTTGAATATAAAATATGTTAGAGAAATGATAAAATATTTAACAAATATGTATAATCATATTGTAGATAGTTCTGTACATTCTCTCTATTACAAAAACAAGGTGTTAACTACCATTTAAAATAATATTTTTTGTTATATTATTTTAAGATATAACTCCATCTCGTGTGAAACGTAAGATTTAAAAGAAACTCGTTGTTGAGTATTGGGTACTCCATCGAATGTAGAATCTCCTTTAATATAAAATTAATATTTAATTCAAAAATATTAATAAACATAAAAAATTAATTTTCTTTATTTACCTCCGATGTTACAATGAACTCCTAGGTTTATAATGATTTGGGTCATCCCAAAACATTATTACCCATTCCATATTCACCGATTCAAATTTCAAGAAATTTGATTTGCATAACCCAAATTCCATATATCTCATTAGACTCAACGTTTTTTTAATATATTTCCATCCAAAAATATAGTTTTCATTTATAATTCATAAATCTTTTAGAAGGGTACGGATCTTATATTCTTAAACACGCATGGAATCCATTTTAGCTCAAGCATAGGGTTGTTTTAATCACAAACCAAAGGCATATCATCCTTGAAAGAAAGGACCTGAAATCCAAATGAGACTCTAAAAAACAGCCGAAGAACTCATTATATTATTGAGTTTTGGGTAATCCCTAGTGTTTCTATACCATTCCTCGTGTGATCCCTAAAATCACCATGGATGAACTGTGAACATTATGATGTTTTTAGTCATCCCCATTATATTTTCACAATTTTATAAGGTCCAAGCAGGAATACCCTGCAATACAACATCATATGCTTCATGCTATAAGATCATATAATACTATCATAAGAAGGTCCAATCATAATGTCCCTAAACTATTAACAATTGGAAGTAAATTATTTAACAACATAAAATATATCAATATAAGGTATCAGATTGAATACCCAAATCTACCAGCAACAGAAGGTCGGTGATATGGTACAATAAATTATATTAGCATAAGGTCCCAGATAAAAGACATTAAGATACAAAAATATATTTTATGAACTTGTAACACTTGAACTATAGTATAACATTTTTCAATCCAGAATACCCTCAAGTAAATCATAAAATTTTCTAGTTTTTAGGTATTAAATGAAAATTAAATGAGATTCAATTCTCATTAGTTTGGAGACTCAAAAAGGAAAAATTGTAAAAATTTGTGTCTCTTCCCATATGAAATTTCGTTTGAGTGATTAATAAACTAATGGTGAATTATAAAATGTTATATGCATAAAACATTTTATATTAAAACCCCATTAAAATGAATCTTGAGGAAAACTAAATCTATTATGAACAAGATTTCCCCAAATTATTCTGAGGAAAAAATTTATTGAAATATAAAAAGGTTATTAAATTATTATATGGATCAATTCATATCTATAGAAAATAAAATTTTGGTCTCTAAGAACACTAACTGTGGAATAAAATAGAATAATATCTCTCTTGGACATGTATTTCAGACAATTTATCCGATTAAAACTGTATATCCCCTAAAAAATGAGAGGAGATGTATCAAGGAAACATGATTTGAAACATTACTCTAGACCAATCAAGGAAAATGAATATATTATGGGACAAATTTGATAAGATAAGAATAAAAATAATTACATCCACAGAAAAAGTTGTTATATATTAGGCATTTTTATTAGTTCCCTTAGGTGGGGGATTCCAGAGTTATGAGGGGCCACAACATTGCATATCAATGGTGAATTTACTGAAACAAGAGGCATAATGGTTTATCATTAAATAGGTAAATAATATCATGTTATCAGATGGATAATGGGTGTGATCATTATTGGAAAGAAAAATTTATGAGATTTTCATCAAGAAATATCTATCACACAAACCTCATATTCAATAAAAGTGGAAACACCCCTAGGATAGGGTGACCTATGCCTAAAAATACATTTTATACATTAACATACATAACTCCCCACGCTCAAGGGATGCATGATTGAATGAAATTTTAGAAAAAACTGACACAACGTGAAATATGGGTCTTGTTTCTAATGAAGTTCTAACAATATCTCAAATATGCATCCATCCAGAATAAAATGGAAGTAGATTAGCTAATGGTATCAGTCATCTCTAAAAGCTCCCTTGATCATGTTGGGTTAAATGGTACAAAAACTAGAACATCATTAGTCATTACATGTACTATCAATGTGGGATCTCCCACAGTCTCTACATCATGTAAGGTCATGAAAATAGTGTGGGTTCAAATAATGAAAAATAATTCCAACCCATATTATTAAGAACATATGTATGTTCCACCCAGTTGCTAATCGGGGGATATAATTTTTTCAAAAACCATAATGAGTTACTAAAAAAACCAAAGAAATAAAATAGGTAAAATGTAATGAATTTTTTATAATTCTTTATGGTAGGGACCAAATAGATCAGAGCACTTTATTTTTCATTTCATCTCAGTGTAAATGACCCCAGATGGTTCTTTCATTGATGGCATTGAAGATGGGACTGGTTGAATTATAGATTTTGACAGTTCAGAGATGGTAATTGACACCCTGATCAATGGGGAATCATCTCCATCGATCCCCTAGACACAACCCATGATAGCTTGGACAACCTCACCCATGAGAGACTATACCCTTGATGGAATGACTGATCAGTCACCAACATCTTCCATTCATATCATTGGAAACAAACATCATAAATAATTTAAAAAAACCAAAAACATTTCAATTTGTGATAAATAATATTCCTACCACTATGTCGAGTGTATGGTGACCCATTTCATACACATATACCACTATCTTACATGTTATAACCATTATTTAGAAAAAAGGTCATTATTGGATACATAACATTATACTTTCCATCAGTGCATCGAGGACTCAATGAAATTCTTTAACCTTATTGGGAGATTATTTCTATGATATATCTTTAGGGGTTGTTAAACAAGAAACGAAATCTAAGTGTATCACTACCTTATATAGTATTACCTATATCTTAGCATCTATATTCTCTTCCCTCCACTTCATCTATCTCAAAAATGTAGTGGTAAATAAAAGTGTAGGAATGTATATCAGAATATGGGGTTCCTATCTTATAAACATCATTTCAAACTGATGAGAAACCATAGGATTAATTTTGTATAATATGTAATGATAGGTATGATTTTTTTTAAAATACACCATAACTGATTACTCTCTAAAAAATTCACAAACCATTCATTGACAATTCCATCAATAAATATTGTATAAAGGACACCCTCACACGGGCGTCACCAAATATTCCCAAGATTCATTTTTTCTCCCCATAATTATCAATTATACTACAGTATACATATCATAGGATTTTATTATGAAGTGTTGATGATGAATATGTTAGGTCTTAAATTCTTAGTCTATTAATTTTATATGTCACACTGCACTTATTTACATGAAAATGTGTTTTATTTAAATCCAATGATATTCAATATGAGTGGGTATTCCTAGTCACCCTATAGATCACACATACAACCACATAGTACATGAATGGGAAACTAATTCCTATATGGGTAAAAACATCAAGTAAATATGAAATAATAGATATTATAGATTATCAGACCAAAGTATATTCAATCCCACTTGACTCATACCAACCATAAAATCCACCATTATAATGGTGGAAACTCTAACCCCACCCTCACATTTATTAGGAGATGATAATGTATTTTATAATAAATATGAAAACCAACCGACTAAATGGATTGGTCAATTTTGTGAATAATCTACCACCTATAGTAGGTAAATGAACCACCATCAACAATTTTCTTGTAATAAAAATTAGAAATGGGAGATCCTTTTCTCTAGAAATTGTTCAGCCTCATGGATTTGGGATCAAAATGATCATTTTTGATAAAATATCGCACTCATTTCATAATGTTTATGTCTTAAAAATAAAGTGGGGACCTACAATGGGGATTCATATCAATGTCGATAATTTACAAAGAAACAGGATTTATCCACTTTACATCACCCCATATAGATGATGGATTGATAAACACATCATACTTGTCTTCAAAAATTTGTGCGTTGAAAATATGTTCATCATCCCTCATGCTGATGACCTAGTCCCCTTGCCTCTGATGAAATGTTTTTGTGTATAGATTCTTTATGATGACTAAGACATCAAAAAATACCTCATTATAATAGTTTGTGGTTTGTGAGATCCAATCTACTTTATATATTCCTTTTTAGCAAATTTTTTGAAAATTCAGAAGTGGTACATTGAACCCAAATGAGCTAGCCTTATTCCATTTCCACGCTCATTACTGATTGACGTCCTCGCAAGGAATATTGAGAACCTATATATATATATAATATTTCCTCATTATATAGTGGTAAATGTGTATGTATAAATTTAATTGTTGATGATTAAATCCAATTTTTATTTGTATAAACAGCGTCATATACGTGTAAGATTATTTTCCCTTAGTAATTATGTGACCCATATGGGACATATTTTATCTAAAGGCCTTTTTGGTCCTCCTGAACAATAATAGAGGCTTGATTGATATCATAGGTGGAATAATTTTATAATAAATTTTAATAATAATCCCAAAAATATTTACAATGTATTTGATGTGATATTTAATAATACCTACCCCCCATCATGTCTAACAAGATTATCTACGATGACTCAACAATTGAATTATAGATATAATACAACATTTTAAAAAAACATTTCTATGAGCCGCCAAAACATCAACCCGTTTTCATTAGGTCTTTCACAAATTGGAATCCATATATAGAAGGAAGGAATCATATATCATATGGGTATGAAATATTTATATAATATATGAAAAACATGTATAGAGTCATGAAGGGTGCATGAACCACAAAATGGATTGTGTTATCATAAATAAATATACGATTCCATGATTACATGACCCAAAAAGCATCACACCACTATGTGATATATTATAAAACTGTTTTCCATGTAACTCTAAATTGGACATGTAAACCAAAAATTATTATAATATCACACGATTCATCAAGATGGTAAAATGAAGAAAAAATAAATAGATGTGGATGAAATAAAACATTATGGTTCAAGATGATTACCATGAAATGGTATGTTGGTGGATTTTTAATGTATTAAGAGTTATATATTTGAATGATGATTTAAAATGATAATATCATGACATTTAATCATGTGATGTGTTCATGTGATGTTTTTCGTATGATATAGTCTGGAAAAGAAATCATATAATAGAAGAAATCAAAGGAGATCTGAATTCTGGATCACTAATAGAATGAGAGACTACCTCAATCCCCTATTTATATAATTCCATGTCGACTACTAATGTCCACATTGAATACAAAATACCTCCTATAAAATTAATTATAAGATACTTATAGGATCATACATGAAATTACTCTTCACGAAACTAATTCCTTATTCACGTGGACCTCTCCCATGAGTGGAGGAATTTTTTGAAACATGATAAATACGCATCTAATATTTTAGGATCGAACAGATACCTAAATCATAGTATTATTATCCTTATAAATTTAATGAAGGAGAATAATATGTATATATATATATATATACCATGAGGAAATGATACATGGATTTAGTAACCCCCAGGAAGACATGAGATCCAATGATCATAAGATGGTCATAGTGATTAATCACTTGCTTAACATGATCATTTAATGACCAATAAGATCCACAAAAAAATATCTCATGATCATATAATGTTTTTATGGATATTTCCTAAGATCAAGGGTAAATCCATTGAAATTTTACCTTCATCAATTTATGAACCCTTAAAATGATTATTCAATCAATAAAACCCCCTAAAATCCACATATATGGGAATTATCACTCATGAAAAATATAGTACTTTGTCACGAGATCCATAACTTATCAAGAGACACACCACCTAAATTCATAGTAATTTACAATAGATATTCTTAATTTTTTTATCTAGATCCATCATGGATCATTTAATTCCCTAAGAAAACAGTCTATAGGAATAGGCCAAAAGCCTTGAAAATGTGAATATAAATGATGGAAAAGGTGGGACCTTCTCAAAAATGTAAGATAAAATAATTTTCATAAAAAGGGGATATTATGCCCATTTTATCCCAATTGATCATGATATTTACATTAAAATAAAATATTGAACTCATAATAAACCTTAGTTCAACATCTCTATCTCATTAAGACTCTTTGACATGAATGCATATCTCATGATGACACATTTACTTAACAACATAATCCCACAATGGACCCTAGAGAAGTCTTTCACGATCACCTGAAATAAAATTTTATAAGATTCCTAATCACATTAATATCCTTTCACTATCATATATTTCTCAGAATGACCATTTGATAGGACTGCGTGATCTTTATAAGGGACCAATTAATGTCTCCCCAGATCACTTGAAATCCTTTTCAAAAGGCATCCTAGTCTCACAAGGAATTCCAATAATGTTATAAAAATCATGTTATAACTTTTCATAATGTTTTTATAATCATAAAATTCACATTGATAAATAAATGGTATAACAAAATATTATGAAAATAGTGTTTTCTTGTTGGACCTAGTTATTATGTGATTCCATGGACAACCTATAGAAAGATCATGTGAACCTTATGAGGTGATACTTCGTCCCTTGAATAAAACCCATATATTCAATATATATGTCATGAATGATAGAATTTTTTTTGAGGGGAATCCTATAATTTTTCCACCATGTAACAATAATATTACAAAATAACTGCATGACTACTGATGTAAGAGACACACATGGGAGAACATAAGTGAAAGAGGACATCTTATAGTCAAAATCCATGCAATTACATGATTACTCCAAAAGGTAGACCGTGTAAATGAAATAAAATATTATAGGGGGTGTATATATTCCATTCATGATGAGTATATTGATCACATGAATGAAATATAGTTCGATTTCAAGATTATTCATTATAATTTCGACATTATGAAATGGATATATAATTAATCAACATGTTGATCCCAAAACAAATTTTATGTATATATATAATAATTTTAGAAAAAAATTAAATCCTTAAATGAATATTAATTCAATGGTTTTCCTAATAAAGAATAATTTTTCACATCACCTATCTAGATCTAGTGACTGTGCTCCAACATGTCTCCAAAGACTTGTGAATAATTTAGACATGTATTCAAAACCAACCAATGTTATATATACCTATTCGCTTGGTATTGTGATGACCTTTGGACTTGTCATCAATGTCTTCGAAAACCCTACATAAATATTGACCAATTCATGTGATGTCCTATAATTGTTTCTTCTATATCAAGTGATAACCTTCTCACATGTCATCCATGATCACATGAATCTCATGGATGTGTCTATTTTGATCATGTGAAGACCCCCAAACATGGAATTTGAGTCATCTGAGAGTCCATTGATCATACCATCTATTTCATGTTCATGAACTCCAACATGTCTTCTTTAGTCATGTGAAGCATATTTGGACATTTCAGCCATGTTAGAGATAAAATTAAGTCATATTGGGCATACACAAAGGACATATTAAACAAACACCCAAGACATGTATATCATAGAAACATTGACGTATCAAGAATGTTTGGACCATACCTTGGTACATGTTAACCATGTATAGTAGAAATATTCCTAAATAATAATTAATTTATGTATGATTAATCTAATTTTTATCCAAACAGGATTTTTATGATGCCTTTCCAAGTATAAAGGTCCAACAGGGAATCCACCTTAATGTACATCCCTCGCTATCCTAGACACAAAAACACAATGGACCCAAACATTAATGTGGTATTATCACCGATTACCATCCATTAATATATTAAAAATTTGTAGAACTAAAATGATCCTAATTCCAATGTAAAAAAGATAAGTTACACATCTTTTTATTGATCTAGCTCATTATCAAACACTCACATAGGTCCGAATTATGGTGTATGTCCTTCATCAAAATGTGATAAATCTGATCAGTTGATGTCTGTTTTTCTCACACAAATATTGAATAACATGGTAATTGGGATTTCTATCGATCATATAAATTAATTCATAAATTCTTACATTCATGGGAAATAATAGAATGTATTCGTTGTTTAGTGAAATGAATGGATTTTCCCACATACTATATAATACTCTTAAAGTTTTGTTCTAAATATATTCTTATATTGGTAATCCTTGGAGAAATAACAATCATAAGATTTAATTATGTATAAATATCCATCATTATATTTTTAATAAATCAATCTATGATGACTCTCATTTTTGTCTTAATGAAAACATTAGGAATCCTTCTTATGGATAGATCTCAATACCTGGTCTCGAAGTTCCCTCTCATATTTATATTCGGTATGATAATAATTGAAACATCTTGAATTTAAATGAAATATGTGATTTTTAATTACTATTATATCCATGATTTGTAGGATTCATCTTTAAGTTTAAATCTCATATTAAAAGCACCAATTACCTCTCTGGATGGTAGTTAACTATAGAGTATAACAACCTTGAGTATATAGATTATATTTTTTTCTTGAAATAAATGTGTGTTATCTTATAATATAATATATTATACAAATAAAAAACAAAAAAAAATTATTTCATTAATAATTTATATTATATTTATAAGAAAAGAGACAAATATAAATACTGATACACAATCACAATGAATGAATATAAAATAAAAAATATAAAATAGGAAAATAGAGAAAAATCCAATCTCGTAAAATCATCAGCACTACTACAAAAACTATTTAAAAAAAATATTAGTAATAAAATAAAAATTATAGGAAATGAAAATAGAGATCCTTGATAGTAATTTAGTTTAATAATGTAATTAACATGGTGTATGTTTTTATAGGAGGTAATGTCACAATTGTAATAGTAATGTGACTATTGTAATATTGACCTAGACATTTGGAATAGTTATCCAACCATTGGGAATAATTACATGGATGTTGTAATATTAATTGAACATAAAAATGATAATTTTTTAAATAATATTTATCAACATTAATTTATGTATATATAAATATTACAATACCCAAAAATAAATATCCTGATTTAAAAAACACATCAAAAAAATAATACTTCATTTATATTAATTTTTTTTAAATTTACATTGTAAAATTAATAATTTTTATATTAAAAATTAAAATTACTTATTATAGGAATTTATTTTTATAAAACGAAAATCATATTTGAAATAACCACATTAAAATTTTACAAATGTGGTTTTTATGTCCTGAAATACGTCAATTTTTGGATGAATGGTATAATTTTTACACATGGCCACTATATCTTAAATTTCATCATTAATAATTTAATAATGACTTAATAGAATTTATATGTTCAGTTTAGTATATGTTATCTATAATTTCATAATTTTTTCATTTATATAAAATAAACTGAAACTACAAATCTAAAAATCAATTTCCAAAACCTAATGTCAAAAGTGATTCCATAAAATAACTTTTTTTATTACCACATTACATTTCAATAAACTAATGAATTATAATAATGAAGGATTTAAATTTTTTTAAAAAATTATATTATCTTTTTATATGATTTATATTTTATAAAATTAACAGATAAAATTTTTACCGTTGATATATTAGATTATTTTATATTTTATTCTAAAAATACTTGTCTCATCAATTATCAATAACCCCACTCCATCCCCTTGGAAAATCTATCATCCCTATATGAAAAATTTATATTCTATACCTAAATATTTCGTATAAATAAAAATAAAATTCTTAGGTACATTCATTAGTAATCTGTATCTAAACATCAGGGTAGTTTTAGTGTCAAAAGAGAGAAAATACCGTAGGGATTAATTATGTTTCAATCAACTATCCTAATTTTTTTTTCTTATTCTTCATTTTTTTCCAACCCTTTACAAATTAAACCATATTATATTTATTAGGAAGTAATTCAAAATTATATTAATGAAGTTATCCTATTATAAGTATCATATATTATATAATATATATATATTTCAAATTTCACTTTCCCGCTCTTCCATCAATGTCCTGTCAAAGGTTAGTTAACCACCTATAGAGACATTTCCATGACAACAAATATAATAATTATCATTGAGGCATAATATGAATTATATATAATATATATACATTTAAGTATGCGTATTAAATGTTTCTATACATTATTATACTAACATATTAATTACATTGAATAAAATGAAAAATCGAAGAAAAATGAGAAATGTTTTTGTAAAACATGATATCAAATGAATACCCAATAACCAAAGAAATAATGATATATAATAATTTAACTATATTTTATAAACGGTTTTAAAAATTTCAATAATTCACTTGTGGATAAATGTTTCAATAAATCTATGTGTTTTATTTGGGATATGAAAATGTGATGAAATAATGTGGTAATTTTGTTAAGGGAATTATCAAACCCAACTATATTTAAATAGGTCTTCCCTAATTCACATAAATAACAAAATTAATAATATATTATTTTACCTTAAACTTTTTTTAGTTATTATTACCTTTTCATTCATTGATATACATTAATCTACATTGATTTTTATGTAATATAATATGATTTTTAAAAAAATATTTTTTTCCAAAAAATATATTCAACTAGTTATTGTTGTTTCTTATCAAAATTAAAGTGATATATTATTCCAATTAATAATACTAAAATTTCTTATGGTAAACCCCTAATATATTCAATAATTCAATATTTTTTATATCCTTATGAAACCCAATCATTTCCATGGTTTATTTACTAAATATGACTATTATATATTCTATGTGACATTCATGATTATATAAATATTATAATGTGATATGTGGGATGATAATTATATAAATCTCTATTTCATTGTGTGTTGTGAAGTATCTTATGATCAAATGTTTATTATACAAGAAATTAATGATATAATTTTTCACAAATGATTTTATTATGATTATTCAAATATGATACACATTAATATGATTCTAGAAATGATCATAACTATGTATGTTATTTGACCAATATGACATGATATTTCATATTATATAAATTTTAAAAAATAATTCCATTATCACATGATTCCCTTAATTTGATGATGATGATATCGATATTCCTATTATATGATGCTGATGATTATGATAATCCTTTTTATATTGATTCATGTAAAAATTTTATTATCTTATTGGGATTTTATCTCACACAATTCGTTGATATATACCCTCAAAAAATTATATATACTAAATATAATGTTAACGTTTAGTTTGATAATGAATAAGGATTATAATAGATGTTTCTTTTTATTATTTTCATGTATTCATTGTGCCTAATATTCCAAAGACACTAAAACATTTAATCTTAGATATGAATGTATATCAAGTTAATAATCATAAAAGTTGCATAATAATCATAAAAGAAAAAGTAGGTCCTCTATTATTGGTATCAAAGATACAGTTTAGTTAAATTTGGGAATAATAATAAGAACAAATTTGTTTACTCCTTTTGGTATGACTATTTATATTTATACAACCAATGATCATTTTTTAGAAAAATTCATAATATAGGTATCCAATATGATATGTATTTAAAATTAATAATGAAAAAGAATAAGTAATTTAGTAATTTTTTTATCATAAACTATTTTAAACTATTTTTTTGTAGAAAAAGGTGGGAATTAATAGAACCCGAACAAACCATGTATGTGTTAATATAATGATTTCCAAAACGATATCCCCACTTCCATGGGATAGTGATTTTAAAATTCATTGGAAATGTTTACCCAATTGTATTAGGATATTAATAATAATTTAATCCATTGGTTAATCCTACATCACCCAATAAGGATTAAAATTCCATTAGGTCAATTATATGGTATCAAAACATATCATTTAGTGCATATTTTAATCCATTAGTTGAAGAATAGTCGGATAACACCAATGAGAAGATATTTTCATGGATCCTCTATTCTAAGTAGGAAATGAAGACCTTTTTGTCTCTATTTTTATTAATGAAGCTGATCAATGGTGGTCATTAATAAATGACACTTATCTAAAGAATGAAATTTAAGATATGGAGTGGGAATACTTTTAGAAATATTTCTTCACATATATTACACTCGAACTCATCATATAATGAAGGATATGCAATTCACAGAACTAAAAAAGTAAGAGGAATCTCACATATCATATAAGGAAAACATCACAAATATTATCAATAGATTCCTTAGTATATGATATAAAAATTTATAGCAACTTAGTTATATTCCTTAGTTTTTTAAACACTCATTAGAAAGGCTGAATCTATCCCATTCGTTGGGAGATATTATTATTGTAAATAACATGAACCCAATAGCCTAGATCTGGTTTCTTAGAATATTACATTGGTACGAGGAAATAGGATTTCACATCCAAAATTTATTAATATTATTTTTTCTTAAAAAATGTAGGAAAAAATGATTTTTAGATTACGCTATGAAATTTAATACAACATAATATCTTATTTTAAAACACTCCAATTATATAATATTATCATGGAAGTTCAGTTATAGTATACATCTTGGAATGTTGGGGAAAAAATAAAACCTAATAAGGTGGTGAGATATGATTATTAACAAGGATAAAAAAAGAAGTATATGTTATAAATATAAATAATAATTAATGGGGAATATCGAACTACACATGTCATTAAAACGGAATCTTGAACATTACACAATATAAATAAAATGTGAATAAATAATTCCATATATATAATTACCTGAGAATGAAACCTAAACATTTATATTATACTAATTGAATATTTATATGAATTATTAATTACTAATATCATAACGATGTAATGAAATATATGGGACATCATAAACATAACACCAAGTCTTCAACCATGGGAACATACATAAATGGGTAAAACCCTTATCGAATTTCCCCAACGTGACTTGTTGATGCATCAAGGGGATATTTCCTGGCACTATCATCACATCAAATTTCTAATGACTTCCTCAAGAGAACATGGTGTAACATAATAAACAAGTAAATTTATATTGAATCTATCAGATGAATTTTTCATAATTTTTTTAATTAATAAACATACTCATAAACCATCAGTGGTAATATGTAAAATGGTCTATTGATATCACATTAAAAAAATAATAAACAATTCATTATTATATTTTAGATGGTGTCATGATAAATATCAATATATCATTGGATTATATATATGGAAAATAGATTAAAATACTCGAAATAAGTAATTGAATTTTTTTTATGGAAATTCCCTTTTACTTTGGAAATAATATTTCTATTGGAAAATCATTTTCATTTATCTTAAAAATAATATTTTCAATATGTATATCCCAAAATGTGGAATAAATTTTATTATTCCAGTATAAAATTAATTTTTATACTAAAATTTGGAAACATAAATACAAATATGAAAAGGTAGTGTTTAAAAAATATTATAAATGAGCCATTTTTGTGTGGTTTAAGAGAAAAACTAAATGAGATCCTAAATATGAAAATAGAATAATTATTTTCCTAAAACCAAAAATTATTTAATTAAAATTTTTCAGTATATGAAATACTGCTTTTAGAAAAATATTAGAGTCTTAAAATAGATTATGGAGAGTAAATGAATGTGGGAAATAAATATGAATTTTCTATTAATACAGATTCATCTTCATGAGAAATTAAGAAGTGAACCTTATAAAAAGTTTCATTTTCAAAACTATAAAATAACTAAGATAGTATAATATTTTAGGAACATAAAAAAAATTACTAGGACTAAAAATAATAATTAATAGTTAAATTAGATTAGAGATAGGGAAAGTGTAACCCAATGGAAAAATAATGGTTCCGAAAGAAACCCTTCCCACATTGTAATCAATTGAATAGTATGACACTTAAAATTATAATTAATAATATTGATGATAGAATAAAATTATTTTTAATTTATTTTTGATGTGATATATGAAAGGTAATTTTATATAAAACACACAGAGTGAATAAGTGGTGATCAGTTAATTTCCAACTGAAATAAAAGTGAGATGAGAAGCCCCATACATTATGACTGAATGTTTTCTTCATTTGATATTAATATCTTATATAATGAAATTAAATTCATTAATAAAATAATTATTAAAAAATTAAACATTTATTTCATTTATTATAATTTTTTATTTTCATTTATGACATATTTTATGAGTTATATGATTCCATTTATTCATTCCAGAGTATTTATTTCCTTGGTTTTCATGATTACTTCACTTTTATACAAGAATAGAAGATCATTTAAAATGAAAATAGTTATTTCGAATTGAAATTATATATTATTATTTAACTTATGGATGATTAAATAATCTTATATTCCATTTTAATTCATGATTTTATGATGATTCATTCGATAAAATGTTAATCATAACTGTTTATATTCTTTTGTAATTTTCTCAATCATCATTCTATTATATTGTTTTATAAATTAATACAATGTATACAACCAAGTTATATATTTTTATATATGTTTTAATATATGTTTTAAAACCATTTTTTCCATTATAAATATTCATTATCATCTATGAATTTGATATTAGAAAATGAAATTTCATCATCCCTGAAGGTGGGGAATCAATATATCATGGATGATTTTTAAATATTTTGAAAAAAATTGTATTATGAGAGAATTTATGGTTGTTAAAGAATTAAAATTAAAAAATTGTATATATTTGATACTATAGGTATCATGTATCTTTTTACAGTGGAGGTGAGAAAATGAATGGAAAATGAATATAATTGAATGAGAGGGAGTTATATAGAAGGTGTTACCTCATGAGTGTCGTCTTCTTTATATCCTTCATGACAGACATGGAAATTTTTTTTGTTGAGACCAAAATACCACAATATATGGATGTGGTTTAGCAGTGGAATTTGGAATAATATAAGCATAATCAAATGCAGATAAGGTGTCAGGATAAGGGCTGGTTAGGATTGGTATTTGTATTGGAAGAGAGGTGAGTTTGTTTATTTTTCAGTTTATTAGTTTATTAATTTGGCTCATTATTATTAATATTGTTTATCATTGCGGATAAATATTGTAATTTAACAATTCTAGTTCATAAAACAAAATCATACCTCATTCATATATCATTCATGACTCAATAAACCATTTATTTGGTTTTAATGTCAAGTACTATAAATTACAATACTTCACTACTGAAAAAATTATAATATTTTAGAAAAAAATTAACACTAACCAATTAAATAGAATTATTATTAAAAAATGTTCTCCATATTAAGAAAATAGATTTTTAAAATTTTGAAATTTAAATATAAAATGTGTTCATCAAATACTCTAAAATACTGATTTTAATATAATAACTAATTTTATGAAACATTAAAAAAATAATTAATATCTCATAAAATTTATTTATAATCATAAGACGAAAAAATATTAATTTTTAACCAATTTCATGAATATAATTTTTCATTTAAAAATTTTATATATTATAACATTGCAAATAAACCTTTAATTATTGAAAATTACCAATAACTAATTATTCATTTAAAAAATATATATTTACAGATTCCATTTTCTATTTATATTAAATATTCGTTAATAAGATACAAAAATTTTATTTATGATATGAGAGGTGAGGTTACTATACTATATCTCAGTTTAAAATTAATAAGTATCACATTAATATTCCAAATACCATATTATATTACATCGGTGTCGGTATCTTCATTTATAGAAATAACCCTTATTTAATTCATTATTCATTTATAATGTCTTAATTGTATAGTATAGGTTATTTTATGGGATATATATACTATATAACATAATTATAAGATGGTAAATATCATTGATAAAATTTTGGATGTTACATTCTCCCCTCCAAAAAAAATTTAATCCTCAATTTCTCATAAATGCCATATCATAAAATGATTTGTGTAGTGACAAACCATTGTTTTTTTTGGATCACACATCTCTTCTTCAATATTATTATTTTCCCATTATACCTTTACTATGAAAGTAGTTTGACTCTTCAACACTTGTTCTCTAGTGTCCATAATCTATACACCCTTTTCATAGTAAGATAAATAATGTTCTAAGTACATTCAGTCATTGGTGAGAACATTTGATAGATATAGAATTTACATCCATTAAAAATAGATTTAGAATAAAACTTGAACTATTTAGGGACATAATTTAATATCTAATTGATAATATACATTTCCAATTCTCTCATTATTTTCAAAAGGTGTCATGTACCAGTAGTGAGTTTCCATTTCATACAAAAATTTATGAAACCCATCAATGGAGATACTTTCAAGAAGACATGGCCTCCCACTTGAATGTACAAATAAATTATTTGGTTGTATGTATAAATCCTTTTCAGACATTGATATTACCTGATATGGGGTTGAATATTATTTAAATATTTTGTGGTTTCCTCCACATTTTCTAGTCCGATAAACTTCCTTTCGTGGTCTTTCACCCAAGATGTTTGTGTATGACATCTATTTCAATATAACTCTTCAAAAATTACAATTAGAATAATTTTATAGAAATTATTAATTTAGTAAACCTCTACCAAAGGTAAATACTAATCCCACATACATATATATTAGTGTGATAATGATCTCAACATTTATTCTTTCTTTTCATATTTTCCATCGAATTGAGGGTGCTATAGAGTACTCCAATAAAGATTAGTTCCCAATGATTATTGAATAATTTTCCATAACATCAAATAAAATTGTGGATCACTATCAGAAAGAATTGAATGAGGTTATCCATGAAGTCCCACTACATTATTAATTTAGATTCATGTAGTGAACTCTACTGGGAAATCCTCTCATATAGCAAGGAAATGTTTCGATTTGGTAATTTGATCAAAAATACCCTTATTGTATCATTATTTACTGGATTTATTATTAATATAGCGACGTAAGCCATAGTAATTTCATCATGTTACCTTGTCAAAATATGTAGAGGTGTCATTAATCTTTAAGGGTGTTTTAATTCAACCTTCACCTATTGAAAAACTAATCACCATGATATATAATCAGTAATTTCCCATGTCATATTATCCCACAAAAAATGATCCTTTAAATATTTATACATCTTTTTTCTACCAGGGTGTATAGAGAACTTTTTTTATGAGCATAATGTTATAAATCCCTTTTTCCTAGTGAATAGAAGGAACAAAATCCCACTTAGCGAATTTCAAAATTCAATCTTCATATATGAAATGTATCATTTACTAATTAATCACATATTTAATATTTAGCTCTGATCTACAAGTTGATATAGGAATGTCGATCAAGGGTGACCAGAGGTAAAACCCTAACATTGCATATCCAAGGACCCTTGATGCTAGATCATTCGCGGAATTTGACGTGGGTCGAGTTCCTCATGCTGAATCGAAGGCATCTTATAATATTTATCAAAAAACGCATTGAAATAGAGGTCTATCACATATTGCATTCTCGAATTATTAGGTACACAAAATTTCAACTGATCTTCTATTTGAATTTTTTTGGATGTTTTTTCATGCATCGACCTTCACTCTTTTTTCTGCGCAAAACCCAGGAAAAAATTGGATTCACAGAATTTCATATCAGATTATTGAATTCACGGCATGTTTTCTTTCATTTGGATTTGAAAAACAATTTTTATCAGTTCTGGACACGAGGTACTTGGTCCTTTGGATGGTCTGTTATGAAGGTTTTCAAGTGGACTCCAAACATTGAAATTGGTGTTGAACCTCCCATTGTGCCTATTTGTATTGGGTTCCCTGGTTTACCTCTTCATCTATTCAAGAAAAATGCTCTTTTTTCAGTTGCTGGCTTATTTGGACTTCTAATTAGGCAAGATTATGCTACCTTGAATCTGTTTAGACCTTCGGTTTCTATGATTTTTTCCGATGTGGACATTTCACATGAGTTTCCATCTCGTTTCTAGACTCAAAATGGAGATTATGTATTTATACAGGATGTTTTCTTTCATATTGTTCGAGAATACTATAAAATATGTAGTAGAATTTTTCATATGATGACTGAATGTGAGCCTCAAAGGTTTTAACCTCCCCCACCTCTTCCTAGGTCTCTTTGGGTGGAAAATACAACTTTTAAAAAATAATTTCTTCTCAAAAATTAAGTCATGATACTAAAACTAAACCCAAAAACCCCATTGAAGTCCCTGGACCTATCACTGAGACATCAATATCCAAAGAAATTAAGCAAAACCATGAGGATAAGAATGACACTCATATGGAAAAGGGTAAAACTTCTATATTCCACCCTATTGAAACTAAGGATATTCCAGGACTTATTCATGCTTCAAACACCTCCAGTAACCCTAATATGGATCCTACACCCCTAATAAGGGAACAGGATAAACACCTTGTAGTGTATGATACACAAAATAAGGATCGAAATGATTCTTCAAATTATGAAGACTCATTACGGGGATTGATGATCAGCCTAATCAGATTGAGGAATCCTATTTAAGATCATGATCCAGAAAGGGGAAAAATCAATGGTTGATGCTAATGGATTCATTACCCCCAATGAATGAAATACTAGAAAACGTAGAGATTCTTCCCAACTACAATGAACTGTGGTTTCAAGGGCTCTGGATCACTCCAAAAAGGATGATTTTGATCCTCCATCGCCCCCGACAATGGTTGATTCCCACCTACAACCCATAACATAAGAGCATTCATCTACCTCCTAAAATTCATCTGACATAGATAGCTATGAGATTCATCCTGAAAATGACCCTGAAAATGAGCCTTCTTATCAGGATGCATTCCAACTTGAAGAGAAGTTGGATATGTCTGAGGAACATCAATCTTGGATGGATGATAATGATACACATGCATTCCAACAATAGAAAAATGATGAAATGATGTCTGATAACTACCTACAACTCAAAAAGAGAATGTTCCTTGATGTGGTGGAAGAGTTTACAAAGGATCCTCACTTTGACATCAATTCTATCTCTTTGGAATAATTTTTTATGAAATTAGTCCCTGTCCGATTTTTAGCATTTAGTTTTTCCTTTTCATCACTTTTTCTTGTTTTCACCACACTTATCCTTCTATTAATGTTTCCTCATGGGACTTTTCGGGAGATTTGTTCCACTCTTAGCAACCTACTCGAGATGTACCTTTTTACAATGCCCTTCTACTAAAATATCCTTCTTGGATATTCTTTGGATGATTTCTAGCTTGAAGATGAGATGTGGTTTCATTTAACTGGGAGATTCATGTTTGGATCTGTATGTGTTTTTTTCATTACTGTCATTCTTCAGTCACACTACTTTATTAAAGAACATGGAGTACTTTTATGTTTCTTTCATGGATGAGGCATTCTCATAGGTTATAATGTGAAATTTTGCAGTGAGGAGGATCCCCATCTGAATATATTTTTATCTTCCTAGTTGTTATTTGGTTCTTTGATCCTGTGGAACATTGAAGCCTGTCGTTTTGTTGTGAGCATCCTTGAGATTTCTTCGGACAATTTACCACATGATAGAATGTACTTCTGATTTCATTTGGACTGCAGTGCTAAACTACATGTCAACATGATCTGCATGTCCCTGGATACCTTGCAAGATCTCCTCTTTATTTGATGAGAAACGATGATCTCTAAGAGTAGGTCTGGAAACTCCTTTTTTATGTTTTATTTCTCAATTTAAAATCTGAATTTGTCTCTGTAACATTGAAATGGTGTATGTATATTACACCTCAATTTTTTTTTCGCCCTTCGATTTAATAAACTCTTTCGGCATAGACTAAATTTCAGTTCATGTCACTCTCTCTAAAAAATTATATTAAATTTTTTTCAATATTCACACAATTATATTGGGTATACTTAATCATTTAAACTTAATATTGATTGGAAAACATTTGGAGAAGAAGTAATGATTTAGCTTCCTTGATTATTCATATATCATTCATTACAATATTCATGTACCCAATATACCTATTAATCCATAGTTCTCATAAATATACATGATCTTTTCTTCTCAACAAATCTTCTAGTTTATTCTAAATCCATTGGATGTATTTTATTGAACAATCATAATCCTTGTATATCATAATATATCACCATTTCCTCTTATTGGGTCTTCATATAAGAAGATATATTTCAGACTAATGTTATATATATATCTCAATTATTTCACAGTAAAGATGGTTTCAACATATAATCAGAGAAAATATTACTATTTGTAACTCAATTTCATGAGCTAGATCATCATTTTCATGGTTGTATAACTTCCCTAATGCATAGGAAATAAATATATCATTATCTATAATGAATCATCCGATTACTTTCTTCAATTAATGACTATAAATCATAAAACCACACATCAAAAATTGTAGAGTTAACATTAGAGCACTCGCTAATATCTTATTCAATTCATCAAAACATTCTTCACGATCTTTAGTCCATACAACCATATCCCATTTACATGTATTCTTGATTAATGGTTTATCTAATTGGGAAGATTTATAAATGAAACATATTTAGTAAAATTCAAAACCAATGAAACAATGTACAACGATTTTTTTCATTGGTGTATTCCATTCCTGAAATTTCATTTTATTGTAGTATAGACTAATATTCCATCATTTGAGGAAATGTGACCCCGAAAAAAGTTATTGGAAGCTATAACACATTCATTATCAACTTTCTATATAAAACATGTATTTTAAGAGATTCCATAGAAATATGGAAGTGTTTTTCATTCTCCAAATAACTTTTGGAGTTCACCAAGATATCATCAATGTATAAGGAAAAAATATGAGAATTTTACTATTATAATATGTTTCATTGATCAATAAAAATAAAGGGTGCATTACACAATACGAAATGAAAAACAATAAAAATATAACGTCTATGACTTGTTTCAAATTTTGTATTTGGAATATCTACATTTTTATGTACACTATGATAAATACCCTAAGAGGGGGGGACTGGAAATGACAGATTAAAACAAAAGCCTTGATCATCTTGTTCTGTTTTTAAACAAAAATTTCTTGTCTCTCCACCCCATTTCAGAGTATGAACAAATCCTAAAGCATTCACAGGACACAAAATTTTTATTTTGTTCATCTTCACAAAGCTAGGTACAAGGAGTATATATCGGCAGTGTTCCAATTTACCAAATCCACAAAAATAACACTACTGTTTACAAATTTTTGGTCGACTTAATATTTCCTTTTTTTAAATCAAATCACAGTTTTAAATCTCACTACTCTCTCTACTGAATTGTTCTAACTGGTTCTTCAGAAAATCTACTCATAGTTTTAGACTTTTAGGTCCGTTTATTTTCTCAAATGAATATATCCTTTACTGTATATAGATTTTCTATTGACGTTCCACTTTCTTTAACTGATGTATCCAACTTAACCGCAATGTTACTGGGAAACATAAACTTTTCCTCACAATACTAATTGTTTCTTTGTGCACAACATTAATGTCTTGTTCACAAGATTCCTCTTATATAATGTGTCACGAACCAACCGGGGTCGACCCTGAACTGGGCTCCCGAACTTATCTATGGAATGGACCGGATGGCTTTTTCCATCACAATGGGATAGAAAATAGTTCCATAAATCATTATAGAACATAAAATAATGATTTATCCAAAACAATAAACATAAAACTAGATAGATAAAAGAAACAAACAACCTAATATTTAAATCAAACCAAACGGAAAAACATTTCTATAAGAAATGTGAGTACATCAGATGATATAACAGAACATACAACAAGATTATAACACTACACCATCTCAATGTGACCACGTGGGTCACCATCTAATATAACGTTCTCTCATCGCTCAAAGAAACCTAACTCAAGATGAAAACCCTCACATGGTCTACAAATAGAAAAGAACAATACACATGAGTATTAAAACAAAGTAGTCTTGCCCGATAATAAATTCCCAAAGCACATCCTTTAAAATAAAAGAAACATAAAATTCATTTTTGAACTATAATATATAAAAGTATTAATTCATCAAAATTTTACTCAAAACAATGTTAGAACCAATGAACATATTTGTTTCCAAAAATAGATAGATTTCATTACTACACCATTGTCATTTTCAAGGTTGAAGTGATTTATAAATTATTTATATTTGTACAAGGAGGATAAAATACATTAATTTTAAAATCCATTTTCATAAAACTTATTAAAATTAGACCATCACATTCCATGGTAAAAAACAAGAAAGAATACACAAAAATAAAAATGAAGAATGGAAATGTAAATATACATTCAAGCATCATATTTATCACTGGGAGAAACATAATTCTAATTGACATGGGTGAACCAAGGTGATAATGAATAATCCATAATACGCCAATACATGAGACCCAATTCTTGTTGAAATGTCACATATGATTAAATAAAAACATTAAATTTTCATGATTAGCCTATCGGAGGTAGGTTGAGGTAAAATCCTATTTTAATAAATCATATATATTTGTATACTATGGACCGCTGGTTAGTACTATAACCTACCAATGCGGCAGAAATAAATAAAATATTCTATCAATATTCCAAGTTCCAATGTATCAAGTATAAAAGGGGGTGAACCAACTGATTCCATATGAGCATCCAATCAAATAATATATAGTAATAGTAATCCACAATAGGCCTCGCCCCATGTCTCCCCAAGGACTACTCTCATTCAATAATATTAATAAAACAATAAGGGATCCAACCGAGAAACCATCATAATGGAACCTGAGAATCCCTCAATAAGTAAAGCCCAACCATTTCATGTCATCATGACTAGAGAAACATCCAACAATAGCATTCATAACAATTAATTTTCATCTTTTTCAAATGTGGACAAATATTCCCTTACACATTTCTCAAAAAAATAATCGTCAACAAAAATTCAACTTTTCTTTAAAAGAGGTATCAATAACTCCAATAACTAGTAAAAAAAATTTATAACACCTTCCAAATATTTCCATCATAATTTAAATCCAAAACCATTTTCTATGAAACTTCTAACCTTGACACAATTCATCCTCACTTGTCAACCCGATTTCAATAGCCAAATATGCACTTATTTTAAATTAAAACTACTTTATGTAACTTTCAATAAACCCAAATTCATCTTTCCAAAAGTTGAATATTTGTTAAAAAATCAAAACCATACTTCACATACCATAATATACTCAGAAAATCCTTCCCAGTATTTCTTCAAACAAATGGTGTGCTTTATTTAACAAAACAATTCAATTTATCATGAAATATGGCATAAAACACCATAATGCTCACCAAATGATTTATCTAAAGAACACACACAAACATTTAGAATATATTTTAGCTTTGTATATCATGAAATAAATATATATTAAAACAAAAAAAATGTGCATGAGAGATCCTACCTCAAAACCATGGAAGAATGTAAACGGACATAAGAAAACTCTAGTTTCATGTTCTGAATCCCTAGATCCATACAATCCAGCCCCAATAGAAAAATACCCACATCATGAACATGGGGAAAACATAATTATAGGTCCTGAATTGGCATGGGAGAATAAAAAATCATGAAGAAATATATGAAAAATGAATATAGAAGAGTGGATAAGAGGCGGTTGAAGGATTTTAGAAAGAACAACAAACCTTTTGTGATAATTCATCCAAAATGTGTCCCACAATGAGGTATAAATAAGGGGATGCACAGTCCAGTCGATATAAAACATGAAAGGCATAAAATGGGAGGTCTAATCACCATAAAAAAAATTTAGAGTGAATGTTATTCATCTTGTATGTGGATATATAGTTTTTCAACAGGGTTTGGAATACCGTGCGAAAACCGTATGAGGGATATTGGATTGAATCTGCAACTTCAGGTGGTTACGTTGCACATTTTGGGAAAACCATGCTCAAAACATGTAGCCTGAATAATTGGATGGAAAACCATAAATGTAACCCCCAAACACTAAGGAAATCCACCAAATGATTCTTTAATTATTCAAACACAGAAACGTTACACTGTGAGTTTCCAAAACTCCACAACACGCCACTTTATCCAAAAAAACCAAGGACGACCTACAGTGAAATATTATAAAATGGAATCCCATAATTACTCAATCCTCATTACACATCGAAAATGAATAAAATACCTATATTCCTATCAAACTAGATAAAAATACAAAAAATGAACAACCGGGTGTGACATCATGAATCATAGCCTGCATGTAACTTCAATCTTATGTGCAACTCATGTTTTACGCACAACATTATTAGCTAGCACAAAACTCAAAATTTTTAGTGAACCTCCCTTTTAATAATATTTGTATGCAATACAGAGCTCAAATTCTCTCTAACTATCAAGCTATCTCGAATGAGTGGGGTTACCTTTTTTTAATAGGCTTCCCTGACCCATGCGTTGAATATTCACCATGCTATGAAAGATCCTCCTCGAGCATCCAACACACCATTTGATGTCACATTGGGTGTGTAGTTTTCTTTCGTGAAACATCATCTTCCTTCCAAACTTCTAAATATTTGACACACATCATGCCATTTCCATTTTTTAGAATTATGATCTTGAAACATGCCTTTTATGAAAGTTTGCAAACAACCTTCAATCTTGCATGCATCACCCTTTTCCAAAAACACATTTCCACATATTCCAATTTTGAGGCCCAAAAATATCGAAACCACTGGAAAAAGGTTCCACCATGTATATAACATTTTTTTACCTCCTCCAGATCATCCATTCCTTTTTCATTGTTCTTTGTCGGCATATATTGTCAAAAATATCTCTGGTACTAGACCACTCACCACAAAACCCCTCTTTGTCAACAAACACAATCACCTCAAAAATGCACCCATGTTACCCCCTGGGTTATTCTTTTCCAAAAACCACCTCCACATGAAATGGATGATATCTAGAATGAAATACAATCTTCAAAAAATATTTATATCCATCGATTTCATCAAATAAATTAATAATTCAATGAAATTTACAATTAATTGTGATTTTAATATAATTTATTTTCGTATACTCAATCCCAAATCCCAGGGATACATATATATTCTTGGTAATTAAAATAAAGGATCCTGCTGGACAAAAAACATTGAACAATAAATCCCTTATTAGTCAAATACCCTACATTTTTCATCAACTCCAATGATTCTATGGTGGAAATTCTAAAAGGACTCTTTGATATTGGTGTCAAACTAGATATTATATTGAAAAAAACTCAATTTAATGCTCTAGAGGACGTCCATGTAAACATTATTGAAATACGTCACAATATTCTTTTATATTTTGTGTATAATTAATTTAAAGATCACCCTTTTTATTAGTATGTCTTATCCACAATTCCTCTCAAAGATGTTCATTTATAAGAAATATTGGAGGTGGATCCAGATAAGACATAGATGATTATGTCTCCCCTCAAAAGATAATAAATTTTATCATTCATCAAAAATCAAAATTTACTTCTATTTCCCAAAATTATTTTCATTATATATTTATATTAAATCAATAAAATGTTTTACTTAAAAATCAATCATATCTATTATAAAAAACATCAATTAGAGAACTTTTATGTCTTTTAATAGGAACTACACGACACATCATTGTTGAAAAAATACTTCCACTATGAGTCTTGACTAATTAATTAATTGTTATGGTGAATATGAAAAATATAAAGCTAAATCGAAAAATAGGAAGTTAAAGAACCACACAATGATATGTAATCTAATAAAGTGTTAGCTAAATTGGAGGAGATGATTAATGTACCTTCCACCACAACATTAAGAACTTCTACCCCAGGTGTTGTGAATGAACATGCATTAATCCGTTCCATTTCAATTTTCCAGGTAATGTTCCCTTAACATCTTGTATAATAATTTGGGTAGTTTCCTAACTCCCCAAAGCTGGACCATTGAAAATTGTTGACTTCTTTCTAGAATCTAAAATCATGGGTTAAATGGCCTTTTACCCCATGCTTGTAACAAAATCTCATTCCCAATAGTCATGATCAATTATACATCATACAATGTTTTTTTAGGTAAAAAATTTAATCCTTCCCATGTTTCATTATTAATAATCTATATTCCCAAGGTTCTTAGAACCCCTCTTCTTATCATGATTCCCTCTAAATATATATGGGTTGTAAAATTCATTGTCTTCAATGATGTCACTTGATACTATATCCTTGTATAATGAAATTTTTTGATACTAGATCCTTTTGTTCTTTTAAATTATGAACATAAATGAAATTTTCACTATTGATACTTGTATTATGTTTGTTGACTAAGGCCAGAATTATCAATAACCAACTGTGTTCGACCCGAAACTGGTCCCCCAAACCAGCCCACGACATGGCCCAAAGGCTGTTTTCAATCCCCAGAGGCTCGTAACTAGTACTATACCTCAAAAAAACTAGTGGGAATGATTTTTACTTAATATAATGATAATTAAATGAACAAATAAATAAAACTAAAAAAACCATATAATCAATTAATGTGGAAATATGACAAAGTCGTGGAAGAAAACATTCCACAAGGTGACATTGTGGGTTACCACCTAACTCATAACCATGCTCTCTACTACATAAATCCATATTCTGAACATGAAACTAGAAATACAATGTAGGGGTGAACACAAAAATTATCATTATCAAATCACCATATAATCCAATTATTTCCTTTCCCAACACAGTTAGTTAAATATATTTTAAAAAAATAGAATAAAAATATGTTTTCCCCAATATTTATTAATAAAAAATCATATATTTTCCTTTTTGAAATCTAACACAGACCACGTTACCCTTCCGAAAAAATACCATTTTATTTATAAAACCCATACCAAATGATATTTTGGAAATGATGAAAATATAGAGTGTTCCCAGAAAAAAAAAGTGTAGAAAAATAAAAGAAATAAAATAATGAATGTAACCATGAATCATAAATAATAACCATGGAGGATCATAAACATCCCTTGAATACCCCTAGATTTACTCTATTCATAACCACTGTCTATTGTATGGTTAATCCCCTAAGTCAATAACTAGAGGGATAATCTATCCTAGACTCATTAGTTCCACAACCCTCCTCAAGTGTCTACAAATCCAAGAGGGTAACAGCATATCTAATCACGGATGGTATGAAACCATCACAAGATTACCTAAAATATTCCAAGGAACCCATTGTTGTAGTAATACTATATTATTAGGAGGTCCCTACATGTGTGACTCATGTTACCTATCTTCAACATAAATTCCTACCCCTAACATGGACGCATATTATACATTTAACCATAATTGAAAATCCTAGATAGTTGTGCCCACTATATTTATATACATACATATACACCATTTTATCAATTTTTCAACCGGTCAATCACTTCACATACACTCATAAATAATTTCATAAAAACCTATCAATATTCCAATACGACATTAAAATTTGAAAATGAAATTCCATTTCCAAACAATATTAGGTTCCAATCCAGCCTTCAAATAATTTCAAACACCATGTATCATTAAATAGTTTCCAGTAATTTCCAAAACAACTAAATACCAATTGAATTTTTTATGGACAAATTATACCTCAAAATAAACATTTACCAAAATTCCCACCATGATCCAAACCGGAATACACTCTATGATTCCATCTTATGGAGAAATTTGGTGCTATGTGTGGTAAATGATTACATCATAGATAGAAAATAAAATATATAGTTACAAACAAATTTTTAACCCAAAAAAGGACCCAACTTCATATAGAAAATAAGACCCATTGATGAAAGGGTGGATAAATGAATCATTTTTGGGAGAAAAACATATTTTAAGATTCCATCCTTATTTGAATTTTAAATCTTGTGTTCACATTGTGAACCCATGCATTTTACCCATCTGATGGAATGCATGAATGACCACAAAAACATTTAGAAACAATTTTTTATAACATCACTTCCCATAAAACCATTAAAATAATCCCCGCAACATCATTGTTAGTAACATTGTTTTAAAACCCAAAAGTCCTTTCCTAAAAATATTTACCACAATCTATCATTTATTGAATAGGATTCCAAACCACCCAACTCACTTAAATACAGTTCAAAATCATGTTATAAAATTTGGTCAAAGAAAAAACATCATCATGTTCTCAATTTCCATTTTAGAAAAAATAGTGATTTTATCAAATACATTGACTATATATACGTGTATGAATAAATAATGATTCACCTTAAATTTTATTTTTGTCAAATTACATTACCATAGAAATACCACCATAGAGTTTCCAACAGCATTATACATTTGAGAATCACATCTAAAAATTTATTGAATTAGAATTGGGTATTAATTAAACTCTTTTATAAATAAAACAGATAATAAATTTTAAATAATCACATAAATAAAATTTTTAACAACTATTAAAAATCTAATAAAACTATAACCATCCTATAAAGGGTATAATAATGTTTCTAATCAAGTAAAAAATACTCGGAAGGATTAAAATGTCAATGTAATTTGTTAAAAAATAAAAACATGGATTTTCCCACCTCAATAAGGGAGCATACCTGGTTGAGACACTTTAGTGCCTGACAAATTTGGATGCGATCTCTTGAAACCATCCCTCACTCGCAGGCACACACACACACACACATGTATAGTCCAATTCACTTATTACCCTCTCCATGAGGGAATATGTAGCAAATGACATATTTATATTATATATATACATAAATTATGTAGATACGTGCACACACATAAAGACATCCAAAACATACTGCAACAAATACAATGAACCATTAGAACATCACGAAAATTTCAACACAATTGAAGTAAAATAACATGAAAAATTAATTATAAATCCAAAATTTATAAATTAATATCCAATAATGAATGAACAAAAAAATCATTGTCTCCCATTTGTAGTAAACAAAATAGAATCCATCTTCTAGGATTTCAGTGGGTGGATGTCAGAATACACACCAACGAGTCCAAAGAGACCTTACAAACAACCAAACATCAATGGAGTAACCCAAAATCAGATTAAACATGACATAGGGTTTAGTTAATACAAATACCCCCCCCCCAAATGAAATACAAATGAATCGAAGGAGGGTTGAACACCAATGAGGTTGGATGGAAGGTATTCCAATAAGAGGAATGTGGTGTGCCGAAAAGGTATTCTATATGGGTAAAGTGTGTTGTGCAGATGGGGGGTAGTGGGGAAGTCTTCCATCGTGAGCATTGAGGATACACAAGGGTAGAGGTGGCACCAGACGGAGGGGTGTTGTTGAATGGGAGCACCTCCATAGAAGAGCACTGGTCGGAGAAGGGAAGTGCACAAGGCATTGAGTAAAGAGGTGAAATGGGGGGGGCACTGTGATGTGGTATGGGGAAAGGGAGGGACTCTAACAAATAATTTTATTAACAAAACACTACTAAATGAATTAATTTAATAATAATAATAATAATAATAAAATTAATAATAATAAACATATTCATAAGGAGAATAATAATAATTATATTATTATTATTATTAAGCATTAAAATATATATTTTTTCAAATGTAAGTTTTATTCTTTATTTAATATTTAATATTATTATTTTTACATCGATTTGGTCTTATGGTCTACCATGTCGTGCACCAACCGTACATAGGCCAAAAACTCAAAAAAATATTCAAGACCATGAAATGATTTAAATTTAGGTGTGCCCATGTTTTGGGTGTGAAAATATGTCCCACCACAGAGAATTTTTTCCCCAGATAGTCAGCCAACTAAAATATTGACATAACATTACTCTATGCTAAATTGGATCCAAAGGGAACCACAAACCTCATGGTGACCGTTCACTCCACCAATCACACCCGACCAACCCAAACGAAGATACAACACAAGAGAATGGGAGAAAAATAGAGTTTTCTCCCCACTAAAATAACTCATGTAGAATGAAAATATATAAACCAAACATACCACCCCTATGGGGGATCAACATGGGAACTCCCAACTAATCCAAACAAGTATAGATGAAATCAATACCAAAATGGACATGTTCACTCAAGATCCAAACAACCCTCATAGAAATATTACTATATATAGATGCCACACATATGAATGAAACAATTGCATTATATTTATATAAGGTGAGTTCATCACACAACTAAAACAAGGAATGAACATAAAATGCAAACAAGACTAAAACAACCAAATTTCAGATATTTTTCCCCAATGCATGAAACAAAACCTGGAAAAAGGCATCACACAGCCCTAGAAAATCCTAAATATGTGTGAGATTCACCTCCAGTCCTCTAGTAGGTGCTCTGATGGGAGAAGAATCTCTTTCCTCAATGTTAGGCACTAGTATCCCCATATTCATAACTCCTTCCTCAAAATGTTATTCCTACCAAACATAACCTGGTGACCCAAATGACCAGAACGATGATGTGACTTCAAAAGATGTGGTAATATGGAAGGGGATGTATGAAATCTCCATACCAATGGAACACCATAACATGGTCTAACTAACTAGATGTCAGAACCAACATAGAGAGCATCTTATAGATAGGTTCTTCCAACATGCGCTCCTCGATAGATGGGTAACCCTAACTAAAGATGACCACCATTAACTACACCACAGGAATAAAAAACTATATATAGTTCCCATAAAAAATACTCTCAAAAAAGGTTTCACTGGATGAGATAACCTATATAATTATATATGGGTGTGAATTCTAAACAAAAAGAGGAACCATCTATTTAAATTGGTCATTATAGAATTTCATTGTCCATTGGCTCTTCCTAACATACAGAAACTCCCCCACCTTCCATAAATTCAATTTTTCAAGTGAAACCCATAAAGGAAGGTGGAAATTGACATTTTAATTTCCCCCAAAAATCTATAGATTATGAATCATCTAACATCCACTGATCTAAAACTAGTCCCTAAAAAACCAAGATTTCATGAACTTTAACAAACTCGAGAGTTCCCAACAACCTAAAGGCATGATCTACATCCTTAAAACCACTTCACTGCATCTAACCATCCTCTATATATTATAATAACATAAAAAAAATAAAAAGTACATCAAACTAGTCATTAATTATTGGATACATAATGGACATTTCATGGGCAACATACTCTGAACAACACGTCAATCAAAAAAATGGAATCATGCCAAATCACAATTGAAATGGACACCCCGAGTTGAGAAAACTTGCACAAAATATCTCTAAAAACAAACACAACCAAAATAAACATTCTTAATATATTCATTTATAATTTACATTCAAAAACATTCTAATCCCAATTCCATTTTTAAAATACAAAATACACATATTAGAAGTCAAAAAAACACTCCTCAATGAAAAAATTAATTTCCAAACACTTTAAATTTCAAATATTCACTAATCACATCCAATGAATCATCATATGTGGTTATATAGTTGTCTATCCACATATTCCATGATCATCTGACCTACAAAAATTCTTTATATACCCTCACACATGTGATCCTCTATAAAGAGGACAACGGGTCACATCCTTCCTTCCCTCCTCAAAACCCAAGAATCTACCAACTTTTCATCCCAAATAAATTCAAATTTTATAACTCAATTTACCATTTAGAAGCCACTTAATAGTGATAAACATCACTTCCAATCCATATTCACTTTCCAAAATGCACTTACACCAACCAAAACCAATATGAAACTCAACATGCATCAA
This sequence comes from Viscum album, assembly GCA_963277665.1. Classification (NCBI taxonomy): domain Eukaryota; kingdom Viridiplantae; phylum Streptophyta; class Magnoliopsida; order Santalales; family Viscaceae; genus Viscum; species Viscum album. The sequence continues at coordinate 506,891,582 of OY728121.1, forward strand.
ACTACCAGAGTGAGAGAGTAGTTTTCATGCATAACCCAGGGACATGGTAGGTTACCAGGCCCCATGAATTAATTAAAAACTAACTAGAGATGAAGAAGTATGCAAGGACTCAAAATGGGTCATTAATCCATGTAAAATCAATACATAACAACATCATTACTTCGTTTTCATCCGTAAATCCTAAACAGAAATAGAAAACAAAGATCCCAGAAAACCCCTTGTAACTCGAGGTTATAAACCATAAATGGTTCATGACACCCTTCATGTTCTTAAATCATGATTACCGACATTTCCTAATATCCATAAAATAGAAAACCATAAATAATAAGGGCCTACATTGATTCCATTTTGTTACAAAACAACATAGGACAACCCTGAATAGTTCAAATGAGACATCCCCCAACGTGGCCCAAAGGGAGTTCCTGGTACGAACTAGATTGAAACTAGTGTCGGGCTTCAAAAGAAAACATGTGGAAATTATTTGGCCCATAAATTATTGAAAAATTTATTATGATTTTAATAAAATTTAAGAACACATATAATCAATAATATCAAAAATAATATAATATCATGCTTCTAAATATACCACCATATGAACTCATGGGTCACCACCTGACACAGAACCACTCATGTTTCAAAAGCGAATAAAAATTGGGACCTAAAACTAAAAAAATAATGTAGGGGTGAACACAAAAATTATTTTTAGGCAATCTCCACAAAATCCAAGTATTTATTTACCCAAAATTCCATTAACTATAGTTTGAAAATATTAAAAAAATATTTTTTCAAATTTTTCTTTATGAAAAACCATTGAATTCCCTTTTATAATACCACACATGACACCATCCATTTAAAAAAACTGAAATTTTATAAATAAAACCCAATCCGAAATATACTAGCGTAGTGGGAAAAAATAATATACTAGTTAAAAAGAAAACTTTGTGCTGAAAATTACTAACAAGAAAATAAATAAAATAACCAACCATTATAAAAACACCATGGGTGATTTTATATATCTCCAAAAGACCCCATGTCGTACCCGGTTCAGAACCACCTTCTAGAATGTTGTTAAGCCTCTATGTCAATAAAACTGGATGATATATCCTACCCCTAGTAGTGTCATAACCATCCTCGCATGTCTACAATTATTGGAGGTTGGAAAATCGTTTAATCATGGCTGGTCAGCAACCATCACTGAATCAATTAAAAGATGACTATAAATCCATTGTGTCAGTAATACTATATAACTAGGAGGCCCACACATGCGTGAATCACCTTTAATTCCTTGACCACACATTCCTTCCACAAATTTGGGAACCACCTATATGATAACCCATAAATGGAATACGAGGATATGTTTTCCCACTCATTTAATGAAAATACATATGCGAAATTTTTTCAATAGATCCAACCAAGATATCTCTTCATATACACTCATAAATAAATTCTTAAAAAATTAATATTCATACAAACATTAAACTTTCAAAACGACATTTGATTTTCACTACAACATAAGGTTCAAATTAGTACTTTAAATACATTCAATCCTAGAATATCGTACAATGGATTCAATAAATTTCCAAAACAACTAAATACCACTTTTATTTTTTATATCCAAATGGTCCCTTAAGATAAACAATTAATAAAAAACACTATGAGGCAAATGAGGTTACCCTATGAGATTACATGCAGAATAAATTTAGAGGACCACTCGAGACTGGCCCATAATTGGAAAAAATGGACGTCGAGGGGTGGCACCACAATGTGTTAGGGGTGAGGGCAGAGGATCATATGGTTTTTTTAAAATAAAACACAAATAATTGAATATAATAATAATAATTATTATTATTATAATAAACTTAATAATAATCACAATAATAATAGTGTTATTATTATTATTAAAGAACATTAGTTTAATTTTAATTCATTTATCATTTAAATATTATTATCATTTAATATTTATTATTATTACATTGAATGTTCAGAAGGCCACATGATCATCCATGCCATGTACTAACTCTGTTCATACCGAAATCCCACCCAAAAGATCCTGAAACAGGAAATTATTAAAATAAGGGTGTGTCCATGGTCGTGGTGTGACATGCCTTGAAAAACTTCTAATATAGGCATCTTTATTTAAATATTTTTCAAATTATTTTTATCTCATTCTAAATAATTTCCCCTCTATAAATTCTAAATATTCATTTGGAAAATATTTTTCTAATTATATCTATTTAAAGTCCCTTATTCCATATTTTTAATTTCTTCGGCCCCATTGTGTTTTGATGTTATAACCACCATTAATTGACATCTACCAATATATGAAAAACTATCAAGATATCCTTATCTATTTCATTACATGACAAAGTGATAAATATCTTCTTTACTGAACATATCCATTTCATAGAAAAACAATTTGATTATAGTAAAACTGAATGATAAATGATGTTTTTTATAATGTTATCTGACCTTTTTACACTATTTTTAATCTAGACAACCCATTAAAGTAAGGTTATTACTCAAAACATGAGTCGTTTATCCTATTATTTATATAACATGCTTAACACATGTTTATGTTCCATCTCCAAAATAATTATCTTTCATAAGAAGGAAATCTGAACATGTAATATGTGTGTTGATACGATTTCAATTAATTTGACTATGAACACTTTATAAACAATTGAAAACATTATATTGGTTATAACACTATAAAATATAATATTTAATCTTATAATTAGTGAATCAAATTATCTTAAATAGAAAATTAAGGTGTTATTAATCTCTAAATACTTGGAATGGTATTTTTTGGAATGTTTCAAAATTTCATCATAGGGTTTCATTGTCTATACTAGGTTTCCATAAATCTTGTTTATATTGATTCTATTAAACTATAACTCACACCAACTATAATGAGATAAAGCCCTGTAGTCCGAGTCAGTGCCTTAATTTAATACACCTATAATAAGACCAATTTTTATTATCCCAAATGGAAGAATAGATTATTATCTTTTAAAAAATATAAATAATAAGTATTACAATATATAATGAAATGGAATACCAAAAATATACATCATTTAATATAATATTATAATATTATCATATCCTTACATATTAATCACAATATAGGTCATGACATCACCATGGAAAATAAAACATAAGAAGGGTTGATCTTAGATGCTCAGTATGGGTAATAAATATTGTAGAATCATCAATAATAAACAATAAAGAATAGTCAATATCTAAAAACAGTTCATTATAACATAAACGTGAATATAATATGGGAATAAAAAAAGTTGAATAATTTCTGTCATATAAATAATCACATGATAAAGAAACCAAACGATTTATACTATACTAGTGAAATAAATAAATGTATTATTAATTACTAATAACATAAAGATAAAATTCATAATGCATCGTAATGGAATATTCAAGGATTTATCCAAGAGACCAAATGTATATGGGTAAAAACTCATCCTACATTATTTATTGAGACCTACAGATGCATCAAGAGGTATAGCATGGCATGCCCCTTAGATAGAAATTTAAATCCATTTCTCATATGAATTTGGTGGAACATAATCAAAAAATAAATTAATATCGAAAATGGAATATGAAATACTAATAAAATCACACAAACAATAAACATAATCATAACCCATATAGAGTAATATATAGAATGTTATCAAGATAGTATGTCCCCAAAAATTAAAAATAATAAATTCAATAAAATTTAGAATAAGGTAATAGTATAGATAAATATAAAAAGGAAAATTAATACATAGAAGGAATATATATGACTATTCTCTACTAAAATAATTCATAAATTCTAGAAATATTATCCTTTTACTTTTAAAATTAGTGTTATTTTGGAAAGTCTTATGTATTTTTCCAAAATATTATATTATATATATATATATCAAAATAATTTAATAAAAATTTATATTAGTAAAATTAAAATAATTTTCATACTGAAATTTTAAATATAAACTGAAAACACCTAGACAAATTCTTTAATAAACATTAGAAATGAGCCACTTTATTATGGTTTAAGAGAAAATATAAATGAGTCTTTAAAGCATAAAACGCATAATTATTTTCATAAATCCATAACTGAAAAGTTTTAGTTTTAAATGATAAAAAATTGATATATTGGAAACATATTTGTAGCTTAAAATATATTATGTATTGCAATTGAATATGGGAATAAAATTTGGAAGTTCACTTTTATTAGGCTTTCTTTTCATGAGAAATTGAAAAGGATACCATATAAAACATATGTTTTCCATCAATAAAAGATTAATTAGGAATGATACTAACTTTTGGAACACTAAAATATGATTTATGAGGAAAATATAATTATAATTAATAATCACATTGTGGTAAAAAGAATTAAATGATATCATAATGTAAAAATAGTGGCTTGAAAAGAATCCATTGCCACATTGTAATCAATCGAATCATAGGTCCAGTATAATTAATAATAATAAATTAAAAAAATTAAATAAATTAATATCAATAGAGTAATGTTATTATATATGAAATGGATGTATAAAAAAAACACTGAAAACAAATATGTGGTGAGTGTGGAATATCTCATATAAATAAAAGTGAAAGGAGAAACCCCATTTCTTATTTATGAAAGTTTTGTGGATTTGGACTTATTAACTTAAAAATTGAAAGTAGATTCATTAATATCATAATCAAGAACCTAATCAATACTTATTTTATTTATCATTAGTTTTTTTAATTTATTTGTGAAATTTATAATTATTTCTAAGATTCAATGCTGTTGTTTAGGGGTATTATTTTTCCTTGGTTTTCATAATATGTTCACTATTATGCAAGTTTGAAAGATCAGGTAAAATTAAAATAGTCATCTAGAACTAAAATTATATTTCATTAATGAATATAAATAAGAATGAATGATCTTATATAACATTATTTCAATATATTAAAATGATTCCTTACAAAAAATAGTAATAATTTTCATTTAGATTATTTTGGTGTTTTTTTATCATCATACAATATTTTTATTTTATTAATTAATATTATGTATATATACAAGTTATATAATTTTAATTAAATAAAAATTTAATTTTTATAATATCAATTATCTATTATAATTGTTTTTTGAAAATAATGAAGTAACTTTAATAAAATTAACATTCATCATCCACGGAGTAGGTGAATTTACACCTCAGAGATGTTTTATTTTTCAGAAAAAAAGTGGTAGAGGAAAAAATTTATGTTGGATATACCATTAATATAATAAATTTAAAGAATATATATATGATAATAAAGATATATTGTTACCTTTTATAGAGGAGGTGATGTATGGATCAGATATAAAAGAAATTGTTTGATGGAAACAGAGAGAGAAGGTTTTACCTCATGAGTGTAATCTCATATGGAACCTCTATAAGTGCAAAATAAATAGTATTTTGGTGAGACCACCAAGAACATAACATGGGTAAGAGTATTGGGATATTATTTTGGAAAAATATTAGAAATAAAAAATTCAATGAAGGTGTGAGGTTAATTAGTAGTATTAATAATGGAGGAGAGGGGTGATTTTTGATTATTTAATTCACTAGATGATTATTTCAGCACAAGATTATCACTAGTGTTTATTAATGTTAATAAATACACTAATTAGATGATATGTGTTAGATGAAAATTTTTTCCTACCTCATCCATACACCATCGATGGCTCGATAATTCATTTATTCACAAATAATGTTAAATATAATAAATTACATTATTTCAATCTTCTAAAAATCATATTATTTCACAAAAATCTCCAAAAATCATTGTAACCATTTTTCAATGTGTAGAACTCAAAAAATGAACTATATTTTATAGAAATAGTGTCTAATAAAATCCTCATTTACCCAAAATAAACTATTTTTAAAATTATAACAGATTTAACGATCGATTCAAAAATTCATTTATATCTAATAAAATTATCATAGAATCATAAGATAATAAAATATAAATTTATGAACCTATTAAATGAAAAAAAATTAAATATTTATTTTCAATATAAAAGTATGAATATATATTTATATTTCACTATAATACCCATTCCTAATTTAAAATTTTTAAAACATTTATTTACATAATCCCTTAAATAAATATTTTATATTCTCTTTCATAAGGTAACAAAATATTTATGTATACATTCAACGATGAGGTTACTATTATATTTAATGGTTTACTATTGCATATTCTCATATTACTAATCCAATGATTAAGTTACTATTTCATCGATATAATTTTCTTACGTTGTAGAATTAAATATTATTTAATTCATTAGTAATTTATAATGTTTTTATTGACACTTCTATGTGATTGTTTTGAGATTTATTCAATATAACAAAATTATAAGAATGAAATTTTAATTGAAACGATTTTGGTCGCTAAGATGATCTTTTCGATCTGTACTCTGATTAGATATGGAGTTTAGAGAATTGTACAATGGTTATAAAGATATGATGATAAGAATGGGGTTCCAAGTTGTCGGGCCAAATGATAAAGGGGAAATAGTATCAAACAACTAAAATATAAAAAAACGTTTTGAACAAACAATATTGTAATTGTGACTTGCAAAAATTATAAATTAATACTTTTTATTGAATAGTGTTGATGACACACATCACAAAGCATGTAAGGGAATATAATATCATGCGACTAGACTATATATTAAATATTTTCATTAAATTAAATACATGATATAACATGTAATCAACACAACACATAGTCAGCTTGTGTTACACACAATAGATACCTTCATCGACACCATTTATTTCAAACAAGAGTTTCCTTCCTTGATGGCTTGTGTGACATGCAAGTGATGTTTTATTTTATGGATTCTATTACATACAAGACTAAGTTTTAGAGAACAATAATATATTATTAGAATACAATTATTTCATATAATATGATATAACCTATTCATTATTTTAGTAGTTCTGAATAGTAGTAACTAAATTAAAAACATTTATTGTTGATAAAAATATAATATTAATTCCTTGGTTTATAAATAGTTACAAATCCAAAGAATAACAAATTAGATATAAAATGAATTGTTATTATTTTTATAATTCTAAAGGAGTATTTTCTTAGAAAATTTAATAATTTAAAATTAAAAAATAAAAAATTTAAATATATATGTAATATATTTATTAAAATGTTTTTTATAATCATCTATTAGGTTAGATAGATATAAGATACAAACAAACACCTATTTCATAGAGAAAAATTAATTTTATTTAAACCGAAATTTTTCAACATTTTAATGGAAACCACATTTTAAATTTATATATTGAAACATAAGTTTATTTATTATGTAAAAATTAATTTCATCGTTGAAGTAAAAACCTATGAACTAGTTTAGGATGAATATTATAAATTTTTTTAAAACATTTCAATTTTAAGTTAACATTTAAAAATTCTAAATTTTTGTTCGAAAATGAATTAATTCTAATATATTTAGATGTTCAAATTATACATGAATTTTTTTTCAATGTTTAAAGTTATAAATTTTTTTATTTATAGATATAATTTTAGTTAATGGAATAATTTTATATTTGAAATTGATTAAAAAAAATTTGAACAATTTTAGATATTTTATCTTTCAACACCTGCAAATTAAACATAATGGCTGCCACTTATATGATTGTTGTTTAGAAAAAAATTATTCCATATTTATTGTAATAATATATTATAATGTTTACTAAGAAATATTTTTACTGAAAATATTAATGTAAGTAAATAAAATTAATAATAAAGATTAATGTTAAATTAATATTCTTAAGGGAAATGTTATTAGCCCTAAGGGCCGAAATGTCCGGTAACATTTTCCAAGATCCCTTGGAAGGACATATATCTAAAATATAAATTTTTTTATCTATTTTGGTCCATTATTGGGTTCACATTAAACGTGAAAAAGGTTCATGGATTTCCCTTGTCAGAATATTACAAGAGGGTCACTCCTCCTCCAATATAGAAGGACCACATCTCCTCCTACATTCTCACACATCTCAAGATAACATGGACAGACCATAAACTTCTCAATTAGATCGTAAATATCCCTATACTCATCCACGAATCATTCCCTTTGATATAAATTAATATTTGGATTATTTTGGATCATACCCAAAGATGTTACCCGAATAAGATGTAATTACATTCGTTAAGATTATTAATTTTATTTCCATTATCTAATCCCTAAATACTATTATTATATGATTTTGTTAAAAAAATAGTATCCTAAATATATTAGTATGTTTTAATGTTAATATGTTTCATTGAAAATATATATAATTCCATATAATAGGTGTCTAAGGTGTTGTTTTTATGTACGACGAACTACTGCCTCACGAAATGATGATTGTTAATTTTTTCCTTAACAATTATAATAGTTTTCAATTATGATGGAAAATTTGTTTATATATGATATAAATGATATTTATTATTTCCTTATACATATTTAATTGTTTTATAGCATATTACATTAAAAAATAAAATAAAAATTTATTATATTACCATCATTTGAGGAAGTGTGGACTACCCCCCTCCCAAGCGATGTGATTCATTCGCACGATCATTGGAATTTGTAATAGTTTATTAATAATTAATAAAAGGTGACATAAATAAAATAAATATGATATTAATGAATAAATTAACATTCTAAATATAATAAAAATATATATTTATCATTTAATTTATTATTCCTTCACACTCACTAAAATGTGATAACATCGATCGTGGACATGTGGACTTCCGCCTCCTCGCAAGATGTGATTCCAATTAGATAACAAGAATTATATATATATATATATGTATATATGATTAAATAATATTTTATTTATGCTATAGTGACCATTATTTAATGCTATAGTATTACTTACCTTCTTTCTGCAATGATCATTGAAAAATGGGAACATTACTCTAGCCTGCACCCAACCTACAGTCTCCATGATCGTAACTTTGATACATTTTTCATAAACATATATAATAATTATTTATGAAATAATATTTCTTGTATAAAAATTATAATAATATTATTATTATTATACTTTTGATGTTATATAATTAAAACTATGACGATTTTTAACCTAACATATTTGATTATTTCAAATAAAAAAATTTCAAAACACCCTAGGTAAACATAATTTTTTATGTTGTTGAATACAACATAAAAATTTTACTAAATGTAATGATAAATACGAATTTTTTTTCAATATATTATAAAAATAATATATTTTTATTATGTTGGATGTTAAAGGACATTCACCAGAACCAGAAATCAAGGTATAGGATTTAACCTCAATTTAAATTTTATTTGAACTTAATTAATGATATATACTTAATTTCATTTATATAGTTAATAGACATATATATTAAATGATATAACATGAATATACATACATTCGTGATATTATAAAGTTAATTTTATTTTATTCCGTCATCATGGTTGTTGTTTAAAATGATTCAAGGTTCTATGGGACACATTGTAATGGTTAATGATTATTTTAATAAAAATAATAGCAATGATCTATCAATTGTAATTACATTCAAGGCAATTATATAACAATTTTTCAATAAAACATTTCATTTTCTCTCCTATTTTTATTCATGACATCTTTCACGTAGTATTCTCATTTTCCACTCTTTAGTATTCAATGTGTTTTAGAATATGTTATAGAAATATCCTTCTTCATTTCACTCTTTGGTCGGAGAAAAAATTTTCTTCTAAAATCCATGTTTCCATAAAATGTTATCAAATATGTTTTTAAACTGATTTTATAATGAAATTTTTAATCTTTTTAATTTTACCTTTTTTTAAAGGTAATATTCTTATAGATTAATGAATAAGTCATTTTTATATCCTTTTTACCATATCAAATTAATGTCCTTTTCCCTTTTAAAACTTGTATGGATATACCTGACGTCATATCTTTGAAATATCCTATTAATGTTTAAAAATTTCACTTTTAAAGATGTTTTTTTTTCAATAAAAATTTAGAATAATAAGGTTTTTAAAATATTTTTTTCAAGCCAAATGATATTTTACCCATGAATTTTTGAAAAAGTTCTTTTTTTTATTTTTTTATTCATCATATATATAAAACAATTATATTACTCAACCTAGTTTTTTTTGTATTGATATAATCCTTAATAATCCTATGGATGGATTATGATTTATTTTTCCATATACAGGACTCAAATTACCTTGCTAGATTTTGTTTATTCTCTTTGAAATACTAAATTTCTTGTGATAATTTATAATTTAATTTCCCCTAATTATACCATGAAATATTTGTTGATATTATTTTTACGTAATATGTATACCATATTTTATATGCTGTTTTCATTGAATGTTATTTTATTATTTGGATTAATATTGATAAATTTGTATTCCTTACTCATTAGAAATATTTTATATCGAATATTGTTGATTTGATATGAGGAATTTTATGGACATGTAATTTGTGGTTTTGGGAATATTTAAGGAAGTACCTCTAGGTTGGGGACTGGTTGATTCATGACCCACAATGATTTGGTATTATCATGGGACAAATTAGTTTTAAAATTATAAATTATTAAACTATCACTTAATGGTAAAGGTATCATGTGCTTGGGAAATATGACATCCAAAAAGTAAGAATTTCCCAAATATAGTTTTAGTTATTAGTCTTCCATGAGATTTTGCATCTATATATCAATAGATACATTTCATTTCTGTCAAAATATTATATTTAATGTATTTTATTTTCATACCATTACATATTTATTTTTACTTATCCAGTTATTTCAATGATATTTGTTTCCTATTATTACCTTTCAATATTGTTTATTCATATCCATATCTGTTTTTTGATTACATGGTCTGTGTTTTCAATTATTTCCCATTCCATAATTATTTATCTCATTAATTAATTATTTCATCCCCTATAATGTATCCTTACTAAGAATTTTATCTCAACATTATTTTGTTATATTCCATAGGAATCGATGAAGAGTACTATGAATTATATGAAATAATTTTTCAAAATGTATTATATCCATTATTGATGTAATTTATTTAAAAAGAAGAAAAATGTATCTTGTAATTAGTGTATTCATTTTTATACCAGATACATTTTTGTTTCTAGTTTACCAAGAATAATAGGCTCTTAGGTCATTCGAGATTTGATTCATTGTAATCATCCCAATTTAATTTGTATTACACACTTGCTCTAGGGACCCTAGGGTCGGGTCACTACAGTAGATAAAAAAAATGGTTCTGTAAAAACATTGGGAACTAGATTTCAGAAAACATAAGTTAAATAACAAAACCACAAGGTATTATTTTAGAAAATACTTATAATAAGACCCAATAATTTTAGTATGGTAATGATTATGTGGGTTTTCAATCAATACGTCCATGTATAGATACTATAAGGGGATGTGGTTCTGGAAAAATTGTACATAGGAGGAAGAAAATCGACAATGTGTTTCGGGCCAGACTCAAGGTTTACTAGTTTAAAAATAATCCTTAGTACGCACCTATTTTGACTCTCAAAAGAGAATATACTTAGGTAAATTCAAATTTTCATTACAAACCACAAAAATGATTTTAATAGATAATGAAAATTAATAAACTAGATTAAACCTAAAGTGTTTCATATTATAGATAAGGTGTTGTGGTTTAGAAATACTAAAAATGATACTGTGGATAAACCCTAAACCATGGAAGGATCTATGTTTAAATACATGGATAATGTATTTAGGTATTAAGGATGTATTAAATCAAAATTTTGAAAGACTGTTTAGTGATTAAAGTTATTTAATGGATGTCCATCATATTTATTTTGGAAAGCACATTAATTTTTTTTAAAGGACAACCGAGGATCTTGGTGAAAACTAATCAAATCTTGAAAGGCCAGAGGTATTGAACCCATCACCAAAGGATGATAGGGGTGTCAATCCATCCACTTAACTATGTGGTGTTCTGGTTAGTTTTCCATTGTTTTCAGTAATTCAATTTTATGAATCCATATTAATGATGAAGCAGTATTATCACATTTGAGGATTAATAGCTAATATATTTACAATTTTAGTTTTGTAAGACAGTTAATGAAAAATAGTAAGACCTTTGACTTTTTATGGGAATTACAATATTTTATGTGTTTCAATTAGTCCTTTATGAATAAAAAAGTATTCATTGGTAATTAATTTCTAGTATTAAAGTGTAGAATTATAATTTGATCGATGAAAAACAAAAAATTATGATTTTTTCATTGAAATTGAAACCTATCATGTATGAATATTTCTCAATATTCTTATAATGTAAAATAATTCACCACCATTAGAAAAATGACATTGAAATAAAATTTCTTCATAATAACTTAATTTATGTAGAACTAATGGTCTTATAAATCATCATATAATTACATATTTGAGGGCCTCAACTTTCGGTTGAACAGTCACATGTTTATGATTGATGAACTCATTCACTATTTAAAAATATCAACACTTTTTTTACAACTACAAATATCTAATTACAGCTGATGTTCTCTTACATAGAAACCAAGATACATGGTAGTATATGTGACCTGTGTACTTTAGATTTTCTTTTTATAAATGATGAGTTATGACCCCTTCTCATGATTTGAGATTTTAGACATAAAAAGTATCAAAAAATATATCACCCTGATTGAACTTAAATTGTTAGGACACAATTTCAATAAGGTGGGGAGAATGTGACGCCACTATATTCTATATTTCATCATTGTATTCAGCAATGATTATGACGAACATCACCAAGCATTATATATAATATAATATCTCGAGACTGTACTATATTTTTATATATTTTAAATAAATTCAATACATGATATAGCTTGTAATGAACATAGGGCCAATTAATCTTGTGTTATACATAGGAGAAACCATCCTCAATATCTACTGTTTTAATCAAGGGTGACCGTTCATGATTGATTGTGCTAAAAACATGATAAACATTCTTTCATGGATTAAGATACACACAAGAGCGAGTTTTAGAGAACAAAAATATATTATTAAAATATACTTATTTTATAATAATATGATATAACCTGGCCATTATGTTAGTTGTTATGAATAATATTCAATAAATTATGAATATTTATGGATTATATAAACATAAACTTAACTCAATTTTTCCAATTATTTTCAAATCAAATTTAAAAACTATTAGATCTGAAAAGAATTGTTCTTGTTTTTAATATTATAAACGATTTTTGTCATATTAACATAATGTAATTATAATTAGTGAATTAAATTTATTAAATAAATATATTATATATTCAATAAAATATTTTTTATAATCATACTTTGTGTTTTAATGACATATGATAAAAATACTCCCTATATCACACAAAAAAACCTTTATTATTATAATGGTAATTTTAACACCCATTAATGGATAAAAAATATTAAATATGATTTATCAAAATTTAAATGGTTAAATATTTTAAAATAAACTTCATAATTGGATGAAAATTATAATAAATAGGTTATGATGAGTTTTTTCTATTTTTCTGAAATATTTCAATTTTAATGAATAGTTAAATTCACAGAACATTAGTTTAAAAATAATTTTTCACTTAATATATTAATAAGATTAAATTTTAAATTAAATTTTTTATAAATTTAAATTTGATACAATTTTATTCAATTAATAAATCTATTTCATTCGAATCATCTTCATAATGTTATAGATTAAAAATATGTAGTAATCATTCGGACATTTGTACAGTAAAAAACAATATTATCATCCCACCTAGGGGATTAAAATTAAAATACATTACACAACTGATAATATTGTAATTTATAAAAATGCTTTCAATTTCTTTAATAAAAATAATATTCAGTTTATAATAATTCAAAATATATTTTTATCAAAAAAATTATGAGAATTAATTATAATTAATTACAATGATTAATGGTAAAATAAGCTTATTAAGGGACAAAACAATAATCTTAAGAACCAAAAAACCAATAATATTTTCCAATATCTATTAGATAGAAATATTTCTATCTTAACCAATCTTTATAAAATTTTAATGACTATTAGATCAACATGAAATATGAAAAATGTGCATAGAATTCCATTATCAAAATATTATAGGAGTTCCACTTCCCCTCCACTGTAAAAGGAAATACTCTCCACCCACTTTTTCACAAATCCCGAGAAAATGTGACCCAAGAATAAAGATCAAAAATAGCTCTTAAAAATATTTACCATAATTCTATAATACACCCATTGGATAGAAATCAACCATAGGAATATTTCAGTTCAAACCAAATGGAGTTACTCGAGTAAGAGGTAAATCCTTTCCCAATGTTTTTTAGTTTTATTTAAATTCTCCACACCCTAAGCCATTATTATTAAAATAATGAATAAAAACCCAATATTATTAAATATACTAGGATTTTTATGTTAATAGTTTTTCCTAGAAATACTCACACATCTATTTAATTCGTTTCGAACATATTGTTTCTCTACATGGTGAAATAATACCTCATTCAATGATGATTGTTCTTTTTTTATGTACCAATATTAATGGTTCTCCATTATTATGGAAAATATTCATATATATAATTTATATGAAAATAATTATATATTCTTAATTATTTAATCCTTTTATAACATGTAACATTAATACTTCCCATTTTACGATAATATGATAACATATGTTAAGAAGTGTAGAACACTGCCCCCACAAAGCGATGTGATCCACCCACACAATAAATAGAATGTATAGAATAGGATTATAAATAATAATAGGTGAAAAATAACCTATATATTATATTAATTACACAATTAATTTTCTAAAAAATGAACATATATATCATTTCATTTTTTACCTTTCACACACAGAAAAAAGTAATAATGTCGATCGTGGATTTGTGAACTACCTCATTATCAACATGATTTCATTCCTTTTAAATTACAAGAATTAGATATATAAGTATATATTATTAATTAATTTGTTATTGATTTTATAATTTTCATTCTTGAATTATGTGGTGTTAATTACTATCTTTCCATAACGATAACCAAAAATATGTGAATTTTACCCATGAATACGTAAGACATACCATCTCCATGATCCATAAATGAATTCGTTTTTCATAACCATATATAATGATTATTATTTAAAGGATAATTTATGTATAAATATAATAATTATTTCATGATTATTATTCTTTATATGTTATATAATAACCCCTTCGATCATAGTTTACATACAAATATTGATTTTGAGGTATAAAACATAATTTTTGAAAAACATATGATGTAAAATTATTTTTTAAAATATTTTCATATAAAATACAAAAAAGTGAAATAAAAGTTTTGATAAATATAAACTATGTTCCCATAAAAGTATAAAATTATCTTATGTTTATTATACAGGTAGATAAAGAATGTTCACATTAAAGGAAACACAAGGTACGTGATTTTATATCAATTTACATTATTTTGATACTTATATGTATTTGTTAATTTATTTTAATTTATATAGTGTATAGACTAACATTTTAAATGATATATCATGAATATACGTAGTCTCATGATATTATAACATTAATTTAATTTTATTCATTCATGATGATTCTAATTTAAAATTTTTAATTATTCTATGAGACACTTGGGAATGTTTAATGAATATTTTCCTCAAAAATAACGTTAATTATCATTCAATGGTATTTACATTTGCGGAAATTATATGACCATTGTTCACTAAAAACATTAATTTTATCTCACATATTTATTCATGACCATCTTCAATTATTATTAAAAATTTCAATCGTGGGAACTCAATGTGTATTAGAAAATTTTTAAAGAAAACCTGATTTCATTTCTCACTATTAATAGAGATATTTTTTTCTTATATTAACTAGAATTTAATATAAATAAATTAAAAATGTTTTAAAATGATTTTGTAAATTCATTTTTAATATATATTTATTTTACCTTTTTTTTAAAAAGGTATCTTTTAGTAGCATTTTGAACAAAGAATTTTTCTATACTTTTTACCATGAAAATGTATTGTTTGTTTTTTCTTGTATTACATTCATGTATATACATGATAAATTTCTTCATAACATACAATTAATTATTAAATATTTTTTTAAATATTATTTTAAATACATTTTCAATGAAAATTTTGTTCAGAAGTATTTTCAAAACAAAGGGATATTTTCCTTGCGTATGTTTTTAAATGATCATTTTTATATGGTTTTTATTCATCAAATAAAATAACCCTTTATTTTAATCCTCTTGTGATAAGATGTATTAATACCATCATTAATCTTCTTATGGATGTTTTATGAATTATTTTTCCATGGATTGTATTCACATTAACTTAAATGACAAATATTAGTCTCAATGAACTAATAATTGTCACATGATCATTGAAAAATGAATTTTCCTTAAATATCAATATCATTTTTTATGGATACGATTTTTTCCTAAACCCTAAACTATCATTTCATATAGTTTTTACTTTTAAATTTATTATATTATTTTAGAATATTTTGATAAATATTTATACGTTATTTAGTATGAATATTGGTTAAGGTAAATTGGTTATTAAATATGTGGAATGTTTTTGAAATGTAATACATGGGTTGGAGACCATATTCGATAAGTCATACAGGTTGGTTATAGGTTAATTAAATCCTCTTGATGCATCAGTAGTCTCATGGGATGAATTATTTACACAAACAACAAAACATTAAATTGTCACTTGATAGTAAATGTATCATGTTCATGGGAATCATGTCATCCAATAATTAAAAAAAATTCGGATACATATTCAACTTTTTTCAACAATCATATTTTTAAATAACATATCTATGGATACATTTCATTTTAGGTCACAAATTAGATTTAATGTGTTTCAGTTTCATACCTCTCATATTGATTTTTCATTATCTCATTATGTGAATGCAATTCATATCTAGTTATTACCAAACTAAATTGATTATGTGATCCATTCTCATTTATATTATATTATATATGAGTAAAATTATTTCCCATGCCACAATTATTGTTCTCATTAATTAATTACTGCTTCCACTATAATATAACCTTAAAAATAATTTCCTCTCACCCTTATTATGCGCCCTTCCCATTAATCCAGGAACCATACTATGAAATATTATAAATTATTTACTAGATGTATTAGAATCATTTTCAATGTTATTTATTTA
Organism: Viscum album; assembly: GCA_963277665.1. Classification (NCBI taxonomy): domain Eukaryota; kingdom Viridiplantae; phylum Streptophyta; class Magnoliopsida; order Santalales; family Viscaceae; genus Viscum; species Viscum album. The sequence goes on from OY728121.1 coordinate 506,908,835, forward strand.
TAAATATCTAAAAAATAATGTTGTTATTAGTGAATTTAGTTTTTATAAAAGAATCATTTAGGTATCTAGTTTACCAATACTACTAGTATCTTTGGTCATTATAGATTTTTTCCCTATAAACATACCAATTCAATTATTATCAGACACTGAAACTAGGATCTCTATGGTCAGGTCTCTACCAGAATTGTTTCAAAGAGACGGGTGAATGCTTCATCTACAAGAGCGAAGGACACCAATATAATGAATGTCTACGTGACATGAAGAATCTATCCAACATGATATAGTAAAGAATGTCACTATATAATGCACACCACATGGTTAAATGCTTCATCTTTATATAGAATGTAATCTATGGAATCCATTTCACTATTCCATGGGTCCTTGATTGTAATCATCATAAGACATAACCAATGAAAAATGAATAGTGAAGTGTTTATTCCATTACAACTAATGAAGTGGAGTGTTAAAATGATTTCATACAAATTATTATTTCTTTTCCCGGAAAATTGAAATAAAATCATTATTTCATTACGGTTCTACTCATTTATTTGTAACCTAGAATATTTCTAGACCTGTTGAATTGAATCGATGATTATATGATGCATAAATATCTATAAAAACATATAATGGTGTAATCATTGTACACCATGTGCTGAAGTCTTCCTTTATAATTGTATGTTGGATTATTTTAAAAAAAAATATCATATTCATTCATTAGAGGAATTAAAAAATAAAATAACATTTTAGTGGATCTCATTATATATATAACACATCAACATTCCAAAAATTAAATCCAATTTCATATTTTTCACTAATCATTTCTCCTATATATATGCAAGTAAGATCATAATTTTTTTAGGAAATTATCTAATTCGTATGGTTTTTTATACCCAATAACAAATACGTCCTTTCATAAATCATTTTTTCCAAGGAAGGTATCAACCTATATTAAATTACTACTGTTAGGTAATACACTAATATACCTCATGAAGATTTACAAGGAAATCCATATGATTGTGAGTTATATAACTCAATAAAACTCATACCTGGAGATACTCTTATCTCAAAATGACTATATTATAGACATCATCAAATAAAATGTGACAAAGAAGATGATGTAAATGTATATGGAAAAATAGCTCAAACACCTATGTGCATCACCTTGGGGTACACCAACGCTCTTTGTAATAAAACATGTTGATAAATGTGACTGTGTTTCAATTATATATTAGACCAAAAAGATCATTATAATGAACATGTTTCCCTTTCAAGGGATTTATTGATTGTTTGATTAATTATAAGGAGATTTGTTCTATTTTATGTTTGACCATCATTCTGATTATCATCAACTGATTGTGAAGATGGATAATATTCTTATGACATATTTAAATACAGGTAATGGACACAATTATTTTATAGAACTGCCATTTGTGATTTATAATTCACCTTTAATATTTATATATTTAATGAATTCAGAAGTTAGATACTACCTTCGATTTTATTTGTTATTCCTTATCATCTATATTATTATTTACATCCATTAAATTGAGGAACTTTAAGTGAATATTATTTCTGTGATTGCAGAATTATGGAATAATAAAATGAATGCTAGGATCATAATGAGTGTTTATTGGATGAATCAAGTGACATTATTGGTGAATTTGAAGACATGTGATATGATTTCATAAGAAAAATTTAAGAAAAAAGAAATTTTATGAATCCTTAAACCCACCTATGTTAATAAAATCCATATTTTTTTTGAATTATTTTTGTAGTACCAACATTTTGTGAGAAATATCCCCTGATTTTCTATACCACTAACTATGTTTACATAGAAATTGGAAAATTATGTATGTATGGAATAATTTGGGGAATGTAATAACGAGCTAAATAATAGGTTAGTCGATGAATTTGTACATATACTACAAGAATATGGAAAATGATTTGAGATATACAATGATTCATAGAATAATGGAATTGGTGGAATACATATACAGAATTATAATTTAATAAATTATGCCTTTTGACAATAGATGATCTATTGTAAGAACTTCATGATGAATTATTTGGAGATAGAAATTATGATATTCTCTCTAAATATTTGGTGGATCTATCTATATGGAGAGCGGTGGGAAATATATAGGTATAACATGATTCTAAAATTTATATTTAACTATACGGAGATCAATATGATCCATTGAGTATGTTAACAACTATTGAAGGAATATTATTTCTCGATTAACTAACATTAATTAAAGGTAAAATATATATTTTATGATCACAGAAGAAAAAAACTAACTATTATATTTATGATAGTTATCGATATATATTCTATATTCATAGATATAAAATGAATATATCATCAAATCATACAAAAATTGGATAAATCGAACCTTTCCCAAATGATTTTTCAACCATGTATCTATTTGAAGACTACAGAAGTATAAATGAATGATACGATGATTCAAAAGAAGTTTAGAGTGGTAATGTATGGGAACCTCCATGAGATCCACATCGATGGTGATGATGGTGTGATTGAATTTTGAATATATATTTTAGTTCTTTCATCACATGAGATAACCAATAATCTATTGTATAATTCACATAAACAACATTCTCTATCCATTATGGATGCACAAAGATGTACCATGATCATTGAGAGACCTTCTAGTGGGATGAAATTTGATTATAATTTCAGTGTATATATCAAGTTGATTGTAATTTAATATTGTTAATGTACAGTTATAGATGTCCAAAGGGATGATTCAACAATTTAAAATAACCATTAGGAAATACGATGATGTCACCACTAACAATTTCTCTAGTCTCAAAATTAAATTCTAAGGTAATAATGTGATACAGTTATTGGTTGATAGAATCACCAAGACATCGCACACCATTTCTATTTAGGAATACTTTATCCCATAAACAATATTCCACGCTATATAGGAAAGATGTGATGAGCATTCTTGGGGATCCAATTTCGATCATATGTAACCATGATCCACGAATCACATGAAAATTATGGATAAGTATCTATCATTCATTGAGTAATTAAATTAATTTCAGCTATTCCAATCACCCCAACAAATTATCAAGTATGAACCAACTATTTAGACATTCTAGGACATACAATTAGAATGCTCAATCTAATTAAAATGACAAAGTGACATACATATCCCATTTATTGATTTTTCATATAATAATAACATCAATTCGACTATTCAAATGGTTCTAAATAATGTTATATATGAGATGTGATGTATATGTCCAATTTTTTTGATGAAGTTGGTTAATTAAATGAATTTAAACCCAATATTTTACAAGTTATGTCCATGAATTTTCACGATATAAAATAACATATTAATGTTTTACATAGTTAGAAGACGATATTTGTGGACCACAGTCCAATAGAATTTGAGTTTAAAGTTTGAGAAATTAATTTTTTTCTAATAACATCATCTTATAGAGTCATGAGGTTTGTAAAGAACGAAATTCTTATCTCAATGTACATTATCTCCATTGATATCCTTGATCACAAAGGATCAGTCTCATGTTGTCTTAATTATACACTAAATATGGATCATGATCAGGGAGTGTTACACATATCACTCTTGATGAATTATATATTTAATCCCACAAATGTAGTGAATCCATAGGTGATAAAACTGAATAATTTCCTCTCATATATGAAATTATGGTTACAATATTGGACTATAGAGACAATTTTATAAAACAAGGAAATTCAACTTATTGATATGTTATAGAGGAACCATAATTTTTTAGAGGTGGCATGGGAACAAGAGGAAATACTAAAGAAAAAGTCCCCCCCACCTATTCTCATTTTTGAATATGTGGTGAAATTTTGGAAATGAAATTTCTAGATGGGGGACAATTAAAAAAATATAGTTTGTAAATGATATATTTCTCCTATAATTATTGTGTTTCATAATTTAATATATAGTATTATACACATAAAGAAGATGAAAATACATTATTTAATTAATATACTCTATTAGATTAATCATAAATGAAACCTATTAAAATTATAAATACTTTAATGAAGAAAATATAAACTAAAAATGAGGATGTGGGAAAATATGGATCTCCACAAAAAATTAGAATCAACACCACAACTAAAAAAACTATAGAGAAAATATACATTATTACAAAAATAAATATTATATATACTTGAAATTTATATATATCCTTGAGATGATTTTAGTCGAATAATGAATGGCGGAATATAGAGGTATTTATAGGATATCATTTGACTTTTGGAATTGTAAAATACAAATTAGAATAGATACTTGTCCATTAAAAGTAGTAACCTGATTTTTCGGAGAAATTATATCACCATTGGAATTGTAATTTTACCAAAGAATAATAAATATTGAAATAAATAATATTTATCAAGATTAATTTATATATTTATAAAAATTATAATTAAAAAATATCCTGATTAATAAAATAAAATTAATTATAAGCACATTTTTAATAAACTATATTTTAAATTATTTAGTTAGAGCCATAATTAAATTCCACGAAATAAACATTCTATTTTTAATGAAAATATTTTTATTAAATTAACATCATTTAGAAAATCACCACATCAATCTTTTCTAGTGATGGATTTATTTTATTTTTTACAATAATACAATCTTTGGATGAAGAGAACAATACTATATTTCAAATAACCAATGTCTATTAAACTAGAAAATTCATGATGAAAAAATGAAGTAATTATTTCAAGAATGAATGGTAAATAGATTATATATTTTATTTCTTAAAATTTTAATTGAAACAAAATAATCTTAACTTCCAATAATGAAATTCATTTTTCAAAATATAATGTCAAAATTTATTCCCTAAAATTACAACTCTCAACCTTTTCACATTGATTTGTAAAAAACTAAAGAATATGAATTATAATGAAGTTTGATGTCAGAATAACAATTATATTTTATTTTAAATATATTTAAATTTTAAAAAAATCAATATTACAAGTTTCAATTTTATAAATTATTTTATTTAATATTTTATACAAAAAATTCACCTCCCTTAAATTATAATCAAACCAACTCTCTCTCATTGGATATTCATTAATCCCTATATTAAAAAAGACAGTACACATCCAAATTACTCAATCTCAATTCCTATATGACCCATAAAAACGTTATAGAGTGATCTAAATCCAAACATTAAGGGATTTTTAGTGTTATACAAACGAATCTTCATAGAAAAATAAGTATTTTTTGATCAACTCTTCTTTTCTCCTTCATCTTAATCTATTTATTTTTTAAAGAAACCCTTTATAAATACTTATAATATTAATTATGCATAAGGATAAAATTATATGATGAATGAAAACATAATGTGTGCATCATTTTTACTATATATATAAATTTCAAACTTCCCTTTCCTACACTCCCGACAATATCCCATTAAAGGAAAAAACCACTTATGGGGGCATTGACATTTACACAAATTTAAAAATAATTATATATAAATATTTTTAATTATATATAATATAAAATCATGTAATTACATGTAATTTATGATTATGGGTTTATTTATACTATTTTATTAATTATATTGAACAAAATTGAAAAACTGATGAAAAATTAGATATTTTTATGAAAAACATGATATCAAGACGAGTCGCATATAATCAAGAAAATTATGAAATACAATACAATTAAGGTAATTGATACATATTGTTAAAAATTAAAATTGTATACTTATATTTCATTGTCCAAATTATTCAATGATTATAATTTATGGTGATTTAAAATGTTGAAATAATTATTGAATTACTATTAGGGGATGCTCGAACCCAAATCACATTCATTGGGTCCTCCCTCATTCACATCTATTTTAGTATGAATATTCACTTAATTTTCACTAAAATTCATATCATTGTTATTTATTTTTATTTACTGATTATAAATGTTTCTACCATGATTTTAAAATTAGGTGTAATTTTTTTCTAAAAATTATTTTCATTCCAAAAAAATTTCAACTCCACATGTGTTTTCTTATAGAGAAATAAACACAATATCTTATTCAAATATATAATCTCACTTTTCATTTGGGTACCCGAATATTTATTCATTAATATATTATTTCTGAAATACTAATAAATCATATTTATTTACTTGGGTCATTTATTTTTCCATGATAGTTATGTGTTCCATGGGGCATGCATGATTATGTATATATTATGTAGTTATTATTGGGAATAGAATTATATATACCTCCAATGCATTGGGTAATGTGTTGAATCAAATGAGACATTATCTACTATGTGTGAACTTGAATATATATTTTTTTACTCTGATTATGGTATTATTATGCACCTATGTTATGGTTGAACCTGATAGTAGTTTTCTCACAACTATGTGTTCTATAAGGATACTATAAAATGATTTATCATTTTTGAATCCTTTCCACATTCCAGAACACTATCACATGTTTCCATAATTATGTTGGAGGTGATAACATTCTTATGATATGATGATAATGATTATTCTCACAAATATTATATTGATTCAGGTCTCATAGTTATCTCTTATGGTGATTTTATCTTACAACTTTTTGGGTTGTATATCCTCATGTGATTATATGTACTATATAGAATGTTGAGTTTATAGGGTTATAAGAGAGGGTATCAAATAAATATCTATGTTTTATTATTTAAAATTTATATATGAGTCTAATTTTCTACATGCACTAAACTATTTAGTACTTTATTTGTATATATATTATACTATTTATCATAAAATTGAATTATAAGCCATATTTGAAAAGATATGTTTTTTATGAAGAGGGCATGGTCATATGGATTCAATATATTAAAATATACCCAATTTAAATAAATAATATAAAATTACTTAAGGGTAAAAAATACATATAGATAGTCCCATATATAATGACCTCTTTATATATAGAAGTATTCAACAACATGTCGATTAATTAGGGTTACTAGTCCTATATCAGTATTTAAAATAAATCAATTAAAATATCATAAATCTATAATAGTTTTTTGGAATGAAAAATCATTACCCCCAAATTTTGTAATGATCCTCACCACCCATCCTCTCATCCAATGAGACTTCTTTGGTTTTGTTGTCTTCAAAACAATAAATGACCTCATATAATTGGAAAGAAGGTCTTTAAATAGTTATGGACGTGGGAACCATTGTGAGTTTCTATGAATGATTCATATTTCTAACCAGATGTGAATGTTTGTGAAAATATACATGAACCAAAAAAGATGAATAATTAAAAGGATAAAATTATGTTGATCCTAGTATAAAAGCACGAAATGGCAGAATAAATGAACCATTGTATTCCTTGGGTGTCATGTCTCCAAGACATTAGGTATTACCGTAACAAATGTTATCATCCACAAAAAATATAATTAGTATGATTATAAAAAACTCCAAAGTTCACCTATAATAACTTAATAATGTCCCAAAGATGGGCCTATATTCCACTTAGTAATGGTAGTTTACTCTCAATTTATATGACTTCCTTAAAACTCGGGTTTGAAACACTAATTTGTGACTAATTTGAAGAATCTAAAATATAATCCATGAGTTTTTTATCAATTATATTAGTATAATAATCCTAGAAACTACCAAATAGTGATCCAAAAAAATTTCTTCTAATCCTTAATGGAATCCTAGATGATCTCATATAATAGAAATGACAACTTATTTTACTCATGGACAAAAAATGGTCACCTATAATCCTGGGAAACATTTCAGTATGCCATTGCATTTAATGATTCATCCAAAATTTACAAAACTAATGTCCACAATTCATAAGGTCAGATATATAAAATATAACACCATTTGAAATTATCTTATACATAAGGTACATATAAAGCATTTCAATATACATAACAAATGTTAACACAATTCCATTCCTTTAAAAACCCTATAACAGTGTCTATATAAATGGTCCATCTCATTCACTATCCAAAAAAACATCACATAAATATATATTTTTTAAATCATCATCTTAAATACCATTCTCCATGCATATGAATCATGTACAATTTCACTTCTGATTTCCCAACATAACATTATCATTCACACATGTTTCCATTAATGAAGGCACACATAGACTATGATTAACCAATATTGGGAGTTACCCCTACAGATCATATGGTATTATATAACTAAAACCAATTATTTCACAAGGAATACTAGATTATACAACCTAGACTATAAACCAAGTAAAGTAGTTATCATCATTCATTTGTTTTGAATCATCTCCATCTCAAAGACACAAAATATATAGAATTTCTAAAAACATTCATAATAAAGTCATGTAATTGAACAAAATCAATATAAAATTTTCAATCTTAAATATGGTGTAAATTAAAATGTTACCGTTCCACCACTACACATTATTAAGGTTCCATAATCTAACATACCTTATTTATCCCCACCTCCCTCCGAATGTTTATTATCTACTTTTTATGTATGTACCTCCTCTATGGGATCTATATCCACACATAACATAAAAACATCATAAATAGAGAACTCTCAAGAGCCTCATCTAACAATACATGGATAAAAAAATAATTTAAATATTCATCAATACAACATGATAAATATTAATTTATATTACTCTCAAAATATTTTGATCATTCATTAAAACACATATATAAAGTTTTTTCAGGATTCACAGTTATTTATTTCATGTATTTACATGCGATGTTCCAATGGTTCATCCAAATGTTCCAAAATATATCATCTATTGATTAAATTATGTCTCATTCAAAATATATCATGGAGTGAACATAAACTATAACCATTTTTAATAAATACCATAATCAGTTGATTTGTAATTTCCAATGTATCAAGGACTCATCACGCATATTGATCAAGTAAGATTAAACCTTATCACTATATGGTAAATAATAATTTTTTAATCTTATTACACTTTATAAAATACCCGTATTTAAAAGTAAATAGTCATATACTATACGTAGATATAATCAAATGAATTTTTTATAACATAAGTTCTATAAGTAGACATTTCAATCATATTAATAATATTGTGGATATAAAAATCCGTTATTTATGGAATGATGAAAGAAATCACATGATGTTTCATTAAATATAGTTACAAGATTTAATGACCCATAGATTTCAAGGAATTTTTTTTAAATACTTTGGAATTTTACGAGTATGCAGTTTCTAACGGCACCTGATTCCAAGGCCGAGTGTGCCCGGAATCAATTTCTGAAGTTTATCACGAGTACGTTTAGTAAACTAATGAGCGAGTTTTTATATCTTTTCAATGAGTGTGTGGAATTTAAATATGAGGGCACTGATAAACTCACAATGTCGATAATTTCTTATGATGACCTTTACCGCAATTGTGTTTTCATGGGAGGAGAAGTTTAATTATGTGGATTAAATAAAAAGTGAATAAAAATTGTCGACCAATTTTTATTCTTTATATTAAGTGGTTATATCTTACATGGGGAAGATATGATGGGACCCACAAACTCCTAACTAACCATTTGAGGATAATTGTGAGATGGATCCCACAAACGCCCCAAATCTTCACATTCCATAACACCTTAACCCCCTCTTAAACTTTCTAACTCCCTTTTATTGTGTAACCCTTCATGTCCCCTCTCTCCATATTTAATTCATGCTAACACACACCATAATTAATTGATTGAAACACTTTCATTAGTTAATTGAGTGTTTGAATTCGTATTTTTAAATGCATGGCATGATAAAATAAAATAAGGATAAGCCTTATTTTATTTTTGTTGGTAATTGTTGTGTGAGGGAAATGGGGGGAGATCTCTAGAGTTATTGAAGAATTCTTCCCCAACGAAGGGCGGTTCTTCTCCGATGATGAACATCGACCCTTCAACGTAGAACAACTCGGTGACCATAGTTCTCATCCTCTTCTTCCTCCGCGACAAGAGAGGAGACACCAACGTGGGGAACTCGTCAACGATGATGCAACTTAATTATCTCTCCATCGTGACAAGAGAGGGAACATCGTTATTCCTCGGTTGCAAACCGACGACGACGGAAACGATGCCATATTCCGTGACGCCTGGAAAACTATATCAATTATCGAGGTAGGAGAGTTTTTTTATTTGAGCTATGCTGATTCTTCTTTCCATGATTAATTCTCTTGAACCTCTAGCTACCAAACTAACCTAGATGGACCGGGATAAACATACATGGCCCAATCCCTCTGCTTTTTTTGAGAATGTTTGGTTTGTTCTTCGTGTTCTTCATGGGTGATGAACACCGGATCGTTGCGAGTTTGTTGTGCGTTGTAATGATACAAATTTGAAGACCCAACATCACGACATCCTAGTGGAGGTGCGATTACGATAGAGGATGACAGATCAATCCGGAACAGGAAGGACCATCCCTCGACCGTTCTTCGAGCGGGCGAATCAAATCGTGTTTTTGGAGCCGATCGGAGGGCTGAAAACAATGGAGACGATTACAGGACTATGGGACCACCTGGTGTCAAATGTTTCATGATAAACAGACCGTTAGAACGACGAATGGACATCACGGGAGGCGCACTGTCCGGATGCGTCATTTCTAAAAAATTCTAGAATACATGGCGTGTATCTATGACGAACACACCCTGTAGTGTGGGCGTACTGCATCTTGAGTTTAAGGTTAAGAAATATAACTCATGGTGTGTGACCCCGGTCACACGGTGTGTAATCTCTATGCAGAATGGCAGAATCAGCTTCACGAGAGAAGGCGTGTATTCTGAGGAATACACGGACATGGGAAGCAATACATGACCAAGAGGCACGGTGTGTATTCTCTTCACAGAATGAAAAAAGCGGCTTTGAAGGACTTGATGTGTATCCCGGGGATACACGGACACGGGGTGGAGTATACGGGCATGTACTCCACAACACGGACATGCATGTCCAGTGGCACAGGCTACCTTGTTTACCAGTTACACGGTTTTGCGAACACGGTTTCAGGCCATGTACGGGCACATGGAAAGCATACTCGGAGCCGTTCCAGACGCATGGACATGGAATATAATAATACCAAACGTTTTGTACTTACTTCTAATATGACCATCCTTTCGACTTGGACCGTTAGATGCGGGCAGTACCAGAGAACTAACAACACGGCGTGTATTGTGCATTCCAATCAATATCATCGATATGATTTAATAACCTTCCTGTGTGGACTGGATTGTGCATTCCTATGTGGACTGGGTTGTACTTGAGCTCTTGAGTTGGAGCCAAACTGGAATTGATGATTTAGGTATATGTATGGTCATATACCTAAGTACATTTGGTTGATACTTCTTATTATATATCTTTCCATTATGGTATATCCATTTTGGATTCTAGGAGACCATCGAGAGTCTTGAGGTCCCTATTGAGTATCGTATACTCACCCATACGCGAGTTATGCCCGCACTACGTGGTGTTGGATGCAGACAATAGACAACATTGATAGAGGTGGAGTCTAGTGGAGCGGGATGGTACATGGAGGTGGACCACATGGTGGGACGTACACAGAGCGGACGACCGGACCCGAGGAGCTAAGGAGACCATTTGTATCCATCCTTTAGGTCGGATTGCCGGAGGATGACTCGGTGGTAGATGATTTACATTACTGATACTGTACTTTTTTTCAGTTGTACTGTACTTTCATTTGGGTTTGTTTCTGGCCCATTTACTTTTCAGCACTTACTTTTGTACTCAGTTTACATAGTTTTTACTTCAGATTGCATTCTTTGTTGTGTTTGTTTACTTATATAAAATAAATACCTTCCCTTTAATCGGATTTTCGCCTTTTGTGATAGTCTCCAGCTCCTGTCCTATGGAAGACGGACTTGTGGTAGTCATGGCACGGGCCCGGAGGATGGGTCATGACAAATTGGTATGAGTGGCAGGCTCAGCTTCACGATGTGGAGGCTTGCGACCATGGAGCAGCTGAGATGATTCGAGGTACTATCTGTGTCTACTCCACCCTTGATATAGTTATTATAGACACAAGAGAGACTAAGTCTTTTATTCTCGCTACACTTCTTTGGAGATTGGAGATTCTGACGGAGCTGTTGGCTCGATCGTTACGGCTAGAGACTCCTATGGGAGGAGACTCGACGATTACACACTAGTTCTGATAGTGTGAGCTTACTCTATGATGCTAGAGCTTTGGCTGGGATCTTCTTGTAGCGGCGTCGAGGCCTTACGACGTCATCTTGGGCATGGATTGGTTATCCATAGTCCATGCTCAGATCTATTTTATTAGGTGCAAAGTACAGTGTGTCCGCACAGATGGGCGCAGGTACACCTTCACCGGAGAGAAGGGAGCCTTTTCATCATAGGATGGACTTATGCAGAGGAGAGGGCATCCGATCACACATTAGTTGGCTAGTCTCATCCTCAGAGTGGTTGATGTGCGGATTCCGAGTTTTCATGTTGTGGTGGATCAGTATGCGGACGTTTTTCCTGATGACGTTCCAGGACTACATCCTTACAGAGAGGTAGATTTCTTAATTGAAATGTACACTTGGAAAGCCCCGATATCTACTACAGAATATTGGATGGATCCCACTGAGCTTCGTGAGCTACGGGTACAACTGGAGGACTTGTTGGGAAAGGGATTCATCCGACCCTGTGCTTCACCCTGGGATTCTCTGATTTTATTCGCCAAGAAGGCGAATGGGAGCTTATGACTATGTGTTGACTACCATCTCCTGAATCTGGTGACTGTAAAGAACAAATATCCACTTCAGAGGATTGAATACATCATTGATCAGATCAAGGAAGCACGATAATTCTCTATGATGGACCTCAGGTCAGGTTATCATCATCTCAGAGTTAGAGAAGAGGTTGTGCCGAAAACGGCCTTCAGGTGTCGGTATGGCCACTATGAGTTCTTGGTTTTTCCTTTCGGCATAACAAACGCTCCAACAGTGTTCATGAGTCTAATGAACAGGATATTCCATCCTTACCTTGATTGATTTGTCGTAGTATTCATTCACGACATACTGATTTACTCGACTCCTAAGGAGGAGCACGTCTGCCACTTACGGGTTGTACTGGAAACACTCTGAGAGCACCAACATTATGGTATGATCTCAAAGTGTTAGTTCAGGATTCGGGAGGTCCACTTCTTGGGGCATGTCATCTCTGATGCAGGAGTTGTGGCGGATCCTGTGAAGATTGAGGCAGTACATTCCTTGGAGCCACCCAGGACTGTGACGGAGGTGCGGAGTTTCCTAGGTTTTTCTGGGTACTATCAAATATTTGTATCGGACTTCTCCAGATTTGCAGGACCACATTAATCATTGACGAAAAAGGGGAAACCCTTCATGTGGTTAGATAGATGTCAGCAGAGAATCCAAGAGCTAAGACAGATATTGAACAGTGCACCCATCATGAGGCTACCGAAGGAGGGAATAGGGTACGTAGTTTATTGCGATGCATATGGGACCAGAATCGGGTTTTTCCTGATATAGGAGTGGGAAATGATCGCTTATGGTTCATGTCATTTGAGGCAGCACGAGAAGAACTACGCTACCCATGACCTAGAGTTTTCATCAGTGGTCTTCGCCTTGATGATGTGGAAACACTATCTGATGGGTGAGCGCTTTACAGTATACACTGACCACCAGAGTCTCAGGTACATCTTCTCGCAGAAGGACCTAAACCTGAGATAGTGGAGATGGCTTGAGTTCCTCCAGGAATATGACTTTGAGATAGTCTATACTCTTGGAATGGGGAACGTAGTAGCCGATGCTCTCAGCAGGAGATCATGCATTCAGCTTCTTGGAGAGGCGACAGAGCAACTAGTCGCATTACAGATATCCTTCGTGGATAGAGATGGAGCAGCCTTTCCACAGTCACTCATAGTCACTCCTCTAATACATCAGTGGGTCAGAGAGGCACAGCTTGGGGACGTTGACATTGAGACGCGGCGTCCACATATATCCACAGGACAGGAACCTGATGGATTTCTTGTAGGAGGAGATCATGGCATCCTCTTTAGGGGAGGTACCATGGTACTAGTTGCGTTACAGGAGGAGGTGATGAGGGAGTTTCACACTTCCCCTTTGGCGGTACATCTTGGAGTGGCGAAGATGTACCAGGATGTCAGATGACAAAACTGGTGGCCGGGTATGAAGAAGGTTGTGGTAGAGTTCTTTTCATGATGCCTCACCAGCCAGTTGGTGAAGGCAGAGCACTAGGTACCGGCAGGCTTGGTGCAGCACTTATAGGTCCCGAAGTGGAAGTGGGATGGGATATCCATGGATTTTTTGATGGGGATACCTCGTACTTCAAGAGGTCACGACACCTTCTAGGTGATTGTCAACGGACTCACCAAGTCAGCCCACATTCTACCTATGAGATAGCAGGGCTCAGTGGAGAGCTTGGGACGCCTCTAATTTCAGGAAATCATAAGACTTCATGGTGTGACATCGTCTATTGTCTCCGATCGAGATTCCATCATTACTTCCCGGCATTGGAAGGGGTTGTAGGAGGCATTTGGGACGTAGCTATGCCTGAGCACCACCTTTCATCCTCAGACGGATGGCCAGATAGAGAGGACCATTCAGTCACTCGAGGACATGCTCTGTGCTTGTATCATTGACTTTGTTTCTGTACAACAACAGCTACCACTCCACCATCGGAATGGCACCATACGAGGCATTGTATAGCTGACCTTTCATATCACCTGTGTGCCGGAATGACCCTAGGGAGTCAGCACATGATGGACCAGAGATGATTCAGGCTACGATAAAGAAGGTACTGATCATCTAGGAGCGAATGAAGACTGCACAAAGTAGACATAAGTCCTATACTGATTGGAGGCAGAGACAACTAGAGTTCGAGGATAGCGACCACATTTGTTTACAAGTATCACCTTGATGTGGATTATAGAGATTTTGTCGGGGCAGCAAGTTATCTCCATGCTTCATCGGACCATTCCAGGTTCTCATCAGGGTAGGAGATGTGGCTTATCACCTGGCCCTTCCACCTCAGTTGCACCGGGTGCACGACGTCTTCCACGTATCTCAGCTGAGGAGATACATGCACGACCTGACGCATATCATAGATCACGGGGAGCTGGACAACGATGATGGGGCGAATTTTACGGAGGTCCCGGTGGAGATCGAGGATCAACAGGAGAGGGTCCTACGTGGATGGTTGATTCCTCTGGTGTGCATTCATTGGAAGCACGGGAATCTCCAAGAGAGCACATTGGAGCAGGAGGCTCAGATGCGTGCACAGTACCCACTTTTGTTTCCCTAGTTTATGATGTTTCTTTACGGGGATGTAAATCCCTAAGGCTGGAGTAATGTAAAGAACCATAAATTTCAAGGAACTTTTTTTTAAAATACATTGGAATTTTATGAGTACACAGTTTCTTACGACACCTGATTCTGAGGCCCTGTGTGCCCGTAATCAATTTCTAAAGATTATCTCAGGTACGTTCAGTAAACGACCAAGTGGGGGTTTTTATCATTTGAACCGGTGCATGGAATTGAAATCTTAGGTCACTGATGAACCCGCAATGCCGTTAATTTCTTAAGAGTACATTTACCACAATTTCATTTTCATGGGTGGAGAAGTTTAACTTTGTAGATTAAATAAGAAGTGAATAAAAATTTTGGAACAATTTTTATTCCTTATCTTAAGTGGTAATATACTACATGGGGAATTTATGATTGGACCCACAAACTCCTAACTACCCATGTGAAGATAATTGTGAGGTGGGGCCCACACGATCCCCACCTCTTCACATTCCATAACACCTTAACCCGCTCTTAAACATGCTAACCCATTTTTATTGAGTAACCCTTCCTCTCCCCTCTCTCCCACATTAATTCATCCCAACACACACCATTTTTAATTGATTGAAACTCTTTCATTAATTAATTGATTGTTTGAATTCATATTTTTGAATGCATGGAATGATTAAATAAAATACAGAGAAGCCTTATTTTATTTTTGTTGGAAATTATTGTGTGAGGGAAATTGGGGGAGAACTCTATAGTTTTTGATGAATTCATCCTCAGTGAAGGAAAGTTCTTCTCTGACAAAGAACATCGAACCTTCATCATAGAACAACTTGGTGACCATGGTTATCATCCCCTTTTCCTATGAGAAAAGAGAGGATACACTGATTTGGGGAATTTTCCAATGACGGAACACTTTAATTATCTCTCCTTCATGATAAGAGAGGTAATGTCATTATTCCTCAGGTTCACACCGATGACAGCAGAAACAACGCCATCTATCACGATGCCCAGTGAACGACATCAATTATCGATGTAGGGGTATTTTTTTATTTGAGAAACTTTGATTCATTTTTCCATTATTGTTTCTCTTGAACTACTTGCTACAAAACTAACGCGGAAGGACCGGGCCAAATGAACACAACCCCATCCATCCATTGTTTTTGTGAATGTTTTGTGTTTTCTTCATGGGTAATGAACACCGGATCATTTTTAGTTCGTTGTGTGATGTAACAATCCCAATTTGATGACCCAACATCACAATGTTCTAGTGGAGGTGCAACGACGATAGCAGGCGAAGGATCAAACCAGAATGGGAAGGAGCGTCGCTTGACCATTCATCAAGTGGGTGAATCAAATCGTGTTTTCAGAGCCTATTGGAGGCCCAAAAACACCGTAGACGATTAAAGGTCATTGGGGAGAACTAGTGTTTTATGTTTAGTGATGAACGTTTCGTCAGAACGAATAATGGACATCACGGGGGGGGGGGGGGGGCGCATTGGTCGAAGGCTTCATTTCTGGAAAATTCCAGAATACACGGAATTTATATCTGATGAACATGTTATGTAGTATGGGCGTATTGTGGCTTGAGTTTCAGGTTAAGACATGTGACACATGGCGTGTGACCCCAGTCACATGGTGTGTAATCTCTATGCAGAATGGCAGAATCAGCTTCGTGAGACATGGCGTGTATTTTGGGAAATACACGGACACGAGCAGCAATACACGGCCAAGAGGCACATCGTGTATTCTCTTCATAGAAGGTCAGAAGCAGGTTCACGGGACTCAACGTGTATCCCGGGGATACATGGAAACGGGGTGGAGTATAGGGGAAATTAATCCACGACACGGCCAGGCATGGCCAGTGGCACAGGCTACCCCGTATACCAGTTACACGGTTTGGAGAACACGGGTTGAGGCCGTGTATAGGCACATGGCCATCATACATGATGCTAACCCAGATGCATGGTCCCAGTGTGTAATCATACCACACACCGTGTACATACTTTCTACATAACCAGCATTTCGACACAGACCGTTAGACGTAGGAAGTACCCAAGAACTAACTACACTCCATGTACCATATACATACACGCCGTGTACTTTTTGGAAAAAGGCTTGGTCATTTTTTACACAGTATCATGGATACGTTTTGATTGGATTATCCCCTTATGACATAGAGGAGCTTCTAAATACATCAACTTGAGACTTCGTGGTAGTTTATTTATCGATCCCTTGACTCGAGGAGCGGACCCTCCCGGAATCGAGCATGCTGTGTGCAGGAACCCTAGAGTTGGTTGCGATTGCGACAATGATGACAACTTTACTTGGATCCTACGTGGGTTAGGTAGCGAGGACGACTGTACTTGGATCCTCTGTGGGTTCGGAAATAATGAAGAATGTACTTGGATCCTATGTGGGTTCATCATCGATGGTTACTGTACTTGGATCCTATGTGGGTTCAGTAGTGACGACTTCTATACTTGGATCCTATATGGGTTCCGTAGGGGAGATGATTCTGAGACAACATCTATCATCTCCACCCCTCTTCGTGAGTTGTATAACTATATGAGATGAGTCTTGACATCCAGTCAGTATCATCGATATGAATGACATACCATCTCGTGTGGACTACATTGGGATTTCCTGTGTGGACTGGGTTGTACTTGGGCTCTTGAGTTAGAGCCGAACTGGAATTGATGACATAGGTATATGTATGGTAATATAACTAATTAGAGTTAGTTGATACTTTTTGTTATATATCTTTACTTTGTGGTGTATCCTTTTTGGATTCTAGGAGACTATCATCAGTCTCGGGGTCCCTACTGAGTATCATGTAATCACCGTTGCACGGGATACGCTTGCACTACATTGTGTTGGATGCAGACAACAGACAACACTGATTGAGGTGGAGTCTAGTGGAGCGGGATGGTACCTGGAGGTGAACCACTTGGCGGGACATACACAGAGTGGAAGGCTAGACTCGAGGAGCTGAGGAGACCATATGTACCCATCCTTCAGGTGAGATATCCAGAGGACGACTCAGTGGTGGAATATTTACTTTACTACTGTTGTAATTTCTTTTCATTTGTACTGTACTTTCATTTGGGTTTGTATTCTATGCCATTTACTTTTCAGTAATTACTTTTGAACTAAGTTTACAATGTGATTACTTAATCTTTTGTTCTATGTTGTGTTTGTTTACTTATATAAAGGCAATGTCTTCCCTTTTATCGGGATTTACATCTTTGGTGCTAGTCGACTGCCCCTGGACTATAGAAGGAGGGCTTGGGGTAGTCACGGCACATGCCCCGAGGATGGGTCATGGCACAAGATCTAGAATCCCATAAATCATAAAAACATAAATTTTGTATCTCACTAATGTTGAAAATCAAATACAATTGTAACTAGGGAAGTACAAAATTAAATCATTTAGTGTCTTTTGAAACTTGGGGTTTTCCCCATTCTAGGGTTTTTTTATCTTTGGAATGAGATCATTATCAAGTTCCAACACACTCTACGAATAATGTATACTCATCCTATATAGAATAAAAAATCATATCAGATAGAAGTTTGTAAAGACCCGACCCATATGTCGCTATACTAATATAATGGTTTTCTTTGCGACATGGAATCAAGTAAACCTCCTCATACACCATTGGTTGATGAGTATTTTAAGGTGATTATAAAGATATTTTTAGGGACTAAACTCTCTATTCATATTAATCCAATTATTAAAAAAAATGAAACATAATATACATGACAAATAATAGTCACAGATAAGGAATGAATATTCCAAGGATAGATATGATACCACATATTATATAATAATTGGAATTCATTACAACAACAACACCTAATATGGATTATCATACAGAAGGAGGAATGAAAAAATCCAAAAAAATGGAGACTAAGAAGTAATCCCAGACATGTCCTGATTCCTTGTTAGGTCCATCTTCAACACAATACTCTAGTATTCCAAACAAAAAAACATGTAACTGGCCATATTCATACTCTTGTATCCTAGAATATCTAGTCTCCTACATAGGAACCCAAGGTACATGGAGGACTAATATTACTGTCTGTCAAAATCTATATCCCCCCTCCAATTAAGTATCTATAATAAAACATGCATATACAATTTTTTAGAGTTCTATTGATAAGAGATGTCCATATAATAATATAAAGGACCAATACCACTACCTATGATCTTAAGCATCATTATGAAACTGTAGTATTGACCATCATGGTATGACCAGTTCTTAATATCTCATATTGGTATATTGTTCACATAATTCTAGGACTACATCATTGTTCGTAACTAATAAATCCATTACATTTAAAACATAAGAAGAAAAAACGGGTTGAAATGTTTATATCCTTTATACAATGTAAATCAGAATCCCTTGAAATCATCCCTATCATTATTTATCATTACATCCATGATGATCCCACGAATCTAGTGGATGTATTATCATAATTTATTCTATTGGACCCTATGTTCATGAAAAGTAGTATATCACGATTGAATTAAGTCTAAGTCCACAACCATGAAATTAATCCTCTAATGATCAGTCGCAATCTGAGTTCCTCGTCATCAAAATTTAAAAAGGGTTCCCTATGTGAATCAAAAACATTTATATATGAAATGTAAAAGAGATTTCCTCACCCAAATCCAAGGGGGATCCACATTGTAGAAATCAGAATGATGTATCATCAATGAGTCTATGGTAGCTCACAAAAGTTATTAGATTTGGACATCAATGTATCCAATGTGGCATCCAATGATAGAATTCAAGTGACTCGCCAAATATAATACATTTCCACACAGTTCGTTTAATCCATTTCATATCCAATCTAAATCATAGGGATTTAACCCAATATATTATTCTTATAAAATAACTAACAAAATTAATATCAAATAATAAATTATTATTTAAAATATATGAATTTTTTATCAATAAAACATCATTTATTAATCCCATTTTATTATGTAATCACAAATTTCCATTCAGAAAATCCTAATACATATCCCATTAGTAAATTAAATTGGAATTAATTTAAAATTATATAATGGAAAATACCATATGGGATTCACAATGAACCTATATTTTATAAAAACCTTCATTTAATGTATCATATTAATTCACATGATAAAAAATATATTATTCAAATTTGTTACCCAATTCGCCACCATGTATTTCAACATTAAATAATTTTAATTTTGTAACATGATATAGTGTTATGTTCAGAAAAGAACGAGTCATGTATAAATAAAAATTTAAATAAGACAATTCTAATTAACACAAATTAGTATTATGGATGAACACTATATTACAATGAAATGATTAAAATATTATAGTTCTAATTAAATGGTCTAACTTATTCCTAAATTATTTATGGGTTTATAAATCAGTTTCACCACCACTATTTCAAATTAAGACATCCAATTTCACCCATAGACCGAGACAACCATTTCTCACCCCATGCTCATTAATTGTCAAATCCCAAACAGGTTAATACATTATGTAACGATGGATTTTATATGGTTTGAGGAAGATTCTATAAGACATCCAACTATGGAAAATAAATTTCATAAACATAATTAAACATATCTTTTTTTACGGAATCAGTGTCTTGATCACATCATGCACGTTCTAAGCTATAATTAGAAAATTGTTTATTCTTAAGGTATGCATAATATATTCCACATGAATCACACATGATGTGTATTAGAAAATCACTATTCGTGAATCATGAAAATTTGGAAAAAAACCTAAAAATTGGTCTTATTATTTGTACATAAAAATAAACTACAAAAAACAGAATGAAAGTATGGAAAGTCAGTGAATGAAAATTAATAATACCTATAACATTTAGTATTTTTTTTTAAAATATCAATAATATCCAATGAAAAAGTTAAAACCACCATGTGTGTGGTTTTCATGAATGGGGCATCATGATTATGATTTTGGGTTGGACTAGAGAAAAATAGGGTCTAATGGTGCATGGTTTGTAATTAAATTTTATAATATTATTACTTTTAAAAGGGATACATGGCTTGATATGGAGTTTTTATTACCCATTAACAAACCATAATGTTCTCACTAATTCATGACACCCATCCACAAAAGTTTTTTCTGAATTATTCAAAATCCACATGAATAGTGTGCAATTTATCAATAGAACACTCTCTAGTTATTCTAAAAAAAATACAAACGACCTAAAAACAATATCCCAAGCCCTCGATCCATGACACCTAACTTGGTTAAATATATTATTTTCATGGGTTATCATATACCATGTTCTAATTTGAAAACTCAACCATATGATATATAATTTAAATTAAAATGTGTTTTATGTTAACGATGCTAAATTGTTTCTCCTGAATGTTTCTCACAAAATACCGCGTATGTGAGAAAAATGTCCCGAAAGAAAAAAAATTAACCCTGAGGCTCAAAAGACTCATCTAATAACCCATGAAACTACTCAACACTCAAATCAAGAACAAAAAAACTCCCTATGAAAGCATGAACTATCATATCATCAATTTTAAATCTTGTTCTCAAAAGAATTATCTTTGGGTATGAGTTATTAACATAAACCCATTCAGGAATTTCCACCACCAAATATTTATCGATTATTATAGGTTAAAAAATATTTAAAAAATTAAATAATTGCTTTCATTAATGGGTTTATAATTAAAATATTTTATTGGTCAAATTTTATTAATCCAATTATTGTTTTCACAGTACAATATAATTTGATATTATAAATTTAATAATGTTTACTTTAAAAGAATGATTATTTTTCAATAGTTATAACTTCTGGTTGATGAAATGATATAATAATAAACAAATAAACAAATAATGTACATTATTGTTTTGGTATATCATCATCTTTTTCTTCGTACTACATTGGTGAATATGTTTTTATAGTATCATAATTGATATGTCATCCATATTTGGAATTTTTATTTTTTATACATTATTTTATATGGGTATGAGATGGTATCAACATGTTAATGAATAAGTGGATATTGTATACTAGACTCACAAAATTCTAACATAGTTTAAATATTTTTTATATTCTATTAGGAATGGGTTAGGTGAGAACCCTAACAATTTGTATTTGAATTCCTTTACACAATATGGGTCAATAGATAATAACATCATAAGAAAACATTAACATATATGTCTTATTGCACATAAATAAATGGTTTTTATGTTTATAAGATATTTTCCTACATCTATAATACAAGGGACTAGAATCATGTGTTGGATTATAGATTCTGGACAATGTAGGAAGTCCTTTTATGGGCCCTCCTTAAATAGTTATTCATTTTCATTCACTAATATCCTTGTATAATTAGTTGTTTATTCATGTCATTTTTATATTGATTATTCTATTTTGAATTGATTTTTATATATATAGTCCTATTTATTATATGTTGTTAGGTGAGTGTGGAAATCCCCTAGTTGGTATGATATACTAAATCACTATACATGAGCCTCTGGAATTTATCTATATATTATTGTATATAATATGGTTAAGAGAATGTAACTATAAAAAATTATATAAAAAATTATATTTGTGATCAAATGTGATTTCATAAGGATCCTAACACCTCATATACGAAAAATGAATGATTTTTATTTATATTTATTCAACCATCTATATTATGGGTGTTCTTGAGTGTGAAATCTTTTTATAGGGGATCAAGTGTTTTTATGAGAATGAATCTGGTTTTAAGACACATATAATCTATGAAGAGTACAATGAGTACCTTGTTTCTTGCATGTGGTTACTCGGTGGGAACAATAGGGTTGGTTAATCAATCTATGGTAAAATAACAATTATAGAACATATAATATGTACTATGTTCTTGTAAATTTAATTTTCATTTTCTAATAATTATATATTTATAATATAAATTAAAATTCAATTTCTATCGAGTAGCACTAAATATATCCACCTCTCTTCTTGACCATTAATCTATTGTAATGTTTTAATCACAAAAGTTCATCCTCAATTTGAGTTCCATTCTACCGTATGATGTTACCATTATTAATATTATTAATCATATTCCCTTTATTCATTACCTATCTCATTATATCTCTATTAATCACCAGTTATTCTAAATTCTCACAATATTTAAAGATTTATTGATTTAAACACATTAAAATTGAATTAGATAGGCATAAATAATGATATGAACTTTTTATACACATATAGGTGGTCCCTCACAGTTATAGTGGTTTTACTCAGCTATCATACATCATATGAAACTCAATAAATTACAATTTTTTATGTAATCATGGAATTGAAATTAAATTTATTTATATGAATCTCTATAGTACGTGTGTATAAATGAATGTACATGAGTGGTATTCATGAATTTTTATTTGACACCATTTATTATTTATGGGGAATTTCATTTTTTGAGTTATATAATCATTATATTGGACATAAAATGGATGTATATGACTATGAATTATCTATTACAACATTTTGATGTGTAATATTGAATTATATTGTGTGTACTGACTTGATAATGTTATGGTTAATAATGTGTGAGAATAATAAGGTCACATTGATATCGTTTGTTTTATTTGTAGAATAATTCTTGATTATTTTATAATGATATATAATTTATATATAATTTTATGAATAATTTTTCACCATGATAGCTTTTTTGAATGTGGTTGTTCTTTATTCCCCAATATGTATTCAGTGTTCATGTTTAAAATACACTTGTAATATATTATGTACCACATCCATTAAATTCTAGTTAATAGTATATCATATTATGTGGTTGTGACATCCCCCAAATAGATTTTATTAGTTGTGTATATAATGGTTCTGAACACAGGAGAAGCACATGGTTGGATAATGTTCTTCTCATATATTTTTCATATTCAATAGATCACTAACATGTTGTATAATACATACATGTTATTAAACATTATAGTCTTCCTAAAATTATTTTAATATAGGGTCACTAGAAGTAAGATAGGCATAGTTGAAGGTAAAAATATATTAAAAAAGTTAATGTTTTATTTCTATGATACTACTGAAATATTCAGAAAAAAAATCACTAATTGAAAAGTACAACATCAATGGACTATAGATCCAAAAATTTACTCCAAAATATCTATGTGAAAATGTGGGAAAACTCTCACCATCTACATGCACCAACATGAATTCAAACTGACCAAAAACCACACTACCTATCTTCAGTGGTATGCCTTTCCCAATGTCTATAGAATTCAAAAAGTCTTTGAACCAATAAAGCGGTAAGGTGGGTGTGAGATAACATGATTTTTAGTTTCCCACCTAGGTGTTCCATCTTATGCATTAGAACAACAATTCAAATGTGAACATATTTAACTAAAATAGCACATGATAATAGTTTAATAGTTATTGTATTGAATGTATTGAAAAATAGAATAATTCAACTTTTTCAACATTTACCAATAATGCATGTAATTACATTCATTGAATACCATACCCATATATCACAAAAAAAATATCATATTAAAACAATTAATGCCTCACATATCATATAAATTACATGGTTGGAAAATAAAAATAGTCAAAGATAAAAGCAAAAGCTCATTTATCATTCTTCTCAATATCATACTAGATTAATATTTCTTGGGTAGCCTTTCCTAACCAAGCCAATTTTATTAGAATTATTCCACCAGACAAATGTATCATGTATAGGGTGAATAGGAACACCCTAGAAAGTGAACCCCCAATAGTTCTAACAATTCCATAAACAAAAAGTACGTTGGAGTAGAGGAAAGCCCCGTGAGAATACAACTTTGGTTGTGAAATACCTTAAACTATACCACCAACAAAAGTATCAATGGCTATTCATGTTCTATATTTTCAAAATGTATTCATCATGCCAATTAATAATTTTCATTACATGAAAATAAATAATGAAAAAAATTCCATAATTCATTGAAATCCATTTCCATTAACCAAAACTAGTGGAAATCAATATTTTATAAAAGCCTGGTTACATAGAAAAAAACACAATATCATAATTATAAAATTTGAACAAAATAAAATAAATATATTTCACCAATATAAGTTGTAGACAAAACCACCTACCTGAAAACTCGAGTCACAACCCCCAACAATGTAATAGACCAAACTAAACAATCCAAATAATCATAGGCCTATAAAAACCCCTCACATCTCATAATTGATTCAAATTAACAATAAGTTTAGTAGAACTGATGAAAAAACACATACCTCAATAATAGAAAGCAATTTCTCAAACCCAAACAATAAAAATAGACCTCATAATAAGTTCAAACAATATATCGTAAATGAATAAAGAAGAAACTTCACAACGGGTAAATATATATAATAACATAATGGAAAAGAGCTATCATGTTCAATGAAATAAAGAAGAAAAAAATTATTACTAACATATAGGTACACAATTCATCTAAAACGATGGTAAATCACCAAAGTAATCAATCTAGATAAAATGGAGGCTCCCAAAATCATTGGAAGACTTATCTAGGTTAATAGGAGAGAAGGATGTGGATTCATGAATGAAACATGAACTGTAAAGTTACCTAAATACACAAATCACCTCATTTAGGTGAGGTGTTACCCTTTTACACATTGTTTAATCCACAAGGATCACATACTATAAAAACATGTAACTTTTTTATTATAATTCGTTATTTTATCATGGGATGGTGTATAAACCCTAAAATTAATTTACTCTATTCCAATAATGTGTCAATTTCATGAAATCATTGAAACAAAATATATATGTCATGTACTCACATTACATATC
The DNA here is from genome assembly GCA_963277665.1 of Viscum album. NCBI lineage: Eukaryota > Viridiplantae > Streptophyta > Magnoliopsida > Santalales > Viscaceae > Viscum > Viscum album. Next base: position 506,934,948 of record OY728121.1, read on the forward strand.
ATATATTTCTATGTCATACAAAAAAAATAATATGTTATTTATAAAATTGCAATGATAACTCGATCATTCTTCAAAAATGGGAAGAACTCTACAAATCCATTATCACATTTATACACTAACCCCATAAATTCAACAAAAATACAATTCAGAACATTTTTGTCTTACCTTTTTTTTCATCACCCAAAATCCTAATACTCAACCAATTAAATAATTAATGAAAAAAAACTAACAAAAAATTCTGAATATGGGTAACATCATGATACATGTTCCTAGTTCATAGTTAATTATCTAAGGAGGACAATTCTATGTACAACTATCAACAATTCACAATTATCATAATTCATTAAATTTATTCATAGGGTTAGGGTTTCAATTTAATGATTTAGAACCATGATAATAATAGTATGAGAAGACCAAAAGGAACCCCATCTTAGGTTAAATAATAATGTCACTATTTTAATCCATATTTTGTGATATTGGCACAGTGGAATGTATCATTTTATGTTGGTGAAAATTAATATTGTTTACTAGGCCTGCAAAATGACTACTTATCATTCACTACATTTATCTAATATAAAAAAATGTATATTATAGTCAAAAATTTATTTATTCAATAAATAATCACACATATTTTTCACTAACTCAGGAATAAAATATTAATTAATATTTTAATATGTAACTAAATTATTTATATAATAACAAAAATTTATTTATTATTTTGTGCATAATAAGAAATAAATTTATATAGTATATTGACAGAAATAAATAATTACATTTTATATATTTATTTATTTAAATTTTGTGATCATTAAATAAATCATGAATAAATATTAACTATCATTCTATATAATATTATTTCTTCATATTATTATATAAAATTAATATTATATAGAAATATATGAAAATACTAGGTTCGTGATCCACTATTCTTTATCCTAATTATGATTGGGTGAGATTAACTAATTTATAATTTTTCTTTATTGAAACTGGTCAAATATCATATATATATATTTATATAAAGAATGTATATCACAATGATAACAACACCATATGAATGATCACTATGTAATATAATCCCTATTTGACGATATATAATATGTATGTATTTATTATTATCTCATCACACATATTTATTGATATATACCTCTTTAATTATCTATAATAAACACATCTACATTATCGTGGCCATAAAAAGTTTTTTGTAGTTTCATTTCAATCAAAATTCCAAGATATTAATTTCTATAAATAGAGGGTACATATCCTACCGTAACATATTCATTAATATCATACCAATCATTCCATACAAAACAAACATATTTTTCAAGAATAATGTGCATCCACGTATTTCAGAAAACAATAAAGTATGCGAGTAAATATATTTATTAACAAAAATCATACAGTACTATAATGATTACACATTATAATAGATCAGAATATGTGATGGAATTAAAATATTTCGAATTATGTATTGTGGTTATTTCCCCATAATCTAAATCATGTATGCCTATGAGTGTGAAATTTTTATAATGAAGATTCATCCTCTTACAAGCACTCACACCTGATGAGTCAATAACTGTATTCCCAAAATATTTCATAATTATAATGATACGAATGATATTTGAGAGATATCATCATAGATACCAATGGTTTTCCTACCAGTGGGGAACTATTATTATATTTTTTATTGGTATATAATTTTTTACATTACCACATATATTCTATGAAAAATAATTAACAATTTGTGATGATAAAATATGAATATCAAAATTAAAACATATAACAAAAAAATAATACCAAAATTCATTGGTTATAAGGATCCAACTTCAATAGAATATAAATTTTACTAGATACAACTTCTAATGGATATTATCCTCTCACATGATAAAAATATTTTTTTGTAAAGACTTGGAAATTCCGTGGATTTTTTTCTTAAATACATTGGAATTTTACGAGTCCGGGAAAATTTACAGCGCATAATTTCGATGCTCGGTATTCCTGGAATAATTTTCTAATGTTTTGTTCAAGTACGTTTAGTAAATGTACGAGTGGATTTTTATAACATTTGAACCAGTGCATTAAATTGATTTCTGAGGGCACCAATGATCTTGTGGTGCCGGTATTCCCCTAAGGATACATTCACTTTTATGGAAGTAGGTTGAGTATAAAATATTGTTTTAGGGGTTTTTAGAGATTTAATTAAATAAAAATAAAGTGTGAGGATTTATTTTTATTTGACTATTAAAATCTCCTCAAGGAAGTTGGAGGTGGGACCGCCACACCTTAACCTCCCATGAGAGGTTATTGTGGTGGGGCCAACCCGAACCTAACCTCCCATGAGAGGTTATGACGTGGGTTCCACACAGGTCTAAACTCCCCTATTAATGGCGGGAATGGAAACCCTCTCAAATCCCCTCATTAATGAGCGATAGTTTCACCACACCCTCCCTCTTTTATGGTTCCACCTTCCCTTTAATTAAATTGTGCCAACTCCCCTAATAAAATTGTTCCAATCCTCCAAATTAATTCGGTGGAGCCAATTATTTTACTTCACCATTTTGAATTCAGTTCCAATGAGATAATAGATAAACCTATCTATTATTATTTTCTATGGAATATTGTTGGAATCTTGGGAGAAGAGGGAAAAACTATCAAAATGAAGAAAGAAGAATGCAAACCTTATTTGACTTCGTTGTCGGGGCTTCTACCAACGTGGGACGTCTTCAACCGACCTACCCCTTGCATCATCGTTAATGAGTCGATGCAGTTTTTGATTGGAAGCATGCAATGGATGCGATGAACAATGATCATCTTAATCTACTTTTCATGACTCCTTCAACAAATGACGAACGAAGAACAAAGGTAGGGGTTTCTTACATGTCGATGCCTTCCTTGAATCTTCTTCAACGGTTGGAAAGCAATTGTTTGGGTGTGAGTTGTTGTTCATTTTCTTACTTCTTGATGAGCCAATTGATACAAACCTAAACATGGAGGGTGTGGGCCAAATCAACATGGCCCAACCCCTCTATCGTTATTGTTTGTGATAATATTCGGCATGAAGATTAGGTGACTGAACGACGAAGGTGGTGATGAAAAAGGTCGCGCTCCCGGTGGCCTGTGAAAACCGTGCTGCCTCCATGGTGCTCTCGTACTCTGGGCCGAACTGTGACCCTCCAGCCGAACCACCATGGCCGCACCGCCGCCCAGATCCAGGTCACCGCCAACCTCTCATGCACCTGTCTGAATATCGCGTGCCCTGTTCCAGCCTGAGCAGTGTCCCGCCAGCTGGCCCCGCCACCTCCTAGACACCGGCCTAGTTTCCATCCTAGCCGCTACCGGCCCGCCTGGCTCTTAGCCCGCCTCGCCATGCCCCGCCCGGTTGCATGCCGGTCAGCCTAAACGGTGGCCTGTAGGCTTGTCGCACCCTGTTCGACCACCTCCTATGCGCTAGACCGAACCGCGCCATCCCACGCGCCCTTCGCGCCTCGTTCCGCCCGCGACCCCCATGCGACACCTTGGACGAACCAACGAAGGCTACGCCCTCCGGGCCGAGTTGCGTCGGGTCGTGCCCTCATGACTCTTTGGGCCGAACTGGCCTTGACCTGGGCCAAACCTAATAGGATGGGCCATCCAATGGGCTGGGCCAGGCCTAAAAGTTCTGACCGGGTCAACCCAGACTTGGTCGGTTCAGACAGGGTAGGATCAGGTGAGACTGGTATTGGGCCCTCTACTTACCCTTTAATTTCATGGCCATATCCTTGGCACCGAACGACCATTTCACAAACCATCAACGACGTATGTATTCATTGAGCTAGGTGGTCCCTTTGAGTATACCCCACTGTATTTCTAGGAAATGTTGAGATACATTCAGGTTGGATCATGCACGAATCCAAACGGGCCCACGGGACTAAAATGATAACAACTCATAGACCGGACATCCAATTAATGCGCCACCCATTTCATTGAGACCAATATGACGTGGTGGAACTTTGAGATACTTATTCGTGGGACTTTGTGAGAGTTGTAGTATCGAACTGTAGCTCATGGTGCAGATCCTTCCGGAGACGAGAGAGAATAGTGTGAAGTTATCAGGCCATTTTAGGGTTTACCCTCAATCTGGGCTGGGTAGTGGGTTACCTATTGACCGACGACCTTGAAAGTTTTACCCTCCAGCTAGGTTGTGCAGTGGGTTACCCGAGGACCTCATAGAGTTTACCCTCCAGCTAGGCTGGGCCGTGGGTTTCCCGTTGTCCGTAGGATATACCCTCTAGTTGGGCTAGGTAGTAGGTTACCCATAGACATTAGGGTTTACCATCTAGTTGGGCTGGGCAGTGGGTTACCCGATGAACTCTTAGGGTTTACCCTCCAACTAGGTTGGGCTTTGGTTTACCCGGCGACTTCTTTCAGAATCAACCCTTTCAATGAGGCTAGTTGGTGACTTTTCTCTGTGATTACCGAAGCAGGGCCATTGGTTGTACGGTTTAGTGATAAGAAAAATTTGATGTGTGGAGACCTGGTATCTTGCTGAGACCTAACGACTATTGATCGATTCGACTCGGAGTGAATCGACTATACTAGTGGCGAGCACCTTGGTGTCTTGTTAGTCCCACAGTGGGGAGTGCCTTGGTGTCACAGCTGACCCATGGTACATGAAAGTAAATGTACCTCAATAGTCCAAGGTTAGTGGGAAGCCCCTTGGTGATGTGGTAATCCCACTGTACTTGATATTGGATGAGTTCTCCAGTAGTAGAGGTTTTGACAATGTGGCTGGGGATGTAACTTGATGCTACCCCTAGAATAAAATCCCGGTTTGAGCTGAGTTAGAAACTTTTTTTACCTCATGATTCAGATGGATTACTTGATTACATAGGTATATGTATTGGCATATACTAATATGGAGTTATCTGTTAAATTTATACTTTTGTTTTATCCATGATGGATTTTGTGAGACCATGAGGGTCCTGGGGACCCTATTGAGTATTGTTATACTCACCCATGCATGGGATATTCACACACCTCATTGTGTTGGATGCAGATGACAGACAGTGCTGACCGAGGCTGAGTGTACTAGGATTGGACGGCACCTTGAGGTGGACCACGCGGCATGATGGTACAGAGAGGTGACAGATGAACATGGAGTGTTGTGGAGGATATCTGTACCTATCCTTCAGGTATGAGTTCTCAGTGGACGATGCATCAGTTGTTTACCATTCTTCAGTTATACTTGTTTTTTTGAGTTATACAAGTACTTTCTTGTTGGGCTTGTATTCTGGACCCCCTTTTACTTTTCTGCACTCCTTTTGTATACAGTTTTACTTTGTGTTTTTCTTCCACCTTGTACTATGTTGTGTGAATTTTTAGGACATAAAGGCAATTCCATACTAGGTTTAGGTATTTACTCCTCTGGGGATAGTCTCCAGCCCCTGTCCTATGGAATGCAAGATTAGGGTAGTCACAGCACGTGCCCTAGGGGACGGGACGTGACAAATTGGTATCAGAGAATTCGGTTCAACTGCAGAACTAAGGACTCTACTATTTTTTGTGAAGCAATAGTGTTAAGTGTAGTGAGTGTGGTTTTTAGTTCAGGGAGTCCATTGTTGGTGTGGCGGCCGACGTATCCATACACCGGGACCCTGGTGTTTGATTTCTGACTCAGTGCACAAAAACACTAATTGCATGTGTGTTTTCATTGTGATATCTTAAGTTAGCTCACCAGGTATAATCTTGTGTCTATGTCGTATCTATTTATTTTATGATTCCTCCACGCAGATATCCTATTAGGGATATGAGCGTTGTATGCACCGATATCCCACCGAGCGAAGAGGCTCCGATGCAGGGTCGTCTTACTATTTTGGCACCTTCAGGTGGTTTACCAGTAGCACCACCACTAGTTGGGCAGCAAACACCACCAGCCACACTGGAGGACGGTGCACACTGACTGAGCATGTTTCATGACTTCTAGTAGTAGAGGCCAATGAGCTTTTGAGGTGAGAGAGATTCACGCAAAGCTGAGGGTTGGATAGAGGTGATTTCTTGAGTTTCCCATCTAGTTGAGATGCCAGTAAAGCTGATGGTGATCTTATCTACAATTTTATTCAGTGGGTGACCATGAGGATGGATCTCTTAGTGATGAGGCTTCCGTATGTGGAACGTTGCTCTAGATAATACCTACTGGTAGTGTGCCAGATATATCACTAACTGTTGGTCAGCAGTTACATCTGACGGTACCGGTAGTGGACACATGTAGGCTTGGTACCTTACACCTACATCAGCGTCAGATACCCCTTAGGTTTCGAGGCGAGCTCGACTCACAGGAAGATGAGGACTAGCTCGAGGAGGTGTATGAGAGTTCTGTAGAACTTCTACATCATCGGTAGGACAACATGGCGGTAGCTGAGTATTTATCGAGCTGTACTGATCATTCCTGGTACATGATGAATACGATACGATCAGTGCTTCAGGGCTCTAACTTCTTACCAAGGTGTGTTTCATGGACATTCGAGCCATAACTATTCCTCTATGTACTCCTACTTATGCAAGGGTACTAAAAAGAATCTTTTTCATTGAATATTATTTTCCTGTGTGGATACATCTAGTTATTGTTAGTGGTGGGAAAGCCGGAAATTGACACCAGTCTCAAAGACTTGGGCCAGTAAAATGTTTCAGGAAGAAGATGTGTTATGGATAGATGAGTTTTCTGGGCAGCAGTCATGGAAGCATAGCTATGAGAGCAGCATGATGTGGTGTACTTTTCTACATGTTACAACAACACCCCATTTTCTTTGTGGTCCCCACCAGGCTCAGGGAGCTGGAGGACAGGGGAAGAGAGTTGTTTCATGCGGTAAAGGAATGCAACCCAACGGCTCTATGAATTATTCATGGTATGGTCTATGTATATTAATAGTTGTAATATCAATAAAAATAGGTACAAATCATTCCTTACTTCCACGAATATTTTCCATGACCTAGAGTTTCTAGTAAAATCATTGACTTGGAACTCATGTCATGAGATACATTTTGGAGGAGAATTAATAATCACACTTTTCCCGATGATGTGATCTGACCCTTGTGGTGAGAGTTCAGGTTGGAACCTCTTGGTTGAAATGTAGAGGCCTTACAAAGTTAGTTTGGGATTGGAATTGAAATCCAAAATTCACACTCAGATTGACTATATTAGAAAAAGAGGTTGTGGTTTATCTACTATGTTGGGGTGGGGTTTTCCTTAGTCAGTGAAAAAGGAAACCCATGAAGCTCTGGAAAAACTCTTACATATGAGGATTCATGAAATCACTCATGAGTCCGAAGACCACACCCTCATGGTTGAAGATGTTGACTTTGAGATAGACTATACTCCTGGAAAGGGGAACATGGTATCACACACACTCAGAAGGAGGTTTGGCTGGCATCTTCTAAGTGAGTGACAGAACAACTTGCTGCTTTATAGATATCATATGTGGATAAAGATAGAGCATCCTTTCTTCAGTCTTTTGCAGTCACTCTCCCACTTCTTTAGCGAGTTAGGGAGGCACAACATGGGGATGATGACTGCGAGACACAACGTGCTCAGATATCCACAGGGCAAGCACCTAATGGATTTTATGAATGTGGGGAGCATGTCATTCTCTTAAAGGGATTTACTATGGTACCATTTTCACTTCAGGAAGAAGTGTTGATGGAGTTCCACACATCCCCATTAGTGGTACATCCAAGAGTAGAAATGTTGTGCTTCGACCATCGATGACACCACTGGTTTCCAGGTAAGAAGAAGGTAGTATCAATGTTTGTCCCTCGATGCCTCACATGTCAGAAATTGAAGGCGGAGTACCAAGTCCCAGCAGGCTTGGTTCGGCCTTTAGAGGTCCCAGAGTGGATGTGGGATTGGATATCCATGGACTTGATGACGGGACTTCCATGTACATCCAGGGGTCGCGACTTGATTTGGGTTATCATTGACTGACAAACCAAGTCGTCTCACTTCCAACACATTAGAGAGAAGGGTTCAGTAGAGAGTGTGGGACACCTCTATGTGCAGGTGATTGTGTGAATACATGGAGAACCTTCTTCTATTGTCTCCGATCGTGACACACAGTTTACTTCCCAACTATAGAAGGGGTTGTAGGGGGATTTCGGAACGTAGCTTCGTCTAAGCATCGCCTTCCATCCTCAGATGGATGGCCAGACTCAGTGGACCATTAAACCCTCGAGGACATGTTGTGTTCTTGTGTCCTTAACTTCGGTCGTAGTTGGGAGGACCACTTACCTTTGGTGGAGATTACATATAACAACAGCAATCAATCCATCATAGAAATGGAACCTTTTGAGGCGTTATATGGGTGACCTTGCAAATCACCCTTCTGTTAGACTGGCCCATGGGAGTCAGCACTAGTGGGACTCAAGATGGTACAAGCTACCACGGAGAATGTTCATATCACCCAGGAGCGGATGAAGACTGTACATAGCAGACAGAAGTCATATGCAAATAAGAGACGAAGACATAAAGAGTTCAAGGATTCTGACCACGTCTTTTTACGGGTCACATCGTGAAGATGCCTATAGAGATTTGGACATGGTGGAAAGTTATATACAAGGTTCATCAGACCATTCTAGGTCCTCAACAGAGTTGGTGAGGTGGCTTACTAGTTAGTTCTTCCAACTTAGTTGCACCGGGTGTGTGTTTGCTGGCAGCATGAAAACCTCTAGGAGATCACATGAGAGCGGGAGGCTCATATTTGTGCTTAGTACCCCCACTCATTCCCTTAGTTAGAGATTTAGCTTACAAGGATGTAAAAACCTAAGATGGGGAAAATTTAATCACCCAGAAATTTGGTGGATTTTTTTTTTCATAAATACTTGGGAATTTTACTAGTCTGTGAAAATTGACTGTGCATGATTCAAAATATTGGTTTGCTTGAAATCATTTTCTGAAGTTTTGTATGGGTATATTCAGTAAATGTAAGATAGGGTTTTCATAACTTTTGAACCAGTGATCGGAATTGAAATTTGAGGGCACTTTTGAACATGTAGCACCGGTATTTTTTTAAGTAGACTTTCACATCGATAATAGTAGGTTGATAAAAAAATATAGTTTTTGGATATGTAATAGAATGAATTAAATAAAAATAAAGTGTGTGGCTTATTTTTATTTGACAGATAAAATCTCCTCATGGAAGTTGGAGGTGGGACCACCACACCATATCCCCCCATGATAGGTTATGTGGTGGGGCCCAACTGAACCTATCCTCCTGTGAGAGGTTATGACATGGGGACCACACAGGGCTAAACTCCCCTATTAATGGCAGGAGTGGAAAAAATCTCAACTCCCCCCATTAATAAGGGAGAGTTTCTCCGCACCCTCATCCATTATGGTGATGCCTTCCCTTTAATTATATTGTGCCAACTACCCTAATTAACTTGTGCCAATTTTCAACATTAATTAGGTGGAGCCTATTATTTTATTTCACTATTTTGAATTATGTTCCAAAAAAATAAAAGATAAAACTATATCTTATTATTTTCTTTGTAATCTTGTTGTAAACATGGGATAAGAGGGAAGAACTCTCCCAACAAAGAATGAATTACACCAACCATCCTCAACTTCTTCCTCAGAGCTTCCACCAGCGTGGGACATCTTCATCCGACCTACCCTCCCCATTGTTGTCAACGAGCCGATGCAGCTCGGGATTGGAAGATTGTAGCGGACGCGACGAAAAACGATCTTCTTCGTCTACATTTCATGACTCTTTCAATGAGTGATGAATGATGAACAAAGGTACGGGGTTTTTACTTGTTGATTCTTTCATTGAATCTTCTTCAATAGTTAGAACCGAATTGTTTATGGGTGAGTTGTTGTTCATCTTCTTACTTCTTGATGAGCCAATTGATACCACCCAAAATGCGGAGGGTGCGGGCCAAAAAAACATTTCCCAACCCCTATCGCATTTTTTTTATAATCTTCAGCTTGTTGATGAGGTGACAGAACGAAGAATGTGCCAGCCACAAAGGCCGCGCTACCCATGGCTTTCCCAAACCATGCTACCACCGCTACACTCCGGTGCTCCAGGCCGAACCAGGGTCCTCCGGACGAACCACCCCGGCCGCACCACAGTTACCCCATGCCCCCGGCTCCAGGCTGCCTGCTTCCTCCCATGCACCCGGCCGAATCCAGCGCGACCCGTACTGGCCTAGGCCACACCCCGCCGGCCTGCCCTGCTGCCTCCCGACCACCTGCCGACATGCCTGGCGCCCTGCCCCGCAGCCGTCGGCCCGCCTCCGGGCCTGCCCGGCTGTCCGCCAGCCTGGTCGTGCCCTGCCCGGCTACCCACTAACCTGCCTAGAGCCCTTCTTTTCCGCTTTCCAACCTGCTTACCGGGCCTCACTCCAGCCCGCTTGGTGCCCAGCATGACCCCCTACCGACCTGGCTGCACCCTGACCGCATGCCGGCCAACTCGGCTGCCTCCCAGCCTTTCTCTCCCTGCTCGGTCGCTCCCGTGTGCCCGGCCTAACCACATCGGCCCATGCACCCGGCGGGCCCTATGCTACCTGCAACCCCCTCACGACGCCTTGGGTAAACAGGCCCAGCCGCGCCCTCCGGGGTGAGCTGTCCCAAGCCGCGCTAGCACGACACTTCGGGCCGAACTGGCCTCTATCTCCGGCCAAACCTAACAGGATATCCCATCCAATGGGTCAGGCCATACCAAATAGGTCTGACTAGGTCGACCCAGACATGGTCAGCCCAGATTGGGTGGTTCTGGTTGGTCTGATCGGGTCGGACCGGACCTGGTCCCTCTACCGACCCTAACATTATGGCCATATCATTGGCACATGACGACAGTTTGATGAACCGTCAACGGCGTATGTTTTCTTCAAGCACGACGGTCCCTTTCAGTATACCCCACTGGAGTTCGGGGTAACGTTGAGATACAGTCATGTTGGATCATGCACGAATCCAACAAGGTACCCGGGACTAAAAGGGGGAAAACACACAGGCCATGCATCTGATTGACGCACCGTCTAATGCGTTGAGACCCATATGACATGGTGGAACTTTGAGATACTACTTAGTGGGACTTCTTGATAGTAGGAGTATCGATCTGTATATCGTGGTGTGGATCCTCCTGGAGATGAGAGAGCATAGTGCGGTGTTATCATACCAGTTCAGGGTTTACCCTCCAGCTAGGATGGGAAGTGGGTTACCCGTTGACCTTATGGTTTACCGTCTAGCTGGGTTGGGCAGTGAGATACCATGTAAAGACCCGTAAATTTCAAGGGAATTTTTTTCTTAATTTTCTTTGGAATTTTAAAAGAGCGCAGTTTCTGACGGCACGTGCCTATGAGGCTCGGTGTGCCCGGAATCATTTTCTGAAGTTTGGCTCGGGTACGTTTAGTGAACGGACGAGCGGGTTTTTCTAACATTTGAACCGGTGCTCGGAATCAAATTCTGAGGGCACCAATGGAGTCGCATCACCGGTAATTGCTTTGAAACGCCTCTTCCGGAGTTGCATTTGCTCGAGAGTGGTTTTTAATATTTGGGCTTTAAGGTAAGAAATAAAATAACATGGTACGAAATACTTTATTTTATTTCGCTTAAAGCCGCTTAAAGCCACTTAAAGCTTCTTATGCTGAGTTAAAGTGGATAGGGTACAATTCAAAATATCCTACCCTCTTGGTAGGATATTTGTGAGGTGGGGCCCGCATGAGCCCCACTGTTTCTTTTCCGCTAAGTAACGCACCCGCAAAAACCCTTTTTAAATAAATTCAACTGGGCGTTTTCTTAAACAATTAAACGCTACTTTTAATTGGGTGGTTTATTCATTGAAATTAATTCTATGAATTAATGGGTCGTTACTTAGTTTGTTTTTCATTTGTTGGCATGTAATAAAATAAGACCAACACTATTTCTTCTTGACTGTTGTTCGTTGAGAGTATTTTGCAGAAACCTTAAGTCCTTCATCATCCTTCGTGAAGAACGCGAAGAACACGATGAACGCGAAGAACGCCAGCGTTCGACGAATGACGACGAAGAACGCCAAGCCCTCGGAGATCGACGACGCGACGCCGTGTTCCGCGACGCCAACGATTCACCTCCTGCGACGTTCTCCTGCGACGTTCCTTCTTCCGCAACAAATCTTTGAAAATCCATTTGAGGTTGGAGTTTATGAATCTTTTAAATTCTTTTGTGGATTTTTTACTTGACATGGATTTAATTCGTGTAAATTAAATCTATGTGTTTTCTTTACCCCTCGGAGATCGCCGACTCGACGTCGTATACCGCGACGACGCGACGCCCTTCTGCGACGCGACGATCCTATTCTTCCGCGATGATCAATTCCGTGAAGAATGCATGTTCGACGACTTCGACGGAGTAGGGGTTTGATTCTTAATAATCTTTTTGATTTATACTGGCGACGTTTGTTAAACTTTTTTTGTGTAATTTTTTTTAAAACCGCTAACGCGGTGGGTGCGGACTAACGAACAAGTCCGAACCCACCATCCTTTTTCGTTCTTGGTGCGCGAAACGGCGGACGATGAGAAACAGGGCCGCAATGGCGATTTGAGTGCCTAGAAGTGAAGAATGGGACCCGGGAGGAGCTACAAAGCAGACGAAAATTTAATCGGACCAGCGGAGCAACTCCGGTGGCCCGCGGAATCCACTGGCGGCGCGGGTCGCCGGTGCGGCGGCGGCGGCCAACCAGACCCACAACCACGTGGGTCTGGCGAGACACAGGATGCGGCAGAGCCCCGTCCGCTGACCAAGCGCGGGGCTGCGGCTCCTCTTCCCGCGGGGGCAGCATGCCCCGCGGCTCCCCTTGCTCGGCGGCTCGGCCGAGCCAACCCGTCGGCCGGGTCGCACCTAGGCCGGGCCCGGCCGCCCCGGCCGGTCTGGGTCGCACCAATCGGGTTAGACCCGGACCCAGGTCGGGTCGACCTGGTTCGGGCCAACCCAGGGGGGTTGGGCTGGGTCGGTCCGGGCCCAGACCCCCCGTTTCCAGACCTTTTCGGTATTTTGCTAATAACATGAGCTACGGGCCTCTAAACGACGCACTGTCAGTGGCGATGCGATCCTTGGATCGAGGCGGTCATTTCAGTATATTACACTCAAGTTTTCAGAATACTTTGGGTTCGGCCGGGTTGGTTCGTACACGAAACCAACCGGGCCCTCGGAGCGGAAACACTCATATCATGAGATTCAGACGTCCGATTGACGTGTCGTCGACTTTAATGGATTCCTCTAAGTGAGACGGATCTTTTGGCTTACTTCGCCCGAGGTTTGGACGTAGGAGGAGTACGGTCGGGTTGGTTTTGCCTTAAAAACCAACCGGTCCCCTGGGACGAAAAAGCCAATAACTCTCAGACCGGGCGTCTGATTGACGCGTCGTCTGCGACGTTGAGTTCTTGTTGACGATACGGAACTTTTGGATACATCAACTCTGGACTAGGTGTCAGTTGATGTATCAGCCTCTCAGCTCGTGGAGCGGACCCTCCCGAACGAGTTTGCTATGTGCGGGAACCCTAGAGCTAGCTGAGACTACTACTGTGACGACGACGACTGTACAGAGATCCTCAGTTGATTCGATGGCGATGACTACAACACTCAGCGATCCTTTGATGGTCAGTGCTTCCGATCCTGTGTGGGTTCGATCCTTTGTGGGTCAACACTCAGCGGTCCTGTGTGGGCCAGCGCCTACAGGTCCTGTGTGGGCCCGATCCTGTGTGGGTCTTTGCGGGGGTGAGTTACCTATCAATCTTGTGTGGGTCTGATCCTGTGTGGGTCATTGCGGGGGTTAGTACCTATTGATCATTTGTGGGTCCGACGACTTAGATGGATCATTGATCATCTCTATCGTCATTCGAAGAAGTTTACCTGTGTGAACTGAATCATGTTTACTTTCCTTTGTGGATTGTGTTCTACTATCATATGTGGATTTAGTTTTTGCTTTCCTGTGTCGACTGGGTTGTACTTGAGCTCGGATGTTGGAGTCGAGCGAGAATTGATGACTTAGGTATATGTATGGGCATATACCTAAGTCGTGTCGGATGTTACTTAGTGATTGTATCCTTCCTTTGTGGATTATCCTTTGTGGATTCTGGGAGACCTTCGGGGGTCTCGGGGTCCCTAATGAGTAGCTCATAGACTACACTGCACGGGCTATGCTCGCACTACATTGTGTTGGTTGCAGACGACGGACAGCGCTGATCGTGGTGGAGGCTTGCGGAGTAGGACGGTACCCGGAGGTGGACCACTGGGCGGGATGTACTCAGAGTGGTCGGCTGGACCTGAGGAGCAGTGGAGGCTTTCTGTACCAACCCTACAGGCGGGACTTCTAGTGGATGGCTCGACGTTGCGGCTTTACTTTTCATTTGATGTTTTCCCCTTTCGAGTAGTAATTTACATTCAGTTTTGGTTTTTATTCTGGCCCACTTACGTTCCGCACTTACTGTTGTACCAGTTTCTACTTAGTGTTTATTTCTTCCTGCTTACTCTGTGATGGTTGTTTGTTTACATCACAAAGGCAATGCCTTCCCTTTACCGGGATTTACTCCTTGGTGCTAGTCGCTAACCCCTGGCCTATGGAAGGCGGGCTTGGGGTAGTCACGGCACGGTCCCCGAGGACGGGTTGTGACAAATTGGTTTCAGAGGAGTTCGGTTCTTCCGTAGACTCTGATATTTCTTCTATGTGAAGCAATAGTGTAAAGCGTATTGAGTGTGGTTATCAGTCCAGGGAGCCCAGTGTTGGTGCGGCGGCCGACGTATCCGTACACCAGGACCCTGACTTCGGATTTTCGACTTAATGCACGAAAACATTGATTGCATGTGTGTTTAAAGTTTTCGTTGTGATTACTTTATATCAGCTCACCAGGTATACTGTTCTGACCGTGGCACACCTGTTAACTTTTCAGGATGGCCCCACGATGGTAGCTAGATAGGGTTCTGAGAGTTTTACGTGACGACAGCCCACCGACCGATGAGGCCTCGGTATAGGGCCCTATGACAGCAGAGTCATCAGCGGTACCTCTACCCGTCGACCCACCGATACTTCCAGCCCCAGCCGCTGACGATGCATGTCACATTAGTGCACTGCATGAGTTCCAGCGCCAGCGACCACCCAGGATCCGCAGGGAGATGGACCCCCAGGCAGCCGAGGACTGGCTGGAGGCAGTGAAACGAGTTTTCAGGCTAGTGAGGACACCAACAGACCTCATGGTGATCCTCGCAGTGAGCCCACTGCACGCAGCAGCGGGCCGATGGTGGAGCTTGATGCTCCAGGTGCACGATGAGACATCTCTTCTCTAGACGGACATTGAGAGCCTCTTCCGCTTGGAGTTCGTCCCAGCCACCCTCCGTGCGGTGCACATCCAGGAGCATCTTCAGCTTCGGCAGGGCAGCTTGATGGTCGCCCAGTACTCGACGAGATTAACTGATCTCTCTCGCTACTCGACCGACATGGTATGGTACCCATAATTCTGGGCCCGAACCTTTGAGTAGGGATTGAGACACGATATCAGGGCATCGCTAATCTCCCTCAGCATTTCGACTCAGGAAGGAGTACTGGAGCGAGCCCTTTTGATCGAGAGCTTTCTTGCTGAGACCTCTCCAGCGGTGGGACCTACCGCAGGGCGGCACGTAGCAGATTCTTCCACAGCAAGCAGTTGACGGATGACTCAGGGGTCCAGGCAGATCAGACCCTCACGTAGATGGCATCAGGACACTGGTTCAGCAGTGTGGGGCACACAGCGCCGAGCTAGTCTTTCGAGAGGCAGGCAGTGCTACACATGCGGCGGGCAGGGCCACATGGTTCGTGACTGCCCGACCCACCGTGTCGAGGAGTAGCAGACGGTTGAGGGGCCACCCAGGTAGAGGAAGAGGGTCGACCTTGGTGGTCCGCAGGGAGGAGGCGGACGAGGCAGAGGAGTTGGCGGCGCAATAGGTGGTGGGCGACGCTTTGAGGCTCTACCACCACCACCACCAGGAGGTCCACCCCGACCACAGGGAGCTGGTGGGCAGAGACAGGCACAGCTCTAGGCAGTGGAGGCCTACGACCACGGGGCACCCAAGATGATTCGAGGTACTATCTGTGTCTATTCCACCCTTGCTACAGTTCTTATAGACACAAGAGTGAGTCACTCTTTCATAGTCGCTGCCCTTGTTCAGAGCCCGGAGATTCCGACAGAGACGTTGGCTCGATCCTTGCTGCTAGAGACTCCTACGGGAGCAGACTCGACGATTACGCACTAGTGCCGGCAGTGTGAGCTTACTCTAGGAGGCGAGAGCTTCAGCTGAGATCTTCTTGTAGCAGCGTCGAGGCCTTAAAACATCATCTTGGGCATGGATTGGTTATCTACATTCCATGCACAGATTGACTGTATTAGGCGCAGGGTGCAATGTGTACGCACCGACGGGGGAATGTTCACCTTCACCAGTGAGAAAGGAGCCTTCGTAGCACAGGATGGACTTCCGCAGAGGAGAGGACAACCCATCACTCATCAGTTGGATAGCCTCATCCTAGGATCAGTTGACGTGCAGCGTCCTAGTTTTCCTGTAGTGGTGGATCAGTATGCGGACGTCTTTCCCAAAGACGTTCCACGGCTACCTCCTCATAGAGAGGTAGACATTCATATTGACCTATACCCCGGGGCAGCCCCGATATCAACTCAAGCATATTGGATGGCCCCCGTTGAGCTTCAAGAGCTACAGGTACAGTTGGAGGACTTGCAGGGAAAGGGTTTCATCCGACCCAGTGTTTCACCCTGGGCTTCCCCGATATTGTTCGCCCAGAAGGGGGACGGGATCTTGCGGCTGTGTGTCGACTATCATCGCATGAACCAGGTGATGGTGAGGAACAAGTATTTGCTACCGAGGATTGATGACCTCTTTGATCAGCTCTAGGGAGCACGGTGGTTCTCGAACATAGACCTCAGGTCAGGCTATCATCAGCTCAGAGTTCAGGATGAGGACGTGCAGAAGACCGCCTTCAGATGTCGGTATGGCCACTATGAGTTCTTGGTTATGCCATTCAACATAACCAATGCTCCAGTAGTCTTCATGGGCCTCATGAACATGATCTTTCAGCCATCCCTCGATCGATTTGTCGTGGTCATCATCGACAAAATTTTGATTTACTCGACGACTAAGGCGGAGCATGCCTACCACTTGCGGGTTATACTAGACACGCTTCGAGAGCACCAGCTTTATGTAATGATCTCGAAGTGTCTGTTCTGGAAACGTGAGGTCCACTTCACGGGACACGTCATTTCTGAGCGGGATTTGTGGTGGATCCCATGATGATCGAGGCAGTGCTAGCTTGGGAGCCACCCAAGAGCATGTCAGAGGTGCGGAGTTTCTTGGGACTAGCTGGATACTATTAGAGATTTTTCCTAGACTTCTCCAGAGTTGCGGCACCACTATCTTCTTTGACGAAGAAGTGGAAACCCTTTCTGTGGTCAGACAGATGTCAGCAGAGCTTCTAGGAGCTGAGACAGAGATTGACTTGCGCACCTATCTTGAGGTTTCCTAAGGAGGGAGTAGGGTACATAGTCTATTGCGATGCATCAGGGACCGGACTCGGATGTGTCCTGATGCAGGAGCGGGTAGTGATTGCCTATGGATCAAGTTAGTTGAGGCCGCATGAGCAGAACTATGCTACCCATGACCTAGAGTTAGCAGCAGTGGTCTTCGCTCTGAAGACATGGAGACACTATCTGATGGGCGGGCACTTTACAGTCTTTTCTGACCACAAGATTCTCAGGTACATCTTCTTTCAGAAGGACCTGAACCTAAGACAGCGGCGATGGATCGAGTTCCTCCAGGGCTATGACTTTGAGATAGTCTATACTCCTGGGAAGAGAAAAGTATTAGTCGATGCTCTCAGCAGGAGGACAGGCATTCAGCTACTTGAGGATGCGACAGAGCAGCTAGCCGCTTTGTAGATATCCTTCATGGATAGAGATGGAGCAGCCTTCCTTCAGTCTCTCACAGTCACTCCTCCACTACTGCAGTGGGTTAGAGAGGCACAGCATGGGGACGCTGACTGTGAGACGCGGCGTGCACAGATATCTTCAGGACATGCACCTGATGGCTTCTCCTTTGGAGCAGAGAACGACATCCTTTTTAGAGGACGTACCATAGTACCAGTCGCTTTACGAGAGGAGGTGCTGAGAGAGTTTCACACTTCTCCTTTGGTGGTGCATCCTGTAGTGGCGAAGATGTACAGGACCTCAGACGATAGCACTGGTGGTTGAGCATGAAGAAGGTTGTGGCAGAGTTCGTTTCACGATGCCTCACCTGCCAGCAGGTGAAGGCAGAGCATCAGGTACCAGTAGACTTGGTACAACCCTTGGAGGTCCCGAAGTGGAAGTGGGACGGGATATATATGGACATCGGGACTGGACTTCCAAGCACTTCCAAAGGTCACGACTCCATCTGGGTGATTCTCGACCGACTCACCAAGTGGGCTCACTTATTACCCGTCAGAGAGCAGGGCTCAGTGGAGAGCTTGGGGCGTCTCTACGTCCAGAACATTGTACGACTTCATGGTGTGACATCATCTATCATCTCCGATCGAGATGCTCACTTTACTTCCCAGCTTTGGAAGGGATTACAGGAGGCGTTCGGGACGTAGCTACGTTTGAGCACCGTCTTTCACCCCCAAACAGATGGTAAGACGGAGAGGACCGTTCAGACTCTCGAGGACATGTTCCGCGCATGTGTCCTTGACTTTGGTCGTAGCTGGGAGGACCACCTACCCTTGTTGGAGTTTGCGTACAACAACAGCTACCACTCCACCATCAGGATGGAACCATACGAGGCGTTGTACGACAGACCTTGTAGATCTCCTTTGTGCTAGACAGATCTTGGGGAGTCAGCACTTGTGGAACCAGAGATGGTTCGGGCCATGACATAAAAGGTCCATGTCATCCAGGAGCAGATGGGGACAGCTCAGAGCTGGCAGAAGTTTACGCTGATAGGAGGCGGAGGCCACTAGAGTTCGAGGATGGTGATCACGTCTTCTTGCGTGTCTCACCTCGACATGGATTACGGAGATTTGGCCGAGGTGTAAAGTTGTCTCCACGCTTCATCGGACCTTCCCAGGTCCTCAGCAGGATTGGAAAGGTGGCTTATCTCCTGGATCTACCGCCTCAGTTGCATCGGGTGCATGACGTCTTCCACATATCTCAACTGAGGAGATACGTGCACGACCTGACACACATCATTGACCATGGGGAGCTAGACGTTGATGATGGGGAAACTTTTGAGGAGGTCCCGGTGGAGATCAAGGATAGACAGGAGCGGGTCCTGCATGGAAGATCGATTCCTCTAGTGCGCATCAGATGGCAGCACGGGAACCTCCAGGAGAGCACTTGGTAGCGGGAGGCTCAGATGCGTGCTCAGTACCCACATTTGTTTCTCTATCTTATGATGTATCAATACAGGGACATAAATCCCTATGGTTGGAGTGATGTAAAGACCCGTAAATTTCAAGGAAATTTTTTTCTTAATATTCTTTGTAATTTTACAAGAGCGCAGTTTCTGACGGCATGTGATTCCGAGGCCCGGTGTGCCCGGAATCAATTTCCAAAGTTTGGCTCAGGTACGTTCAGTGAACAGACTAGCAGGTTTTTCTAACATTTGAACCAGTGCTCAGAATTAAATTTTGAGGGCACCGATGGAATCGCAGCACCGGTAATTTCTTAGAAACGCCTCTTCCAGAGTTGTGTTTGCTCGGGTGTGGTTTTTAATTATTGGTCTTTAAGTTAAGAAATAAAATAACGTGGTACGACAAATGTTATTTTATTTCACTTAAATCCGCTTAAAGCCACTTAATGCTGCTTATGCTGAGTTAAAGCGGATATGGTACAATACAAAATATTTTACCCTCTTGGTAGGATATTTGTGAGGTGGGGCCCGCACGCGCCCCAACATTTCTTTTCCGCTAAGTAACGCACCCACGAAAACCCTTTTTAAATAAATTCAACTGGGGAATTTTCTTAAACAATTAAACGCTCTTTTTAATGGGGAATTTTATTTTTTGAAATTAATTCTATGAATTAATGGGTCGTTACTTAGTTTGTTTTTCATTTTTTGGCATGTAATAAAATAAGACCAACACTATTTCTTCATGAGTGTTGTTCGTTGAGAGGATTTGGAAGAATCCTTAAGTCCTTCATCCTCCTTCGTGAAGAACACGAAGAACACGAAGAACGCGAAGAACGTTGGACTTTGATGAAAGGCGATGAAGAACGCCGAGCCCTCGGAGATCGACAACGCGACGCCGAGTTCCGCGTCGCCAACGATTCTCCTCCTGTGACGTTCTTCTGCGATGTTCCTTCTTCCGCGACAAATCCTTGAACATCCGTTTGAGGTAGGAGTTTACAAATATTTTAAATTACATTGTGTATTTTATACTTGAGATGGATTTAATTCGTGTAAATTAAATCTGTGTGTTTTCTTTTACCCTCAGAGATTGTCGATGCGACGCCGCATACTGCGACGACGTGACACCCTTCCGCAACACGATGATCCTCTTCTTCCATGACGATCAATTCCGCGAAGAACGCACTTTCGACGACTTCGATGAGGTAGGGGTTTGATTCTAAAAAATCATTGTGATTTATACCCGTGACGTTTGTTAAACTTTTTTTGTGTAATATTTTTTTTAAAACCGCCAACGCGGTGGGTGCGGACTAACGAACAAGTCTGAACCCACCGAACATTTTAGTTCTTGGTGCGCGAAATGGCGGACGATGAAAAACGGGGCCGCAATTTCTATTTGAGGGCCTGGAAGTGAAGAATGGTACCCGGGAGGAGCTACGGCGCAGACGGAAATTGAATCGGACCACCGAAGCAACTCCGGTGGCCCGCGGAATCCACCGGTCACGCGGGTCGCAGGCGCGGCGACATCGGCGGCTGAAACCGCAGCGGCGGCGGCTGACCAGACCCGCAACCACATGGGTTCGGCGAGACACGGGACATGGCAGAGCCGCATCCGCTGACCAAGCGCGGCCCCACGCGGGGTCATGGCTCCTCTTCCCGCGCGGGCAGTACGCCCCTCGGCTCCCCTTTCTCGGCCGCTCGACCGAGCCGTGCCGAGCAGACCCGCCGGCCAGGTCGCGCCCATGCTGGGCCGGGCCGCCCTGTCAGGGCCGTGTCGCACCAACCGGTTAGGAACCGGACCCGGTTCAGGTCGCCCGGTTCGGGCCGACCAAGGGGGGGGTTGGGCCGGGTCGGTCCGAGCCAAGACCCCCCGTTTCCGAACCTTTTCGGTCTTTTGCTCATAACGAGAGCTACAGGCCTCCGAACGACGCGACGTCAGTGGTGATGCGATCCTTGGATCGAGAATGTCATTTCGGTATATTACACTCATGTTTTAGGAATACTTTGGTTTCATCCAAGTTGGTTCGTACACGAAACCAATCGGGCCCTCAGAGCGGAAATGCTTATATCTTGAGCTTCAGACCTCCGATTGACATGCCGTCGACTTTGATGGATTCCTCAAAGTGAGAAAGATCTTTTGGCTTACTCCTCCTGAGGTTTGGACGCAGGAGGAGTACGTTCGGGTTGGTTTTTCCTTAAAAACCAACCGGGCCCTTGGGACGAAAAAGACAATAACTCTCAGACCTGGCACCCAATTGACGCGATGTCTGCGACGTTGAGTTCTTGTTGACGATACAGAACTTTTGGATACATCAACTCTGTACTAGGTGTCAGTTGATGTATCAGCCTCTCGGCTCATGGAGCGGACCCTCCCGAACGAGCTTTCTGTGTGCGGGAACCCTAGAGCTGGCTGCGACTGCTACTGTGACGACGACGACTGTACAGAGATCCTCAGTGGTTTCGACGGCAACGACTACAGCACTCAGCGATCCTTTGTGGGTCAGTGCTACCGATCCTGTGTGGGTCTGATCCTGTATGGGTCGGCTCTCAGTGGCCCTATGTGGGCCAGCACCTACAGGTCCTATGTGGGCCCAATCATGTGTGGGTCTTTGCTGGGGTTAGTTACCTATCGATCCTGTGTGGGTCCGATCCTATGTGGGTCATTGCGGGGGTTAGTACCTTTTGATCCTTTGTGGGTCCGACGACTTAGATGGATTAGTGATCATCTCTATCGTCATTCAAATATGTTTAACTGTGTGAGTTGAATCCTGTTTACTTTCCGTTGTGGATTGTGTTGTGCTATCCTTTGTGGATTTACATTTTGCTTTCCTGAGTGGACTAGGTTGTACATGAGCTCGGATGTTGGAGCCGAGCGAGAATTGATGACATAGGTATATGTATGGTCATATACATATGTCGTGTCAGATGTTACTTCGTGATTGTATCTTTCCTTTGTGGACTATCCTTTGTGGATTCTGGGAGACCTTTGTGGGTCTCGGGGTCCCTACTGAGTAGCTTATACTCACCCCTGCAGAGGCTATGCCAGCACTACATTGTGTTGGTTGCAGACGACGGATAGCGCTGATCGTGGTGGAGGCTTGTGGAGCAGGACGGTACCTGGAGGTGGACCACTGGGCGAGACGTACTCGGAGTGGTCGGCTGGACCCGAGGAGCAGTGGAGACTTTTTGTACCCACCCTTCAGATGGGACTTCCAGTGGACGGCTCGACGTTGCGGCTTTACTTTTCAGTTGTTGTTTTCCCCTTTCGAGTTGTACATTACTTTCAGTTTGGGTTTGTATTCTGGCCCACTTACTTTCCGCACTTACTATTGTACCAATTTTTAAATAGTGTTTACTTCTGCCTTCTTACTCTGTGTTGTTTGTTCGCTTACTTCACAAAGGCAATGCCTTACCTTTACCGGGATTTATGCCTTGGTGATAGTTGCCAGCCCCTGGCCTATGGAAGGCGGGCTTGGGGAAGTCACAACACGGGCCCCGAGGACGGGTTGTGACATACCAGAAGACCTCTTAAGTTTTACCCTCGAGCTGGGCTGGGCAGTGGGTTACCCGACGACCTATTAGGGTTTACCCTCCTATGGGATGGACAGTGGGTTACATGTTGACCTTTGGGTTTCCCCTCCAACTGGGTTGGGCAGTGGGTTACCCTTTGACCTTAGGGTTTACCTTCCAATTGGGTTGGGCAGTGGTTTACCCAACAAATTCATTAAGACTCATCCCTTTCTATGAGTCAATTCAGTGACTTTTCTCCATGATAACAGGAGCGGGAACCTTGGTTGTACGGTTCAACGATAAGACGGCTTTGACGTGTGGGAACCTAGTAGTTGGCTGAGACCTGATGACTGCTAATCGATTCCACTCAGTGTGAATCGACTTACCCAATGGGGAGATGCCTTGGTGTCACAGAAGATCTATCGTGGGGAATGACATGGTGTCGCAGAAAACCCACAATACATGACATGAGGAGTACCTCAGCAGTCTAATGATAGTGGGAAGCACCTTTCGGATGCGACATGACCACTGTACTCGATAGAGGAGCAGTTATCCAGTAGCCAAGGTTTCGACAATGTGACTGTAGATGTTACTTGATACAACCCCGATTATAAAATCTTGGTTTGAGATGAGTCAGTAACATTTCTGTTTACCTCATGATTGAGATGGATTACTTGATAACATAGGTATATGTATGGGTATATTCCTATGTGGAGTTATCTAATGAATTTATACTTTGTGGTCTATACTTGTTGGATTTTGTGAGACCTTGAGGGTTTTGGGGTCCATACTTAGTATCGTTATACTCACCCCTTCACGGGATATGCCAGCACCTAGTTGTGTTGGATATAGATGATGGACAACACTGACCGAGGATGAGTGTACCAGGACTAGATGGAACCCGGAGGTGGACCGCACGGTGTGACGGTACACGGATGAGACAGATGGACGTGGACTGCTATGGGGCATATCTGTGCCTACCCTTCTGGTAGGACTTCCTGGCGGACGATCCAGCAGCTGTTTACCTTTCTTCAGTTGTACTTGTGATTTTAGTTATACTTTTACAGTCTTTTTGGGCTTGTATTCATAACCCCTTTTACTTTTCAGCACTCCTTTTGCATACAGTTTTACTTAGTGTTTTTCTTCTATCTGGAACTCTGTTGTGTGCAATTTTATGATATAAAGGCAATGCCTTACCAGTTTTAGGAAATTAAGTCTTCATTTCTTGTTGTCAGCCTATGGCCTATGGAAGGCGGGCTTGGGGTAGTCCCGACATGGGCCCCGGTGTATGGTTTGTGACATTTTTAGTAATCCTATAACATCTTTTACTACAATGTTTCCATGAATTTGGTAGGTAATTCCACATGTTACTTAAAGAATATGCCAACAGTGAATTCAATAACATAAGAAAGTCACATATGTTCTGATAATAAAAATAATTTCCTCTTTTTCTCATGTTCGTAACTAAATATCCGGATTAACTAAAAAGTCCATTTTTTCATAAAAATGATAAAAATATTTCATTTTTTAAGACTAAAATGAATTCGTTCTTTTTATGTAACATCAGAATCCAAATTATGCTCAGAAATTATATATATATGGATACCAGTAGTTGTAATATGTATATATATCATATTATCTTAGCCTCACTCTAATATTATATCAAAATTAACTAAATTATTATAATTTTCCAATTCAATTGATGACTAGTACTTCCACAAACCTAGAATTGATGATCATTTCCAATTCTATTTTTTACATGTTTTATATGATTGTTACAAATGAATGTCTATTTATATACTATAGATAAATTTGATATTTTGATACTATGTATCATATATTATTATTATTATTATAAAACATTAATATATTTCATGAAATATGAGATACATTTATTTCACATAATGTTGTGAAATTATATTAATCTCAAATATTTATTCCTATTCACATTCATGTTTTAGATGAATTATTATATTCAAAATAAAAAATATGACCCTGAATTTATTTGACTTGTATATTCATTACATTGTTAATTTTGGTATTATGATATGATTTAGCATAATCGTTGGTCTTTTTTAGATATTTTCCCCTATGACCCATTATATTTATTACGTATTAACTGGATAAATTCATTCATTACACTTGAAAAATAGGTTAGTTATGACATTATTTACCATTTATTATCAACATATCTACCCTGAAAACTTATATCAATCCCAATAAACTAATTGGGACACATTTTACTCATTTTATTATGAATGTATTTTAAATGATAAATATTATTTATTTAAACATAATATAATTCATGTAAAAAAATATATTATTGGAATTTATTAATTTTAAAAACCATTTCTATTTAATAATTGTGGAAATATACCATATTGTTATAATTTTGTACAATCATATATATGCCATTCATAATTTTTCTATAAAATGTGGTTGTTTTCGTAATCAATAACCTAATATGATGATAATAAAAGTATGATTTTACACGTAAAATTGATAATTATTAGAGTATAACTTTTATCATAAACCATAACTTTTAAAATTGAATCATGATTTAATGGTACCAAATTATATCATTCAAAACTTGATTCCCATGAATTCACACCTCTAATATTATGTCCATGATGCATTCCATATTTGGATATTTAAAATCATGAGACATGTATTCAATTAAAGGAATCTATGGATACTTTTAAAGTCTTATATAATTTTTATTTATTTCTTCATTAAGGGAATATTTATTCTAATATTATAATATATGTAACACCCACCATCGTGACCATATAGAACCTATAGGGTTAGGAATTCCTACACAATATGTTTCTCTCAAAATACTATCCCAACTATTCATTGTTTATTATTGTATTCCTATGAAATATGTTTTTCATCTACAGCCTTCACCCCCAGAAGTTAATTATACTCCCACTATCCTTAATGATATATGTTTCTGACTTAGAAACATATTCAATATGGATTATACAGTAGTATCCTTATATTATAGAGGATTGTATACAAATTAGTACCTAGTGCTTTCAATAAGCCCTTTTGGTTTTCAAATAATTGATTCTTATTATATCTAAAATAATATTATTTCCATTAAATATATAATTGGAACGTGGTTAGCTATTTCACTACTATCTAAAATACATAACATGGAAGAAATTATGGAATATTTTCAACTTATATAAGAATCATCATTGATCTCCCATTTACTACCATCATGATATTTATGTATGTAAGGAAATATTTTTTTTATGAATACCTTTAATCAATATTTATCATCAATAATTACATGGATATAAAATTTATTAAAAATATATCTTGGAGTTACTTCTATCATTACCATGATCAATCATTTGCATCATTAATAATTCCTTTGATTTCATAATTAAATCTCTTTTAGTATATGAATTTACTATTAATTTTACATTATATTTTACCATTATATGTAGTTAAAAAAACTCATTAAATTATATGGTGAACCATTAAATCAACTAGTATCCTAGTATAAAATATTAGGGCTTCATATACTAAATTGTTTTATCTTCAAATATCAAAGAATGATAAAAGATAGTTCAAGCCATATAATATGACTGATAATTATCATTATAGAACTATATATGAGTATTATATTTATATTTATCAATCATATTAATTGATATTAGTGATTTATGTTTTATTGAAGCATATTTTAGTATCAACTTCCATTTATATATTTATTAAAAAAATTGAAATAATTTCATAGTAATTATTGATGGACACTACGAATATATTTCTTATTAAAATCACCTAAAACACCTATAATTTTTTTAAATAATAAATATTGATATTCCCTTTGGATGATATAAGAATCTCTATTTATCATATCCTTTTGATTACACTCTATTGGTCTTTTATTCTATCTAATATCCAATATTAAAATACTTATATATCAAAATCATAGAGATATTTAATTTGATATTACAAAAGAAAACATGATTAATATACCTAATTTGATTGAATTGTTTTAATTATTCATTACATTGAAATTTATTTTCCAATATATATTCTTTCCACATAATATCAAAATATAACCATCTTAATTCATCATTCTCTGAATCCACTGTCTCCATTATATATGATGTAAATGAGATTCTAGAATTATATTATACCTTGTATGTTTTTCCTTATGTATCTATGTTTTCCCAATAATGGGTGGACAAAAGTGTTTCAACCATTCATTATATTATAGGTTATGTATGGTCCAAATAATCTGGATTGATATATCCATTTTGTTATCTAGACATAAAAAACAATGATTACCAAAGATTAATGGATAACAAAATATGATTAATGGGTAGGTTATTATTTAGGTTAAAGATTACTATTACTAGATGATCAATATAGGCTAGTATTTTGATACCATGATCATTTGAGGGATTCAATTCATTAAGCTTACAATAACATATTTCATTGAAAATATTATTTATTTCAATATATTTCATATCTTTTTCAGGAAGATAGAATATATATATATGTTTGTAAGCATCCATGTACATAATTTTATTATCTACACTCTAGACATAGTTATAATATAATGTAGAATTCATAGTTAGACTCTTCTACATATCTCGGGTTGGTATCTATCTTACATTTTCTCCTATTATATGGTAGAAAATGAATAATATGGGGTTCCAATATATATTACATTTTTTTATAATAATGAATCATATAAATAATTGTACCATATCCATTAATTTGTATGCGTAATGATATTTGTAGAGTTAAAGAATGATTATACTGTTCTCACTGTTTTTCATTCCATTATTCCCTTTAATAATATAAGGATGATTTTATTTTTATTTTTATTACCAATAATTTTTCATATAATAATTTTTAATATTATTAATTCTCCAACTCTTTTATCAATTCTCAATGAACCTCACCACTGAACATAGAATAACTAATTACATTATAATTTTTCCTTATAAAGATATATATAACCCTTATCATTACCGTAGATAGGGATTGGTTAATTAATCAAATGCATTTAGTTATTCATATCATTAGAAAATGTGGTATTTAATATCCTTGACCTATTTAGTGCACTCCACAATACAAAACCATATCCAGATATTTTTGTAAACTGTCATCCATGTTACATAATGTCTATAAAATAATCATCCACTTGATGGAAAATGGTAGTGTCCACCCAAAATAGTCATTATAACTCAATTATAAAGAGATATGTCTCAAAAAGTGATAGTCCAACACATATATATATGGTTTCATTAATAATCTATTAATGGATGCAATATTCTATCATAATATTACATTGATAGATTTTATTTGGTACACATAAGGATTTCTTTTTTATTTTATACATGTATTGTTATCATTAAAGAAGATTTTACATAATGGAATAACCATATTATGATAAAATATTCAAAAAATCCAATTTTTTTAATTCCAATTACATTTCTAGTATAATTAATTGTTTATCACATTCATTAATCAATAAAAAAGTTATTTATAATAAATAAATAAAATAAATAATTTTTAAGACCTGATCATTGTCTTTTTATAGTTGATAATTTATTAATTGAAAAAAATAAAACTGTGTCCCAATATTAAAACTCATTTTTCCTGTTTTAGTAGGAGATACATTATCCCTTTAATTCACCTTAGTATTAATTAGGTTACTTTAACCTTAGTTACATTTTTATTGGCCACTACCTCAACCATTACTTTAACCAACACCATGCTTCATTCAATACTCCTATAAAATTTGATTTATAACTCTTATATAGATGAGGGTATGAAATTATTTTTAAATTGGAATTACATAAAATGTATTTGGACTGACATTTACCATATATTAAATTAGGAAGTGAAGACACAAAGACCTTCACATTTAATTAAATAATTAGTAATCAGATACCCATGCTATATAAATAAATTAAACAACACCCCCAAATACAATGGTCTAAAAAAATCTCTGGAGATTTAATACAGATGAAATAACTATGACTTCAAAAAAAAATTAATTTAAAATTGATTCTATAATAAGATAAAACATTCATAGAATTATTCAATTAATTATATAATTAATCAATTTATTAATTTACTATTATTATTTAAAATTAACATAAATATTATCATCTCTAATGCGGTTAATTAAAATAATTATTTAATATTACATAAATTCAAATAAAAGACATGGATTTTTGTACGAGGAAGTATCTTGGTGACTACATGTTTGTACTGCCATATTTTTATTGAGACCACATACATAATATTCATGTTGCATTTTACACAAACATTTTATCATGTAATCATATAGAATGTTGAAGTCAATTAAATGAAACAATGAACAAAAAATAATTAACATGTCATGTAATTATCTTACATATAAATTAAGTAACCAATATATTGTGACTATACATTATAAATAGATTATATTTTATATTTAAATTTATTAATCATTTAATATCATATAATACCTTTATTAATCAGTGCATGAATAAAATAAATGGATAACAGAATAAATAAGGGCGTGTCATATGATGTAATAAATTGTGGTTAATTTTTCCACATGAAAATGTAATGTACAATATGTTTTCCATATGTCCACATATGTATACATCGATTCACCAATTTCTTATAGTACACATTCATGGACATACCTTGTACTTCTCAAGTACATTAGTAAGGTAAATGATGCGTCGGAAGGTTACATTCTTTGTACATCATGTTTCATTAATCCAAACCTATATAAATCGTGTATTAAATAAAATTACTTTATTAATTACATGACCAGTTTCGAACCTATGTTTTCTACCGTTAAACATGTGAATTATATGTCACGTAATAAATCTACTCTTTGTGTATACAGGAAACGTAATGTGCCACACACAGTAGTCAACAAATTATGAATTAAATGGATGCCATGCATTTTAATTAGATAAATACCTGGAGTCCTTATGGGTGTCCTTGTACAATGTACAAAAATACACAAATTGTGACAATGGGGTACACACTATATTGAATATTGATTACAAGCTATTCTTAATGGAACAAAAAGAGGGTTTATTAAAAAAATATTTAACCAATATTGGTATTCAAATCATTAAACAAAATTTTGAATGAATAGATCTTAATTATTGAAAATTAAATAAATAAATAGAAATAAGTTTCATATTTAATATATGTACTTATACACTAAAAACAAAACAGTGTAAATTTGAATGTGACTGCTCTTTTAAAGACCCTGACCTTAGAGGCATTGAGCCATTAACTTCTACCATTAAAATGGAATAATATACATGTAATCACATCCAAAAGGACTACTTCATTTCATATTCATGCTAAACTAGACACATACATGGTTCATATGTTACAATTAGAATTTAAAAATTAAAACATGTTAATTACTTAAATTCACCCAATTCCATCATCTGTATCCCTAAATATCAGTCATAATAAATATCCCAGAATCCTAGGGAATAGAAACCAGAAAAAAATAATGAGATCAAATACTATGAAAGGGATATGTGTCAGGAACCCCTCCCCACAAGGTGTACCCCTCTTGGTGTAGAGACCCAAAGCTTGACGTACATGGACATTACATTACTTTTACGGAATACATAGTACATAATAGAAACACACACACGAGGACCGAAATAGTTTAGTGTCTTTGAAAACTCGGAATATAATCTTCTAATCGTGGTGAAATATCTTCAACATATCCCATAAAGATCTTCCATTTTTTTACCTAAAATCATTCTTTATATCCTGGGGAAAAGAAAACATAAAAGGGTGAGCTCAAGTGCTCAGTAAGGGTAAAAAAATAAATATCAATCACATCATATTCATAAGAACATAACATTTTGGAAATCTTAACCTGCAAAAGAGATCACAATCTCATAACAAGGGATAAATCATAGTAGTGAAATGTAATCCCAATAATCATAACATAAAACATGAAACATTTTCTCATACACACATAATCATAGAGAATCATTTCTTGTTAGTCAAGACTCATTGCCAATACTATCTTAGTGGACAAAGTCCATTTCTTAACTGAGTTCACTCCTCGTTTCAGTCCTGTTTCACTGAACCGGTTTAACCAGCCGTTCCAGCCATATCTATCTCATGAGATATAAAATCTTTACCCAATGCATTGGAGGGAGATATAGGTCCCACCCATCTCATAATGATACCATTATTATGTGTTCCACAAAATCATAAACCATACATCATTGCATAACCCATGTAATAAAAATGGGAATCTTTAAACATCGTGACATCATAAAAAAATTCAGATAGGATAAAAGAATTCAAAAAAATACTTCCATCACAACATAATCAAATCCATGTATTAATAGGAATAGAAACAAAACCCTTTATTATCTTAGATGGAAAATAATTTTGATAAAACACTTGAACTCCATTCATGAGGAAAATATCCTTTCTACTTCAAAAACATTTTTCCTTTCTTAACATGTCATAGAATTTTAAACTAAAATTAGTTGATTAAAAATAAACATGAAAACTTGTAAAGGAAGATTCTTGGAAATTTTGTTTTAAAAATCCATTCATGCCGTATAAGTTAAAAAAATCATTCTTCTCGTACTTTTGTCGGAAAAGTCAAAAATTACCTCGTACAAAAAATGACAAAAGATTCCTTTCATATCTTTTAATAAAAACTCACTGAAGGGTAAAATTGGATTTAAACAATTGTAGGAGGACTGAAATAATATTACATATTGAGGAAACATGGATGTGGATGATAAAATACACCCCAGTAAATACCGAAGTATAAACAATCTCGGATAAAAATGAGATTGTGATATTTCCCTTACTATAGGTCCGATATGCTTTGTACATGTCAGAACCTCCTGTATATTGTTTTAAATAATGTTATTGACTTATTCCAGAATCATACTCATTGTTATGATATCATATATGGTTCACTTATGACTTTATATTACCTGTTCTTTTGTAAATTCAATGTTAAAGAGCATTTTGGGTAAAATCGTTTCCTTTGTCGTCTGTGTTTTGACTTGTAATTATTCATATGATTACATAGATCATGATTAATTAATTACAAAATATAAAACATGATTTATATAAAATATATATTCAGAATATTCATATATATAATAGATCAGTAAATGGAATGAAATACACCGTTCATGGAGACGGTAGGCCGTACGTACGCATGAACGCTATTTTAGTTTCCTTATTTAGTTGAATGGAATTAAGTAGATGACATACATATATATACACATAAATCCAGTATCATTATTATGTCATATATTTCATGATTAATTATTATATATACTTTATAATCATTCATGAATGGTTAACATGGAGAATGAATCTCATCGCGTCGTGGAGAGAATAGTCCGTACGTACGCACGAGCGATGATATCATTCTCATGATCATGGAATTGTATTGGAGTGTATGTATACTATTTAAGAATAAATTTCACTTTAACATAATCATATATAGTTATTTTTTACACCATTATACCCATCCAAGTAAGGTGGTGGTGGAAAATAGATTACACCACGGCGTGGAGACGGTATTCCGTACGCACGCACGCGCGGTGATTTCATTTTCCGTAGGATGGATAGATGGTGAAACAGGGTTGTTTCATAATTATAATAAAATATCATTATATGAGTGATACTTATGTTATTACTTAATAATGAAACAACCTAGGAAGAAGAATTGGAAGAAGAAATATAGTTGAAAGAATCGGTAACGGACATTACCTCTTCTTTGAAGCGCCTCTTTGAGTCCTCCTCTTAGGGCACTAAAATTGGCCATTGAAGAAGACCAGGACCTCTAGGATGTTTCTAGCGAAGTGGAGAAGAGAATTTGGCATGTGTTGGCCGATCTTGAATGCTCAATGTGGGGTGAGGAAGAGAGGGAAGAGGTGCCCTTTTATAAGGGAGGAGAGGGGCACCTTTGGAATAACTAAAAATATTATTTTATTATAAAGTCAAATTCGGTTTTAAATAGCTCCTAATTAATTTATATCTAAGCTAAGGTGGGTATGGGTCTAAATACTCTCATAAAATCTAATTTATACATGTTTAGGTTCCAATTTTAACCTTATCATTTATATATAACATTAAGTTAGATAATTTTACTTTTACCGTGTCTTTTTGTGTTCTTACACTATAAGGTTAATAAACATACTATAAGAAGCCAAACGAACCCCAAGTTGTTTATTATAAATATATATAACCTTATCTATGTCATTCGGCTGAACCATAGATTTTTAGGAAAAAATAACAATTAACAATATAATATTTGTTTTAAAAACAATTTTATGTCAATTTTGACACAATTTAGTAATTGATTTTTGTGAAAATTATAACAGAATGATTAGTTCGAAAAAATTTAATTAAATCAATACTAACATGTCATATTAACCTAGAAAATTATTTTAAATCATAAAAAGTCTCATATTACATTTATGTTGGTATTTATAACATCAATTATGTCAATATTTCATTAATAAGATAATTACTGCATCATCATTGTGTCATAAATAAATTAACTTATATAATGTCTAAAAATTACAAATAAAATACCATTATGTAGGAAATATGTTTATCTTTCTAGTTAATATTTATAGTCGAATTTATCTTATGTATAACCCTATATTAAAAATTATAAACTTATTAATCTTTGATTTTAACTATTTTAACCCTTGTGTAAATAAATTAATAATAAATGTCCTAATCTAATCCAAGTCTGCCTAAATTGTCAAATTTTATTCCTAAGGTTGTTTTCGGTCGAATTAAACTTATCCAATAGAATTTGGACATGAGTTAGAGTAATAATAATATCATTTTTACACTTAATTACCCTTTTTACATTTAATAGTGGTAAAAAAAGTAAAAAGTTACTATTCCCCAAAAATTATTTTCACCTCATTGAACCACATTTTACTTACTGACATCAACCGTGTCTCTTGTATTTTTGAAATTCCACTCACAGATGCGGTAAAATTATGTTTTATGAAAAATTCATTTTTTTAACTACCACTTAGTGGTTTCACTATTCATCAAAAAATGAAAGTTTCAGAAAAATACCAAAAATTAGGCCTAAGCTATATTTGATATTATGAACGGAAAAATGATGTCTATTTTACCAAATTCAAAACATATCAGTTGCATTACTTAATTCAAAAATTAATTCCCGTCGTCAAAACAAATAGCGTGTTCTTAAGAGATAATAACTATCAAAAGATTGACACTTGTTTATGTCTGGTTTAAATGTGGAATTACATCCAATGACCAAAATTGTATTAAATTGTAAAAATATATTCTAAATATACTTTAAAACCACTCAAATGAAAAATTTATCACTATTAATTATTTCGATTAAAAAGGTTTTTTTTATTTAAAATTTAGTAATTTTCACTATTCATCGGAAAATGAAAGTTATCCGAAAAGTACCCAAATTTCACCCTTAGCTAATTTTGATACTCCGAATACCAAAATGAAGTCCATTTTGAAAAATAAAATTTACAAAATTTCAAAAAGTGGTTATTAATATTCATAATGGCTAGTTTTAATAATATTTTAATAGCATATTGTTGTTTAGTGAAACTCGTTATTGCATACTACACACACTATCGAGGAAGGTCGTGATTGCGTGTAATGCAAGGCAAGTCAAGGATGCGTGTTGTGCAAGCTCCTTTTTGTGTAGCGTATAACAAAATATATTAATGAAATTAAAAAGAATATTTTTCATAAAATCTCGAGGTGTTACATTCTACCCCCCTTAAAATGAATTTCTCCCTCGAAATTCGTCGGGGTTATGCATGGTTTTCTACTTGAAAGTTTCTTTAATTGAAACCGACATCGTAAAAAGGAATACCAAAACTTAGCCTTAAAAACTATAGTATTAAATGTAACGGTTACCCAAATTAACTCATCAGTGGGTTTCCATGTAGGAGAACATAGGTGAAAATATGGATATAGAAGAGAAATCTAACAATCATGTTCTGATAGAGAGTGTTAGAGAACATGGCTATGAAAAAGCCAACAATCACAAAGCCATATATTTGTGATGATCTCAGGTACCATCTGATTCATCGGATATAAGGTCACTAGGAAAACATTTTTGGTTTTCAAGATCATTTCTCTAAAGAAGATGAAATTGGAAATAGAAGAAATACTTTCGTGATTTTGGTACAGTGTCACCGTTGTTCGTTCTTTGGACAATTTCCACTTCATATCTTAAAGAAATGAAGTTGAATTTGTCATTCGTGAAGTGTTAGCAGCTCATGTGATAAAATGATGGGCCATTCCATCTGCCTCAAACAGAAGGTTATAAAAGTTATCAAAAATACATAAGTCCATATATAGTGAGATTAATCATATATGGTTCTTAAAATAGACTTATACTTCATATATCATACTACTTTATATTAAAAAAACTAGTTTCTACTAAACAGGGGCTTCCTGTAGGCCAGTGGTAGGCGATAAAGGCCAGTCACACTTCGGTTGTGGGTTCGATTCCCACAGAATTGTCCGACGCGATGGACTATCTCCTGTCCTATAGGTTGTCCTTTTTCTAAAACTACATTACTATAACATCCCATCAATAATATTAAAAAATGTTTTATCCTTAAACAATACTAAATTATGTCCAACATAATTCATTCCAATCTTTAGGCTTATCTAAAATACTTCGGTCCAAGCTCATAGTATAAAGAAAACGATTACTTTAAATGTCACATAACAATCACGTGAATGCCATCATTTATCCCACATATATCATAAGATATATCTTTTTGGTCATATTACAAACATGTGACTACCTTAATCATGTATTCTCTTGAAGAATGAATACCCATTGAATCCTAGTGAAAACATGAATGTAGTTAAAAGTTAACACTTTCCACAAACCAAAATCCTCAAAAATATTTATACTCAACCCATGATATCACATAGTCCTTATATCAATCATGAGCTCATGAATACAATCAGACATCTCATTATCTTTTTATTCTTTCATTATGCGCATATCATTTACTTTACAAAAATATTTGAATAACATTCCATGGTTACTAGTACCGTTCAACTTATACTTTCAAATAATTTTAGGAAAAAAAAGTGTAACAATCCGTAGATGATTCTTTATTCCATAGTACAATTAACTATACAACATAACTCTCGATAAACATACAATCATTCCACTACCTTCTAAAACAACCGATTGAGCTACAACACTTCTTTCAGCTCATATATCACTTGTAGTCTCCTTATCATCATCCACACAAATACTATCCATATGACCATGCTGATTCTCTTCATGAGATTTTCCCTTAGGGTATTGGTTTGCATAATTCCCGTACATTCCACATTTAAAACATCTAATCATTGTTGATGTCGTAGAAATACCATTATCCTTGTCCATGGTGTTAACTAAACCTTTTCCTTTGCACTTACTGGATTTGTGTCCTTCTTTTCCACACCCAAATAATCTTCCAGTTCCTTTGAAACAATCTCCCTGATGCCTCTTCCGACATGATATACATGAGAGAAATTGAACATTCTTTCCTCTATAATCATCATGAAACTCCATCTTTATCTTATTATATGAGTCGGGAAAGTTACCAAAGTTGATATTATTGATCATATTATGAGATTGCTGATTAGGCATAATAACGATGTTTGGACTTTCAGATCCCATTTCATTTGGTTTCTCATTTAGAAAATCATTCCATTTTCTGTCATATCTTCCATTATCACGAATCTTCCTATTTCCAGCCATTTTCTAAAACCCAAAAAGAATAGTGTGAGAGGAAAAAATGATGCTTGGGAAAACAACATTGTAATGGGGGAGCACCTTCAATATCTAACATCATAGGATAAATTCTAAGATCGTTACCATAATTCTTGGACTATATCTTATACGTATTATTATCCTTAGGTACATCCCTAGACATACCTTAGAAATATCGCTGGGGATCTCACTAACGTTTTCGCATCCTAGTTTCCAACGGTTGACTAAACCTTTCCTCTGATACCAACTGTAGAGACCCATAGCTTGACGTACATAGACATTACATTACTTTTGCGGAATACATTGTACATAACAGAAACACACACACAAGGACCGTAATATTTTAGTGTCTTTGGAAAATCGCAATATAATCTTCTAATCATGGTGAATGATCTTCAACATCTTCCATAAAGATCTTCCATTTTTTTACCTAAAATCTTTATTTATATCCTGGGGAAATGAAAACATAAAAGGGTGAGCTCAAATTCTCAGTAAGGGTAAACAAAACAAATATCAATCACATCATATTCATAAGAACATAACATTTTTGAAATCTTAACCTAAAAAAGAGATCACAGTATCATAACATGGGATAAATCATAGTAGTGAAATGTAATCCCAATAATCATAACTTCAAACATGAAACTTTGTGGCATTCACACATAATCATAGAGAATCATTTCTTATTAGTCAAGACTTATTACCAAGACTATCTTAGTGGACAAAGTCCATTTCTGAACCGAGTTCACTCCTCGTTTTAGTCCTGTTTCACTGAACTGGATTAACCTGTCGTTCCATCCATGTCTATCTCATTAGTTATAAAATCATTAACCAATGCATTGGAGGGAGATATATGTCCCACCCATCTCATAATGATACCATTCTTATGTTTTCCACAAAATCATAAATCATACATCATTGCATAACCCATGTAATAAAAATGGGATTCTTAAACATCGTGACATCATAAAACAATTCATATAGGATAAAAGAATTTATAAAAATACTTCCATCACAACAAAATCATATCCATTTAATAATTGGGATAGAAACAGGACCCTTTATTATCTTAGATGGAAAATAATTTTGATAAAACACTTGAACTCCATTCTTGAGGAAAATATCCTTTCTACTTCAAAAACATTTTTCCTTTCTTAACATTTCATACAATTTTAAACTAAAAGAAGTCGATTAAAAATAAACTTGAAAACATTTAAAGGAAGATTCTTGGAAATTTTCTTTTAAAAATCCCTTCATGCTGTACAATTTTAAAAAAACATTCTTCTCATACTTTTGTCAGAAAAGTCAAAAAGTACCTCGTATGAAAAACGACAAAAGATTCTTTTAATATCTTTTACTAAAAACTCACCGAAGGGTAAAATTGGATTTAAACAATTGTAGGTGTATGGAAGTAATATTACATATTGAGGAAACATGGATGTGGATGATAAAATACACCCCAGTAAATACAAAGTATAAACAATCTCGGATAAAAATGAGATTGTTATATTTCCCTTACCTTAGGTCTGATATGATTTGTACGTGTCCTAACCTCCTGTATAATGATTTAAATAATGTTATTGAATTATTCCAGAATCATACTCATTGTTATGATATAATATATGGTTCACTTATGACTTTATATTACCCGTTCATTTGTAAATTCAATGTTAAAGTGCGTTTTGGGTAAAATTGTGTCAATTGTCGTCCGTGTTTTGACTTGTAATTAGTCATATGATTACATAGATCATGATTACTTAATTCCAGAATATAAAACATGATTTATATATAATATATATTCAGAATATACATATATATAATAGATCAGTAAAGGGAATGAAATACACCGTTAATGGAGATGGTAGGTCGTACGTACGCATGAACGCTGTTTTCGTTTCCTTATTGAGTTGAATAGAATTAAGTAGATGAAATAAGTATATATACACATAAATCCAGTATCATTATTATGTCATATATTTCATGATTACTTATTATATATACTTTATAATCATTCATGAATGGTTAACGTGGAGAATGAATCTCGTCGCGTCGTGGGGACGGTAGTCCGTACGTACGCACGAGCAATGATATCATTCTCATGATAGGGGAATTGTATTGGAGTGTATGAATACTATTTAAGAATAAATATAACTTTACAATAATCATATATAGTTATTATGTACACCATTATACCCATCCAAGTAAGGTGGTGGTGGAAAATAGATTACACCACGGCGTGGAGACGGTATTCCGTACGTACACACGCGCGGTGATTTCGTTTTTCGTAGGATGGTTAGATGGTGAAATAGGGTTGTTTAATAATTATAATAACATATAAGTATATGAGTGATACTGATGTTATTACTTAATAAAGAAACAACCTAAGAAGAAGAAGTGGACGAAGAAATAAAGTTGAAAGAATCGGAAACGGACATTACCTCTTCTTTGAAGTGCCTCTTTGAGTCCTCCTCCTAGGGAACTAAAATTTGTCTTTGAAGAAGACCAGGACCTCTAGGATGTTTATATGGAAGTGGAGAAGAGAATTTGTCAGGGTTTGGCCGAGCATGAAGGCTCAAAGTGGTGTGAGTAAGAGAGGGAGGAGGTTCCCTTTTATAAGGGAGGAGAGGGGCACCTTTGGAATAACTAAAAATATTATTTTATTATAAAGCCAAATTCGGTTCTAAATAGCTCAAAATTGATTTATTTCGATGCTAAGGTGGGGATGGGTCTAAAAACTCTTATCAAATAGAATTTAGATAAGTTTAGGTTCCTATTTTAACCTTACCATTTAGATTTAACATTAAGTTAGATAATTTTACTTTTACCGTGTCTTTTTGTGTTCTTATACAATAAGGTTAATAAACTTACTATAAGAAGCCAAACGAACACCAAGTTGTTTATTATTAATATATATAACCTTATCTAACTCATTTGGCCGATCCTTATATTTTTAGGAATAAAATAACAATTAACAATATAATATTTGTTTTAAAAACTATTTTATGTCAATTTTGACACTATTTAGTAATTGATTTTTGTGAAAATCATAACAGAATTATTAGTTCGAAAAAAGTTATTAATTCAATACTAAGATGTCATATTAACCTATAAAATTATCTTAATTCATAAAAAGTCTAAAATTACTTTTATTTTGGTATTTACAACATCAATTATGTCTATATTTTATTAATAAGATAATTACTGCATCATCTTGTGTCATAAATAAATTAACATATTTATTGTCTAAAAATTACAAATAAAATACCATTATGTAGGAAATATTCTTAGCTTTCTAATGAATATTTATAGTAGAATTTATATTATGTATAACCCTAAATTGAAAATTATATACTTATTAAACTTTGATTTTAACTATTTTAACACTTCTTTAAATAAATTAATAATAAATGTCCTAATCTAATCCAAGTGGGCCTAAATGGTCATATTTCATTCCTAAGGTTTTTTTTGGTCGAATTACACTTATCCAATTGAATTAGGACATGTGTTAGGGTAATAATAATATCATTTTTACCCTTAATTACCCTATTTACTTTTAACCGTGGTAAAAAAAAGTAAAAAGTTACTATTCACCAAAAAATATTTTAATCTCATTGAACCACATTTTACTTACGGACATCGACCGTGTTTCTCGGATTTTTGAAATTCAACTCACAGAAGCGGTGAAATTATGTTTTATAAAAAATTCTTTTTTTTAACTACCACTAAGTGGTTTCACTATTCATCAAAAAATGAAAGTTTCTAGAAAAATACAAAAAATTAGGCCTAAGATATATTTGATATTATGAATGGAAAAATGATGTCTATTTTACCAAATTCAAAAAATATCAGTTGCATTACTTAATTTAAAAATTAATTTCCGTCGTCAAAACAAATAGCGTGTTCTTAAGAGATAATAACTATCAAAAGATTGACACCTGTTTATGTCTGGTTTAAATGTGAAATTACATCCAATGACCAACATTGTATTATATTGTAAAAATATATTCTAAATATACTTTAAAACCACTCAAATTAGTAATTTATCACTATTAATTATTTCGATTAAAAAGGTTGTATTTAATTAAAATTTAGTAATTTTCACTATTCATCAGAAAATGAAAGTTATCCAAAAAGTACCAAAATTTCACCCTAAGTTAATTTCGATATTCCGAATACAAAAATGAAGTCCATTTTAAAAAATAAAATTTACAAAATTTCAAAAAGTGGTTATTAATATTCATAACGTCTAGTTTTAATAATATTTTTATAGCATATTGTAGTTTAGTGAAACTCGTTATTGCATACTACACACGCTATCGAGGAAGGTCGTGATTGCGTGTAATGCAAGGCAAGTCAAGGATACATGTTGTGCATGCTTCATTTAGTGTAGCGTACAACACAAGACATTAATGAAATTAAAAATAATATTTTTCATAAAATCTCGGGGTGTTACACTTGGGTCAACACTGTGAGAAGGGAGATGACGACCACGAGTCTCACATATAGTAGGCCCCGGGTTTCCGACATGCACCGATGATATAGTAAACACACAAATGGGATGCATTACCTTCTCTAATAAAACATGCGGAAGAGAGAGATAAGATAGAAACCAACCAACTCCAAATCATACAGAAATATAAATGAAAACCCAAGTGCACCAATGTAATTTCATGCAAAACTAATATAACTAGAAGGGGGAAAAGCGCATGAACCCAAATGAAATTAAAAACAACAGTGACCATAATGCCCGAATAACTTCTACCACTCCAAGCTAGTAGAAACCATCCTGATCTCCAACAAGATCCAAGTGACCTGAAAAAAATAGTTTATATATACATAGGGTGAGTATAACAGTATACTTACCAGGATCCTCCTCGTACCCTCTCGTGAAAAATTAAAGAATGTATGCTAAAGATTAGTGAACAACATTGAAACTAACTCGTCACCTAAATAGGTATACTATATTCCCACCCTCACTATGTATATTCACACCATGTAATGCATAAACAAGTATTTAATATAATATAGAATATAACGGGTACACCACTACTACTTCCCCACTATTTTACTGCTTTTCCCAAATGTCGTGTGTTTTAAGAATCTCTCTCTAAAAAGGCTAGCCCGCAGCCACCTTGCAGAAGCACCAAAACATACACCTCATGAAATCACACCACCACATCCACACTAGAAGTTACCAAGTAGTTTCTGGGAGCCACCACAACTCGCATAACATGTATCATACATAAGGTATTATACCTAAATCCATTATAGCCCATACACCGATTAACGATCCTCAAGCCATCACAACATATACACGTCACCCCTATAGTAGTCCTTTGGAAACTATATCCAGAATATATGTGTTGAATAGCCACAATCCATTATATCCCTCTACACACATTTATGGGTAAATCTAACCTCTATGCCTACGAGCACATGTGACTACTAGGAGAAGAGATTGGGGCCAAATGGGGTAGTCAACCATCCATCCTCCCACTGGAATGTTTGGGAAAACACCCCCTAGGGCTCAGAATCCTTGAGGTGTCAGCTTCCCTTACTAACAGGGTGGAGTAGCATATAGAAACACAAAAAGTACAGAATATAATATAGCTCACAACCCCACTATGGGTATAACTTAATCTTAGAGTTAACTAAATCTAATGTCTCTCGGACACCCAAATTCCACATTTATGACTGGGTATCCTATAAACACACAACCATTTTAAGATCATCAATACATTAATTTATTCCATTTTCTCAGTCTCACATTGTGTTAATTAATTCTTTAAACATTAATTTACCATAAATAATATCTACATTATATTTCATTAGAATCACACCCAATGTTTATTGTTCATCCAAATTACAACCTCATCATTATATCCTAGAAATATCCAAACCCATGGGTTAACATCATTTATTCAATTATTCATTAAAATATTACTTACCCACATTCTCAAGTATTCTAGAAAAACATTCTGTTATTCTAACTATAAGGGGGATCAATAATGTGAGTAGATGTACTACACGTTGAGTCTTTTCAACCTACAAAAAGAGTGTATAACCATCCTCCCTTGAGAAGATAATCATGGAAAGAATGTGGCATACCCCACACTTCATCACCTCTTTCAGAAGATGGGTAAGCAAGACTAGCTGCGTTGAGCAGTGGGGAAAAGAAAAGCAGATAACCAACCTAGGAATCAGCAACTATCCAAACATTCACATCCAACATATCCCATTATCCGTAGTGTAGAGACCCGAAGCCTGACATACATGGATATTACATTACTTTTGCGGAATACTTAGTACATAACAAAAACACACACACAAGGATCGTAATAGTTTTGTGTCTTTGGAAACTCGGAACGTAATCTTCTAATCGTGGTGAAAGATCATCAATATCTCCCATAAAGATCTTCCTTTTTTTTACCTAAAACCTTTCTTTATATCCTGGGGAAATGAAAACATAAAAGGGTGAGCTCAAATGCTCAGTAAGGGTAAACAAAAGAAATATCAATCACATAATTTTCATAAGAACATAACA
This sequence comes from Viscum album, assembly GCA_963277665.1. Taxonomy (NCBI): domain Eukaryota; kingdom Viridiplantae; phylum Streptophyta; class Magnoliopsida; order Santalales; family Viscaceae; genus Viscum; species Viscum album. The sequence goes on from OY728121.1 coordinate 506,978,172, forward strand.
TTTTTGGAAATCTTAACCTGTAAAAGAGAGCATAATTTCATAACATGGGATAAATCATAGTAGTGAAAATGAAACTCTTACTTAAAACATTACTCATTGTGGCATACACACATAATCATAGAGAATCATTTCTTGTTAGTCAAGACTCATTGCCAAGACTATCTTAGTGGACAAAGTCCCTTTCTGAATCGAGTAATCCTCGTTTCAGTCCTGTTTCACTGAACCGGTATAACCTACCATTCCAGCCATGTCTATCTCATGAGATATGAAATCTTTACCCAATGCATTGGAGGGAGATATAGGTCCCACCCATCTCTTAATGAATCCTTTCTTATGTGTGCCACAAAATCATAAATCATACATCATTGCATAACCCATGTAATAAAAATGGGATTCTTAAACAACATGACATCATAAAACCATTCATATAAGATAAAGGAATTCATAAACATAATTTCATAACAACATAGTCAAATGAATGTAAAAATATGGATAGAAACAGAACCCTTTATTATCTTATATGGAAAATAATTTTGATAAAACACTTGAATTGAATTCTTGAGGAAAATATCCTTTCTTCTTCAAAATCAATTTCTTTTCACAAAACATCATGCAATTTTAAAAGAAAGAGATTTTATTGAAAATAGTCATGAAATCTTTTAGAGGAAGCTTCATGAAAATAAGGCTTTATAAAACAGTATAAATCCATTCGTGTCGTATAAGTTAAAAAAAACATTTTTCGTACTTTTGTCGGAAAAGTCAAAAAGTACCTCGTACGAAAAACGAAAAAAGATTCCTTGCATATCCTTTACTAAAAACTCATAGAAGGGTAAAATTGGATTTAAAAAATTGTAGGTGGATGGAAATAATATTACATATTGAGGGAACATGGATGTGTATGATAAAATACACCCCAGTAAATACTTACGAATAAACAATCTCGGATAAAAATGAGATTGTGATATTTCCCTTACCTTAGGTCCGATTTGCTTTGTATGTATCTGAACCTCCTGTATAATGATTTAAATAATGTCATTGACTTATTATAGAATCATATTCATTGTTATGATATCATATATTGTTCACTTATGACATTATATTACCCGTTCTTTTGTAAATTCCATGTTAAAGAAGCGTTTTGGGTAAAATCGTTTCATTTATGGTAGGTGTTTTGACTTGTTGTTCTTGACATTATTATTACTTATATCATGATTTACTTACTTCCAGAATATAAAATATGATTTATATATCATATATATTCAGTATATATATATATATATAATAGATTGATAAATGAAATGAAAAACACCGTTCATGGAGACGGTAGTCCGTACGTACGCATGAACGCTGTTTTCCTTTCCTTATTGTCTTGAATGGAAGTAAGTAGATGACATACATATATATATACATAAATCCAGTAGCTTTATAATGTCATATATTTCATTATTATTTCTTATATATACTTTATAATCATTCTTAAATGGTTAACATGGAGAATGAATCTCATCGCGTCGTGGAGACGGTAGTCCGTACGTATGCACGAGCGATGATATCATTTCTATAAATATTGAATTGAATTGGAGTGGATTATACAATATATCAGAATCAATATTATTTTGTAATAACTATGTATAGTTATTCTTTACACCATTATACCCATCCATGTAAGGTGGTGGTGGAAAATAGATTACACCACGGCGTGGAGACGGTATTCCGTATGTACGCACGCGCGGTGATTTCTTTTTCCGTAGGATGGATAGATGGTGAAATAGGTTTGTTTCATACTTATAATAACATATCCGTATATGAGTGATACTGATGTTGTTACTTCATAATGAAACAACCTAAGAAGAAGAAGTGGAAGAAGAAATAAAGATGAAAGAATTGGTAATGGTAATTACCTCTTCTTTGAAGTGCCTCTTTGAGACCTCCTCTTAGGGCACTAAAATTGGTCTTTGAGGAAGACCAGAACCTCTAGGATGTTGCTAGGGAAGTGGAGAGGATAAATTGGCAGGGGTTTGCCGAGATTGAGTGCTCAATTTGGTGTGAGGAGGAGGGGGAGGAGGTGTCCTTTTATAGGGGAGGAGAGGGGCACCTTAGGAATATCTCAAAATATTATTTTATATTAAAGTCAAAATCGGTTTATAATGGTTCCAAAGGGTCTTATTTCGAAGTTGAAGTGGTGATGGGTCGAAATCCTATCAACCAATAGGATTTAGACAAGTTTGGGGTATTATTTTAACCTTATCAATTAGATTTAACTCTAAGTTAATTAATTTAACTTTTACCGTGTCTTTTTGTTTTCTTTCACTATATGGTTAATACACTTACTATAACATGCCAAAAGAACCCCAAATTGTTTATTATTAATATATATATCCTTATCTAAGTCATTTGGCCGAACCTTAGATTTTTAGGAATAAAATAACAATTAATAACATAATATTTGATTTAAAAACTATTTTGTCTCAATTTTGACACTATTTGATATATGATTTTTGTGAAAGTCATATCAGAATTATATGTTCGAAACAAGTTGATTAAATCAACAATAATATATCATAGTAACCTATAAAATTAGTGGAATTCATAAAAATGCTTAAATTACATTTATTTTGGTATTTATATTATCAATTATGTCAATATTTCATTAATAAGATAATTACTGCATCATCTTTGTGTCATAAATAAATTAAATTATTTGATGTCTAAAAATTACAAATAAAATACCATCATGTAGGAAATCTTTTTATCTTTCTAATGAATATTTACAATCGAATTTATCTTATGTATAACCCCATATTAAAAATGATTTACTTATTAAACTTTGATTTTAACTATTTTAACCCTTCTTTAAATAAATTAATAATAAATGTCCTAATCTAATCCAAGTGGGCCTAAATGGTCATATTTTATTCCTAAGTTTGTTTTTGGTCGACTTACACTTGTCCAATAGAATTAGGACATGTGTTAGGGTAATATTAATATCATATTTACCCTTAGTTACCTTATTTACTATTAACCGCGGTAAAAAAAGTAAAAAGTTACTATTCACCAAAAATTATTTTCATCTCATTGAACCACATTTTAGTCCTTGATATTAACCGTATCTCTCGTATTTTCGAAATTCCATTCCCAGAAGCGGTAAAATTAAGTTTTATGAAAAATTCAGTTTTTTAACTACCACTTAGTAGTTTCACTATTCATCAAAAATTGATGTTTTTCAGAACAATGCCAAAATTTCATCCTAAGCTATATTTCATATTCCGAGTTCAAAAATGAAGTCTATTTTACCAAATTCATAACATAGAAGTTGCATTAATTAATTATAATTAAATCACGCTGTTAAAACAATTAGCGTGTTCTTTAAGAAACAATATCTATCAAAAGATTGACACTTGATTATGTCTAGTTTAAATGTGAAATTACATCCAATGACCAACATTGTATTAAATTGTAAAAATATATTCTAAATATACTTTAAAACCACTCAAATTAATGATTTATCACTATTAATTATATCGAATAAAAAAGTTGTTTTTAATTATAATTTAGTAATTTTCACTATTCATCAGAATATGAAAGTTATCCGAAAAGTACCAAAATTTCACCTTAGGCTAAATTCGATACTCCGAATCCAAAAATGAAGTCCATTTTGAGAGTTAAAATTTATAAAATTTAAAAAGTGGTTATTACTATTCATAACGGGTAGTTTTAATAATATTTTAATAGCATATCATTATTTCGTGAAACTCAGGATTACGTACCACACATGCTATCGAGGAAGGTTGTGATTGCGTGTAATGCAAGGCAAGTCAAGGATGCGTGTTGTGCAAGATCCTTTTGGTGTAGCGTATAACACAAGACATTAGTAAAATAAAAAAGAATATTTTTCATAAAATCTCGGGCTGTTACATTCTACCCCCCTTAAAATAAATTTCGCCCTCGAAATTCGTCGGGGTTATAAATGGTTTACTATTCGAAAGTTTCATTGATAGAAACCCACATCGTAAAAAGGAATAACCAAACTTATCTTTAAAAAAAAAAGTATGAAATGTAACAGTTACCCAAATAAACTAATCACTGGGTTTCCACATAGGTGAAAATATGGATATGGAAGAGAAATCTAACCATCATGTTCTGATGGAGAGTGGTAGAGAACATGGCTATGGAAAAGCTAGCAATCACAAAGCCATAAATTTGTGATGATCTAGGGTATCATCTGATTCATCGGATATAAGGGCACTAGGACAATATTTTTGGTTTTCAAGATCATTTCCCTAAAGTTGAAAATTTGAATTACAATAAATACTTACTTTATTTTGGTACAATCTCACTGTTGTTCGTGCCTTGAACAATTTCCACTTCATCTCTTAAATAAATGAAGTTGAATTTGTTATTCGTGTAGTGTTAGCAGATCATGTGATAGAATGACGGGTCATTCCATCTGTCTCAAACAAAAGGTTAGCAAAAATTATATACATAAGTCGATCTATAGTGAGATTAATGATATATGGTTCCTAAAATGAACTTATACTTCACATATCATACTGCTTAATATAATAAAACTAGTTTTCTACTAAACAGGGACTTCCTGTAGGCCAGTGGTAGGCGATAAAGGCCAGTCGCACTTTGGTTGTGGGTTCGATTCCTACAGCCTTGTCCGAAGCGATGGGCTGTCGCCCGTCCTGCAGGTTGTCCTTTTTCTAAAACTACGTTACTATAACATCCCATAAATAATATCGGAAAAACTTCTATCCTTAAACAATACTAACTTATGTCCAACATAATCCATTCCAATCTTTAGTCTTATCCATAATACTGCAGTCCATTCTCATAACATAGTGAAAACGATTACCAGAGATTTAATACCATCGTTGATCCCCATATATCATAAGATATATCTTGTTGGACACATTCCAAACATTCAAAGGCCTTATTCTTGTACTCTCTTGAATACCCATTGAACCTTAGTGAAAACATGAATATAGTTAAAAGTTAACACCTTCCACATACCAAAATCCTCAAAATTCTATATACTCAAACCATGATATCACTTAGTCCTTATATCAATCCTGAGCTCATGAATACTTTCAAACATTTAATTTTCTCCTTATCCCTTCATTATGCGCATATCATCTACATTCCAAAAATATCTGTATACCCTTTCATGGATACTGGTAACATTAATCACACACTTTCAAAACTCAAGGAAAGACAACAATGTAACAATCCTTAGATGTCTCTTTATTCCATAGTACCATGAGATTCTTTATACAACATTACACTTGATAATCATGTAATCATTCCACTACCTTCTTAAACCATTGACCGAGCTTCAACAATTCTTTCATCTCACATATCATTTGTAGTATCTTCATCATCATCCACATAAATACTACTCATATGACCATACTGATTCTCTTCATGAGTCTTTCCCTTAGGGCATTTGTTTTCATAATGCCCATACATTCCACATTTAAAACACTTAACCATTTTTGATGTCGTAGCAATACCATTATCCTCATCCATGGTGTTAACCGACCCTTTTCCTTTGCACTTACTTGCTTTGTGTCCTTCTTTTCCACACCCAAAGCATCTTCCAGTTCCCTTGAAACATTCTCGTTGATGCCTCTTCCCACATGATTTACATAGGGGAAATTGAACTTTCTTTCCTCTATGATCATCATGAAACTCCATCTTTCTCTTATTAGCCGAGTCAGGAAACTTACCAAATTTTACTTTATTGATCATATTATGAGATTGCTGATTCGGCATAATAATGATCTTTGGACTTCCAAATCCCATTTCATTTGGTTGCTCATGAAGAATATCATTCCATTGTCCATCATATCCTCCATTATCGTGAATCATCTTGTTTCCAGCCATTTTCTAAAACCCAAAATGAATAGTGTGAGAGGCAAAAATCATGCTAGGGAAAACAACATAATAAAGGGGGAGTACCTTCAATATCTAACATCTTAGGTTTAATTCTATGATCGTTAGCGTAATTCTATTACTATAACCTATATGTATACTTAACCTTAGGGACATACCTAGACATACCTTAGAAATATCTCTAGGAATCTCACTAACGTTTTCGCATCCTAGTTTCCAAAGGTTGACTAAACCTTTCCTCTGATACCAACTGTAGAGACCCGAAGCCTGACGTACATGGATATTACATTACTTTTGCAGAATACTTAGTACATAACAAAAACACACACACAAGGATCGTAATAGTTTAGTGTCTTTGGAAACTCGGAACGTAATCTTCTAATCGTGGTGAAAGATCTTCAATATCTCCCATAAAGATCTTCCTTTTTTTTTTACCTAAAACCTTTCTTTATATCCTGGGGAAAAGAAAAGATAAAAGGGTGAGCTCAAATGCTCAGTAAGGGTAAACAAAAGAAATATCAATCACATAATTTTCATAAGAACATAACATTTTTGGAAATCTTAACCTGAAAAAGAGAGCATAATTTCATAACATGGGATAAATCATAGTAGTGAAAATGAAACCCTTACTTAAAACATTACTCATTTTGGCATACACACATAATCATAGAGAATCATTTCTTGTTAGTCAAGACTCATTGCCCAGACTATCTTAGTGGACAAAGTCCCTTTCTGAATCGAGTAATCCTCGTTTCAGTCCTGTTTCACTGAACCGGTATAACCTACCATTCCAGCCTTGTCTATCTCATGAGATATGAAATCTTTACCCAATGCATTGGAGGGAGATATAGGTCCCACCCATCTCTTAATGAATCCTTTCTTATGTGTGCCACAAAATCATAAATCATACATCATTGCATAACCCATGTAATAAAAATGGGATTCTTAAACAACATGACATCATAAAACCATTCATATAAGATAAAGGAATTCATAAACATAATTTCATCACAACAAAGTCAAATCAATGTAAAAATATGGATAGAAACAGAACCCTTTATTATCTTATATGGAAAATAATTTTGATAAAACACTTGAATTGAATTCTTGAGGAAAATATCCTTTCTTCTTCAAAATCAATTTCTTTTCACAAAACATCATGCAATTTTAAAAGAAAGAGATTTTATTGAAAATAGTCATGAAATCTTTTAGAGGAAGCTTCATGAAAATAAGGCTTTATAAAACAGTATAAATCCATTCGTGTCGTATAAGTTAAAAAAACATTCTTCGTACTTTTGTCGGAAAAGTCAAAATGTACCTCGTACGAAAAACGAAAAAAGATTCCTTTAATATCCTTTACTAAAAACTCATAGAAGGGTAAAATTGGATTTAAAAAATTGTAGGTGGATGGAAATAATATTACATATTGAGGGAACATGGATGTGGATGATAAAATACACCCCAGTAAATACTTACGAATAAACAATCTCGGATAAAAATGAGATTGTGATATTTCCCTTACCTTAGGTCCGATTTGCTTCGTATGTATCCGAACCTCCTGTATAATGATTTAAATAATGTCATTGACTTATTATAGAATCATATTCATTGTTATGATATTATATATTGTTCACTTATGACATTATATTACCCGTTCTTTTGTAAATTCCATGTTAAAGAAGCGTTTTGGGTAAAATCGTTTCATTTATCGTAGGTGTTTTGACTTGTTGTTCTTGACATTATTATTACTTATATCATGATTTACTTACTTCCAGAATATAAAATATGATTTATATATCATATAGATTCAGTATATATATATATATAATAGATTGATAAATGAAATGAAAAACACCGTTCATGGAGACGGTAGTCCGTACGTACGCATGAACGCTGTTTTCCTTTCCTTATTGTCTTGAATGGAAGTAAGTAGATGACATACATATATATATACATAAATCCAGTAGCTTTATAATGTCATATATTTCATTATTATTTCTTATATATACTTTATAATCATTCTTAAATGGTTAACATGGAGAATGAATCTCATCGCGTCGTGGAGACGGTAGTCCGTATGTACGCACGAGCGATGATATCATTTCTATAAATATTGAATTGAATTGGAGTGGATTATACAATATATCAGAATCAATATGATTTTGTAATAACTATGTATAGTTATTCTTTACACCATTATACCCATCCATGTAAGGTGGTGGTGGAAAATAGATTACACCACGGCGTGGAGACGGTATTCCGTACGTACGCACGCGCGGTGATTTCTTTTTCCGTAGGATGGATAGATGGTGAAATAGGTTTGTTTCATACTTATAATAACATATCCGTATATGAGTGATACTGATGTTATTACTTCATAATGAAACAACCTAAGAAGAAGAAGTGGAAGAAGAAATAAAGATGAAAGAATTGGTAATGGTAATTACCTCTTCTTTGAAGTGCCTCTTTGAGACCTCCTCTTAGGGCACTAAAATTGGTCTTTGAGGAAGACCAGAACCTCTAGGATGTTGCTAGGGAAGTGGAGAGGATAAATTGGCAGGGGTTTGCCGAGCTTGAGTGCTCAATTTGGTGTGAGGAGGAGGGGGAGGAGGTGTCCTTTTATAGGGGAGGAGAGGGGCACCTTAGGAATATCTCAAAATATTATTTTATATTAAAGTCAAAATCGGTTTATAATGGTTCCAAAGGGTCTTATTTCGAAGATGAAGTGGTGATGGGTCGAAATCCTATCAACCAATAGGATTTAGACAAGTTTGGGGTATTATTTTAACCTTATCAATTAGATTTAACTCTAAGTTAATTAATTTAACTTTTACCGTGTCTTTTTGTTTTCTTTCACTATATGGTTAATACACTTACTATAACATGCCAAAAGAACCCCAAATTGTTTATTATTAATATATATATCCTTATCTAAGCCATTTGGCCGAACCTTAGATTTTTAGGAATAAAATAACAATTAATAACATAATATTTGATTTAAAAACTATTTTGTCTCGATTTTGACACTATTTGATATATGATTTTTGTGAAAGTCATATCAGAATTATATGTTCGAAACAAGTTGATTAAATCAACAATAATATATCATAGTAACCTAGAAAATTAGTGGAATTCATAAAAAGGCTTAAATTACATTTATTTTGGTATTTATATTATCAATTATGTCAATATTTCATTAATAAGATAATTACTGCATCATCTTTGTGTCATAAATAAATTAAATTATATGATGTCTAAAAATTACAAATAAAATACCATCATTTAGGAAATCTTTTTATCTTTCTAATGAATATTTACAATCGAATTTATCTTATGTATAACCCCATATTAAAAATGATTTACTTATTAAACTTTGATTTTAACTATTTTAACCCTTCTTTAAATAAATTAATAATAAATGTCCTAATCTAATCCAAGTGGGCCTAAATGGTCATATTTTATTCCTAAGTTTGTTTTTGGTCGACTTACACTTGTCCAATAGAATTAGGACATGTGTTAGGGTAATATTAATATCATATTTACCCTTAGTTACCTTATTTACTATTAACCGCGGTAAAAAAAGTAAAAAGTTACTATTCACCAAAAATTATTTTCATCTCATTGAACCACATTTTAGTCCTTGATATTAACCGTATCTCTCGTATTTTCGAAATTCCATTCCCAGAAGTGGTAAAATTAAGTTTTATGAAAAATTCAGTTTTTTAACTACCACTTAGTAGTTTCACTATTCATCAAAAATTGATGTTTTTCAGAACAATGCCAAAATTTCATCCTAAGCTATATTTCATATTCCGAGTTCAAAAATGAAGTCTATTTTACCAAATTCATAACATAGAAGTTGCATTAATTAATTATAATTAAATCACGCTGTTAAAACAATTAGCGTGTTCTTTAAGAAACAATATCTATCAAAAGATTGACACTTGATTATGTCTAGTTTAAATGTGAAATTACATCCAATGACCAACATTGTATTAAATTGTAAAAATATATTCTAAATATACTTTAAAACCACTCAAATTAATGATTTATCACTATTAATTATTTCGAATAAAAAAGTTGTTTTTAATTATAATTTAGTAATTTTCACTATTCATCAGAATATGAAAGTTATCCGAAAAGTACCAAAATTTCACCTTAGGCTAAATTCGATACTCCGAATCCAAAAATGAAGTCCATTTTGAGAGTTAAAATTTATAAAATTTAAAAAGTGGTTATTACTATTCATAACGGGTAGTTTTAATAATATTTTAATAGCATATCATTATTTCGTGAAACTCAGGATTACGTACCACACATGCTATCGAGGAAGGTTGTGATTGCGTGTAATGCAAGGCAAGTCAAGGATGCGTGTTGTGCAAGATCCTTTTGGTGTAGCGTATAACACAAGACATTAGTAAAATAAAAAAGAATATTTTTCATAAAATCTCAGGCTGTTACATTCTACCCCCCTTAAAATAAATTTCGCCCTCGAAATTCGTCGGGGTTATAAATGGTTTACTATTCGAAAGTTTCATTGATAGAAACCCACATCGTAAAAAGGAATAACCAAACTTATCTTTAAAAAAAAAAGTATGAAATGTAACAGTTACCCAAATAAACTAATCACTGGGTTTCCACATAGGTGAAAATATGGATATGGAAGAGAAATCTAACCATCATGTTCTGATGGAGAGTGGTAGAGAACATGGCTATGGAAAAGCTAGCAATCACAAAGCCATAAATTTGTGATGATCTAGGGTATCATCTGATTCATCGGATATAAGGGCACTAGGACAATATTTTTGGTTTTCAAGATCATTTCCCTAAAGTTGAAAATTTGAATTACAATAAATACTTACTTTATTTTGGTACAATCTCACTGTTGTTCGTGCCTTGAACAATTTCCACTTCATCTCTTAAATAAATGAAGTTGAATTTGTTATTCGTGTAGTGTTAGCAGATCATGTGATAGAATGACGGGTCATTCCATCTGTCTCAAACAAAAGGTTAGCAAAAATTATATACATAAGTCGATCTATAGTGAGATTAATGATATATGGTTCCTAAAATGAACTTATACTTCACATATCATACTGCTTAATATAATAAAACTAGTTTTCTACTAAACAGGGACTTCCTGTAGGCCAGTGGTAGGCGATAAAGGCCAGTCGCACTTTGGTTGTGGGTTCGATTCCTACAGCCTTGTCCGAAGCGATGGGCTGTCGCCCGTCCTGCAGGTTATCCTTTTTCTAAAACTACGTTACTATAACATCCCATAAATAATATCGGAAAAACTTCTATCCTTAAACAATACTAACTTATGTCCAACATAATCCATTCCAATCTTTAGTCTTATCCATAATACTGCAGTCCATTCTCATAACATAGTGAAAACGATTACCAGAGATTTAATACCATCGTTGATCCCCATATATCATAAGATATATCTTGTTGGACACATTCCAAACATTCAAAGGCCTTATTCTTGTACTCTCTTGAATACCCATTGAACCTTAGTGAAAACATGAATATAGTTAAAAGTTAACACCTTCCACATACCAAAATCCTCAAAATTCTATATACTCAAACCATGATATCACTTAGTCCTTATATCAATCCTGAGCTCATGAATACTTTCAAACATTTAATTTTCTCCTTATCCCTTCATTATGTGCATATCATCTACATTCCAAAAATATCTGTATACCCTTTCATGGATACTGGTAACATTAATCACACACTTTCAAAACTCAAGGAAAGACAACAATGTAACAATCCTTAGATGTCTCTTTATTCCATAGTACCATGAGATTCTTTATACAACATTACACTTGATAATCATGTAATCATTCCACTACCTTCTTAAACCATTGACCGAGCTTCAACAATTCTTTCATCTCACATATCATTTGTAGTATCTTCATCATCATCCACATAAATACTACTCATATGACCATACTGATTCTCTTCATGAGTCTTTCCCTTAGGGAATTTGTTTTCATAATGCCCATACATTCCACATTTAAAACACTTAACCATTTTTGATGTCGTAGCAATACCATTATCCTCATCCATGGTGTTAACCGACCCTTTTCCTTTGCACTTACTTGCTTTGTGTCCTTCTTTTCCACACCCAAAGCATCTTCCAGTTCCCTTGAAACATTCTCGTTGATGCCTCTTCCCACATGATTTACATAGGGGAAATTGAACTTTCTTTCCTCTATGATCATCATGAAACTCCATCTTTCTCTTATTAGCCGAGTCAGGAAACTTACCAAATTTTACTTTATTGATCATATTATGAGATTGCTGATTCGGCATAATAATGATCTTTGGACTTCCAAATCCCATTTCATTTGGTTGCTCATGAAGAATATCATTCCATTGTCCATCATATCCTCCATTATCGTGAATCATCTTGTTTCCAGCCATTTTCTAAAACCCAAAATGAATAGTGTGAGAGGCAAAAATCATGCTAGGGAAAACAACATAATAAAGGGGGAGTACCTTCAATATCTAACATCTTAGGTTTAATTCTATGATCGTTAGCGTAATTCTATTACTATAATCTATACGTATACTTAACCTTAGGGACATACCTAGACATACCTTAGAAATATCTCTAGGAATCTCACTAACGTTTTCGCATCCTAGTTTCCAAAGGTTGACTAAACCTTTCCTCTGATACCAACTGTAGAGACCCGAAGCCTGACGTACATGGATATTACATTACTTTTGCGGAATACTTAGTACATAACAAAAACACACACACAAGGATCGTAATAGTTTAGTGTCTTTGGAAACTCGGAACGTAATCTTCTAATCGTGGTGAAAGATCTTCAATATCTCCCATAAAGATCTTCCTTTTTTTTACCTAAAACCTTTCTTTATATCCTGGGGAAAAGAAAAGATAAAAGGGTGAGCTCAAATGCTCAGTAAGGGTAAACAAAAGAAATATCAATCACATAATTTTCATAAGAACATAACATTTTTGGAAATCTTAACCTGCAAAAGAGAGCATAATTTCATAACATGGGATAAATCATAGTAGTGAAAATGAAACCCTTACTTAAAACATTACGCATTTTGGCATACACACATAATCATAGAGAATCATTTCTTGTTAGTCAAGACTCATTGCCCAGACTATCTTAGTGGACAAAGTCCCTTTCTGAATCGAGTAATCCTCGTTTCAGTCCTGTTTCACTGAACCGGTATAACCTACCATTCCAGCCTTGTCTATCTCATGAGATATGAAATCTTTACCCAATGCATTGGAGGGAGATATAGGTCCCACCCATCTCTTAATGAATCCTTTCTTATGTGTGCCACAAAATCATAAATCATACATCATTGCATAACCCATGTAATAAAAATGGGATTCTTAAACAACATGACATCATAAAACCATTCATATAAGATAAAGGAATTCATAAACATAATTTCATCACAACAAAGTCAAATCAATGTAAAAATATGGATAGAAACAGAACCCTTTATTATCTTATATGGAAAATAATTTTGATAAAACACTTGAATTGAATTCTTGAGGAAAATATCCTTTCTTCTTCAAAATCAATTTCTTTTCACAAAACATCATGCAATTTTAAAAGAAAGAGATTTTATTGAAAATAGTCATGAAATCTTTTAGAGGAAGCTTCATGAAAATAAGGCTTTATAAAACAGTATAAATCCATTCGTGTCGTATAAGTTAAAAAAACATTCTTCGTACTTTTGTCGGAAAAGTCAAAATGTACCTCGTACGAAAAACGAAAAAAGATTCCTTTAATATCATTTACTAAAAACTCATAGAAGGGTAAAATTGGATTTAAAAAATTGTAGGTGGATGGAAATAATATTACATATTGAGGGAACATGGATGTGGATGATAAAATACACCCCAGTAAATACTTACGAATAAACAATCTCGGATAAAAATGAGATTGTGATATTTCCCTTACCTTAGGTCCGATTTGCTTCGTATGTATCCGAACCTCCTGTATAATGATTTAAATAATGTCATTGACTTATTATAGAATCATATTCATTGTTATGATATTATATATTGTTCACTTATGACATTATATTACCCGTTCTTTTGTAAATTCCATGTTAAAGAAGCGTTTTGGGTAAAATCGTTTCATTTATCGTAGGTGTTTTGACTTGTTGTTCTTGACATTATTATTACTTATATCATGATTTACTTACTTCCAGAATATAAAATATGATTTATATATCATATAGATTCAGTATATATATATATATAATAGATTGATAAATGAAATGAAAAACACCGTTCATGGAGACGGTAGTCCGTACGTACGCATGAACGCTGTTTTCCTTTCCTTATTGTCTTGAATGGAAGTAAGTAGATGACATACATATATATATACATAAATCCAGTAGCTTTATAATGTCATATATTTCATTATTATTTCTTATATATACTTTATAATCATTCTTAAATGGTTAACATGGAGAATGAATCTCATCGCGTCGTGGAGACGGTAGTCCGTATGTACGCACGAGCGATGATATCATTTCTATAAATATTGAATTGAATTGGAGTGGATTATACAATATATCAGAATCAATATGATTTTGTAATAACTATGTATAGTTATTCTTTACACCATTATACCCATCCATGTAAGGTGGTGGTGGAAAATAGATTACACCACGGCGTGGAGACGGTATTCCGTACGTACGCACGCGCGGTGATTTCTTTTTCCGTAGGATGGATAGATGGTGAAATAGGTTTGTTTCATACTTATAATAACATATCCGTATATGAGTGATACTGATGTTATTACTTCATAATGAAACAACCTAAGAAGAAGAAGTGGAAGAAGAAATAAAGATGAAAGAATTGGTAATGGTAATTACCTCTTCTTTGAAGTGCCTCTTTGAGACCTCCTCTTAGGGCACTAAAATTGGTCTTTGAGGAAGACCAGAACCTCTAGGATGTTGCTAGGGAAGTGGAGAGGATAAATTGGCAGGGGTTTGCCGAGCTTGAGTGCTCAATTTGGTGTGAGGAGGAGGGGGAGGAGGTGTCCTTTTATAGGGGAGGAGAGGGGCACCTTAGGAATATCTCAAAATATTATTTTATATTAAAGTCAAAATCGGTTTATAATGGTTCCAAAGGGTCTTATTTCGAAGATGAAGTGGTGATGGGTCGAAATCCTATCAACCAATAGGATTTAGACAAGTTTGGGGTATTATTTTAACCTTATCAATTAGATTTAACTCTAAGTTAATTAATTTAACTTTTACCGTGTCTTTTTGTTTTCTTTCACTATATGGTTAATACACTTACTATAACATGCCAAAAGAACCCCAAATTGTTTATTATTAATATATATATCCTTATCTAAGTCATTTGGCCGAACCTTAGATTTTTAGGAATAAAATAACAATTAATAACATAATATTTGATTTAAAAACTATTTTGTCTCGATTTTGACACTATTTGATATATGATTTTTGTGAAAGTCATATCAGAATTATATGTTCGAAACAAGTTGATTAAATCAACAATAATATATCATAGTAACCTAGAAAATTAGTGGAATTCATAAAAAGGCTTAAATTACATTTATTTTGGTATTTATATTATCAATTATGTCAATATTTCATTAATAAGATAATTACTGCATCATCTTTGTGTCATAAATAAATTAAATTATATGATGTCTAAAAATTACAAATAAAATACCATCATTTAGGAAATCTTTTTATCTTTCTAATGAATATTTACAATCGAATTTATCTTATGTATAACCCCATATTAAAAATGATTTACTTATTAAACTTTGATTTTAACTATTTTAACCCTTCTTTAAATAAATTAATAATAAATGTCCTAATCTAATCCAAGTGGGCCTAAATGGTCATATTTTATTCCTAAGTTTGTTTTTGGTCGACTTACACTTGTCCAATAGAATTAGGACATGTGTTAGGGTAATATTAATATCATATTTACCCTTAGTTACCTTATTTACTATTAACCGCGGTAAAAAAAGTAAAAAGTTACTATTCACCAAAAATTATTTTCATCTCATTGAACCACATTTTAGTCCTTGATATTAACCGTATCTCTCGTATTTTCGAAATTCCATTCCCAGAAGCGGTAAAATTAAGTTTTATGAAAAATTCAGTTTTTTAACTACCACTTAGTAGTTTCACTATTCATCAAAAATTGATGTTTTTCAGAACAATGCCAAAATTTCATCCTAAGCTATATTTCATATTCCGAGTTCAAAAATGAAGTCTATTTTACCAAATTCATAACATAGAAGTTGCATTAATTAATTATAATTAAATCACGCTGTTAAAACAATTAGCGTGTTCTTTAAGAAACAATATCTATCAAAAGATTGACACTTGATTATGTCTAGTTTAAATGTGAAATTACATCCAATGACCAACATTGTATTAAATTGTAAAAATATATTCTAAATATACTTTAAAACCACTCAAATTAATGATTTATCACTATTAATTATTTCGAATAAAAAAGTTGTTTTTAATTATAATTTAGTAATTTTCACTATTCATCAGAATATGAAAGTTATCCGAAAAGTACCAAAATTTCACCTTAGGCTAAATTCGATACTCCGAATCCAAAAATGAAGTCCATTTTGAGAGTTAAAATTTATAAAATTTAAAAAGTGGTTATTACTATTCATAACGGGTAGTTTTAATAATATTTTAATAGCATATCATTATTTCGTGAAACTCAGGATTACGTACCACACATGCTATCGAGGAAGGTTGTGATTGCGTGTAATGCAAGGCAAGTCAAGGATGCGTGTTGTGCAAGATCCTTTTGGTGTAGCGTATAACACAAGACATTAGTAAAATAAAAAAGAATATTTTTCATAAAATCTCAGGCTGTTACATTCTACCCCCCTTAAAATAAATTTCGCCCTCGAAATTCGTCGGGGTTATAAATGGTTTACTATTCGAAAGTTTCATTGATAGAAACCCACATCGTAAAAAGGAATAACCAAACTTATCTTTAAAAAAAAAAGTATGAAATGTAACAGTTACCCAAATAAACTAATCACTGGGTTTCCACATAGGTGAAAATATGGATATGGAAGAGAAATCTAACCATCATGTTCTGATGGAGAGTGGTAGAGAACATGGCTATGGAAAAGCTAGCAATCACAAAGCCATAATTTTGTGATGATCTAGGGTATCATCTGATTCATCGGATATAAGGGCACTAGGACAATATTTTTGGTTTTCAAGATCATTTCCCTAAAGTTGAAAATTTGAATTACAATAAATACTTACTTTATTTTGGTACAATCTCACTGTTGTTCGTGCCTTGAACAATTTCCACTTCATCTCTTAAATAAATGAAGTTGAATTTGTTATTCGTGTAGTGTTAGCAGATCATGTGATAGAATGACGGGTCATTCCATCTGTCTCAAACAAAAGGTTAGCAAAAATTATATACATAAGTCGATCTATAGTGAGATTAATGATATATGGTTCCTAAAATGAACTTATACTTCACATATCATACTGCTTAATATAATAAAACTAGTTTTCTACTAAACAGGGACTTCCTGTAGGCCAGTGGTAGGCGATAAAGGCCAGTCGCACTTTGGTTGTGGGTTCGATTCCTACAGCCTTGTCCGAAGCGATGGGCTGTCGCCCGTCCTGCAGGTTGTCCTTTTTCTAAAACTACGTTACTATAACATCCCATAAATAATATCGGAAAAACTTCTATCCTTAAACAATACTAACTTATGTCCAACATAATCCATTCCAATCTTTAGTCTTATCCATAATACTGCAGTCCATTCTCATAACATAGTGAAAACGATTACCAGAGATTTAATACCATCGTTGATCCCCATATATCATAAGATATATCTTGTTGGACACATTCCAAACATTCAAAGGCCTTATTCTTGTACTCTCTTGAATACCCATTGAACCTTAGTGAAAACATGAATATAGTTAAAAGTTAACACCTTCCACATACCAAAATCCTCAAAATTCTATATACTCAAACCATGATATCACTTAGTCCTTATATCAATCCTGAGCTCATGAATACTTTCAAACATTTAATTTTCTCCTTATCCCTTCATTATGCGCATATCATCTACATTCCAAAAATATCTGTATACCCTTTCATGGATACTGGTAACATTAATCACACACTTTCAAAACTCAAGGAAAGACAACAATGTAACAATCCTTAGATGTCTCTTTATTCCATAGTACCATGAGATTCTTTATACAACATTACACTTGATAATCATGTAATCATTCCACTACCTTCTTAAACCATTGACCGAGCTTCAACAATTCTTTCATCTCACATATCATTTGTAGTATCTTCATCATCATCCACATAAATACTACTCATATGACCATACTGATTCTCTTCATGAGTCTTTCCCTTAGGGCATTTGTTTTCATAATGCCCATACATTCCACATTTAAAACACTTAACCATTTTTGATGTCGTAGCAATACCATTATCCTCATCCATGGTGTTAACAGACCCTTTTCCTTTGCACTTACTTGCTTTGTGTCCTTCTTTTCCACACCCAAAGCATCTTCCAGTTCCCTTGAAACATTCTCGTTGATGCCTCTTCCCACATGATTTACATAGGGGAAATTGAACTTTCTTTCCTCTATGATCATCATGAAACTCCATCTTTCTCTTATTAGCCGAGTCAGGAAACTTACCAAATTTTACTTTATTGATCATATTATGAGATTGCTGATTCGGCATAATAATGATCTTTGGACTTCCAAATCCCATTTCATTTGGTTGCTCATGAAGAATATCATTCCATTGTCCATCATATCCTCCATTATCGTGAATCATCTTGTTTCCAGCCATTTTCTAAAACCCAAAATGAATAGTGTGAGAGGCAAAAATCATGCTAGGGAAAACAACATAATAAAGGGGGAGTACCTTCAATATCTAACATCTTAGGTTTAATTCTATGATCGTTAGCGTAATTCTATTACTATAATCTATACGTATACTTAACCTTAGGGACATACCTAGACATACCTTAGAAATATCTCTAGGAATCTCACTAACGTTTTCGCATCCTAGTTTCCAAAGGTTGACTAAACCTTTCCTCTGATACCAACTGTAGAGACCCGAAGCCTGACGTACATGGATATTACATTACTTTTGCAGAATACTTAGTACATAACAAAAACACACACACAAGGATCGTAATAGTTTAGTGTCTTTGGAAACTCGGAACGTAATCTTCTAATCGTGGTGAAAGATCTTCAATATCTCCCATAAAGATCTTCCTTTTTTTTACCTAAAACCTTTCTTTATATCCTGGGGAAAAGAAAAGATAAAAGGGTGAGCTCAAATGCTCAGTAAGGGTAAACAAAAGAAATATCAATCACATAATTTTCATAAGAACATAACATTTTTGGAAATCTTAACCTGCAAAAGAGAGCATAATTTCATAACATGGGATAAATCATAGTAGTGAAAATGAAACCCTTACTTAAAACATTACGCATTTTGGCATACACACATAATCATAGAGAATCATTTCTTGTTAGTCAAGACTCATTGCCCAGACTATCTTAGTGGACAAAGTCCCTTTCTGAATCGAGTAATCCTCGTTTCAGTCCTGTTTCACTGAACCGGTATAACCTACCATTCCAGCCTTGTCTATCTCATGAGATATGAAATCTTTACCCAATGCATTGGAGGGAGATATAGGTCCCACCCATCTCTTAATGAATCCTTTCTTATGTGTGCCACAAAATCATAAATCATACATCATTGCATAACCCATGTAATAAAAATGGGATTCTTAAACAACATGACATCATAAAACCATTCATATAAGATAAAGGAATTCATAAACATAATTTCATCACAACAAAGTCAAATCAATGTAAAAATATGGATAGAAACAGAACCCTTTATTATCTTATATGGAAAATAATTTTGATAAAACACTTGAATTGAATTCTTGAGGAAAATATCCTTTCTTCTTCAAAATCAATTTCTTTTCACAAAACATCATGCAATTTTAAAAGAAAGAGATTTTATTGAAAATAGTCATGAAATCTTTTAGAGGAAGCTTCATGAAAATAAGGCTTTATAAAACAGTATAAATCCATTCGTGTCGTATAAGTTAAAAAAACATTCTTCGTACTTTTGTCGGAAAAGTCAAAATGTACCTCGTACGAAAAACGAAAAAAGATTCCTTTAATATCCTTTACTAAAAACTCATAGAAGGGTAAAATTGGATTTAAAAAATTGTAGGTGGATGGAAATAATATTACATATTGAGGGAACATGGATGTGGATGATAAAATACACCCCAGTAAATACTTACGAATAAACAATCTCGGATAAAAATGAGATTGTGATATTTCCCTTACCTTAGGTCCGATTTGCTTCGTATGTATCCGAACCTCCTGTATAATGATTTAAATAATGTCATTGACTTATTATAGAATCATATTCATTGTTATGATATTATATATTGTTCACTTATGACATTATATTACCCGTTCTTTTGTAAATTCCATGTTAAAGAAGCGTTTTGGGTAAAATCGTTTCATTTATCGTAGGTGTTTTGACTTGTTGTTCTTGACATTATTATTACTTATATCATGATTTACTTACTTCCAGAATATAAAATATGATTTATATATCATATAGATTCAGTATATATATATATATAATAGATTGATAAATGAAATGAAAAACACCGTTCATGGAGACGGTAGTCCGTACGTACGCATGAACGCTGTTTTCCTTTCCTTATTGTCTTGAATGGAAGTAAGTAGATGACATACATATATATATACATAAATCCAGTAGCTTTATAATGTCATATATTTCATTATTATTTCTTATATATACTTTATAATCATTCTTAAATGGTTAACATGGAGAATGAATCTCATCGCGTCGTGGAGACGGTAGTCCGTATGTACGCACGAGCGATGATATCATTTCTATAAATATTGAATTGAATTGGAGTGGATTATACAATATATCAGAATCAATATGATTTTGTAATAACTATGTATAGTTATTCTTTACACCATTATACCCATCCATGTAAGGTGGTGGTGGAAAATAGATTACACCACGGCGTGGAGACGGTATTCCGTACGTACGCACGCGCGGTGATTTCTTTTTCCGTAGGATGGATAGATGGTGAAATAGGTTTGTTTCATACTTATAATAACATATCCGTATATGAGTGATACTGATGTTATTACTTCATAATGAAACAACCTAAGAAGAAGAAGTGGAAGAAGAAATAAAGATGAAAGAATTGGTAATGGTAATTACCTCTTCTTTGAAGTGCCTCTTTGAGACCTCCTCTTAGGGCACTAAAATTGGTCTTTGAGGAAGACCAGAACCTCTAGGATGTTGCTAGGGAAGTGGAGAGGATAAATTGGCAGGGGTTTGCCGAGCTTGAGTGCTCAATTTGGTGTGAGGAGGAGGGGGAGGAGGTGTCCTTTTATAGGGGAGGAGAGGGGCACCTTAGGAATATCTCAAAATATTATTTTATATTAAAGTCAAAATCGGTTTATAATGGTTCAAAAGGGTCTTATTTCGAAGATGAAGTGGTGATGGGTCGAAATCCTATCAACCAATAGGATTTAGACAAGTTTGGGGTATTATTTTAACCTTATCAATTAGATTTAACTCTAAGTTAACTAATTTAACTTTTACCGTGTCTTTTTGTTTTCTTTCACTATATGGTTAATACACTTACTATAACATGCCAAAAGAACCCCAAATTGTTTATTATTAATATATATATATCCTTATCTAAGTCATTTGGCCGAACCTTAGATTTTTAGGAATAAAATAACAATTAATAACATAATATTTGATTTAAAAACTATTTTGTGTCGATTTTGACACTATTTGATATATGATTTTTGTGAAAGTCATATCAGAATTATATGTTCGAAACAAGTTGATTAAATCAACAATAATATATCATAGTAACCTAGAAAATTAGTGGAATTCATAAAAAGGCTTAAATTACATTTATTTTGGTATTTATATTATCAATTATGTCAATATTTCATTAATAAGATAATTACTGCATCATCTTTGTGTCATATATAAATTAAATTATTTGATGTCTAAAAATTACAAATAAAATACCATCATGTAGGAAATCTTTTTAGCTTTCTAATGAATATTTACAATCGAATGTATCTTATGTATAACCCCATATTAAAAATGATTTACTTATTAAACTTTGATTTTAACTATTTTAACCCTTCTTTAAATAAATTAATAATAAATGTCCTAATCTAATCCAAGTGGGCCTAAATGGTCATATTTTATTCCTAAGTTTGTTTTTGGTCGACTTACACTTGTCCAATAGAATTAGGACATGTGTTAGGGTAATATTAATATCATATTTACCCTTAGTTACCTTATTTACTATTAACCGCGGTAAAAAAAGTAAAAAGTTACTATTCACCAAAAATTATTTTCATCTCATTGAACCACATTTTAGTCCTTGATATTAACCGTATCTCTCGTATTTTCGAAATTCCATTCACAGAAGCGGTAAAATTAAGTTTTATGAAAAATTCAGTTTTTTAACTACCACTTAGTAGTTTCACTATTCATCAAAAATTGATGTTTTTCAGAACAATGCCAAAATTTCATCCTAAGCTATATTTCATATTCCGTGTTCAAAAATGAAGTCTATTTTACCAAATTCATAACATAGAAGTTGCATTAATTAATTATAATTAAATCACGCTGTTAAAACAATTAGCGTGTTCTTTAAGAAACAATATCTATCAAAAGATTGACACTTGATTATGTCTAGTTTAAATGTGAAATTACATCCAATGACCAGCATTGTATTAAATTGTAAAAATATATTCTAAATATACTTTAAAACCACTCAAATTAATGATTTATCACTATTAATTATTTCGAATAAAAAAGTTGTTTTTAATTATAATTTAGTAATTTTCACTATTCATCAGAATATGAAAGTTATCCGAAAAGTACCAAAATTTCACCTTAGGCTAAATTCGATACTCCGAATCCAAAAATGAAGTCCATTTTGAGAGTTAAAATTTATAAAATTTAAAAAGTGGTTATTACTATTCATAACGGCTAGTTTTAATAATATTTTAATAGCATATCATTATTTCGTGAAACTCAGGATTACGTACCACACATGCTATCGAGGAAGGTTGTGATTGCGTGTAATGCAAGGCAAGTCAAGGATGCGTGTTGTGCAAGATCCTTTTGGTGTAGCGTATAACACAAGACATTAGTAAAATAAAAAAGAATATTTTTCATAAAATCTCGGGCTGTTACACGTAGTGTCCTCCCCTAGACCCACATGCATACATCGGTGCATCTCACCACTCTAGGCATCATGTGATGCCATAACCAATAGGCCTCCCTACCCCCACGTCTCACTATAGCCATCCATTCTCACACCACCACACAAGAAAGAGTAAAAACAAACATCATATCAAATGGGCTCTTGGACATTAACCAAGAAAGTTGGTAAGTCAGAACACCACATGGAATTATCTTTCATAAAAAACAGTTCTTTAATCAATCTTTGATATACCGATTAATTATTTGGAGGTTCCAAATTTGGGAAACCCAACCAATAACCTATCACAAATAATTAGACATGCTAACTACACCAATTTCATTAACATCAAATTACAAAAAGAAGAACATGATTCAATTACATTCCTATTTATCATTATCCAATAATTATCAATTAATTCGGCCTTTATGTTCTTTAACAATTACCATCAATAACGAATAGCTAAACAAAGAAAGAATAGATATCATAATATCTAGCTAAATAAAAGAAAATAGCTTATGATCAATATCAATTTATTTATCTGGTTAAAATATATATTATGTCAATTCCATTGTCTTCCAATGGGATAAAACATGATAAATATAATGTTTCACATAAATTAAAAGAGAAGAAATGAATCCCCTAGCTCAAATGGTTCATATTATTCATTATACGAGAACGATTCACACAACGGGTTACAGTCTCCTCCCATGTGACATCTGTATCCACCCAAGGATATAGAGACACCACAACATCGGTGATCAACTAAAAAGACCCATTAGGAACATGAGGTTAAAATTATATAAAATGGGAAATGGGAAAGAAGGATATGAACTAGAAATAATTAATATATATCAAACCGTATATCGATGACTGATCGATATTTAATGGTAACATAAAAAAAGAGCTGAACAAATCCTAGGAGGAATGTTTGATTTCACAACTATTACAAAAAGGAATGGGATGTTCGAGTATCTCACACCTATGAAAAAGGAGGATAAACTAAAAATAATGATATATCATCGCATTAAAATATTTAACGGAATAGTTGTTTAAGATACGCTGAATTTTCCATTAAAGGTGGATCACATTAAACCACGCTGTTTGACCATATAGAAAAAAAATCGAGTGCCTTAGGATAAATTTATATATAAGGTATGACCTTTGAATCGGCCATAGAGTCCTTAAAATGTGGCATGAAATACATTTTACATTAAAAGAAAAATCAAAGGGGAAAAATTTTAGGAAGCAAGAAACATTGTTCACAAACATAAAATTTGGAAAAGGAAATATAAGTTACTAATGGACATCATCGTTCTTGAATCATTGTTCATTAACTGAATATTTGGAAATGAAAATAGAGGTTACCGATGAACCTCACTGTTCTGGAAACATTATTCATGAACTCAAAATTTGGAAGAGGAAATCGAGGTTAGCGATGAACCTTATTATTCTAGAAACACTGTTCAAGAACACAAAATTTGCCAATGTAAAAAGTGGTTTCCAATGGACCTCACCATTCTGGAAACATTTTTCATTAACTCAAAACTTGGAAGAGGAAATGGAGGTTACTGATAGACCTTAGTGTTCTGGAAACATTGTTTAGGAACTCATAATTTGGAAAATGATATAGAGGTTACCGATGGAACCTCACTATTCTAGAATCATTATTCATCAATTAAAAATTTGGAAATGCAAACAGAGTTTACCGATGGACCTCACCATTAGAACCTCACATTCTCAATGTTAACATAATGTTACCGATGACACTGTTCACAGAAGGTCACCAATGACACTATTCATATAAGGTCACTGATGTCACTGTTCACATAAGGTCACCACAGCACTATTCCCATAACATTACTGATGAAATTATTCATAGAAGGTCACTGATGAAACTGTTCAAATAAGGTCACTGATGTCGCTTTTATCATAAGGTCAAAGTTGCACAGTTCACATAAGGTTACCGATGACACTGTTCACAGAAGGTCCCTAATTACACTGTTCACAGTAGGATACTGATGCATTGTACCGAACGGTCTACCATTAGAACAATTATCTGAATGAACTATTCACAGATAGTTACTAATGCACTATTCCCGATGGTCTACTATTGGAACTGTTCATTGATGAAACAATTCAAAATAATGGAATTTTGGAAACGTGTTGGCGATAAGTCACCTTGACCTCCAAAAACAAATAATACACTTGATTTTCACAAAGGAATGGACAAGAGAGGTCTGGGACATTACATCGGATACCTCTCAAAGCATTCTCACCCTCGAGAATTCAAAACACCCCTAAAGAAAAAAAAACGGGGTCCAAACTACCACCTATTGAGATACCTCTCAAAAGAGAGAAAGCCACAAGAAGCAACAAAATAAATCCATATTATAAACATGAATGGTCTAAAACTAAAAAGACTACATCGATACATGAGAAGAGTTAAACATAAAACTACTCTAGGTACTGAGCACATATATGTGACTTACTTTCCTAGGTACTCTCCACCATGCCACTGTGTCATCATAGGACACAAAAAAAGGGTATTGAATGCTCGTGAAACACCTAATCATTGTAGTCTTGTATCGCCATAGGTCACTCCTCAATGGTCGCATCATCGTAATCATCATTCTTTCCCCAATGGATGATGTGATAGTCATCATGAAGATAATGATGGAGTTGTGATACATTGAAAACATCACGTATTTAACTCATATGAAGTGAAGTGCTACTTGATATGCCACAACTATAACATAATCTAACACCTCGAAAGGCCCAAAAAACTGGGGAGAAAGAAAACTCGCATGACCAAATCATTGCTACCCTTGATGGGGTGTCACCTTCAGAAACATGTGATCCCCAAAATCAAACTCTAAGGGTCACATCCATTGGTTATAATATGATTTCTTAAGATCATGTGTTTTTTTCATCCTCTCATGAGTCACTAGAACCATATCTATTGTATTCTGCACTAGTTCCAGTTCGAGAATTGCTAACTCTCTGACCGCAGTCTAGCACAATGGATAATAGAAAGGTCAGCCATACAGGGCTTCAAATGGCTCCATACCGATGGTGGAGTGAAAACAATTATTGTATGTAAACTCCACCAAAGGTAATTTCCTCATCCAAGAACCTCCAAAATTGATAACACAATAGTATAACATGTCATCAAGAGACTGGATGGTTCACTCTGTCTGACCATTCATTTGATGATGAAAAGCAGTGCTAAAAAATAGATGAGAACCAAAATCATACTGGAGACCTATCCAAACCCCAGAATTAATGCGACGATATCGATCAGAAATGATCATCCTTGAAAATCCATAATGTCTCACCACCTCCTCTAGATACTACCTCGACAAGATATCCACTAAGCTTGACACATTGATTGCTATGAAGTGAGCTAACTTTGTTAAACAGTCCACTACCACCCAAATGGCATCATGTCCTCAATGAGCTCAAGGTAAACCAGTAAAAAAGTCCATTATGATGTCCTCCCACATCCACTGAGGAACATCTAATGACTGGAGTAGACCACCATGAACATGGTGTTCAGACTTCACATTATGGCATACCAAACATCAAGACCCGAACTCCAAAACTGTACAGATCATCCCAGGGTACCAAAACTGGTTCCTCAAGGCTCGGTACATCTTTTTCACACCAGTATGATCCGATAAAGGAGAAATACAGACAATTGTATGTACTATACAATGGATTGTCAAAGGAATAAAAACCCTTCTATAATACAACACTCTGTGTTGTTCATCCTCAGACCAACCATCAAGGGAATCGCCAGGAACAGCTCGGTCTATCCAGACCTCCACCTCATGATCCACCAACTGGGACTCTTCCACCTTATGCACATGTGAAGACTACACCATCATCTGAAAAAGAGATCCTACTCCCCCAACATCTCCCATATCAATATGTAATTCTGAAAATTATTTAATTACTCTTAGAATCACCATATTAATGCATTGCATCACTACGTGGCTTCCGAATCAGCTTATCTGCTACAAAATTCCCAATTAAATTTGTAAACGATATTTCAAAATAGTATACCTTTAATAACTCCATCCACCTATGTTGTCGTAAATTCATGCCACGCTGTGAGAAAACATAACTCAGGCTCTTATGATCGGTGAATACCACAAATCACTCACCAATGAGGTAATGTCTCCCCAACTTTAGAGAAAAAACTTTGGATGCCAACTCAATATTTTGGGTGGTATAATTACATTCATGGGGATGTAACTATCGAGACCCATAAGAAACAACTGATCTCTACTACATCAAAACACAACCTAACCCCAGATTCAAATTATCACATAAAACATCAAACTGAACTCTCTCTAAGGGAAGAAAACGAACTAGAGCACCTACTGACTTCTCTTCTAGATACTCGAATGCTTCTGACACTAATAAGTTTATATGAAAACTCCATCCTTCCAAGTAAAATCTATTAGAGGATTCACAACTTGTGATAAATCTTCTAGGAACCTCCTGTTGTGTCCTACAAGACAAAAGAAACTTCGCACCTCTGACACTATCTTGGGGGCTTCCCAAGGAACGACTGCTTCTATATTAAATGGATCCACAGCTACGCCCCATTGGGAGAAACAATTCCCCTAGAAACGGACATGTTGAGGCCAAAACTCACACATAAACAATGTTCCCAACAACTGTTGTCATCAACAAATTCGCAAAACAGCATGTAGATTTTTTGCATTCTCTTCTATAGATGTGGAGTACAAACGGAGATCGTTGATGAAAACTACAACTAATTTGTCTAGGAAATCATAGAACATAGCATTCATCAATCCCATGAACATTGTTGGAGCATCTGTCATGCCGAACGGTATTGCAATGAACTCATAATCCCCATGATGACAACGGAAAGCAGTATTCAGGATATCCTCTTCCTTCACATGCATCAGATGATATCCAGACCGTAAGTCGATCATTGAGAACCAACATTCACCCTTTAGTTGATTTAATAAAATTTCAATACATGGAAGATGATAGAGATTCTTTATTGTCACTTTGTTTAAGTGACAATAATCTACACAGAACCGCAAACTGTTGTCAGCCATCTTCATGAACAAAATTGGGGCACCCCATGGTGACACACTATGCCAAACAAAACCACAGTATAACAGACCATCATGCTGTATATGTAGCTCTCTAAACTCATAAGGGGCCATCCTATATGGATACATAGAGATAAGATACACTCCTAGTTGAAGCTCAATCCCAAACTCGATCTCTCGTCAAGGAGGTAATGCAACAACCTCTTTTGAAAAGACATCAGGGAACTCTTTTACAACCCTATAAAGTACCAAATATTGATCCTCTTAAGAACATAGAATCAGCTAAGCCAACATGGGAGAATGGGATGTAACTCTCTTTTGACACATCTGATGGTCTCGCTTTCCAAAAAACCATTGGCTATCCATCGTCATCGAAGGACACAACCTACCTCTTGAACTAATCCATAATTACCTACAATGAATACAACCAATCCACATTGATGATGACACAATATGGTTGTATTCTCAAACATTGGTAATCTTCCCAAGAGTGGTGTTGCCCCAACACTAGATCACAGTCTTTAAATCCTTCTAACAAGTCAGATAGATCTCCAACATGCATAGTAAATTCGAAGAAAAATGGAAGCCTTTATACCTCATGTCCAAAAGCATGGACAAGGTTTGGAGATATGAATGAGTGTGTTTCTAGTGAATCAAAAAAAGGAATACACTAAGGTATAAAATATGAAAAGGGTTCCTCGAACAACTTTTGGCTCTCCATGAGCTGACAACACATAAGCATGAAGCTGACCAAGACATCATCCAAGACCCCTATGACCCTATTGACAACCACCACCATGGTATCACTCTACTCTTTGGTGATGGGGAGAATCACAGGGTTTTACTCTACCTGCACCATCTACCCTCTACTGATCTAATGCGGGTGAAACCTACTCTTACTACCTTTAATAGAACCGCCACAATGGAGGAACCTAGAGTGGAACGCCTGGTGCACGATGACTGCTCTGAAAGGTCAGGCACTCACGTTGCTGATGACCTCAACCACCATAAGAAAAAAAGTGCTTAATCCCTTGGAATAGGCCTGAGAGTTGCTGATCCCAAAGAAACAAGATTTTGAGGGATGGAACCTACCCCTGGCCATAAGAAAACTCTTCTATCGTGAAACCCATGAACCCCAGAACATATATCGGTTTCGTGAGGAATCATGATGAATCCCATCTCGTCATTATCTAGTTCTGGACAATGTTCTCTCGACGACCACCGTCCTTTCCAACCCATAATGATATATCTTTAGCATAAATAGGGTGACCTGGCGTTGGATCTCTGGATGAAAATCCTCCTCGAAATGCCTCGCCCAGGCATCCCCATTTAACAACTTGTCCGAATCATATCATAAAATGTTCCTAAAATAGATTCAAAACCCCCACACACCAGAGATGCTCTATAGAAGGGTAAGAAGATCCTGGAGATTGGACGCTTTCCTGGTAAATGAAATAAACTCGACTCTAAACTTGACATAGAACTCCTTCAATGAGATCTTTGACTCCTCACAATCCCCGAGGAACAAGAACCAACATTGTCTCGCTACTCCACGCAATATTGTCACAACCAACGATACCTAATTCTCATTCTGATACAGGATCGAACTGAAGGTTATCCTGACCTCCTCCAACCAGTCATCCATGACAACATCTAAAATGGAGCACTCGTAATTCTGTAGACACTGGAGATGAAACTCTTGGAGTGTCCTCCTCCAACTCTCATCGTCGTCAACCTCTACCTTGAAGTGATCTACTAGCATAGCATACTAAACATCTTCTATGTGATCCTGATGAGGATGTCGACTTCGAGACATAACTATAAAATAAAAAATAGATAGAGATCATAATCATGGAATATATAAGACACGACATTAATTAATTAGTTTTTTTTCATTTATTCATTTGAGTTTAACCTATCAAATGGTCTACCCATTCAAGCACAGGCACAAAGAAGAATGATGCATGATCCTTTCCAAGGTCTCTACCCTGCAACTAGTTTCTCCTTGTCTAGTATCCATTATAGACATAATGGTCCGCACATCAGATCATAGGGGGCCCTAAACTCATATGTATCAGATGTTCTACAGTTTTTAAATCACATGCTAAACATAAATGACATTGTTTCTCTACCAACGCATGAAACCTCATCTGTACCTAACTCCAAACTCCATTCTATACCTTATCCTCCCTTTAATACCACTCTTTCACTACCCCCTCTCCACAAGGTGTACCCCTCCTGGGCCGAAAATCTGAGAAGGGAGATAATAACCCCCCGAGTCCCACCTTCTTTAGGCCCTGGGTTCACAACTAGCACCTAGGGTGTAGTAAGCACAAAATGGGAGGAATTTCCCACTAAGAGAACAAATGTGAAAGAGATAGATAATATAGTTACCCAAAAACTCCAACTCAGACAGAAATATAAATGAATACCCAAGTGCCCATATGTAATTTAATGAAAAACTACTATAACAGGAAGGGGAAAACGATAAGTACCAATGGAATATAAAAACAATAGGGACCTTGACGCCCAAAAATCTCCTACAACCCCAAGCTAGTAGTAACAAGACTACTCTCCAACCTACTCCAAGTGACCTGAAAAATAGTTTATATATATAGGGTGATTATAATACTATACTTAGAAGGTTCATGTCTAAATCCTCTCGTGAAGAATTAATGAACGTACGGTAAAGCATAGTCAACTTCAAGTGAAAATAACTTGTCTCATAAACTGGTATACTATGTTCACATCCACACCATGGACACTCTCACCAAGTAATGCATATAAGAGTATATAATATAATAAATAATATCATGTGTACCCCACTAATACTTCCCCAACTTCTTAGGTCCTAGGAATATCTCTCTAAAATGGTTTTCCCATAGACAGTATGGCGAATCCTCAAAACATGCACCTCATGCAACCACACCACCACATCCACACAAGAAGTAACCAGGTAGTTTATGGGATCCACCACAACTCACAAAACAAGTCTCATACGTCGGGTATTGTACCTCAATCAAACACATCCCATACACCGTGCAAGGATCCTTAATCCATCACATCCTATACACTTCACACCTATAGTAGTCCATAGGAAACTATATCCATAATACATGTTCATGAATAGCCACAAGCCATTACGTCCCTCTACACACATATATGTTGAAAACTACCTGCTTTTCCTACCATCAAAATAATCTACCAAGAGAAGAGAGTGGGGACAAAGGGGGTAGTCAGTATCCATCCTCCCACTGGAATGTCGGGGAAAACACCCCCAGGGCTGAGAATCCTCGGGTTGTTACTTTCCCTTACTAACGGGATGCAGTAGCGTATAGAAACACAAAAAGTACAGAATAGACTATAGTAGTAATCCACACCATGGGAATGACATAGTCTTAGACTCAAATGCATCTAATGTCTCTTGGACTTCTGGCTTCCACTTCAATGACTTGGTATCCTATAAGAACAAAACAATTTTCAGAGCTTTAATACATTACTTCATTCCATTTTGTTTGTTTCAATTTACGTTAATTAAGTATTTGAATATCAATTAACCATAAATTATTTCAACATTGTATTTCATTAGCATCACACCCAAACATTACTATTCCTACAAATTACATCCTCATCATTATGTCCTAGCATTCTCCAAACCAATGGGTTAACACCATTTATTCAATTATTCATTACATCATTACACTCCCATATTCTCAGGTTTTCTAGAAAACATTCAATTTTACTAAACACGAGGGGGATCAATAATGTGAGTAGATTTACTACCCATCGAGTCTTTTCCGCCTATTGTAAGAGCGTAGACCCATCCTCCCCTGAGAATAAAAACACCTAAAGAAAATGGAATACACTACGCATCTTTTTCTATTTTGAAAGAAGGGTAATAAAGTCAAGCTTCCATGAAATGTAGGTAAAAGAAAATAAGATAACCAACCAAGAAATCAACAAACATCCAAACATTCACATCCAACCCATTCCATTATCCTCGGTGCCCTCCCCAACACCCACATGCAAAAACTGATGCATCTTTCCACTCTATGCATTAACTGCTGCCACATCCAACAGGCCCCCCTTCCCCCACATATCAAAACATCCATCTAGGCTTACACCACAACAAATGCAGCAAAAAAAACATGATATCAAATGGGCTCTTGGCCCTTAACCAACCAAGAGGGTAACTCCGAAACCGACAAGGAATTATCTTTATCAATCTACTAGATCTTCAATCCATCTTGGATATACAAATTTATTATTTATAAGCCCCAAATTCAGAAAACCTAACGATTAAGCTATAAAAAAAATTAAACATGCTTACTGCACAAATTTTATTAACATCAAATTACAACAAGAAGAACATATTTCAATTACATTCCTCTTTATCTTTAGCCAACAATTATCAATTTATTCCATCATTACATTATTTACGAATTTACATCAATAATTAACATCTAATTGAATTAAGAATAGATATCACACTCCCTCAAAAAACAATATGTAATAACATACAATCGATATCAATTTATTTATCCAGTTCAAATATTTATAATGTCAATTACATTTTCATCCAGTGGGATAAATCATGCTAAATATACATTTTCTCTTAAAAGAAAAGAGACGCAACAAATCCCATACCTCAAACGGTTCATGAAGTTTTTTAAATGAGAACGATTCACATAACAGTTTACAATATCCTCCCCGATGACAACTATATCCACTAAAGGATGTGGAGACACTAACACATTATCGAACACCCATGAAAATCCCATTAGGAACAAGAGGGAAAATTCATTAAAAATTGAAATAAAAATGAAGGAGATGAACTCCAAATAATGAAGATAGATCATACCTTATATCGAAGACTGGTCGATATTTCTTGGTTCCATGAAAACAGAATGGGACATATCCGAGGAGGAATGTATGATTGCACAAATCTAATGTAAAGGAATGTGATGTTAGAGAATCACACACCAGAGAACAAGGAGGACGATCTAGGGAGGATGATATATCATCCATTTAGATGATTTAATGTAGTAGTGGTTTATGATACACTGGATTTTCCATTAAAATTGTATCACATTAAACCACAAAGATTGACCATGTAGAAAAAAACATCACACGCCTTTGGAGAAAATAATATTGGAGTTATTACCTTTGAATCGGGCTTGGAGTCCTTAAAATGGGGCTTTAAATGCATTGTATGTCAATGAAAATGTCAAACGAGCGAAACTATGGGATGTTGGAAACACTATTCACAAACTTGAAATTTGGAAATGGAGATAGAGGTTACCGATGGACCTCGCAATTCTAGAAACAATGTTCTCAAACTCGAAATTTGGAAATGGAAGTAGAAGTTACCGATGGATCTCACAGTTCTGTAAACACTTTTCACGAACACAAAAATTGGCATAGTAAATAGAGGTTACCGATGGACATCACTGTTATGGAAATTCTATTCATGAACTTAATATTTAGAAAAGGAAATAGAGGTTACTGATAGACATCACCATTCTGGAAACACTGTTTATAAACTCAAAATTTGGAAAACAAAATAGATGTTAATAAAGGAACCCTAATGTTCTGGAAACACTGTTCATGAACTCAAATTTTGGAAAAGGAAATAGTGGTTACCAATGGACCTCACCATTCTGGAAACACTGTTTGAGAGCTCAGAATTTGGAAAAGGAAATAAAGATTACCGATGGACCTCACCATTAGAACCTCACCATTGAACCGTTCAGATAAGGTTACCGATGACACTATTCACAGAATGTCACCGATGACACTGTTCACATAAGTTCACCAAGAAACATATCTCAACCGAAACGAGCACATCCTAAAACAAGAGTGGGTCACCAAAGGAGCTATCCACACAAGAGACAATCATTACGAGACTCACATCCATAAAGAGGCAACCTTCAAATCTTATATTTGAGTAGTCAGGACTATAGAGATTACAAGAAGAATAGATCACCACACATTCTTACAACTCAGGTGGGGTATTCAAAGAATAAAGACCACAATGAGGAAAAGAGGCCTCTACACCTCTTACAACAAAACAAAACCTCTAATGATGAGGTAGCTACAACAGAGAAATTTAAATCATACCTATTTCAGCATTGGGGAAAAATGTTCAACCAAGGTGCCCCACACCCAATAGTTCCAAACTGTGTGAAAAGATTCACTCTGAGACCTGTGGCTGGTGCTCTGATGTCTTGAAGCATATGCTGCCCCACAGTAAGGAGATGAAATTATCCCTTCGAGACTCCTCCTGACGATGCCACTAGAGGATCCTCTCTATGTTTCTTAAATGGAACACTGATGGAAAGTATTCGAAGGATGTATACATGGAGACATAAAGTACTCAAAATGGCCACAGAAGAAGTGAAAAGAAGAGTGACCTGACTAATAGAAGATGGTGTTTACAAGAAAACATGTATGAGACTGGTCCCTCCATTTCTCTGTCACCAAATGGAGAACTATCTCAAACAAAAAAAAATCGGTCCTTGAACCCTAGATGATGACCCCACATAAGAGAAACATTAACTGATTTCATGATCCTACCTCTAGAGAGAAGGGAATCATCCCCTTGAAATGCTTCACGTAAGCCTTCACTATCCATTGGCCTCGTTGGACACCCACGAAGCCCCGGCACATTCCTTGCATTCATCTCCTTAGTTATAAAAAATTGGACATAAGTTCTCTCAAACGCCTTCCAATAAATCCCATCATGCGAGGAAGTTGGGATCTTCTCCCACACCAATCCAAAGTTCATCCCTCTAACGAACTCGAACCAGCACGAACCCACAAAACATTGGGAGTTTCCAATAACTTGAAAACACCAACGATCTCACCAAACTAGTCTGCTACCTTCGATAGATCACAATCCCCCTGGAAGATGTAAAACAACCAAAAAGGATTCAATTCCACCACTCCGCTAAGAGTATGGGTTGAATCAACATCTAAAATAAACTCACTAGAACCCCCTGGGATTTTTCTAGGTATCATACTCAAATCAAAATGAGGAAAAAATATTCATAAAAATTATCCATATATTATAATTCAACACCTCAATCACAAACTAAAGCTTAGACTCTAATCAATATTCCATCCACAATTCAATATGTCAAAATCCAAGAGGCCACGAAAAATAATGACAAACACGAAAAGAGAACACAAAACAATTGCTTACCTTTCAAAAAAAATATATTACATCTTTGAAAACCATTATCCTCATAAAACAAAACAACATAAGTACCCGCCATTGTTATCCCATGAAGTCCCCCATATACATATACCATTGTGATAGCTCATGAACCCATCCACATATACCACCAATTATCCATGGGCCACATGTGCACTTCAATTTATGTGATCACTCGTAGGAATACCAAGGTTCATTTCAATACACTTCTCATTTCAAAAACAGACCATTTTTTGTAATTCACAAATTCCTATCCAATTTGAAAAAGTAACTTATCATTAAAGAAATAAAGTCCCAAATTCAAAAACATTTTCCGATTCATATTCAAAAAATTGTTACCGAGATCCCAAAACAACTTCAAAAACACATCCCCCATTTTTTTGAAACCTCACATTCCATTAAATAAAAACAATTTCTATTTCAAAACAACTATTCAACTCCAAAACCACATTCCATTTTGTAAACCCTGTTTCATGTGAAACTTTTTAATTCTTTTGAAATTCACTCAAGTCATTCCAAACTAATCCCAAACATAACACACATCAAAACTTCCCAAAACTAGGGACTGTTGGCTATGAAAACAAAGTAACATGGCTTAGAAGACCATGCTCCGGGCGAGCATTAACCACATGAAGAATCTTGAACCGTGCAACTGGGATGTACATGGGCCGATACTCCATGCAAGCCCTCCACATAACACTGGATCACTTCCTTTGTCACCCCTCATCCACATAGACCAATCCAAAGAATAAAATTAAAATCACAAATTACCCCTGGCAACTCGAGTCTCGAGACGGGCAAGGGTTCATGACATTTTCCCACACCTACCTATCGATTCCAGACACACCTAATCACCAAGCTACATAACACCCCAAATAATAAGGGAACTATGATACCATTTTGTCATGAACCAAGCTGGGTCATCATCTGACCCGAAGCCTGACTCGGTCCGCGAAATGGCCCGAATGGCGTTCCCGATCCCCACGGGCTGGAAACTAGTAAGGAATATGAAAATAAACCATTTGGGAATGGTTTTGTCCCATTACAAAGATAAATAAACATAAAATTATCCATCAGATATATGAAATAAAATAAACTGAACAACATGGTAGAAGAAAAATAAGTAATTAAAGAAGCGACATGACATACCTTAGGAGACTTTGTGGATCACCATGGTACGTCAACTAAAATTGTTCCCAAAAGCGATCCACGACTGAAACCTGCAACTAAAAAGTAAAGTATAAGTGAGCACTGAGATGCTCATTAGGAATTCCAAAATGTATCCACATATTATGCCCCTACCTTTAGTAAGAAATCCAATCATGCCAGTTAAAAAATAAGATATAATAAAATAATGTTTTCCATCTTTTCAAATTCAAGTAACGAATTTTCATTTTCAGGTAAAGAATTTAACTCCCACTACATTTTCAAAATTGGTTCTAAGCATGCATTTAAATTTCAAAATGATTAGAATCTAGTTTGGATTAAAATATGGTTTTCGCAGAATGATATCAAGTATGACACAACTGAAATGAATGTTACATCACATGCAGCACGTCGCAAATGAGCACAATGGGTAATTCCTATATGTAGCTAGCATAAGTGGGACCCTAGAGACCTCGTACCTTAGTGAAACATGTCTTATAAGTCCACGACCCTCAAAAAACATAATTTAGAATACCAAGACCCTCAGAAAATGTGGAATAGAAGACCACGACACTCAGAAAACCATATGTTTAGTTATTGTTGTTGCGTCAATCCTGCTAGACAAACTGGGATGAACCCCAATCATGTCGTCTAGCATACTAGTCCAGGTCACCCACTAAGGTACTGAGGTTTCCCATTGTACTCTATTTCAGGTATTGGTGAGTTATATTTATCAAGCAAACATATAACTACATAAAACATTCTATATCTAAAACACATTCAACCTCTCACCATCGCTCTCCTTAATTAAACGCATTACACCTCTTTCATGTCACACAATGAATTAGCATCAAATTAGGCACTTAATAAAACATTCAACCTAAAAATCACTTTTCTATAACCAAAGGGGGTGTGCCTCAAGAGAGGTTTTTTTCTATTTCATAAATCATTCATAAAATTCCATACTGGCTTAATTACATATAGGGAATACATTTTATAACTGACCAGCCGAAGGTCCAGACACCTTTGGAACTTCTCATTACAAATTCAGAACCACATAAGAAATTGACTTTCACGAAAAGTCACTTAAGACTGATAGCATTAAAAATACATTTCAATTTTCAATGCTAAGGCATAATCATTTCTAGCAACCGAAACTAGTTTTCATAGAATGTGCATGTGGTGTAAATGTAAAACATATTTTTAAACAAGAATGAAATTATGAAATGCAAACTAAAGGCATAGGAATAGAAGACATACCTCAAACATGTCATTTTTTTGTCAAAGACCACTCCTACAAACCCTACGCACTTCCATTCACATGCATTTATAAATACATATATATATATACCCCTAGCTGTATTGCACATATTCCCCACACCATAAGGGAATATATACAAAGAGGACATATATATATATATCTTACTCATGCATGCACATGCATGCATTCTTGATACCTGCAACTTGAAGCCACACAGCAGAGTTCTACGTGCTATACAAATCATTCAATTAAACAATTAAACACTTAAAAATCAACAAAACGTTTCCAAAATAACACATAAGGGTTTACAGCAATGACACGACGATTTATTATAACACAAGATTCAATCACATAATTCATAATCATCACCTGAAACAAGAGGACTCAACAAGAGAAATATATATCCCATCAAAATTTACCATCGGGCATATCCACATAAATCTAGGGAAACTCCATTCCAATTTAATAAAACCAAACACCCTTCTTAAATTAATAAAACCCATCGAATACAAATACCACCCACACTAAAACCCATTTTTCCTAAAATCTAATAATCAAGGGAATTTCATCCTAAAAACATTTATTTGGAATTTTTATCAAACTTAAAAAAGTTCATAAAACTCCATTTCAAAACCAAGTTTCATTTGTGCAATTAAATCCACCATTTTGAATAAAATTGAAAACCCTATTTGAAATAATTTGGTGTCGCACCTCAATTTAAAACAGAATTCCATTTTTGAGAGTTTATTTTTTTTCACTTAATCAAAACCAAGCCAAGCCAAGACCCATTGCATCAAATTAACACCATTAAAAGGGGACCCAAATGCATTTCATGTAAGGACTAGAACAATTTAAATATTCCATATTTAAATCATAAAATGAGGTCTCACAAAACCAACCATTAACGCTAATGCCAAGGAATAATAAAATGGGTTAAAAAAAACACAACAATATCAAATATATTCATAATTGAATCAAAGTGAAACAAACCAAATGAATAACAGAATTCAATAGGAAATAAATTTCATAGTGACACCTCAATAATTCATCCACACCCTATAATAACTCTAGGAATCCAAAATCACTAAGGAACCCAAAATGAATGTGCGAAACATAGCAGTGAAAAAAAGCACTCACCCTAAGAGGTGACGACATGCCTTGACGAGCCAATCCACTTCGCATTTGGTGGTAGAGGCTGAAATTCAAAAAAATTCGACCCGAGAGACATTCTGTATACCCTAACAATGGAAGTAACCAGAAGGAAAGAAGATTATTCCGAGACCTAGGGTTTGGCTGAATGGAATGGAGTAATGAAGACGCGATAAAGGGCTAAACTGAAGGAGGAGGAAATGGAATATGACATTAAATTAACGAACCGAACAACATCCATGATGGAACCCAAAAGAATCATTGAATGGAGGAGGGTCCATGAGGGAGGGAGGTGGCTTTCTAGAGATCCATGGAAAGTGGTTGTAACACCCCGAGATTTTATGAAAAATATTCTTTTTAATTTTATTGATGTCTTGTGTTGTATGCTACACCAAAAGGAGCTTCCAC
Organism: Viscum album; assembly: GCA_963277665.1. Taxonomy (NCBI): domain Eukaryota; kingdom Viridiplantae; phylum Streptophyta; class Magnoliopsida; order Santalales; family Viscaceae; genus Viscum; species Viscum album. The sequence goes on from OY728121.1 coordinate 507,017,700, forward strand.
AACATGCATACCTGACTTGGCATGCATTACACGCAAGCGCGACCTTCCACGATAGCGTGTGTTGTACGCAATACCAAGTTTCGCTAAACAACGATATGCTATTAAAAATATTATTTAAACTAGCCGTTATGAATTGTAATAACCACTTTTTTAAAATTTTGTATTTTTTTTCGAAACGGACTTCATTTTTGGATTTGGAATATCGAAATTAGCTTAGGGTGAAATTTTGGTACTTTTCAGATAACTTTCATATTCTGATGAATAGTGAAAATTACTAAATTTTAATTAAAAACAACTTTTTTAATCGGAATAATTAATAGTGATAAATTATTAATTTTAGTGGTTTTAAAGTATATTTAGAATATATTTTTACAATTTAATACAATGTTGGTCATTGGATGTAATTTCACATTTAAACCAGACATAAACAAGTGTCAATCTTTTGATAGTTATTATCTCTTAAGAACACGCTATTTGTGTTGACGATGGGAATTAATTTTTAAATTAATTAATGCAACTGATATGTTTTGAATTTGGTAAAACAGACATCATTTTTGAGTTCATAATATCAAATATATCTTAGGCCTAATTTTTTGTATTTTTCCAGAAACTTTCATTTTTTGATGAATAGTGAAACCACTAAGTGGTAGTTAAAAAATGAATTTTTCATAAAACTTAATTTTACCGCTTCTGTGAGTGGATTTCGAAAATTTGAGAGACACGGTTGATGTCAGTAAGTAAAATTTTGTTCAATGAGATGAAAATAATGTTTTGGTGAATAGTAACTTTTTACTTTTTTTAGCACGGTTAAAATTAAATAGGGCAATTAAGGGTAAAAATGATATTATTATTACCCAAACACATGTCCTAATTCTGTTGGATAGGTGTAATTCGAACAAAAAACAATCTTAGGAATAAAATATGACCATTTATGCCCACTTGGATTAGATTAGGTCATTTATTATTAATTTATTTAAAGATGGGTTAAAATATTTAAAATCAAAGTTTAATAAGTAAATCATTTTTAATATGGGGTTATACCTAAGATAAATTCGACTATAAATATTCATTATAAATATAAATATATTTCCTACATAATGGTATTTTATTTGTAATTTTTGGACATTAAATAATTTAATTTATTTATGACACAATGATGATGCAGTAATTATCTTATTAATGAAATATTGACATAATTGATGTTATAAATACCCAAATAAATGTAATTTGAGACTTTTTATGAATTACACTAATTTTATAGGTTAATATGACATGTTATTAGTAATTTATGTAACTTGGTTCGAACTAATCATTCTGTTATGATTTTCACAAAAATCAATTACTAAATAGTGTCAAAATAGACATAAAATAGTTTTTAAAACAAATATTATATTACTAATTGTTATTTTATTCCTAAAAATCTAAGTATCGTCCAAATGACTTAGATAAGGTTATATATATTAATAATAAACAACTTGGGGTTCGTTTGGATTGATATGGTAAGTTTATTAAGCTTATAGTGTAAGAAAACAAGAAGACATGGTAAAAGTTAAATTATCTAACTTAAAGTTAAATCTAAATGATAAGGTTAAAATTGAAATCTAAACATGTCTAAATTCCATTGGATGAGATTATTTAGACCCCTACCCACCTTAGCTTCAAAATATATCAATTTGGATCTATTAAAAACATATTTTGAGTTTATAATAAAATAATATTTTTAGTTATTCCAAAGGTGCCCCTCTCCTCCCTTATAAAAGGGCACCTCCTCCCTCTCTTCCTCACACCACTTTGAGCCTTCAAGCTCGGCCAACCCCTGAAAAATTCTCTTCTCCACTTCCCTAGAAACATCTTAGAGGTCTTGGTTGTAAAGACCCGTAAAATTCAAGGGAAATTTTTTCTTAATTTTCTTTAGAATTTTACAAGAGCGCGGTTTCAGACGGCATCTGATTCCGAGGCCCGGAGTGCCCGGAATTAATTTCCGAAGTTTGGCTCGGGTACGTTCAGTGAACGAACGAGCGGGAATTTCTAACTTTTGATACGGTGCTCGGAATTGAAATCCGAGGGCACCGATGAACTCGCAGCGCCGATATTCGCTTAAAGAGACCTTTTCGGGAGTTGCGTTTGTTGCAAGTTGAAAGTTAGTTTTGGGATTTTTCAGTTAAGTTAAATAAAATTGAGTAAGACAAATTTTATGTTAACTTATTTAAAACCTACCAAAGGAGGTTGGAAGTGGGACCCACACCCACTTAACCTCCCTTGGGAGGATTATGTGTGGTGGGGCCCACACGAACCCCTTTTTCTTTTCAAATTCTCTCAACATCCTTAACCCCCCTCTTTAATGGCTTAAGTTACTTATTTAATTTTGGGGAGTTAAACTCTTTTGAATTTCAAACATTTGAAATTATTTTGAGTTATGTGTTAATAAAATAAGATGTAATCTTATTTGTTTTTGGGTTGTTTTGTTTATTCCCTTGAGAGCTTTTTGAGAGCTCCTCTTCATCTTCAAGCTCTGACGAAGAACGAAGAACGCTCAAACTCCGACGAAGAACGACGCCTCTCTTCTTCGTCCTCGGTGTCAACAAAAGGGAATGCCGCTTCCTCCTCGGACCTTCTTCGTCGGAAAACGAAGATCCGCCAACGTCGTGTCTCTTCGGGCATAACACTTCGTCAACGGATTTGACGAACGACGACCGCGACGCCCGACCTCCGCGACACCGTCTTCCGCGGAACGTAGACGATTCTTCGAATCTTGAACCCGAGGTAGGGGTTGTTGGTTCTTTATTTCTTTATTCTTTTCCTTGAACGTGGATCTCGCATGTCTAACTTGATGTTTGATTGTTTAAGTTGCGTTATTAATTTAACGTGAGGGGGCCGGACCGCACGAACACGGCCGAACCCCCCTCCAACGTTTATGTTGATTTTATCTTGCGGGAGGAAGCAAGTGGCGTGGTGCCGTCGCACCACGCGGATGAACGTGCAAATATCTTCGCGATGCCGTCGCACGCACCATGGTAGAATCAACAGAAACGCGACGTCGTCGCGCCGCGTTGGATGATTATCAAAGCACGGCAAAGGGGCGCGGTGCCGTCGCACCGCGCCGGACGACGAACGCCGCGGCGGGACGAAGAGACCGCGGCCGGTTCCGGGCCGCGGCGGAAGATAAGACCGGCGGACGGGCCGCCGGCGTCAGAAGCCGAAAGGGGGACCGGAATTTCCGGTCCCGTTAGAGAAAACCGGCCGGCCAGCTGGCCGGCCGGATATCTTTAAAACCGGGGGAATTAATCCCCCGGTCACCTAATATAAAACCCCCCTCTTAATAAGGGGGGCGGATCTTTAAAAGAGGGGGGGCAGCAGCCCCCTGGTTTGTTCCCAGCCGGCCCCCACGTTCGGGGGCCGTGTTTTATTTTTTTTTAGCGCGGCACAAAGGCCGCGCGGCCACCCTATCAGCGGGGCTTGTCCCCCGCGTGCCGACCGTGTGCGGCCGAGCCGCCGCGGCACCCCGCCGCCATCGCGGCCCGCCGCCGCCGCCGCCACCACCGCGGCCCGCCGCCGCCGTGTCGCCCGCCGCCGCCGCCCGCAGCCGCCGTCCGCCGCCGTCCGCCGCCACGTCCCGGGGGGGGGGGGGGGTCGGGCCGGGTCGGCCCGGACCCGGACCCCCCGTTTCGAACCGGAATTAGTTTTTGGCTCATAACTTGAGCCTCGGACCTCCGATCGACGAGCCGTCAGCGGCAACGCGATCCTTGGATCGAGACGGTTGTTTCGGTTTATTGCACTCAAGGTTTCGGATTACTTTGAGTTCGGCCGGGTTGGTTCGTTCACGGAACCAACCGGGCCCTCGGAGCGGAAACGCTCATATCTCGAGCCACGAACGTCCGATTGACGCGCCGTCAGTCGCGTTGCGTTCCTCTTAATGAGGCGGATCTTTTGGCATACTCCGCCCGAGGTTTGGACGCAGGTGGAGTACGGTCGGGTTGGTTTTGCCTTAAAACCCAACCGGGCCCCGGAGACGAAAAAGCCAATAACTCACAGACCGGGCGTCCGATTGACGCGCCGTCTGTTTCGTTGACTTCCTCTTGATGAGACGGAACTTTTGACATACTCCGCCCGAGTTTTGGATGCAGTCGGAGTATGGCCGGGTTGGATTGTACCCGAAATCCAACCGGGCCCCTGGAACGAGAAAGCTGATATCTTTCAGACAGGACGTCCGTTTGACGAACCGTCAGCGGCGTTGGTGGTTACGTTGAGTAACGGTCCCTTTGAGTTTACCCTATGGGAGTTCGGGGTACAGTTGAGATACGGCCGGGATTGGTTTCGCTCACGAAACCAACCGGGCCCCTGGGACGAAAAGGCTAATAACTCACAGACCGGGCGTCCGATCGACGCGCCGTCTGTTGCGTTGAGACCCCTGTGACGAGACGGACCTTTGAGACACTTTTTCGTGGGACTTTGAGATACTTGGAGTATCGACCAGTAGCTCGTGGAGCGGACCCTCCCGGAGACGAGCGTGCAGAGTACGGAGACCGTGTAGCCGGCTGAGACCTGACGACTGCTTGACCGACTCGACTTGGAGTGAGTCGACTAGCCCAGTGGACGGAGCGCCCGGTACTTGGCGGCAGACCCACGGCGGACGGAGCACCTGGTAGTTGGCAGCAGACCCGCGGTACTCGACAGGAGGAGTACCTCAGTAGGCTATCTGGGTAGCGCCCGGTATTTGGCGACAGACCCTCAGCGGACGGAGCGCCAGGTAGTTGGCCGCAAACCCGCAGTACTCGACAGGAGGAGTACTTCAGCAGTCCTAGGTTAGTGAGCGGCAGCCTCGGAGTCGTGACAGGACCACTGTACACTCTAGAGACGGAGCTCTTCAGCAGTTACGGTTTCGATAATGAAAATCCTGGTTTGAGCTGAGACTTTTGACCTTGTGTTTACCTCATGATTGAGATGGGTCACTTGCTAACTTTGGTATATGTATGGGCATATACCCGAGTAGTGGTTATCCGTCGTTTTCACAATCCTTGTGGTTCCTAATGATTGAGATGGGTTACTTGATAACTTAGGTATATGTATGGGCATATACCTAAGTAGAGTTTATCTGTTGAGATCTTCTTGTGTTTATCCTTGTTGGTTTTAGTGAGACCTTGAGGGTCTCGGGGTCCCTACTGAGTATCGTTATACTCACCCCTGCACGGGCTATGCCCGCACCTCGTTGTGTTGGTTGCAGACGACGGACAGTGCTGACAGAAGCCGAAGGTTCGAGGACTGGACGGTACCTGGAGGTGGACTATACGACGAGGCGGTACCCGGAGGTGGACCACTGGGCGGGACATACTCGGAGCGGATGGCGGAACCCGAGGAGCAGAGGAGCTATCTGTACCCACCCTTCAGGTGGGATTTCCAGTGGACATCTCAGCATAGCAGCTTTACTTTTCAGTCGCTGTTTTCCCTTTCGAGTTGTACTTTACAGTTGGGCTTGTATTTCCGGCCCCTTTTTACTTTTTAGCTCTTCTCTTTGTACTTAGTGATTTACTTATGCTTGTACTCTGTGGTTCTTGTTTTCTTTATAAAGGCAATGCCTTCCCAGTTATCGGGATTTTACGCCTTTGGTGCTAGTCGCCAGCCCCTGGCCTATGGAAGGCGGGCTTGGGGTAGTCACGACACGGGCCCCGAGGACGGGTCGTGACAAATTGGTATCAAAGGAGTTCGGTTCTACTGCAGAACTTATAACTCTGATGTTTCTTTCTGTGAAGCAATAGTGTTGAGAGTACCGAGTGTGGTTTTCAGTTCAGGGAGTCCAGTGTTGGTGCGGGCGGCCGACGTATCCATACACCAGGACCCTGACAACTGATTTCCGACTTTGTGCACGAAAACACTGATTGCGTGTGTGTTTTCAAAAGTTTTTCCCCTTAAAAACAGCTCAAACCAGGTCAGCTCACCAGGTATAATCGTTTGATCGTGTTATGTTGTTTCTTTCAGGATGGCCCCACGACGACAGCCAGCTAGGGTTCCGAGAATCGAACGTGACGACAGCCCACCGAGCGACGAGGCCTCGGTGCAGGGCCCTTTGTCAGCAGTGGCACCGGCGGTAGCTCTACCCGCCGAGCCCCCGATGCTTCCAGCAGCAGCCGCTGACGATGCACGTCGCCTCAGCGCACTGCATGAGTTTCAGCGCCAGCGACCGCCCAGGTTTCGCGGGGAGACGGATCCCCAGGCTGCAGAGGACTGGCTGGAGGCAGTGGTACGAGTGTTTAGGCTAGTGAGGACACCAGCAGACCTCATGGTGATCCTCGATGCGAGCCTACTACACGCAGCAGCAGGACGATGGTGGAGCTTGATGCTCCAGGTGCACGATGAGGCATCTCTTCTTTGGACGGACTTTGAGAGCCTCTTCCGCTCGGAGTTCGTCCCAGCCACCCTTCGTGCGGTACGTATCCAGGAGCTTCTACAGTTGTGGCAGGGCAGCATGACGGTCGCTCAGTACGCGGCGAGGTTCACCGACCTTTCTCGGTACTCGACCGACATGGTACGGGACCCATTCTTCCGGGCCCGGCCCTTCGAGCAGGGTTTGAGACACGAGATCAGGGCATCGCTGATCTCCCTCAGCTTACCGACTCAGACAGGAGTACTGGAGCGGGCCCTTCTGATTGAGAGCTTCCTTGCTGAGTCTTCACCAGCGCAGCAACCCACCGCAGGGCGGCACGTAGCGGAGTCTTCGTTAGCAGGTAGCCGACAGATGACTCAGGGGTCCAGACAGACCAGACCTTCAGGCAGACGACCTCAGGGCACTGGCTCAGCAGTGCAGGGCACACAGCGCGGAGTCAGTCTTTTGAGTGGAAGACAGTGCTTTGCATGCGGCGGGCAAGGCCACATGGCTCGAGACTGCCCGACCCGCCATGCGGAGGAGCAGCAGACGGTTGAGGAACCACCTAGGCAGAGGCAGAGGTTCGACCGTGGCGGTCCGCAGGGAGGAGGCGGACGAGGCAGAGGAGCTGGCCAAGCAGCAGGTGGTGGACGACGCTTTGAGACTCTACCACCACCACCACCAGGAGGTCCACCCCGACCACAGGGAGTAGGTGAACATGCGAGAGCACAGCTTCAGGCAGCTGAAGCTTACGATCATGGAGCTCTAGGAGCAGGTGGACAGGGAAGGAACTAGTGGATACGTCTTTTTGTACTTCTAGTTCCATGTTGATGTTGCTTTTGTGTAGCGTCTTGTATTATGAGCTGCAATAATAAAAGACGCATCCTTTGTGATGTTTTCATTCCTGTCCTCTTTTGTGATGTTACTAAGAGGTTCCAGTTGACTGTTGACTTGACCCTCACTTGTGAGACATCTACTGGAGGAGACCAGTTACCACACACTGATGCCGACAGTGTGACTCAACCCTTGTAGGCGAGAGTAATGGTTGGATCTCTTAGTAGTAGCGTCGAGGCCTTACGACGTCATCCTTGGTATGGATTAGTGTCATCCATGTTAGGATTGACTGTTTTAGGCAAAGAATGTGGTTCATCCAGGGGATGAGAACAGGTTTCTCTTATCGGCAAAGAAGAAATCTCGCAGCTCTTGTGGGACCAGAGATGGTCCGGGCCACGTCAGAAGAGGTCCATGTCATCCAGGAGCGGATGAGGAAAACACAGAGCCGGCAGAAGTCTTACGCTGACAGGAGGCGGAGGCCACTAGAGTTCGAGGATGGTGACCACGTCTTCTTGCGGGTCTCACCTCGACGTGGTATTCGGAGTTTTGGCCGAGGCGACAAGTTATCTCCGCGCTTCATCGGACCCTTCCAGGTACTCAGCAGGGTTGGTGAGGTGGCTTATCGCCTGGCTCTACCACCTCAGTTGCACCGGGTGCACGACGTCTTACACGTGTCTCAGCTGAGGAGATACGTGCACGAGCCGACGCACATCCTTGACGATGGGGCGACTTTTTCGGAGGTCCCGGTGGAGATAGAGGATCGACAGGAGCGGGTCCTACATGGACGATCGATTCCTCTTGTGCGCAACAGATGGCGACACGGGAATCTCCAGGAGAGCACATGGGAGCGGGAGGCTCAGATGCGTGCTCAGTACCCTCTTTTATTTCCCTAGTTTTTGATGTAGCTTTACGGGGACGTAAAGCCCTGAGGTGGGAGTAATGTAAAGACCCGTAAAATTCAAGGGAAATTTTTTCTTAATTTTCTTTAGAATTTTACAAGAGCGCGGTTTCAGACGGCACCTGATTCCGAGGCCCGGAGTGCCCGGAATTAATTTCCGAAGTTTGGCTCGGGTACGTTCAGTGAACGAACGAGCGGGAATTTCTAACTTTTGATACGGTGCTCGGAATTGAAATCCGAGGGCACCGATGAACTCGCAGCGCCGATATTCGCTTAAAGAGACCTTTTCGGGAGTTGCGTTTGTTGCAAGTTGAAAGTTAGTTTTGGGGTTTTTCAGTTAAGTTAAATAAAATTGAGTAAGACAAATTTTATGTTAACTTATTTAAAACCTACCAAAGGAGGTTGGAAGTGGGACCCACACCCACTTAACCTCCCTTGGGAGGATTATGTGTGGTGGGGCCCACACGAACCCCTTTTTCTTTTCAAATTCTCTCAACATCCTTAACCCCCCTCTTTAATGGCTTAAGTTACTTATTTAATTTTGGGGAGTTAAACTCTTTTGAATTTCAAACATTTGAAATTCTTTTGAGTTATGTGTTAATAAAATAAGATGTAATCTTATTTGTTTTTGGGTTGTTTTGTTTATTCCCTTGAGAGCTTTTTGAGAGCTCCTCTTCATCTTCAAGCTCTGACGAAGAACGAAGAACGCTCAAACTCCGACGAAGAACGACGCCTCTCTTCTTCGTCCTCGGTGTCAACAAAAGGGAACGCCGCTTCCTCCTCAGACCTTCTTCGTCGGAAAACGAAGATCCGCCAACGTCGTGTCTCTTCGGGCATAACACTTCGTCAACGGATTTGACGAACGACGACCGCGACGCCCGACCTCCGCGACACCGTCTTCCGCGGAACGTAGACGAATCTTCGAATCTTGAACCCGAGGTAGGGGTTGTTGGTTCTTTATTTCTTTATTCTTTTCCTTGAACGTGGATCTCGCATGTCTAACTTGATGTTTGATTGTTTAAGTTGCGTTATTAATTTAACGTGAGGGGGCCGGACCGCACGAACACGGCCGAACCCCCCTCCAACGTTTATGTTGATTTTATCTTGCGGGAGGAAGCAAGTGGCGCGGTGCCGTCGCACCACGCGGATGAACGTGCAAATATCTTCGCGATGCTGTCGCACGCACCATGGTAGAATCAACAGAAACGCGACGTCGTCGCGCCGCGTTGGATGATTATCAAAGCACGGCAAAGGGGCGCGGTGCCGTCGCACCGCGCCGGACGACGAACGCCGCGGCCGGTTCCGGGCCGCGGCGGGACGAAGAGACCGCGGCCGGTTCCGGGCCGCGGCGGAAGATAAGACCGGCGGCCGGGCCGCCGGCGTCAGAAGCCGAAAGGGGGACCGGAATTTCCGGTCCCGTTAGAGAAAACCGGCCGGCCAGCTGGCCGGCCGGATATCTTTAAAACCGGGGGAATTAATCCCCCGGTCACCTAATATAAAACCCCCCTCTTAATAAGGGGGGCAGATCTTTAAAGGAGGGGGGGCAGCAGCCCCCCGGTTTGTTCCCAGCCGGCCCCCACGTGCGGGGGCCGTGTTTTATTTTTTTTTAGCGCGGCACAAAGGCCGCGCGACCACCCTATCAGCGGGGCTTGTCCCCCGCGTGCCGACCGTGTGCGGCCGAGCCGCCGCGGCACCCCGCCGCCATCGCGGCCCGCCGCCGCCGCCGCCACCACCGCGGCCCGCCGCCGCCGCCGCCGTGTCGCCCGCCGCCGCCGCCCGCCGCCGCCGTCCGCCGCCGTCCGCCGCCGCCGCCCAGGGGGGGGGGGGGGTCGGGCCGGGGCGGCCCGGACCCGGACCCCCCGTTTCGAACCGGAATTAGTTTTTGGCTCATAACTTGAGCCTCGGACCTCCGATCGACGAGCCGTCAGCGGCAACGCGATCCTTGGATCGAGACGGTCGTTTCGGTTTATCGCACTCAAGGTTTCGGGTTACTTTGAGTTCGGCCGGGTTGGTTCGTTCACGGAACCAACCGGGCCTTCGGAGCAGAAACGCTCATATCTCGAGCCACGAACGTCCGATTGACGCGCCGTCAGTCGCGTTGCGTTACTCTTAATGAGGCGGATCTTTTGGCATACTCCGCCCGAGGTTTGGACGCAGGTGGAGTACGGTCGGGTGGGTTTTGCCTTAAAAACCAACCGGGCCCCGGAGACGAAAAAGCCAATAACTCACAGACCGGGCGTCCGATTGACACGCCGTCTGTTTCGTTGACTTCCTCTTGATGAGACGGAACTTTTGACATACTCCGCCCGAGTTTTGGATGCAGTCGGAGTATGGCCGGGTTGGATTGTACCCGAAATCCAACCGGGCCCCTGGAACGAGAAAGCTGATATCTTTCAGACAGGACGTCCGTTTGACGAACCGTCAGCGGCGTTGGTGGTTACGTTGAGTAACGGTCCCTTTGAGTTTACCCTATGGGAGTTCGGGGTACAGTTGAGATACGGCCGGGATTGGTTTCGCTCACGAAACCAACCGGGCCCCTGGGACGAAAAGGCTAATAACTCACAGACCGGGCGTCCGATCGACGCGCCGTCTGTTGCGTTGAGACCCCTGTGACGAGACGGACCTTTGAGACACTTCTTCGTGGGACTTTGAGATACTTGGAGTATCGACCAGTAGCTCGTGGAGCGGACCCTCCCGGAGACGAGCGTGCAGAGTACGGAGGCCGTGTAGCCGGCTGAGACCTGACGACTGCTTGACCGACTCGACTTGGAGTGAGTCGACTAGCCCAGTGGACGGAGCGCCCGGGACTTGGCGGCAGACCCACGGCGGACGGAGCGCCTGGTAGTTGGCAGCAGACCCGCGGTACTCGACAGGAGGAGTACCTCAGTAGGCTATCTGGGTAGCGCCCGGTATTTGGCGACAGACCCTCAGCGGACGGAGCGCCAGGTAGTTGGCCGCAAACCCGCAGTACTCGACAGGAGGAGTACTTCAACAGTCCTAGGTTAGTGAGCGGCAGCCTCGGAGTCGTGACAGGACCACTTTACACTCTAGAGACGGAGCTCTTCAGCAGTTACGGTTTCGATAATGAAAATCCTGGTTTGAGCTGAGACTTTTGACCTTGTGTTTACCTCATGATTGAGATGGGTCACTTGCTAACTTTGGTATATGTATGGGCATATACCCGAGTAGTGGTTATCCGTCGTTTTCACAATCCTTGTGTTTCCTCATGATTGAGATGGGTTAGTTGATAACTTAGGTATATGTATGGGCATATACCTAAGTAGAGTTTATCTGTTGAGATCTTCTTGTGTTTATCCTTGTTGGTTTTAGTGAGACCTTGAGGGTCTCGGGGTCCCTACTGAGTATCGTTATACTCACCCCTGCACGGGCTATGCCCGCACCTCGTTGTGTTGGTTGCAGACGACGGACAGTGCTGACAGAAGCCGAAGGTTCGAGGACTGGACGGTACCTGGAGGTGGACTATACGACGAGGCGGTACCCGGAGGTGGACCACTGGGCGGGACATACTCGGAGCGGATGGCGGAACCCGAGGAGCAGAGGAGCTATCTGTACCCACCCTTCAGGTGGGATTTCCAGTGGACATCTCAGCGTAGCAGCTTTACTTTTCAGTCGCTGTTTTCCCTTTTGAGTTTTACTTTACAGTTGGGCTTGTATTTCCGGCCCCTTTTTACTTTTTAGCTCTTCTCTTTGTACTTAGTGTTTTACTTATGCTTGTACTCTGTGGTTCTTGTTTTCTTTATAAAGGCAATGCCTTCCCAGTTATCGGGATTTTACGCCTTTGGTGCTAGTCGCCAGCCCCTGGCCTATGGAAGGCGGGCTTGGGGTAGTCACGGCACGGGCCCCGAGGACGGGTCGTGACATTGGTCATCTTCAAAGACCAATTTTAGTTCCCTAAGAGGAAGACTCAAAGAGGCGCTTCAAAGAAGAGGTAATGTCTGTTACCGATTCTTTCATCTTTATTTATTCTTCCACTTATTCTTCTTAGGTTGTTTCATTATGAAGTAATAACATCAGTATCAATAATATACTGATATTTTATTATATGTATGAAACAAACCTATTCCACCATCTATCCATCCTGCAGAAAATGAAATCACCACACGAGCGTACGTACGGAATACCGTCTCCACGCCGTGGTGAAATCTGTTTTTCCACCAACACCTTACATGGATGGGTATAATGGTGAAAATAATAACTATATATGGTTATTATAATATCATATTGATTCTGATATATTATACCATCCACTAAAATTCTATTCATTAAATATGGGAATGATATCATCGCTCGTGCGTAAGTACGGACTACCGTCTCCACGACGCGATGAGATTCATTCTCCATGTTAACCATACATGAATGATCATAAATTATATATAATGAATAATAATGAAATATATGAAATAATAATGATACTTGATTTATGTGTATATATATATTTATGTCATCTACTTAATTCCACTCAATTCAATAAAGAAACGAAAACAGCGTTCATGCGTACGTACGGCCTACCGTCTCAATGAACGGTGTATTTATTTCCATTTATAGATTCATTATATATATGTATATTCTGAAGATATATTATATATAAATCATGTTTTACATTATGGATTTAAGTAATCATGATATAAGTAATCATATGAATAATTACAAGTTAAAACACGAACGAAAAATGAGACGATTTTACCAAAAACGCTACTTTAACATGAATTTACAAAAGAATGGGTAATATAAAGTCATAATTGAAACATATATGATATAATAAAAATGAATATGATTGTGTAATAATTCAATGACATTATTTAAATCATTATACAGGAGGTTCGGACACTTACGAAGCAAACCGGACCTAAGGTAAGGGAAATATCACAATCTCATTTTTATCCGAGTTTGCTTATACTATGGTATTTAATGGGGTGTATTTTATCATCCACATACATGTTTCCTCAATATGTAATATTACTTCCATCCACCAACAGTTGTTTAAATCCAATTTTACCCTTCGGTGAGTTTTTAGTAAAATATATGAAAGGAATCTGTTGTCATTTTTCATACGAGGAACTTTTTCACTATTCCGACAAAAGTACGAGAATAATGTTTTTTTAACTTATACGCCATGAATGGATTTTTAGAACATTATTTCCATGAAAATTCCTTTACAAGTTTTCATGTCTATTTTTAATTAACTTCTTTTAGTTTAGAATTATATGACATGTTAAGAAAGGAAAAGTGTTTTTGAAGTAGAAAGGATATTTTCTTCAAGAATGGAGTTCAATTGTTTTATCAAAATTATTTTCCATCTAAGATAATATAGGGTTATTTTTCAATCCCTATTATTACATTTATTTGATTATGTTGTGATGGAATTATTTTTATTAATTGCTTTATATTATATGAATTGTTTTATGATGTCATGATGTTTAAGAATCCCATTTTCTTTACATGTGTTATGCACTGATGTATGATTTTTTGATTTTGTGGCACACATAAGAATGGTATCATTATGAGATGGGTGGGACCTATATATCCCTCCAATGCATTGGGTAAAGATTTTATATCTCATGAGATAGACATGGCTGGAACGGCATGTTAAACCAGTTCAGTAAAACAGGACTGAAACGAGGAATGAACTCGGTTCAGAAATGGACTTTGTCCACTAAGATAGTCTTGGCAATGAGTCTTGACTAAAAAGAAATTATTCTCTATGATTATGTGTACATTCCACAAGGTTTCATGTTTTATGTTATGATTATTGGGATTACATTTCACTACCATGATTTATCTCATGTTATGAAATTATGATCTCTTTTGCAGGGTAGGATTTCAAAATTGTTATGTTCTTATGAATATGATGTGATTGATATTTCTTTTGTTTACCCTTACTGAGCATTTGAGATCACCCTTTTATGTTTTCTTTTCCCTAGGATATAAATAAAGGATTTAGGTAAGGAAACAAAAAGTGGAAGATCTTTATTGGAGATTTTTAGGATCTTTCACCACGATTAGAAGATTACGTTCCAAGTTTCCAAAGACACTAAACTATTACGGTCGTTGTGTGTCTGCTTTTGTTATGTATTAAGTATTCCGCAAAAGTAATGTAATGTCCATGTACGTTAAGCTTTGAGTCTCTATAGTTGGTATCAGAGGAAAGGATTAGTCAACCTTTGGAAACTAGGATGCGATAACTTTAGTGAGATCCCTAGAGATATTTCTGAGGTATGCCTAGGGATGTCCCTATGGTTAAGTATAAGTATAGGTTATAGTAATAGAATTACGGTAATCTAAGATGTTAGATATTGAAGGTACTCCCCGTTTACTATGTTGTTTTCTCAAGCATGATTTTTTCCTCTCACAGAATTCTTTTTGTATTTTAGTTAATGGAGGGAACTAGAAGGAATTTGGTTATCATTGAATCCAATAGACAAATTGGTGACTATGAGAAAAAAAATTGTGTAATTCCTAAAGAGAAAGATTTTGTGATTATGCCGAATCAGTCATCGCCATATATGATTAACAAGGTGAAATTTAGTGGTATGCATAATTCATTAAAGAAGAGGAAGATAAACTATTATGCATGTTCGCATGTTGAGTGGAATAAAGAAAGGGAGATTGAGATTCTAAAGAAGGGAAGAAGAACCATGAGGAATACCTCAAATGGAGGGACCGGTGTAATCTGTGTGGAGAAAAGGGTCATAGAGTGACAGACTGTTATGGAGTTCAATGTATTATTTTTGGAGAACATGGGCATTACCCAACTCATTGCCCTGACCTAAAAAAGTTACTTCTAAATCAAGGAAGGACTTATTCCAGGACAATAATTGAAGAGGATGGATTGAAGTGTTTATGTATTGGTACTCAAGAATAATGTTGTTGAGGTACTTTTATTAGAATATTTTTGTATTATTCTATTGTGGTTTTCAATTATTTTAAGGTACCGGTAACAATGAAAAGTGATTCAAATATTTTGGGAAAAAAAGAAGATATGCACAGAATGAAGGGATAAGGAAAAAATGAAATGTTTGATAGTATTCCTGAGCTCATGATTGATATAAGGACTAAGTGATATCATGGTTTGAGTATATAGAATTTTGAGGATTTTGGTATGTGGAAAGTGTTAACTTTTAACTACCTTCATGTTTTCATTAAGGTTCAATGGGTATTCAAGAGAATATATGATTAAGGCCTTTGAATGTTTGGAATGTGACCAATAAGACATATCTTATGATATATGGGGATCAACGATGGTATTAAATCTCTGGTAATCGTTTTCACTATATTATGAGAGTGGACTGCAGTATTATGGATAAGCCTAAAGATTGTAATGGATTATGTTGGACATATGTTAGTATTGTTTAAGGGTAGAAGTTTTTTCGATATTATTGATGGGATGTTATAGTAATATAGTTTTAGAAAAAGGACAGCCTGCAGGACGGGCGACATCCCATCACGTCGGACAAGGCCGTGGGAATCGATCCCACAACCGAAGTGCGACTGGCCTTTATCGCCTACCACTGGCCTACAGGAAGTCCCTGTTAATTAGAAACTAGTTTTATTATATTAAGCAGTATGATATATGAATTATAAGTCCATTTTAGGAACCATATATCAGTAATCTCACTATAGATGGACTTATGTATTTTTTGATAACTTTTCTAACCTTTTGTTTGAGACAGATGGAATGACCCATCATTCTATCACATGATCTGCTAACAGATCATGAATGAAAAATTCAACTTCATTTCTTTAAGAGATGAAGTGGAAATTTTCCAAAATCGACCAATGGTGAGACTATACCGAAATCATGAAAGTATTTTATCTAATTCCAATTTCATCAACTTTAGGGAAACGATCTTGAAAACCAAAAATGTTGTCTTAGTGCCCTTATATCCGATGAATCAGACGGTACCCTGGATAATCACAAATATATGGATTTGTGATTTCTGACTTTTCCATATCCATGTTCTCTACCACTCTCCATCAGAACATGATGGTTAGAATTTTCTTCTATATCCATATTTTCACAAATGTTCTCCTACATGGAAACCCAGTGATGAGTTAATTAGGGTAACCGTTACATTTCATACGTTAGTTTTTAAAGCCAATTTTTGGTATTCCTTTTTACGATGGGGGTTTCTATTAAACAAACTTTCGAGTAGTAAACCATTTATAATCCCCGATGAATTTCGAGGGAGAAATTCATTTTAAGGGGGGTAGAATGTAACACCACAAGATTTTATGAAAAATATTCTTTTTAATTTTATTGATGTCATGTCTTGTATGTTACACAAAAAGGAACTTGCACAACACGCATCCATGACTTGGCATAAATTACACGCAAGCGCGACCTTCCACGATAGTGTGTGTTGTACGCAATACCAAGTTTCGCTAAACAACGATATGCTATTAAAAATATTATTTAAACTAGCCGTTATGAATAGTAATAACCACTTTTTGAAATTTTGTAAATTTTGTTTTTCAAAATGGACTTCAATTTTGGATTCGGAATATCGAAATTAGCTTAGGGTAAAAATTGGGTACTTTTCGGATAACTTTCATATTCTGATGAATAGTGAAAATTACTAAATTTTAATTAAAAACAACTTTTTTAATCAAAATAATTAATATTGATAAATTATTAATTTTAGTGGTTTTAAAGTATATTTAGAATATATTTTGACAATTTAATACAATGGTGGTCATTGGATGTAATTTCACATTTAAACCAGACATAAACAAGTGTCAAACTTTTGATAGTTATTATCTCTTAAGAACACGTTATTTGTGTTGACGACGGGAATTAATTTTTAAATTAATTAATGCAACTGATATGTTTTGAATTTGGTAAAATAAACATAATTTTTGATTTCATAATATCAAATATAGCTTAGGCCTAATTTTTTGTATTTTTCTGGAAACTTTCATTTTTTGATGAATAGTGAAACCACTAAGTGGTAGTTAAAAAAATTGAATTTTTCAAAAAACATAATTTTACCGCTTCTATGAGTGGAATTTAAAAAATTTGAGAGACACGGTTGATGTCAATAAGTAAAATGTGGTTCAATGAGATGAAAATAATTTTTTTGGTGAATTGTAACTTTTTACTTTTTTTTACCACGGTTAAAAGTAAATAGGGTAATTAAGGGTAAAAATTATATTATTATTACCCTAACACATGTCCTAATTCTATTGGACAAGTTTAATTAGAACAAAAACAAACTTAGGAATAAAATATGACCATTTAGGCCCACTTGGATTAGATTAGGACATTTATTATTAATTTATTTAAAGAAGGGTTAAAATAGTTAAAATCAAAGTTTAATAAATAAATCATTTTTAATATGGAGTTATACAAAAGATAAATTCGACTATAAATATTAATTAGAAATATAAAAATATTTCCTACATAATTGTGTTTTATTTTTAATTTTTAGACATTATATAATTTAATTTATTTATGACACAATGATGAAGCAGTAATTATCTTATTAATGAAATATTGATATAATTGATGTTATAAATACCCAAATAAATGAAATTTGCGACTTTTAATGAATTACACTAATTTTATAGGTTAATATGACATGTTAGTATTGATTTAAGTAACTTTGTTCGAACTAATAATTCTTTTATTATTTCCACAAAAATCAATTACTAAATAGTGTCAAAATGGACATAAAATAGTTTTTAAAACAAATATTATATTACTAATTGTTATTTTATTTCTAAAAATCTAATGTTCGACCAAATAACTTAAATAAGCTTATATATATTAATAATAAACAACTTGGGGTTCTTTTGGCTTGATATGATAAGTTTATTAACCTTATAGTGTAAGAAAAAAAGAAGACACGGTAAAAGATAAATTATCTATCATAAAGTTAAATCTAAATGATAAGTTTATAATTGAAATCTAAATTTGCATAAATTATATTGTATGAGAGGCGTTCGACCCCTAACCACCTTAGCTTGGAAATATTTCAATTTTGAGCTATTAAAAACCGAATTTGAGTTTATAATAAAATAATATTTTTTGTTATTCCAAAGGTGCCCCTCTCCTCCCTTATAAAATGGCACCTCCTCCCTCTCTTCCTCACACCACTTTGAGCCTTCAAGCTCGGAAAAACCATGAAAAACTCTCTTATCCACTTCCCTAGAAACATCCTAGAGTTCCGGGTCTTCTTCAAAGACCAATTTTAGTTCCCTAAGAGGAAGACTCAAAGAGGCATTTCAAAGAAGAGGTAATGTCCGTTACCGATTCTTTCATCTTTATTTCTTCTTCCACTTCTTCTTATTATGTTGTTTCATTATTAAGTAATAACATATGTATCACTCATATACTGATATGTTATTATAATTATGAAACAAACCTATTTCACCATCTATCCATCCTGCGGAAAATGAAATCACCACGCTTGCGTACGTACGGAATACCGTCTACACGCCGTGGTGAAATCTGTTTTTCCACCAAACACCTTACATGGATGGGTATAATGGTGTAAAGAATAACTATATATGGTTATTATAACATCATACAGATTCTGATATATTATACCATCCACTCCAATTCTATTCATTAATTATGGGAATGATATCATCGCTCGTGCGTACGTACGGATTAACGTCTCCACGGCGCGATGTGATTCATTCTCCATGTTTACAATACATGAATGATCATAAAGTATATATAATGAATAATAATGAAATATATGACATAATAATGATACTGTATTTATGTATATATATATTTATGTCATCTACTTAATTCCACTCAATTCAATAAAGAAACGAAAACAGCGTTCATGCGTACGTACGGCCTACCGTCTCCATGAACGGTGTATTTCTTTCCATTTATCGATCCATTATATATATCTATATTATAAAGATATATTATATATAAATCATGTTTTACATTATGCATTTAAGTAATCATGATCTAAGTAATCATATGAATAATTACAAGTTAAAACACGAACGACAAATGAGACGATTTAACCCAAAACGCTACTTTAACATGAATTTACAAAAGAACGGGTAATATAAAGTCATAAGTGAACCATATATGATATAATAAAAATGAATATGATTCTTTAATAAGTCAATGACATTATTTAAATCATTATATAGGAGGTTCGGACACTTACGAAGCAAATCAGACCTAAGGTAAGGGAAATATCACAATCTCATTTTTATCTGAGATATCTTATACTTTGGTATTTACTGGGGTGTATTTTATCATCCACATCCATGTTTCCTCAATATGTAATTTTATTTACATCCACCTACAATTGTTTAAATCTATTTTTACCCTTCGGTGAGTTTTTAGTAAAAGATATGAAAGGAATCGTTTGTCGTTTTTCATACGAGGTACTTTTGGACTTTTCCGACAAAAGTACGAAAATAATGTTTTTTTAACTTAAACGGCATGAATGGTTTTTTAGAAAATTATTTACATGAAGCTTACTTAACAAGTTTTCAAGTCTATTTTTAATCAACTTATTTTAGTTTAGAATTGTATGACATATTAAGAAAGGAAAAGTGTTTTTGAAGTAGAAAAGATATTTTCCTCAAGAATAGAGTTCAAGTGTTTTATCAAAATTATTTTACATCTAAGATAATATAGGGTTCGGTTTCGATCCCTATTATTACATTAATTTGATTATGTTGTGATGGAATTATTTTTATTAATTCCTTTATGTTATATGAATTTTTTTATGATGTCATGATGTTAAAGAATCCCATTTTCTTTACATGTGTTATGTACTGATGTATGATTTTTTGATTTTGTGGCACACATAAGAATGGTATAATTATGTGATGGGTGGGACCTATATATCCCTCCAATGAATTGGGTAAAGATTTTATTTCTCATGAGATAGACATGGCTGGAACGGCAGGTTAAACCAATTCAGTAAAATAAGACTGAAACGAGGAGTGAACTCGGTTCAGAAATGGACTTTGTCCACTAAGATAGTCTTGGCAATGAGTCTTGACTAACAAGAAATGATTCTCTATGATTATGTGTGCATGCCAAAAAGTTTCATGTTTTATGTTATGATTATTGGGATTACATTTCACTACCATGATTTATCCCATGTTATGAAATTATGATCTCTTTTGCAGGGTAAGATTTCCAAATTGTTATGTTCTTATGAATATGATGTGATTGATATTTATTTTTCTACCCTTACTGAGCATTTGAGCTCACCCTTTTATGTTTTATTTTCCCCAGGATATAAATAAAGGTTTCAGGTAAGGACACAAAAATTGGAAGATCTTTATGGGATATTTTGAAGATATTTCACCACGATTAGAAGATTACGTTCCAAGTTTCCAAAGACACTTAACTATTACGGTCCTTGTCTGTCTGTTTTTGTTATGTATTAAGTATTCCGCAAAAGTAATGTAATGTCCATGTACGTTAAGCTTCGAGTCTCTACAGTGGTGGTCACACAAATGAGGTGTGTAGCGTGATGAGGTGGGGTGGCATGATGAGGGTCCGGTGGGAGGAGGGTTTCCTGTCGGAGGAGGGAGGAAGAGGCACCAGAGGCCTTTTGCCGGTGAATAAGGGGTCGCACGGTCGGTGAGATACATGGATAGGGGGATAGAAACTTTATGCAACAAGAGGGGGATGAATAGATAAAAGGGATAAGGAGGAGAGAAAAAAATAAAGATAGAAAATAATGGAATAAAGAAAATAATTGAATAAGAGAAAATAAAACAAAGAAAATAATATTAATATTATTACTAAAAAAATTTTAATAAAAATTATAATAAAATTAATAATAATATTATCAATAACCCTAATAATAAAATTATTAATAGTTAAAAATCAATTTATTTTATTTTATTTCATTTTGATTTTAATTTAATAAATTTTTAAACTTTAAGAAACCAAAGGCGAAATAACAATAGATAGATAAATAAAAACAACTACGACCACAAAATACCGGGGTGGGGTGTGAGAGTTATCAATATCAAATGGTTTGGAATAATCTCATAATTTTGAATACACATATTTCATGGTAGTTTGATTATTCATTTTCAGAATAATTATATAGTCTTCCACTGAATCATGATGTTGAGTTTTCAATATAACTGATATCAAGTGATATTAAAATTTCAAATACACCATATATAATGGATAGACAATAGTTGCATAAATTGAACAAGAAACACTAATAGAAACATGTCATGGAATTTGTTTCCTGATTGTGTCACCTTGGGGTGAACCTGTTTTTTTTGTTAAGATGAAAGATTGAAAAATGAGACACTGAAATGATTTTTGAGAAATTAATAAGATCACTAACAATTATAAATATCCTCTTCCCCAAATTGATGATTTATTCGACCAACTACAGATAGCTCAATACTTTTCCAATACTGATCTTCATTTAGGATATCATCAATTAAGGGCCAATAAGTAGGATATACTAATAAATACATTCCATATATGTTATGGACACTATGAATTTATAGTTATTCCTTTAAGTATTAATAATTCCCTTTGTATATTCATATTTTTAATGAAAATAGTCATTACAGGCTATCTTGATAAGTTTTTGGTAGTCAATATAGACGATATTCATAAATATTCAAAGAGAAATGGTGCACTTGAAAATATCTTTATAATTGTATGAAATATCATAATAAAGGATATTAATTATGAATAATTTTCCATGTATGAATTTTGGATTCATATAGTTTCATTTTTGGTTCACATAATATTAAAAGTGGGGATATCAGTGCATCCAGCAAAAGATATGTTATTCAATGTTGGATGAGACAAGAATAGTAAATGAGATCTAATTTTATCATTGTTTAGGTGGATAATATCAATGTTTTGTGAATGTTTTTCAACATTATCTAGACCACTCACCATGTTTAATCGAAAAGGGTATATGTTCTTGTTGAAAGAGGAATGTGGAGAGAATTTAAAAGTTCTCAAAATAAGGTTACCCAGTGCACTTGTGTTCACACTGACATATATTCTAGAAAGCTTTGTGATCTACAGTGATGCATCCTAAAAGGTGTTGGGATGTGTTCCCCAGAAAAATGATATAGTGTTATATTATTCTACACGATAAAAAAACATCACGATAAAAGTTAACCAACTCATGAATTAGAGTTAGTTTCATTAATCTTTAAAATAAAGATATGGTGAAATTATATGTATTGTTAAATGTGATATATTTATAATTATCGTAAGATTTTAAAGAATATTTTCACCTAAAAGGAGTTTAATATTCTCTAATGATTATGGTTGGAGTTGATTAATGATTACGACATCTCAATACATTACCTTCATGGGATTGAGAACAAGGTTGTAGATGCTTTTAGTCAAAATAACCATGCTAGCATATAAATGATGAGGATCACAAAAGATCAGATATTTATGAATTTTAAATGGGTTGATGTTTAAATTTTAATTAAAGGTTATATTCATATCTTTCTCAAATTAATTTTCAGCCAAATATACAAGGGACTATATGGATGTGCATAAATCAGATGCAGAGCTACTAAAGATGGTGAGAATTTTTTTTGAATTCAACATTTATTGTCATGGAATAATAGGGTTTACTAATTGGGTTCATATTCCTCCCTTACATGAATTAAATAAGGAGTAATAGGATGAGGCTCATAGTACATCATTCACTATTCACCCTAAAGTATTAACTATGTATATCTGAATGAATGATATTTTTTTGTGGGGTATTATGAAAAGATTGGTTGTAGAATATTTCTATCAGTGCTTAGTTTTTCATCATGTAAAGGCATAGAGACATTAGTCTAAGGTTATTTTACAATAATTACCGATATCTAAATGGAAATGTGAAAACAATACAATAGACATTTTCATCGGACATCCCAACACATATAAATACCATAATGATATATGTGATATAATTGATCTACTTACAAATTCAGAACACATTATTTTTAAGAGATATGATTTCCCTCTTGAAATTATTTCCATGATATATATAAAGGATGGTGTATAATTACATAGAGTACCACATTAAATTATAACTAATAGGATCCAAGGATTACCCAAATGTTATGGGGAAGTCATCAGTAGGATCAAGAAATAGAGACACATTTCAACACTACATACCATCCTCAGATATATGGTAAGTCTGAGAGGAAAATTCAGACTCTATAAGTGATGTTGAGATATCTCGGTCTTTGGATTTTATAGGTTGTTAGGATCAACACCTACCTTTGGATTAATTTTATTACCAAAATAACCTTCAATTCAGTATTAACATGGATCTTTATGAATCTGAAAATTGAAACAAGATTATAACTCAAACTTGTTGGCATGTAGTTAGGGAAATGAGACTATTGGAACCTTATCTTTTTGAATAAATGGTAGAAAAGATGAGATTTATTGAGTAATAGATAATTGAATCTCAGAGTCAACAAAAAAGATATGTTCACAACTATATAAAAATACTAGAGTTTGAATTGGATCAAAATGTGTTTATAAAAATAACTACCCAGAAGAGAGTAATTACATTTGGAAATAATATTATGCTAATCCCTAGGTATATCAGTCTATTTGAAATTTTGGATCATGCTTGGAAGGTAGCATAAAAATTGGTTCTCCTACCAATTCTCTCTCAAGTTCATGATATTATACGTGTATCCCTTCTATGAAATTACATACCTGATCCCTCACATGTACTAAACTCAGAAGTCACACCACCATAGAAAGGCTTTTATGACGAAAATTCGATAGATAATATGGATCATAGAGAAAATGTTATACGAAACAAAACCACTTTCATGGTTTTTTTAGTAGAACCAAAATATTGAAGAATATATGTATGAACATGATGATATGTTAAAGGATATATATTTCATCATATTTTTGTATCCATGTAATGTATTTTTAGAGAGAAATACAATTTTTGTCGTGTAGAATATAACACCTGAACATTTTTTTGAAGTATTTTCTCTAAATCATATGAATTTTTCAACAGATTTAATGGAAATAATGTCACATTCAAGACATATTTTAATGTTATTTTTCATTTAATTTAAATTCTTTCGTTGTTTTGGGGGTTTCCCTTGGTTTTAGGGAGGAATAGATGAGTATTCATGAATTGGGCCAAACTGTGAGCCCAATTCCAGATTAAAAAATAAAATTTGTATCTTTTATAACATTTTAATTTTTCAAAATTTTTCATATAATAAAATTCCTACATGACCGCCCCTAACCTATTAACACCACCAAGGTAATTTGGAGCTTTTAGAAATCCATAACCAGGGTTTATTTGGGTTTTTATCTAAGGGGTTGGGCCTTCCCGAAAGCCCAATTCCTATTTTAAAAATAAAAATTGGTTCTGTTATAACTTTTTCAATTTTTGGGATTTTTCGGTGATTCCAAGTCTCAACCAAGTCCAATTAACCCAGACGCTCGTCTGAACTCTCTCCCCACTTTTTGGATCTTTGGTTAATCTCAATTTGGTGCTGAACTTCATAGGCTTCCTCAAATCACCCAGATTTGAACAGGTAAAGTCTTTATTTCATAACTCTCTCAATTCTAAATATTTTTCTTCCATTACAGCTCCTAAATTACCTAATAAATATTGATAGAACGAACCCTATATCTTGTTTGTTTCAAATTTCAGATACTGGTGTTTTGGAGTTATTAGATCAAGATACTTCAAGTAAATGAGTCCTTTTCTTTCCTCTTTCAAACTACTTAGGGTTTCATTCATTGTTCATAGGGTTTCTTTGCTTATTATTTAGTTTACTAATGTCTAGAAACAAGGTTTTCGAACCTAGGGTTTGAATTTGGGATTTCATGGCCAATTTTTGTGGTTTTAGGTTTGATTTAGTTCTCTATTTGTGCGGCGGGGGTGCGATTTGATTTTTGCATGGAGATTCAAGGGTTTTTGTTACTCTGGTAGGTGATTCCATTGTGTGTGCAATTTTTGGGAATTATTTTTCGGTTTTCATGGTACCTTAATGTTTATTTCATTTGAATGTTTCTGTAAAAATTGTTTTTAGTTGAATTTATAATGGAAATGAATTTTAAGTTCAAATTTTTGGTGAAATTGGGGGTTTTCATTCAAATCTTTTATTGGTTCATTTTGGGATGACCTATAATTACTTAGTTGATATTATTGAACTGTATTTGGACTGAAAATAATGTTTTGAATGTTTAATCTTTTTTTGTTGCTGTGAAAGTTTGTTTAAATGGTGTTTGGGAAGCAAATGGGCTTTAAGTGCCATGTTTGTGTGAAAATGGTGGTTTTTAAAAGATATAACTTCTTCATTCACATTGGGCTTCCCCATAACTGAATTGTTGGTTTCATTATAGGTTATTGAACTGAAATTTTGTTTTAATGACTTACAAGTGTTCTCATAGCATCCTAAGTGGATATCTTAAAGATCATTGGGTGAAAAACAATGTGATGTTTTGAGAGGTTGTTTTATTGAAAATAAAATTATATTATTGTGTGTTTTAAATGGTATAAATTAATTGTAGCTACTGTACTATTTGTTTGTGACCAGTAGTGATTTTTATATGCAAAAGGATGTCTGTTGTTTGATGAAATTGTTTGAGCACAAAAGTGGAAGCCCGAGTACCTAGGTGGGGTGGATTTGTACTAGTACGGCTAGTGGATCAGATGGGTTTTGTCCCTATTCCACTTAGAATTTGGATAAAAAAACTCTAAATAAACTATGTGGATTATGATTGGGGACCACTAGGATATGGGTATGTTCCCTACTAGTGTCTTGTGAACGAGAATGGATTTTTCTATGGTTACTCTACACAGAGGTACGAGGTACATAGGGCCAGAGACAACCTAGTGCTTAGGGGTGTTCCCGATTTTTTTGCTCATTGGATTTGTGTAATTTACCCCTATTGTGGGGTGTTTTTGGCAGTAATTTATAGTATCTCAAATGTTTATTTTATGTGTTAACATTCTGAAATTCTCATATTGAAAACTGTTTTCATTTGAAAGTTTCATTTCTTTGAATTTTAACACTATTTCAACTAGTGTATTAAAATTGCTTGTTTTGTTCACATTGTATTGCATGATCTTTGGAATCATCTGGTGGTATCCTATTGGTCTTAGGCTCACACCCTACATACACCCCTTGGGTGTAAGTAGACCTGCGTATGCTTGATTCAGGTAAAGGGAAGGCTAACGGTGATGGCGGTTCAGGGTGTTAGTCCCCATCGTTGGGGAGGAGTTGCAGAGAAGGCTTGCAGGTGATGACCCCCTTATCGTGTGGAGTCCATGGGGATATCTTTATGTTGTCATTATTTGTTTTTAGACAACTTGTAGTGTCTTTAATCATACTTATTCAGATCTGGTTTTATTAAGAAATTTATAGCATGAAAAATTCAGTTTCTAATAATTGACTGTTTTTTATGATTTATGCTCTCATACTCGGGTAAATCATTCCAAAAACAGATTTGTTTAATTCCTGAGCACTTGTGCCAGCCCGTGGGGATAGGGAACGCCCTTTGGGCCTTGACACGGGCTGTGGTTGGTGTCGTTAATGGTGGAGACCAGATCTAGTTCGTGACAAAATGGTATCAGAGGAGGTTAAAGGTTTTGGGTTATATTTTTATTTTGGGATGAGTCGGGATAGAAAAAATCTTGGACTGTCGAGGCTCGGGGTGTTGGTTGTGAGTAGGGTGCCTAGCCCGCACCTCTCATGGCAGACCATGAGTCAACAGGGGATGTTGGAATTTTCGGATTGACTTCACTTTTAGGTGAGACGTGTGCGCTGCAGACCACCTGTGGACATCAGGAAGATGTGGAGTAGTTGTTTATTTTATTACAGGAATGTGTTGTGTTTATTTATATTTGATGTATTTGATTACAATTTTCAGAATTGTGGTATTGACTATGGTTTTCTGAATGTTTCATTTTGTAGCAACATGCCTCCCCGGAAAGCTCCCATGCACTTAAAGGAGGAAGCTGGAGAGAGTTCTCCCACGCCGATTGATCAGAGGCTCGTGGAGGCTGTGGTTCGAGGTATCCAAGCTTTGTGATAGGTACCAGCTCATGATCTTATTCCTATTAGGGCATAAGAGACAGGTCCTAGAAAAGATAAAGCACACGAGTTTTTGAAAAACAAGTGTCATACCTTCAGAGGTAGCTCAGAACCCGAGGATGTAGAAGAATAGCTCGAGAAGATCGAAGGTAAGTTTGAGTTCCATGAAACACCCAAGGAGTTCAGGGTGAAGTGTGCCTCCTTTATGTTGGAGGGTCCCAGCCATAAATTTTGGGAGTCAGTGCTTCAGGATGGGAAGAATGAGCAGATACGTTGGGGAGATTTCAAGGTTGTCTTCAATGAAAACTACTGCCCTGAGGTGTTGGCTTATGCCAGGTCTAGAGAGTTCATGGAACTTGTTCAGGGGAATCTATCTGTGATGGAGTATGCCAACCCTTTTTGCATTGTTGGTTCAGTATTTCCCAAAAATTGTCTCTAATGAGCAAGTGATTGCCTAGGGGTTTGAGAAAGGCTTGGGACCGGAGATATTATCCCAGGTGTTCTTGTTTAAGATGAAGACCTATGCTGAGGTCGTTGATCGGGCGTGCATGGTGGAGATTTATAGAAATGTCAGGGATGGTTTTTATGGTTTGGTATTAGTAGTGGGCAGTGTAATCTCCTCAGAGATAAAAAGGAAGCGGGAGGATCATGTGAAGAAAGGAGGGGACAATTTAGGCCACTCTTCCAGGCAGTTTTCTTCTGTGGCTTGTGATGCAAGAACGGTCATGTGCCACCATTTTGGGAGGCCTGGGCATATCCGAGCAGCATGTCCAATTCCTCCAAAACCTTGTTACCAGTGTGGAGGTATAGGGCATTTGCAGCGCTTCAACGGTGTGGCACGTTCACTCCCAAGTGGGGCAGGGTCAGTGGCTTCAAGAGGAGTGCCAGCACAGTCCGAGCCATCGAGGACTGGGGGATCTCGATTTGGTGGTCGTGGTGGTAGGGCTGGATCATCTTCTGGGCAGAGCCAGTTCAGGGCACAACCACATACTAGAGGACTTCCTCAGGTAGATACTGGAAATCTCCATGCAGTGGATCAGTCACCAACATGATCAGAGGTGGGACTGTCGATAGTTCGATATACTGTTCTGATCGCATCTTCTATAGATATTGCCCTTTCTGATACTGGTGACTCTGTTTCATTCATTTCTTCCCATTTTTTGGACATGCTTTATTTTCCAACTGAGTTGATTTCTTTCGCGATGGAGTTGGTGACACCGCTGGGAATGAAGAAGGAGAAGGGCCTCAGGTGCCCCTTGTCTGCGCTTTCCGTGTCAGGGGCAGAGATGGTGTGGGACCTCCTGGTTCTAGATATGGAACTGTTTGACATAATATTTTGCATGTATTGGATAGTACACTTCCAGGCACACATCAATTTCTACAGACAGCGTGTGAGTTTCACGACACGTGATGGGAGTCGTCAGGTTTTTCATGGAAAATGGGATCCTTGGTCAGGACGCGCAGGGCCTCCACTCCCAATGTTTTGAAGTGTTATCTTCCAGTGATCTTCACTTGTGCTAGAGGATGTTATTTCCCTTAAGGTTCACTAACTCATGTAGTGAATGAGTTTCCATAGGTATTACAAGTTGATTTTTTAGGTTTTCCCCCAGAGTAGGATGTGGAGTTTTCGATTGATCTGGTGCCGGGAACACAACCGATATCTCTTCCCTCTTATCGCATTTCCCCCACCGAGCTGAGGGAATTAAAGATACAGATAGAAGACATAGAATCCAAAGGATTAATTCACCCGAGCGTCTCTCCTTAGGTCCCTCCCGTGTTGTTCGCAAAAAAAGATTATGGATCCCTCTAGTTGTGAATTGACTACTAGAAGCTAAATAAGGTAACAATTAAAAACAAATATCCATTTCCCAGAATAGATTATTTTTTTTGATCAGTTGAAGGGGGAAAAGTTTTTCTCAAAGATAGACCTGCGTTCAGGGTATCATCAACTCAGGTTGAAGAAGTCAGATATCCCAAAGACAGCCTTTTGAAGCAGGTATGGCCACTTTGAGTATTTGGTCATGCCTTTTGTATTGACCAATGCTCCAGCTGTATTTATGGAACTTAAGAATAGGGTGTTCCATCAGTATCTAGATTCCTTTGTTGTGGTGTTCTTGGATGACATTCTTGTATACTCTTGCTCTGAGGAGGAACACGAACATCACTTGAGGATCGTTTTGGTTACATTATGGGATCACCACCTTTATGCAAAGTTTTCAAAGTGAACTTTCTGGATCAGAGAGGTGAGATTTCTAGGGAATGTGATCTCAAAGCATGGAGTTTCAGTGGACCCTGAGAAAATTAGTGCAGTCATGTCGTGGAAGAGACCAAAGAATGTGTTCGAGATCAGGATTTTTCTTAGCTTGGCTGGTTATTACATGCGATTCGTTCGAGATTTCTCGCGGCTTGCTTCACCGATGACTTCCCTCAACCGGAAAGGCGTGAAGTTTTTATGGGGTCCAGAATGTCAGGCGTTGTTCGAGGAGCTGAAGAGGCGGATGACTACCGCCCCCGTGCTGATTTTTCCAGAGGCTGTAAAGGGGTATGTGGTCTATTGTGATGCTTCAGGTATGGGTCTTGGGTGCATGATTATGTAGGATGATCATGTGGCCCTGTATGGCTCTCGCCAACTTCGACTACATGAAAAGAACTAACCGACCCATGACTTGGAGTTGGCAGCGTTGATGCATGATATGAAGACATGGAATCATTAACTCTTTGGGGAGAAGTTTATGTTATTATATGATCACAGAAGTTTGGCTTATATCTTCTCGCAGAAGGACCTCAACTTGAGGCAACTTCGCTAGATCGAGTACTTTCACGGGTTTGACATTGAAATTTTCTATACCCCAGGAATGGGTAATGTATTGGTCGACGTGTTGAGCAGATGTGTTCCAGTGAAGTCTTTGAGTAAGTCTAGTGATGAGTGGCTTTGATGGGGCTCTTTTCTCAGATGCATGTGGAGACCAGGGAACATAGTGGAGGGGAATTCATGGCAAGCGCCCAGTTCACTCCTTCTCTATTGGAGTTGATTCTGTGGGAACAACCCAATGATGAGCTTTGTGAGCTGTCGAAGCAGTTTCTTCATGGTGGGGAGACATCCTCTGATTGGTCATCGTCTCCTGAGGGCATCTTGTGATTCAAGGGCCGTTCAAAAGTGCCATTATCTCTGTGGAATGTGGTGATTAAGTATAGCCACCAGTCTCAGTGGGATGTCCATCTGCGTTCCACTAAAATGTATTATGATGTCCATTGGCAGTTTTGGTGGCCTGGTATGAGACGGGACAAAGCAGAATTTGTTTCGAGATGGTACACATGCCAGCATGTTAAAGCAGATCACCAAAGACCTTCCGGTTTGCTCCAACCACTACCCATTCATACCTGGAAGTGGGATGAGGTCACCATGAACTTTATTGTTGGATTAACTCGTACACCATATGGTAAGAATTATATTTGGGTGGTGATTGATCGTCTGAACAAATCAGCACACTTCATTCTGATAAATGATAAACTAAAGTGGATGAGATGGCCCATTTGTATCTTCAGGAAGTGGTGAGACTCCATGGTTTACCATTAGATGATGTATCATATTGAGACCCCCACTTCACTTCTCGATTTTGGGAAGGCCTTCATAAGGCCTTTGGGGTCTCAGATTAAGATGATCACGACATACCACCCTCATACGGATGGTCCGATTGAGCGAGCGAATAAGATTTTGGAGGACATTCATTGTGCATGTGTCCTGGACTTTGGAGGTTCTTGGGATATCCATTTGGGATTGGTTGAGTTTTCTTATAATAATAGTACCAATCCATGATTCTAATGGCCCCTTTTGAGGTGCTCTATGGTCGGCCTTGTCGGTCCCCCCTATGTTGGGATGAGGTAGGAGAGACTTCACTGTTGGGGCCGAGCCTTGTTCAGTAGACTTCTAAGATGGTCAAGTTGATCAGGTAGTACTTATTGAAAGCTCAGAGTCATCATAAATCTTATGCTAACTGGAGGCGTTGAGACCTAGAGTTTTCTGTTGGTGACAGGGTATTCTTAAAAGTGGCCCCTCGTCTGGGCCATCGTCAATTGGGGAAGAAAGGTAAGCTGATGCCACGATATGTTGGGCCCTTTGAGATCATAGAGCATATTGGAAAGGTGACATATAGTTTGTCCTTACCTTCTCAGTTGACATCTATCCATGATGTCTTCTATGTCTCTCAGTTGAAGAAAAACAACCCGGATCCATCACATGTAGTGAGTTGGGAAGAACTGCTGATAGAGCCTGACTCATTTATTGTTGAGAGTCCAGGGAAAATAGTGGACTCCCTAGAGAAGATACTTTGAGTGAAGTCTATTCATTTAGTCTGGGTTCTATGGCATCATGGGAATGATACACATGAGACATGGGAGCGAAAGTCATGGGTCGAGGAAGAGTACCCATTCGGGATTTCCAACCAAGATTCATGTTGACTTTCCAGGGTGGAAAATCCTTCATGGTGGGGACAATTGTCACAGAAAAGAAATATTTTAAAGGTATTTTTCATTTAATTTACATCCTTTCTTTGTTTTTGGGGGTTTACCTATGTTTTAGGGAGGAATAGATGAGTATTCATGAATTGGGCAAAACCGTGAGCCCAATTCCAGATTAAAAAATAAATTTTGTATCTCTTATAAATTTTTAATTTTTCAACATTATTCATCAATTAAAATTCCTACATGACCTCCCATAACCTATTAAAACCACAAAGGTAAATTGGTGCTTTTAGAAATTCATAACCATGGTATATTTGGGTTTTTATATAAGGGGTTGGGCCTGCCCGAAAGCTCAATTACTCTTTTAAAAATAAATTTTGATTATGTTATAAATTATTAAATTTTTGGGATGATTCAGTGATTCCAAGTCGCACCCAAGACCATTTAACCAAGATGCACGTCTGAACTCTATCCCTACTCTTTGGAGCTCTGGTTAATCGCGATTTGGTGCCGAACTGCATAGGATTCCACAAATCGAATAGATTTGAAGAGGTAAATTATTTCTTTCATAACTCTCTCAATTCTCAATATTTTTCCTCAATTCCTACTCTTAAATTACCTAATAAATATTTTCTGAACGAAACCTAAATTTTTTCTGTTTTATATTTAATATACTGTTGATTTGAAGTGATTACTTCAAGATACATCAAGTAAATGAGTCCTTTTCTTTCCTCTTTCAAAATACATAGGGATTCATTCATTGTTATTCAGGTTTATTTGCATATAATTTAGTTTCTTAATGTCCAGAAACTAGGTTTTAGAAAATAGGGTTTTACTTTGGGATTTATTGGAAAATTTTTGTGGTTTTAGGTCTGATCTAGTTCTCTCTTGGTGCGGTGAGGGTGCGATTTGATTTTCGCACGGAGATTCAAGGGTTTTTGTTACTTTGGTAGTTGATTCCATTGTGTGTCAAATTTTTGTGAATTACCATTCTGTGTTCATGGTAGATTAATATTTATTTCACTTGAAGGTTTCTGTAAAAATTGGTTTTAGTTTCATTTATAAGGCAAATGAATTTTATGTTCCGATTTTTGGTGAAATTGGGGGTTTTTCATTCAAATATTTTATTGGTTCATTTTGGGCTGAGCTATAATTACTTAGTTGATTTTATAGACTAAAATTAGGACTGAAAATAATGTTTTTAATGTTTATTCTTTTTTTTGTTGCTGGGAATGTTTTTTTAAATGGTGTTTGGGAAGCAAATGGGCTTTAAGTGCCATGTTTGTGTGAAAATGGTGGTTTTTAAAAGATATAACTTCTTAGTTCACATTGGGCTGCCCCTTAACTGAATTGTTGGTCTCATTAAAAGGTATTGAACTGAAATTTTGTTTTACTGACTTACAAGTGTTCACATAGTGTGCTAAGTGGATATCATAAAGTGCTTTGGGTGCAAAACAATGTGATGTTTTGAGAGGTCGTTTTTTTGAAAATAAAATTATTTTATAGTGTGTTTTAAATGGAATAAAATGAGTGTATCTACTATACTATTTTTTGTGACCAGTAGTGATATATTATATTCCAAAGATTTGTGTTGTTTTCTGAAATTTTTTGAGCATAAAAGGGGATGACCGGGTTCCTAGGTTGGGAGGATTTTTACTAGTACGACTAGTTAATCAGATGGATTTTGTCCTTATTCCACATAGAATTTGGATAAAGATAACTATAAATAAACTATGTGGATGATGAGTGGTTTCCACTAGGTTATGGGTATGTTCCCTACTAGTGGCTCGTGCCGGAGACCGAAATTTTCTATGGTTACTCTACACCGAGGTACGAGGTACATAGGGCTCGAGACAACCTAGTGCTTAGGGGTGTTCCCAATTTTATTGCTCATTGGATTTGTGGTATTTTCTACTGTTTTGGAGTGTTTTTGTTAGTAATTTACATTATCTCACATGTCTATTTAATGTGTAAACATTATTAAATTCTCGGATTGAAAACTGCTTTCATTTGAAAGTTGCATTTCATTGAAATTTAAAACTATTTCACCTTGTGTATTAAAATTGCTTGTTTTGTTCACATTGTATTTCATGCTCCTTGTAATAATCTATTGGTATCCTATTGGGAATACATTCACATCTTACTTACACCCCTTGGGTGTAAGTAGACCTGCTTATTCTTGACTCAGGTAAAAGGAAGGCTATTGGTGATGGCGTTTCAGGGTGTTAGTCCCCATCGTTGCGGCGGAATTGTGGAGAAGGCTTGTAGGTGATGACCCCCTTGTCATGTGGAGTCCATGGTGATGTCTTTATGTTGTCATTATTTGTTTTTAGACAACTTGTAGTGTATTTAAACATATGTATTCAGATCTGGTTTTGTTAAGAATTTTTTAGCATGAAAATATCATATTCTAATAATTGAAAGTTTGTTTATGATTTATGCTTTCATACTCAGTTAAATCGTTCCCAAACCAGATTTGTTTGATACCTAGGAACTTGTTCCATCACGTGGGGATAGGGAACGCCCTTCAAGCCTTGCCACAGGCTGAGTTTGGTTCCATTAATGGTGGTGACCAGATCTGGTTCGTGACAAAGAAATATTGAGTTTAAACAATTTGTGAGATTAACATAGTATAAAATGAATAGTTAACATAGCTATTAGGTTAGTGGGAATATTTATAACTTCCTTATGAATATGTATGGTGAAGTCATCCACCACAATTTATTTATGAAAAATATAAATCTATTATATATTTTATTTCTATATAATTTAATTTAGTGTTGTATTATTAGTAAATTAAATGAATGAAATATATATGTTATATTCCTAATAAATTATTCCAGATATTCATAATATATATATTATTCATATGGTATGAATAAACCATATTTTATGTATAAAATCACATATTTTTCAAAAGGGTAATATTCTACCATTTATTGGAGAACTGATTTTAAATAAAGATTATGAAACATTAATAATTTTAAATGTGAAAATTAACTTGTTTTATGTAATAATAATATAAAATTATACATTGGTTGAATTTTAATTATTTTTCAAATAACGTACAAATTTAGAGGAATAGTAAAAACAAAGTAAATTTGAAATGAAAAAAACTTTTTTATCAAAATAATTTATACGGTTAAATTATTAAATTAAATGGATTGAAAGAATAAATAGAATGTGTTTTCATCATTCAATATAATTTATATTGTTATTAATAATTTTACATTTAATTCAGATGTAAAAACATTTCCTTCTTTTGCAATCTTTTATCTTTTAAAACTTGTTCTATCTTATTGAAAACGAGATTAATTTTATATTAATGACTGAAATTTCTATGTTTTGAATACTAAAAAATAAACTATTTATCTTAAATCATTAGTTCTAAATTATTTAAATATATTTATATTTTTTTGGGCATTATTAATAGTAACATTAGTAATTTTTATTAACACTGTGAAGGGTAAATCTTCTATTTAAGGGTATGAATAATATTATAAAATTACACTAACACATTTATTAAATTCATTGGATACATTTATTTCACCCTAAAAATTCTTGGATCTAAAATGTGTCCTTTTGAATGCACTTGGATGAGATTATTAAATTTATTTTTTTATTTAAATAAGAATAAAATATGTCTTACAAAATTTTTAATAAACATATATTTTTTATATATGATTAGGAAAAAGCTAAATTCTATTTTAAATAATAAATTTAAAAAAATATATTTTTCTCATTATAGTTTATTATTAAAATTTAGAAAATAATGAATTACCTTAATGACATATACATTGATGATGTTAAAATTATTAATTGATGATAAATAAATAGATAAATATTTATGAAAAAAATAATAACAATCAAAAGACCCAAACACTAGAAAAAATATTATTTGTCGAGTATATCTCACCCATATCAATCCAATGGTAGTGTTAGTGACCATTTTGAGCCTTATAGAAGATATTTTGACACTTATATTATTTTATATAATGTTATGTTAATGTTGTTACAATAAAAATTTAATAAATAATTTAATTATGGATTCTCCACATGAGACATTCTAATAAATATATTATTTTGAAATCATGTAGAATAATTTTATTAATAATTTTTTATTTATAATTTTTCTACAAAATTATGTATATTAAATAATTACACAAAATTGATGTAGTAATTTTTTTCATAATATAGATAAAAAATAAATGTTATTTAAAATATTAAAATAAATATAATTTGGGACAATTAATCTCTCTAATTAATTTTATAGAAACCATTAACCACATTTTAATATAATAAAATAGGCGTTTCATGGTTATCGTTTTTTCTAAATGTTTGTAAATATCATTTATTTGAATAATTCCAAAATTGGAACCATTGATTTTTTATCAAATAATATTTAATTAAATTATTTAAAATTGAAAATGTATTTTTTATAAAAATATAATAATTTTTATATGGACTTGAATTTTCTAATGTATTTATTTATGACCTATTTGACATAATGTTTTTTAATATTTCACCCTTTTAATATTTAAATATTTGTTACCCAAGTTAAAAATTAAATAAAATTCCTATTTATTAATGATAATGATTAAATTCAAAGAAAAAAACGTTCATAAAATTTATTATTTGATGGTATTACAACACAATATCATACCATCATCTATATTGGGAAATATTAGAGGTTTTTATGTGGTTTTATTTTATTATAAATTATTATTTTTGAATATCACAAAAGTGCCCCTCACCTCAATTATAAAAAGGCACCTCATCCCTTACATCTTCACATCACATTGAGCCTTTAACCTCATCAATACCCTACCATATTCAATTATTAACATCCCCAATGATATTCTATAGGTTAGTTTCTTATTTAATGACCAAATCTATTGCTCTATGTGGAGTTTTAGAGAAAGCACGTTGCAAAATAAGCAATCTTCTCTTCTGATTCTTCCAAAAATAATTATTCTTCTACTTCGTCATCAAGAGTTGATTAATTATAATGTAATAAGTAAATTATCACTTAAATAATTTTATATTATTATTATTATGGAATAAATATATTCCACTTTCTATCCATCCTACTTAAAATGAAATCATCACGTGTCCGTACGTATGAGTTACCATCTCCAAGAGGCAGTGTAATCTGTTTTACACAACCACAATAATTGAATGAATATAATTATATAAATAATTAGTATATGTGAGTATTATAACATCATATTGATTCAAAAATATTATAAACCATTAACATTAATACCATTAACAAATTATTGGAATGATATCATTTCTCATGTATATGTTTGGCCTACAGTCTCTATGATGTGATGTAACTCATTCTATATGATCTTAATTAAATAATGATTATTTAAATTTAAATAATGAATAAATATGATTTATATAATTCTAATATTATTTTTTAATGATTTAATTATAAACTATTAATGATAACCATATCTTATTCTACAGAACATGCATAAGCTAATAAAGCAGTTATTACCATAATACTAAGAAATATTGAAATGTTAATAACAATAAGGGTGATAATATGATCATGTAGGATATCATAAAAATTAATATGATTATTTAATAAATCAAATACATTATTAAAATCAATTTACATGTTTTTTGGATACATACAAAGAATATCAGACCTAAATGGAATGGTATGACCATACAATCTCATTATTATTCAAGAATGTTTATGCATACCTATTTACTGGTGTATATTTATCTTCCACAACCATGATTTATAATTATGTAATATTATATATAATCATCCAATATTTTTTAAAATAAATTTTACACATTGATGATTTTTTTAAAAGGTTTAAAATGAATCATTGGTTGTTATTTGAGATAAGGCACTTTTCTACTTTCTCGAAAAATGTAAGAGGATAATGCTTGTTTTAAATTAAACAACATAAACTGATTTTTATGTCCCAATATTTACATATTTCCATTAATCTGCTTCTAAAATATTAAATGTTTACTTTCTAATAAATTATTTTATTTAAAAATCCTGCTGTATTTTTTGAAACGAAAATATTTTTGGAGAAGAGAGGATATTTTCCTCAAAAACTAATATCAAATGTTATATCAAAATTATTTTCCATAAAAAATGAAATTATTTAAAAGGTTTATGTTTCATGTATATTTTCCTTATTGTTAGTATATTTTTATTATTTATATGATGGAATTCTATACATGGAATCAATTTATTTACATTTATTCTGTTATGGTTGAATGATGTTGAAAGAAAACCATTTTATTTAGTTGTGTATGATGAATGATTTTTTATTATTGTGGAATATGTATTAATTATTTCTTTATGAGATTCATGGGACCTATAAATGCCTCCCATGAATTAGGTAATGATTTTTATCTCATGAGATAGATATTCTAGAATTGAATGTGATCATGGTTCTGTAATACATTACATGAATGAGGAGTAAAGTCAGTTCAGTGATAGACGTTTTCCTCAATGATGGTCTGGAAAATGAGCCTTTACTAATAAAAAATTAATTGATATTCATATTTTTATTTTAAAAAACTTCATGTCATATATTATGAGATCTAGGATTACATTAATTGATTCTTATGAACAATCGTGATTTATCCCATGGAATGATATCACGATGTTTCATATACTGGATAATATTTAATAATTTTAGGTTCTTATGTTTGATGATAATGATATGATGGGTATCACCCTTGTATACCCTCACTAGAAATATAATCCCACCTTATCATTTAATTATTTTCCCTAAGTCATGAAGAATGGTATTAATTAAGATGTATTTAAAAATGTGTCTAGTTATGATGAAATAAGTTGGAGACAATGATGACATCATATGAACCCATTAATTATGTTTCCCAATTTATAAAGGAATTATACCCAATATGTCCTGTCTTGGAATTGTTATATTTTTTAATTAATGTTTTACAACATTGAAGTCGTATCAATGTATGTAAATTGTGTTTTATAATAACGAAATTAGGTAATAGTTGGTGGAAAATTCCTCTAATGGATGAAGAATAATAATAATATATTTCAAGATTAACAATCCATAGATGAAAATGAAAATGTGTGATTACACACAATATAGAGCAGAATAAAAATCAAAATAGGATAGATAATTATAATGAAATTATCTAGACTGACATTTAAATACATGATACTTCAATTATAACACAATTCATGTCTTGGAATCAGGATTTATAAAATAGATAAGATTATAATGACTAACGAAATTCCAAAAATTAAATATCAATGGGATATATCCATATCAAAATTAAAATAATTTTTTTATAACTCCTAATTATGTCGATGAGTTTCAAATGGTTTATACAATTAGGGGAATATGATTTTATAAAATAGAGAATCTTGAAACATCTTTTCATAGATTTGTCAAAGATACTAATTAATATCAATATGTTTATCAAGTGTTATTATACCAAAAAATGGAATAAGAATGTTTTTTTGTAATAGAAACTAAATATATGGAGGAATACATATTATATCTGTTTTTAACTCAAGATTCAATGTCATATGATTGTATTTTAGGATACTAAATCTCTTTGAAAATAATTGTTTCTGAAAAATAAGTGGAATTATCAGGCTCATGTTGGCACAATATTCGGTTTCAATAAATGATGAAACTATAGTGGAGATTATGATAAAATTTTAAAATAATACAATATTCCTAATATAAATAAGAATCATGGTAAAGATAATTTGTTCGTGGATGTAAAATTGTACAATGAGACTAGCTAAAATGCGGCATAATTTCATTTAAAAATATGTATTCTTCACTAACATGGAACATTATATAATATTCATTGATGGTTTTATATATGTGTAATTATGATCAAAATATGTATTGGAGGATGTAAATTCTAGTGTTATTATTGATTATAGATGTAATAGACTATGAACGATAGATTTTATATTATTTTGATTGACATTTTTTACTTCACTGAGTAAATAATTAGTATGATTTTTTTGAATTTTTGATTTGTTGATAACTTATATAAATGTGGAATATTCATTATATAATATTTAAAAAAAATTATGCTAAGAGTGTAAGTTGTTAAATTATTTAAATGTGAAAAATAGAAAATATTTTTTCACATAAAGGGTTTATCCTAGAGAAAGTGAAAAATATAGTGATGATCCACTAATTAATAGAGCCAAATATCCTACTAATAATGGGTTAAGATATCCTACAGTTTTAATGTGTGAAAATTTAACAAATATTTTAATATCATAGGATTATTATTTTCGAGGATGAAATATAATTAAAATATTTTTGATTACCTTTATTTTCAAGAAAAATAGAATAATTTAGGATGAAATCAAGTGGATTAATTTAATCAATTATGAACATGTATTCCAAAGTGAGCGTCAAATCTATAATTTTATGGAATGGGGGTATTGTGCAAGACATTGATGTATACATGATTTCTATAAAATCATTGGATTCTTCTATATCTTAATTTTTCTTATTTATCTAAATAAGGGGAATAATTGTGGTGAAGATACCCATATATATTTCATCGATTAATTTCTAACAAAATAAATTAACAATTATTGAAACAATATTAATAAATATTATTATTAATTGGTGGGATTTAAATATAACATACATACATAAATATAATTAATATACATGAAATGACATGGATGGAATTCCATTTATGATTGAATTGATTCCAAAATTAAAAAGGGGTTAATTATTAAACAAGAGGATTTGGGTATTATTTTTTAAAATTACAAGGTTGATGTTATCAAATGTTGATAGTGATAAGAAGCTGTTGGAGGAAAGCATATCTTAATGAAAAATAGGATGTTTCTAATAAAAATAAGAACCCATTTTGATTTTATAAGAATTAATTATAATTAAACACATGGATTATGAATTTTGATGTTGATCAGTAAATATCTTCTGAGCAAGTGTTAGATCCACTATAGTGGTTATAGAGGGGAACTGGTTAAGAATAATTAAACTAATATAAATTTTTAATATATCGAATTAAATACATGGTAGATCAATAGTAGGAGTTCTGTGAGGTTTCTATCATTTTAATAAGGATTACATTTTTTAACGAAAATTATTCTGTTTTATTGAGGTGCTGGATAATTAAATAGCATAAATAGATTTGTTCATAGAAGAATGTAAATTTTTTATCATGAAAAAAATATAACCCTAATCATAGTAATAACATTGGGAATAATGTTATTTAATATTAATATCACTACAAAAAATTATTATTTTAGGAGGAGATAGATTTTTTTAATATAAAGATAAAATGGAACAATTATAGTTCCCAATGAGTAAATAGACCGATAATTAACAAGTATGATTCATTAAATGATGTAAAAAATTATAAATCTATTATATATAATATTATAATAATTATATATAAGTTTAAATATTTTTAGTGATAACTGTGATTCTCATAATAAAATAGAACACTCTAGATTGAATTTAATGTTATATTTATTCGGAAGTATGTCATTGATTTTTAGGCCATGAAGTGTAGACCAGTCAATAATGGTTCCAATGTAATAATTATTTTAAATTATTTAAATCCATGTTATATTAACATGTATGGGATCCATAAAATTAAATAATATTGTATAAATATTAGACTACAAAGATATATAATAAATTTTACAAGGAAAAATATTTTCACATAAGAATAGAGGTAGTTGTAAGTTAAAAATAATGGAAAGGAGATTATAACAAGATGAGGTCTTGTAATATTGTGTACCAAGGGGAAATAACATTGGGTCTAGAATACGACAGATTGGATGTGAACAACATAATATGGTTATCACACTAAAATCAGTTAGAAACATTAACATATTATGTTGTGATGTAGTAGTTTCCGTGTTTCATATGTGTATTTGTAATAATAATTAATAATAGGTTGATTGAGTTACAAGATAATTTACCAATTTGGTAGTAAGGCATAACAAAATGATTTAATGATAAATGATGATTTTGATATGACTTTTCATTTCACTCTACAATATTATGAAAACTTTTAAATAAAATTTTATCACATTTTGCAGGTTTTTTATTTGACAATGAACCACACCTCATAGGAAGGAAACAACCCGTATAATTCCTCGTGTCATGGAATGTCATATAGTAGTGATTGGTATAATTTTTTTCGTATAATTTTTTTCTAATATATCATTATTATTTAGTTTTAATTTAATCTATGAAGTTATGAAATATTATATTAGGATGTTGAATTGAATGGAAGGAATAAACCATGACCAGAGTAGTTATTTGTGAACATTCGATGATTACTCAATTTTGAAGAGAATTTAATTGGTCATAATCATTATAAAAAATAGGATGTTTTTTATTGATCTATAAAAAATTATTTTAGTACTTATGAAAAATTAATGGGGAGATATATTAACTATTCTGGTTTATAGAAAAAAGTGATAATTGAATGTATTAAATGAATGGGTCTTTGTAAGATACTATGAAATGTAATGTAAATTATTGAGATATGAGGACATGTGAAGAACAATGATAAAGAAAAAGTCCATTGATATATCATGAATCATTATAAAATAATGTAATATAATAATAGAGAGAAGTTTTTTATAAGTTTTTCTTCACATGGATAGGTTGATAACAAT
Organism: Viscum album; assembly: GCA_963277665.1. Classification (NCBI taxonomy): domain Eukaryota; kingdom Viridiplantae; phylum Streptophyta; class Magnoliopsida; order Santalales; family Viscaceae; genus Viscum; species Viscum album. The sequence goes on from OY728121.1 coordinate 507,059,964, forward strand.
ATTAATTATGTGGAAGATAATCAGTAAAATCACTTAATATTTGATGATAAATAATTCAAAAAAAAAATATTTAAACAAATAATCTATTTGAGATTTATTATCTACAATGATATATTTATAATTTATTAATATTAAGATACCATCATGTCAGTAAAATAACATTCCATTCAATAAAATAGTGAATAAATGTTGAGATAATGTTTCCATTTGATCCCAAGTGTATCATTAAAAAATGATTTTAAGGGTAGTGTTTTTTGGAACAAAGATACCATAGCCTAAAAAACATCCACCTAAAGTGAGTTTCATTGATTTTAGTACATCGAGTGATTTACTGTTGAATAATAATTTGATTTTCTCTATTTGTAAAACATTGAGAAATAATCATTTATTATGAATTATTTACACTAATGTATATTTGTTGAATTATTATATATTTCTGAAATTATGTGAATGAATGATTTAAAATGAACCTTATAATGAAGAAACAATATCTTTATATAAAAGGGACTTTGAAAATTTTATGTTTTAATTTTGTGTGCTCTTGGATTCCCCCCCCCCCCCCACCAAATCAATGTGATTATATTGATCTTGGAACCAACAAGAGTTTCATTAGAAGCCTGTGAAGTTTTACTCACTCCCTGATATTATCCTTTAAAATGAAAAACGACTTCATGTTTTTGTGACATAGGTAATGTAATGATACATTAAATTTTAAATTGAAAATCTTCTACAACATTGCTAACTATGGGTTATTGGAGTAGGATTTGAACCTCAACTTGTTTTTTTGATTACTCTATAACATTTCAGTTATATTCGTCCTAGTTATATGTGGTATTCCCTTGAGATATTTGTTTTACATTGTATAACATAAATAGTGGAAAAATTTAATATAAAATGTTGTTGATATGTTCAATAAAATGGATTTTAATTATGTTTTTATTTATACTAGAGTTGTATTGTGGTGAAAGATACATTATAATTTCATCCATTAAATTTAGATTGTCAATTATTTCATTGGGTATAGTATTCCTACACGTTTACACCAACCCTCATCACTAGTCAAAATCCTTTGGCATAAAGGGATGCACACTTTGTATACATAGTTATGATTTTCATTCATAGTGGATGTGAACTAGGTTGGGGAAATTATATTGGAATTCTAGTGGTTGGGAATGGTGGAACCACATAGGATATACATATAATTACATATGTTATCTTATTTTGTCTGAATCATTATTCTGGGACATCGAACACGTTTGGATTTAATATCTTATCTAGGTAATATTGTTTCTAGTTTCAAATGTGTTATATTTTATAAAACTTTTATTTAATCCTCATTTCATGTGATATATTTTCGTAGTATCTATTTTTATCATTGTTATTTTTTAAACCAATGATTTTATTATTTTTCATGTCAATAATCTAATATATATATTTTATAGAACATTCATTGAAACTATATGTGTGAATCATATATTTTTTAAATATGTATTAAATTGGAGAAACCATCTCCAACATATATATATATATTAAACCCGTGATTGTATAACATATAATGCAAATAAAGACATTTGTATTAGGTATTATGTTATCTTGATTTTATATTTTTGGGTATTGTGATCAAATTCATTATAAAAAACACTTGATAAATGATTTGTGGGTTTTGATAGTTGTTCATGAAAAACATTTCGAATAAATATTAATTGGGTAAGTAATTTACATCATAAATTGATTGTAATAACTTGAATTATTTATTATAATAGGAAAATTTGATTATTTTTCAATGTATATGTGTCATAAATTATCATTTTTTCAAAAATTATATAGTGTACTCCCTTAGGAAGTGGCATATTATGGCTATTTCACTATGTAGGATGACAAAACCATGATTGTCACAAACCAGCCCATGTCGACCCTGAACCGGTTACCTAGGCCAGCCCACGACAAGTCCTGAGAGGAATTCCTGAACCTCCTGGGATGGAGACAATCACCAAGGGAATTAATAGAGTATAAAAGGGAACTATTTCTGTCATATATAAACAATCAAACAAATGGCCGAAATAAATGTACAACCCAAAATATTATTATATAAAAATTGATCTAAACATTTTATGTACAAAAAACTAAAAGTAGAACTAAACCAACAACTCAACTGACCAAATACGATAACCATTTAACTCCATGTGACACCTCTGGTAACTCTCCAACACAATTATCACACATCGCCCTAGGTGATCAAACTCGAGCTGAAACCTGTACAAGGGCTAAAAACAGAATAAATAGGCGTGAGAATTAACACTCAGTAGGTTAGCCAAATATTCTATTACCAATGCACTTCCTTTAAAATATAATATACATCAATTTATATTTTTAACTAAAAGATATAAAAATATTTTTTTCAAATGAGGTTCCACCCTATAATAGTTATCAGAAAAAAACCTGCATGTTTAATAAACAAATATGCAAGAAATAATTTTTCAAATAGGTGGAACATAAAAATGAAAATAGTTTTCAAGATAGATGCTTCAAATAATGTACACATTTAAATAAGTAACACACAATACATAATTTACCAAAAAAACAATGTATGCCGATGGTGAGTACAAAATAACCATTGAGCATAACTCACGGGAACACCCATAGACACTAGTTAGTTGTGAGTCCCATGTACCTCGTATCTCGGTGAAAGTAAACATAATAAATATCTCTTTTCATTCACATGATCCACTATTACAGAAAATACCCATAACCTAGTTTTCCCTAAACATCATCATCATCTTAGTTTAGTTAGTGTTGTCATCGTCAAACATGCTATGTGAAACAGGGGCAAAACCCCACTGAATCACTATCATACTAGTACATGTCTGCCCACCTAGATACCGGAGATTCCCTTTACTACTCAATCAAGTTACACATATTATAAAATACACATTTCACATCAAAATTCCATTCCCAAACCATAAAAACACAACCACCCATAAACTTTCTTCATATTTCTTTCACGAATCAATAAACCACTACAAATTTTTGTAAAATAATTTCATGGAGTGTATTGAGGTTTTGCACATAAAAAACATCCAAAAACACTTTCAATTATAAAAAAACAACAAGACCATACCAAAACAAACTTGTAATCCCTAAAAACATTTATTAAAATCATTTAATGGATGATAAAACAATCTCAATTGACACAGCATGGTATATACAAGTAAAAGACTCATTCTTCATTTTTAGGAAAGTCCAAATAGGCCTTTAAACATTTTCACAAAACAAACATTTGGAAAAGTTATGAAATTATTTTTTTTAAAGGTGTATACAAAAACCATATATATAATCAAACAATATTTATAAATACAATAAAACACTCCGGTTACATATTCAATAAACAACCATTTTCATAAGAATGTTAAACATGCCATTTTCTAGCAACTCGGGCCAAAACATGTTGTAAACCAAAAACCATTTATTTGTAAAACCAAATACAAATTTAAAATCCATAAAATGATCCCAAAATAATTTTTTACATGATACCAATGTATTTATAAATCCAATCAAATCATTTTTAAATTGCAGTAGACACATAAAATCCAACCGAACAATGTACCGAACACGTGGCATTCACTCTTAAACAAAACAACTTATGTTAAACACATAAAAAGGGATAAAATACCATTATAATTCCATAAAGTTATTAAATATACTGAAACAGATTAAAAATAAAATAAACCAAGTGTGGAAGCTCATGGAATAATTTATTAAACAAGAGGTGTGCTAATTTATACCAAACCAATTATAATTTTAACAAAATAAGTCATAAAACATAATTTTCACACAAAACCTTTGAAACCAAGGTTTCAAAGCAGCACATATCATATACATAATTTTATAAAAGTATTATAATGATGAAACATAAATGATAATGGCTTTTTCAAGGGACATCCTACCTCAAATCCTTGGCATAACGGAAATGCACACCCAAAATCACCCGCCGCAGGATTATAAACCATAAAACTATGAAGACCAGAACTAAATAAATATAAAATCAATCAAAAACCATGTGATAACAGAACAATTGTTCTTTCATGACTATAGGGGATTTTAAAAACCAAGATATAATTAATGGAAGATGAAGAGGGAAGAGAAAGGAGAAAGAATCTCACATTTTCAACTAGAAAACTCTCCGTATTCCATTAGATATGAACCATTAGAGGAATGTAAATGGCATTAAACTTCTTGGAGAGTATCCTAAGATCTGGAAGAAACAAGGAAATAATAATTTTGGGAAAAATAGTATGAATGGAAAGATTTATTATTGATACAAATTAGCGGTGCAATTCTAGATGATTTGAGAGACATTGAGAATGTATTTAATAATATGAGACTCATTTGAGCTCCAAAGATGCGTAATCTATAATGGGGGTCAGTATAGGGACACTGGATTTGGTTGGGAGGAGGAATCACAGAAAAATATATAATATTGAATTAGATATAAAATAATCAAATTATGTTTTAAAACTGAAAATGGGCCCATGGGCGGGCTTAATGCCTAAATAAGTAACCCAATTTCACCATGATTATGAATTCTTAAGTGGTCCAAAATGAGATGGAAGTTTTAATATATCAGTATAGGAATAGAGGGATGTGTAATGGGTGAAAAATTCTAAAAAACATGGCAGTTATAATAGAATCAAATTTGGTTTATAAAATGGAAATGAGCTCACTGTTGGCCCAAATCATTAAGTAACCACCCTTTCTTCATAAACATTTAAAAAAGAAATGGGGAACCCAAATTAGTGTGATTAGACATATATGAAACTTAAAAAAACAAAATTCATCTCACCCAAGGCCCCAAAAAAAGTATTGTGATTTCAAATGAACCAGATCAAAATGATTACATAAATAACCGGGTGTGACAATTCTCCCCACCATTAATACATACCTCCCCCAAAAATCTATAACTCTTTCTAGCTAGACGATAAACAAATAAGGATTACTTATCCACATGATACAAACAATCAATATAGTGAAATATTTTTTTCCATCAACATAACATAATCATCTTTCTGATACAAAACACTTACTCACAACCACTTTGTGAAAATCAATGGTATGGTCAAGCGACCACCTCCACAACAAAGCCAAGAACCTGATTGTTGTGCCTTCTTCCAATGAAACAAACAATCACTAAAACTAAATATCACTCAAAAAACCCAAGGAATTTAGGGGATTACATAATAGACTCCCCAACATTAATAAAAAAGTAGCACTAGATATGTTCATAAGAGGAAAAATCAATGAATATTATGGTTGGTCTCCCCACCATTAGAAGACAACTAGAAATGAGAAAAAAACAAGAACTCAGCATTACCTCACATTCAAAAGTCAAAAACAAACACTCCCAAAACAACCAAACAACCCAAATTAAGAGGGTTACAACCTAGAAATATAAACCACCCACTCCCGAACAGAGGGGAGAAGCACTGGGCCAACACTTTCAGCACAGATCAGGACCCCCACCACTCAGGGAGGGTAGGGAAGGGGACCCAATAATTTGGACACTCGAACCATAGAAGAATCAATGGAACTACCCAAAACTCTCCACCTACAAATAGGTAACACCAAGACCGCACCTGGTTTATAGAGGTGGTACACAAATGGACATTTATCAGAAACATGCATCCATGAAGGCATAACCATAGATACTATGTTAGGGGTATGTCTACCACACTTGTTGTGAAAAATAGAAATTGCGAATAATTCGAAACGAAAATATAGACATAGAAACTACCTTTCCCAAATGGGGGAGGCATGAGCTTGGTTAAGAACCCCAAACCTCTGTAGATTTCATGAATGTGTGAAAAGCATCACACTGAGGCCTATGGCTGGAGCCCTAAATCATGAAACATTTGTTGCACCACAGTCATGTGCAAAGGATCACACCACTAAAAAAAACTCACTTTCTCAAAAAAAACCTTTATCTAAATAGGAACTCATAGATACATTTCAAAATTCAATAAAACTCAGAACGAGGAGAATAATGTACAATGAATATGGAGAAAAGCATCAACATCAATGAACACAACTTCTATGTCTACAAGAATTATCACGAATTGGAAGCACTTTAAATCGATCCCAAACAGCTCTCTATTTAAACTAAAGGGATGAGGAATTATTTTATGTGGTGGATCTAGCTTGTGAATCATGATAAAGAATCTTTAGGTTTATCAACTAGAAAACTTTCAAACATAGAACTATCTATGGCCACATCACAACATCGAACACATCATTAAAGACCCACTTAACATTACTCCAAAATCGAGCCACCAATAGGATCCCATCTCTAGATGAAACAAGAGTATGAATCCTATATCATAACTAATCATACTGAATAGAAAAAACATCTAAGACATAAGATAAACCATCCACATAACCGTCATTTCAAAACAAACACCACAAATTTTCAGCTAAAAACATTTTTGAAAAAACAATCTTGGAGGGTTTTCACATTCACCAATGATGTTTCATCATGTCTCCTTTAAATGATAATTTACGTTCCAGCCCAGGAACTAAAAAAATGCCATATAGCCCATCATTCCAGATATAAATAAAACCATTCATGTGTGAACCCTTGAAAACACCAAAGGCTAAAACAAAACAACATCATTCCAAAAATCATGTTCTGTCAAAAGGAACACCAAGAACCATGTCAAAAATGCTTTTCATATTCCACAAAACAAACCACTGTTCATCAATAACCATTATATTAATAAAATCCATTTCATTTAATAGAACTTACAAATTTACCATTCTATTCCAAATAGCCATTTCCATTTTTGAAAAAATCAAAAAGTAATCCTTTCATAATCTGACAACAACAAATGCCAAAATCCCTTTCCAAAAAAAAACCAACTACACGAAACTAAATTTCCAAAACCTATTCATCAGATTCAAACAATATTTAACTTCCAAAAACAACCCAATGAAAAAAAAATTATAGAATGACTTTAAAATTATTCACACATTCAAAACATTTTATTTCAACAAACCAAAAAATCAGATTAGGGAAACTTCCATCCCATTAAATCAATTCCACTTCCTCCCTAAAATTTGTTTTAAAAAATACAACCATCCCATAACCATTTTTATATTTAATTTTTGTAAACCATTTTTCCACATTTCCAAATATGATCATTCCATTAAAATCTATTTCCTTAATTCTCACAAAAGTATTTTCAAAACAAAAATCCAGAAACCATGAACGGTCAATAAAACCTACAAAAGTGAACTACTGTCAGTGGGTGACATGTCCATATGGTTGGTGGCTATATTTCAAAAACAAAAAGGTCGTGGGGAGACTTATTAGGACCATGCAATACCTCCACATGGCTTGTCAGGTCGGGTGAGCTCATAGATTCCATTAGTCAGACTCCCACTGTCATATCCCAATACCAAACAATCGGTAAGAACAAATGACACTAATAAAACTAGACTTCCCATGGAATCCCAAGGATCATAATGAGATAGAGTTCGTGACGCTCTACCCGCACATACCTATCAAGTCCCAACAATACTACTCCATATACCTTTATAGCCCCAAATAACAAGGGTGTTCTAAAAATAATTTTCTTCTAAGATCTGACCTCCTCTAATACCAATTTATCCCGAACCAGCATGAGTCGACCTTGAATCGGTCACCCAGGCCAGCCCACGACAAGTCTCGAGAGGAGTTCCAGATCCTCTAGAGATAGCGACAAGGACAAAGCGCATCAATAGAGTGCATAAGGGAAACATTTCTCTCATATATAAAACATGAAACAAACAGAATAAATAAAAGGACAGCCCAAAATACAATTATATAAAAATTGAACTAAACATTAATTGTAAAGAAACTAAAAGTATAACTAAACCAACAACTCAACTGACCAAATTCGATAACCAACTAACTCCATGTGAAACATCTGTTAACTCTACAAAACAATGATCACATGTCTCCCAAGGTGATCAAACTCGAGCTGAAACCTGCACAAGGGCTAAAAAAAGAAGAAGACAATAAGGGTGAGTATTAAAACTCAGTAGGTTAGCCCGATATTCTATTCAAAATGATCTTCCATTAAAATAAAAGAAACATCAATTTATAGTTTTAAATACATAATATAAAATTATGTTTTTCAAATGAGGTTCCATGATATAATAGTTATCAGACGAAAACATGCATGTTTAATAAAAAAATTCAACTAACAATTTTTTAAAGAGGTGCAACTTCAAAATAATTTTTTTTCAAGATAGATTCTTCAAAGAATGTACAATTTTAAATAAATAATACAAACTAATGAATTTACCAATCAAAAGCATTGTATTCCAACGGTGTGTAATAAATAGCCAACGAGCAGAACTCACTGGAACACCCCTAGGAACTGGTTAGTTGTGAGACCCAGGTACCTCGTATCTGGTTGAAAGTAACCATAATAAATATATATTCTATTAAACATGATCCACTAATAGGGAGGATACCAATAACCTAGTGTTCCCCAAAAATTATCATCATCATAGTTTAGTTAGTGTTTTCGTCGTCAAACTTGCTACGTGAAACAGGGGAGAAACCCCAAAGAATCACTAGCATACTATTACACATCTGCCATCCTAGATACCTGAGATTCCCTTTAGTGCTCAATCAAGTTACACATATTATAAAATAAACATTTCACATCCAAATTACATTCTCAAAAAATAAAAACATAAACATTCTGTAAAATTTCTTCACATTTCTTTCATGAATCGATAAACCACTAGAAATTTTCGTAAAACAATTTCAAGGAGTGTATTGAGGCTCTACACATAAAACTCATTCAAAAACACTATTTGAATAATAAAAAAACAACAAGACCAGACCCAACCAAATTTGGCATCCCTAAAAACATTTAAGAAAATCATTTAACAGACAAAAAAAACAATCCCAATTGACGCAACGTGGTATATACAAGTAAAACACTCATTCTTCATTTTTAGGAAATTCCAAACAGGCCATTCAACAATTTACCAAAACTGACATTTGGAAAATTTATGCATATATATTTTTTTAAAGTGGTTTATACACTCCATATAAAGAATCAAATCACATTCATAAATCCAATAAAACACTCAGGTTACAAATTCAAAACACAACCATTTTTATAAGAATGTGAAACATGCCATTTTCCGGCAACTTGGGCCAAAACATGTGGTAAAACAAAAACCCATTTATTTTTAAAACCAAATACAAATTGGAAAGCCATAAAAGGGTCCAAAAATAATTTTTACCTACTACCAATGTAATTATATTTCCAAACAAATCCTTTTTAAATTGCACTGGACACATAAAATCCTACCTGGAAATTTACCTAACACGTGGAATGCACTCTTTAACAGAAAAACTTGTGCTAAGAACATAAAAAGTGATAAAATAAAATTTTCATTCCATAAAATTTTTAAAGCTACTGAAACATATTCAAAATACCATAAACCAAGTGCAGAATCTCATGTACTAATTTATCAATCATGAGGAGTGCACATTTACACCAAAACAACTATATTTTCTACAAAATAAGTCATAAAACATAATTCTCATACAAATCCTTTAAACCCAAGGTTTCACAGCAGCACATATTATATAAATAATGTTATAAAAGTATGATAATGATGAAACATTAATGATAAAGGCTTGTGCAAGGGACATCCTACCTTAATTCCTTGGCGTACTGGAAACACACACCCTAAATCACTTGCCGTGAGATTATAAACCCTAAAACTATGAAGAACAACCCTAAATTAATATAAACTCCATAAAAAACCATAGGATAATAGAAACCTAGGTCTATTATGACTATATTATATTATAAAACTATGATATAATGAATGTAGGAAGAAGAGGGAGGATAAAGGAAAAGGAATCTCACATTTTCAACTAGAAAACTCTTCGACATCCATTAGATAAGAACTATAAGAGAAAAGGGAAAGGTATGAAACATCATGGAGTGTCTCCTAATATTATGAAGAACCAGGTAAATTTGAATTGTGTAAAAAATAGTACTAATGGAATGATTATTTTATGAAACAATTTACCATCGCAATTTTGGACGATTTGAGAGACATTGAGGAAGTCTTCCCTAATCCACGTATCATATGAGCTCTAAAGAGGGGTAATTGATAATGGGGGTGAGTATAGAGATATTAGATTCGAGTGGGAGGTGGAATTACTGAAAAATATTAAATACTGAATTTGATATAAAATAATGAAATTAATTTTTAAAACAAGAAATGTGCCCATGGGCAGGCCCAATGCCTAAATAAGTAACCCAATTTCACCTTGATTATGAATTCTTATGTGGTCCAAAAGGATATGAAAGTTTTTATATGTTAGTATAGGACATGTGGAAAGTGTAATGGGTGAAAAAGGATGAAAAAATAGTATTTATAAAAGAAATAAATTCAGTTTTTAAAACTGGAAATGGGCTCACAGTTGGCCCAAATCATGAAGTAACCACCCTTTCTTAAAAAACTCCTAAAAATGCAATGGGGAAACCAAATTACAGTTATTAGACATATATGAAACTTAAAAACTAAAAATTAATCTAACCCATGACCCCAAAAAAATTATCAGGATTTCAAATGAATCGGATCAAAATAATGACATGAAAAACAAGGTGTGACAATGATGATCAAAAAGGAAATTATCTATTAATGGATGATGATACTATTGGATGTGTTATATATGGATGTTAGCGATTATAATGGCACAGATACCATTATATTTTTGTGTATCAACTATTCACTTCAAGGAATGTTAAAGAAAATGAAGGTATTCAACTCTTACATTTCATTGATTGAAGATATAATATATTTATGGGGACCCACCAATGAATTGGATATAAAATGATGAAGATATAAAATATATCTATTATAGAGATGTTTTTATAATGAATATATATAATTGGGAGATTCAACATACATATTTAGAATATTGGTGTTCCATCCAGGTGAGAAAAGTTATATCGCTACATTGTAGGTATTATTGTTGGTGTATGATAAATAAAGGCCTAGAAAACTTCATATTAGGATGTCTCACCTATCATTGGGTGGGTTTTGGGAACTATACTCCCAGTAGTACAATTCAAACATAACCCATTCATATTTAATAAATCATCAAGTTCACTATATATTTTCAATATGGTATTCCAATATATAGAGAAGTGATCTAGTACATATTATTATCATTCAGTTGATGAAGGAGTCAAATATAACACAAATTGTGGAGAAAAATTTAGATAATGCCTATAGTATGGTATTTTTATAGGTGATGCAATGATTATTCAATGTTTTGGTTAGGATCATGTAAAATTTAGATTGAAAATAATATTTTTCTCTTTATAAATTCATAAAATGATATTTCATCACATAGTTAAAACTAAGTATTCTATTCCACCCTCTTACATATGGGTGGATTTTGTATACTATTATATTTTTTAAAAATGTGTTATGAGAATAAATACTTCGGTTTTATATATGGTAGGATATCCATAATACCTTAATGGAGTTCAGCTATAATAATTGTTATCATGTATCTATTTCAATGGAACTATATGATATGTTGTACAATATGTTGGTCTGATCTCCCATATTATTACTAGTGCGCAGAGAGACATTGATTATTTGTCTAATTAACAGGAAAGATAAAATAATGAAAGTCCAGTTAATCAAAATGCTATTCGATAATATACTGATTAATTAAATAGTATACATAAAGTAGTTATGATGATCTCTATAGTTCAAATTGGGTGATCAGATCATTCTACGAGTGTCATGAGGATTGGAAAAAAGGAGGATAATTTGGAAAGGGTGGTCAAGTTTATCATTTTAATCCATGATAAAGATCATATCATGATTGATACAGGGGAATATCAGTATGATCCACATCTGAGATTGAGTATTATACATGATGAAAAAGTTATATCTAAGCTTTTGAGAAATCATACAGGCTCATCACAAGTGATCAGTATCAATGATTTAGAGATAATGATTGTTACAATATTCATGGAATGAATATTTTACAACATTAGGTGAAGAGATAAGATCTGATGGGGTAATAAGGAACTACTACTGGAATTCCAATTTTTTTCAACGGGCTATTTGTGAGGGGCCCCCGTCGCAAATATCCCTTTGGAAAAAACGATGTTGCAACAGATATCTGTTGCGATAGGAATATTACCTATCACAAAAATCTCCCAATTTTATACATTATATACCCAAAAACCTTTTGCGATGGGCCTGTCAATTTTTTTTTGCAACGGGGAACATACCCATCACAAATAGCCTCCCGATTATATACATTATATACCCATAATCCTTTTTTATGGGCTCGTCGAAAATACTAATTGCGACCGGCCCATTATCCCATCGAAAATACTAATCATAAAAAAAAAATATTTCACTTATTTGCGACGGGGCGTAGTCGCAAAATACCCCATCGTAAATACTGAAAATAATTATAAAATAATTATAAAATTATGATTAATTGAAAAATTATACTATTATTTTAAAACTAATAGGAAAAATAAAAAATATTATTATTATAAGTAAAATAAACAAACATTAAAAAATATAATACTAAAAAATATATTAAATAAAATTATGATTAATAAAAATTTAATATTAATACTATTAAAATAATAAAAAAATAAAAAAATAAAATATTATTAAATGTTTCAATATTTTCAAAAAAATATAAACAAATCACAAAATATTATTATTATTAGTTAAATAAACAAATAATAAAAAATATATTACTAATAATAAATAATAAAATATAAACAAAATTAAATTATGCAATATTTCCACCAATATAAAAGAAAGAAACTGTAAATAGTTCAAATTTTTATAAACCAAGAATTCAAATGTTTTTATCAAAAAAAATCACTGGGGGGTTGGAGGAGGTGAAGGTCACTCCATCCCTAAACTACGAGTTAGACGCCGCATGTACTCCATCAGCTCGTGATACTTCTGTTGCTGTTGCTACTCCAATCGATGCATCTCCTCCTCAGGATGCTGCTCATGCTGTTGTTACTGCTAACACATTTCTTCATGATTCTTCTGCAATGTCTCTATAAGCTCAGCATGAGTTCGCAACTGCTCCTGATACTGTGAGCCATAAGTTGATGTCTCTCCACAAGATCCTCTCGAGCTGGACACTGACATCACAGCAGTACCATAATAAGTTCCAGTAGTCTGATAAGAGTCGATAACAACTACTCGAACCTTCTCAAAGCCATACAAAGTCTCTTGCATCTATGCAGCCTCATCAAAATGGTGAGAACAAGTCTACTCAGTCTTCTCATTATGACCCTCATCCTGTGTCTGAGAGGTCACAACCTCACATGACAACTTCAATTCCAATTTGAAATTAAAATTGTGAAAATATTATATGCAGTTAATTGTAAAACTGAAAAATTAATACTAACCACAGTCTGATGCTGGTGATCACCTCTAACCTCTCATGTGGCTAGATCATTGTACATCCTCTGATAAATATCGAAATCCATAATATCAGGATGCTTGAATTCCTACAGAAATATAAATTAAACTGTTTATATTTAATGTTATATAAAATATTTAAAAGATATAATTACCAGATGCTCTCTATGTGAACTGAATTTATGTCTACCAGCTTGATGTGTCACCTCCTGTCTCCCCCTGTTCTGTCGTCCCACTAAAGATCCCCTCTAAAATCCACCACCCAACCACAGTAAATGTAATCCATTGCAAATATGAGATGAAATGTACTCTATTTGGTGAGATCTACATGAATCATCAAATTCCATCACTCCTACTTTATTAATGGCTTTCCTTCTGAAATTGAGAAAAAACTGACCGAAATTGTCACACATATAAACTTTTCATGCAGTGTGGATAGCGTCGTACATGATTTATTTGATAAGATACCATAAAACCTACAAATAATTAATAATATCATGTTATTAATAAAATAAATTTTAAAATAAATATTATATATTTAGGTACCAGCCAATGATGGAACATTTCTTGTCGCACATCAACGGGAATCTGTTCCCATGTGATCCATGGCTAAGAAAAATAATTGTACAACCTATCACTCCCCTTTAAAATATCTACATGCGCAAAACTGTGAAAAAGGAATAAATAATCAAACAATTTGTATATATATATATATAAATAAATTAATAAAAGCTAACATAAATATACATGTTACCATACCTCCGTCTGTGTGGATTAAAACCAAGATGTGGTCGTCGCTTGGGGATAGGGTCAGGAATCATCAGTCATGCATGACTATGCCCCCTCCGTGTACCCCCTAAACCACCTGTAGGCTATGGGTCTGATGATCTAAAATATCCGTTATCCAATGATTGGTCAGCCTCCTGCGACTCATGATATATATCAGGGACCATCTGAACCACAAAATGATTATTTATAGCAGATAGTTGAAAATAACTATTATATATAGATATATATTAGTTTTGATTATAACCATCATTTAACTGTGTCAATGTTCATCATCATCCTCTTTTACATAGATATCAATGTCAATTTCTTCATCTTCCTCCTCAACATCATCAATATCCATATGAGTTTTAGTTTCAACATCTCTTGTCATTTCAAATTCATTTGTAACATCATTAACATCTTAATCACCATTGATCCTAAATTGTTATTTGTCATCATCGATATTCACATCTCTTTGTGAATCAGTTGGATATTGAGTAGTCTCTTGAAAAATTTTAATTCCTTCCACTCCAGCGGAACCACATTCAGTTTGAGTAAACTGATTTTTTGAGATTTCTTTTTTATTATGCTCCACCAATCCCTCATGTCTTTGGAAGTAGCACAATAATTTGTATAATAAATTTTATTTTCCTCTTGAGCCAATAAAAATGGATCATTTACTGCATGAAGACTCTTATATTTAATATCAAAGATTCCTTGATTCAGATGAACACGCAATACTCTCCTAGTATCCAACCACCAGCATTTAAACATTGTTATGTAATTCTGTCCTAGATAACAGAGATAAATAATTTCATCCAAAATGCCATAAAAGGAAACATCATTTTTTATGTGATGTGATCCTCTAAAGAAAACTCTATTGTTCTTTGTTTTTTTATTCCCCATATACATGTGTTTGAAATCGAAAATCATTCAACACATAAGTATTATAAGATTTAACCATTTTGGATGGTGGGTTACTCATTATACACAGTCTCTTATCAATTGTATCAATATATTTAGACACCTAAAAATTTGTAAAACTATTATAAATATAATAAATAATAAACAGAATTGATATTAAACCATCAACAATTTATGTTACCAGTTTTTGAAACCGTTGATAATTTTTTTCTCTGCATTTTTCAAGAGCTGCTACTGTAATTTGTGGAAGTTGTTTATTGATATTATTATTAAATAACATAAAAAAATAAGTTTAAATAATATAACATAAATTATAGAATAACATATAGAAGCACTCACAGGACAAATGATGTCATTTCATCACAGTTGATCAGAACATATATATGAGCTCTGTGATGTTCATCATCTGAAATCCATCGTTTAAGAACTCCACTGAAACCATGACTTGGATGATTAAAAAAAAATTAATTAATTTTCAATTTCTTTATTAACATTCCCATCAATTCGTCCCATGCGATTGTGTTTTAAGGGATATTGAGATTCAAAATAATGAGAGCAGAAAAAAATAATCCCCTTTTAAATAAGCTTCAACAATTGAGCCTTCAACTGATGCTTTGTTACGTAATTTTTTATTCAATTTCTGCATGCATCCCTTGAATGGGTACATCCATCGAAACTATACTAAACCGCCATATTTATATTCATGTGGAAAATGTAATATCATATGTTCAGTTGAGTTAATGAAAGCCAGCAGAAATATTTTTTCTAGTTACATATAATTACCGCAAAAACATCTTCCAGTTTTATTATCACATTGTAGTCTTTTATCTCTACACAAATGTCTCAAACAAATATGATATGTATGCTTTCGATTCCCAAATCAAAGAATTAAACAAACCTTTTAATCAAATCGGCATTAGTCATTCCATTATAACCTTACGATCATGACTTTTTAATCCAGTAATATAACCATTCTTAACACATCTATCCAAATTGGAAGCATAGCCATCTCGAAGTCTCAAATCTACAATCCACTGAAAAAATAATATGTGACTCTCTTTGGACATTGTATAAGATGATTTTGGCTTCATTAACATCTGTGATCTGACATTTTCAAATAGTTCATGTTCTGGTCACCTGCAAATTTGGGCATGATTGAATCATGCATTTACAGAATCTTTGGTCTTACCTGGTGTATCCAAAACTATATGAAATAAATTATCAATATAGTTCTTCACAATATGCATAGCATCCAACATGTGGTGGACCAACAAATCAGAACAATACAGAATATTCCAAAAAATGATCCGTTTTATCCAATTATGTTCTTTCCCAAATCCATGAATTTTATGTTGGTTTACTATTGTTCCAAATGTGATGGGAGGTAATGAAAATAATACTAATTTTAACTCTGTACATGAGATCATCATTGGATGTTCATCACTTTCAATTATACCTTTTCGGAAATGAGATTTTTTCCTCCAAAAAGGATGATTGGTTGGATGAAATTTACATTGACAATCAAAATAGCAAGGATTTTTATCCATTGACTAGAATAAAGGATTTTTTGTCTTTCATACAGCAAGGACATGATTTCAGATGATGTGTACTCCAACCAAATAACCCGCCATATTCCGGAAAGTCACTAATCGTCCACATCAATGCAGCTTTTAATGTGAAATTTTGTTTTGCAGCTACATCATATGTATTAACACCATCAGTCCACAATTCATTCAACTCATCAATAAATTGTTTCAAATAAACATCAATATTATTTTTCAGATGTGTTTGGATTAACAGAGTCATAATGATATAATGATCCTTCATCAACATCCATGGAGGCAAATTGTACGGAGTTATAAAGACATGGAAACATGTATACTGACTACCTTAAGAACCAAATAGATAGAAACCATCAGTAGAAAGACCCAGTCACACGTTTCAGGATTCTATAGAAAAATAAGGATGCAGACGGTCAAAATGTTTCCATGAATCACCATCAGATGGATGATTCAATCTTTTATCAGTTTAAATCTTGGTTTTGTTCCATAAAATCATTGACGCCGTGTTCTCAGAAATAAATAAATGTTGAAACCTATATATAAGGGGGAAATATCTCAACTGTTTTACTAGAATAGATCTAGACTTTCCTGGTTGAGCTTCATTATACCTCGATTTTCCGCGAGTGGGAAAACAATCTAATGAATCATTTTCGCCAGAATATAAGATTGAATCATTTGGACATGCATGAATCTTCTAATAACTAAGGCTCAGATTATGAACTAGCCACTTATTCTCATAGTAATGTGCAGGAAACACATTTCCTTTAGTTAACTGTGTTTTAACCAATGAAAATATATGATCAAAACAGTTGTTTGAAATTGCATTATCTGATTTAATTGCCCTAAATTTTACAACTGCTTCAAATTTTCTTATCATGCAACCAGGATATAATGCATCCTTAACAGACCTCAAAAACTCATAAAATTTGTATTGTGCCAACTCTAGAGACAAATCAATATCATCGTGAGTTTCAGTTTGTTGCACTGATGGACCTGCAACATTATGTACTAAATTTTGAAACAGTGATGGATCTGAAGTCATGTTATTTGGATATTCTACGGAACTGTGATCACTATATATTTTTATTTTACTCTTAATGAGAAAACAATTATGTTATTTCTTATATAATATATTCACATATGTTACAATATCATCAAGTAAGACTGAATATGTAGAATCATGTATATATTTTTCTAAAATATGGAAACAAATATTGGTAGAAATATAATCATGTTTAATATTTTCTATATATTTCAAATATATTTAATTCAATGAAAAATAATTAATTCAAATTTCCATTCAATCAATTTTTTGAGACCTAAAGCAATAAAAAATCCTGGAAAAACATGATCACTAGCATTAATTTACATGGTTATCAATCCCTAACAAATATAATACTATGATATTATTTTGGATATGGTCAATCACTTCAATATGCTAATAAGTTATCCTATATGGAAAATATATATTTAATTTTTTAACTCATGTATTTTACATAATGTGACCCTATAATGAGATCATAAGAATCTGAATGGTGTCTAGGGGTTGTTGTGACCTTATAGGGACATGTTTTTTAAATGTAATATGGGATTCATGGTTTATAGAAACTATGTGATGTAGTAATTGCCTCTATCTAAGGATTCGTGTTTTGAGGTACACCATGATGTATGGGTTTCAAACCCATATGGGGTTGCATTGATAGAAAAAAGGTGCATTATATTATTTAGCAGTTCTCCTAGGGTTTTACACATGTGTGGAATGATCTTATGTTTTTAGAAGTGGATTGCAATATGGTATGTGTATCAATTTCCAAGAAAATAAAATATTTATCCATTTAAAATGAATTTTATTTTTATATTTCATGTTTAAATACAAAAAAATATATAATGCTACTTTATCAATAATAATAAGATAGTTCTATTACATGCAAAACATTGGGTTTCCACCATTTAATAGTCTACTTATTTTAAAAAAAAAATTGATGAAAATATTATATGTACAAATAGAAATATTTTTTTATTTACAATTTCAAAATTATCTTATTGTTAATTTTTTATTTCTACGAGATGATTCATTTTTTAATGAACAATGAAAAATAATCCATTAATGTAAACAATTTTCTTTTTATTTAATATTTCTATTTGATACATTATATTTTAAATTGGGTTTTAAGTAAAAATAAAGAAATTATACACATATTAAACCAATTTAGGTAATTTTAATCATTTTTATATTAAAATTGGATAGAAAATTATATTGATCTTTTTATCATTTTAAAATTAATAATATACTTTCCAACTCTAACTGTGAGATAAGTGTTAATATTAATTTTCCCAATCATGTGATTTTTTAGAAAAAATGATATAAAAAGTTATAATAAGAATAATATTTGTGGTCAAATAATATCAAAATAGTTATTTCTTAAATTGATTCATGAAGTATAATAAAATTAAATACAATGATGAAGGTAAAATCAAGCTTAATAAGGGACTAATCATTTATATTAAGGAAAATAGCCTAGTTACTTGCCCAGAAACCATTTTATAACAATATTTTTACCAAATAACATCACAAATTAAATATTATATGTTATTTAGAAATTATAAAATTTATTTTTTCTATATAATTGGTTTATTTAGTTAAATAACAAACGGGGAAATTTCCATAACATTAACATTTATTAAACATTGATATATTTTAAAAAAAATCATATTTTGTATTATACATATAATTTATAAAAAAAATTGTTTATTTTTATCATAGTAATTTATCATTAAATTTTAGTGATAATTTAGTTGAATAAAATTCATAATAAAAACCATTGTAGTGATTGTTTAGTTAATAATTAATTAAAATAAATGATACTAAAAATATTAAAAGAGTAGTATTTTGAATGAATAATTGTGTTAAATTACTTTTAGAAGAATATATCTTGTTATATATCACTAAGATTAATATAAATTAATTCCAATATTTTTTATATGTTAAAATTATAATTATATAAATAATATGAAAATTTACATTAATGTTGTTTTACAACAAATGATATTTATCAAATGATTTAAAAGTAATACCAAACTTGTATTCTGCAAAGGAATTTTAACATTCCAATAAAAATTAAATATTTTCTATCAATTTAAATATTTAACATTTTTAATTAACATCTTTACAAATATATTTTAGAAATGTTGATTACATAGTTCGAGTTTATGCTATGTTTTTACACGTCAAATGCAGTTGTTTTAAAATTAATTTTTAAAACACATGTGATATTTCTGTTTTAATTTAAAATAATATTTCTAATTATGTACATTCATATTATTTTAATAAATCTATTTTTATTTTATTCATAATGGTTAAACTACATAGGTTAGAATACAATTTGTTTTAATAAAAACAATAATTATACAATTAGGTAATCATGGAAGAGAGTTAATCAAATTAATAAAATGAACTTATTTTGTGTGTGGAGAATTTTAATGACCATTATTAACATTTAATCGATTTTTTATTTTGGAGTCATATTAGGTATGTTAAACCACCCATTAATGAATATCATTTTGTATTTACAAGAGTGCCACTCCCTATACACAACTAAAAGGAAAGAAATCTACCCATTCCATGCACGTCTCAAGACACCTTCAAAAGACCATGATCTTACAATTAACACTTCAAAACACCTACCATCTTCCATGAATCCTAATATATGTTATAATTACATGAAATGGAGTCTTTTATATAATCCAAATGAAGTTATCCAATAAAGAAGTAACATCTTTTGTTATCCTTTTTTTTATTTCCATCCTCCACTAATAAAATATTCTTATAACATTATTGTATAATAAAACATGTATCATAAATAAATTGGTTTGTTTCTATATTAATAATTTGACATACACATACACAAACTACCAAATAATTGGTAACGAACATAATTTTTATGTTTATGATGAACTACTACCATATCAAATTATGATTGTTCATTTTACCATTAAAACCTATCATGGTGGAAATAATAATATCAAATATTATTAAATTTGATAAATATGAAATATATAATTTATTTATTCTTATTTAGTTTTTATTTATAACATATCATTATCTTTCCATAATCTATTTGAGTGATAATTTCTTTTGAGGAAGTGTGGACAACCGCCACTAAAAATGATGTGACACATTTATTCCATAGACCGAATGTGTAAAGGATGATATTAATAAACCAATGTAACATGTATAAAATATATATGAATCAGTAATTATAATTCAAATATATAATTTATGTTTTTATCATTTTATAAACTAATTTAATGAATTTATTGGTCATTCATATATATGACCTACCGTCTACATGATTAGTGAATTTCATTTCATATCTCCAAATATTATATATTTTACTAAATGAAAATTTAATGAATATATATGATAAATAAATCATGGATTAAATTCTAGATATAATGAAATAATGATCAATGTAATATCGAATAAATAACAAGTTAAAACATACATGAGAAAACTAGGAAATTATGAAAAAATAAAGAATTTTTTTATTGGTTATTTCGGAACGGGTATAAGATATTATAAGAAAATGATATATAATATTATAAACATGTTTATTTTTTTGGTATAAGTTACTATAATATTTTATTCCACTTTATAGAATGATAAATTCACAATATAAACCGAATGATAACGTATGTAAATATCATCTAAATTTACATTCATTTGAGACTTATTTTCTATGATTCTCCAATTAAATTTTATTTGGTTTATATAAATCATTTCTCATGTTATATAATCAATTAGATTATTATCAAGATATTAAATGTTTCCATTAATTACATACATTTGAATAAATTATGTTTCAAATGTTTCAATGTGTTATGGGATACTCTGAAATTTTTAAGGATTATTCTACTAAAGAATGTAATTTTTTATTATCATTACAGTCTAACATCATTTTGTGATTTATAAAATAATATTTAAACAATATATATTTTTTATTTTTTAAATTTTATGATTAATTGAATATATATATTACCATATAATGTATCTTATCATTTCCTAAACCATATATATTTTTTACTTGTGATGTTCACATTGACCGATATTTGATTAAGTGTGGAATTATTGATAAATCAATATTATTTATAAATTATAGATATTTGATAAGTCATATAACTAATTTGATTATTATAACTGACTAATTATTTGAATTGGTAATAATTGGTAGGGACTGAACATTATATAAACCCTTAATGCATCAACATGTTTGCATGAAACAAATAAGTTCACCAAATTAAATAAGATTCTATCCATATTTTATACCATCTTATAAAATGTATTGACATTTTAGGTTTTTATTTTACATATACATGACATGAATTAAGAAATAATGCCTCATTTAGTTTTAGTTATTATTTCTATATTGATTTAGTGTTGACATATCAATGGATACATTTAATTTTAACACCATTGATCATATGGCTTGTGTTTTAGTATTTTACCTTGTCATATTGAAAATTTATTATATTGTTATTTTAATGGAATTTTTGTTTAGTTATTTAACATTTAATGTTGTTTTATTATCATAAATTCCTTATTTCATTCACATTACATACCATTATAGGGAATTTGTTCTCCCTCTTATTTTGTTTAATATCTATAAGTTATCCTGAAGAAATATCAGACTATATTTTCAAGGATGTAGTTTATTTAATTTTATTATGTATGATTTATTATATTATTTTCAAATTATATTAATGGTAACATGAATTTGACCTATATTTCCCATAATGATAAACTGATCAGTCCTTCATGATTTTATTCCATATAATTATGAAAATTTAATAAGATAATGCAATAGATTTGTGCTTCTAGGGTATGGGGTTATATTTAGTATAAAAAATGTTCAGTAACAACCATTAAAACTAGATTAAGAAAACATATATTATAGAAAATAACCCTAATATATAATTTGAGAATAAGTATATAAGAACATATTGTAATTTTTGTAATATATATACTATATGAGAATTTGTATAAATACATCCATGTTTGCATACTACATGTGGATATGGATCTGAAAAAAATTAAATTATACTAATAAATATTATAATGTGTTCCAAGCATAATTTAGCATAACATGATACAAGAAAATAATCTCTACTACATAACTGGTTTTGCACAACAAAGGGATACACTTGGATATTTCACATTTTATTTAACAAAAATTATAAAAAGTATTTGAATTTAATGATATCCCTAAAGGAACCATTCCTGTGATTTTGAGATTATCAATGCATAATTTTTTCAATTTATGTAATTTTTATCACTAGATTTTGGATTATTGAATATTTAATGATTTAAATTATTATATAACATTTATTTGAAATGTTACCTCGAATATGGAATTTTGATATCCATCAATTCACGTAATACAAAGAGTAAGAATAATGATATAATCCATGGTATAAATCAAATATTTCTAAGAGAAATTGTCTCCTAGGTATTCTAATCCTATGAAGAAATTGTATCATATTCTAACAAGATATGTCAATAATAAACATTTGTATTTAATTGGAATAAAGAGTAGTAAAGGTTGGATGAAAAAAATATGGATTTAGGGAATAAATGAAGGAAATATTTTTCCACATGTGACAACAATGGATAGAATCACCATAGAAAAAATTCCAGGGAATGAGAGTTTTTAATAAGTGTGGAGTAATGTTTCACCATGATAAATAATGTAAAATTGAAAATAAAAAATCAACCTATTCAGTGTTTCAAATACAAGGAGATGCTAAAATACGCAAATCAATGTATTATGAGTCAAAGGAAAAAACACAGGATCATTCAAGAGATCCTAGGTTTATCCATGTATAATAGAACTTAGTTGTATTTAATTAATGGTTTTGATGAATTAATGGGTTGATACTCTTATATGATGTTTTCCAATTTCATTTATTGTGTGATTTTAGTTATTATTTAATGATATGTTTAGAATTATGCCTAAACTGATAAAATGGTTTTTAATAATTTTTGGAAAATGATTTGTAAATGATACAAACTAATTTATTCTATGTAAAGCATTCATTAAAATTGTAATTCTTATTTCATGTAGAATGAATTGTTTAAAATAAAAAGGTAAATGGGTCGTGAATGGTTTTAAATTTTAAATTGTCCCAAAATGAATAATTTTATATATTATATTCTAAATATAAAGTTTATATTTCATTAATTTTAAATGAATTTCATTTGGGATATTTTTCATCGGGCATGCCTATTGAGTTTTGACACTCACTTTTATAATTCATTACATTTTATAGCTTGTGGTGTTTGCTTTATCTTAGTATCAATCATCGTCTGAGATGATTGGTCTTGGTTTTAGATAGTGGACCTTGGGATTACATTGATATGTTGTGCTCATTTTTTTTAGTTTGTGGTTTTATATTTATTTATTATATTTTCTGTTTAGGTATAAAGTGTGTCCAATTTGTAAATTTATACTATTATTGGGCCACCCTATTATGTTTCTAATTTTTTATTTATTCATTTTGGGAAAAATAATTCCCTACTATTTCCCTATTAATACTCCACACTAGTTTTCTTCTCATAGAGATTGAGAACACCCTTCAGGAATTTTTATTGATTATATGGGATGACTGATTCAACATTAACATGGTTTGGTTCTTGAAAAAATGGGTTTTAAGGGAGGTTACGTTGGAGGTCCTAGCATTCTGAGAACTGTTTTTATGTGTATGTTAATGTAAATGGTGTGGGTCTATTAAAACTAGGGGTTTAAGTCATCGGTTCCATGTTTCAATTTGGGACTCCAAAATTAAGAGTTCCTGTTGGGGATCAGTAACTCTATATTGCGAGGAAGTAAATATGCCGAAAATTAGGGCTCAAAAGTTATGCTCTAAAGTGATGCTTTCTTGTAGTAATTAATTCTAGTGGTGTATGGGGTATTTTTTTTATTTCTCTTACTGAAATATGGTGCTAGTTTAGTCTTCTATATATTAATTTTGTGGTATTAGATGTTCCCTTATGTGGTATATGTCATGAGAGACGTGTTTTCTCATTGTGTTCCTTGTGGACTGAATGTTACTATTCATTTGTAAGGAGGTGGGGTAGTCTCATTTCATGGTATTTCAATAGTTTTCATTTACAAATGTAAATGTATGAGACCATTTTCCATTTATTCGATATCCTATGTGAGATGGTTTTAGTTAGTTCATGTAAATATAAATTTTTGGTAGGTTATAAATATGGATTGGGTATGATTTATTTAGGTCATTCTATAACACACCGAGATTTTAAGAGAAATATATTTTTTTGCCTTATTTTGTATGCACCACCAAATAAATCTTTCACTACAGACAACATTTTCTTGAATTGTGTTACATGCAAGTGAAACCTTCCTCGATATCTTGCATTGTATGCAATACCGAGTTTCACTAAACAATCATATATTGTTATATTATTATTATGAACTAGATGTTATGAATAGTATTATCCAAATATTAAATTTTTTAACATTATCATCCAACTTACAAATTATCTAGAACATGGTATTAGAAAAAAATAAATTTTTTCGGGTAAAATAAATATTTCTAAAAAAATGCATTTTGGCAGCCTTTTGATGGCAGACCCACATTAAATCTAGTGTTTGACACGTTTATGAGTTCCACATGACAAAATATACTTATTAATTGCAATATTTATATAAAAATTTACTTGGGATAATTTTTTAATATTTTTTTCTATTAACTTTCATATTTTGATGAATAGTAAAAATACGCCAAATTTTAGTTAAAAATAACATATCTCATTAAGAAAATTTATATGGTTAAATTATAATATTTAATGGTTTTAAAGTATAAATATAATATATTTTTACCATTTATTATAATTCAAGTCATTATCAATAATTTTACATTGAATTCATATGTAAAAATATTTCAATCTTTTTCAATGATTTAACTTTTAAAACCCATTTCTTAAAAAAATGATTAATTTCAAATTAAATACTACAACATATGTGTTTTAAATTTGTAAAAATTAATTCCATATTTGTAATCAATAGGTCCAAATTATGTTTATAGGATACTTTTTATTTTTTAACATTATGAATAGTAACTATAGTAAATTTTATTTATTACAGTTAAAGGTAAATTGGGTAATTAAGGGTAAAAATGAGATTATAAAATTACCCTAACACCTAAAAAAATTCTATTGGATGAATAAATGTAGACCCATACCACCTATGAGTCGGAATAGATTCATTTCATTGACTTTTGACCATGAAAATGATATTAATATTATTAAAACCAATGAAAATGACAACATGTCACTATCTTATATCTTATAAGTGTACTAATTTTAATTTATAGATAAAACTAATAAAACAACAAATATAAATATTCTACCAAAATATAGTAAAATTATCTACATCATGACAATTTATTTATAATTTTTAGTGATTAAATAATTATCATTAATGATGACACAATAATGATGTAGAAATTTTTTTATTGATTGAAATATGCAATAAATGGTTTTATAATTTTTAAAATAAATATTATATGAAATAATTAATGTTCTCCACAAATATTTTAGTGTTATTTGACATGTTATGAATCTATTATAAATTTTGGTTCTATTAAATTCTCTCTGTGGATTTTATTTAAATGAAAATAAATGAATTGTGCCACAATTGACACTATTGTTATTTTATAAAAAATAACATATTATAAAATTGATTAAAAATAACAAAAATATTTAAAGATTAAAATTTTAAATTTATATGCTCTAAAATTTCATAAAGTATGCAATTATGGAAAATTCACAACACATAATTAATTATTTATATCAATTTAAAATTTAAAATATTATTACCACAAATAAAATTAAATAGATTAAATAAGGATAAATAAAGTCGATAAGGTTTCAAATAAATTCCCAAGAAGTATAAATTTTATTGGCTGATGATATTAAAACCTTACCTCATCTATATTTTGATTTTAGTCATTTTTTGGAGGTTTTTAAGAGGGTTTTGAGTTTATTATAAATTAATATTTTAGAGGATTCTAAGAGTGCCCCTCCCCTCCCTTATAAAAAGCCACCACCTCCCTCTCCTCCTTACATCATTTTGAGAATTCATTATCTACCAAACCCTGTCTATTTCTATTCTACACTTCTTAGAAATATACTATATGTCCTTGTCCTCTTCAAATTCTAACTTTAGTGCCCTAAAAGGAGGTCTAGAAGAGGCGCATTGAAGAAGAGGTAATATCCATTACCGATTCTTTAAAAATTATTTCTTCTTCTACTTCTTTTCCTTTATTTGTTTCATTATAAAGTAATAAAATCACTATAATAACATACTAATATGATATTATAAATATTAAACAAATATATTTCACCATCTTTCCGTCCTAAGGAAAACGTAATCACCATGCGTGTGTACGTACGGAATACCGTCTCCACCCCATAGTGTAATCTGTTTTCCCCCACTACCTTTCATGGATGGGAATAATGGTGTAAATAATTACTATATATAATTATTATAACATGATATTAATTATGATATATTCTATCATCCACTCCAAAACCATTCAATAATTATGGGAATGATATCGTCGCTCGTGAGTACGTACAGCTTACCATCTCCACGGTGCGATGTGATTCATTCTACACGATTTTCAGTAAACCATGATTATATAAACAATTTAAATGAATAAATATGGTATATATTATACTAATAACATTCATAAAATTATTTATATATAACCTAAATAAATAAATATGATTTTATTCGACAAAACACCAATAATAATATAAAGCAATAAACACCCGAATAACAAGTAGCAATGAAATATTACTAATATAAAGATAAAAATATGACCATATATGATATTATAACAATTTATATGATTCTTAAAAAAGTCAATGACATTATTTAAATCATTATACAGGAGTTTTGGATACGTATAGAGCATATCAGACTTATTGAAAGGAAAAATCTCGCAATCACATTATTATAAGAGCTTGTTTATATTTCAGAATTTACTGGGGAATATTTATCATCCACATCCATGTTTCCTAAATATGTAATATTATTTATATCCTCCAAAAAATTTTACATCCAATTTTACCTATTGGTAATTTTTTAATAAAATATATGAGTGGAATCTTTTGTCGTTTTCAATATAAGATACATTTTGACTTTTCCCGGCAAAGTACGAGAAGAATGTTTTGTTAACTTATACGGTAAGAATACATTTTTATGATTTCATAGAACATTATTTCTGTTAAGCTTACTTTACAAGTTATCATGTTTATCTTCAATTAACTTCTTTTTGTTTAAAATTGTATGGCATGTTGAGAAAGGAAAAATGTTTTTGAAGTACAAAGGATACTTTCCACAATAATGGAGTTCAAGTGTTTTATCAAAATTAGTTTACATCAAAGATAATATAGGTTTCTATTTCTATACCTATTATTACATTGATTTTAGTATGTTATGATTGAATTGTTTTTATGAAGTCCTTTTATCTTATATGGATTATGTTATTATAGCATGATGTTTAAGAATCCAATTTTTATTACATGGGTTATGCTATGATGTATGATTTATGATTTTATGGCACACATAGGAATGGTTTAATTATGAGATGGGTGGGACCTATATCTCCCACCAATGCATTGGGTAAAGATTTATATCTCATGAGATAAACATTTCTAGAACTGCACGTTAATCCTGTTCAGTGATATAGGACTAAAACGAGGTGTGAACTCGGTTCAGTAATAGACTTTGTCCACTATGATGGTTTTGACAATGATTCATGATTAATATGAAATGATTTTTTATGATTATGTGTGTATGCCACATTTTTTCAGGTCTTATGTTATGAATATTGGGATTACATTTCACTGCTATGATTTAACCCATGTCATGATGTTATGATCGCTTTTGCATGATTTGATTTTAAAAATGTTATGTTGTTATGAATATGATATGATTGATATTTCTTTTGTGTGGCATTACTGATATTTTGAGCTCACCCTTGGTATTTTTTCTTTTCCCAAGGTCAGGGATAAGGGTATTAAGTAGGATATTCCCAAAGGGACTCTATATATAATGAAATAAACATGGGACAATGTAGATGATTTATGAACCATTTGTTTATGTTTCCCAGTTTCTAGAGACACTATACCTATACGGTCATATCATGGTTTTGTTATATGTTGTAATAAGTATGATTCAATTTTGATGTGAAATCAATTTATGTAAATTATGGGTCGTTATAGTTGGTATCGGAGGAATTTTTTAGCCAACCTTTGAAAGCTAGGATGTGAAAGTGTTAGTAAGAACCCTAAGGTTATGTCTAATTATCGAACACAATCTTAGTGTTAAAAAAATGTTGATGAATAACCTATAATAAGACCTAAAGTTTGAAATTTTATTCCTGATTATGTGGTTTTCTAGTTCTAATTAGTGTTGCTCACACTATACTTCTTTGTTCTAGACAATGGTTAGAGCCCGGAAGAACAATGTTAATTTTGAATACGACAGGAAATGCAATGATTGTACCCCTAAGAAACAAAATGATATGGGAGATGGAATTAAAAATCATGTAGCTATGCTCACACACCTCTATCAAGTAATGAATCATGCAAGACATACAAATGAGAAAAGGAGGGAGCAGCATTCTGTTGAATCCTTCATGAGGTAGCTTCCACCTTCATTCAGCAGTTCTTATGATCTATTAGTTGCTGAAAATCGATCAGTACCACTGAAAAGATATTTTATGACTTTCAAAGATCTGAACATGATAAAGTCATCTTATCAGTATATCATTTGGAAGGTGAAGCTGATCAATAGTGTAATATTGTCACGAATACAAGGATAAGTGATGAAATTGAGTCCATGGAATGGGACGAGTTCAAGAACATATTTTTCAGTACGTACTCCCCTCATATTCATCGGACAAAGATGAAGTAGGATTTTCTTAAACTGAAGAAAAATGATTATGAACATGTTGGAACCTACGAAGCAAATTTTACTAGGCTTTCAAGGTATGTTTTTGGGATTATTATCCAACCTGAGAGTAAGATCAACTGATTCTTTAGTGGCTTAAAACCACATCTCCGAAGTGCATTAGCTATAAAGGACTTCAATGTCTATAAGTAAATTTTTCGTTTTTCTCTCGCGGTTGAGATGGATATTAGAGTAAAGCATCAGTCATATGGGTTTGATAAGAAGAGAAAAATGGAATTCAATGGAAAATCTAAAGACCACACTAAAAAGAAGATATGTATTTCCCCATTCTCAAAGTGTGGAAAGAAACATGGAGGGAATTGATTTAAAGGGACATGTAATGGTTTTAAGGGTGGAAAATATGGTGATCGTGCAATTGAATGCCATAGTGATGGGAAAAATATCCCTAGTGATGCGAACAATGAAAAGGCTATACAGAATGCACCTCATACACTTCAATGTTACACGTGCAAGGAAATGGTGCATTATGCAAACCAATGCCTTAATCCAAGGGTTTTTTATGATGATCGACATCAAAAAATTCTTAAGGCCATAGACAATGGAAAGTCACATTAAATTTCTATCGGCGATGTGGAGTATGATAACGAAGTGGTAAAAGGTACACATAACGTCCACTCTAAAGTTGAATTTTTTTTATTTGATTATGTATCCACCCAATATTTTATTTCTGAAGGATTTTCTATTGGTATCACCGTACTACCCCAATAATAAGCTACTGAGTTTGTTGTGACAAATCCTAATGGTACAACAGTTGAATCAAAAGTTTACAATTCTTATTTGATTGAAGTTTGTTGGAAAGTGCTTCCTAAAAATCTTATGATCCATCTGATAGTGAAATTTAAGGTGATTCATGGAATGGATTGGCTTTCTTTATATGGATCTCATATCAATTTTTAAATAAGGGAAGTCACATTTCATAATTCTGATCAATCTATGATCATATATCGATGCAAGGATGAATATAACCTTCCAGTTTAAATTTCTTCCATCTTATGTGTCTTGATTCAAATAAATTAAGGTTATTTATCTCAAATGGTTAGATAGAAACTCACGATTATGAATATGCCCACTGTATGAGATTTTGATGATGTCTTTCTAGAGGAATTTCTAGGTCTTCCAAAAGCTTGTGATGGTGATTTTTCAATATAACTCATATTGGGTGCTATGCCCAATTCAAAGACACCTTATATAATGGCCCCAATCGAGTTTCAGGAATTGAAGAAGTATCTCCAAGAGAATCATGATAAGGGATTCATACGCCCAAGTGCATCACCTTGGGGAGCACGTGTTCTATATGTTAATAATAATGATGGATCAATGAGACTCTACATTGATTATTAAGAACTAAAAAAGATCACTATGAAGAAAAAATATCCTCTCCCATGCATTGATGACTTATTTGACCAACTATGCAGAGCTCAATACTTATCCATGATTGGTCTTTGTTCAGGGTATCATCAATTAAGGGTCAAAAAGGATGATATACCAAATACAACATTCCATACAATATATGGACACTATGAATGTATAATGATTCCATTTGGTCTTACTAATGCCCCTTCATTCTTCATGGATTTAATGAATAGAGTCTTTATAGACTATCTTGATCAGTTTGTGGTAGTCTTTATAGACGATATTCTTGTCTATTCCAATTCCAAGGAAGAACAAGAAGATCAATTATGAATTGTATTGAAGACACTGAAAAAGGAGAAGTATTACCCCAAATTTACCAAGTGTGAATTTTGATTTCAAAAAGTTTCATTTTTGGGTCACATAATCTCAAAATAGGGGATATCAGTGGATCCAGTAAAAATAGAGGATACTGAATGATGGTTAATACTAACAAAATTAAATGAAATCCGATGTTTCATTGGTTTAGCTGGGTATTATCGACGTTTTGTGAATGATTTTTCAATATTATCTAATCCACTCAACAAATTGACTCGGAAAAGAGTTATGTTTGTTTGGTTGGGGGAATGTGACGAAAATTTCAAAGAGCTTAAAAAAGGATAGCTAGTGCACCTATTCTCACACTTCCTTGTAGTGGAGAAAGGTTTTTGATTTACAATGATGCATCCAAGAAGGGTGTAGGGTGTGTTTTCATGAAAAATGATCTGGTGATAGCTTATTCCTCATGACAGATGAAAATCTCTGAGCAAAATTACCCAACTCGCGATTTGGAGTTAGCGGCGATAATCTTTGCGTTAAATATGTTGAGGCATTATCTTCAGGGTGAATGGTGTGATATTTATACTGATCATAAAAGATTAAAGTATATTTTCACCCACAAGAAGATGAATATGAACCAAAGAATATGGTTGTACCTAATTAAGGTTTACGACTACTCACATCATTACCACCATGGGAAAGCAAACAAGTTGGGAGATGCATGAAGTCGACAAGACCATGTTAGCTTATCCATGATGAGGATAAACAGGGAACCAATATTTATGGATTTACAAATGATAGATCTTGGAATTTTAATAAAAGGGGAGATATCTTATCTTTTCAAATGAATGTTCAACCATCTATATTAGTGAAGATTAAAGTGGTGTAGAAAGAGGATGTTGGGATTCTTAAGAAGATGAAAATGTTCCTGAATTCAACCATGATCTTGATGGGATAATAAGGTTCAGGAACTATGTCTGTATTCCTACCATACAATAATTAAGAAGGAGCTACTAGATGAGGCACAATGTTCTTCATTCTCTATTCATCCTGGAAGCCAATATGTACAGGGACATGAAAGAGTACTTTTGGTGGGATGTCATGAATAGAGACATCACCAAATATGTCTCTCGATGTTTGGTTTGTCAGCAAGTTAAAGCTGAGAGATAGAAGTCTAAAGGTATGTTAAACCCATTACCCATACCAGTATGGAAATCGGAAAACATCACTGTGGACTTATTCATCGAACTTCCCAAAATATCTAAAGACAATACTGCTTTCTGGGTTATAGTTGATTGTCTTACAAAGTCAGCACACTTCATTGCTATTAGAGAGGATTTCTCTCTTGATCAGCTTTCTAAGATATATTTAAAAGCAGTGGTAATATTTCATAGAGTACCACTTTCTATTATATCTGATCGATATCCAGGGTTTAACATGATGTTTTGGTGATGTCTTTAGCATGATCTAGATACAGAGTTGAGTTTCGTCACTGCCAATCATCCTCAGACAGACGATTAGTCTGAGAGGACAATTTAAACTTTGGAAGACATGTTGAGATCTTGCTATATGGACTCCAATGGTGGTTGGGATCAACTCCAACATTTGGTGGAATTTTCTAATAATAATTTATTTCACTCCAGTATTCAGATGGATCTTTATGAAGCTCTCTATGGAAATAAATGCAGAACACCAACTTGATGGGATGAAGTTGGGGAATGAAAACCATTAGGACATGATCTTGTTGATGAGATGGTAGAAGAGGTCAAATCTATTCGACAACAAATAAGAGCAGCCCAGTGTTGACAAAAAGGTTATGCCCACCACCTAAGAAAATACCTAGAGTTTTAAGTGGGTGATAAAGTGTTCTTACGAATATCTCATTGGAATAGAGTAATGATAATTTGAATGAAAGGGAAATGTGAGACATAGGTATATCAGTCCTTTCGAAATATTGTATAATGTTGCGAAGGTATCTTACCTATTGGCACTTCCACAAAATCACTCTCATGTTCGTGATGTGTTCCATATATCTCTCATGAGAAAATACATACCTGATCCTTCCCATGTACTAAGCTCAGAAGTTATATCACTGTTGCAAGATCTTTCTTATGAAGAACAAATGATAGAGACTTTGGATCGTAGAAAAAAGTTCTACGAAACAAGACCACTCTCTTGGTTAAAGTTTTATGGAGGAACCACCAATTAGAAGAAGCTACATGGGAATTTGAAGATATGATGAGGGAGAGGTATCCCCATCTGTTCGTTACAAAGTGACGAATTTTCAGGGAAAAATAAATTTTATGGTGGTAGAATGTAACACCCTAAGATTTTATAAGAAATATTTTTTTATGTCTTATGTTATACCCAACACAAAAGGAATCATTCACTACAGACAATATTGGATTGTCTTTCATTACACGCAAGAGCAACCTTCCACAATAGCTTGCTTTATGCGCAATACCGAGTTTCACTAAACAAATATATACTGTAATAATATTATTATGAACGATCCATTATTAATATTATTAAACAAATTTTAAATTTTATAAAATTATAATTAATATTAAACATTATCTAGAACATGGTATGATAACAAAATAAATTTTTCTGGTAAAATAATTATTTTTAAAAAAATGCAGTTTTGCAGCCTTTTGATGGCGCACCAACATTAAATTTTGTTTTTGACACATTAATGAGTTCAATTTGATAAAACAATCATATTAATTTCCATAAGTATATATAAATTTTGTTTGGATAGTTTTTTAATATTTTTCTATTAACTTTCATTTTTTGATGAATAGTAAAAATACACTAAGTTTTAATTAAAAACAACATTTTTCATCAAGAAAATTCATATGGTTAAATTATAATAGTAAATGGTTTTAAAGTATAAATAGAATATACTTTCACCATTTTATATAATTCAATTCATTATCATTAATTTTACATTGAATTCATTGGTAAAAATATTTCAATCTTTTGCAATGTTTTAACTTTTAAAACCCTTTTTCTCAACTAAGGGATTAATTTCAAATTAGATTCTACAACGTTTGTGTTTTGAATTTGGAAAAATTTACTCCATATTTGGAATCAATACGTCCTCATTATTTTAATATACTACTTTTTATGTTTAGACATTATGAATAGTAACTACGGCAAATTTTATTTACTACAGTTAAAGGTAAATCAGGTAAATAAAGGTAAGATTAAGATTATAAAATTACCCAAACAACTAAAACAACTCTATTTGACGAATAAAATTAGACCCATATCACCTAAGGTTTGAAATAGATTCAATTCATGGACTTTTATCCATGAAAATGACATAATTATTATTAAAACCAAATAAAGTGACAACATGTCACTCTCTTATATCATATAAGTGTAATAATTTTAATTTAGTGGTGAACCACATAATAATTTGAATATAAATAGTATCCAGAAAGATAATAAAATTATCTACATCATGAGTATTGATTTATAATTTTTAGAGATTAAATAATTATCATTAATGATGACATAATAGTGATGTAGAAATTATTTTATTGATTTAAATATCAAATAAATAGTTTTAAAAATATTAAAATAATTATTATATGAACTAATTAATGTTCTCTACAAATTTTTTAGAGGAATATGACATGTTAGGAATCTATTAAATATATTTTTCTCATTTATATTTTCTCTGTTGATTTTATTTAATTGCAAATAATTGAATAGTGTACAATTGACACTATTGTAATTTTATAAAAAATAACATATTATAAAATTGCTTAAGAATCACAAAAATGTTTTAAAATTATAAATTGAAACTTATATTCTATAATATATCATAATGTATCCAATTATGTACAATTCACAACAAATAAGTAATTATTTATAAGAATTAATAATTTCGAATATTATTACCACAAATAAAATTAAATAGATTAAATAAGGATAAATCAAGTTGATAAGGGTACAAATAATTTCCAAACATGTTTAAATCTTATTTTTTGATGATATTAAAACCTCATCACATATAAGCTTAGGGTTTGATTAATATTTGGAGGTTTTACATGGGGTTGATGTTTATTATAAATTATTATTTTAGAGGATTCCAAAAGTGCCCCTCTCCTCCCTTATAAAAAGGAACCTCCTCCATCTCCTCCTCAAAACATTTTTATCCTTAAAAATGGCCAAAACCTGTAAATTTATCTTCTACACTTCCTTAGAAACATTCTAGGGATTTTTTTCCTCTTTAAATACCAACTTTAGTGCCCTAAGTGGAGGTTTGGAAGAGGGGCATCGAATAAGAGGTAATATCCTTTACTGATTCATTCAAATTTATTTCTTCTTCTAAATTATTTTCTTTATTTGTTTCACTATATAGTAATAACATAAGTATAAATCATATACTGATATGTTATTATATAAATTAAACAACCCTATTTTACATACTATCTGTCCTACGGAAAATGAAATCACTGCGCGTGCGTAAGTACAGAATACCCTCTCCACGATGTGGTGTAATCTATTCTACACCACTTCCTAACATGGTTGGGTAAAATGTTGTAATTAATAACTATATTATTATTATAACATGATACTAATTATGATATATTATATCATCCACTCCAATTCCATTCAATAATTATGGGAACGATATCGTCACTCATGCATACGTAAGGCTTACCGTCTCCATGGTGCGATTTGATTCATTCTAGATGATCTTCATTAAACCCTGATTATATAAATGCATTGAATGAATAAATATGATATATATTATACTAATAATATACTATAAATGATTTATACATAACGTAAAAATAGGAATAAGAATTTATTCAACAAAACACACATAAGAACATAATGCAATGAACACCCAAATAACAAGTAGCAATGAAATATTACTAATAAAAAGATAAGAATATGAACATATATGATATAATAACTATTTATATGATTCTATAATAAGTCAATTAAATTATTTAATTCATTATACAGGAGGTTAGGATAATTACAAGTCTTATTGGACCTAACGTAAGGGAAAATCTCGCAATCTCATTATCTGAGATTGTTTATACTTCAGAATTTACTAGGGAATATTTATCATCCACATCCATGTTTCCACAATATGTAATATTATTTATATCCTCATAATATTTTTTAAATCCAACTTTACCTATTGGTTACTTTTTAGTAAAATATAAGAAATCAAATCTTTTTTAATTTTCAGTACGAGATACTTTATGACTTTTCCGGCCAATTTACGAGAAGAATTTTATTTTTAACTTATACAACATGATTAGAATTTTATGTTTAAATAGAACATTATTTCTATTAATATTACATTACAAGTTTTCAAGTTTATCTTCAATTAACTTTTTTTATTTTACCATTGTATGACATGTTGAGAAAGGAAAAATATTTCTGAAGTAGAAAGGATATTTTCATCAAGAATGGAGTTCAAGTGTTTTATAAAAATTATTTCAAATCTAAGTTAATATAGAGTTCGGTTTATATCCCTATTATTACATTGATTTGAATATTTTATGATGGAATTATTTTTATGAATCTCTTTTATCTTATATGGATTATGTTATGATGGCATGATGTTTAAGAATCCCATTTTTATTACATAGGTTATGCAATGATGTATGATTTATGATTTTGTGGCACACATAATAATGGTTTCATTATGGGATTGGTGGGACAAAAATATCCCTCCAATGCATTGGGTAAATATTTATATCTCATGAGATAGATATGGCTGGAATGGAAAGTTAATCTAGTTCAGTCATGCAGGACTTGAACAAGGAGTGAACTCGGTTCAGTAATGGACATTCTCCTCAATGATGGTCTTGGAAATGAGTCCTGACTAATATGAAATTATTTTCTATTATTATGATTTTATGAAAAAAAATTCATGTGTTATGTTATAAAATATTGGGATTACATTTCACTATTACGATTTAACCCATGTCATGATATTATGATCTCTTTTGCAGGATAGTATTTTAAAAATGTTATGTTCTAATGAATATTATATGATGGATATTTCCTTTTTTCCCTTACTAATAATTTGAGATCACCCTTTGTATGTTTTCTTTTCCACATGTTATGAAGAATAATATTATTTAGGATATGCCAAAAGGGTCTCTAGATATGATGAAATAAACTATAGACAATTTAGATGATTTATGAACCAGTTTTTATGTTTCCCAGTTTCTAAAGACATTATACCTATATGGTCCTATCATAGTTTTGTTATATGTTGAAACAAGTATGATTCAATTCTTAAGTAATTACAATGTATGTAAATTATGCGTCGTTATACATACCATCCATTCCGTATGTGGTGTGGGTTTGTTGATTTGTGTGGGATAAAGTTTCTGAGTTGTCTCATGTTGGGTTTACTATGTTTGTTAGTTCATAAAAGGTGGGTAGTCCCACCATCAGTATAATTATCGTTTCTTCTATGTTTAACATGTTTTTCATGTTTTATTATTGTGTTGATCCTATTAAAGAATCCCATATTGAGGATGCGAATTGGATTCCGATATTTTTCTGGTTGAAATGGATTTCTATTGTGGTTTTTTGTTTCAACTTTCTTTCGATTGGGGTGAACGTTCAAATTGTAGTGTATGTCCAAAATTATTGTTTAATTTGATAAGTATAATTATATTTGTGTTTTGATTTGGGAATGTGTAATTTTTTCAATCTTTATATTGTGGAGATGTTTGCAGTTTCAGAGGCTCGATTATGTGGATATGGAAAATATTTATAATTTAATAAAACTGCTGGAAAATGTTGTGGAATTCTGTGATTGTAATGAATTAAAAATTGTGAGAATGTTATCTAATAAATTTGAAAACTTTGAAGACTTATATAGTTTATATTTTTTCATTGTTGTTTTTTCTTGGGTCCCATGTCTGACAGTTTCAAATGTTGAGTTTCCTGGTGTTTTTATATAGGTATACAATTTGTTAATTATTATGAAAACCATGTGGTTGAGTGCAATAAATTGTATTATCATTGGAGAGATTATATTTGAGGCTCATAACCTATAAAGGGTTATTAACTATATTATTAATTAGTTGATTAATACACTATATATTGGAATAACCTTTCTTCATGGTCGGGAACTATTTACCCACCCCGGCGGCTAGCCCTTGTGATCGCCCTAGTGTGTCCAAGAATGAGCACACAATCTGAACATATTTTTCTAAACGACACATCCAAATGATGTGAGATACATAGATAAAAATATTTTTGATATTTAAATTTCACACCCTAGTATTTTTATTCAAAACACTTCATTCCTCATCCACCTAGATCATCTTAAACTGTGGTGATTTTCCCTTGTTCTCTGTGCCACCTACTTCCTCCCTTAATGTGGATCTAATTTTTTTCATGGTTTGGGATAGATATGTGAGGTTATCTACTCTCATTTCTCCCCCTCTATTCTTCTTTCAATTTTTCGTAATCGATCCTTCTACCTTTTACCATGTTGATTTGTTTTTGTGTTTATGTTTATTTATATTTTTGGTTTTACATGATTAAGGTTCTACGTGGTTTGGCATTATTCCTTAGTCTTTTGTGAGGTTGTTTTAGAGGTTTATTATTGATTTTCCATAAGATGAATGTAGTTTTACCTTTTTTATCTTTATTTTCAATTTGATAATCTTTGGGTCCTTTCTTATAGATCCTTCCTTGGATATTAAATTGTAACCTATGATATTTTTATTATTTTTCTGGGGTTCAATGTGGTAATTTCATTCTAGTTTTTATGATGAATGGAAATTTTGGTTACTTTTTTCATACCAATTGTTCTATGAAATGTACAGATGGATGTTATAAGTAATTTTTTTATTTAAAAAATTGTTTGAATTTGTGAATTTATAGTGGAATAATAAATGATTATTTGGGTTTCTTGTAAGGTTTTTCCATATTGTTTTGATTTGTAAATTTTTATGTATTTGGATTTTGAAAATATTTACGCGTGTGTTGGGGATGTGTGGTCCATTAGGTAATTTCAATGAACATGTCCTTGATTTTGAAAAAAATACAAATCTTTACATCTAAATATTTTATAATGATATGTGAATAGAAAATTTAGTTTTCAAGCTTGTTGGAAGGGTAGTTCTTCATACATTAAAAATTGATTCTTGATGCCCTTTTGGTACTTTGTAATGTGGTGACAATGTTAATTATGAAAATTCCCCTTGGATAATATTCATACCTTGTTTATATTATATGTATTGGATGACCAATATTTGGAATGGTTGTGATCCATTTATTTTAATGTGTGTGAAGTAAAAACTATGGACTCTTCATGGCTCTTTATAATATATGAAATTGAAGATCCTCAATATGGAATAATTTCATATGTATTTGATTATGGGAAGAGGTTAATTCTTGGTGATACTTAAAGTGATACATGTTGTGTGAAATATTTATATATGATATGTGTTATTGAGATTTTACTCTGAATTGGCATATGTTTGTTCACCAACATTTATAATCACTACAAGGATATCATTCATAACAATTGAATTTATGGAGAATGATTTCGACACTGGTTTATGGGTATGCACTGCATGGTTTCCCATAGCAGGAGATATATTTAGTTACTGTTAATATGGGATAGTGCCTCTTATTCTGTATAATATAGGTTGTGGTCGAGCATATGAAAATATTTGATTTCAATGAGTGAGGAATTATATCCGGTATGATGTAACCTGTATTATTATGTTCTTGATTATTCATGAGCTTATAGTTTCACCCATGATTATTGGATGTTTTTTTCATCATTGAAGGATTGTGATTCATTGATGGTTGGATACTATCATGACATGCTTTCCCATTTCCCATGTTGTGTTATTGTTGTGATTATTTTTTGAGTATTGTGGATTTATGTCATAAATGATAAAATTTATTTAAAATTCTCATGCAATTTGGTTTTGTAAATGTTTTACACTTTTATATTCTCAATCCATTTTTTTAATTGTTTAGGATTCGTTGTTGTAGAATAGTCTATTTAATAGAAATGGACAATTTGACTGTTTTTTAATGGAAAATTTATTGAAAATAATAAATTTATATATTTTATTTCAAACATACATTATTTGGTTCTTTTACCTTAATGGACATTCATTAGGAACTATTTTGTTTTGAAATTGCTACTTATTTTTAATACTCACGAATATAATTCATTCATACTTTTATCTTGTGGTGTAGGTTTCAAATTTTTATTGATAAATTTGGTTGATCATAAGTATTCATATAAAAATGTACCCTAGATAAAACATGTATATATTGAGATCATCATATTTTTTTTGGTTTGTTATTCAGTTTTTTATATTCTTTTTATGTATATATGATTTT
Source organism: Viscum album (assembly GCA_963277665.1). Taxonomy (NCBI): domain Eukaryota; kingdom Viridiplantae; phylum Streptophyta; class Magnoliopsida; order Santalales; family Viscaceae; genus Viscum; species Viscum album. The sequence continues at coordinate 507,100,825 of OY728121.1, forward strand.
TAGTAAGGATATTTATATCTTAATAAGGATACTCTGTTTAGTTTTTTCTATTTTCGTTATTCATATTGGGTGAAATTATTCCATCCAGTTTCTCTTTTGATTCCTCACACTGGATTCCTGTTTGTGGGGATAATGAATTCCCTTCAGGCCTCCCCATTTTTCATCATGGGTGACTGACTCAGGGTCGAATTAGGTTGTTTCGTTACTCAAAATCTACAAGTTTTCCATATCGCCCTTACATTATTTTCACAAAACCAAATTGATAATTTCATCCCCATGAATGGATTACACAATCCAATCGGTGATATTGAGGGCATTTATAAATTGTAAAAGTGATAAATTTTTCTTAAATATATTGTAATATATTCCTTTAATAATAATACATAGTTTTTTTGATTCAATATTGTTGGAAATCATTGAAATTTTTTTAACAACTAATATTTTCTAGTTAATTTCCTTTATATATTCTGACCATTTATTGGATGATCGATTATTTTAATCCATGAAATAACCAAAAAAACATATAATTAATAATTAAAAATATAAAATGTGTCTAAACAGATTTTTTAAAATTAAATTCACTTTTAATTATATAAAAAAAATACCGTGGAAACTAAATAAATATGTACCTAACAACATAGTATCCTTGTGCGTGATCTGTAAATACTATAAATAGTTGGATTGAATCAACTAATTTCAATAGATTCTTATAGTAAAAGTTATTTTAATTATTATATAGTATATCCCTACACTATTTGATTGAAAATTCTTCAATGTGGAGTCAGAACATTTTCCCAGGTAGGTGGACCAATATATCATTGCCTTAGATAAAATTACCTCATCTTAAAATATTTATATTCAAATATTTTGTGCTCTTCATTCTTAATAAAATAATATAAAAATCACATATCCAATGTTCATACATAAATTTTTGAAATAAAAATACAATAAAAATATTAGAAATATTAATTTATTTTAAAATAAAATTTAATTATAAAAACACCATAAAATACATGAAATGTTTTATTTTCCAAAATACTAATGATATTTTAAATTATTAATATGATAATTACATTTAATGTTTCTGTTTAGTTACACTAATATATATACTAATTATATTCTCTTGTAATTATCAATATTTTAAAAAAATTATATTGCACAACCTATGGTGAGAAATAATTTATTTCATCCGAGGAATTGGTTTTTTGGTATTAAATTATTATTTTCAATTCATTTAGTTAAATATTCTCTTATTAATAATATTAAAAGTATTGAATTTTCCTTTACTCATCATCTTGTGACTTACATTCATTGGGAATTCAATTTTCATAGATATCTAAAAAGATTTATTCAATTCTATACTAATACTCAATGTGAATAAAGGTTTTTATTCAATATGATTGATATAAAATAGGATTCTCCAATAAACTTTTATTAGAATATATGAAAATTTTGTGGAAATAAACATTGTTTATCGTTAAGATTAATTGGTATCTGTGGATATATATTAGAAAAAAATGGCCCAATGTGGTGTTAAAATCAATAATGAAAAATAGATGATGACATTACATATACAATGAATAATCCATTACACATTTATCTTCTAAGGAATTAGTTGACAAAAATTCATTTTTAAATGGGACATGGTTTTAAAGTCAATTGGATTATATTAATTTTTAAATCTACATTTTACAAATTTTCTATAATATTTGGGTAATTTTTATAATCATTTTTTATTTTTTATTTTTTAATTTTTTTATATGAGAAATATTGTGAATTATAATAAAAATTAAATTTGAACCATTTTCATTCACAAAAATCAAATGAAAACATTAAAACTCTTCCAAAAAATATCAATCCATTATAATAAAATACTAATTAATGGTCTTTTCCCCAACATATAATAAATTTCACCATCTAAAATAATAATTAGTTACTACCATATGTAAAAAAACATAGCATCTAATGTAGATTGAATTTATAATGAAATTAATTTAATTATTATTTATTAATAATGATGAATGTAAATAGAATATCTGATTAAAAATTAAGGATTATTTGAAATAATTCTCTAATCTGGTTAAAAAAATCTTATTCTAATCATATTTTTTGATACTGAAATTAATATAGTTCTAACTCTCATTGTACTTTACTATACTCTATAGTAAATTTCATATTATAATAAATAATAATTAAAAATATCATTGAAAACCACTATGTATAGTGAGAATGATAATGGGTAGCCTTTCAATGGTGTTATAATTATTAATTATTTGAAAATAATGAAATTAATTAATAAATTAAATAAAATTTGATCTAAAAAAACAAAAAAAGTATCATCAGTCCCTGAAAAGATAATGAAATAAAAATTTATCCATTTATGCATTTACAATTAATGAAAAACAAAATATATATAAATATAAAATAAAAATAGGTGGGATTATTCATTCAGAGACGCTATCCATAATAAGGTAGCTTATTCCCTAATGTATTTTTATTTTAAATAATTTTTTAGATATTAGATGACATGATAATATTGGATGGGTTTGGTGGATATTATAAAAAATTAGTTGACCAAGGTGTTCATATATCCCCAGTTATCTTGTTTGATAGAGTTTGTCCCCCTGTGGAATCTAAGTGTAATTAAGGAAACATTCATTTTCATTAGCATCCCATTGGATATAGATAATAACTCAAAATTAGTATATATTGTATTCCTAATATAAGAAATTATTTCATGATTTATGAAATAAAATATTACCCCATTAACAAATATTACCATGGGATATAATATCCTTAAACACCTATATATCCCTATTTTATCCTTACTTAATACTCAATATTCAATTTAGAAGAACAATTTTCAATCTTCACATAATACCCATATGATATTTTATTGAAAATAATATATGATTTTGTAATGGTATGATCTAAATATAATTACCCTTCATCCCAGTATTCATTATAATAATAATCCTAATATCCTCTTTCTATAATCATGATATATTTAATCTCAACAAATCTTATGGAATCACCATAAACTAGACAATTTATATTTTTTCCATTAAAAACTATAGTAGAAACCTTATTTTTTTTGCTACATTTACTCCTCCTTAGTGGAAATGGATAATCCTCTAATATCACTCCAATTGATGATTATTATGATAAAGACTATGGTGGCATACTCTAATCCATGAGACATTGAATAATCATTTGATATACATACATACATATATATATAAATATATATTAGGTGAAGCCCTTTCCACTATCATATTTATAAAATGCCAAGCTTTTAATTTCATAGGGATGAGTGAATTTAATTAAAATTTTGTGTTATTCATTTAATGATGATTTCTATAAATTCATTAGTTACTATTAAACATTTATTTTATTTATATTACTATTATTTAAATTCTAGATTTCCATGATAGGTAGTTTTCTTCCAAATTATTTTAATATTTAATTTTAGTGATGGTGATATTCATAAGTTATAGAAAAATATTTAAATCATGAAAATGGTCATTGTATTTGTAGTTATCCAATAAGATGAAAATATATTTTTATCATTAATGAAATGTTTTGTTGTGAGTTTTCATTAATTATGATATGGTTATTATGACAACCCTGACCATAGTACCCAGATATGTTGTTTAATTTATTATATTGGAACCAGATACATGTAATTGAATCTTAGTGCTGATATAATGGAACAAATAAAAAATGGGTATACCATGTCCATTCTAGTGATGAATGTGGGGATGAAATGTATTATCACCCAAAATCCTTCATATTTATTTGAAATTGATATAACTTGAAATGAAATTCATACTAAGGATCTATTATATGTGTATTGTTACGATCCCAAGGACATTATAAGGCATGCCATCCTAACTAAAAATGTGGATAGTGTGATTACGACTAATAAGACAATCCCAATGGGAATCACCCAACACTAATGTTGAGTATTCATATTTGATGTCCGAATGAAAATGGATTAGCTCAATAATATATAGAATGGAATACTATTAAAAATTTTAATTGAATATAATGAATGATGGTTAAATTAATAGAACACAAAATTGAGTAAAATAATTATGAAGTACAAGGTTCGAAAGATTTTTTATGGAGATAGTATTTCAAACTGATACGTAATGAAACATGAATATGGATTGAAATATATAGGACTCCACAATTCATGACGAATGATTGTGATGAACGGTATTTAGGAATTTGTGAGATCAATTATGCTTAAGGGGATGAAACTGAATGGCCTCAAGTTCTACATCCATTTAATGAGGTCTATTGTTATAGTTTATATTAATTGAACTAGGGAAATCAAGGTAAAAAATTGAATCTCTTATTTGGATAGCTATGTTGAGAAGAAGGATACCTCATATCTGGTTTAATTTTCAAATGGAAATTTATAGTGGAGATAAGGGAAAAGGTATGGTTGATAACAATTTTAATGTTCCAAATTAGGTGTATGATGGATTAGTTATTTTAGTGAGAGGAATGATGTTATTGAATCCAAAATTAATAGGCTAACAAATCGATTAATACAAAATGTATTTTATTTTTCTAGGAATGTAAAGAAGGTGGTTAGAAAGGATGATCAAAATTAATATACATCCATAATTCCGAACCTACAATATAAATATAAAATTATATAGGAGGATTTAACTCTAAATCCTTGAGGTGTGGTTGTTAACTGAACGTACAAGAGTTGAAGAGTTCAATGTTGATACCAATAGATTGTAATGAACATGGATAAAAAAAGATCAGAATTTAACCTGAGGAATTAATGGTTGGAAGAATTATATGGAGGAGTACATTCTATCATAGGAAAATATATATTATCATGTCGAATATTTATTAAGGACGGACTATAAATAGAGTGAACCACATTACATGGGAGTATATATAGGGTGATTGATTCTAGTAAATTTAAACTAGATGAGAACAAACATATATTTTATTATGTAATTTGATGTTCCTATCTCATGATTATAGTGAATGATCCATCTTTTCCGCTAAATTTTATTTACAAATACCAATTTTGAGTGATTGAATATGTAAATGTCAAAAATTGAAAACAAATTCCATTTAAACAATATGTTTAGTATGATGAAAAATATAAAATGATTAAATGATTATAAACTGATTACAAATATAATATAACATGATATTATACTCTATGCATGGATATTATTTCAAAATAATGACATGTCCATAAATATCAAATTTCATAATGATGGGACTATAATGGAAGACATATAAAAGTTACCACATGGGACTTTTTTATAGATGTCTAAAATTTCCGTTGTTGTAAAACAATTTTTTTTGAAAGTGGTATATAACATTTTTTTCTTATGAGATATTCTCAAACATCTAAGGGGAATCAAATAATTTTTCCCCCATAATCACATAATAATTCCAATTAATTAATCATATTATTACATAATATATCATTATATTTTATCCTAAAAAATAATCAATAACTATATTAACTGAAATTAAATTTGAAATGAAAAAAACAAATACCTTATAAGTGTGAACATAATCCATAAATACACATATATTGGGTGATGTCACTAGAATATATCTTAAATAAATAATTTCATTTATCATGTGATGTTGATGTTCATAAAAATAATTTAAGCATAAACTAGTAATATTCTATTGAAAAATACCCATTTTCACATTGATATAGATTATTGAAAATTTAATAATTATCCAATGATCAATATTGTTTTTTAGAAACAATACATTGTTAAATGTATAATTTTCTTCAAAACCATCAATAGTTCAAGTAGTATGGAATTCTTTTTAGGTCGTATAGGTTAAAAACATTATTTTCAATTTTCTAATAAAGTGTCTAATACTGACTTAATGAAAAATTTGTAGGAACATTCAAATTAAACCATTATTTAAATGTAAATCACGAGTAAAAATAAATTTAATAAATTGTAGGAAAATTTTAAAAATATTATTTTAACTGTTTTTTAGAAAATATAGACATTGAAGAAAAATATTCTTGATAAAGGAGAAATAAAAAGTCAATTTTCCAAATGAACATGATTTTAGAAAGATTAGTACATTAATTGTGGAATATTAAATCATAAAATTATATTTCCCAAAAAAACATATATGATAAAATAATTCTTTTTATAATTAATAAAATGAGATAATTCACCCTACGAATGGATTAACATAAATAATCGTAAATAATATTGATAATACAAAATTAAAGCTTTATGTCATGTCTATATTCTTGTGTAAGTGTTCAAAACACTTATATTATAAAAATAGTATAATTATAAATTTATTAAAAAAATATAAAAAAATATATCATTCCATATATGATTTACATATATAAATTTATAACCAACTTTTTAAAAAAACTATTTAAATCAATATTTCGGGTGTTAACTTCTTTATTGTTCGTATGTGTTTTTGTCCTATAGGTTTTCCCATATGAATTTTTCATTGATCCATAATATCAAAAATTATAATTAGGTTATTAATATAATCTATATTCATTATATATTTGATTATATAAATCCATAAAATATAGATATTAAAAAATGAATTATATCACTCCTAGAGACAGTTTGTCTTACGTCTACATAATCAATTATTTCACTTTTTTATAGATGGAACAATATAAAGGTAAAATATAATTCACCATTACATAATCATGAATATTAGATATATATATATATATAATATTCATTATGTATATCCTTTTTAACATTCGTGTAATGTGTAAATATAAAACGGATCACACCGCATTGTGGAGGTGGTATTCCACACGTTGAATGAGCATCATTAAAATTATCCAATATACTATATGGGTGGAAGATATATATGATAATAAAATTATTGGTTCATTTATATTCATAAATATAATATATATTAATTACATTCATATTTATAAAAACCTATGTAAAGTGGTGATGAAAAACAAATTTCTCCGCTCTGTGGTAATAATAAGACACAAGTACGAAAGACGGACTCTATAATGTTTTATTGGTTTTAAAATAGATATAAAACTATTTTAATATAATAATAATAACATATATTTATATTTAATGCAGTAGGTATATTATTTTATGATGGTTATAAAATATTAGTAGGACATTTATGAAGAGTAAAATTTGAAATAGTTGGTAAAATTGATAACTAATTATTTATAAGATATCCATTGGATATTATCTTATAGGATCTATGATTATACAATTGGAATACTATAGAATATGTATAAGGATGTTTTTTGGTGTTCTAGTTTATTTTTTTATAAAAGATTCCATGGGTGGTGTATATAAGAGGGAATAGTATGATGCTTTTTATAGTAAATGAATTGACACTTGGAGAAATAATAAACATAAAAAAATATAATAAGTTAACTTTTGTATAAAATTAGATAAATATTTCAATAATTTCAAAGGTAATATTGGATAAAATTAACATAACATAATATGATAACATTTTTATGGGATTAAGGGGTATATTAGATCATATATTTTGAATAAAACTCTTAATAAATCTATTTTAATGTTAACTATGGAAATTTATTTTTTACTATTAAATGGTTATAATTTTAGTTTTCATGATACAATTATCTAATATATTTTATGGTGATGTAATTATTGACCATATAATATAAAACATTTCTACTTTCAGTGTTTTAAAATATTTATATTTCAAATATAAACTTTTATGACATCTATACTATGTTTCATATATCCATAAATTCATGGTACATCATAACTCAATAACAAAAAATCACATTAAAGGGTTTTAAAATAACTTAATATATTTACAAAGTAAATGAATAAATATTGTATCATTATCGTGTTTACATTTAAATAAATAATTTATTTAAAAAATATTATAAATATATTAATATGATATGATTAATAATTTTATCTTGTAGATGATCATTTATAATTAATATTGTGCTTCTGTATCCTTATAATTACAATTTAGAGTTATTCATGTCATTAGAGTTTCTTTTTATATTTATTATTTTCATAAATTAAGATGATGAATCTAATCAATTAAATATTTAACCAAGTATAGATATGTTTCAAATGAGTTTGGAAAAGGACAAATTTCGTCCATCAAATTGGAAAAATGAAACTATGGGGATCATTTTTTAACAATATCATAAATAATAAACCATATTATACCCATTTTACACATCCCAAGAAGATTGAAAATTAAAGAAGTTCGTATTTATTAAGACAATAATGTAGCATATTTTCCCTAATTTATTCTATAAATATTAATTAATTAATATATTTATCATCATTCAATTTATTGATGTTGTAGAAATTAATTTTTCAATAAATTAAAAAACATAATTAAAAACATTTTTTCTAAGAGCCATATTATATTAAATGAAAATTCCAAATTAAACGACAAAATTTATTCCAATGAGCATAATATTATTTTAAAAAATATATGAATACTTATTATACATTAAAAAGATATAAAATAAAATACATCTTTGTAAACGCTAGAAAAAATTTACTATTTTTCATAAACAAAATATTTTTCACTATTAATTTCCATATTTATCTTTTCATAAGAATATAAAAAATTCACACAAATATAATTTTCAAATGATGAATATTAAAATGAAAATTTTCATATATAATAATATTTCATTATTTTCATTATTTTTGTTCTTACATAATCTCACAAAATACAATTAAAATCAATTTTTCCGAAAATGTATTTTTTAGAATAAAATAACATTACAAAAAATTGTGCTCTTATTTCCTAATAAATAATTTATATAATTGTGTCGATTAGGTCCTATATAAATATATCTATATTTTATTTATAAGTATATATATATATATATTTCATAATGTGGTTAATCCTATTCATACCCTCCTATTCGTCGTCTATGTCATAATGGTTATTTTAAAATAATAATATATTTTTTGTTCGATCTGGCTTGTTGTATCATGTTCTATATTCTATGAAACCTTTTTTTCATTAAAATATATAGATTTAAAATTATCCTATATACATATAATAAATATATCCTTCACAGTTATAACACATTCTCTGTAATCCTGGGATTTCAAGTTGAAAAATGTTTTGATGAAAACCCACATTGAAAAAGTTTTAAAGAGAAATATGATGTCCATTTGGAATAAAAAAATAATTTTTTCAATTAGTTTTACTATATTTTGATGTGAATTAATAGAAATGGAGGATAAAATATTTCCCATATTATAATGTTCAGTGATATAGAATATGTTTTGAAAAATGTTAACAACCAAAAGATGATAATTCATTGATGGGTGAGATAAAAATTTATTTATCAGAAAATTTGCAAAAAATTATAATTTTTTTCCTAAAAGTTTATTTTTATTAAATATTATTAATTATTTACTATCATGATATTAAACACATAAAAATATAATCTCTAGAAATAATTATATTTCATAAGCACAATTTCATCCTCTGTTTGTGTTTCAATCTTTTTACATGTCATCACTTACATCATGAAATATTATTCATTGGTGAATTTCATTATAACTGAATCAGTAAAATTAATTGTTATCAGATCAGAATATCCAAAAAATAATAATACTTTTTTTTCTGACTCCATATATTTACCACAACCAAAATTATTAGTACAAGTTATCCATAAAAATAAATTAATTTATAAAACACATATAGTAGCCAAATATTTTCATCGTAATCAATTAAATAATAAATTTTACATAAAACCCTTCTGAAATATATCTAGCCAAAATATAAAATCATATTTTTTAATGATTCTCACTAAATTTAAAAATCAACCAAACAATATTTCCATAAAATATATATTGTATCACAAAATGTCACAATAAAATCATTTTAAAACCGTGATCAACATAAAACGTCACTGAATAGATAACTATATCCAAATATTTCATATATACTTATTAGTTATATAATATATAATATTATTAAACATTTTCTATGAATAAAAAAATTAAAAATCTCCACCACAAATATATGTATCATAAAATAAATAATAAATATAAATTTGGTCAAAAAATATTAATTAAATTATAAATTTCATTTTTCTTTTTATCCCATCAAAACACTAGTATTTAACAGCAGACACCATTTATGTATTATCATTCTTTTATTCATGTTTTATTTAGAAAAATAAAAAACATATCTTTTTTATCAATACTTGACTAGATAAAATTAAAAATTAAAAGTGAAACAATTCTTGTAAAACAATACATACATGTTTATTAATATTGAAATCATAATATCATTTATAAAACACTTCTAAAACCTAATAATTAAATATAAATACACAAATATATTTGTTATCTTAATATGGATGAAATAATTATATGTTCTTTGTATTCTCTCCATAAATTATTATATGGTATGTTCCCTTATCATATACTGAATTTGTTGTAATAGTATCCCATATCATTATAGTTAATGTTTTATAATTTATCTCATCTCCCATAGCCTATAATTGTATTTATCATTAGGAATTTTTTCTCAATATTATTTACAATATCCATTTACATTAAAATCATAGCATTGTGATTCTTATCAGCATTATCAAGTCTTTGAAAATAACAATTTAACATCCACATTATAAATTTTCTCCCAACCATACATTTATTTTCATGATTTCCATTGAATATCTATTAATTAGATAATTATTTTTATATATAGAGACAAAATTATAATATATTCCCATTTTTAGAATTTTGGGGATAATAGATCCCATTGATGGATTGGAATTATCACATTTATGAAATTATCAATCATTATTTTGATTATATACATTATTAATATCCTTCCATACAATCATTCTATGTATACATTCATATTTAGTAACATTTTCCTCTTATATTATTCATATAATCAGAAATTGACTCTCCAAATTTTTTAAATTTTTTCCATAAATGAATGTTCCCAGTAAATATACATTACAATTAATAAAATAAATATTAACTCTTTCCTCATCATAATTAGCGTTTTGAATCATTAACCACTAATGATCAACATCTTGTTTTAGTCGATGGAATTTCATCTCAACATTTTCCATTAAATTACTTCTGAATTATATTAATTTCATTTCTAATCTACTTTCACATCGTTAATCAATATAATGATTTATAGATCCATTGAATGATGAAAGATGATTTCACATGAAGATGTCCAACATTCTTATAACATATTTATTATCGTAAATATACTCTATAATGGAAGCTTTATTTGATATAAATAGAGTCAAAATCCAATCACTCTTTATAATATTCTTAGTACAAGCTCAAAATCCATTTCAGAATTTTAAATTCAATGGAATTAATTAAATATATAATGTGAATTTATATGAATCTATTATTTCCAATGTGTGGAATTTATAAATAATAAAATATCCATTATAAAATTAAAAGATTATACATCATAATGTATAATTTTGAAAATACTGAAGCACTAGACATAGATTAAGAAAATATGAATGACTCAGCCACGAATCATTAACTTTTTTCAATATGAATAATATAAAGGAACACCATTCAAATATATAAGAATTTTTATATATAAAATAATAAATAACTGTATAATATCCTTTGATAGATTCAAACTATGGGAATGGTAAGGTCACACTCACTCTGTGCCAAAATGATGGACATTATATTCTCGGCCATCTCTTTTCATGGGTTTTACAATAAAACAGAAAATTTTCAATACAACATCCAAATTTAGTATCCATAATGTGATTTATTTAAGTATAAACCACACTATATATAACATAAAACGATTATTATTTTTTTATATAAAAATTTCTTAAAAGTAATTCATATTATTATGTACAATAATTATTTCTTTCATAAAATTAGTTCTGAATTCTTATACTCAGATTCCCCAAATAATTATTCTAAATAAAGAAACCCTTGTAGACTAGAGTAATTGGTTACTATATTAAATTGGATGCAGAAAAATGGAATCACTTCCCAAATGAGTGAATATTTTGTTACTCATATAAAACAAGATACATATATGATTTTAACATTTCATTGGAATACAGAAAATATAAAACACATTGAATGTACATATTATTCAACCATGAACTCATTTAATTATTCCTTATAAATACCATTGGGAAACATTACGGGTTACATTGGGATATTATTAATGGTTATGTAATATGGAAGGAATCATGAATAAATTTAGAGTAATAAATGAGTTGTGGTAAATTAACAAAAACATGTTTTATTTAATGAATAGATTTAAAATTATGAATAATATTATAGGATTCAGTAATAATTAATTAATAGAATAAAATTATTCAATTGACCATGACTCACATATTTTTTTATGATAAAAATATAATCACGTAGACATCAATAAATGAATTAATAATGATTGAATTCATAACAATGGATAACAAAAACATGCAATTAGGTCCACATGCAAGTAGAGATTAGTCAAAGTGTAAGAATGCACCACAAAAACATTAAATAAGGCCAGTAAAATATTTTTTTATAATTATACATGTCAATTAATATATGGTATACGTAATTATAATCCCAATACACAATTAAAAATTTCAATTCATTCATATTATTATTAAAAAATAGAACATAATCACTATTCCATAAAAAATAAACATAATTAATGGAGGATCCAACATACATAATTTCAATACATTCTCTGGAAGATCTAAATCCAAACTACCCATTGAAAATATTTTATTTAATATTTGTATCATATTATTATTAAATTATAATATATACCAATTTTTTTAGTATGAAAATATTTAAAATATGGTAAATGAAAATTTTCATGTGGAAAATAACTATGACTAATTTCAATTTACTTAATTGAAATAAAAAAATATATTAATGTTAAAGAAAATATTTTTATTGAAAATATATTTTTATTTATTTAAATAAACCCCAAACAAATTGAGAAGTCATGATGTGGGGAAAATCTATTGACATAAAATTATAAAAACAATCCAACAAAAAAATTATTAGAAAATTGAAAAAGAACATTTTTTGGAAATAAACATGAGGATTATAATTAAACAATTTAGAAATATAAAAAATGGGTAAAATTTTAATTAATAAATTATTTTACATTAGTAAAATAGTTAAAAAAAATAAATGAAATTATTTATATGGAAGAAAACGATTCACGATAAACTAGAAAAACAATATTAGTATTCATTTAAATATTTATTTTCTTTTCTTGAGTAAATTTTTTTTTAAAAATTATATGGAAAAATTATTTTCTATACATATTAATAAAAGATGAAAATATATATGTTTTAGGATATAAATATAAAATAACTACCCTAGTAGATACTTTAATGAAAACAACCATGAATAATGATGAGTCTATGAAATAAACCTACACCAAATGTTCAAATTAAATTCATCGAATTAGAATCTCAAGTATAAAAATTAATGATTTAAAAAAATATATTTTAAAACCTTATGTTTATATATTTTACCAAATATTATTTACTTAAAACCTATTAGCCCATATTTATTAGTTATTTGTTTTTTAAATAACTATTTAATTTATAACTTCTTTTTTAATTTTGGGTCATGTTAGGAAAATTTTCACCCTTTATTTGATCATGGGTCCATAATATATATTTTAAATCATTACATAAACATATAATATATTACAGGTATATTTTTTAGTGTAATTCATTCATGGTAGAGATAAAAAAATGAATCACATAATTAATGGAGATAGTAGGTCGTATATTCATATAAGCATTGATTCCACAATTCAATGGATATAATGGAATATAGATAAATAATAATTAAAATTTCCCAAACAATTATTATTTCATTTCAGTCATATATATTTATTAAATATAAACACATTTTCTTACATTTAAATCATATATGAAAAATATATCATAATACTTTATGGATCTGGTAATCTAAATATATACTTAAGTGAAGCAATCATTTTATATTAAATTAGAAGTTAAGAATTTATATATGAAATTATAATTCAATAAGAATATTTATTACATAATTTTATATAAATTTTGAAATACATATTTATAATTATAAAAATATATTTTTATTGAAAAGACAATTGTACTAATATGTGGTGATGGTAATCTGTACTCATGCTCGAGTGATGTCATCATTTTCTATAGAATGAAAAATAAAGATAAAATTAATTAACCACAATCTTAAAAAATTATAAATATATTTTTACTTATAGATTTATTAATTTATTATTTTCATAATATATTTATAGGATGATCAAATAATATTAATTTAAATGAGTCAATAAAGACAATTACCACTTCTTTAAAACAACTTCTTTTATATCTTCTCTTGAGAGGGAAGGGAAACAAATTTATGAATATAAAGAACTCATGAACATAGATAACGAAGTTTAGAATATTTAATTTCAGTTTTCGATGTCCTAAGATGTTCAAGGAGGTCTATATAAGAGAGTAAAAATGATTCATTTTAATTGAGAATTAATTTACAAACATTGAATTAATAAAAAAGTTGAAATAAAATAACATAATTTTTTTGTGTAAGTTGAAAAATATGGAATTAAATTAGAATATAATATTTAATAATATTTTTATACATAGAAATAATTATATTATTTTTTGTTTATGTGGAATAATAAAACATATCATTTAGTTGGAATACATAGTTATCATATGATGACCAAAATCATGATAATTCATTTTTCAATTGAATTATTTAATAATATTAATTATAAGATATCAATTTTCCAATAAACATCTGTGGGTTGATTTTTTTGTATTTAAATTATTCTATTTTTCAAATTAAATGTTTTTAAAAAAAAAAAGTAAAATATTATTTTTCATATAATATTTTTTATTTTTATTTTTTATTTACTTTTTAAAATGTCTATTTAATTTTATTTTAATGTCAAAAATAAGCACTATAATTCAAAAAAATACACTTAACATATATCATCTATTTTTTATATCTATATAACATTCTTCTTTCCCTATAATTCATTCATAATATATTACTTTTTGAATTATAAAAAATAATTTATTTAAGTTTTCTAATAATTTAATTAATAATATATTGGAATTGCATAAACATGTTGGGTAATTATTTATTAAAAAATAAAAAAAAATATTATAGTCAAAAAATATTTTTTTCAATCAAATTAAATTTAGAACCAAACATATACGAATTTTATACATATAATAAAAGATTTA
This sequence comes from Viscum album, assembly GCA_963277665.1. Taxonomy (NCBI): domain Eukaryota; kingdom Viridiplantae; phylum Streptophyta; class Magnoliopsida; order Santalales; family Viscaceae; genus Viscum; species Viscum album. The sequence continues at coordinate 507,116,066 of OY728121.1, forward strand.
TTTTTATTAATGTCTGGTGACTTTTTATATCTATTCATTTCCAAAATTAATATAATGTTTCTAATCAAATAAATTTTGAACTAGCAAGATATACATTCATGAAATATTTTTAAAAGGCTCATATATACCAAAAAAAAATTATTTAACGTTGTCATTTGCTGATTTTAAAACCATATATATTTTTTATAATCCTATGTATTATATTATACCCTTACTGAGGTGAAAATATATTTTATAACATTATATTCATAATGAACCAAAGGGAAATAGAAATATTTATCAATTTTCATCCTAAAAATTTCATATATGGAATATATTTTTAATTATTAAATTAAAAAATGTGGCGTAAATTATATTATGAAAAAATTGTATAACATAATAAAAATAATTTTTCTATAAGATTTTCCTTTTCTGTCTAAATATTTTTAATAAAAAATGAAACTATAAATTTGATTACAAAGACAATAATTAATGAAATAATAAATATATTGAATCATAAATTAATATAAAACCATATAATAAAAAATATTACTTTTTATATTCCTGAAAAAAATAAAATTTTCAATTAAGAATAAAACTTTTCACTATTACCAAGATAATCAATATTTAAAAAATAATAACATATATTTATTCCATTAAAAATTGGTAATTATGTATTAACAAAATGATATATTTTATTTAAGAAAAAATTACAAAATTTAATGAAATTAATTATAATATATTCTCACAAAAATTAATAAAAATTAATTTTAGAGATATATTTTTTGAAAAATATTTTTAATTCATAAATGATTATTATTCATTCATTATGAATTAACAAATACATTTTTGTGGAGGAAATTCAAATAAAATTATATATTCTTTATTACATGTTTAATCTTATTCATTCCAATAAATTCATTAGATAGGTTATAATGATTATATTTATATATAATTTTTTTTTTATTTTTTTATGATTGGTTTTGTGTGTTGAATATGCAATGGATCATAGAGTTTTTTTAAAAAAATTCATAGGGATTATTATTTATTTCACTCCAAATCTAGTGATTTTAGATTATTATTTAAAGAGTAATATTATTTTTAAATACAATTTTAATGGTAACCTATTATTCAAAAACTTTTTAAAGTGTGGGACGTGATTGCAAAGATCATACTCTATCGTACCTTATATAATATTATTTGTGAGCATATTTTATTGATTTTATTTAATATATTATTAAAATTCATTTCCAAAAAACTAGGATGTTTATTTATCCATTTCTATATAATATTCTACCTCTAATATACTAATATATCCTTAAAGATTGTATTCCATGTATGGATCCTATTAGTATAGGGAGTTTTCTTCTATAAATTTCAGTAGGGTAGTTTTAATTATCCAATTTTTTATTTTTTATGATTCATATAGACACATTTTATTTTATATAAATATCATATTATGGCATGAGGTTATGGGGTGGGGTTTTTATAACCTATTGGGTATTTCTATACAAAATAATTTTATATATATATATGGGAATCATGAAGATCCTTTAATGTGTGACTCATTTATGTGTAATGTACTAGATCTATGTAGTTGGTATCACATGGTGGTTGATTATGAGTGATATATTTTTTTGAAATTATAATGAATGATGGGATATGATTTCTTGGAGTAGTTATGTGAGGTCTTTATGGATCCATAATTCATTTTACATCCATATATTTTCATTTTTGGCCCTATTGGGTTGGAACATTTTTGTTATTGTTTTTTTTGTTCAATTTTTAATATATTTTATATGTTTTTATGGAATTTTCTAGAATTGGAATTAATTTATATGTAATTTATATAATTTATTTGTTAAATGGCCTCATAAACAAGAATAATGTTTGTGAATGCATTAATTTTAATTCGAAGATTTTTTTCAATATATATTTATCTAAAATATTTCGATAAATATTAGATATTTTTAATAAAATTTTTGACATAAAAATCCTCTCAAATTTTTTACTTAAACACCTAGTTTTTACATCATCCAATTAAAATTGTGAGGATACCCTATGATTTATTTATTCAACAAATTATGTACTACATAGTTATCCTTTTCAAAGACATTATAATGTTGAATCATAACCCTCCAATGTAATGATTTTATATTACATGTTTTTATCATTGAGGATACATTATAGGGACTCATTATGTTACCCGAAAAATATATATTTAGTAAAATTATGTTGCAAGAGTTGGTTACAATGGTTTCCCTATGATATATTTTTAATTATTCTTTGAGGAAATTACAAAATATATTAGTCTCATGAATACATCTAGAAATTTATAAGTATGAATATTAAGGATAACATGAAATTTTTTATGGATCCTTATGCTTTTTTATATGTTTTATGGACTAAATAATAACCAACATTATTGAATGAATAAATTAAAATAAAGAATGTTGTCCAAATATTTTTATAGGAGATGACATGGTTAATATTGATCATCAATCGATTACTAATGAATATAATGTTTTTATATACTATTTATACTTAGAATATTTTTAATATACAAAGACCAATTGATTATTTTTTTACATGTTATATTGAGCTTCTAAATTTATGTTAAAAATACCTAAAATGGTTGTTTTATAAGGAAATTTATTTTAGATAAAATTTAACAATGAAAGTAGTGGGGTTTGAAATAATGTTTATAGTTTTTTTCAAACATTACATTATATTTTTTTTTGAAGGGTGTAATGTATTTATATAAATTACTCATGAATATTCCACCTTAACAACCTTCTATAGTCATGCAGTTCAAAGAACATGATGATACACCACCATGTTAACAAAATGGTTCCTTAGCTTCTTGATGTATTTTATTATATTAGTTAGGAATTTAGTCATGTTGATACTTTATGGGATCCCACAGTATATGATATTAGGAGTAATTTCCAATTTTATTAGCATCATGCCAATTGGTGTTACCAATGTCCCCAAGTGGATAATGAAAAAGGTTATGAATCTCTATCAAAACATTGATTGAATAAAAGCTATAATGGGTCCTTAATTGTATATAAATACATATTTCTTATAGGGGAAGGATCATGGGAGGTGGCTAATTATTCATTAGAATAAGAAATGGCATGGTATTACCTCAATTATAATTATTTATAAATATTCATCATGTATTTACATTTTAAGATGAATAATCATGTAATAGATTCAAAATATTAGAAATATATGTTTGATTTTATCAAATATAGATACAATATATCAATGAATTATTATTTACTCTACTTTATTAAAAATATGTGCAGAGATGAGGATTCACATGTAAGGTGATTTCATATAGGATAAAAATATTTCATTAATACACATGTGACACTCATCAATACTATAACATTATCTTAACTAAGTAATAATAATTACAAAAATAAGATAATATATATAATTGGTTTTAGATTGTGAAGCACTTTTCACTGTCATATATTGGGTGCTAACAATTTTAATTAATAATGTTTAATATGGTAGGAGATAAGTAGATATATTTATTATTATATAATCATAATAAATATATTATATAAGTATAATTTTCCAGTAATACAACATTTATAGTATATATTGTGTAGATTATTACTCCATATAAAATTTGATTATAAAATTGATGTAATGTAGTGTAACTATTTTGGTCAATACAATGATTATTTGAATTGACTAAATTGGTCCATTATGAGAATGTGTTGATTTTTATGTTAAATGATTTTCTTTTTTTCCACTATATATGAAAAATTAAAGGTAATAATAAATTGGGAAGTTATTGATAGGTAATATGGTCTTCATCCAAGGAAATTTATGGATAATACTATTGAAATGTTTTAATTATTCTCCAGATACATTATTCTAGTGGTTTTCATATTTACATCATGTGGTGGATCTATCACCTTTTTTTCATGTAGATAATTTATCAGGAATAATATAAAAGATAGTGGTTAAATGAAAAATTTGTATATAATCTTGTGTTAAACCACTTTTTAACCAACATTTTCAAAATGATGAAAAGGATACGATTGAATCAATAATCCTGTTAGAGGATCCTGATGAAAAAGGATTCATTAGGTCAAGAAGTTCTCCATAGTATATAATGGTTCTATTCACAATCAAATCCCCTACAATCCTAAAATTATATAAAAATAATATGAATTTTAATTATGAAATTTTCAAGACACATGATGATTTTCTAGAAATTCATGATATATTTTAATAGATAATTGTGGAAATTAGGTTTTTAGGATCCTCCCACCATCATTGGGTGAAGTCAATGTAAATTTTTAAAATAATATATAAATGTATTTATGACATTTTACAAATATATAGAATGTAATTTAGGTTTAAATAATTATCCAAGATTATATATGGAACTAATGAACATGATCATTCTTCGATCCCTGGATAACATTACCTTAGTCTTTATCGATGATTACCTATGGTATTCTAGATTTGAAGATGAGCATGGTTGAAATTGTTGTTCCATTACATTGATATTTCTTCAAACAATACATGTACAGAATAATTTTTAAATATATGACCATGGGATTCTAATATAAATTAATATCATTCAATTAGAAATTGTGTTTTATTATTTTCTGTACACAAAACACCGAAATAAAAAACATTATATGTTTAGATAAAATATAAATATTTATGTATCAGCTTGAAAACCAATCCATTAAATTGGATGAAATTTATAGGAGTTACTGTTTTATCAAATATTTAGATAAATTATATCAATAATACATTAAATATGAATGAAATTCAAATTTAATATCTAAAATGACAAGTAATATTTTTTAAAATAATGAATTTTATTTTTATAAAAAAATTAATTTAAATTCTATAATTGTTTTATCACAAAAATCTTATAAATAAATAGTGGTAATAGATATTGATATAAATAATTTCCTAACATTAATTACTAAATGATATAATAGTATAATAAAATGGAATTATGATCTAAAGAATCACATTCGTAATAAAAATTATTTTTCAATATATGATATATTTTTTTTAAATGTAAAATTTCATTATTATATAATATCATTTTAAATAAATGATTATTATTTTTGAATTCTCCATAGTAATATTTTCTTAAGATTATTTTTTTAATTTTACTGAATATATTGAATTGATGTTAAATATTAAAGTACACCGTTTAAAAAAAACAACGTTTAAATGAAGATATTATTTTTTATATATTATATATAAAGACATGAAACCATATTAAAAAAATGTATCATATATGTCAAATAAAAAATGAAAGAAATAATTGTTCTTATTTATAAACCAAGATCAGATATTTTAGAAAATAAGTAATAATTTTCAAAAGAAGTATTTTGTATCAAATTATATATTTTTTAATTTAAACATAATTTTATATATTTTATATATTTTTAAAAAATAAAATGGATTTCATTTTTGGAATCATTACTTCCAAACTATTTTTTGAGTATAATTATTTTAATGAAAATATGAAAAAATACAATGTAAAAAGTAGTTAACAAGGTAAGAATAATATATGGTTAAAAAGGTTAAACCTAGTTAAAAACGAATAATCATTTTAAACTATTTTTGATACTGTTAGTATAAGGTCATTATATACTATATCTATTGAAAAACCATTATCTCATACTTTTTGGGGCCACATCATTGAGGGTGATTTTCGATTTTTAAATTATTATGGGTATGTGAAAAAATAAAATTATTTTTAAATTATAAAAAGAGCCTTCAACCAACACATAGATTGAAAGCCTAAATTTTGGTTTCAAAATGATAAATATCAATTTTTACCTCTCATAGAATCTGATTCTACATTATTGATATTTGGGTTATATGCGATTAATCCTACCCTTCTCTCTAAATGAATTCATTTATGTGAACTTTAAGTTCTCAACATGAGAAATATTTATTATTTAATTTACATCAATTATATCTTACTATTATTGTTATAATTTCTTTATACATATATAATGAAATTAATATTAGTGTTTCTTAATCTAATTACTCCATGATAATAACCAGTTACAACCATTATCCTCTTTCATTATAAATAAAAAATGTTATTTAGGAATACTTTTATACTACTGCCTCCACAATGTAATGAGACCAATTTCCATAAATACAACTTGTGGATAGTCCTTTGAATTTGTATTATATATAAAAAAATTATACCATATATTTAATTTTCTATTATGAAAAAATATATATCCTTTAAGGGGAATTATTAAAAAATGGTAATCATTATTTCAACCATTTAAAACAATAGTACAAAAAGGATACATTGTATATTCATATTATATTAAATTTTAATATCTATTAAATATTTTTATGAATCATTAAAATTACTCTAAAACTCAATAAAAAAACATTTTCATTTCAATATACATATTCTATAATGATGTTAAATCAACACCTCCAAATAGTCATCCATTAATAATGGTACATTAATGTTTGAGTCATTTTAACCACCTTAGTGAATAGTTTTATGAATTTATATCCTAGATTTCTATAAAAATTTAATTCAACTATAATATTATATAAATAATTATATTTTTATACTTTTATGTACTATATTATTTTTTAATATACTCATTATTTTAAATAATAGGTTTTTTCATCAAGAATCACTAGAACATGATCATCACCAATTTCACCTTAATGGATTGTAAATAAAACTAAATTTTTTTTCAAATTTTTCCTCTATAACTATCTTGTAAAATATATAATGTTATATTTTATGATATATAGATCATTTAATTAATAATAATAATGGAAACAAATAATGTTATACAAAACTAGTTCCAAACAATCAATATTACTTATAATAGATATTGAAAACTTGTAATACGAAATAAGAATTCATATTTGGAATGATTATTAATGATTTTTCTAAATTTAATATAATGTCTCATAATTTCTTGGATTTTTTTAATTTATATAGAATTATTTGATGAACTATAAATCTGATATCATGTGATTTTGATGCTTTGATTGTCCTGAATGATTCGCTGAAAAAATGTTAACATTAAATAGCATGCGTGCTCACATTTCATGAAAAAATGGAATAACACTTAAATGGTAGCTCAGATCATAAATCTATGGGAACCGTAATGTTTAGGATGATGTTTTTACCCTAGTAATGACTTAAATGCGGTCTTCGCAAGCCCGTAGTGAGAAAAACCAAAAATGGTATAACCATAAATAAAATAATTAAAATGAAATATGTTAATTTTAAAATGATTATAACTCACAAATAGTGACTCAGATTACAAATCTAAAACCACCAATGAACTCATGAGTGTATAATTTTCTTATGATGATAGTAACATTGGCTGGTGTGAGCTGTCAGTGGATGTTACTTATTGATAGTAAATAAAATAATTAAGTAAAAATTATTTTATTGTAAAATCATAAACATCTAATAGGCAACTCAGATCGAAAATTTGATAGCACCATTGAACTCATGGGGTTTCATTACCCTTATGAAGATCATAACCATGACCGGTTCATGTTGGGGTGACTATTAATACTTTTTTAAAATATTTTTATGTATGTTAAATAAACGAGTTGGAAAGAAATTTTATATATTGAACAGGAGCTCGGATTAATAATCTAACAGAACTGTTGAATCTGAAGCAATAGGTTTCTATTATGGAAAGAATAACTTTTTCCAGCATGGTTCAAACAAAAAATTTATTTTTTGGACTTTACAAAAGATAATAATATAAAATTGGGTTATTTAAATATTTCTTTCTGCAACCGTTGGAAAAACAGTGGCTGGACCGTAGTGAAACATCATACCATTTAATGGGTTGACTCATTATTTACATATCTAAAATGATGAGAGATTTAAATGAATATTTGAACCACACCATTGAGATAATTAAATAGGTTCATTAATTATACTCATTAATGAACCTCATTAATGGTGAGTTTCATTGATCATATCCTCCAGTTTATTTAAACGAAGATCTAGAATGGGATTTTGGAACCCAAGAGGGGAACCTATGACGTAGAGCAGTAAGAAATTACACCAACTTATAATCATTCTTTGAGTGATAGACATTGGAGAAATTAATGGGTGATGGAAAGCACTGATGAACACCTTCATATGAGGACACTTCTTCAACGTTTGTTTTGTCATCGATCGATTACATGCTATGTATTATATGTTTGATTCCTCCCCCTTTCAACCCATTTTTGAATATTATCAAGAACACGGGTGAACCATCCGATTGGTTGGCCCTCATTTCACTCTTTAACGTGGGATGATAAATCTAGGTTTCATTATGGGAGTTTTTATTATTTAATAATCCTTCCCATGTAATAATGATAACATACAGAGCTCGGGCCGAACGAACAAGGCTTAGACTCTCTGCAGAACCCTTTATGGTTAAGTTCTAAATGGGTGACCAAAAGAAGCGATAGCATGATGGTGACACGTGGTGGGACCAGTGTGATGACCCAGACCCCCCTTGGTCCCTTCCTTTGCCAAAATCTGAATCCTTAAGGTGTACGGATCGGTGCGACCGATCGGTGAGACTGATCGGTGTGACTGATCGGCGGAACCGGCCGACGTCACCCGGCCTTGCCAAGTTGTTCCAGTAACGTGCACAAAAGTTAAATTAAATACTGAATCGGCTCATGAGTCGGTTTAAACCACTCAGCACCTTTAATGATGGGTCAAGCCGCGTGGTCAACCCACGACTTCCACGTCTTACGCGGTTCAGCGTTTTTATCTCAACCGTACCCGGCTCTTATAAATTAAGGGTTAGGCCGTGGCTTCCCCCTTCTTCGATCGTGGCTCATATGGTGCATCGGGACCGCCGCGTCGTTATCCGTAAAGTTCCGCGCCCCCGGCCTAAACGTCGATCATCTATCAACAAGTAGGGAATTTCTTTCGTCTCTCACTTCTGTGCATCATGCAGGGTGGGCGTTATCTTTTGTTCTCATGAGAAATGGTTGAGCCTTTAAATGAAGATAATAACTGGTTAAAGAAGGGGAAGGGGTTGTGATCGTTGTTTATGCCTTATCTTGTGATCATCCCTTTTAGTTGTGCTGGTTTTTGTTTTCTGAAAATTGAGGTCGTTGGTGGTCGTTGTATGTGCACTGATAAATCCCCTCGTGATGTTTTAAATGGGTTGCTGAATTTGTGAACTCCTTCTGTGAAATTGGTTAATCACGTATATCCGGATGAATAATTGAAAGCACCAGGATCAACCTTTTTGTGATAACTCCCGGTTAGAACACACGGAATTTGAAATCATGGAGTGTGTTAAGTCGTTTAAATATGAAAATTCCTGACTTGTGTTGGTAGCGGCGGTTGGTTGTCTTCCTTTCGGGCCGATTGCTGGAAATGTGGGAGGGGATGGGATCCCCAGTTCTTTTTATACTCTCGGTGGCTGTGTGAATTTGGGGGATGGGATCTCATGTTGGTATGGTTTCAGTGTTTGTGAGTTTTTATCACAAATTGGGGAGAGATCCTCTGTTGGAAGAACTAGGTGTGAGTGTTTTGGTTGATCTATGCTTTTGACACTTCCTTGGTTATGCTTATGGTAGTTGCCCAGTAGTGCTTAAAATTAAATGAACATTTTGACTGAACGTGAAACAAGAATGGGAAAAATGGTTTTGTGGGCAATGGGTTGTGAATTGTGACTCGGACTCAGTGGTGTTGTGCTCTGTAGGTTGGCTAGGAAAACCTAAGTTTTGGGTGAGTGTTTGTTACCTATATCTATACTTGTAGCTTTGTGTTTCTTATTCGCGCCCCACCCAAGTTGAGCACTTAGTGCCGAACACCCCCATTTATGGGGGGAGGGTGTTTTTCCCAACACTGTACTTAGTGGCTGGTTATTAGCTCCTTTTCTACTCCATTTCCCGGATAGCCCAAATATCTTCGGGCAGGCTGTGATGGCCTGAAGTCCATTATTATCCCAAGAACCATCGGGCAGGGTGATGTGGTGATTGGACAGGTGTGTGCGGCAGGTGGTTTCCCAAGTGTCTTCGGGATGAGGCCCAGTTGTCTTCGGGCGTGGCAGTGGATCCTTTAGCCCAGGTGTCTTCGGGCGTAGCAATGGTTGTTCTGGCCTAGGTGTTTGCAGGCATGGTTACATGTGATAGTTGTGGCCCAGGTGTGTGCGGGTGGGATACGGCAGTGGGACTGCGTGTGGTTGTGGCCCAGGTGTGTGCGGGCGGGATTCGGCAGTGGGACTGCGTGTGGTTGTGGCCCAGGTGTGTGCGGGCGGGTGTGGCAGTGGGACTGCGGTGAGAATGACGGGATTGGTCCGATGCGTAGGATGTCTCAATAACCAGTGGGAAAGTGGCGCGGGGTACCCAAACATCGATGTGCTCTTATATATATATTACTTGACTTGCGTTATTTGGGGAGAAAGCCTTGGTGAGGCCTGGGATGGATAGTTGCCTTGTTAGTTTCTGGTTCTTCTCTTTTCTCACGGGACTTTAGTACGTTCCCCCACTTGTGCACGAGAGTCATGGTTTTCCCTACTGAGTGTACTTGTATGCTCACCCTATGTACATAAAACTGCTTTCAGGTTTCCAGGAGGACTTCGGGGATCACGTAGGACCTTACTAGCTCGGACTTTTGCAGCCGTTGCAGTTGTTCTCTTTTTCTTTTGGTACTTACCTTGTAGTCACCTTTTTTCACTTTGTGGCTTTCACTTTTGAAACATGCATGTGGGAATGGTTTACTTTTGGCTTTACTTTTCTTTCTACCTTGGTGTTGTTGGGTTTCCTCCTCCTTATCTTTCGATCCTATAAAATAAAAAGGGCAATGCCTTCCATTCGCGAGAATTTCCTATACCCTTGGTGCTAGTCGCCACTCCGGGACCTATTGAAGGCGAGTTTCGGGGGTCATTATCTCTCCTTCAACTTAAAGAAGGAAGGGTCTAGCAACCTGCTGACCCTTCCCTCCTTTTGGTGAAGGCGGGTCGTGACAGAATGGTATCAGAGGCTAGGTTGAGAGATAAGACGGAGTCTGGAGTTAGGCACAGTAAGGATTGCATGGGATGGTAAGGCAACAACGTTGGATGACCTTGGTGCGTGAATTAGGCCAGGGAAGACCGGCTAGGACACGGGATTTTAGGGCCCCCCGTGATCCGATGCAAGGACTCTGGACCTACCGAACGACCAAGTGAGGCCACACTGATTGCAGGGTAGAGACCCTAGGAAAGGTACATGCATCATAAATGACTTGTGTTCTTGCGTTTCTGGGATGTCTTGGGAATTAAGAATAAATTAAATCTTAATAAGTTCTAAGAACGATTTTCGTTGCACTACTGGGCTTAGGCATTCCTTGTTTACCTTGCAGCTATGGCACCTGGAAGGCGACCACGTGTGGTACAGGCGATCGAGGCCCCCGAGACTGCCTTGGCCAATCGGCAGAGAGCCGATTGAGAGGAAGAGGACGAGCTGTGGAAGAAGACTCTTCGAGCCTTCCAGCGACAGGCCCTCGAGAAGTATGAGGGAAGCACCTCCGATATGAAGACGGAAGGCTGGCTAGAGGAGTTAGTCATAGCCTTCGGCTTGATTCGGGCCCCGACCGAATACTGGGTTCCTCTGGCTGTTATCGAGATTCAAGGAGCGGCACGCCAGTGGTGGATGCTTCACCTGGGGAGTAGGAAAGAGTCTGAGGTTGCTTGGGCGGACTTCGAGAAGGAGTTCCGGGCGGAGTTCCTCTCCTCGACAATGAAGGCGGAGAAGAGGCAGGAGCTACTCTCCCTCCACCAGGGGAGCATGTCCGTGAGGGAACTTGGAATCAAGTTCAAGGACCTCCTGCGTTTTGCTCCGGACCTCTTTCCCGATGAGGAGTCTCGGGCAAGACGTTTGGAGGAGGCGCTCCGACCCTCCCTCCAGTATGCTGTTACCCCCTTTACCCTTCCGACATACTTAGAGGTTCAGAAGAAGGCCGAAGTGGTGGAAAGGATGCACGCTCTGGGCGGGGTGTCACGAGAAGGGATCCAGCTGGGACCATCGAAGGGGAAGGCCGTCAGCACCAGTCCTCCAGCATCGGGACCCTCCAGGTTCCGACCCGCAGGGAGCAGGCCGCAGCAGTTTCAGTTTCGATCCCCTGGCCCACGTTCTTTTCCTTCAGGCTCGGGACCACGGTGCTTCATCTGTGGGAGCCCTGGACATCTCCGGAGTCAGTGCCCCGATCGGGTGAAACACAGCAGTGGCAGTCATCCCCAGCATCCGCCGCAGCAGCAGTTTCCAGCCAGACCCTTCCAGCAGCAGCAGCAGGGACAGCGAGCTCCCGCTCCTCCGCAGGCAGACATAGGAGGAGGAGGCCGACCTCAGAGCACTCCCCAGGGACCTCGACCAGGGAGTGGTCGGGGAGGTGGCCGACAGCCAAGGGGCAGGGGAGCTGGGTGTGGACAGCTACACGCCGCAGAAGCAACAGTTCCAGCAGGGCCAGAGGTTGTTCGAGGTACGATCAGTGTGTTTAACACTCTTGCTTATGCTTTGTTCGATACCGGAGCTTCGCACTCCTTTGTTGCACCCAGTCTAGCCCGTGCCTTGGGTCTAGATGCCGAGAGACTTCCAGTACCCCTGGTGTTGAGCACACCAGTTGGAGGTCAGACCGACTTGCTGTTCGTTTTTCGGGGATGTAGACTGATGTTGGGGCCACATCAGTCATTTAGGGATCTCCTCCTGCTACAAATTCGGTCGTACGATGTCATCCTAGGCATCGACTGGCTATCTTCTGTGTGCGCCGTCATCGACTGTTTCCAATGAAGAGTGGTGTTCTCAGGTTTGGACGGCCAGCGTGTTACTTTCACCGGCAAGCGGAGCTGTCCGAAGGGAAACAGGAGGGAGGAACCCCTCCTCTCCTTATTGACCGAACTGACGATAGAATCAGTAGATGCGGAAATGGTGGTAGTACCAGAGATCGTTCGTGAATTTATGGACGTCTTTCCTGAGGAGGTGACGACTCTACCCCCTCGACGTGATATCGAGTTCGGGATAGACCTGCAGCCCGGCTCTCGACCAATCTCAATGGCTCCTAACCGGATGGCACCTTCGGAGCTACGGGAGTTGCGGATACAGATTGACGATCTGATGAAGAGGGGTTATGTCCATCCGAGTGCGTCACCATGGGGCGCTCCAGTCTTGTTTTCAAGGAAGGCGGATGGTGGCCTCAGTTTGTGCATCGATTACAGGAGGTTGAATCAGGTAACGATCAAGAATCGCTACCCTCTTCCGAGGATAGATGATCTTTTCGACCAGTTGAAGGGGGAAGGATGGTTCTCGAAGATCGACCTGCGATCCGGGTACCACCAGCTGAGGGTGAAGGATAGCGACGTCCCGAAGACGGCGTTCAGGTGCAGGTATGGGCACTTCGAGTTCGTGGTCATGCCCTTTGGTGTTACGAACGCCCCGGCCGTGTTCATGGGGCTTATGAACTCCATCTTTTGGGAGTACCTGGATCGGTTTGTGGTGGTATTCATCGACGATATCCTGATCTATTCAAGGTCAGAAGAGGACCATGCAGAGCACCTGAGGACAGTTTTGGAGGTCCTCCGACAGCACCAGCTCTATGGGAAGTTGTCCAAGTGCAAGTTCTGGGCACGAGAAGTGCACTTCCTCGGACACGTAGTGTCTGAGAAGGGAGTAGCAGTCGACCCATCAAAGGTTGAGGCAATTGTTTCTTGGGCAGCACCCAAGAATGTGGCGGATGTTCGGGGTTTCCTCGGACTGGCAGGTTACTACCGGAGATTTGTACCCAACTTCTCCCGAGTAGCAGCCCCTTTAACGGCTTTGACCAAGAAGGACCAGGTTTTCGTGTGGAGCGAGCAATGTGAGTCGTCCCTCAGCTACCTAAAAGAAAAGCTGGTTAGTGCCCCAGTGTTGAGATTACCAGAAGAAGGGATGGCCTATGAGGTATTCTGCGATGCTTCAGGACAGGGCCTGGGAGGCGTGTTGATGCAGCAACAAGGGGTGATCTCTTACGGGTCCAGGCAGTTACGCCCCCATGAGAATAACTATGCCACCCATGACTTGGAGCTTGCAGCGGTCGTTTTTGCGCTAAATTTATGGCGACACTACCTCATCGGGGAATGCTTTGTGGTCTTCACCGATCTCAAGAGCATGCGCTATATCTTCTCCCAGCGTGACTTGAACATGCGACAGCGGAGGTGGGTCGAGTTTCTCCAGGACTACGACTTTGAGATCTCGTACACTGAAGGTAAGGGAAACGTTGTGGATGATGCCCTGAGCAGGAAGCCGCATCAGGAAGTGGTTCGAGAATCTGCTGATGCTTGGAAGGCGATGGAGGAGTTGGCTTCCTTGCACTTGGATGCAAGGGTGGAAGGTGCTAGAGGCTACTTGTTTCAGATGACGGTACAGTCCTCTTTGTTGCGGCAATTGGAAGAGTCTCAGTTGGGAGATCCTGAGGTGGAAGTGTTGCGGGATCGTGTCGATCTGGGGAACGCTCCGGAAGGATGGTCGGAGGACAGCCGACATCGGATGCTCTTTCATGGGAGGTTGTTTGTTCCAGAGGTGATGCGTGATGAAGTCCTTTGTGAGTTCCATAGCTCAGCCTTGGCAGTACATCCGGGTGTTTCGAAAATGTACCAAGGCCTGAGGGGACAGTTTTGGTGGCCCGGGGTGAAACGGGCAGTGGTAGAGTTTGTGGCTAAATGCCTGGTGTGTCAGCAGGTGAAGGCTGAACACCGTGTTCCTGGTGGTTTGTTGCATCCTCTAGATGTTCCCGAGTGGAAGTGGGACGACGTCTCGATGGACTTCGTCACAGGACTACCCAGAGCTCAGGGCGGGCATGATGCTATCTGGGTAGTGGTGGATCGTTTGACAAAATCTGCTCACTTCTTGGCTATCAAGGAGTCAGGACCTGTGAGTACCTTAGCACAGAGGTACGTGGATGAGGTGGTGCATTTGCATGGAGTTCCAAATACTATTGTCTCAGATCGGGACACTCGGTTCACCTCACGAGTCTGGAAGGGGTTACAACATGCTTTTGGCACCCAGCTACGCCTTAGCACTGCTTTTCACCCTCAGACTGATGGACAGACAGAGCGGACAATCCAGACATTGGAGGACATGCTGCGAGCATGTGTTCTGGATTTCGGAGGATCATGGGTACGACACTTGCCTTTAGTAGAGTTTTCCTACAACAACAGCTTCCACTCTACTATCGGCATGGCTCCTTTCGAGGCTTTGTATGGAAGACCATGTCATTCACCCTTATGCTGGGCAGAGGTTGGTGAGACTGGTACTCTTGGACCAGAAGTAGTGCAGAGTACAAGGAGAAAGTCCAGCTAGTGCGGGAGAGGATGAAAGTAGCTCAGGATCGGCAGAAATCTTATGCTGATCGTCAGAGGAGGCCCTTGGAGTTCGAGGTGGGAGATCATGTGTTCTTGAAGGTTTCCCCTCGACGGGGGCAGCGGAGGTTCGGAAAGGGGAGTAAGCTCTCCCCTAGGTTCATTGGACCATTCGAGGTGCTGAGGCGAGTTGGCGAGGTGGCATATCAGCTGGCCCTACCACCTCAGTTGGAAAGGGTCCATGACGTCTTCCATGTCTCCCAGCTTCGTCAGTACTTACATGATGACTCTCATGTCATCAACTGGGGAGAGCTAGATGTGGGAGAAGACGCGACCTTCGGGGAATGGCCAGTCAGGATCGAGGATCGCAAGGAGAAAGTTCTCTGTGGAAGAACCATCGGCTTGGTTCGTGTGTTGTGGAGGCATGGCGGCCTCGAAGAGAGTACGTGGGAGAGGAAAGCACAGATGCGTGCCCAATACCCCGAGTTGTTTTGAGCATAATACCTTTTATGTCTGTTGTGATAGAACGTTTGACTTTTGGCTACGAAATGTACTAGTCCCTTTCCTATGTTATGTGTGAAAAGCCCCGGCTAAAGGGAAGAGGGAACCTGACCCCTAATCGAGACGCATTAAGGTGGATGCGATTAAACCCGTGCGGGCGAGACAGTGCCGCCCAAAGCGGATAATATCTTGACATGGGGGAGGGGAAGTCCCCAAACCCACATGACCGGGTGGTTTGGTGTGGTATGTTGCTTGGTTCTTGGCAGGGGAGTGTTTTCAGTTTGCGGGGGTTCACTCCTAAGAGGTATCTTTGGAAGATAGTTGTTGGGACCCTCTCTTTCCTTCTGTTTTGTTTTGATTCTCGAGGACGAGAATCGTTTAAGAGGTATCTGATGTGATGACCCAGACCCCCCTTGGTCCCTTCCTTTGCCAAAATCCGAATCCTTAAGGTGTACGGATCGGTGTGACCGATCGGTGAGACCGATCAGTGCGACCGATCGGTGAGACCGATCGGTGCGACTGATCGGCGGAACCGGCCGACGTCACCCGGCCTTGCCAAGTTGTTCCAGTAACGTGCACAAAAGTTTAATTAAATACTGAATCGGCTCATGAGTCGGTTTAAACCACTCAGCACCTTTAATGATGGGTCAAGCCGCGTGGTCAACCCACGACTTCCACATCTTACGCGGTTCAGCGTTTTTATCTAAACCGTCCCCGGCTCTTATAAATTAAGGGTTAGGCCATGGCATCCCCCTTATTCGATCGTGGCTCTTCTGGTGCATCGGGACCGTCGCGTCGTTATCCGTAAAGTTCCGCGCCCCCGGCCTAAACGTCGATCATCTATCAACAAGTAGGGAATTTATTTCTTCTCTCACTTCTGTGCATCATGCGGGGTGGGCGTTATCTTTTGTTCTCATGAGAAATGGTTGAGCCTTTAAATGAAGATAATAACTGGTTAAAGAAGGGGAAGGGGTTGTGATCATTGTTTATGCCTTATCTTGTGATCATCCCTTTTAGTTGTGCTGGTTTTTGTTTTCTAAAAATTGAGGCCGTTGGTGGTCGTTGTATGTGCACTGATAAATCCCCTCGTGATGTTTTAAATGGGTTGCTGAAATTGTGAACTCCTGCTGTGAAATTGGTTAATCACGTATATCCGGCTGAATAATTGAAAGCACCAGGATCAACCTTTCTGTGATAACTCCCGGTTAGAACACACGGAATTTGAAATCATGGAGTGTGTTAAGTCGTTTAAATATGAAAATTCCTGACTTGTGTTGGTAGCGGCGGTTGGTTGTCTTCCTTTCGGGCCGATTGCTGGAAATGTGGGAGGGGATGGGATCCCCAGTTCTTTTTATACTCTCGGTGGCTGTTTGAATTTGGGGGATGGGATCTCCTGTTGGTATGGTTTCAGTGTTTGTGAGTTTTTATCACAAATTGGGGAGAGATCCTCTGTTGGCAGAACCGGGTGTGAGTGTTTTGGTTGATCTATGCTTTTGACGCTTCCTTGGTTATGCTTATGGTAGTTGCCCAGTAGTGCTTAAAATTAAATGAACATTTTGACTGAACATGAAACAAGAATGGGACAAATGGTTTTGTGGGCAAGGGTTGTGAATTGTGACTCGGACTCAGTGGTGTTGTGTTCTGTAGGTTGTCTAGGAAAACCTAAGTTTTGGGTGAGTGTTTGTTACCTATATCTATACTTGTAGCTTTGTGTTTCTTATTCGCGCCCCACCCAAGTTGAGCACTTAGTGCCGAACACCCCCATTTATTGGGGGAGGGTGTTTTTCCCAACACTGTACTTAGTGGCTGGTTATAATCTCCTTTTCTGCTCCCTTTCCCGGATAGCCCAAGTATCTTCGGGCAGGCTGTGATGGCCTGAAGTCCATTATTAGCCCAAGAACCATCGGGCTGGGTGATGTGGTGATTGGACAGGTGTGTGCAGCAGGTGGTTTCCCAAGTGTCTTCGGGATGAGTCCCAGGTGTCTTCGGGCGTGGCAGTGGATCCTTTAGCCCAGGTGTCTTCGGGCGTAGCAATGGTTGTTCTGTCCTAGGTGTTTGCAGGCATGGTTACATGTGATAGTTATGGCCCAGGTGTGTGCGGGCGGGATACGGGAGTGGGACTGCGTGTGGTTGTGGCCCAGGTGTGTGCGGGCGGGATTCGGCAGTGGGACTGCGTGTGGTTGTGGCCCAGGTGTGTGCGGGCGGGTGTGGCAGTGGGACTGCGGTGAGAATGGCGGGAATGGTCCGATGCGTAGGATGTCTCAATAACCAGTGGGAAAGTGGCGCGTGGTACCCAACCATCGATGTGCTCTTATATATATATTACTTGACTTGCGTTATTTGGGGAGCGAGCCTTGGTGAGGCCTGGGATGGATAGTTGCCTTGTTAGTTTCTGGTTCTTCTCTTTTCTCACGGGACTTTAGTACGTCCCCCCACTTGTGCACGAGAGTCTTGGTATTCCCTACTGAGTGTACTTGTATGCTCACCCTACGTACATAAAACTGCTTTCAGGTTTCCAGGAGGACTTCGGGGATCACGCAGGACCTTACTAGCTCGGACTTTTGCAGCCGTTGCAGTTGTTCTCTTTTCCTTTTGGTACTTACCTTATAGTTACCTTTTTGCACTTTGTGGCTTTCACTTTTGAAACATGCATGTGGGAATGGTTTACTTTTGGCTTTACTTTTCTTTATACCTTGGTGTTGTTGGGTTTCCTCCTCCTTATCTTTCGATCCTATAAAATAAAAAGGGCAATGCCTTCCATTCGCGAGAATTTCCTATACCGTTAGTGCTAGTCGCCACTCCGGGACCTATTGAAGGCGGGTTTCGGGGGTCATTATCTCTCCTTCAACTTAAAGAAGGAAGGGCCTGGAAACCTGCTGACCCTTCCCTCATTTTGGTGAAGGCGGGTCGTGACAACCAGATACCGAGGGAGGTAGAGACCGGCACCCACCTACTTCAAAGGAATGGAGGCAACCGAAGGTGCAACGATGGACAAGCTGGGACCATCCAACGCCGACCACATTATTGCGGGGCGGTTCACCATGGAGGAAGGTCATGAAATCGAGTCACAACAGAGGGTGTATTCGTTCCCTTGGGTCCATATGTCATGACCTGTCCCATTGGTTCTATGTCGTGACTACCCCAAGCCCGCTATCAATGAACTAGGCTCTAGTGACTAACACCAGAAAGAGATATACCTAAAACCGAGAAGGCATTTTATTTTTAACCAGCAGACACACACAATCCAATCACACATCAGGATTCAAGAAAAAAGTAATATATATAGTAAATAGGGTGAGTAGAATAAGTAATGTGGTCCATACTGCAATCCCAACTGGAAATTACAATTAAAACTAAAAACAACTCATATGAACACCTTCCATGGATCTTGCCTAATGTTTAGGTAAAGCTCTCAAACGGTCATGTCTGCAACACATCTTGTTTAATGGTCTACCTCCGAGGAGCCTCCAGTCCTGACACCCTCAGTCTCGATCAATGTTGTCTGTCATCTGCACAATACACAACATGGTGTGTGTGTAGCCCAAGTAGGGGAGAGCATAAAAATACTATGTAGTGACCCAATGTCCCTGAAGGTCTCTAGAAATCCACATAGGATAAACCACAAGCAACACCATGTTCACATGCATGGTAATAAAAAGTCAAACATTCTTAGGTATATTCCCATTCATATACCTAAGATATCATGATTATCTTTCTCGTTCATGAGGAAACACAAGGCCCAACTCTATATCAAAAATCACAAATATTCCACAAAATAAAGAATACACGAAGGTAAGTACAACAAAGGTTACACCACACAAAAGAATACCAAGAAGGAATCACCACACAAAAGTGTTCCACAATGTTAAAGACTCATCTCACACTAGGTATAACTTATGTACGAAAGTATAGATGATTAGTTGTATTTCTAGATCATCTTAACTCATCGAGAAGCTCAGCTGTTGACCCAGACAGGATCGAAGATGACCCACACAGAATCTGAAGATGTTGACCCACATAGGATCTGATGATGACCTACATAACATCTGAAGATGGCCCACACATGATTTGTAGATGAAGAAAATAGGATCGGTAGTTGCTGACCCACATAGGCTTCAAAGATGACCCCCATTAGATCTAAATATTCTTCAAGTACAACAAGATAAAGGGTTGTCTCACTATTTATGTTTGATTCTAGAAGGATATGCTCCTCAAACCATCATTCAATACATCAAATACCACGAAGTATAACTACGAACTAACAAAAAGGTCTATTATCACATAAGGGACACAACATGACAGACAACGCGATTATCAAATGCTCGGTCTGTATGTTAATAGATTATTAGACCTGAGGGCCTGGTTGGATTTCGATTTTATCCAATCCAGTCATACCCCAACATTATCCAAAACTCATGTGGTGTTCTCCAAAATTTCTATCTCAATACAAGGATACTGGCGCTGCAGACGGTTCATCAAAATGATGCCAGGTTCTCATGATATGACCAAAAATGTGTATATGGGTCTAGATGGACCTAGGTACTGTCCACCCCATTTGGAACAACACTTCCTGACCGTGCGTGGGCTGACCCGACCAGGTTTGGGTCGACTTACTCAGCCCAGGTCTGGCCCAGATGGGCTGGATCCCGGCGGGTCCAGCCTGCTAGGCGTTGTCCGACCGCGCTAGTTTCGGGCCACATGGAGTAACCCATGGGGATCAGACCGTGGCTGGGAGTAGTCTTCCCAAGCAGGGCTTTCCCGATCTGGTACCTAAGGGGATGGTGCCTCCCCCAGAAATATTGAATGTTCCAGCTGGATCATTCGACATTTTCCAACCCGACTGGCCATGTGGCATCACCTGCTGGCATGTGGGACCCACCAGAGCGGTTCCTGCTTGACATGACATGGTTGGTCAGGTTTCTGGCTGGCTCCAACCTCAAATGGTGCCATCGAGCGCCGCTGCTTCCTCCGTGGTAGGCTGGGTGTCGGACGCCATCCAAGTGGGTCGTCGTGGTTCAACACCCTTGGCCTCCTCCTCTACTGGTGGCGTGGATGTGGGCCACCCCGGTTCATTGCGGCCAGACGGTGTTCCGGCTACCACACTCCTTCGCCACGACTAATGTGTTGTGGACTCCTTCGGCGGTGCGATTTCGGCACCGCCATGATCGCGGTCGGCTGATGTGTCGACCTCCACTTCTTCATTGTCTGCATCTGTCACCGGTGACTTAGAAGGGTTCCATTCATCCCGAAGATCTTCCTGCAAGGGACATGTCAAACAATGAAGTGGTGGAGGGATCATGCCACGTTATTTTGGCATGTACCCGCCACGTTAGATCGATAACATCTAGTTCATAGATTGAACACTACGATTCTTCTTGCATGTTAACTGAACATAACTGAAACAATGTTCATAAATTCATTCTAGGGACACCGGTCCTTGGAATCACGTGCTATTAATTTTTTAGAACTTGTAATATTTCCATATAATAAAAAAAATACATGAAAAAACTAGGATCTTAACATTCCCCCCTACCTCAGGGCATTTCATCCCCAAATTCCACAACACCAACTAGTTAAACAAGAGAGGGTACTCAGCATGAATCTCAGTGTCCCAGTCCCATGTGCCCCCTTAGAGGTTCTCGTGTGACCATCAAATGTGAAACATAGGTTTCTATCTCCCACAAAGGAGTATCTCCTACTGATCCTCAATCTCTTCTGAATCCTCTGAAAATTTCTCCCCAACCTCGATGTCCATCTTTCCCCAGTAAATGATGTGTGAAGGATCATGTACTATCTACTCAGTTGAGATTCATGGAAAATATTTGGCACCCGGTGCAACTGAGGGGGAAGAGCTAGGCGGTACGCCACCTCACCAACTATACTGAGGACCGGGAATTAACCGATGAAGATTAGAAAATACATGCTTCCCTAGCCAAATATCTTCCAACCTTGTCTATGTGAGACTCATAGAATGACATGGTCACTATCCTCAAAATCTAGTGGTCTGTGTCTCCTATCAGAATTTGACTTTATCCTTCTCTGTACAGTCTTCATCTACATCTGGATGATCTGTACCTTCTACGTGGTATCACATACCATCTATGGTCGCATGAGTGTTAACTCTTCTGGGTCATTCTAGCACATAGGTGATCCTCATGGTTGACCGTACAATGTATCGAATGGTGACATACCGATAGTGGAGGATAACTGTTATTGTATGTGAACTCCACCTAGGGCAGGTGATCCTCCGAGCTGCAGCTGAAATCAAGGATGTAAGTACACAATAAGTCCTCAAGGGTATGAATGTATTGCTCTGTCTGACCATCCATCGAAGGATGAAAGGTGGTGCCCAACTGATGCCATTTGCAGATCACCTCATACCACCCCTTATATAGTGGGGAAGTAAAATGTGAATCATGATCAGAGACACATTTAGATGTAACCCCATGAAGCTGCACAGATCCAATACATAGAGGCATCCCAAACCTATATTTATCCCTACTCTATGAAATGTAGGAATTGGGAAGACATGGTGAGTCGGTCAACGATCACCTAGATAGAATCATTACACCTGGAGGTGCGTGGAAGTCTTGTCATGAAGTCCATGGAAATTCCATCCCACTTCCACTCGGGTACCTCCAGTGGCTGATCTAAGCCTACATGAACCTGAATCATTTCCTTCAAATGATTATAAGTGATACACCATGAGATAAACCTTTCCCCTACTTTCTTCATTCTCATACACCAGGGCCGACACCAAAGGTCCTGGTACAACTTCTCTACTCAAATATGTACCGCTAGAGGTGACGTATGGAACTCCCTCCAAACATCCTCACGTAGCACCACCAGTACCGAAATATATCATTTTAAGAGGATGATGTGCTCCACCCCATTAGAAAATCCATCATGTGATTTTCATGTGGATATCTGAGCAAGTCAAGCCTCGCAGTCAGTGTCCCCATGTTTTAGCACTCTGACACACTAATGGAGTGGGGGAGTGACTTTCAGAGACTAAAGATAATCTACTCCATCTCGATCAACATAGGATATCCACAAAGTGGCTAGCTTCATAGTCGCCTCCTTTGTAACTGTATACTAGATCTCATGCTACGTGCATCTGATACTATGTTCCCTTTCGCAAAAGTATAGACTATATCAAAGTAATAGTCCTAGAAGAACTGAAGCCAATGATACTGTCTCATGTTCTGGTGCGTCTAAGATAATATATACCTGATACTCTAGTGATCAAAGTAGACTGTAAAACATTTTCTTATCAGGTAATGTCGCCACATATTCAAGGTGAAGACCACAGCTCCCAACTCCTGTCCATGGGTAGCATAGTTCTAATCATGTTATCTCCTCTTTTGAGAACCATACACGATCACTACAAGATCTTTCAAAAGGACACATCCTATTCTGGTATCTGATGTGTCGTAGTAGACTACGTACCCAACACCCTCCTCATGTAGCCTCATGATGGGGGCACTCATCATTCTCTGCCTCATCTTCAAGAAACTATGTGGGCATATCTCAGACCACACAAGGGTTTACCCTTCTACATCAATGTTAATAAGGGTTTAGTAACTCTCGAAATGTTAGGAAAAAACCTCCAATAGTTTGCGGACATGCCCAATAATCTTTTAACCTCCGTCGCACTCTTGGGTGGCTCCCAAGAAAGCACAACCTTAATCTTCGATGCATCCACCGCAACTCCTGCCTCCGAGATAAAGTGTCCATGGAAGTGAACCTATCATATATAGAACTGGCCCATATTGAACATACCATAAATTTGGCGCTCATAGAGTGTGTCTAAAAATATCTGCAGATGATAGGAATGCTCCTCCTCTATAGCTATGTATACCAGAATGTATTCGAGGAAGAATACCACAATAGTCCAGGGTATGGCTAAAAGATTATGTTCTTTAGTCCATTTAACACTGTTGGGGTGTTGGTAATTCCAAATGGAATAACGAAAAACTCATAGTGTCCCTAATGACAACAGAAGTCCCTCTTCTGCACATTCTCGTCTCGTACCCTAAGCTGGTGATATCCTGATATGAGGTATATCTTTGAAAAACACCATGCTCCCATTAGCTCATAGAAAAGATCATCAATCCTCGGATGTGGGTAATTTATTATTATGGTCACCTGGTTCAGGAACCTATAGTCCACAAAAAGTCACAATCTCCCATCCTCATTCTTGGTGAAACAAAATCGGGGCCACCCAAGGAGAAACACTGGGCCTAATTAACTCCTGGCTCTGCATGTCCTCCAGCTGTACCCACAACTCACGAAGCTCCGCAAGATCCACACGATATTATGGTGTACATATCGGTGCCATCCCGAGGGACATGTTGAAATAAAAGTCTATCTCTCTGTGAATAGGTAGACCTGAAACATCATCCAATAAAACATCAGCGGATTGGTTCACCACTACAGGATAGCTCAGACTCACAACATCATCTTCTTCGAGGGTAAGGCTAGCCAACTGGTGTGTGATCGGCTGCACCCTCCTCTGGGTAAGTCCATACTATGCTGAAAATGTCCCCTTTTCATTATTAATAGAAAACCTGGTCCTATCATCATGTACACACCGCACTTTGCGCCTAATAAAGTCGATATAATCATGGATTTGATATAACCACTCCATACACAAGATGATGTCATAAGGCCTCAATGCCACTAGTAGAACATCCCAACCGAAGATCCTACCTCCTAGAGTAATCTCACACTACCGTCACCAGTGTATAATTGTTGAATCCTCTCCTGTATGAGTCTCTAACCATAAAGATCATGCCAATAGATCCACCAAAATCTCTGAGCTCTGAAGGAGGGTTGTGGAAATAAAAGAGTGGATGGAACTTGTGTCCATAAGTACTACAGAGATGGTAATGTAGACACAGATCATACCTTGAATACTCTCTAGAGAGACATGGTCATACACATCAGCTACCGGAAGTTGAGCCAATCTCTATCCACCTACTCCCTATGGTCAGGGTGGACCACATAGCAGTGGTGGCGGTATAACATTGAATCACCACCCATTGCTGGATGAATGTCTATCTCCTCTGCCACATCTGTCTACATCATGGAGACTTCCTCAATCAAATCTTTACGACTTCCTAGGTAGTATTTTAGACCACCTTCTGGTCATCTGTATGGAGGGTTGGGCATTTTTGAGCTATGTGACCCTACCCACCGCACGAGTAACACTGCCTGATCCTTGACAATCTGGATCTGTCTTGAGTTCCCCGCACAACCGTCCTTTTATCTTGTAGTCATCCACCTATAGATCTAGTACTCATGGACCTCTGCATCATATGTCTTCTTCTAGCTATAGATGATTGTACTACGTGTCGTTCGGGGGTTGGTCACACAGCCGGTGACTGCTCCGCATGGAATCTCTCCACTAAGAGTGCTCACTCAAACACCCCCAACAGCGTGAAATGTTGAGAGAAATTTTTCAAGCTCTAATCTCCCATATGAGGCTTTATCTAAGGTCTTGGACCTGAAAAAAAGGGTCACAAACCCTGTACGTGGAGTAGTGAGAGTGGTCGGTGAACCTTATTGAATACTAAGCTACGAGCATACTGCCCTACTGCAAGTGGATAAGCTCCTGTATACACAGGGAGTGTAAGGTTCCTGGGATAAAATATTCCCTAAAAATGATTTCAAAGTCGCCTAGATGAGAGTCACCTCGTCATGAACCTCGACCATCGATCTCTACCGTCTCCACAATGAAGCCAGAAGAATACATGTTGCAATGATAACCATAAGATCATCTAGTGTCCCTACAAGTCAAAAAAACTCTGAACATGGCCTCTATCCAGTCCTCAACCGCCTATGGATCCATCTCGCCCTGGAACCAGAGTGGCCTTTGGCACTAGAACTCTTGAAACATGCACAATCGGTATGCACCCTCTGCTGTTGGGGCTAGTGGCATCAGCTTCTCAATGGGTGGTGGTGCTGTTGGTACACCACCCTATGGTTCAACTGTAGAGGTGTGGCCCTGCACTGAATCCTCATCACTCGGAGGGCGATCATTGAATATTGTACCAAGAAATATGGATGGTTATCTTCGTGAAGGCATCATGGAAAGAAACAGGTGTGCCACTATCAATAGGTTATACCTGGTGAGCTGACTCAAAGAGATCACAAAGAAAACTCTTCAAAAATTCAAATTCAATAAATTAATTCATTTTTGAGTTAAAAATCAAAGTCATGGTCTTGATGTATGGATACATCGGCCGCCTCACTAGCACTAGATTCCCCAAACTGATAACCACAATCATAAAACTTAACACTATTTTTGATTAAACGATCAGAGTCCAATTTATTTGGTAGAAACAACAATCAAATACAAAATTTTCACTACCCTTCCCCCTAGATCAGTGTTGTCACAATCCCAAGCCCGCCTTCCATATTCCAGGGGCTGGCGACTAGCATCTGAAAGGAATATACCTAAAACTGGGAAGGCATTTCTTTTTTATCCGGAAAACTCACACAATCCAAGCACACAACAAGATGAAAGCACAAAGTAAACTATATAGTAAATAGGGTGAGAAAAGTAAGTAAAGGTGCTGAAATATAATCCAAACAATAAAGTAAAAGTAAAGCTGAAAACAGATCCTGTGAAAACCTCGCAAGCCAATATAGAAAGTATAAGTAAAACTACCACATCTTACTGAGAGGTGCACTAGTTCTACCACCACCTGATGGTCAACATCTACTATAGATTGTTCCAAATGAGTACATTATTAGGATTAGTTCCCAACATGAGTTCCATTGGCAGAGACCTTCAAGGTTCCCTGGAGAGACAAATCCTAAGGTAGCCAATGATTTGTTTGAGGATGTTGCACGTGTTTTCTATCTAGTGAGCACACCCCCTAACTAGATGGTATTCATGGATGCAAGGGATCAGCAGGAAGATGGTGGAGTTCGATGATTCAGATTCACAATGAGTAGACCCTCACTTGGAAAGACATTAGGCACCTCTTCAGAGAGGAGTTCTTTCCCATTAATTTTCACCCTGTATGCCTACCTGAGCTGTTGCACCTATGGAAGAGAATCATGACAGTAAAATAGTGCTTATCGAAACTCATAGATCATTCTTTCTACTCCGCTAATATGGTGTGGGACCCTTAATTCAGGGCACAGACCTTCGATCATCAATTTTACTATGAATTCAGTGAATTAGTGATACCTTTCCACATTGAAATGCATTCTGGTCTACTGGAACGATCCCTGGTGGTTGAGAGATTCTTGGTGAAGGAGAATGTGGATGTTAACTATGATAGAGGTCACAAAGTAAAGGTGTCTAAGAGATCTAGAAGAATAATGTTGACGTGATCGAGGCATATGAGGCATACCCATGCCCGAACACAAACACGTGGGACTGTGGCACATTAGTAGTTCCAAGGAGTAGATTAGTCGCAGGAGAGGCAATGTTATGCTTGTATTGGATGGGTAATATAAATAGTTATTTCCCAACATGTTATAATGTTGATAGTGAGACAACAGACGAACCTCCATGGTAGAGACAGTGCTTGGAGCCTGGTGTTCCATAAGTTAGCAGGCAGGGTAGAGGAGTTGGACAGGCAACATGGGTGGTCCCCGCGAGGCTTAAAAAGCAAGTGGATATAGGAAATGACAAATGCATGAAGTCCTGGATCATGACCATTAATCTCCATGAGATGTTTGAGGTATGGAATTTTTATTTTCTTTTAATACCTACCTAAATAGACAAAAGTGCTTGACGTTTTTTTTCTGGTGATTACTATTCAGGACATTGAGGTTCCAGATGGATTGTGGTCTTCACCCTCATTCTTAGAGACACCTGATGGAGGATAACTATTATTAGTGTGACTAGGCTCTTGGAGGTGAATGTTGTAGTTGGGATCTCTTAGTCTTGGAGTCAAGACCATATGACGTCAATCTGGGTATGGAGTACTACCATTCATTCCCAAAAAGATTATATTAGGCAAGCAATGAGGTATATCGACATGGCGGTTAAGGGATTTCCATTTCAAAAAGGGGGATCCCTAGAGGCATGGTCTAGAATCTCATAAAGAGTCTTGATTGAGTCATTATATAGTGTCATAGTAAGAAAACAAGATGTTTTTGCAGTATGGAATGGTTCATACCAATCTATACTCAGTGGATATGCTACAAGTCAGAGTGGTTGTGTCTTGTTTCAGATTTTGTTGAGGCCGTTGAAGGTGCTATGTAGTGCGCCTCTAGACCCCACTATTGCAGAGGTATCAAAATTCATAGTTCATTCTCCATGTGTCGCAACTAATGAAACATGTTCCTATTTTATCATGATGTTGAATTAGAAAGAGGTGGAAATATGATTGGTTGATCCTTGTATTCCCTCATGTCGCATGCATGGAAGTTGTCGATGAACATTTGTTGGACCCAGTATCTTCCCTTGTGTTTGGGCCATTGATTTTCGGGGATGAAATGTACAATGGTGGGGATAATGTAATGTCTCAGAATTTCCAGGTTATTTTTTTATTTATATAGAATTGTTTTGAGACCTCAACATTTGATGGAATGTGAATCCAATCCCTGGAGTTCCTAGAATGATATGTCAATAAAATGTTATGCTTTAAATATCACACATTAACAGTTTTTTGGAAAAAATATAATAACTCTTAATAGGGTTTCCAAATAAGAAATATGAGGACATCGTTGCATTCTGGATTGCAGTTTTACGTTTGGTGCGAGTTAAATGTATTCGGTGCATACCCATAGTGAGAAAAGCCAAAAATTGCATAACTGTAAATATAATAATTACATAAATTTATTTTATTTTTCAAATGATTATAACTCAAAAATGGTGGCTTGGATTAAAAAACAGAGACCACGACTGAACTATTGAATGTATTCATTCCTTTGGCAGATTCTAACATTGGTCGGTGTAGGATGCTAGTGAATGTATGTTTTGGTCATATATAAAATAATTAAGTAACAATTATTTTATTGTAAAGTTCTTAACATCTAAATGGACACAAGGATAGAAAATATCAGTGTACTATTGATATCGTGAGGTCATGTTCTCCTTAGGTGGAGCCTAACCTTGACAGGTGTAGGTCGAGGGTGGCTATTATGCAATTTGGATCTGTTTTAAGGTACATTAAGTATACGAGGAGTTGAAATATTCCATCTTTTGAACTGCTGATCAGATTAATAATCTGAGGGAACCATTGAATCCGCATAACATGGATTCATTTAAGGGAGGATTAAATTCAATAGGAATGGTTCAGATGAAAAATTTAATTTTTGGATATTAAAAAAATTAAGAAAATAAATTTTGGTAATTTTATTTTTTATTTGTGGAACCGTTGGAAAAATGGTTGTGGGACTGCAATGCAACATCAAACCAATTAAAGGAATAACTAATGATTTATGTAACCACGCCATTGGGTGATTCAAATGAACATGTTACCAAAATGTTGAGATAATTAATGTTTTTCATGAGTTATATTCATTAATGAACCTCAATAATTGTGCTATACATTGATCCTCTCCTCCACTCTATTTAAACGAATCTCAGGAATGGGTTATCGGCACCCAAGACATTTAAAAAAATGCAGTGATGACTTCCACCAACCTAGAATGAAGCTTTTAGGGACGGATGTTGGAGAAATCGATGGGTGATGGCATGCGTTGGTGAACACCTATGAACGTGGAAACTTCTTCCTCATCTATAAAACCTTCCAAAAAATAAAGGGTTTGTGTTATATTTTTGATTCCCCCACTTTTAAGTTGTTCTTGAATATTATCAAGAACATGGGTCCACCGTCCAATGGGTTTACCCACAATTTTCTCTTTAATGTGAGAGGTTAATGCAGTGTTTCATTATGGGAGTTTTTATAATCTAATAATTCTTTCCGTATTATAATCCTAATGGAGATGTCATGGGCTGAATGAACAAGGCCCAAACCCTCCATAAAACCGTTGTGGTTGTGTTCTACGTGGGAGACAAGAAGAAGCAGTGGATTGAAGGTGGCACACGGTGGGACATGAACATGAGGGAGACGACAACCGGAACCCACCAGCCTCAAAGGAACGGTGGCAACTGAAATCGCCATAGTGGACAAGAGGTGACCTACCCATTCCGGCCACGTTGCAGTGGGGTGGCACACTGCGGTGGTGCACAACAGTTGATGGCCACAAAAACAAGGCTCATTTGAGGTAGGACTCATGCATGATGTTTCGTACCAGGATAATCCACATGAACTAGCTAGGAGGTGTGGCACCCTCAAGAACCGCTGCTGAGTTGTGTGGTGAATTGAAGTGGCACACCGCTGAGGAAGGTCGTGGTACAGAGCGGGCATGAGCCCACGGGTCCGTAGTGAGGTAGTACACATTTACAATCCAAGGGATTTAGCACCACCTAATACCGCATAAATGATGAACAGAATGGCTATGACCATGTGATAGGGGAGCATCCCCGTGCTAGGCTAGTCGGATGAGGGATTCCTCACGACGGCGGGCAACGCCGAGCCAGGTGGAAAAAGCCGAACGCGCTACCCAGCAGGCCGAACCTGCAACCCAGTATGTCAGACTAGGCCTAGCCGAACTAGGCTGAGTCCAACCAATTCATTCTGGGCCTTGGGGTTTGGCTGGGTCAGTCCAACTGTGTTTTACTAGAACCATACCCACTTATGTCTTGGTTGACTTAATCGAACGTATCGCCTAAACTATACGTTTTTTTTGACGAATTGTCTATGGCACAAGAACCCTTTTGATGAGAAGATCATTTGAGATACTCCACATGCCATTCAAATAAATTTATTGTTTCACTGATTTGGATCGAAACTTAATCTATCAGGGTCCTCTGCACTAAAATGCCTATAAATGTTAGACCGAGTTTCCGGTTGACACACCGTATGTTGCGTTTGAACCCTTATGACATGATAGATAATCAGTTAACATCCTTGTGGATCATAGTGGTAGTTAAGGTATGAATGATAACCGGAGGAGTATAACCAGGGTGTTTTTTGTTGTGGGAGTTAGGATGGATACTCTCTTGATGACTCAAGGTGTGGGTATTCCTTACACCTCTACTTCGGTAGAGATGAGACTCGACACATCATGGGTTCCTGTTCATTTTAATCTTAGATATTATTCCAATATATGGAGTTGGTACTCCCCTGTTGGAATAGGACACTAGTCTTCCATACATAACTCACATAGAGTTAGGTACTCCCCTAACGACAAGTGTGTGGGTCCTCTATATTAGGAGTAGTTTCTCCCTTGTCAACCCAAGGTGCACGTCCTCCTTATGTAATGATACAGTATAGTCGGTACACTCCTACCATGCTAGGGTACGTGTCATCTAAACTGGGGTTGCTACTCCCCCGACATACTATGAATAGAGTCCCACATAGTGAATAAACTACCATAGTTGTACTCCATTACCAGGTAGGGTGTAGTTCCACACATATGGAGTAGTACTCCCTTGTCTTTGAGTAGAAACATGGAGTGGGTCCGTCAAGGGATTTGGAGCTCCCTCAACATTGCGACATAGTTACAAGGAGCGGGCCCCTTTACTTGATGTAATTCATTCCCATGGTAGATGTTATTACTTGCTCGATGGACTGATGTGAGGGACAATTATTATTGGAGCGACTTAGTTATCATGGGTTAGAATGGAGCAATCCTCCCCCAACAGATCCTAGTGTTGAGTAGTGGGCCTCTTCACCTGGTTTCCCATGGTCTTTCCATGAGAGAAACACTATGACTGTGAGACTACTAGTTTCGAGCACAAGAGGGAGTTCTAGTAGAATGTTCCTGATGGAGCATGTCCTTCGGAATGTTCCATTGGAATAGTTAAGTTGTACCTGATGGAGTAAATCTCTCAAGAGGGTGACACCAGGGATGACCAATTCATGGATCCTGTACTCATGATCCTTGATATACACTCTGATCCTTCTTTTGAAATCATGGTAATGGTTTGTAGTCTGGGTCTTATGTTTGTTTGTGGGTGAGATGTGTATATTTGGATGACATAGGTGTATAAAATGGCATATACATGAGTAGAGATGACTCTGCTTCATCTGTGTGTTTTAATTCATTGTTATTTTGTAGTATTTTTTCCATTTTTTAATTATGAGAGATCGTAGAGGGTATCTGTGTCCCCTTCATAGTATTCATTTACTCACCCCTCCATGGTCTTTTCCTACACTTGTTTTGTCTAGTGTATACGTTCAAATTTTCAATTAGGGTGATTATAATGATCTAACAGATGAACGTTATGACGACAGACTTGGTAGTCTAGGAGAAGGAGGGGTCTAGAAGGACTATGCCGACATGGCATATATATTCAGCTTCCAATAGAATCACTAATCCAGTGATCAGGCGGGATCATCCACAGGTGGTCGTCAATTCTCCCTTTGTGGCTTGCTGTTTTCTTTTCTATTATTGGGATTGTATATTGGCCCAATTACACAACTCAGTGCTTTAAATGCTGTTGTACACTGGATTCCAATTACATAGTGTTCACCTTCTGGCTTTTTTGGTTTTTGTTGGTGTGTTCTTGTGAGTACAGGTATCTAGGAAATTGCCACCTACTTGTAAGTTGATGTATTCTGCACTAGTCGACAACCACTATTCATTAGAAGGATGGCATGGGGTATGTCACGGCATGGGCCCTATGGGATGGGTTGAGACATTGAACCTATCTTGATATTTTTATTAAATAATTTTATTAGAATGAAATTTTTTTATTGGGGGATAGAGGGTGATAGTGTATGCTATGGAAAAAGGTAATAGTTTTCATTGTCACAATTCTGAATAATTGAGAAAAATACATTTTTTATTGTTTATTTATTTCCTGTATATGTATTTTCATTATAATTTATTATATAATGGCTTATTAATGAAATGATAATATTACATTCAGTAAATTTTTATTCATTCAATTATTAGTCTTCAAGTAAGGATTTAAGGTTATAAAACATCTATTCATTGAGAAAAAATCATTCTCTAGAACTTATTTTTTATAAGATGGATACATTATACACTTGATTGTATCATGTGGTATTCTCTAATTGTATAATATAAATAAAATTTCCTACCACAAAAATACATATCAAATAACCCTTTTCTTTTTCATATGATTATCAAATGATATGTTGATATAAAAAATATCCTTCCTTTGAGATATAATATTTTATCTTTAGAAACACATATGCTTTTATTTTTTATCTCATAGTAAAAAAAATTTCATATATTTTATAATAATATTTTAGGAAATTTTAATATTAATTAAATTTTGGTTTTATTTCTATTTTAATATTAGTGATTCTAATGAAATTTATTTTCAACATATTAAACATGTTTCACTGATTTAACCTTTAAGAGATTAATATTTGGATCAACATTTACAGTAAAATATTTTATTTAATTTTAATGCTCCATTATTAGAGATTATTTTTCGAAGTAATATTTTTCAAGTTCATTAAAAATATATTTTCAAATATTAATTTAATATGTCATGTATGATTGTATTAGAAATAAATTATCAAACTTTTTGGTAAAATATTTTTTGAATTTTCCTCTATATTTTTTTAATGTTTTAATTTATTTAAATTCATGATATTTGTTTCAAAAAATGTAACTTCTATTAAAATTATATTTTCAAAATTTATGGTATTATACTCCTCATGTAAAAAATTATTAAGTATACATTCATTTGTGGTACAATTAAATACAATCTTTATCATGGTCTAATTTCAATAATGTCATCATCATTCTTCATGTCCTTTGATATACTCGGCATATATAATTTTTCAACCATCCACAATACCAGGAAAGCATAGCCAGAGGTAGAACCCATGACCATTTATTAAAAATTAAGAAAATGACAGGAATAAAACATTACAGAACCAACATATTCATTACAAATCCTCAAAATCACACCCCTCACCACCTCCACATAAACATACTATTCCTCAGTCGCTGTTTCCCTCATCGAACTCTCGTAGTGCTTCAGAACCATTGCATACTTCCTCCTCAGATTCAACCGCTCCAGCTCAAGAAACTCATTTGGATATTTCATATTTCAAACTGTCGATCTGGTAGGAATTGTCTTTTCCAAATAGGAGCAGTCCTTCTTCCTCCTTCCTTGTGGAGAAGTAATCACCTTGTTCTAGATTAGTGGCATAGCCTTATTACCCACTTGGAAAATCTCACTGTATGATGGCCTAACCATCGCCCCAAGATTTTCCTTATCCCAGTCAGCAAGGTCTCCCCATATCCCATGGCACCACATCTCTTGATACTGCACTAATTGGTTTTGCTGAAACTGATTATTCATGTCAATCATAGCCAAACAATGAGGATATTACGGCATTGTATGTTCATCATCCATCCAACCTTTACTCAGTGCTTCATTTTCCTTGAACTCATTCTGCATGATGCCACTACCACATATAGGAGATATATCATCCCCAGCTGACATGCCTAACTCCTGAAGGTGATTCCCCATTGGTACGTGAATCAACTCACCTCTAGAAGCATTACCCTGACCACTGTAGCCACCTACAAGATCTATACTTCTATTCTTCTTAAATACAGCAGACCGCATCTTCTTCACATCTGGGGAAGAGCCCTACATGATATCCATTTCAGGAATCAAAGCAGACCCCTACTTACCCTTACACATAAAACCACTGCTACCCCCTTCCCTATGAGTATCCGCACCAGCATCAGACCGACTGAGTTGAGAATTGACATACCTCTCCGGCACAACAGATGCCTCAGTCTCTAGCTAACGAACTACAGTTGTGAGTCTATCTAAAGGGCATGCCTCCCCACCATCGCCAACACCTTTGGGATCACATACTTTCTGGTCATTCCTCTTATTCAGATCATGCCTGAGCCGCACGAATACCGAAGACACCGACGAGTTAGAAGGAGAACCCGTGGGTGTGTTAACAGACAGTGTGTCCCGCGGTCCCAGATTTCTTGTCTCAGTCCCAACCAAAGCGTGTCTCCTGTTCTCTACGATAGAGCTCAGTACCGATGGCCTCTTGCTCAATAATCCAGCATGGCATCTTGAACGGGAATGGCCCAATCTCTTACATCTTGAACAATAATCAACCCAGGATTCATAGATAACAGCTTGCTTCCATCGAATGTCCTCTCCGACTGAAATCCAATCCCATTCCACTGGCATTCTAGAAACGTCCACCTCAACACAACACCGGGGATTAATCGGGTGGCTCAGGGTAGACGTACGCACATCGGAACACAACAAACGGCCTATCAAATTCCTAAGCATACAAAAGATCACTGGATTTTGAAAGGGTAAAGAAAGATTGGGGAGACTTACCCAAATTAGTAGGGAAGTAGGATCTCGATTCATATAGAATTCAATCATCCACCGAAATAGAAAGAACTTACAACTGTTGCAACGTCGAGGGACGCTGGACCAAACACGAACTAGGTCTTAATCAGATGCGAAACAGATCATTAAGTGACGATTATCGAGGAGGCCAACCACTGCTCGATCCTGCAAGTCCCATTTGGCAAAGATACATCAATCAAACTCATCAACAGACTACCTTCGTGAGTTGAATCGATCCACCAGGGTCATATCAAGATGCTTTGTCGCTTTAGAGATCTTCGACACCGAGATTGGTAGATGATGATTCCCAAGATGATGATCAGGAACCTTCGTATGTAATGAAATTGACATAAAATCTGGGAGATAGTTTGGGTTAGTAAAAGGCACAAAGGGTGTTTGTGGCTTCAACGTCAGTAGAAACGAAAAATATTTCCCCATCCCGCTGCTAGGAATGGGGGAAAGTCATCGTGCGGCATGCTCTAGGGTTCTTGCATCCCAAGATTCGAGAAAAGTGATGGACCAGATCACATGTTGTTGGGTAATGAGGTATTGAGCTGTCCTGCCCACCTGTGCTCTGCACGTCCCTAGCTAGACCCAAGGTGGCCAATCCTTGGGCTTGGACCAGTTCCACACGGGGTCGAGGTGACGAGAAGATCTCTGGCATACAATGTTTGTTGACTTTGCGAGGACTCAAACCCAGATCCTCGACGACAGGACGCCACTGCCTTGAACCAACTCACCCATCCCCCACGGGCAAACGTGTTGTTGGGTAATGAGGTATTGAGCTGTCCAACCCACCTGCGCGCTGCACATCCCCAGCTAGGCCCAAGGTGGCCAATACTTTGGCTTCGTCCAGTTACACACAGGGTCGAGGGGATGAGAGGATCACTGGCATATAGTGCGCGTTTCCTTTGCGAGGTCTCAAACCCAGAACCTCAATGACAGGACGCCACCGCCTTGAACCAACTCACCCATCCCCCGCGGGCTCCACAATATCTCTCTATATAAAATATGATTTTATTATTTCTATTAAAAAAATTATAAATACATTAATTTTTTATTACCAATCCATTCAATGTGTATATCCATGGGTTTTCTACAAATTTCGTTCCCCTATAAACAATATTTATTTCTATTAGTTTATGAATATTTTTTAAAATACATTACATTGTGTGATTTATTAGGGATAAATTGACAAAATTTATACTCTACATTCCTATTTTTTTGTTTATTAAACATCGTAAAATATTAATTATGAATTTTTTACTATCTAATAGGATTAATTCACTGAAAAAAGCAATATCATGGATTAGGTTAGACATATACATCCCCATGATGAATCGATAGGTATTATGGGAAAATTACTGTGTATTGGTGTAAAACTATAGAATTTGAAAATATATATTAATTATCATCATAATGAAATGAATTATCTATTTTTTGTGTACATGATTTAAATAATGAATTATTTTTTTTGTCCTCAATGTTAAAATCAATATGTATTTCACAATGAATTCCACATTAATGATTTATTATATTATTAAACATGTTATCATATAATTATAATAATTTTCCATGTATATATAATACTTTTATAATATTTTGACTAAAAAAATAAAATTATTTATTATTCCAACAATAATATTTCTTCCATTATTATGAAAAAATTGATTCAGTTGTATGATTCCCTTTTGGGTAATTTGAGATCACCTAATAATATATTCCAATTTACAAAGGATATAATGATATTTGTAATATAACATATGTCTAAAAAGGTAAATTTTATGGAGAATTATGGAGAAACATTGAAGAACCTTTATGGGTTAACCAATTCTTATAATAATTGGGGAACAATATCAACATCATTTTATTTTTTTGTTAATGATGTGTAGAGACCCAAATCTTGACATACAAACACATTACATTACATTTGCAGAATACATAATACATAACAAAAACAGACACACAAGGACCATAATAGTTTGTGTCTTTGGAAACTCGAGATATAATCTTCTAATCGTGGTGAATGATTTTCAACATCTCTTATAATGATCTTCCCATTTTTCTCTCTTTCCTAAAACCATTCATTAAATCCTTGGGAAAGTAAAACATATAAAGTGTGAGATCAAATGCTATGTAAGGGTAAGCATGGAGAAAATAAACCAAATCATATAAATTTGACCAAAAAACATGTACATAATGTTTAAACATCAAAATCATGATCAATGACATAAAACATGGAAGTACATAAGGCATAGATCATAAAGAAACATTAATCATGATAAAATAGAATGGGAGTAAAACATGTAATTGTGGAAACCATTAAGTACATGTTATGATTTCCATAGTATCCAAGGCATTACTGCCAAGACCATCTTTGTGGAGAAAGTCCATTTCTGAATTGAGTTCTCTCATCGTTCTAGTCATGTATCACTGAACCCGATTAACTTACATTTCCAGCCATGTCTATATCATGAGATATAAATCATTACCAAATGAATTGGATGGATATATAGGTCCCACCCATCTCATAATGAAATCATTCTTACTTGTGACACAAAATAAACATAAAACACTCATTATAACCCAAAGAATAAAATGGGTGTCATTAACATCAGTCCATCATCACATAATCCATATAAAAAAATTGATATAATTTCTCCAAAAGAAAAATTACACCATTTAAATAATACATAAATTATACATTAAACATAAACATGCAAAATAATGTCATCTTATATGGAAAATAGTTTTCATAAAACATTTGAAATGATTTTTTGAGGAAAATAACCATATTTCTTCAAAATCATTTTGTTTTCACAAAATGCCGTGAAATGTTAATAGAAAATGATTTTTTTTTAAATATTCAGGAAATCCTGTAGAGTAAGATTCATGAAAATAAGGCGTTATAAAACCGTAAAAATCCGTTCATGTGGGATATGTTAAAAAACATTATTCTCATACTTTTGCCTGAAAATTCAAAAAGTACCTTGTATGGTAATCAAAAGAAAGATTCCTTACAAACCATGTAGTAAAAGTCCAAAATGGGTAAAAATGACTTTAAACATACATGATCCCATTTTTAGAAAACATGGACATGGATGATAAATTTAACCATAGTAAATACTTATGAATAAACAATCTCGGATAAAAACGAGATTGGAAATGTTATACCTTACCTTATGTCTGGTATGCTTCGTATATATCCGAAAATCATGTATAATGGTTCAAATAATTTCATTAAAATATTGTAGAATCATATTCATTGTTATGATATCATATATGGTTCACTTATGACTTTATATTACCCGTTCTTTTGTAAATTCCTTATTAAAGCTGTGTTTTGGGTAAAATCCTTTCACTTATCGTACATGTTTCGATTTGTTGTTCTTGATATTATTACTCATATCCTGATTTAAAGAATTAAATAATGTAGAAAATGATTTATATATAAAATATATTCAGTATATAAATTTATATATATATTATGGATCAATAAATGGAATGAAATACACCGTTCAGGGAGAGGGTAGACCGTACGTTCGCATGAACACTGTTTTTGTTTCCTTATTGAATTAAATGAAATTATGTAAATGAAACATATATGTACATAGATACAGTATCATTATTATTTAATATCATTCATTATTATTTATTATATATATACTTTATAATCATACTTGAATGGTTAATCATGGAAAATGGATCTCATCGCGTTCGTGGAGACGGTAGTCCGTACGTACGCACGAGCGACGATATCGTTCCCATAATTATTGAATAGAATTTGACTAAATGATATAATATCTCAGAATTAGTATGATGTTATAATAACCATATATAGTTATTCTTTACCGCATTATTCCCTTCCAATTAATGTGTTGGTGGAAAAACTAATTACACCACGATGTGGAGACGGTATTCCGTACATACGCACGCACGGTCATTTTGTTTTCTGTAGGATGGATAGAAGGTGAAATGGGGTTTCATCATATTTATAATAACATATCAGTATATTAGTGGTAATTATTTTATTACTTTATAATGAAACAACTAAAGAAGAAGACGTTGAATAAGTAATAAACATGAAAGAATCGGTAGAATAGATTACCTCTTCTTCGACGCGTCTCTTTTAAGCTTCCTCTAAAGGCACTAGAGTTGGTCTTTTGAGAAAAAAAACCTCCATAATTTTTCTAGGGAAGTGTATAAGAGAAATGGGTATGGTTTTTCCTAGCATGAAGGCTCAATGTTGGGTAAAGAGGAGAGGGAGGAGTTTCCCTTTTATAAGGGAGGAGAGTGGCACCTTTGGAAAATGTGAAAATATTATTTTATTATAAATATATATTCCATTTCAAAAGGTCCAAAAATCATTAAAGATGAAGATAAGATGACTCGTGGTTGAAATAAAATCATCCATTCCTAATTGGACATCTTTTGGATAAAATTTTAATAATTAAATCTTATTTATTTAAATCATTTATTAATGAGGAATATATTTCATCATTATTGTGTCATAATGAATTTAATTTATTTGATGTCTAAAAATTATAAAAACTACCTTCATGTGGGAATTTTTTTTTTCTTTCCAGTGAATATTTATATTCGAAAATATAATTTATATAAATCCTTATAAATATTATTTAATAAAATATTTTTATTAATGTCAATTTTGTCTTTAAATTAAATCAATTAATCCAAATTTTCATTATCACTACCAAGTGGCAAAATGGGGTCCAAAAATTGACCCAAGGATGCCCACGGTTTTCCACTACTCATACAATAATGTTGCAACAAGTGTTAAGGTAATTTTGAATTATTATAATATTCTTTTAACCTTGAATTACACTATTTTCCTTTAACCGTGGTAAATAAAAGTCAAAAGTTAATATTCACCAAAAATTATTTTCATCTTATTGAAAAAAAATTTACTTCTTGATAAAAAACTTGTATTTCGGATTTTTGAAATTAAATTAATAGAAGTGGTAAATTTTCATTTAAATGAATGTGTCAGTTTTTTTAACTACCATTAAGTGGTTTCACTATTCATCAAAAATTGAAGTTTTTCAGAAAAATACTGAAAATTCAGTCCAAGATATATTTGATATTCCGAATTCAAAAATTATTTCTATTTTTTCAAATTCAAAAAATAGATGTGGCATTAATTAATTTTAAAATTAAATCCTGTTATCAAAACAAATAGCGTGTTTTTAAGAAATAATAACTAATAAAAGATCGACACTAGTTTATGTCCAATTTCAAAGTGAAATTAATTCCATTGATAAAAATTGCATTAAATGGTAAAAATATATTCTAATTAAACTTTAAAACCAATAA
Source organism: Viscum album (assembly GCA_963277665.1). Lineage (NCBI taxonomy): Eukaryota > Viridiplantae > Streptophyta > Magnoliopsida > Santalales > Viscaceae > Viscum > Viscum album. The sequence continues at coordinate 507,156,578 of OY728121.1, forward strand.
AAAATATAATATAATCATATAAATTATTGCGATGAAAAAAGTTGTTTTTAATTAAAATATAAAGTGTTTTTACTATTCATTAAAATATGAAAGTTATCAGAATAATATGAAAAATTTATCCAAATTAAATTTTTATTTCCTAATTCCAAAGAAGAATATTATTTTTTCATATTGAACTTATAAACATGTAAAAACTAGATTTAATGTGGGTTCGCCATCAAAAGGCGACAAGAATGCATTGTTTGAAAAATAATTATTTTACCCAAAAACAGTATTTTTTTCTCATACCATGTTCTAGAAATTTTTTAATATGAATAATAATGTTATAAAATTCAAATTTTATTTAATATTATTCATAACTCATAGTCCATAAAAAAAATTATAACAATATATCGTTGTTTAGTGAAACCTGGTATTGCGTACTACACACGCTATCGAGGAACGTTGTGATTGCGTGTAATGCAAGTCAAATCAAGGATGCGTGTAGTGAATGATCCATTTGGTGTAGCATATAACACCATACCTCAATGATATTAAAAATAATAATTCTCATAATATCTCATGTTGTTACATTCTACACCCCTTAAAATGAATTTCGCCCTCAAAATTCAACGGGTTTATAAATTGTTTACTACATGAAAGTTTATTTCATAGAAACCCACATCATAAAAAGGAATACCAAAATAGAACATTAAAAACTAAATTATGAAATGTAACAGTTACCCAAATTAACTAATCACCGGGTTTCCACATAGGAGAACATAGATGAAAATATGGATATGGAAGAGAAATCTAACCATCATGTTCTGATGGAGAGAGGTAGAGAACATGGCTATTAAAAAGCAAAAAATCACAAATCCATAAATTTGTGATGATCTAATGTATACCTGATTCATTATATATTAGGACACTTGGACAACACTTTTGGTTTTCAAGATCATTTCCCTAAAGTTGAAGAATTTGAATTAGAAGAATTACTTACTTTATTTTGGTACAATCTCACAGTTTCTCAGGCCTCGAAAAATTTCCACTTCATCTCTTAATGAAATGAAGTTGAATTTGTATTTTGCGATGTTTTAGCAGATCATGTGATAGAAAGATATGTCATTCCATCTGTCTTAATCATATGGTTTGCAAAAGTTATATACATCAGTCCATCTGTAGTGAGATTAATCATATATGGTTCCTAAATTGGACTTATACTTCATGTATCATACAACATAAAAAATTAAAACTAATTTATACTAACCAGGGATTTCTGTTTGTCTAGTGGTAGGTGATAAAGGCCTGTCGTACTTCGGTTGTGGGTTCGATTCCCACAACCTTGTCCAACGCGACAGGTTTTCGCCCGTCGTGCAGGTTGTCCCTTTTTATAAACTACACTATTATAACATTCCAGAAATAATATAAAAAAAAGTTCTATCCTTAAAAAATACTATATTATGTCCAACATAATCCATTCCAATCTTTTGGCTTATCCAAAATACATATGTGCAATCTCATATTATAAAGAAAACGATTACTTGAAATGTCACATAACAAGCACGTGAATGCCATCATTTATCCCCCATATATCATAATATATATATTGTTGGTCACATTACAAACATGTGAATACCTTAATATTGTTTTCATTTGAAACCTGAATTACCAAAGAACCGTAGTGAAAACATGAGTTATGTCAAAATTTAACTCATTCCACATACAAAAATCCCAAAAATTATATATACTCAAACCATGATATCACTTATTCTTTATATCAATTATGAGCTCATGAATACTATCAAACAATTTATGTTCATTTTTAACCATTCATTTATTGCATATCATCTGCTTTCAAAGTATTTGAATCACTTTTCATGGTTACCGGTACCAAAAAATTATTGAAAACCACAATAGAGTAATACATAAATATTCCAATATTCCACGATACTATATACAACATTATTTTGGAATCCATTATATAAAAACATAATCATTCCACCACATCGTTGTCATATTCAACATCTTGTATAGTGATTGCATGTGTCTTCCCTTTTTTCCTTTGCCTTAAGAGGCTTCTCATGTCGATCATCATTAACCCTTGGATTAGGGTATTGATAAGAATAATGCCCCATTTCCTTGCACTTGAAGCATTGAAGTGTTGGTGGAGCATTCTCTATAGAGTTTTCTCTATTCACATCATTAGCTACCTTTTTCCCATTACATCAATACTCAACTGCTCGATGACCTTCTTTTCCAAAATTGAAACATATTCTAGTTCCTTTTAGACCATTTCCACCTTTTTTCTTCCAACACATTGAGCATAAAGAAACATTCATCTTCTTTTCACCATTATTCTGTGATTTTTCCAAGAACTCATTCTTTTGTTTCTTGTCAAAACCATGAGATGGATATGATACACCAACTTCCAGTTCTACCTTGATAGCAAAACGCACAATTTTTTTTTCATAGCTACTGAAGTCTCTTATAGCTAATTCCCTTCGATGACTTGGTTTTAAGCCACTGAAGAATCGATCAACTTTACATTCATGTTGGATGATAAAGCCAGCTGCATACATTGCAAGCCTTGTAAAATTCTCTTCATACATACCAACAGATTCCTCATCCTTTTTCTTAATCTAAAGGAACTCCTTTTCCATTATTGTTCGAAGAATATGAGTGAAGTACATATTTTAAAACAAGTTCTTGAACTCATCCAATTTTGTGGATTAAATTTCATATTGGGGCCATGTATTTTTAATTAGATTCCACCATTGGTCTTCTTTACCTTCTAAATTGTAAAATGCTAAAATCACTTTTTCATGCTCTGAACATCAAATTATTGAAAATAACTTATCAATGGTACTAATCTTTTGTTCAGAAACAAGAGGCTCAGAAGACCCACTGAAAGATGGTGGACATTACCTCATGAAGAAATAAATAGAATATTGTTCCTTTTACTACTCATTTGGAAGTCCACAATGATTCATAGCTTGTGTATGTATAGGAATAATGTTTTTCACTACATCTCCCATAACATTGGTTTGATCAGAAGGACAATCATTGAATTTTCCATTTCATTGATCAACATGGTTCCTTCAGGATCCATCCATCGTCTAAAAAATTAAAAGAATAGTATGAGATGAAAACAACATGAAAGGGAAAACAACATAATAAAGGGGGTGTAACATAAATCTCTAAGATCGTATATTTAATTCTATGATCGTTACCGTAGTTCTATGACTATAACCTATACTTATACTTATCCTTAGGGAAATCCATATACATACCTTATAAATATCTCTAGGTATCTCACTAATGTTTTCGCATCCCAGTTTCCAAAGGTTGGCTAAACCATTCCTCTGATACCAACAGTAGAAACCCAAAGCTTGACATACATAAACATCACATTACTTTTTCAGAATACATAATACATAACAAAAATAGACACACAAGGATCGTAATAGTTTAGTGTCTTTGGAATCACGGGATATAATCATCTAATGGTGGTGAAATATCTTCAACATCTCTCATAAATATCTTCCCTTTTTTTCTATTACCTAAAACCCTTCTTTAAATCATGAGGAAAAGAAAACATATAAAGGGTGAGCTCAAATTCACAGTAAGGTTAAGCATGGAGAAAATAAAACAAATCATATACATTTGATCAAAAAACAAGAACATAATGTTTAAACATCAAAATCATGAACAATGACATAAAACATGGCAGTACATAAGGCATAGATCATAAAAAACATTAATCAAGATAAAATAGCATGGGAATAAAACATGTAATTTTGGAAACCATTAAGCACATGTTATGATTTCGATAGTAGCTAAGACATTGCAGCAAAGACCATCTTAGTGGACAAAGTCCCTTTCTGAATTGAGTTCACTCCTCAATCTAGTCTTGTATCTCTGAACTGTATTAACTTACCATTCCAGAAATGTATATGTCATGAGATATAAATATTTACCTAATACATTGGAGGGAGATAATGGTCCCACCAATCTCATAATGATTTCTTCTGCCACAAAATAAACATAAAACACTCATCATAACACAAAGAATAAAATGGGTGTCATAAACATCATCCCATCATCACCAAATCCATATAAAAATAATTTTTATCATTTAACCATATTAAAAACTACACCATGTAAATAATAGAGACATTATACTTGAAATATAAAATTATAAATAATTTTATCTTATATGGAAAATAGTTTTGATAAAACACTTGAAATGTATTCTTGAGGAAAATGTATTTTCTTCTTCAAGATCATTTTCTTTTCAGAAAATGCCATGCAATATTAAAAGAAAAGGATTTTGTTGAAAATAGTAATGAACTCTTGTAGAGTAATCTTCATGAAAATAAGCCATTATAAAACTGTAAAAATCTGTTCATGCTGTATAAGTTAAAAAAACATTCTTCTCGTACTTTTGCCGGAAAATTCAAAAAGTACCTCGTATGGTAAAAAAAGAAAGACTCCTTACATACCAAGTAGTAAAATTAAATAATGGGTAAAAATGACATTAAACATAAATTAAACCATTCATAGAAAACATGGAAATGGATGATAAATATAACCCTAGTAAATACTTATGAATAAACAATCTCATATAAAAATGAGATTGGAAAGATTATCCCTTACCATATGTCTGGTATGATTCATATGTATCCGAAACTCCTGTATAATGATTTAAATAATTTCATTTAATTATTATAGAATCATTTTCATTTTTATGATATCATATATGGTTCACTTATGACTTTATATTACCCATTCTTTTGTAAATTCCATGTTAAAGCAGTGTTTTGGGTAAATTGTTTCGTTTATCATACATGTTTCGATTTGTTGTTCTTTATATTATTACTCATATCCTAATTTACATAATTTTATAATGTAAAAAATGATTTATATATAAAAAATATTCATTATATAAATTTATATTTATGATGGATCGACAAATGGAATGAAATACACCGTTCATGGAGACGGTAGACCGTACGTACGCATGAACGCTGTTTTCGTTTCCTTATTGAATTAAATGGAATTAAGTAAATGAAACATATATATACATAAATCCAGTATCGTTATTATTTAATATATTTCATTATTATTTAATATATATATACTTTATAATCATACATGAATGGTTAATCTTGGAAAATGGATCTCATCGTGTTCGTGGAGACGGTAGTCCGTACGTACGCACGAGCGATGATATCATTCCCATAATTTTTGAATAGGATTTTAGTAAATGATATAATATATCAGAATCATTATGTTGTTATACTAACCATATAGAGTTATTCTTTACACCATTATACTCATCCATGTAAGGTGGTGGTGGAAAAACTAATTACACAATGGCTTGGAGACAATATTCCGTACGTACGCACGCGGGGTGATTTTGTTTTCTGTTGGATGAATAGAAGTTGAATTTGGGTTTTTTCATATTTAAGATAACAAATATTTATTTTAGTTATACTGATGTAATTACTTTATAATGAATCAACTAAATAAGAAGAAGTTGAAGTTGAAAGAAACTTGAAAGAATTGGTAGAAGAGATTACCTTTTCTTCGACGCACCTCTTTTATGCTTCCTCTTAAGGCACTAGAGTTGGTAATTTGAGTAATCCAAAACCTAAAAAATGTTTCTTGGGAATTTCAGAAGATATATTTCAGGGTTTAGCCAAGCTTTAATTCTCAATGTTGTGTAAAGATTAGAGGGAGGAGGTGCCCTTTTATAAGGGAAGAGAGGGGCACCTTTGGAAAGTGTGAAACAATTATTTTACTATAATCATATATTTGGATTCAAAAGGTAAAAAAATTATTAAAGATGAAGATAAGATGACTCATGGTCGAAATAAAATCATCCAATCATAATTTTACATGTTTTGGATATTATTTTAATCATTATAATCTTATTTAATTAAATCAATTATTAATGAGGTAAATACTGCATCATTATCGTGTCATAAATAATTTAATTTATTTGATGTCTAAAAATTATATAAAAAATAACATCATGTAGGAAATATTTTAATTTTTGAATGAATATGTACAGTATAAAATATAATCTATATTATCCCTTATAACAATTAATTATTAAAAGTTTTTTTTAATGTCAATTTTGTCTTTACATTTAATTAATTACTCCAAATTGTCATTATCACTACCAAGTGGCTCAATGGGGTTCCAAAATCTACCCATGGATGCCCATGGTCGGTCACTACTTATCCAATAAGTTTGAGACAAGTGTTAAGGTAATTTTGAATTATTATAATATTATTTTAACCCTGAATTACCATATTTACCTTTAACCGTGGTAAATAAAAGTCAAAAGTTACTATTCAACAAAAAATTATTTTCATTTATTGAACCAACTTATTCTTCTTGATAACAACCATGTATGTCGTATTTTTGAAATTCCATTTACAGAAGTGGCAAAATTTTATTTAAATGAAAGAGTTATTTTTTTTAACTACCACTAAGTGGTTTCACTATTCATAAAAAATTGATGTTTTTTAGAAAAATACAAAAAATTATGCCTAAGATATATTTGATATTACGAATTAAAAAATGATGTCTATTTTTCCCAATTCAAAACATATAAGTGGAATTAATTAATTTTAAAAATAATTCCCCTTATCAAAATAAACAGTGTGTTTTTAAGAAACAATAACTATCAAAAGATCGACACTTGTTTATATCCAATTTCAAAGTGAAATTAATTCTGATGACCAACATTGGATTAAATAGTAAAAATATATTCTAATTACAGTATAAAACAAATTAAAAATATAATCTTATAATATAATATATTGCTATGAAAAAATATGTTTTTAATTAAAATATAGAGTGTTTTAACTATTCATTAAAATATGAAAGTTATCAGAATAATATGAAAAATTTATCAAAATCAAATTTTTTTTCCAGATTCCATAGAAAATTTTTATTTTGTAAAATTTAACTTATAAACATATCAAAAACTATAATTATTGTTGGTGTTCCATCAAAAGGTTGCAAAACTGCATTTTTTGAAAAATACTAATTTTACCCGAAAAAATTATTTTGTTCTCATACCATGTTCTAGAAAATGTATAAGAGGAATAATAATGTTATAAAATTAAAAATTTGGTTAATGCTGTTCATAACGGCTAGTCCATAATAATATTATAACAATATATCTTTGTTTAGTGAAACTCGGTATTGCGCACTACACACGCTATCGAGGAGGGTTGCGATTGCGTGTAATGCCAGCCAAATCAGGTATGCGTGTAGTTCAAGGTCTATTTGTTGTAGCGTACGACAAACGATATCAATAAAATTAAAAATAATATTTATCATAAAATCTCGGGTTGTTACATGATGTGTCCAATCACTATATATCTATAAACCAAAAAATAAATTTTTTTGTCACAGAAGGTATATTTAATTGATATTTTGTTATTTATTGTAGTTATATAATGACTATATTTTTTGTATCAATGAGAGTATGTAAGGTATATTTTTATGGAACTAGGATTGGGTTTGTGGGTTTGGGGTGAAACTGTAGGCATATGACATTTTTATAATATTGTAAATAATATTTTTGTTGAGGATAATTTATGGGTTGATATATTATAATTGCTCATAATCTCCATATCATAGTGGCAAGTGGTTTGTTTATAATGTCTCCAAAATACAATATAAATAAGGAAAAACATGCGTAGAACACATTGAATATGGAGAAGCGGAATTTTCATGAGTAGGAGAGATTTCCAAAAAAATATCATACTATAATATATGGTGTGGTACACCTCACAAAATGGTGTATTATTCTATGATTTTGGTCCAAATTTTGATAGATTCATTTTTGGTTTTTTCGTAATCTGTTTCTATCAAGTTAGACTACAACATTGAATCTCACCCTGAATTTGATATTAGAGAATTATAATAGAAGTATTGGGATAATCCATTTGGGTAGCAATGATTTCTAGGCTAGTGCTGTGAACTTCCAAATTGAATTTGAATTTTGGCAGATTGATGGAAATGTGGGATGTTGTGGGTATTTTTTCGGACATTGTGGAATTGGGAGATATTTTCAACTACTTTATTGTAGGTGGTTGTCGGTGGCGTTATTTTATTGTTTTTTTTTTCAATAGAAATAATTTTATATATTGGAGGTTCTTTTTATTATCCTAATTATTTTTTTATATAAGGTTTTTTCCATCTAGTTAATCATTCGAGGTTTTTGGTTAATTTTTGAATCATTTTTTCCTTCATAGTTGTATCTTGTCGATTTTAATTTCATTGTTGAAATATGTTAAGTGGTTCTTGGTCTTTAGGTTCTAGTTATATTGTAATGGTTCTCGCACAATGATTTGAATATTATTTTAATCAAAAATAAAAAAAATGTGGTTTGGAGTATATAATGAAATCATAAATGTGTTGTTAAGTCTTTAGTATATGATTATCATATACTACAAATACTTTTTCGATATTGGAATGTGAATGTTGATATATAATACATGCATCTAGGGGTAATGACCAAAAAAAGGATGATTGATCCTTAAATCCATCATTAATCTATTGATAAATGAATAGACTTTTGACATCACAACATTCTTGTCACTCCCAAATGATATTCCTTGGATAATTATTTTCTTTTTATGATTATGTATGGATAATTTATTTATATGTTACTTTAATTTATACATTTTAGGAGAATGATAAATACCAAAGAATTATTAATTTAGGAAAAACATAGATTAATATTATCAAATATATGGATGATATAAGTTAATTATAAAATGATATAGGACAAATTAAAATTAAAAAAATATATAATTATTGTGAGATAATATAAAATATCTTAATGTTAAAATTTTTACTATTTCATATTTTTCACAACAACATCCATTATTATTTAGAGACCCCTTCAATCTACCTATTACTAATCATTGGATCATTTCAATAGAAAAATTATTATCTTTTCATCCATACCTATAGAACCCTTTTTTTTCTAAATATAATTTTGAATGTTCAGCTAATCCTTGCTATAATCATTTCATGAATATTGTAACGACCCTACCCCAGAAGCCCAGAGTGGGTGCATTATTACATAACATTGGCATGATCACAAAATATCATTTCATTAAAGACCGATTAGTTTAGTAGCATTAGAAGTATTAAATACATTCAAATGTTTTACATTAGATCATAAAATGGAAAAAAACAACAGCATTGTTTTCATGGAAACCAATGAGATCCCATAGACTATCCATGCAGGCCAGTCATAATATACATTTTCTTGTCCTTGGAAAAATAAAACATAGAAAGGGGTGATCTCAAATGCTCTGTAAGGATAACAATATACAAAAATCATTCATAAATAAACATAAACATTTAAGGCAATGTATAAAACTAAAAAAATCCTTTTCAACATAAACTTCATCATAATATGGATAATATAAATAAAAATAATTCCATTTTTTTACTCACATGGATATTCTACTAGTCGAATTTTCACATGCAATATCAATAGCCAATTTCATTATGATGTAATGCATAATTCCAGACTTTCATAACCACATAGTCAATGCCTTCTGCCAATACAAAAAATAAGATTTTGTCAAGGAATTTTTCCAAGACACTAGTTTGTCTCATGAGACCTACCGATGCATAGAAGAGCTATAGCGAGCTCCACCCGTCACTTACTAAGTCCAATTCATTCCTCATATGAAAAGGTTTAAACATAACATAAACATTCATATTAAGAATAGCATACGAAAGGTCAATACTTTATCCATAAAGCTTGAATGGTATAAAAATAGAACATCCATAGTGAAAAATATCAAAAAACCTTAAACACAATATAGAAGTTTTGTATCATAATAAATCAACTACAACTAAACATAAAATCCATCAAAGGATGTTGACATAGATGAATTAAATTCTTTTTAGAGAAATATCTCTCCCTATTTTGAAATAATTTAAGTTTCTTATAATTATAAAGAAAAAATTTATGTTTAACATTCTCTTATAAGATTGTAAGGTAATCTTCAATGATGTTATAATGGCGGAAAATAGACACATCCACCGTATAAGTTAAAAAAACATTCTAACCTTAATTTTTCCAAAAAAGGTCATAAAGTAACTGGTTTTGAAAATGACAGAAATATTTCATTCCAAAAAAAAAAGTTCAAGTAAGGTTATAAATGAAATTAAAACATAGTCAATTAAATAGTGAAAATGTTTTAGAATACATTTTTAAGAAACATGGATGTGGATGATAAAGAGGTCATAGTAGATAATTACGTATAAACAATCTCAGATAATGAAGAGATTGTGAAATTAACCCATACCTTGTACTTTTCCTAGGATCAGGGTAGGTTAACCTCCTATATAATGGTGAAATTATTGTTATTAAATTATACATGAATCATATAAATTAGTATGATATCATATATTATCTTTTAACATTGCCTTGATAATAATATCTTAGTATTATCTTCGTTTCAGGTGTTTTCTGATTCGTTTTCCTTTATATGATTTGATACAAAAGTAATGTTTGTTATGGATAGGATGTATATTATTCATATTCAGAATGATGTTAAGTCTTTAAACATTATTTTTAATTATCTAATGAAAATTAGTCTTGAATGGATATGATGGGAAATGAATCTCATCGTGTTTGTGGAGACGGTAATCCATACGTATGCACGAGTGACAATATCAATTTTTTGATACTAAAATAATATATAATTGGATGGTATATCATATATAAATAATAATTATCATGTTATATTAATTATTTAAATAAATTTCACATCATTATTATACCCATACAAATAATAATTTATTTAATAACAATTACACCACGACATGGGGATGGTAAGTCGTACGTACGCACGTATGGTGACATGTCATTAAAAGGATGGATTGAATAATGACTATGGTTGTACCATATTTATATTAACATAAAATTATATTAATTAAAATGGATTTATTATTTTATAATTGAATCAACAAAGAAAGATTATGTGGAAGAAGAAACGAACTTGAAAGAGGTGATGCATTATTGACCTTTTATTTAGGTTTTTCATTTTGATTTGATCAAAAGGGCTCCATAGGTTAGATTTATTACTAAATTAAGGCCTCTATGATTATTAGAGGATAGTTGAGAGGGTATTTGGGATGGTTTTATCTAAGCCAAATGGATTTGAAGTTGTGAATTATAGAGAAGGCGGAGTTCCCTTTTATAAGAGGAATGAGGGGCACCTTAGGAAAAGCTAGAAGTATTATTTTAAAATAAAATAAATCTTGGATTTAATGGCTCCAAAATGATTTATTTGAAGTATAAGGTGGGTATGGGTCAAAATAAACTCTATAAATAGGTTTTAGATAGGATTTTGTCCCTATATTAACATTATCTTTTTGACGTAACTCTTTGTTAAATAGTTTGACATTTAACATATCTCTTTGTATTTTTATATTATATGGTTATTAAACATCATATAAACTTCCGAACAAACCCAATGAGGTTAATTAATGATACACCTATCATTATATATGTCTTTTTGCAGAACCTTATATTTTTTAAAATATAATATCAATTAATAATATAATTTTTTTTAAAAACTCTTTTATATCAATTTTAACACTATTTTGTATTTTATTTTTTCTAAATTCATAACAGCATTATTATTTTGAAAAAAATTAATTTAACCAACCCTAACATGTCATATTAACCATGAAAATTAGGTTAATTAAGAAAAAGTCTCAAATTACATTTATTTGGATATTTATAATATCAATTAGTTTAATATTTTATTAATTAGGTAATTACTGCATCATCATTGTGTCATAAAAAATTTTGTTATTTAAAGTGTATAAATTATAAATAAAATACCATTATATAGGAAAGCCATTTATATTTCTAATGAATTTTTATAGTAGAATTTATTTTATGTGTAACCCTATATTAAAAATGTTTTACTTATTAATATTTGAATTTAACACTTTTAACTCTTCTTCGAATTAAATAATAATAAATGTCCCAATCTAATCCATGTGGACCAAAAAGATTATATTTTATTCCTCAGGCTGTTTTTAGTTAAATTAAACTTATCCAATAGAATTAGAACATGTTTTAGGGTAAAAATAATATCATTTTCACCCTTAATTACCCTATTTACTTTTAACCGTGGAAAATAAAAGTAAAAAGTTACTATTCACCAAAAATTATTTTCATTTCATTGATCCACATTTAACATACTGATATCAGTCATGTCTCTCATATTTTTGAAATTAAACATAGATATGTGGTAAAATTCTATTTTATGTAAATTTTCAAATGCTATTATGTGGTGGGTAAAAGACAGTAAACAGTTCAATAAAATTTTTATATATCTAGAATTATCATAAACTGAATCCAATGAATTTCATTGATCTTATATAGGTATTATGAATATATTTTAACATAAAATAAATTTAAATAAATTAAAAAATTATTTAAATAAAATTTCATCTTTAAACTATAACTCAATGTTTTTCACTGGTCATCAATAATTTAAAGTTTCCAGAAAAATACCGAAAATTCACCCTTAGCGAATTTTGATATCCCGAATCCAAAAATGAAGTCCATTTTGAATGATAAAATTTATAAAATTTAAAAAATTTGCAATTACTATTCATAATGGCTAGTATTATTGGTTGTGGTGTGTTAGAACTCGAAGTTGCATAAAACACACACTATAGTATTATTTAAAGAGAAGCATACCATGAAAGCTTGGGGTGTTATATTCTTCACTCATTCAAATAATTTTTTCCTCAAAATTTCTAAAATATTACAGCATAAAAAGAATTTGGTGGCTCTTCATCATAAGGTCCTTGGTTTCCCACGTTTCCTCTTCGATCTTATGGTTTCTGCATATAACTTTTATGAGAAGAGTCTTCCAGTTTCTCATCACTTGTTCTCTTGTATCAAGAACCTTGAGAGGCTCTTCACAATAAGACAAATGATTTTCCATTCTAATTTCTTCATAGATGAGTACATGCAATGATTCAAGAATATATTTTCTCAATGGTGATACGTGGAATAGATCGTGATCATTGGAGTGACTTGGCAGCATTGCAAAACAGTAAGCTATAGCCCCTATTCATTCAAGAATTTAGAGTAGTCTGATGTACCTGAGACTCAAATTTCCCTTCTTACCGAAACGTATAACACCCTTCCATAGAGATACCTTCAATAAAACATGATCCCTTACCGAAAATTACAACTCTTTCCTTCGGTTATCGGCATGCCTCTTCTGCCTACTTTGAGATGCTTTGATGTGGGTTTGTATTACCTTAATCTTTTCCACCGTTTACTCCACATGTTATAGGCCTATGAGTTTTCTTTCGCCTACATCACCCCAATAGGTTGGTGTGTGACATCTCTTTGAGTATAACACTTCATATGGTGCCATATGAATACTTGAATGAAATATAATGTTATAGGAAGAATCTACCCAAGTTAAATGTTGATCCCCCATACCTTGAAAGTCAAGTGATCATGATCTCAATATGTGTTCTAAGGTTATAATGGTCCGTTCTGATTGACCATCAGTTTTTCGGTGGTAGGAAATGTTAAAACGAAGTTCAGTATCCTAGGATTTCTGAATAATTTTCCTAAATCATGATGTAAAACGAGTATCACGATCAGAAAAAATTGATAATGGTACACCATGATGTCTTACAACTTCATTAATATATAGTCTTTCTAACGTTCAAGTGGTAAATCATCCATTATATCATGAAAATGTTCTTACTTGGTAAGACAATCAGCAATGACCCATATTTCATCGTTCCTTCAAGGATTCTTTGGTAGTCCCATGAAAAATTCCATCATAATATTATCCCATTTCCACTTAGGTATGGGAAGATGTTACATGACTCCTCGACGTTGTTTCCTTCCACCTTTCACTTGTTGAAAAACTATACATCTTGACACAAAATTAAGAAGTCTCCACCTTCATCTTGTCCCAAGAAAAATGTTCCTTCAAATATCTATTCATGTTGGTGCTACCAGGGTGTATAGAGAAATTGGAACTATGAGAATCATCCAAAAATTCCTTTTTTAGTTAAGGTATATTAGGAACACCATGTGTCTTCTCAAATTTCAAAATTCCATATTCATACACAATGTCACTCAATCTCCCACCATTTACGGCTTTAATCTTCTTTTGAAAAGCTTCACCATTTGTCTGAGAACTATTCATCCTTTCTAGTAAAGATGGTTTGGAAACCATTTGAAAAAGTATTGATGTTTCACCTTTCATGGTGATTCCCATATCCATCTTTACTAAATTCATGTATATGGGGTCCTTTTCAACTCTCATCTTGTTCATAACACCATGATCATTTCTAATCAAAGCATCTGCCACTTTATTTTCCTTCCTCGGGTGGTAGTGTATAGTGCAATCATAATACTTGATTAGTTTAAGCCATCTCTTTTGCCTCATACTATGTTCTTTCTGTGATAAAATATACTTAAAACTCTTGTTATTGGAATATATCTAACATTTTTTACCATATATATAGTGTCTCCAAATCTTCAATGTAAATATTACAGATGCTAACTCAAGATAATGAGTAGGATAGTTTTTCTCATGAATTTTTATCTGTCGTGATCCATAGGAAATAACCCTATCATTCTTCTTAAGGACACAACCAAGTCCATTCATTGAAGAATCACTATAAATAACAAACCCATCATTCCCAGATAGTTGAGTCATGATTTAATAATTGCCTAATATTATCTTCAATTATTCAAAAAATTCATCACAATCTTTTGTCCAAACAAAATTTAAACCCTTTTCGTGTGAGGTTTTGTAATGGGATAGCCAACAAGGAAAAATTCTCGACAAAACATCGATAATATCCTTCTAAACCCATAAAATTGTGTAACTCATTTATACTCGTCGGTGCTGGCCATTCATGGATTGCTCATGTCTTAGAAGGATCAATAGAGATTCCATCCTTAGAGTCAATATGGACATGAAACGAAATTTCATGATGCGAGAATTCAAACATTCTCAACATCACATAAAATTCGTGTCTTTTATGAGTCTTCAGGATAATGAGAAAGTGGTTTTCATGATCTTCCTAGATTTTAGCGAATAACAATATATCATCAATAAATAGTACTAAAAATTCATCATCAAATTCTATGAAAACTCTATTCCTTATATCCAACAAGTCATAGGGTCTATTAGTCAATCCAAAATGCATTATTGTAAACTTATAATGCACATACATGATTCAAAATTCTGTTTTCGGAATGTCTTCCTTCTCCACACACAACTGATTATATCTAGATCGAAGGTCAATCATTGAAAATTATGGAGCTCCCTAATGTCGGTAGAATAAATCAACAATGGGAGGTAGTGGGTACTTGTTCATTATTGTTTGGTCCTTGATCTCCCAGTAGTCATGGCACAACCTCAAAGAACAATATTTATTCTTAACAAAAATGAAAGGGGATCCCCATAGAGAAACACTAGGGTGAATAAATCCCTTATTACTAAATTTCTCTAGTTGTTTATTCAGTTCCACTAATTCCATAGTGACCCTTCTATAAGTGGTCTTTGATATGGGCCTTGATCTAGGAATTAAATAAATGGAAAACTCAATTTCTCGTTCCGGATGATATCCAGGTAAATATTCTGGAAACCAATCAACATATTTTTTCAAATTAGGCTCATCATCCATTTGAACTTTCTTTTCCTCCCCCAATATTATTTCATTCTCTTACTCCCCAATAATTGAATTTAGTTGAGCTGCTAGGGGTGGATCTAGATAAGAATTAAGTTAGGATGATTCTACTCTAATGATAAGGTGTTCTTTATCATCATCATCAAAAATAGTAACCTCTTTAATCTTACAAAAAAAATTTGCATCATGGTATGAAATAAAATCTATACCGTGGATTATATCAAATTCAATCATGGTTATGATAATGATATCAGTAAATAAAGAACATTTATATGCCATAATTGAGAATGATTCACCGAATTTTTTTGCAATGGTACTTCCCTTACGTTTTTGAATGATAACTCCCTTGTTAAATCAAATTATAAATATCTAATTTTCTTAGCAAAATGGGAAGATATGAAACAATGCGATAATCCAGAATCAAAGAAATCATTGGATAAACATGTGGAAACCATTATATTACTAGCCACTCTATCTTTCGGTGCTTTAACCTCAATTTTTGTGATAGCATATTATTAGCCTTGATCCCTTAGCCTATTCTGAGGTATGTTCCCCTGATGCTTAGGACATTTATTTGTATAATGCCACCTTTCTCTATAATTGTAACATTTTATATCGACAACCTCTTTCTTCCCTTTGCAATCACGTGCATGATGGCCATTTTAACCACACTTGTAACATACTCTCATTCCCTTCAGGCATGTACCATGATGTTTCTTCCATCATTTACTGTAGGATCGATATACAACTTTTTCCTTCTTCCCCTTATTTTCATTTCTAGAGTGTTCAACAGATAACTTTTTCTCTTTCTTTTCTTTTAAGTCTAAAGACATAGAGAATTTTTTTTTCTTGATAGCACATGAGGAAATATATTTGTACGACGATAAGGATTGTGAGACTAATTATCCACGTATAAGTGGTTTTAACACATAAATGAAATGATCAATCTTACTTTTTGGGTTACGTATATAACCTGCAACATTCCATGATAACCTTGTAAATTTAGCTTCATACCATGGGACATTTTCATCCTCCTTTTGACCCAGACTCAAAAATTGTCTTTCCACATCTGCTCGATGGTCATGAGGAATGTTCTTTTCTATGAAAATTTCTTTAAACTCACTCCATTACATATTTGATACTTTATAATCTTCCTTTGTGATTTTAGTCAATGAACAACATTGATCAGCACCTCTAATGAGCCGGTAAACTACCATGCAAACTTTTTCCCTTTCGCTACTCCCCAAGGCATGGAATATTTTTTTAAGGAATTTATCCATTGCTCAGCTACTAGTTGATTATTAAACCCATTGAATGTTGGTGGTTGTTTCCTCATGAAGAGATCTAATAATTATCATCCACGTTACGGATAAGGTAGCTCCATATGCGTAAGGTTATTATTCATAACTTGAGTGAGTTATACCAGTATGGTGATTAGCTGATCAGCACCGATTTCATCACCAGTTCCACTATAATTATCTTGAGTAGGAGGTAAATCCCTACATGAAGTGTATGCAATGATACAATTTCCATTCCTTCCACTAGGCGCAATTTATAAACAATGACATAAACTAGATTAGTTTATGAATAGAAATACATAATTGCAAACTTGTAAAACACTTAACATAAATTGAATGGTTTATGGATACAATCTATAATCATAAAAAATGTTTTCCTTGAGGAAGTATATACTCATAAACCCTTCATAATGGTTTGTAATGAAAATTAGAATTATCCTAAGCATATCCCCCAGGAGTGTCATAACCAATAGTGAAGCAAAGCCCATTATCGTGCACCAATTCCCGTTCGAGTCTAGCTCAAACTAGTGTTTTTGGGTATTACCCCATGGTACAACTATGCTAGATTAACCTCTACCTACTCTTATTTAGAGAAGGATGTATTTATTTGAAAAATAACAAAACCCCTAAAATATAAAATCTCTAGGAATTTATTCTATACTAATCCTCAATGTTTATCTTAGTTCTATGTGCTCTAATTAGAGTTTATCTAAATCTAGTTTCAAAGGATTGTACTAAAATTCATCTGACACTTACTATAATGCCCTGACCCCAGAAGCCCAGATTCAATGAATTGTTACATAACATTAGCGTGATCATAATAGATCAAGTCTCGAAAGAATAATTAGTTTAGTAGCCTTGGAAGTAGTAGATACATTGAAAAGGTTGAAATTACAAAATAAAATATAAAACTAGAACAACATTGTTACCATGGAAAAAACAGATATCCCATAGACTATCCCTACAGGTTAGTCATAATATACTTCTTCATAACCTGGGAAAAATAAAACATAGAAAGGGGTGAACTATAATGATTAGTATTGATAACAATATAGCGGAAACTTTCATAAATAAGAATAAACATTTAAGGCAATGTATAAAACTAAAATAGAAGCCTTGGTAACATAAACATCATTATAATATGGAAAATATAAATCAAAAAAATTCAATTTAATTACTTGCAAGGATAATCTACTATTCAAATTATAACATGATATATCAATATCCAAATTCATAATGATGGAATGCATATGTACAATAATTAATAACCACATATTCAAGGCCTTGGGCCAAGAAAACAAATAATATTTTTTCAAGCCCTTGTTCCAAGAAACTAGTTTGTCTCAGAAGACCTACCAATGCATTGAGGAGATATAGCCTGCTCCACCTGTCACTACTAAGCCCAATTAATTCCTCATATGAAAAGGTTTAAACATAACATAAAAATTCGTATTTAGACTAGCATAATAAATGTCAATACATTATCCATAAACCATTAATTGTATAAAAATAGAACATCCATATTCAAACATATCACAAAACCTAAAATACAATATCTATGTTTTGTATCGTAATAAATCAACTTCAAATAAACTTAAAATCCATCAAAGGATGTTGACATAGATGAAATAAAAAAAATTTAAGAAAAATTTATCTTTCTATTTTGGAATCATTTAAGAGACATGTAATTATAAATGACTCATTTATTTTGAATTTATTCTTATAATCTTGTAAGTAAAGCTTCAAAAATGTTATAATGGTGGGAAATAGCCGCACCCACCGTATAAGTTACTAAAACATTCCTACCTTATTTTTTTCAAAATGTTCATAACATTCCTTTTATGGAAAACGACAGAAAGATTCCATTAAAAACAAATAATGTCAAATAAGCATATAAATGAATTTATCCCATAATCTAGTAAATAGTAAAAATGTTTTTGAATAAATTTGTATGAAACATGGATGTGAATTATAAAGAGGTCCCAGTAGATAATTACATATGAACAAACTCGGATAATGAAGAGATTGTGAAATTAACCCTTACATTGTACTTTTCCATGGTGGAGGGTAGGTTAACCACCTATATAATGGTGAATGTTTTTTATTATATTATACATGAATCATAAACATTAATATGATATCATATATTATCTTTTATCATTGCTTTGTTAATAATATCTTAGTATTATCATCGTTTTGGGTGTTAACTGATTCGTTTTTCTTTATATGATTTGTTACGTAAGAAATATTTTTTATGGATAGGATGTATATTATTCATATTCAGAATGATATTAAGTCTGTAAACAGTATTTTTAATCACCTAATGAAAATTAGTCTTGAATGGATAAGTTGAGGAAATGCATCTCATCATGTTCGTGGAGACGGTGATCCGTACGAACACACGAGCGACAATATCATTCTTTTGATATTATAATAATATATAATTGGATGGTATATCATATATACAGATTCATTATCATGATATATTTATTATTTAAATCAAATATAAATCATTATTATACCCATCCAAATAATAATGTATTGAATAACAATTACACCACGACATGGAGATGTTAAGTTATACGTTCCCACGTATGGTGACATATCATTCAAAGGCTGGATAGAATAATGAATATTGTTGTACCATTATTTCAGATCAGATCAAAACGCCCAATGGTTCCATATCTGATGATATGTGGACCTGCTTTCCAAAGGCAGACGTTCGTTGGGCGATATTTCAAGCAACATTTAAGAACTCACATTGGTTGAGAGGATGGGAAGTCGGGATCATCACACCCTTTGGGAGGGGGAATTATTGACTATTCCGGGACTCTCTTATAGATTTAACACATATTCATATGTTTGCGAATCTTTGGTTTTTACCCAAGCATATTATCCACAGATTACTCCTTGTTGGCAAAGGTTAGCTCGACGCAGGGGTTTAGAATCATTTATGCCTGAGGTTTACCATCCCTCGTTGGATTAATGAACCCAAGGAGTCTGGACTCACTGAGATGACAATAGTTTGGAGCCTCATAACTAGGAACTCTGGAGTTTATTGTCATTTTGGGGGGGACAGATAATGACTTGATAATTTGGATCGAACCCGTGATACGGGCTTCCAACATATCCCCATGAGAGGAAACAAAAGCCTCATAGTTCGGAAATACAGTCTAATGTCATGCAGGATGAAGGATGAATAGAAGTGAAGGGTGTCAGAACGTCCGATTGTTGGGATTGAACCTCCGGGAGCCTTCCTACTTATCTGGACTATGAGATAGGGTTCAAAGCCTATGTAGTTCGAATGGGAGTGTCGGTGAACCGACGTGAAGGGGGACCCGGGGGTCTGATGGTGATCGGACTTGATCCTCATGGAGGCATCCTACATAACCTACCTAGGAGATAGGGATCAAAGTCCACGTAGTTTGGTTTGGAGTGGTGCTTACGCTGTGAGGAAGCCTAGGGTAATGGATTGGGGATTACACTCTGAGGAGGACCATGGTGTGGATTAGGGATTACACTCTAAGGAGGACCATGGTGTGGATTGGGGCTTACACTCTGAGGAGGACCAAGGTGATGGATTGGGGCTTACACTCTAAGGAGGCCCATGGTGTAGATTGGGGCTTACACTCTGAGGAGGCCCATGTAGTGTATAGGGTCTTACACTCTCAGGAGGCCCATAAGAGGATGTCATGGTCTATTCCTACTCTAAGCCCCTGTGAGTCAAGCTGGGTGTGAGAACAAAGAGGCAGCAGGGACTAGATGATCACATCACAAAAGGTGTATTTGTGGAATGTAGAGTGGGGCTTATGTAGTGAGAAACCGAAAAATTCGAGGCTTAATCCGAGATGGATTCCCATGGAGACAAAGTGCAGCGGGAGAGGACATGGCCCCAAAGAAGGAAGGAGCATCATCTTTCCCCACAACTCCCCTCCTTGACCATGGTAGTGGGGAAGTACAGAGGTGCATGGGGGCTTCCTTCTGATGGTTAGTCTTCCATGACCCGGGGAGGGGAGAAGTTCCCCAGTCCTAACAAGTGGAGGGGCATAAAGGGGACTCCCAGGCTCGGACTCCACATTACCGTGGGAATGTGAACCCAGGAATGCTTCAGGAATCTGCTCAAGGACTATAGAAACAGCTTCTCCCTCACTTACAGTTGGAATGTGAACTCCAAATGAGGCTCTGATGCACCTGAATGTTACATCACATGGGTGAGGTGGCTCTGGTGGAGACCTCGGCTCGGGGACGATGAATGGCCCAATGAGGGGGTTGCAGAGGATCAGTACAGATTAGATGGATTTTATCTGGCTCGGTGAATTTTAACTCCAAAGGATATGGCGGGACACACAGGTATATGAGTGGTGGGGCCCTTCGCGTAGGGAGGTTCTACGTAGCCGGAGAGGTCGTCCGTGAAATAGGATGGTCCGCAGACTAATGGGAATTCCGGGAACCGAGGTGGATCGTGGCTTGGTGGGCATCTCGTGAACCAGGGTCAAATCCTAAGCTCCTTTCAAAATCCTCCCACCCGAAGTTGATCGATATCAAATTGCATCCCCTCCCTTATTCCCCATAGATCTCCTTTAATTGAGTGGGGAAAGGTATTTATCTATGGTCATGAGGCACCTTTTGCGGAGGACCATTATAGAAAACCTGATTTACAGATGACTGGGTCAATCCGCAATTTGTGAGGGGAATTGAACGCACCACCTCCACGAACCAAACTAGCTCAGGGAGTGCTTTGTGTGTACGTATGGTTCCGCCTCCATTCCGCAAACGACAGTGGATGCGGTCTGGTTTGGGGGACGTGGTTCATGGTTGGGGCATTTCATGATGGTGAACCAGGTTGGTGCCCATCCTGCTTTATACCCACGGTGGGCTTCCGCCTCCATTCCGTGAATGACAGCGGTCCACGGAGGGGGTGCTTCACGGAACTGGTCGTGCACTATTATCTTTGGGCTAGTCCATAGACTCGTTTTTCATGTACCATCCTTTAAGTATTCTCTACACTCTTCCCCAATTAGTTGTGGGGGAAATTGGGTAGAATATCCCTTGGATTAAAGGGGATTCACATTCATCTTTTACGGATTATTCAGGACCCAAAAAATGCCCACCATATGAATTTGGTCCTATTGGAATGAAGAGGAGACCATTCTGATGTAGAGTGGACCTAAAACATGGATGGTTTATGGTAGGGGAGTGGACCCGGTAAGGGACCATGCCTATGAATATGGGCCCCCCTCCTTTGTCTTTTATCGGATTCTTCATGAAACCAGAGATCTCATGCTTTTTTGTCTCTGTGTGCTCGTTCCTTCGTGAAACGCCACGTCCACGAACTAGCTGCCAATTCCGCGAACCATTCCTCGTTCGCGGGAACCTTCAGCCGCAGAACAATCTCCCAGATGTAAACTAACACTTTAATTAATTAAAATGTATGTCATGACGGGACGCGTAGGAACTTGCTCCGTGGTTTTTATGTTCCGCGTTTTGAACCCTTCCAGACATTGATAATTTTTTATGTCTTATGAATTTAATTATTTAAACTCAGGATTATGATTCTGCGGAGCAACCTGGGTCACGGTTTTCTGGCCAAAACTCCACGAGATAGAGTAAGGCGGACCTCTTCCGTGTAATTTTGTTTCGCGGGATGCAGTCATCGCGAACCACATTTTGAGGCCTTCTTTCGGACCATTTCATGAGGGATTCTTAACTCGTTTTCCATATGATTGGTATTTTTTTCCAGATTTTATTATTCCAGACTATCCAATTGCATGGTTTTTATAATTCAGGGAGAAAATATGGTTCCCCCTTGTCCTGCACCTAGGCCTATTGCCAAGCCTCTCTTACTTGGTTCAGGGAGAATTCTAGCTATGATTCATAAAGTAGAAGACATCAAAGAGGACCCTAGTCGGTCCATCATTCCTGATGACGGTGTCTTGAAGGAATTTCTCTCTACTGCGCTCCAGGGTTTTCCACTATCAAATCAGCTTTCTCTTTACGGATTCAGTCTTCAAGACGACTCCTCTATCCCCCCTACATTCTCAGGTCTTCCATCACCTTGCTTGGAAGCATTGCCAAAGTGTATTCAAGAGAACCTTGCCCGATCGGGGGAGATAATCTCTGATCCTGATCTGAAAGACACTTTCATTTTGAGAGGCTCTGTCTGGACCCAGAGCGATCAGTATATAGAATAATTCTCTCAAATATCTATTCTCAAGAGTTACCCCTCCATAATCAAACATTCTCGAGTGGACCTGCCGCGGGGTGGATTTCTATGTGGGATCATCGGTCTGGTGGGATTTTCTCGAACGACTAGGCTTGGGCCATTTAGGTCCACCGTCATTGTAGGGAATCTCTCGAGTCACTCGAAGCATTCAATCTGTTCTCCGCAGTGTGGGTCTCCCGGTCTTCACTGTACCCACAATATTTGATCCTGTCTGACCTGCTCAGTCGCTGTTGTTCAAGAACTAGTACCTTCCACAATACCCATGGTGATGTTGGCATTAGTTTATGGGGAATCTACCATTTGGGAGGGCTTCCAATCATTGGTGATTTGTATTAAGAGTTTATGCTGACTTCTAACGCATGGGACGACGTCGAACATGTGCCTTATTTGGAAAGGGATATGTTGGTTATGGTGGAGTTGTTACTGGATCAGGTCTTGGGTTCTGACAATCTTATTCCCTATAACACCATGATATGTTTATTTCTTAACACCATTGATCCTATTCCAATGATCATGCATCCCGGGACTCATCCTTCTCAATAGTCACGAATCATCCCATGTTCCTACCGGGTGGTTCTAGAGGCGGGCATCTACCATTCATGGGGTTATGATGTGTGCGCCGGTGTGCCACCTATGCTTAGATTGGAAGTTCTGTTTTCTACGTTTTTTAGTGGGTGGTTGTTCCCATCTCAGAATATCAACCCGTGCGTCAGGACTTGCACCTTGATGCTGGAAGTTGATTTGGCAAAGGGCTGCCCGGTGAATTTGGTCGGGCCCACTTTGGTTCCTATTTACACACTATTGATCCACATGCAGGAGGGCGGGCCACCCTACCATTGTAGTGGTCCATTTGAATTATTATATTGCTGGATATCGGATCACTACTGCTGTTATGAATAATTTCATAACACAGTTATCCTGCTTCTTACCTTTTGGCCTACCTTGCTCGATATAGCCGGGGTTCACATTATGTCCCTCAGTTCTTATGAAGTCATCATGCTTCTAAGTGACTTCTCTCAGTTTTCTTTCACTCCCTATCCCACGCCTTCTAGTGTTGTGGATAAAAACCATAGGGGGAGAATGCAGAAGCATTCTTAAATTAGTTCATTACAGGATGGGTTTCTGTCCGCACAGATTGACAGGGTTTCTTTGTGTGAGTTATATCCCCCCATAATTATCCCACTAGTTTGGGTGTATGCAACTCCAAGTTTCCCTTCCCCCTCCTCTGGCTAAAGGACTACACCCGGACACTCTCTGTCAATGGTGGTTGATGCTGATGCGGGAGGGAACTGACCCAAGAATTACCTTGCCTAGCATAGGAGCCACAGCTAACCTATCCTTAGAGTACACAAGAATGTGGGAAAAACATTATCCCGATGGGATCCTGGGGAAGGATGTCTGGTAGGTTCCCAAATCAAGAGTCATTATGGTTGTTGTGCCTACCACACCTTCCTCATCGACTACGAGGGAGGATCGACTAATGGCTTGTCGGTCAAAGAGACTCATGGGATTTCCCTCTCCAAGCCCTTCTGTGCCATAAGTTCAGACGGACCCCACCCACTTGGATGTGGATTAGGATGTCCATATAGCTTCAGGTCCCAATGAGACTATGCCTGATGTTTTGCCAGCCGATACCAGACTTAGCAACATGATTGCCAAACTCGAACCGGGGTTAGAATCTTCAAACCGTCCAGCTTCGGAACGAACTTCTAGAGTGATCATATCTATATTGATTGCAATGCCAAACTTCGTTCTCGTGCTATCTATCGAGAATACCAAAGATCCTCGTGTCCTGGCGGACCACCGAGCAGTACACAGGTGGGCATGGCCCCGAATTTGCAATATTTTCACCGAAACTCCTCTGGACGAGATGGAAAATAAAAATGAATCTCTCTAACAACTATTCATGGGTTTGGGGTAAGGTGGCTTTGACTATCAGCAGTTTCATTTTCTCGTATTTCCAGGTCGTCACGGCCCATGAGGAAGTTTTCACTAATGAATGCGAACTTGGTCACTTTGTTGCCTCTCATTGCTGGACCCCATCCTTGGAGGAATCCATGATATTTTTCCATCAGCTGATAGCACATAATGTGATCTCTCTAGATCAGGTAGCCTCCCTATCCACCGAGTTGCATGAATGTGAAGTACGGGCAGTGATGCTAAGGGATCAGTTGTCATCTCTGACTGGTAACCTTGAATTAACCAGGAAAGGAATCAATGATCTCCAAACAATAATGGGCCACACTCGTTCGGTGGACGAGGATGAGGCCAGGGAGAGGGTCTTGCTGGATTAGACTTGCAACAACCTCCGCCACATGGTTGACGATCTGATGGAGAGAGCGATCTAGGATCCTTTGTGATGATCAGAGCCATTCTTGTACACTCTGTTTTTCTTACCCACCCCTTGTTGATGTTACTGTGAGGAAGAGGCCCCCGCATGTGGTCGTCCTCCATTTTTGTTCAACCGAAATACAATATTTTTCAATCTTTCCCTACTGTAAAATTGACTATTACTAGAGCAATCGTTGTGTAAATAAAAACTCACTGAATCAAAATTAATCATAATTTAGTAATATAGAAACAAACTCTAACATTTCCCTGGATCATGGAATCCAGCGAGCATAGGTTGACTATTGCTAGTGTTTTGTAGGGAAACCCTAGAATTTTTTTTCTTTTTATTTTAATACCCTAAAATTTATGGGGGCCATTTGGTGTGGACCCAACGGGTATGACCTGACTTTTTCATAGGTCACACTTTTCGGGTTTTCGGCCTTATCGGATTTTCGCCTCCTTTTTTTTGCGAGTGGTTTAAGGACCTTCCAAAAAGACCATTTTTACTGATGTTTTTGGTCGAACAACTTTGACCAGGTATTTTGGGGTGAGGGCCCCAATGTGGTTTAGTTGATTAAAAGATTTCACAATATCCTCTACACAAATATGGGGGGATCATGTGTATATTTGAATGACATGCAGGGCATGTCTCAAGGCATGGGAGTCGTATCGGCGTACAATGGTAGGAATATCATTTCTCAAAGAAATATTGCCTTTGGTAGACGGGTCAGGGGTGATCAATATGCATAACCGCTGAGGGCATGGTATAAATAGTCATGCAAAGGTGACCTTAAGTCAAAGACTCTCCATTTATGATGGCCTAAGGACTTCATGGATGTCCAGATTATATAAGCCACCATGGGTGGCTTGGAGAATTATGAAAACCACTGGGGGCTGCTCAGAAAGAAGGCGGAGTTTCTCTCCTCGACAATGAAGGCGGAGAAGAGGCAGGAGCTACTCTTCCTCCAGCAGGGGAGCATGTCCATGAGGGAACTTGGAATCAAGTTCAAGGACCTCCTGCATTTTGCTCCGGATCTCTTTCCCGATGAGGAGTCTCGGGCAAGACGTTTGGAGGAGGCCCTCCAACCCTCCCTCCAGTATGCTGTTACCCCCTTTACCCCTCCGATATACTTAGAGGTTCAGAAGAAGGCCTAAGTGGTGGAAAGGATGCACGCTCTGGGCGGAGTGTCACGAGAAGGGATCCAGCTGGGACCATCGAAGGGGAAAGCTGTCAGCGCCAGGCCTCCAGCATCGGGACCCTCCAGGTTCCGATCCACAGGGAGCAGGCCGCAGCAGTTTCAGTTTCGATCCCCTGGCCCACGTTCTTTTCCTTCAGGATCTGGACCACGGTGCTTCATCTGCAGGAGCCCTGGACATCTCCGGAGTCAGTGCCCCGATCGGGTGCAGTACAGCAGTGGCAGTCATCCCCAGCATCCGCCGCAGCAGCAGTTTCCAGCCAGACCCTTCCGGCAGCAGCAGCAGGGACAGTGAGCTCCCGCTCCTCCACAGGAAGACATAGGAGGGGGAGGCCGACCTCAGGGCGCTCCCCAGGGACCTCGACCAGGGCGTGGTCGGGGAGGTGGCCGACAGCCGAGGGGCAGGGGAGCTGGGCGTGGACAGTTACACGCCGCAGAAGCAACAGTTCCAGCAGGGACAGAGGTTGTTCGAGGTACGATCAGTGTGTTTAGCACTATTGCTTATGCTTTGTTCGATACCGGAGCTTCACACTCCTTTGTTGCACCCAGTCTAGCCCGCTCCTTGGGTCTAGATGCTGAGAGACTTCCAGTGCCCCTGGTGTTGAGCACACCAGTTGGAGGTCAGACCGACTTGTTGTTCATTTGTCGGGGATGTAGACTGATGTTAGGGCCACATCAGTCGGTTAGGGATCTCCTTCTGCTACAGATTCAGCCGTACGATGTCATCCTCGGCATCGACTGGCTATATTCTGTGTGCGCCGTCATCGACTGTTTCCAAAGAAGGGTGTTGTTCTCCGGTTTGGACGACCAGCGTGTTACTTTCACCGGCGAGCGGAGCTGTCCGAAGGGAAACAGGAGGGAGGAACATCTCCTCTCCTTGTTGACCGAACTGACGATAGAATCAGTAGATGCGGAAATGGTGGAAGTATCAAAGATCGTTCGTGAATTTATGGACGTCTTTCCTGAGGAGGTGACGAATCTACCCCCTCGACGTGATATCGAGTTCGGGATAGACCTGCAGCCCGGCTCTCGACCAATCTCGATGGCTCCTTACCGGATGGCACCTTTGGAGCTACGGGAGTTGCGGATACAGATTGAAGATCTGATGAAAAGGGGTTATGTTCGTCCAAGTGCGTCACCGTGGGGTGCTCTAGTCTTGTTCGCAAAGAAGGAAGATGGTGGCCTCAGGTTGTGCATCGATTACAGGAGGCTGAGTCAGGTAACGATCAAGAATCGCTACCCTCTTCCGAGGATAGATGATCTTTTTGACCAGCTGAAAGGGGCAAGATGGTTCTCAAAGATCGACCTGCGGTCTGGATACCACCAGCTGAGGGTAAAGGATAGCGACGTCCCGAAGACGGCGTTCAGGTGCAGGTATGGGCACTTCGAGTTCGTGGTCATGCCCTTTGGTGTTACGAACGCCCCGGCCGTGTTCATGGGGGTTATGAACTCCATATTTCGGGAGTATCTGGATCGGTTTGTGGTGGTATTCATCGACGATATCCTAATCTATTCAAGGTCAGAAAAGGACCATGCAGAGCACCTGAGGACAGTTTTGGAAGTCCTCCGACAGCACCATCTCTACGGGAAGTTTTCAAAGTGCACGTTCTGGACACGAGAAGTGCACTTCCTCGGGCATGTAGTGTCTGAGCGGGGGGTAGCAGTCGACCCATCAAAGGTTGAGGTGGTTGTTTCTTGGGCAGCACCCAAGAATGTGGCGGAAGTCCGGAGTTTCCTCGGACTGGCAGGTTACTACCGGAGATTTGTACCCAACTTCTCTCGAGTAGCAGCCCCTTTAACGGCTTTGACCAAGAAGGACCAGGTTTTCGTGTGGAGCGAGCAATGCGAGTCGTCCTTCAGCTACCTAAAAGAAAAGCTGGTTAGTGCCCCAGTGTTGAGATTACCAGAAGAAGGGATGGCCTATGAGGTATTTTGTGATGCTTCAGGACAGGGTCTGGGATGCGTGCTGATGCAGCAACAAGGGGTGATCTCTTACGGGTCCAGGCAGTTACGCCCCCATGAACGTAACTACGCCACCCATGACCTGGAGATTGCAGCGGTCGTTTTTGCGCTAAAGTTATGGCGGCACTACCTCATCGGGGAATGCTTTGTGGTCTTCACAGATCACAAAATCTTAAAGTACATCTTCTCCCAGCGGGACTTGAACTTGCGACAATGGAGATGGGTGGAGTTCCTCCAGGACTACGACATTGAAATCTCTTATACTGAGGGAAAGGGCAATGTGGTGGCCGATGCCTTGAGCAGGAGGACGCAGAAGGATGCGGTCCGAGAGTCGGCAAATTCCTGGGAGGCAATGGAGGAGTTGGCTTCCTTACACCTGGATGCGAAGATGGATAGTGGCAGAGGCTGCCTATATCAGATGATGGTGCAGTCGTCTCTGTTTCGACAAGTGGAGGAGTCTCAGTGGGGAGACCCCGAGTGCGAAGTGATGCGTGATCGGGTTGACCAGGGTGATGCTCCGAGAGAATGGACAGAGGATGGTCAGCACCGGATTCTTTTCCAGAAAAGGTTGTTTGTTCCAATAGTGATGCGTGGCAAGGTTCTCAGTGAGTTCCACAACTCACCCATGGCAGTGCACCCAGGAGTTACCAAGATGTACCAGGCAGCCTACTGCAGCCTTTAGCTGTTCCCGAGTGGAAGTGGGATGACATCTCAATGGATTTCGTCACGGGACTACCCAAGGTCCAAGGAGGGTGCGACGCCATTTGGGTGGTGGTGGACAGGTTGACGAAATCAGCTCACTTTTTGGCAATCAGGGAGTCAAGTACTGTGGATGCTTTGGCACGAAAGTACGTGAATGAGGTGGTGCGGTTGCATGGAGTTCCGATGTCTATAGTCTCGGATAGGGATGCACGTTTTACCTCACGAATCTGGAGAGGATTGCAGCATGCATTTGGCACCCAGTTACGCCTTATCACTGCTTTCCATCCCCAGACAGATGGACAAATGGAGCGAACCATCCAGACCTTGGAGGATATGCTACGGGCATGTGTTCTGGACTCAAGAGAGTCATGGGTGCGATACTTGCCTCTAGTAGAGTTTTCCTACAATAATAGCTACCACTCTACCATCGGTATGGCCCCGTTTGAGGCTCTGTATGGGAGGCCATTCCGTTCACCTGTGTGTTGGACCGAAGTAGGAGAGGCAGGCATCCTTGGCCCGGAGGTAGTTCAGAACACGACAGAGAAGATTCAGCTCATACGGGAAAGGATGAAGGCGGCCCAGGATCGACAGAAGTCGTATGCTGATACCAGGACAAGGCCCTTGGAGTTTTAGGTTGGAGACCACGTGTTCTTGAAGGTCTCCCCGCGGCGTGGAAAACGGAGGTTCGGCAAGGGGGGTAAGCTTTCCCCCAGATTCGTCGGACCCTTCGAAGTGTTACGGTGGGTCGGCGAAGTGGCTTATCAGCTAGCGTTACCTCCGCCGCTGCTAAGGATACATGATGTCTTTAATGTAT
This sequence comes from Viscum album, assembly GCA_963277665.1. Lineage (NCBI taxonomy): Eukaryota > Viridiplantae > Streptophyta > Magnoliopsida > Santalales > Viscaceae > Viscum > Viscum album. The sequence goes on from OY728121.1 coordinate 507,186,839, forward strand.
CCCAGCTCCGTCGCTATCTTCACGATGATTCACACGTCCTTGATTGGGGTGAACTGGACATCGAGGACGACACAACCTTTGTGGAAAAACTAGTGATGATCGAGGATCGCAAGGAGAATGTGCTTCTTGGGCGAGCTATTCCCTTGGTTCGTGTGTTGTGGAGACATGGCGGGCTCGAGGAGAGTACGTGGGATAGGGAAGCACAAATGCGTGCCCAATACCCCGAGTTGTTTTGAGCCTTGTTCCTTTTGTACCTGCTGTGGTAGGACGTTTGACCTTTTTGTCTATAAAATGTACTAGTTCCTTTCCTCTGTTGTGTGTGAAAAGCCCCGGAAAAAAGGGAAGAGGGAACCCGACCCCTAATCAAGACGCATTAAGGTGGACGCGATTGAACCCGTGCGGGCGAGTCAGTGCCGCCCAAAGCGGATAATATCTTGACATGGGGGAGGGGAACTCCCCAAACCCGCATGACCGGACTGTTTGGCGTGGTATGTTTCTTAGTTCTTGTCAAGAGAGTGTTTTTAGTTAGCAGGGGTTCACTCCTAAGAGGTATCTTTCGAAGATGGTTGTTCGGACACTATCCTTCCTTCTGGTTTGTTGTGATTCTCGAGGATGAGAATCGTTTAAGAGGTATCTGATGTGATGACCCAGACTCCCCTTGGTCCCTTCCTTTTCCAAAATCCGGATCCTTAACGGGTACAGATCTGTGCGACCGATCGGTGAGACCGATCAGTGAGACCGATCGGTGAGACCGATCGGTGCGACCGATCGGTGCGACCGATCGGTGAGACCGATCGGTGCGACCGATCGGTGGGACCGATAGGTGCGACCGATCGGTGGGACTGATCGGCGGAACAGGCCGACGTCACCCGGCCTTGCCAAGTTGTTCCAGTAACGCGCACAAAAGCTTAATTAAATACTAAATCGGCTCATGAGTCGGTTTAAACCACTCAACACCTTTAATGATGAGTCAAGCCGCATGGTCAACCAACGACTTCCACGTCTTACGCGGTTCGGCGTTTTTATCTCAAACGTTCCCGGCTCTTATAAATTAAGGGTTAGGCCGTGGTTTTCCCCCTTCTTCGATCGTGGATCTTCTGGTGCATCGGGACCGCCACGTCGTTATCCGTAAAGTTCCGCGCCCCCGGCCTAAACGTCGATCATCTATCAACAAGTAGGGAATTTTCTTTCGTCTCTCACTTTTGTGTATCATGCGGGGTGGGCGTTATTTTTATCCTTATGGAACTGGTTGAACCGAACCCTAATGAAGAAAATAAACGAAGTTCTAAAGAAAGAAGGGGAAGGGGTTGTGATCGTTGTTTATGCTTTATCGTGTGATCATCCCTTTTGTTGTACTGGTTTATGTTTTCTGAAAATTGAGGCCGTTGGTGGTCGTGTGTGTGCACTTGAATCCCCTCGTGATGTTTTAAATGGGCTGCTGAAATTGTGAACTCCTGCTGTGAAATTGGTTAATCACCTATATCCGGCTGAATAAGTTGAAAGTACCAGGATCAACCCTTCTGTGATAACTCCCGGTTAGAACACACGGAAATTTGAAAACATGGAGTGTGTTAAATCTTTTAAATCTGAAAATCCCTGAATTGTGTTGGTAGTGGTAGTTGGTTGTTTTCCCTTTGGGCCGTTTGCTGGAAATGTGGGAGGGGATGGGATCCCCTGTTCTTTTATACTCTCGGTGGCTGTGTGAATTTGGGGGATGGGATCTCCTGTTGGTATGGTTTCAGTGGTTGTGAGTTTCTATCACAAATTGGGGAGAGATCCTCTGTTGGAAGAACCGGGTGTGAGTGTTTTGGTTGATCTATGCTTTTGACGCTTTCCTTGGTTATGCTTATGGTAGTTGCCCAGTAGTGCTTAAAATTAACTGAACATTTTGACTGAACGTGAAACAAGAATGGGACAAATGGTTTTGTGGGCAAGGGTAGTGAATTGTGACTCGGACTCAGTGGTGTTGTGTTCTGTAGGTTGGCTAGGAAAACCTAAGTTTTGGGTGAGTGTTTGTTACCTATATCTATACTTGTAGCTTTGTGTTTCTTATTCGTGCCCCACCCAAGTTGAGCACTTAGTGCCGAACACCCCCATTTATGGGGGAAGGGTGTTTTTCCCAACACTATACTTAGTGGCTGGTTATTAGCTCCTTTTCTACTCCCTTTCCCGGATAGCCCAAGTACCTTCGGGCAGGCTGTGATGGCCTGAAGTCCATTATTAGCCCAAGAACCATCGGGCAGGGTGTTGTGGTGGTTGGATAGGTGTGTGCGGCAGGTGGTTTCCCAAGTGTCTTCGGGATGAGGCCCAGGTGTCTTCGGGCGTGGCAGTGGATCCTTTAGCCCATGTGTCTTCGGGCGTAGCGGTAGTTGTTCTGGCCTAGCTGTTTGCAGGCATGGTTACATGTGATAGTTGTGGCCCAGGTGTGTGCGGGCGGGATACGGCAGTGGGACTGCGTGTGGTTGTGGCCCAGGTGTGTGAGGGCGGGATTTGGCAGTGGGACTGCGTGTGGTTGTGGCCTAGGTGTGTGTGGGCGTGTGTGGCAGTGGGACTGCGGTGAGAATGGCGGGATTGGTCTGATGCGTAGGATGTCTCAATAACCAGTGGGAAAGTGGCGCGGGGTACCCAAACATCGATGTTCTCTTATATATATATTACTTGACTTGCGTTATTTGGGGAGCGAGCCATGGTGAGGCCTGGGATGGATAGTTGCCTTGTTAGTTTCTGGTTCTTCTCTTTTCTCACGGGACTTTAGTACGTTCCCCCACTTGTGCACAAGAGTCTTGGTTTTCCCTACTGAGTGTACTTGTATGCTCACCCTACATACATAAACTGCTTTCAGGTTTCCAGGAGGACTTTGGGGATCACGCAGGACCTTACTAGCTCGGACTTTTGCAGCTGTTGCAGTTGTTCTCCTTTTCTTTTGGTACTTACCTTGTAGTCACCTTTTTGCACTTTGTGGCTTTCACTTTTGAAACATGCATGTGGGAATGGTTTACTTTTGGCTTTGATTTTCTTTCAATCTTTGTGTTGTTGGGATTTCTCCTCCTTATCATTCGATCCTATAAAATAAAAAGGGTAATGCCTTCCATTTGCGAGGATTTCCTATACCCTTGGTGCTAGTCGCCACTCCGGGACCTATTGAAGGCGGGTTTCGGGGGTCATTATCTCTCCTTCAACATAAAGAAGGAAGGGCCTGACAGTCTGCTGACCCTTCCCTCCTTTTGGTGAAGGCGGGTCGTGACAGCGGAATACTCTTAGTTCAAGGACATAGAGTTTGGACCATTGGGTGTGTGGAATTTTAATGTCATGCCGCTTGGAGGATAACTACTTTTAGTTATTATGCGAAATACTTCTTCAGGAATCTTGTATTTGTAGGAGTGGTGGTGAACTGCCCATCCATGGAGATCAGGGCATATGCTCAGTTGGAGTAGAACATGTATGTAAAATATATTCCCTCCAACTTGGTCTCCAGCTTTGGAGGTTTCTTTCCGAGTATCATAGGGTTCGGAGGACCAACACCAATTCTCCTTCCAATAAATACTGAAGATGGACGTTTTTATTGAAGGTTCATGCTGTCCGATTCTGGTATACTTACAGATGAAGAAAAGTGTACAACCGCTTCTCATCTAGCTTATCCAATTCACTTAGTCATTTTTCTGATTTCTCATCATTGGATAACTGATCACAAATGGTGACACGGAGGGAGGAAAATTGGAGCTCAATGGGCAGGACCGCTTCTGTTCTATATACTAATGAGTACGGAGTAACCTAAGTAGCGGTGAAGATTGTGGTTCAATAATCCCAAAATGCATGGAGGATTTTATCCAGCCATGAATTATTGTCTTTTCCCAACATTTTATGGAGAATTATGGATAAGGTCTTGTTGAAATACTCTTTCTGTATGTTGGCTGCTTCATTGTAGAGGGAAGAGTGGTTAGCCTTGATACCATATTCTTGGTATAGTTTCACTAATTTAGCAGAGCAGAAGTTGGTGCCGTTATCCGTCAGTATGGTATGAGGGACACCAAATCTGGTGATGATATTGGTTTTCAAAAAGCGGAAAATTCTTCGTTCCCCAACATCTTTAATGGGTACAGTTTCTTCCCATTTGGAAAAGAAGTCGGTTTCCATGATGATATACTTCAGCTCTTTGGCTGTGGCGGGAGGATATGGTCCTATGACGTCCATTCCCCAGAAGGAGAATAGCTAGGAGTACTTAGCCCGAGGGAGTAACTCTAGGGGTGGTGTTTGAAGTTGTCATTAATTTGGCATAAGTGAAATTTTGCGGTTAAGCGCTCGCAATCTCGTGCCACTGTGGGCCAATAGTACCCAAGTCTTCAAACCTGATGGGAGTGTTGGGACCCTGGATGATGTGGTCCACATTTTTCCGCATGTACTTCAGTCATGAAGACAGCAGTTTCTTCTCCATCAATGCATCTGTGGAGGATTCCTTTGAGGCCTCATTTGTAGAGGACCTCTATCTATCCTGCGCCGCCATATAGGACCAATTTGATTTCCCTTCTTTGTATTTTCTCTAGTTCAGCCCTATATGATGGAAGTTCTACCCATTTATGGTAGTTCGCAATGGGGGTCATCCAGCCGGTGGTGGGAGCATATGGTTCAGGGATAGGACAGACTTCATGGATTTCTGCCGTCGTAGTTTGAACAAACGGCAAGACCATTCGACGATGAGAAATAATGATAACTATTTCATCCCGGTCTGGGTTGGCTAGGGTTGTGGCTGCATTGGCTAATACATCCACCTGAGCATTTTGAGACCGGGGAATATAGGTCAATGTCGGTTCTGTGGATAATTCCACCATTAACCCTAGAACGTGGTAAAATAGGAGAATCGGCTCCTCCTTTTTGATAGCATAGTAACCATTGACTTGATTAATGACCAGTTCTGAGTCACCTTTGACCTTAATGTGCTATACTTGTAACTGGAGTGAGAGATCCAGGCCTGCAACGAGGGCTTGATACTCCGCTTCATTGTTTATACATCCTTCTGACCGGAGGAAGGAATATTAAAAAACTTCCTTTTCCGGGGACATAAGTATTATCCCTAAGCCCACCTTGTTAAATTTGGTATCTCCCATCCTCTTCCCTGTTGGGATTCGGGAGGCGTCGTCGATGTACATTTCCCATGCTGGGAACTCTTCCTGAATCGAGAAGATTTCTTCATCAGGTAGTTCGGCATCCAATGCGGCGGTCCCTGATGAAGGGGGCTCCACCAGAAAATCTACTAATTCCCGGCCTTTGATGGCCTTCTGAGGCACAAACCAGATATCGAACTGTTGTAGTATGACATCCCATTGGGATAGGTTCCCAGTCAACATCGGGCGACTAAGGATGTACTTGAGTGTGTTACTACGTGAGACCAAATTGACATCATGATGCTTTAGATAATGTCGTAACTTTTGAGCTGCGAAGACCAAGTCCAGAAAACTCTTCTCGATGTTTGAGTATCGAGTCGCAGCATCAATAATGGTTTGACTGAGGTAATGGAAACTGTTTTCACTGCCAACGTCATTTTTCTACACGAGGAAGGCTCCTAAGGACCGCTCTAGGTCTTCATGTATAGGATGATAGGTCTTCCTTCAATGGAGGTCATGAGCACCAGTGGGATTAAGAGATAATTCTTTAGGATGTATAACACCTCTTGTAAGTCATATGTCCATTGGTACGTGACTCCCTTCTTCATTAACCTTGTAAAGGGAAAACATTTGCCTTCCAGGATAGCTAAGTATCGCCTGATGTAGGCCAGGGTCCCTTGTAATTCTCTCAACTCGGTGAGATTGCGGGGGGGGGGGGTGGCAGGCTGAGGATAGAATTTGTCTTTTCTGGGTCGACTTCGAAGCCATGATGGTGTACGATGAAGCCATGGAATTTCCCTAAGGTAACCTCAATGGATTATTTCAAGGGAATCATCTTCAGGCTATGCTGCCGATGTTTGTTAAAGATGGTCTCAAGGTTTAACAAGTGATATGAGCACAGCTTGGACATAACCACCATGTCATCCATGTAGCATTCAAGAAATCTCTCTGGGAATGATTTCAATATATGGTGCATGGAACACTGATATCTAGTGCTTGTGTTCTTGACACCAAATGGCATAACTCTGTAACAAAATATTCCTTGAGGGGTTCTAAAGGAAATGTCATCTTCATCTTCTCGGGCCATCCTTATTTGATTATACCCAGAATATCCATCCATGAAGGAAATATCCTCATACCCAGCCATCACATCGATTAATATCTCGGTGATCGGGACTGGGAAATCATCTTTCAGGCAATGCCGATTGAGATCTATGAAGTCAATGCAGACGTGGATTTGTCCATTCTTTTTCTTGACAGGGACGATGTTGCCCAAACACATGGGGTACTGGACCTCCTGGATGAATCCTACTTTAATGAGCTTATCGACTTCAGCCTATATTTTTGGTAGCATTTGATGGGTGTGTTCTTCTAGCAGCTTTTATATAGGCCCGGTGGTCTTCTGGAAGACCTAGGTTATGTGTTGCCAGTTCGGGATCAAGTACCAGCATTTCTATGTAATTCCAGGAAAATACATCTCGATTTTTCTTCATGAAGGAGGTGTATACATCATTCTCCTCAGCAGACATGGCTGCACTAAGGAGAGTGGGCCTCAGGTCTTCCTCGATACCTAGGTTTATTTCCCTGATCTCATCCACAGTGGTGGATATACCTTCCTCAAATGTGGGACGTGCATCCCTAATATCTTCCTCAATTTATTCTCTCAAATCCTCATCTTCTTGACCTGACGAGCGGAGATATCCCATCACAGGTTCTTGGGAATCTGGAGGCGAGGCATTGTTGGCATCCTCGCACAAGTATTCGCCCTTAGATTGAGGGTTGGCGGACGTTCCCGCATTGTCATGCTCAGCTGTTATGGATGAAGTCATGAGGGAAACTGAGTGTGTGTCCGGACATAAAAATATGCTATCAATATGGTTAATGGGTAGTATGTAGTCTCTACCAAGCTTCCTGAGGGGGTCATCAAGAACAATTTCCAGGCCCTTTGGAGCAAAGATACAATCAACCCCATTGAACGAAGGCTTCTACATCTTTTTCTCATAAAACTCAGCGTCAATGTAGTGTGACTCAGAGAGCTCAAAAGTGTCCTTCTGGGCATGCAATGTCCCAATTTTCCCATAGACGCAGTACTTAATACATTGGTTGTACGATGAAGGAATGACCATGTGCTTATAGAGACATGACCTTCCTAGTAGGGCATTGAATTCTAGGTTCTGTCGAACCACCCAGAATTCCTAATAGGCCTCACAGTCACCAAAATGGGTCTTTAGTTTAATTCATTCCATTGGCTTCTACTAAATCTTGTCAAAACCTTACAGAGTTGTGGCATAGGGGATTAATTCATTCTCACTATAGCCCAACTCGTGGAGTGTCCTTAGGGCAAGGAGGTTAACTCTAGAGCCATTGTCAATAAGGAATTTGCGGATCTCAAAATAATTTAGTGTGCCATACACAAATAGAGGTTTGATGTGTCCTTTAATGATGGAATATTCATCATGATCGGTGAAGGAAATCACCGCATTGAATTCAGCTGAGCCAGTCTCCATCCGGTAAATCTCGGCGGCAGCTACCTTGGCATGAAACTCCTGGGGGTAGAGCAATGCTTCTATAAGTGCTTCCCTGATGTCTGATGACAACCTTAGGGCATCTAGGATCGACAGTTTGGCTGGCACCAACGTCATCTTCTTAAGGATATCATATTTCTGTTCCAGCGGCAGACACTTCTCCATTCGTGGAGAAGTCTTAGCCGGCATCTTGGTAGCTAGAATATGAGACAAGAGGGACTGGCCATGGGGTCGGATGTCAACGGTGTCCCCATGTTTTGGGGATTCGGCCCGGCCAGTTTGATTGTGCGCACTAGGCAGCTAGACACTTGTTCTTCCTCTTATAGGTATCATATAATGACGGGGGAAGAGTGGCTACTTCTGGAGGTGGATGGATATTCTTTTTCTTGTTGAGTCTGTTGATATACTCTCCCACGGGTTTTCGCAATATTAATGGTTCAGGCCGAGGTCCAACCGTATGGTTGATTTCGACCTTGACTACACCTCCCCAGATATCCTTTACCTCTGTGATTCCCCCTCTCAGCCCATTGCGTCGAGAGCTTAGGTTCATAACCATACCCTTCATCAGGGAATGATTCCATTATATGGATGAAATTTTTGGAACCAAAGATTATCTCCTCATCCTATGAAAGGTCAACATGGTCGGTTGTCCCTGATGGTTCCGTTTGGTGGGTTGGTGCCTGTGGTGCCAAGTTTGAGGGCATAAAATCCAATAGTTTCGAGGCTAACTTTGGCCTCGTTGTAGACTAATCCTATTTCTCTTGTCTCCTACCTTTTCTATTATTCTTGGATGAACTGCTCAAGGAGGGTTGTGAGGCTGGAATTGTTGGCAATGCGGCATCAGGAGCTATTGGCGGTAACACCGGCTGCTTTAGATGAGCTCAGAGTATTCCCTGAGCACGATTGACAGTCTTCTGTGTCATCTAGTCATCAAATTTCTACCCGTTATTTCTGGTGATTTCCTGCCACCCCTCCCCTTTGTCGGAGTCGGTGGTAGAAATATACGTCACATGTGATGGGGGTGGTCCTTGCTCGACCTGCCCATAGTCTGCCATCCATTGCAGGAGGTATTTGAAGACAAATCATTCCCGAATATTGTGCCCTAACATTTTATGGTAGAGATAGTAATCCGGCCTGTCATCATGGCCGACCTTTTTGGGTTTACTTGGCTCCGAGTGGAGAAGAAAGTTGCAATTCATGGCGGCGATGAAATAGTAGCCGACATGGTCCTCTTATAAAGAGTATACATTTTGTATTCATTCCTCAAACTAGTTTTGCTTCGACCCTCTCTGATCATCCTTCTTGGGCAGAGGTGGTCACTGATAAAAAGGGGGCACTTGACTATATGGTGGAGGCCTAGACAGTGGAGTAGGCGCAGGGGCTGGCTTGAGCATGACAGAGGACGCTTCATCTCTAACTGTTAACTTTTCCGGACCACGTGAGGCTATTCGGGACTTCAATTTGGTCCTTTGAAGGGAGTCCTCAATTCTCTGGGCAATGGAAGAGAGATTGCGGAAGCCAGTGGTGCACTCCACTAGTACGAACGGTGTTCACAACTCATCTCGAAAGATTTTCTATGCACATGGAAAGTAACTAATCATGTGGAATTGTCCTATTTAGGAAGTAGGTCAGACCTTTCCATATAGCGATGAAATCTAAGACCCTCTCGTTCTCCCTCTGATTGCAGTTCATGAGGTCATTGACCATTGATTAAGGCAGCGTTGAGCTGAAGTGGAACTGGAACTGGTATCGAAGGTCATCCCATCTTTTTATTGACTGGACTGGTAGGCTCATATACCAGACGAAGGTAGATCCTTACAAGGTCCATATGAAGCATCTGAGTTTCACTTATTCTTGTTGTTCTAGAGTATCCATCATAGGGTCCCAATAAGATGTGTAGTGCATCAAATGTTGTTCTGGGTCACCTGATCCATTGATGATAGGGAATAGTGGGCTCCCAAAATTGGGTGGAGGTGGTGTGTTTCTATCCCAATATGGGTAAGGTTTCTGCTCTGGATGTATCGGAACGTGTCGACCTTCCATTACTTCCAATCGGGCTGTTATTTCCTCGATGGTGTTCGTGAGACCCTGGTTTACATCCTGTCGGGCCCGGTCCTAAGAAAATGTAGCCTGAGGCATTGCTTGGGGATCCAGATCAGTTGGCACCAGTGGTGGATGTGCGGTTTGTGATGCCTTTGGAGGGTTCAGACGTACTCGTTCCTGTTGCTTCCTGAGAGTAGGGAAGTATTGGTACTCATCCGGATCCACATTTAGTTAGTTGGACTGGTCGGGGCCTCATTGGGCGGGATCCCTAACCATGATTCGTTTTCCAGGGAAAACCATGGTCTTGGAGGTGCTCATACTAGGAGTGTATGATGTGGCTGTTCTTAGGATGTTCTTTTAATAAGACGGTTCCTCTTGAGTAGCTCAGCGTTAAGCCACCTCAATTATTTTATTTCCTCTTCCTATCAAGAGAACCTCTCTTCGAGCATAAGTGGCTCATTTTTAACATGAGAGGGGGGGGGGTTAAGGGAAACCGGTCCTTTGTTCTTATCCTTATTAGAAGCTCATAGGGTAAAATGAGGAAGGCAAGCTGAAGTGGAGGCCATATTTGGGGAGGCCCTCTGGTTCCGGGTGTGTGCACCTGGTGGTTCATTGTGAGTCACAGCCTATCCAAAACCATTGCCTCCTGATCCATCCAGATTTGCATCATCTTCGGTGTTACCCATGGGGTTAACCTTTATTGAATTGATGGATGCATATCACAGGGCGGATAAGATGTCATCTTCCATATTGGAAGTGGATCTCTAGCATCTTTTACAGGTATTCCCCCTTTTGTCCCAAGATTTCTTTCGGGCTCCTTGACGAAGAGTGACGTGGATAGTTCTTTGATGAGACATTATGGTACGCCTCCCTCTTGAAGGGGATTATGATTTAAAAAACGAGATAGGGTAGGAACGTCCTCTTTTAATTGTCCTCCCAAGACGAGAGAATACTGATTCTCGTGGGGGAGGTTGTTGTTCAGGAGCTAAAAATTCCCCCATCCATGATGGATGGGGTTCACTCCATACCTTGGAAGTCGAGTCTCTTCCTGTTTTTATTGATCATATGGGGGAATTTTTTGTTAAAAATTCCCACAGCCCTATAGGTTGGGGTTGAACCTGGATTACGGCTATGGCTATTGATATCGCTCCCTGCCTGATCTTGCGTTCCCCCATTCAGGGGTGAATTAGGTTGGGTGCCGAGTTCTTCTGTGAATCAATCCCATCTGGGGTGGTAGGTAATGACCACTTATTTTTCTCTCTTAGGTGAGAGGCCTGTTGTATGATCTCGATGGCCTGATTTAGGAGTTCTCGAATGGCTCGTTCCCACCGGGCCTAACACATATGGGACTTACTCAAGGCCTGACTCTGTTTGGTATGTTTCCTTTCCTGAGCATGGTCTCCACTCGATTGATGTCTTGACCTGATGAAATTGCAAGACACTGTGCCGAATGGGTTCTTCTGGGAGGGGAGAAGAGTGAAATGTAGAGCTCCATGTTCCCCCCATCCCCTGATATGGACTCCCATCGGAGCTTCATTGATAAGGTGGCACAGCTGGTGCAGCGCATGGAGGCAGGCTATCTCTATGTTTCCTTTATGCCTCTCAGGTCTTCGTTTCCACACCGAAGGAAGAGCTTCCAGTTCGATGGGACGCAGGAGGTCCCCTAATTTCTTGACATGGTCTATAGACCCGTTATAGGGCAGGAAGTTTGATATCCGCCGACAGAGGGTTGTCCATATATTGTAGTGGATGTCATGAATGCATTCTTCTAAAAACATTTTTGGTATGTCGAATTGAGAGGTGGATGTTGGAAAAAACATAACCGGTATATCATCCCTGACCAGTTGTTTTCTCAAGTGCAACATATTGGTATAATCATCTTCTAGTGACTCCTCTACCTCGTCACCCCAACTGAGATTCTCACTGATAGCATGGCCGGAGGCAGTCATACCGATAGGTATCGAATTATCATGTGGGTGATTCTTAGTTGGTTCAAAAGATAAACGTGGCCCCGGAACGTCTCCTGATCAAGGAAGGGTATCATTCGTGACTAGTTGGGAATCTTACATGCTTGATCCCATCCTTCTGAGTGCCTCGACATATGAGGGATTTTTTTTTGATTGATTCGGCAGGGGGGAGGACCTTCCTTTCGATATGATATGTCATTGCTGGGAGGACCTTCACAATGGTGGCCGCAATGGAGAGGACTACCATAAATGCTTGACGCCTCACTACATATATGAATTTTGCGGTGTAGACCCTTGGGAGGACCTCCAAGGCATGTCGTAACAAGGGGATGACCTTCTGGCTGCGTAGCATTGTTACGGGGAGGGCCTTCGCAACAACTGCCATCATGGTGAGGATGACCATCATGGTTTGACATTCGATGATCATCCTTGGGTGGACCTTCAAGACCCACTACGACAAGGGTAGGACCTTCTTGTTGCTTGGGGAAACTATAGGGAGGACCTTCACAATGGAGTCCGTGGTGGCGAGGACTACCATCACAACTGCTATAATGGCGAATTCTACCATTAAAGCTTCTACATGGAGAATATCTACTGGGTACACCCTGGGGAGGGCCTTCAGAATGTACCATAACTAGGGGAGGGCCTTGTTGTTGCTTGTTGTCTTTATTGGGAGGACCTTTGTAATCAAGTTGTCGAGGACTTCCACCATGATCTGATGCCTGTATACGCGGAGTCTCGTCGCAATGTAACCCTTGGGAAGGACCTTCAGTGCAGGCCAGAACAAGGGGAAGCCCTTATTATCATGATAAGACATCAATATGGGGAGGGCCTCCTCAGTTCTAAGTATGATAGCGAGGACCACTATCATAATCCATGGTCCCATTACACGGAGAGTGTTTGCAGCATATACCCCGGGGGGGACCTTCAGGGTGGACTGCAGCAAGTGGAGGACCTTATTGCTTCTCAATCATCTAACCATGTGCAGGATTTCCATGAATCGCATCAAAATACGAGCTCTCATGATCGATCATTATATGCCACTGGAGGAGGCCCCCATTGGTGCTCTTGGAAGGACCTCCAGAGCTGCTGGTAGCGACATTGTGGGGAAGACCTTCGCAACTGCTACTGCCACTCCCATATTATGGTAATGGGTTGGAAGGGTTCAGAGCCTTTGATATGCACATAGGGGAATAAAAAACCCCATCTTCTAGAATAGCGGAGTTATGAACCCACTCATTATTTTCCGGCTTCCATCGGCGTGTTCGGGGCACTTTCCTGTAGGCAGCATGGACGGTCTGCTATTGACAACTTCCTTCACCTTTGGGTCCCTTTTTAATTGGGTCCCATGATGTTGCCAGGATATGCCGACGAACATATTGAATTTTATCAGGGATATATGCCTCCTCTATATCATCCACCATGATGGACGGGTGTCCCCTATTTGGAACGAGTTAAGATGCTCGATCTGGTTTCCCTTGCTTCACAGAATATTGTCGGTGACCCTCCTGTGTGGAAGCTGGGAAGCTGATATGCTCTGAGGCGGCTATCTTGTCTATTAGATGAGTCGCCTCAATTAGGGATATGGGCTCATAGGCCTGAGTCCTTATTCGGATATGCAAAGAGACATCTTTGGCTGGAACGAGTATGAAGGTACATTCCGGTATCAGAGTAGGAATATCCGGCTCTCGTCCTCCGGTGGTCAGTGGGTACTGGAAATTCTTCTGTGTATGGGAATGAGAACGAATATGCCCATAGGCCAGGATATACTGGTTTATCTCACCATTTTCCACCACAACAGTATGGTAGACTTTACCTGAATTTGCCGTGAGCTGGCCCTGCATATGTTGGTTTCCCACCGTATCGAGTCAGTGGCCTTTGTTGGCAGAGAGACTTACGCCCCTATTAATTTCCGCCACATCTGAATTGCGGGATTTTGTGCTCTCCAACACATCAGGATGGTAGGTATCAAGGGCATATACTAGGAGATGGTCCTGTAGGCCTTGGGTCTCCACAATGTCGAGTTGGTGGGCTTCACAACCATGAGAAGGGAGAGGTGCCTGCCAGGTAGTTGTCATCCTGCGTGAGCGATGGGCTTGGTGGAGCCCGGCATGGATGCACGCCTGCTCATATGATGTGGCCATGTCTGGATGGTAGGCTTTTGAGGAGCGAATAGGTGTATGTGCCTGTTTGTGATATGTCTCCTTGACTAGGTAGCAGAGCTACTCCTCAGGAACAAGGGTGATGACCAGTCCCTGGGTGTACGTTTTCCTCCCTCGTTGTGTGGTCCGAGGGGCCGAATCTCGAAGAGCGTGGGCATGGATCCTCGAGGAAACATCCTTCTTATCATGAGGATGTTGATTCATGGAGTGACAACGATGACATATACCTGTGGGGGCCTTTGAGTGGATCCCCCGTTCAGCCGAGATGAAGTCCTCAGCATCTACCTTATCCTCATCTCTAAGATAAGGGAGGTATAAGTTGTCCCGTTCCGGGGATAGACACCCAAAACAGTTGGAGACTGAAATAGGGGCCATTTGTATCTACCTTCATGGTTGCTGCTGGGTGGGTGACTAGTGGGTCCTGGCAGATTGGAGGGCATGCATGGCCGCCTCCATCGTCAGGAGATTAATGTTCATGTGGTACTCTCGGATCAACACATTCGATACCCAGCGTTGAAGATACTGGGTAGGTGACAGGGTCTTTTATTAGTGAGAAGTCCGGTCATTGCGTTGATGGAAGCACTTTCCTATGAGTTCCTTCGTGACACCATTGGATCGAAGGGAGTTCCGAGTTGTACCTGTAAAATATTTTAACAATTACAAACAACAAACCCGGCAATGAAGGATTTCATGACCCCATGCGTAATTAATGACCTTTCATGGACCTCCTTGTGGTTGTAACGAGGGCACATTGTGGGATTAGGTTTAATCAGTCATTCTTGGTTAAATATTTACGTTGGGATTACCATTTTTTGTTTTGGATTGGTTCAAAATGCCCAACGGTTCCATCTCTGATGGTACGTGGACGTGCTTTCCAATGGTATGAGTTTTCTAGGAAATTTTTCCAGCGATACTTAAGAACTCACATTGGTTGAGAAGGATGGGATGTCGTTCTCAGTGCACCCTCTTGGAGGGGAATGATTGCATGTTCTAGTACTATATTATATATTTAATACATATTCTTATGTTCGTGAATCGTTGGTCTTTACCGAAGCATTGTATCCATAGATTACCCCTGGTTGGCAATGGTCGGCAGGAAGTAGGGGATCAGAATCAGTTATGCTCGGGGTTTACCATCCCTCGTTGGATTAATGACCCCGAGGAGTCTGGACTCACTGAGACGAAACTAGTTTTAAGCCTTGTAACCAGGAACTCTAGAGTTTATTTTCATCTAGGGGGGATAAATAAAGACTTGAGTGTTTGGATCGATCCCGTGATATGGGCTTCCTAAGTATCCCCATGAGGGGAATCAGAACCATTGTAGTTCGAAAATACAGTTTAACGTCATGCAGGATGAAGGATGAACCGACGTTAAGGGGGTCAGAATGGAAGATTTTTGGGCTTGATCCTCGGGGGGATTCCTACATATCCTTCCTAGGAGATAGGGATCACTGTCCACATAGTTAGAATGGGAGTGTCGATGAACCGATGTGAAGCTGGACCTGGGGGTCTGATGGTAATCGGTATTGAATGTCATGGAGGCTTCCGACATACCCTATTAGGAAACAAGGATCAAAGTCCATGTAGTTCATATTAGAGTGGGGATTACGCTTTGAGGCATCCCAGGGTAATGGATTGGATCATACACTCTGAGGAGTCCAATGGTGTGTATTGGGGCTTACAATTTGAGGAGGCCCATGGTGTGGATTGGGGATTACACTCTGAGGATGCCCAAGGTGACGGATTGGGGCTTACACTCTGAGGAGGCCCATGGTGTTGATTGGGGCTTACACTCTGAGGAGGCCCATGGTGTGGATTGGGGATTACAACCTGAGGAGGCCCATAAGAGGATGTCATGGTTGATGCCTAATCTAATCCCACATGAGTCATGCTCGGTGTGAGAAACAAGAGGCAATAGGGACCAGACGATCACGTCGCGAAAGGTGCGTCTGTGGAAAGTGGAGTGGTGCTTATGCATTGAGAAGACCAAAAAGTCGGGGCTTACTCTGAGATGGATGCCCATGGTGACAAAGCATAGTAGGAGAGGGGCTTGGCCCCAAATAAGGACAGAGTAGCACCTTTCCCCACGACACCCTTCATTGGCCATGGCCGTGGGGAATTACAAAGGTTCATGGGGGCTTCCTTCTGATGGGTAGTCTGCCATGCCCCATGGAGGAGATAAGTTCCCCATTCCTAACAATTGGAGGGGCATAAAGGGGACTCTCGGGCTCAGACTCCACATTACCATGGGAATGTCAACCTAGGAATGCTTCAGAAATCCACTCAAGGGCTGGAGAAATCCCTTCGCCCTCACTTACCATGGGTATGTGAACGGAAAACAGCGTGATGATGCACGTGAAGTTTACATCACATGGGTCCGGTGGCTCTGGTGGAGGCCTTGGCTCGGGGCCGATGAATGGGACAATGAGGGGGTTGCAGAGGATCAGGCCGGATTGGAAGGATTTTATCTGGCTTAGGGAATTGGAACTCAAAATTTTCTGGCGGGCCACACAGGTATATGAGTGGTGGCGCCCTTCCCGTAGGGAGGTGCTACACGGATGGAGAGGTCGTCTGCACACCAGGGTGGTATGTAGACTAATGGGCATTCAGGAAACTGGGGTGGATCATGGCTTGGTGGGAATACCGAAAACCATGGTGGTTCACAACTTCGGGTTCGGCCCATGTACCAGGTTGGTACGTGGAGGGGTTCATGTGAGCAGCAACAGACGAGGGTGATGCCGGACGGGGGTTCGTCAGTCGGGGCTTCGCCCACATAAGAGGGTCCTACGCAGTGTGACAGATCAGAAAAGGGGGATATACACCATGGTCCATGGGGAGTGCATCCGCGGAGGGGCCATGATTCACAGTCTTGTTTTCATTGTTATTTTAGGTTCACGTGTCACCAAGTTGTTATGCGTTTTCAGTTCCTTATTAATTCTCCTCTAGCTTCAAACCTGTTCTAGTTCGGGAACTGGAAGATCACTGTTTGCAAAATCCTATGCTCCTTCCTTCGAAATCCTCCCACCCAAATCTGATAGATCTCTAATTGCCTCCCCTCCCTTCTTCACCCTAAATCTCCTTTTATAGAGAGGGGAAAGAGATGTATCTGTGGTCACAGAGCACCTTTTGCTGACGCCCATGATCGGAAACCTGAATGACGGATGACTGGGTCAAACCTCAATTCGCGGGGGGCATTGAACACACCTCCTACGTGAACCAAACAGGCCTGGGGAGTGCTTCACGGCCACGCAGGGTTCCACCTCCATTACACGAATGACAACAGATGCGGTCCGGGTTGGTTGACGCGGTTCGCAGCTGGGGCGGTTCGTAATGGTGAACCAAGATGGTGCCCGTCCTGCTTTGCGCTGACGGAGGGCTTCCGCCTCCATTCCGTGAATGAAAATGGTCTACGGAGAGGGGTGCTTTGCGGAACCCGCTATGCACCGTTATCATTGGGCCGGTCCCTGGACCGGATCGGCTTATTCCATCCTTTGAGTACTCTCTACACTCTTCCCTAATTCTTTTTGGGGAAAATTGGGTAGAATCTCTCTTGGATTAAAGGGCATTCTCATTTTTCTTTTGCATATTTTCAGGACCCTACCACCATATTTATAATAACATCAATGTATAGATAAGTTTCTTGGATTTATTATTTTAGAATGGAAACAAAAAGGAAAGAGGATGTGGAAGAAGAAAGGAGCTTGAAAGAGGTGATGAAATATTTACCTCTTATTCGGGTTCTTCCTTTTTATTTGATAAAAAAGGCTCCATAGGTTAGATTTATGACTAAAAGAAGAAATCTAGGATGAAGGGAGGATAGTTGAGAGGATATTTTGGCAGGGGTTGGCTGAGCCAAATGGCTTTGATTTTGTGAATTCGAGAGAAGGGGGAGTGACCTTTTATAAGATAGGTGTGGGGCACATTAGGAAAAGCTAGAAATATTGTTCTATAATAAAATTATTTTCGGTTTATAATGGACCAAAAATGAATTATATAAAGTCTGTGGTGGGGATGGGTCGAAATACACTTAACCAATAGGTTTTAGACATGTTTGGGTTAGTATATTAACTTTATCATTTATACATAACTCTATGTTAAATAGTTTGACATTTACCATGTCTCTTTGTATTTTTATATTATATGGTTAATAAACATACAATAAACTTACAAGAGAACCCCAGGTGGTTCATTAGTGATACAACTATGACTATATTATTATTTTGGCCTATCCATAGATTTTTTGGAATAGAATATTGATTAATAATATAATATTAGTTTTAAAAACTCTTTTATGTCAATTTTGACACTATTTGTATTTTGTTATGGCTAAATTCATAACAACATTATTAAATTGAAAAAAAATTTCTCTAACCAACCCTAATATGTCATATTAACCGGTAAAATTAGTGTAATTCATAAAAAATCTCATATTACATTTATTTGGATATTTATAATATCAATTATTTCAATATTTCATTAATTAGGTAATTACTACATCATCATTGTGTAATAAATAAATTTAATTATTTAATGTCTAAAAATTATAAATAAAATAATAATATTTAGAAAATATTTTTTTCTTTCTAATGAATATTTATAGTCAGATTTATGTTATGTGTAACCCTATATCAATTTTTTTTCATTAATTATTGAATTTTACACTTTTAAATATTCTTTGAATTAAATAATAAAAAATGTCCTAATCTAATCCAAGTGGACCTAAAGGATCGAATTTTATTCCAAAGTTTGTTTTTCAACGAATTTCACAAATCCAATAGAATTAGGACATGTGTTAAGGGAATAATAATATCAGTTTTTCCCTTAATTATCCTATTTACATTTAATCGTGGTAAATAAATGTAAAAAAGTTACTATTCAAAAAAAATTATTTTCATCTTATTGAATAACATTATAATTACTTATATAAAACGTGTCTCTTGGATTTTTGAAATTTAACTCATAGTAGTGGTTAAATTATGTTTTATGTAAATTTTCAAATCCTCATAGTAGGTTGGTAAAAGGCAGTAAAAAGTTCAATAAATTTTTTATATATCTGAAATTATTATCAACTGACTCCAATTAATTAAATTGATCTTATATAAGTATTATGTATCTATTTTGATCTAAAATAAGTTTAAATAAAAAAATAATTATTTAAATAAAAGTTCAATTTTAAACTGTAACTCAGTGTTTTTCAATATTCATAAAAAATTAAAAGTTTTCAGAAAAATAAAAAAAATTCATCCTAAGCTAATTTCGATATTCCGAATCCAAAAACTAAGTCCATTTTGAATGATAAAATATATAAAATTTTAAAAATTGGGTATTATTAATCATTAAAGCTATTTTGATTGGTTGTGGTTTGTTAGAACTCAAAATTGTGTATAACACACACTACTGTATTATTTAAAGAGAAGTGTACTGTCCAAGAGTGAGGTGTTATAAATATGATGATATAGAAGATAATTTACTCCATGAAATTAGAATTGTTTATGAATATATTTGTGAGAAATTATTTTCACCAATTTATGCTCATGAATATTTAATGGGAATTAATTTATGTAATATAGAAATAAGATGAATAAATTTGTAATTAGCCGGAAAATTTCACAGCAAATTTATTGAATGCTTCCACTTTTCTCAAGGATCCAAAATGTAGTGTTGGCTAATTAATTTTTGGATTGAGAGATAGTTCAAAAATATAAATAGAGATTAAATACTTTGGTAGTTATAAATAAATAGTTTTATGTGATCATATGAGTGAAAGGAAATATAGAGACTCTCAGTGTTCTCATGGTTTTGGTGATAAAAATTAAAATATCGAATTTCTAGTAAAATATATTATGTTAACCCATGTATAAAAATAAATTAATCATACTTCAAAGATTATATATTCATGTAATTGTGGAATTAATTTCTATATAAGGTCAGCTAAAATTTTTCTGTATGAAAAATATGTTCATCAAGAGAATTAATAGTCATGATTCATGTGACTATATAGAATAACTGATTCCTATGAAGAAATGATAATAGTTTAATACATCATTTATTATTTAATTAATCTTAATGAATATTTTTCATGTATTAAACTATATTTTATCATATTTTAATATTCCATAAAATTAACCCAAATATAATATTGATAAGAAAATTCACAAAAGATATATTTAATTGATAACAAATTTTTTTAAATATTATAATTTAATTAAAAAATATTTACTATATTGATAAATTATTATTTTATTTATGGTATTAATTTCACGACACCCTAAATAATTTCACATGATTACATATATAATTATTTTATTATAAATCTATTATTTCAAAAATATGTATTCATTTTATGTTTTTAGTTATATCTTACACAACCATATTTAGTGAGAAAGAAACATATATGATTCTAATAATAAAAACTTATACCTTAAAATTTTCAAATATTTATTTCCTCATATTTAATTCTTTTATTAGTTTTTTTAAAATATAAATTTCTTCTCTTTTTACGTCTTATTATTTCGAAATATTTACTTTATATATCAAATTTTAAAATTTTATTCCAATGGACTTGTTTATATTGTATCAGTTAAATTTATATAAAATAAATAACATTTACAATGCATATTTATTATAGAAATATTAATTATTTACAACTTTATTCAATACAATTCAATTTTATATAATGTTAATTTTTAAAATGTATATTATATTATATATGTTTTCATTCATTTTTAAATTTTTTTTCTTGACTGTTAATATTATATTGGCAATCAATATAGTAAAAATTTTAATTCTAGTGATAAATTTTTACAAAAAAATGTATCTATTATTTTTTATTATATAAAATATATTAATACTAAAAATATTATTAAATAAATTTTTGTGATTATCTTTTTATCTTCTTCATAAAATTTATTTATTCCATTTTTTTATTTACATGAATTAATATTTGGTAGATATAAATGAATTTAATAATATGAATAAAAAAATTAATTTCTATCAATTGTATATTTATTTAATTTAAAAATGTAACGAAATTGAGATAATTTTTTAAAATAAATTTAAATAAGAAACATAAAAAATATATTCAATCCAAATGATTAATGTTACATTCTACCCCCTTAGTGGTGTATTATTTTTATAATTTTTACTCATTGATAAATGCTATTTAATGTATATAGTTATTTTACAGGACAAAAATATTTATCTCAAATGTTTATATAAATGTCATATATGTAATGAAACATCAAATATACTGATAAAAAAATAATCCTATGTTGATATAATAGTTTTTTTAAATGATCTACACTATACATTCTTGCTGCTTATCTAGTGTTCTGTATCTAAATAATTATATTCCTAATTAATAAATTTATACAATCTCTACTATAATACAAAATGTGATTCACTCAAGACCAACACATTTAAATAAAATGATAATTACTAAATCTTTTCAAAAAATATTCAAATTTAAAAAACAAATAATATTAAAGATTCTATGTACTTTGTGACTAAAAAAATATTTCATCATCAATTTGTTATTAGAAATTATATTTCAACTAAATCCATTCATAGAGACCTCTTATAACCAACCATACTCTCTTTTACACCCTTAATAACCTAAGGTAACATCAATATATTAGAATGGAGTGACTCCATGAACTAAATAATGGCTAAAAAATCATTTATGATGCATTAAATGGTTATCAAAATATTATATAAATTAATATAAATGATTCTAGGATAAATGGTATGATTGAATTAATAATATTTGGAAAATAAAATATGTTATAAAATTATAATTTATCACAGAAATTTTTTTAATTAATGTTAAAAATTAATTAATAACAGATTAAAATGTATTATGTATGTGAAATCATATGACAATAATCTTTAAATATGTGTACACTGAATTTGATTATGCCATAAAATGAGAATAATAAAATTTATTACATAGATAAGTGTTCCATCATACGTCAACTATCACTTCCAAATCATCATTAACGTAGTCTATGGCTCACTACCAATGAATTATAAATTATAGATCACTAAAATGATGGATTAGAATATTCCTTGTATTTTCACCAATCCAATATAATCATATTCTCAGATAATATAAACCATTACCAAAAGTATTTGAGGGTATTATAACTCTATAACTAACCATATTCATTATAATATATTCGTTCATATGTATATCAATATAACGTTATGTCAATCATAACCATTAGATATCATATTATGATTATCATAAAGAAATAATATTGTTACCAAATGAAATAATGTCTCTCTATAGATAAATACACTCTAATCATGACTAAAAATTATAAAATTATTACATCATTAAAAATTAATGGTACATAGTATAGTAAATAATTTCATTAATTAATCAAATATAAGGGTATCAGATTGAACAACCTTCAAGATGGAGAAGGAAAAATATGTTATTAAAATGGAATGTGCAATGAAGAAAATATTATTATTATTCCTAAGGTGAATACGTGCTAATATATATGTAGTGATTTGTCATTTCATATTTAATTATTTCATTACTCATATACTACACATTCATCTGATCATTGATATTGAGTTCTAGGATTCATTTAAAATTGATTTTGATTATATGAATGAAAACCATAAAAAAGTACAAGGAAATTTATAAATCAATGGGTTGGAAATAAAATAATAATATCATTTATTATGATTAATTCAGAGGTTAATAATAAATTAAAAATTATTTAAAAACAAACCAACATATTTGTTACTAATCATTAAGTTATATAATAATTTTTTTATAAATATTATTCAATATTAGATTTTCGTCAAAATTATAATTGATATTTTAAAATTTAAAATATATTTAAAAATTTACTATGAATATCAACGTACAAAATTAATCCTCATAATAATATGAAGGAAAATTTAAGTGAAGACATTGGTAGATATTTTTCAAACAGTTATTCATTTTTTTTAAAAATTCACATTAAAAAATTATTTTCATAAGAAATATGAAAAAATATAAATTAATTATTTTAATATTAATGTATCCTAATAAATAATATTTAAAAATATATTGGTTTGTAATAAAATAAAAATGCACGAGAATCAAAAAGTGAAAATTATTTCATTATAACCATCATGTTTTATTACATAATACAAGAGTGTCAAGGGACATATAAAAAGATTTATACCTAAAAAATATTACATAATTAATATTAAAAAAATGGATTTAAATTTCAAATAGGGAAATTAGTGGTGATATATATATTTCCTGATTAAAAATATATCATTTGGAACTATAAATAGTTAGAAATTACCCATTCTTAGCATGTATGTAGTGAGCATTATTTAAATTGAAGGGGTATGATTAAAAATAATACATATATTAAAATATCCTTCTAGGGATGTAAATTTTAAATATTTTATGGAAATTCTATTGTTTAAAAATTATACCATGGAAAAAAATATATTTATAAAATATATCTCATAATATAAAACAAATTACCATGAGAGGTGAATTTTACTATACACACAACAATCCTCTAAATAAGGAAAATTAAATTTTTAAAATACTTCAAAATAAATATTTATCATGTATATGTATTTTCTTATCATTATTTATTGTTTCTTCATAATAATTTCTTATGATTATATATTTATGTGCACAATATCAAGGATGTTTCTTTAATGTTTTGAATGATAGACCGACATATAATTATTGACCATTGATCTTTTAAAATGAGTTTATTTCACCAAAACTATATGGTAGTATATTTTATGTTATTCTATAAGTTAAAATTATTTGAAATATCAAAAAAATTACTTAAATGTTAAATTATTTTACTATATGTATTATCGTATATTTGTTTTTCCATTTTTTCGTTTATCGTAAATTATTAACACATGAAATTTTAATTAATGTTTAAATTTTATTACAATTAAAAATACTGAATAAAGTCTTAATTTCATTTTTATCTTAATTTTTATAAATAATATGGATTATTATAAATAGTTAGGATATATAGGATGAAATAAAGTTTAAAACATATTGAGAGGCAATAAACTGGTTCGGATATGAATGATGATTTAATTTTAGAGTCAATGATATTGAGAATGATAATTAATATTTCATGAAAATAATCACACCAATTAATAAATATGAACCTAATATAATTATATCATACTTGTTATATTAGATATTGTAAAATATTTTAGTTTAGAGAGATCACATGATATTGGTGTAGTTAATTTACCACAGTATTTTAAAGTCCTGTTTTGATATAAAATATTGAAAATAAAATGAGGTCATTCGAATAATTTAATACCAATAACGTATATAATATAATTGTGTAGAAATTTCAATAAATTTTTAAAATGATAAATATTGTATTGTGTAAGGATAAGATGGATGGTAAGGGTTTGTACTTAAATATGAAGAGAAGGGGTTTTATGCCCAAAAAAATTCAATAATTATTAGTTTTTTCATAATGATACATATTTTGTATGATATTAATGAATTAATACAATAAAATCACCATGTTTTAAATTATTAATTTATTTTACTAATAATGTAAATGATTGGATTATTTTTGAATTCACTACACACCAAATAATCCAACCTGTTTGTAACATCAGCGTCATGTGTATCACAAGATAATAATGTGTTGTGTGTAGTGTATAAAAACAAAAAAGATTTACATTATAATATAGTGGTTTACTATGTTGCAAAATACACCAATGAAATTTAATTTATTTATCAAAATAAATATCGCATTCTATATTTATAACATTTTACACCCATAAAATGAATTCTTCCCTTGTTTTTGGTCACCCTGATACAAATAAATGAATATAATATTGCCTCATCATATTTTCAGGTTCTCATATAGAATCATTAATGTGATGGATTATGAAAAAAACATTGAACTTTTTTGTTTTTCTATTTTGTAAAACATTTTCTGTTTGATCTAAAATATCTACAGGTTGTTCTATATAAAAAAACACACACTAGATGTATGTTAAATAGGAATATTACATGGTAATGGTTAGTTATATACTTCTTCATGAGACATACAATTAACACATCATGGATTATAGAGAGGTATGGTGGAATTTCTCAGAGATAGGCTACCATCAAGATAAAATAATGAATTTCAAAGGGACTGATTATTTAGGGATTACTTTTTCTTTCTTCCTAAATATCATAAATGTTATCCATGTAGAAAATATAAGAATCAATTTTTCACCAACTTCAAATTATATATCAAGTATGTGATTATTATTATTACATTTCTGCTGACTCTTACCTTCCATGATGTGTTGATGAATGTATTTAACATTATCTTCAATTTTATCATGTATCTAATGTCCCATTAGATTTAATTATCTAATTTCATTCCATAAGATTATATATACACATTTATTTTTCCATATGGATTCATAAGGATCTATATAAACTAGTGACTGAAATAAATTTTTCTAGGAAAACACAACTACTTCAAATTTTTATCCAAAAATCTATTTAAATCGCCTAAAAAATATCTCAAAATATTATCTAGTGGTTAAATTATTCATTTAGACTAACCATCCATATAAGGATGATATGTTTTGTGGAAACACATTTTCATTTTCTTTGATGGCTAATGAAATCACTAGAACATTAATGTAAACCTTCAATATCAATTAGATACAATAGAATGGCGCAATTGGTGAAACCATACCACATCGTTAATGTATATCGTAGAAATATGACATAGAGTAAAAAATATTCAATAATTGACGTAAAGTGTGGATACATTATATAGGGATCAATAACAAATCTTATATCATAATACAATATAGATTTTTAGGTAAGTCCAATGAAAAATTGCAAGGTGAGGTTCTCTCATTCCCAATCTTGTATGGTTAATGTATAAACCATCCCCTTATAATTTGGTTTTTCAGTATTAACATTCAATCATATCATATAATGATATAAAAACTATCCGTTATAACGCTTCATTCCATCCCACCAATATTTTTATTTCAATCATTTATTGTTCTTCATACATTGAGGATGAATCTAGGAGGAATAAATATGACTTTAATGAAAAAAATAATTCTTCTAGTCTACATTGTTCCTCAACTTATTAATTCTATTATTATCAAGGATAAATACATGCTCATTTAAAAATAATAATTTGTATTTCTATATCATCCTTCCACACAAATTTAATATTAAATTGGATAGATTATTGGCCATCAAAATGATAAATATATGATTTTACCCATTTCTTTAAGATTTCCATATCTATCATTTCCCACAATAGTCATATTTGATCTTTTGCGATCCTCATCATGGATGTTCTTTATTCATCATTTCATAAAAAGAATTATCTACCACCATTTATATCCTAGATAGATAATATATTAAGTGTCTATAATCATTAATCATCTCAACCCATATTCTCTATACTGCGTTAATCTACTACCATGTTAATATATAATTATAAATTTGGTGATCATTATAAAAACCACAATACTCACTATAGGGATAATACCTTGATATCCTTAATATAAATATTTTTGTGGCTAACTATAATTGAGTAGTTATGTAATTTCTCTCATGAACTATCAATTATCATGATTCACATGCTATAAACTTCATGTTATGTATTAAAAAAATACAAATCCCTTCCTGGATGCATTACAGTATATTACAAACACTTCCTATCTATAAGGTAATGTATGGACATATATGCTCAATAACTATCACATCATTTCCATGAAATTTTAATCACATATATGTATCTAGAGTATCATTTCACACTTGTGAGTAATCTTTGTAAGATAATTATATAGTCAAAAGAAATCCTCCAAACCATTTATAATATTAATATAATCTATGAAAAAATTTGATCTCGTTCATCATGGTTATTATAGGAAAACATTATATATACTAATTCCTTGATTTTTTAACCGAAATACAATATAATAAAATTTTTTGAACAGAAAATGAATTGTTTTACGATAAATTTAATATGTATTAATTTTTTAAAAAATGTCTGACATTCATTTGGTTAATTATTACATTTCTTAATTGGTCATCGTACAAATCCATTATCATTAAATAGATAAGTATTTAATCTATCAATAAAACAACCAAATGATCATCATAATAACTAAATACTATATTTCATAAATACATGATTAGAGCATGTAAATTTTTCAAATTGAAAAATAATCTCTATATATGCATAGTTCCCATACCTTGTTTATAATTCCATATTGGTTATATCCTCATTCTATACAGTGAATAAATGATATCCAGAATAACATCATACTATGTAAGAGTATCTATATCCATTTTGTTAGTTAAACAATACATTAATATGGGGAAGAATATTTCTATTGTTAATATTTATCATTTTCAACACTCAATAACCAAATTAGAGTTGTATCTATATAATTATATTTTAACAAAAAGAATAGGTGCACCCCACAAGGACACACATGAACAAATAAATATGATATCATGATTTTTCCATATTTTATTCTATAATTTCTTCATCTAATAAGGGATATTCTATAAGGATTCTTTTAAATGGCTGTGGAACTAGGTATGATTTCAATTTATAACTCAGCAAGATATTTTGATGGGAAATGTAAACTAATATGGAATGAATTCCTCATATTATTGAAAAATAATTATAACATCGATGTCATGTATCTCTATAACCATTTTATACAAACACACATCTTTAATTGGAATTATGAAATATTTAGTGGATGTTATATCAATATTTACATATCATAAAATTAATATATTATCATACAATGGTTAGAAATATCAAACATTACTTCCCTTCATTAATAATTTATGTGTTCTTTATATAGAGAAATCCAATCAATGACTAGGATGACATAAATCTCAACAATAGAAATAATGGCTTGATCTTTGTAAATCATATTCAAAACAACACAAACTAGAGATGAATTATTTAATAGAGATGTGGTCATCATTACATTAAGGAATATAATAAATACTTATCACATGATATTTCCACTTGTTCCTCAACATTATAGGTTGTTGATGTTGATCCTCACCAGTACCCCATGGGTTTGGGAACTGGTTCTCATAATTAATAATCTCCTTCCACTTAAACAATAGAAGAGGTAATGGTGACTTCATAAATCCTTCATTATATTAACATAATAATCCCAATTTTCACATCACATCAAAAATTATTTTCTCAATGATCATCCTTTCAACAAATAAATCACTTACTAGCCCCTGTAGTGATATTTCATCCGTGTTTCATCAAACTCATAGAGCATAATGAAAATCTGGACATTCTCTCACTATGGTTCTACTTTTTTTTTCTTCTTAAAACTCATTCATCTATTTCCTATCAATACTGTGAAAATTATATGTTGGTTGAGTTTCAAGTTATATCTTCATTGAATATAAATCACTCACATCACAGATACTAATGTATTTTATAGATAAAACCATTTTGGGATAAAGTTTTATGCCACTTGATAAATTTTCAATCATTCCATTATGATGGATGATAATACAAAAATCATACATCCCATGTCTTCTAAAATTATCATCATAGGTACCAACTGATTCCTAATTATTTTTCCTCATCATGTGGAACTATTTCATTATATTTGATTGAAAATATAAGAAATCATATTAATGAAAAATAATTTGTTGGACTCATCACAATCAAATAACTTAATATCCACTTGTTGTGTCATATACATAATAATATTCCAATGGTGATAAATTTCTGCATCCAGATGAGAGGAAAAGAAAATGAATTTTTCATGTTATGTACATTGGAAGATAGAAAATATATTTTTAATTGTTCTGATCTATTGTTCATAAACTAGTGGATCAGATGAATCGTTGAATGTGGGTGTACATTTTCTCATGAAGGGATCAATAAATGTTTGTTCCCACCTTTTCTTGTTTGGAAGACTAACATGATTAAAATCATGAGATTATTGTGTGATCATTGAAAAAATATTTTTCATTCCATATCACAATACATTATAGTTTAAAAAAAGAAGGTAATTTCATTTCCCACCACACCTGTCATTAACATGGTTCTTTCTAGTTCCAGAAATCCAATAAAATAAAAAATCCCTATGTAAGAAATAATAATCATACCAGGAAACCACTTTATCATGAATATCAGTTATAAGATATCTAAATTATTACACATTAATTAATATAATAATGAATAGCTTTATCCTATGTAATTATTACATGTTCTATTTAAATCCTTCATGATTTTTTGTATGGATTTTTTGAATTTACAATTTTTAACCCCAATATTGTATCGAACTAGGTACCAAAAATGAATATTTTCAAGACACATTCTCTATTAGTTCATGATCAATATACTTTTATAATTTCTTTTACCCTGAAAAATTATTTCTAAATCCATTTACACATTTAATATCTAGATATAATGTTATTTTCTTGGAAACCACTCTTTCTATCCTCTAACTATATTCATGGAAATATTATTATATATTAACTCGACATTAGAATGTTTTATAGATATTTCCTCAGGCATCTCGTCACCAAATTATAATACTAGATTATTTAGGATAAATATTAATTATCTATGGTATAAAAAATAATGAACTATTCTTAAAATATATATAAATTACATTCTTTTTTCAATATATATATATAATTACATCAAAACGAGGATAAGGAACACACTAGTCTTGTTTTTTTAATCAGAACATAGAAACATGTCCATAGTTGAGCTACGTAATATACCATTGTGTTCTTCATAACTTTCACCCTTTTTACTCATATAATACATAATACATATCTTCATTACATTTTGAATGGAATCACAAGATTGGGTGATGCCAAATGTGCAGTAAGGGTAAACAAGGAAGATAAATAATCATATCAAATAAAATAATGGAATAGGAATTTGAGGAAAACAACTGCTAATAATACAGTTCATATCATATATCACAATATTGATTCATCATATACATATTTTTAGTTCATAAGTCATAAATAATTGTTGAATCAAATAATATGACCCATGAGAGCCTAAAATTTCATTAAGAAATTGATTTTTTTCATACACATATCATTGAAAATCATTTCATATTATTCAAGGTGCAAGGATAAGACCAACACAGTGAATAATGGAATTTAACAAACTGGGTTCACACACCATTATATCACATCATTGCTGAACTGAGTTCATATTTAATTTTATACATTTGTTTTAGTTCAATTATCATTATATTCTAGTATTACTAAACCATGTTCACCACCCATTCTAGTCATTTCTATCTCCTGAGATATAAATCTCTAACAAAGTCATTAGAGCGGTATATAGTCCCATCCATATAATATTGAAAATTATATTTATGTATGATAATAAACCACTAACATTCATCATATCGTGACCCATGAAATGAAATGGTTATGATAAACATTTAAAAAAATTATGACTTGTGGAAAATAAATGGTTTTTATAATAAATTCATCATTTTATAACTCATGAATATATGTGGGTTCTATATGAGTATATCTCGTGGATCTGTAATGAAGATCATAAACAACCTGGAAATAAATCTTAAATTCCTCAAAGAAATAATATAAATCATACCATTTTATAATATCCCCAATAACTCATCACCGACACAAATATATACCGTATATGTTAAAAAATAATTTTTAATCCTTCATTGAATACATTTTTTGAAGGAAATATCATTTCCTTATTGAAAATGATTTTAAAACATAAAAATTTTGAAAATAATTCTCCATGAAAATTACATCTAATATTTAAAAAAATGAAACATTATATCAATGATTTTTAATGTTGTTGGAATATTATATTGATTTCGTAGTCAAAACATGGTGGATCCTTTCACATTATCTATAAAATAAAAATACACATTGTTCTGTAAAATTACAAAGAGATTCATCCTATTCATTTTTGTAAAATGTAATATATAGATAAAACACATTTTATAGAATCTTAATTGGGTAATAAAAAAACACTGATGATAAATTAAATCAAATTTTAAACCCGCTTTAGAATTTATAATTTTGATATCAAACAATATTCTCAATGAAGATATAAATAAAGTAGGAGTTCATATAAAAAATTCATTATCATGACTACAAAAATGTAGACAAATAGTAACAATACATGAATTTATTATTAATAACCATAACATAATAAAATTCTTGATAATTATTTAGATATGGATAATAATACGTCATCATTTGTTTCATAATAATAACCAATCCCGATAAATGATGAAACTGTAATAATAACCTCGTAACACTTTCATAATAATGATTCATAATACCTAAAAGATAGTAAAATTACAGGAGGAAATAAATATCATTTAATAATGATATTCATTATATGACCAATTAAAGGTGTATATTATACAACTCAAAAAATTATATATGTTCATAATAAAACATGTGTCTCAAATTAGGAAAATTGTGAAAAAATAATTTAATGATTATGTAACATTGAATATGTGACCACATTAAAGTGATATAATTAAATTGAAGAGTATATATATATATAAATTATATATAGAATAATAAATAATTGAATTAATGTTTTTAATATACATATCATAGACGATATATGTGGAGGATATAGCGTGGGTCTCCTGAATGTAAAAAGTGAGGCAGAAATATAACCTTCAATCATGAATTCTATTATTCTCATTCAAAATTATTGTATAAAAAATAATATTTTATGAAAAATAAATAATTGAACCGTTTTTTATATATCAATATTTCATTTCTTTGGAATTTATATTACTCTTATTTTGAAAATTCCTTGGAGATGATATGTTTCGAGTAAGAACTGCTTTGTTATTAACAAATGTATTGGTTCATTATATGGTTCATTTTCCTTCCATAATATTGATTCCATTATCTATATAGTAATAAAAATAATATAAGTATGATATTATATATATATATATTAATTTATAATAATATATACATGACAGGAAATGGAAATTAAATACACCATCCAAATGGACAGTAGGCTATATGTATGCATGAATGTTATTTATATTTTCTTAATATAAATAATTAATGAAAATTATATGTTTTATTATCATTCAAGAATAATTATTATTTCAATATATCACATATTATTATTAAACACATCCATAAAACATTCCTTCAAAATATTCATCAAATTACATGGATTTGTAAGGCCGTAGTCCTTTTAACAGGTGATTGACATTATCTTATTCCCTGAAAATGGAAATCATGAATTTATGTGTGATATTATAATTATATAATCATTATCAACTCATAAATGATATTAATATAATATATAAATAGTATTTCCATCATTATCCTCATCCCTGATATGTGATAAAGGAAAAATGAATGATATCTTTTCTTGACATGGATGTTCTCCATACATAGGAACGATGATTTCATATTAGGTTATATGAAAGTGAGTTAGTTTATAGGTCTTAATTTAAAAATAAAAATCATATATATATATATATATAAATACATGATACTAATTTTATAGAATATCTATGATAAAAAATAATTTATTGATTTCTAGTAATAAATAAAATTAATTGTTTTGTTGATGTTGGATAATTATCCTTCGGGTGTCTCCGATTTATTTTCAACAAAGGTCATCCTTGGATGTAAGGTTCGGTGAAATTTTATTAAGGGGGATAGTGGAAAAATTGAAAAAATCTCAAGGATAGATTTCCAAATATGTTTTTCATATGGAAAAATGCCAAAAATGGATAACATTAAAAAAATGGATAGGATAATGAATAACTATCATCATCAAATGTGTTTCAGATTGGTTTTTATTGTCTTTTACACCATATTTTCAATGTTTTATCACATAAGAATCTACTTTTAACCTTAATAACTATAATTAATTTTTTTTCATTCACTAATTACATTGGTAAAAAAATTAGTTTTACCTTATTATAAATTATAAATTATTTATTATTGCAAATATGTTATCTATTTCTCTAATTTATAAAAAAATAAGTGGAAATAATTAGTTTATAATCAACCCTATATATATGCTAAGAAATAATTTTTTAATGATAAATGATCAAATGTTTAGAAATTTTTTATATTAAATTTGATTATAAAATTTATTTCAATGACATAAATTTGATTAATAGAAATATAATTTAATTAATATACATTAAAACCAAATTATGATCTAATTTTCCTATATAATTAAATTAAATGGAAAGCCATTTTCAATCAAAATTATGATTTCTGTACTACATATCAAAACATAATTATGAAAACATCAAAAATTCACCGAATTTAAAAGATGAAACTATGAAATAAAAAATTAAATTTATTTTATGAAATTAGGTTTCCAAAAATATCAATAATGTTTTCCCTTATTGTTCACAAAAAATAAGAAGAAGTGTATTTTTGAAAAAAAAAATTCCACAAATATAAGTACCTTCAAAAAATTTAAATATTTAATTATAAATATTATTATTTTATTTAAAATAATTATATATAAAATTTAAAAATTAATTATTTATATTTTTTTTCTTTTTAACAATGAGGATACAGTGGTTAAATTTAAATAAAAATATAAATATTAAGGTGATGTTCTTATAAAAAATAGTGTCATGTGCCACACAAGATAACCAAGAGATGCATGTTGTAATATATAAACCAAGGTTGAATTTAAAAAAACCATTACATGGTGTATCCATTAACTAAATCAACCAATTTAATTTAATAAATTTGAGAAAATTATATTTCTAAAAATATGGTGTCTTACATACATGTTCAATATAGTTTTCATATATAGATACACGATTCACCCATGATACATAATGTTATATTTTTTAGAAAATATATATATATAACCACACCTAAAATATTATAAAAATATTTATATAAGTAAATAACCACTCTCATTGTTCAAAATCCATTTTAGTTTCAAAATAATAACTGATTTATTTCATCAAACACATAAATTACATACAATAGTAATAATTTATAACCCCCCTTTAAAATAAACCTTTCATTAAACCTATTATATTTGATATCAATTTATTAAATATGAAAAAATATTCTAAATTAATTTAAAAGTACATCATATGTTTTACGAGTTATAATAATTGAATAGAGAATCCAAACTCACCAGTAGAAGAGAAATATCCACCTTAAAAATTGGATAAGGGAATTGTATAGAGGTAGTATTCATTACACTATATCCATATTAAACATCATTAATAACTTATGAATAATATATAACAGATAATGAAAATAAAATAAAATTGTAATGGAATAAATGGAAGAGTGACCAAGAAGAGATTTTTTATGAGAAGAAAAAAATTGAAACACTGGGTGGTACCTTGAAAAATCCTTTAAAATTGAACATGAATTTTCAAGAAATAATGTGGGGAAGCCTATAGAAAACCCGTGATAGATTATTTTGAGCCAATGAGAGATTATGAAGGGTTTATGAATCATCAATTTAAATTTTAATAATGAAAATTCTAAATTTATGTTGTTGGATTTCACAATAGATTTAGGATACTTGGTTTAGTAAACCATGAACTAGCTATGTTGCTCCCTCTATCGTAAAATGAATTAGGTTCATGGTTTCTTATGAAGATGAAACTAGTTTTAAATGCTATAATCATGGTATGAGATAAATTTTGGATAACTCCTACAAACTAACCTAGTTTTTCTGGGGGATATCATGGTTTGAAAAAATGTTCTCAAAATGTAAAAAAATCACAGTATCTCATATTGTAAAATCACATGGTT
This sequence comes from Viscum album, assembly GCA_963277665.1. Classification (NCBI taxonomy): domain Eukaryota; kingdom Viridiplantae; phylum Streptophyta; class Magnoliopsida; order Santalales; family Viscaceae; genus Viscum; species Viscum album. Next base: position 507,221,438 of record OY728121.1, read on the forward strand.
AATGCAAGGTTTTTACTATTTGTTAATTGAAATTATGTTCCTAACATGTTTGATAATAATTTATGAATTTTCAACCATGAAATATTGAAAACCTTATTAACTATAAAAGATAAATTTCATGCTCAGAATGAATATTACATATAACCCTGAGGGTGACATATATTTCCATATCATAACATATTTTTTCTTCTAGAATATTTTCTTAACATCAACAGCAAATGAACATCACTACTACATTATCAACAATTTCATAACCTTTTCCTCATGCATATCCCACCCTTATAGAAAATGGCTCACGAATCAAAGGAATCTATTAAACATGAAATACCATATCTTGGTGATCCATAATCAGAAATGGTTGATGAACAATATAGGTATTAATATTAAGATCAATTTCACCCTATTCAATCACATGGGAAGTGTCATGTTGTTACCTCCTATTTTGGGACATATAAAACACATCATCAATAAACATCATGTGATATGGAAAATAAAACCAATATGACACATTTCCAAGATGTTCACTATTATCTTGTGTTTCACTAAACCATGATGCCTACATACCATTATTACCCAATTGATGATGTTAAATGATTCATAAGGCACTAAAAATTACTACATATCAAGGATCAAAATCCATTGGTAAATTTTGACTCAATTAATAAGATTTATAATAACTGTAACATGTTACTTACAACTTCTAGATAAAAATTACCTTTTCTATGATCTCTGGGAAAATATTTGGATAATATATTTACCATTCCCGCATGTCCACAAAAAAAGGAATTCAAAAAATCCTCCTAAAATAGTTTTGAAAGAATCCTCTTAAATAGTGCCCTTGTTGATATTGTAAAAGGGTAAATGAAATAATAGAATATAATTTTCCTATTAACCAATAAAATAATGAACGTCATCATGAAAAATTCTTTATGAATATAAATGTCTTTCTAAATATTCCCCTCAAACTATATATATATATATATTTTTATAAACATCAATTTATAATGAATTTCCAATTTGATAACCTTCCAAAAATTTAAATTTAACCATTTTTCCCTATCAAGGGAAATTAGAGAATCAATACCATGAGGCATAATGACCTCTAGGTAATTTATATGAATAATCACTTCATACTTTTTCATATCCATAATATAAACGAAATTATTTTATTTTGAATATCCATAATTGATAACCAAAATTCCATCCCTCCCGCTATATGTTAATGGATCACCAATGGAAATTTAAATAAATAACCCATCCAACATAAAATCATGATTGGGAAGAGGTTAAAAAAATAGAATGCATTTGGTTCTCCATCATAACCTTTTTCTAGGAAATATAATGATATTTTAAATTTATAATCAACCACATCATCCTCACCAAGGCATATAGATATATCAAATCAATGTTCATCTTGGTATTCCAAATATGTATGAAATAATAAGTGTTTTTTCATAAATCAATCAACAATTTCATTAGAGATACGACAATGAACATCATATACCATTAATCTAAATTAGTAGTGTAAAATTTATACTAATATAATGGTGTCTCCCAAATATTTTTGATTTCCCTAGATCATATGAAATTATTTTATTATAAAAATTAAAGATAAATATAGAAATTAAATGATGAGTCAGACTTCACTAAATCTAGAAGAAGAAGTCCACCATCCTCATCCCAAAACAAGATAATCTCAATTATAAAACTCAACATTTACCCCTATATTTATTCCTTCAATACCTGAGATATTATCATCTTATAGTGATTAATCGACATTATATACTTTTAATGTATTTTAAAAAATTTAAACATTGAATTAGTAATGATATTTGACCTAATACCGTTATCACATTTGTAGATTCCTATATGTTTAAATATGTTAATGAGAAATTTTATCTGATTATAACATGAATCTCTCCTTGATGACGTATATGGAAAAATTTATTGAGTTTATTCATTATTAATTTCTAATCAATAAAATTGGTAGGATGGGTCTTCTCATCAGTACATACTTATATAGAGATATAGGCCACCCCATTTTTTGCATGCATCAAGACACCATGTAACCACATAAATTTGGAATAAAATAATAATTCATATCCAAATTATTTTATGAGTTAATAAATATTTATTTAAATAAAACCCCATATTAATTTCCTTGAAATACCTCTAAAATTTTTCATTCAACTCAAACAACACACCCTTTTGAGTAAAATCTATCACTAGAGATGTATCCATTGAAAAAATCTAAATCAAAATGACATTAATATCCAGATATTCTAAAGAACCACCAAATTCTAAACAAATTTCATTTTTAATACCATGAAATTACCCTTGGATCTTTTCAATATCCACAATGAATCTACAATAATGTATAAAATGGTTCAGAAGCATCACTTCATGAATAAAAATTTTATATTTGAATGAATTCCATTAAAAGATATATTTTTTGAATATTATGAGAATTATTTTAGATCAACCTATTTCTTACTCTCCTAAAATAAATTACACCTAAATAAAATTTATAATAAAATAATGGATTATAGGAACTGATGTGAGATCTTTTTCATCAATGAAATTAGTTCCCTATCAGTATTACTAAAACTGAATGGAAAAAATAGAAACATAAAATTTTCATTCTGATTCAAAAATGGTTCATACTTATATAATCTACATGTGTAAAAAATTGATTTTACCCCAAATATGGGTGAATTTTATAAATTAATTTTATATTTTTAAGTAAAATAATGTAATAATCAATGATTGGAAATGATATTTTTTATTAAATCAAATGATTAATCATTCAATATTCGAACCAATTTATGAAGACTATGTATAACTTTTTTTTCAAAGAATCTTGGTATATCCCATGGTGATTCAAATTTATTAATAAATTCATTAGCCTCAATATCCACTAAATAAAAATCAGTCATCTATTAATTAAATTACCCAAACGATCATAAATGTTATACACTTTTTGAATGAATAAATTCATTATTATGTTATGTATTTATTTATTAAATAAAATCATTATATTGGTTATTATAGGAAGATTTAAAATATAGCTTATAATAATTATATTAAAGATAAAATTCCTAACCATTAATAATATACACATTTTATAGTGATTTTTTTGACAATTATATTATTTGTAATGGTACTGTCTAAATGAAATAGATGGATTAAGTGATATCCCTTACAACTAGGATTGTACGCAACTAAGCCCTTTTATTGATGTTTTTTAGACATATTGAATCATTGGTATTTATCCTTGACCAGGAAAAAATGATATTCAATTTCCAATTCATGAATGAAACCATTAATGGGAGATGTTCATGTTTTTCATGATCACAATACTCAACCATGTTCACCAAATCATCCATATAAAGCACAATGATCATATACCTAAGCCTTAGGTTATACGCTGGTGTAATAAGGTTTTATGTATGCTAACACAAGTGGTATAAGTTTTTAATATTGTTTAATGAAATAATGATTACATATATCCTTTTTAGGAGTTACATTAGATATATAACTATATATAATATTAGTAACATTGGATTTTGATATTAAGAATCCAGTATCGTATTTACAAATATCTATGTTGCCAATGAAAATACATCATCTAAAACATAAATGAGATTTAAAATATTAGTTATTTTAATGATAAATTATTATTAACTAATATATTTTAAAATAAAAATGATAAAATAATTTAATGAAATCGCACATAATCATTATTGTTATAATCAACTATTACTATTTTAAAAGTCATTGTTTGTCAACAAAAGCAGATTTTTATTTAAAATATTAATTTATAATATTTTGTTAATTATGTAGATAATATATATAAATATTTAAATATGAATTCCTATTTTATCTGTTGGTGTATTTTTTATAATTTTATGAGAGAGATAAAGTATAGTGTAAAAATTTTATAGGTTAGAAATATAAATTATATATTATGATATAATAATATAGCTTTAGATATGTAATAAATTTTATGAATGGAATGAAAGAAAAAATATTCATTTACCAATTAAAATTATTTTTTATGTAATTTTATTATTTTAATAGAGAACTAATGAAACCTACAGATCATTTATTATACATTAGGGTTTTAAAATAATTTAATTAAGAACATAAATAACATTGAAATCATTAAATATAAAAAATTAAGGTCTCCTGTTCATTATCATATGAAATATTCAAAATCCATCATCTTTTGTATAATCCATTGGTAGAAGCCAATGGAAGGTTTGTTGATTTGATTATTTTACCATATACTATCCAAAACAAATTTTAGGAAAATAAAATACAATCACCCACTCATTTTCCATAAATACACAACCAAACTTCCACTCCCCATCTAGTAAAATCAATAGAGCCTTAATTTACTCTCCATATACATGTCTGAATAAATCATACACTTTTGAAATTAAATAATAAATTCCAACTAATCTTTTACAAGTTACCTCCAATGTAAGGGGTCTTTCTATTCTTTTTCAATTCATAAAACTTATTTATATTAATCCCTTTTAAACTCAAATTATTTTATTGTCATTTATTTATAAATATATGTTATATATAAATTTTATTTTTTAATAATGGGATATCACTTATTAGTTATATTTATAACCTAAAACTATGTTATTATTATGTTTCAGTACATCATCCTTTTATCTTACTTCAAATCTCAAGTACATTCATTGAATTGTGTATATTGAATTCAAAATACACAATGTTGTAATTGTTTTATATAATCCCCTTTTATTTCATTATAAAACCCATGAATTTATGTATTACAAGTAAATATCATAAAACCATTCCATGAGCCATTATGTGCACCTATTATGCTACCAAAATTATCCAATGATTCTGTATTCCAATTTAGTTTGTTGTGAATAAACATCAACAATTACATGGAAGGGTAGTATCTAAGATGGAACCATAATTAGTTGATATGGATATTCCATATATGTAACCCTAACCCTTTAATCATTAGATTAAAATTGATGAAGTATATTTTTTGTATGATCTATATGGAAGAGAAATTCATTAACATTATATGAATTTCGTTTCTTGTTGTGGACGTACATAGAAATCCAATTAAATGGGGTCATTATTTTTATCTTATTTTATACCATATATTTTTTAGGGGATGTTATCCTCTTTATATTATGATAAATATCATTTAATTTTGAATTCAATATATCTTATGATTTCATTATTTATGTTATTTCTATATTTCTGTTTTACATTGATTTTAGAATGATATGTTGTGCTTCGATGTTCATGTTTATGACTGTCACATTTTATGAAAAAATTATAAGCATATATAATCCTATATATTACTTTAATCATGTAATTTTTTGATTCTTACCGGAGTGATATTAATTTTCACCCATTTATTATGTCACTCACTCAGTTATCATGACTATAGTTAGATGATCTATGAATATTATGAGCATCTATAGATTTTTAATTAATATCATTGTATTATTAGTTCATATTATATATATGTGTGTGTGTGACTAATAAATGAATAAAAAATTAATAAAGGGTTTTTTGTGATGGTATAATATGAATTTAAATGCAATAAATTGTTAAACCTGATCAATTAAATATGTGGGTAATGATAGTTGGTGTTAGAGAAAATTTATTGTTATCTTTAGAAATTAGTATTATGAAATTTAGGGAAACCCATAAGGATAGTAATAAATATTGGAATAATCCTTGAATAATGGTAACATATTTACTATGTGGGTTCCAAGAAAATAATCCAAATGAAGTAACTTTATGTGGAAGCTGCGTTATGAATATTCTACCATGTGATAATATTTCTAAATTTGGAGAATTGTATACTAACACAATAATCACCATGAGATTGAAAAAGTGTCATTTTGTAAAAAATAGTTCCTATGTCCTATTTAATAATTTTCATAAATTTTTTTCTTCATTTACAATCATTAATGGAATAAAAATGTATCACATGAAGACATTATATTAAATTTTAATTTTTAATCTATTCGATAGTTTGCGATATAAGGAACTTAATGTCCAGAGGAAACATAAGATAATATAACATTATTACCTGTCCATTAAATTTTAATTTTTGAAAAATAATAACTAACATATGAAAGTAATAAGTTTAATAAATGTAAAAAAATAAATTATTAGAATATCAATTGAGTAGAAATGAAAAAACACATTTTAATATAAAATGAAATTACAATGAATGTTTTTATGTGTGACATGTATTGGTAACATAATAAATTAAAATAATACCAATTATATAATTATTTAAGTTAAATTAATGTATTATATTCTCAATAAAAATATCTATCAATCATATATAATTATTTAACGACACATTGTGTGAATAAATCATGTGTTATTCGTAAGAACTCTTTTTTTAAAAAAAATGGGTTCTCCATGTTTTATTCCATTAAATTACTAATACATTTTTAAGATTATATATAATTTATTTTAATAAATTTACTTCTTTTTTGAAATCATCATGTAATATTATATTATATTGTATTTTTTATAATTTTTTAACAACATTAAATTTTCAATTAATATTGAAAAATAGTGTTTTTTATTGAAAGACAAATTTTAATTTAAAGATATAAAAAGGTAAATTTTATTTTAATAGTAAAATTATTTCCAATATATTATAATTAAAATAATATAAGTTATTGGAATAAATTTAAATTTTATTTTTTAGATATGGTCTTCTAATACATAAGATCAAACATCATTGAAATCCCTCTTTTTAGAAGTACGTGTTTATTAATTATAAATTATATTCAAATAATTATATAATTTTAATTTTAAAAAAATTATCCCATGATTGGAATCAATTTATTTATTATTAATAAATAAATTATATAATATTAATTTTTTATGAATAATTTTAACACCAGAAAAAATTAATTAATGTTAATAAGGTTTAATTTTATTTTCCAGGGTGTTAAACTAAAACTATAAGGGTTAAATGAAAAAAATAAATATTAATATAGTATGGCAATTTTTCAATCCTATATCATTATATTATTTATAAGGTTCAATTATTTCTCCATTTTGTGTGTGTCAATTTTGTATATATTATTAATTTTTAAAATTCCATATGCGTCCTCTCCCCAAGTTTTAAAAGGATACCACTTCTATATACTATACACAAATAATGATATCATTGGTGAATTCAATACCAAAGAAAATTTATTTATTATAACCCTACACCAGTCCTAGAGTCTTTTTTGGTCATATATTCTATCTAGGAAAACTATAGATATAAACATATAGATGTTTGCTGATGAATAAGTATAGCTCATTACCATCCATCATAATTTTATTTATTCTTATACCCCTGCCAAATAATATCCAAACATGTTAAAATAATAAAAAAACTATAATTAATAACACTTATATTTTATTATTATTGATTGATATATCTTTACATTACATATTCCATCAAATTGGAAAAGAAACGATTAATTCGTTGTATGATAAAATACCGCCTCACGAACAAAAGAATTCATTTCTCGTCACTACCTCTCACTGATAGATATAATTATTGATTTAATATATATATATATGACATTATTTATGTAATTATACTTTTTAAATTATAGTGTCATATCTACCTACATTCCTTCAAAAAATATGGAAAATGATAATGTCACTTCTGCCTATGTAGAGATCGCCGCCTTCATGAAGCGATGCAATGTGATTTTCATTTTTATAAATGTATTGTAATAATGATATATTTAACTAATTCATATGATATATAAAATTATTTTTTATTATATAATCATGATATATTAGTTTCCACTCTTTTTTTCAAATATTCAGAAAAATGAATAATAATTTCTGGCATACATTTGTAATACCATCTCCTAGTATGGTGAATCTCATATTTCTATCTCTAAAACATTTAAAAAATAAATAATATATATATTATATAATTATTATATATATATTTTTATAATTTATTCATATATTTTTATGATTTTACCATGATCTATTTATGGGGTCAAAAAATAAAATACCAAAACATACAGTAAAAATGTAGTTCTCACTGAGAATAGTTATTCTAAAAAAGAACTGTCAATAATTGGGGCATATAATTTTATAAGTAAATCATATATTGTATGATATGTATGAAAATATATTAGTTATAAATGAATAATAAATATCTATTTATTATTCTTGAGGCACATACATGTACGATGGAAATCAAACATGAGGTAAGAGTTTATTTCTTAATCACATCATTGTTGAATATTGAATATTATTTTGCATATACCATAAAGATTATTTTCAAATTATTTATTATTCCCACAATATTTTGTTCAATTAATTATTTTTATTTAAATAAAAACATTTCCTTTCATTTTCCAAAATTTATTTTTTGAATAGTAAATATGTTGTTTTTATGGAAAATAATCTACATTTCACCCTTTTGTTGAATGAAAAATAGATCCAATGAAAGTTTTTCTAAAAAAACCACAAAAAATATTTTATTAACATGTTAATTTTAAATTTAATTTATATAATTGTTTTAATTTTAAATTAATTCAATAAAAGTATCGTTCTTTTCTTTTTATGCATAATGTTATTTTTCTCTTTTTTGAAACAAAATGAAATGATTTTTTAACAACAAGTTTTGAATAACGCTCTATCATGAATAATCTATAATTTGAATAATACATTATATTATTAAATAAATCATTTCCATGAAAATAACATGTTATTTTTATTTTAAAATTGAATGTGGTATTTTTCTAACGAATGAATTTAATGGAATTTTTATGGTAATTAAATTTATCAATTAAAACAAACTCAATTTTTATTCTCCATTTGAGATATATTGTAATGATAACATCCTTATTACTTTTAGGAATGGGTTATGATTAATCTAGCAGGGGAGGTAATATTTTATACCATTCTCCATATTACTATGGATTTGTTTTTATAATGTTCATTGAATTGACAAATTATTATAATTTTTATATGATAGTTTTTTTAATATGAATAGTTATGATGATTATATTTCTCCCAATTCATATTTGGAATGAATTTACTTTTTAAATGATTCATGTGGACCAATAAGGGCCATTGATTCATTAGTAGGTATAACAAGATAAAATAGTTTATGTATTTCACTATGGGACTTCCCATTTATGAATGATATCATATCACAGAGCCCTGATCAATGAGTATTATTTCTATAAGTATTGATTCCCTTGATATGTTATTATCTTTTATTACCATTTGATTATTTTATTAGTAATGATAACCATATATAAATTTCAATCATATATGATTATTTATAGTAAATTATTTGATCATCATTTAATCCCATTATATTATTACTCATGATGATTTTATTAATTAAATTACCTTTTTTGTATATTTACTATACTGTATTGATTATTTTGTATTCATGATAAATTCCACAGCATGCATTCCCTTTCTGAGTATTTTTTCTCACCCCATTATTATGATTCATTTTCCATGGATTCTAGGAAATGTATTATAATTTATATGTAGTGATACACTAAGGGGAATAATATCATTGTCAATGAAAATACTATGTTTTGTATTAATCATTGTAATAAAATGTGAAATTCCAAAATGTATATTATTTCATAATAATAATATGCTATTTAGTACATTTGGATTTTATCATTTATATCTAGGTAAAATTAATAAATTTACCATTAAATATGTGATACTAGGGTTGGGGTATTTTGAATAAATTCCCATTAAATTTTATATTCTAAAATATACGATGGTTAAATTATATTTAATCAAAGTGATTCATATGAAAATATTATTATGTTATTTATGTGTTATCACATAAATGTTGAATTATTCCAATTTATATAATTAATATTATAAAATTATCAACCATACCATTCACTTTATATTATTCAATTGAAGGAAATTGGGATCCTAATTAAAATCATGGTAAAAGGAAATGAAAGTGTTGGCCAAATGATATTCTCAACATGATGGGAGAATAAGTATGAAACAACATGAAAATAAATTCTCCCTTAACACATGAGTTACATAAAAAAATGAATCAACGGTAAAATCCACAACACCCAAGGAATGAAAAATATTTTATACAATCATTTATTTGAAAAAAACTTCCAAATTTAAATGGAACCATTAAAAATATAATAAAATAACAATGCAACAACTCTATTGAAAATACATCCAATATAATTAAATACTTTAAAAATTAAAATTTCATGATGGTTATTCTCTCTATATTGGGTGAAATTGATCAATGGTGGACATTGATGAAAAATAAAAATCATGGGGAAGATATTGAATTGATGTAGTGGAATTTATTTTATAATAGTTTTCTATAAATATTTAACATCACTCCCTAATATATAATGGAGACACACTTTCTTATCTTCCAGAAAAATGATGATTAATATATTAGGGTGTAGGAGGAGAGCATAAAATATCATTCATGATTTACCTAATTATTTTTAATTTACATTTAATATAATATTTACAACATATTTAGTTGGAAAATTAAAAATCAATGAAAATCAAGGGTGATTTGAGGCATTTAAATCAATGAGTAAATCGATTTATTTTCCCTAAATGTTTTAGTATATGTAATGGAATATCAATGGTTTCATCAGTCTTGGGACTTGTAAAATATAATTGCTTTTGATTTTGAGATATAAACATATATATATCACAATGGATTATTAGCCCAGCTTCCTGGTTAACATATTTATTTGAAGTAGAATATATAAATTTTCTGAAGGGAAAAAGAAAATATTTTTTGTAGAAAGTTTGGAAAAATGGTTAATGAATAATTGTGAGAGAAAAAAATTCTGACAAATAAAATTAATTATTCATTTAAAATGTATCATATTATTCATTATTTGAATTATTAGGAACAGTGAAACTATGTGAATTAGTTAAGTATGCAAAGGGTTCTTGATTAAATATAAAAATAACAACTACCAAAACATATGGAGAAAATGAAATGCTTATTTCATAACAATAAATCTGGTGGAACTTAAAAATTATGTAGTTTGAAGTATTATAAATATTTTTTAGAGGATATAGAATGATATTTTTTATTTTGGTTGTATTGTTTCATTCATATGATGTAAATATTCTATAATTATTCAAAAATAACCTAAAAATATTTATGTTTCGTTATCAGTAATAACAAAATATGGGAAAATCATTATATCCCAAGTATGTTACTTTTCAAATATACCTATTGTTTTTCCTAAACATCCAATCGAACTAAGAGATACTCACACATTCATATTTAAATTAATTATGGGTGAGTATTTCTATTAATTGGAAATAAAAAAATATATTTATGAGAGAAATAATTCATCCCATGTTACTAAATCAACCTCTTATTATATAAATGATAATTGATGTAGTTAAAACCTATTTGGAATCATCATATCAATAATGGATATTATTTACATACATGAAATAAAATTTTGGTATAATTATTGACATTTGGAAAATAGTATCATTGAGTATATTCCTATTTTAATGGAATATGTTCATGTGTTTCCTATAGAATTTCCCAGACTTCCACCAAGTTGAGATGTTTAATTCTTAAACTAAATGATAACCAAATAATATGAAATATATAACTCTCCACTATTAATGGAAACTATTGAAAATGTAATATTAATTAATAAAATAGAATAAAATATAGATATTTTGTCTATTCACTCATGTGATTCACTATGGGGTGCATGATTCCATTCCATCAATATAATGGATGGGTCAATGTGCCTTTATAATGATTATTGTGAGCTCAATTAGTTCACAATATAGAAATTGTATAATATTGATTAATTGATTAATTTCTTTATCAACTTAATGGAACCTAATAATTTTAAATGTTGGATCCTTGATTATGATATTATCATGTAATGATACAGAATATATTTATGCAAGATATATTTTCATGAAAGATACATTCACTATATGTTAATTGTTATTCCATTTATAGTAAAAAATAATCCATAAATCAACATTTAAAAAATTAATAATGCCTTTATGGATTACCATTACCAATACATGTGTGTATTTTTATATGATATTCTTATAAAATAAAAAATAATAACCAATCAGATGGATAATTTTCCTGGATTGATAATGTATTTTAGAAAAAAAATGTAATATATAAGGTATCGTAAATTTAAATTATGGATGTATAATGTAACATTCATGGGGAATGACACTAGTGTAAAAGGGATATATATTGATTAATTTATGATATGTTGATATTGATGTATGGAAAAAGCCAACATCATTGATGGTGACTCACAGATTAGAAGGATTATCTATGTTCTACCCTCACTTTTTGAGGAACATATTAAGGTTGTTTAGGGAATAATGTTCATTAATTCATATGGGATTGATGATTTTATGGGATTATGAATATGAGGAGATACTTAATGTAGCATAATACCACTCCTTATTTGCCTATGAAGGTGGTGGGATACAATTATCACTTATGTGAGGACACCAAAGTGTGGAAATAAATAAAAAGGTTTTAAAAAAATTTGGGGAATATTTTTCCATTTTCAAATAAAAAATCATACCAACATTAACATTACATGAAAATCAAAATTTAATGGTTGAGATAAATTTAATACACCTCATAGAGTAACCAAAACAACAAAAAATATATATCATTGAACAAAGTAGAAACTACGAGCAAAAAAACTCAAAGATGATGAAGAAATTATCATAGAAAATAACAACCTACACCATGCTCCAAATCCATTATATTTTCTTATGGTATCATGAATCATGAATAATATGAGTTACATTTACTTTACCTATGTCTTAATACAAAATATCTAAAAACACAAAAATGTTCCAAATATGGGGAGATTATATAACTCAATAGGATTTCCACAATGACATCCAAACTCATGCCTCTGGGGTAGAACATGATAGAAAATTTATATAAAACCTTTTATTTAAAACAATTTAAAACAATTTAATTGTTTTATATCAATACAAAATTAATTACAAGTAAGTCAATTTCTTAACCAGTAACACTTTTTTTTGTTATTTTTTAGAATACTCGTAACATGGTTACCACACAACCACACAAGCATGCCCATGAGAAAATTATATAATCTTGATATGTTTCTCATCCATCAATCAAGTCACCACTAAGTGGTCAATCAACATGTGGCCCAAGGGAAAGATCTTCTTATCTAGTGTTACGTCTTCTGTAACCCAATACCACATTCCCCTTATTTAGTGACACACGAAATGAAATAACTCAAAAAAAATACCATGAAAAAAAACATTCATTGAAATTTCAATAAAAAATTATTTTATTGAAAAAAATTATTCAATATTTTCCCATAAATTTAAAAAAATCATAATTTTAAAATAATCATTTTAAAATCAAAACCCAATTTAAAATCTATAAAACCATCAAATTTCAATATTTCACATACCATCACTAAAGTGGTTTTCCACAAATAATCACACAACAATATCACAATTTATTTGAATAAAAAAGATTCAATTGTGAATCCACGTACATTTTATATTTTGGTTAATAAAGAGTGACACAATTCTTCAAGAACTAGCTTTGAAACTCTATAAATTGACTATATATCATGTTTCATTCAACAAAATTATTCATAACTCTTCATTGTTGTAATAGAAAAATATATAATTATACCTAGTGGAAAAAATACAAGATTCTATGAGATAAGAGATGAATATGTATAAGGAAAAAACCATTAAAGAGAACCTACAAAGGAATATATGAATCCAACACAAATGTATTCACCTACGGATAACACTCTACTCAATGGGAATAGTATCAACATCATTGGGATGAAAAAGAATTTATGTTGGAAAATATTTTAGGGAAAAATTAATTTGTTCAGATTCTAAATCAAGTGAGATCCACAATGTCATGATCTAATTTTCAAGAGTTCATTAATAAGGAAAATACTTCTAAAAATGGTGTGATAACCATGAACTAGGAACCTCAAAAATCCCTTTTTTGTCATTTTCAAAAAAACTATATCTTTTTTATGTATGAACTTCAAAAAAATATGAAATAAGTTCAAAACATCTTCGACATGAACCATTACATAGAAAACCACATCCGAGAAGCTACATGCTAATATAAAAATTCAAATTCAAAACATGGAAATGCAAAATCCCGAGAAAGCGAGCAGCCCGATAGACTAACCACCGAGGATACACCTCACTACCATAATCAACAGGCTATCTTATCCTCTATTCATCGTTAGCACCTTCATGTCTTCACATCGAATTAGACATAAACCTTATCAACATATCATCACCAACCTCTTCTCCAACCACCATAGCGTTCACACCATTTTCCTCGTCTTTTAGAGCCACCCTCACCTTGAGTATAGAAAAATCTAATCCACCATCGCCATATAATTTGTCAATAAACCCCACACTATAACGTTGATGCACATTAACATCATCAATTATTCTTCGCCCATCACCAAACCAAATATGAGCTACAAAATGAATCAACTAAACGACGATTTTCCTCCTGGAATATCGATAACAACTTGAACAGCACCTCAAAAATCATTCATGATAGCCACCTCTCTAGACCGACCCAGAGAGGAGAGGTGATACCCAAAGATATAAAATCATAGTAGATGTATGGAGTCTTCATAAGGATTCATGATCTTCACCAGAAGAATGAATCCAAACTAAAACCCCAGAGTCTCTTGATCCCAGGTTGGGCCACCTGGAAACCACACCACAACGCACAACCCAACCTAATAATGCTTGGAATACATTGCACTCGACCGACCTGGAAAGGGATTTGTGGATCTAGAGGCTAGAGAAGAGTAAAATCAGGTAGGATATCCATATAAATCCATGAACAAGGAAACACCTGACTCACCGAAAAACATCAACAACAAACCTTAACGAGAAAACCAAAGACTGTAGATCCATCTAAACTGCTCAAAAAAATCAAAATCATTACCCTTGACCACCATTGAATGAGGAATGATAAAACAAGATTGAATCCATGAAACTATGATGAGACTGAGACCTAAGGAAGATGAAAAGAAAGGGAAATCCGAATAGGGGTCAATGATGAAACTCTAAACAAAAAGGTATCAAGGGAAAAACTGTGGAAATAAAGATATAGATTTCTCTACAGACCTCTTCAGAAGTAATCATTGGTTGGGAGGACTCACTATCATCAGTGGAAGGAAACTAAAGCTTGAGAAGAGGAGTGAGATTGGGAGAGCATTCCAAGAGAGAATGAGGCCATCTCTCATCAGAGACCAACCGTAAACTAGAAACTACCTCAAAACACACACATCATTATGGGGTTTCATTGTATGTAATATATGATCCAAAAATGAAAAATATATCTTTCAAATATGTTAAATTTTATATTTCATGTTTGTACTAATTGGATAAACTTTTAACTTTTTTAGTATCCACTATTTCAGTTGCATGTTTTCATAGGATCTATTGCATGGTTTCTACTAACTATGATCGAACAATGAATCTCCATAATATCGTCAAAACAACCCAAAACAAGTATTAAACCCCTAAAATATAACATAGAATATGTATATATATAAACAATGGGTAATGTAATTTAAATCAGAGGTGATAAATTCTCCCCACCAATTTTATTTTCATCTTCGAAAAGTAGAAAACCACAATCAGCCTGAAATATCATACTACATTTTTCAACCATTTCATTTTCATACTCGCATTCATATTCCCAATTCATTCAATCATTCCACAAAAACTACACTAATCCTATGTTAATCCCTAGAAAACCATTCTCTTGAATAGCCACAATATGCACTAGAACATGAACTAACATAAAATCTTACTCTAGGACAACATGATCACATATAATCACATGTTAAATATTAGGATTATATGTCATTAATAGTGATAAATTAATCATATTATGAACTAAGGGTTACTTGGGGGAAATTCCAACCAATATTCCACCTCAATAATGATTTTATATATCTACTAATGGCCTACATATCGAGGAGGTAACATTCCCTCTCCTTAAAAAATAAAAATTCCCAAGCTTTTAAGATATTCCAAAGAACAACTGATCACTTACATCAAACAAACAAAAAATGTTGAAAATTAACTAGATATGATTTATTTCCCCCATGATCTACATCTATTCTCTTCATGATCATTAAAAAAAATTTCATTGTTTCATT
Organism: Viscum album; assembly: GCA_963277665.1. NCBI lineage: Eukaryota > Viridiplantae > Streptophyta > Magnoliopsida > Santalales > Viscaceae > Viscum > Viscum album. The sequence continues at coordinate 507,237,700 of OY728121.1, forward strand.
CACAAGGCTTCGTCAAACTAGCTTTTTCTCACCAGTATAAACCCATAAAAGTGGATAATAAAAAGAACACACACAAAATTCCATAAATGGATTCATATATATCAATTCATAACAAATTTTTAAAAATGGGAACTAAACCAATGGTATGTTCTATTAAAATGAAGCAAAATAATTCAACTCGCAATCTATAAGCATGTATTCAAACATGTGTATCATCGTTAATTTTTTTATTTGTATGAGGATGATATTCAATGCTCATATTCAACTATATCCCATGTGATTTCTATAAGGATTAATATCAAATAGTTTTTAAACACATATATCTGTCCAATACTATATAAAATTGTATGTCATTCTTTCTCACCACTAATCAGATGTAGATTTTCGAAATGTCCTCCACAGCATGAGTTTCATGAATAGGAATGAAATGGAATAAATTTTTAATCCAATCCAATATTAAAAATTTGGAATCATGTTTATGATACTACTTTTGTATTACTATTATAAAATCCATACCAATCAACTCTTACTTCCTATTGGGAATTGGTAAGGACTATAGATTACACACTAGTCACTGGTGCACTAAAATAAATTATTGACATGAGTGGAATATCATAAATAACTATACCTATTTTATTATCTTTTCGGCAGACAAAAAATTTTATTTCAATATCTTATACAAATATTTTATTATAGGATGAACATCCCATCTCCAATTTTAGTATTCATGATTAATTTGTTCTTTAAAATCCACAAGTATAACCATATGATATCAAAACAAAAAAATGATCCCTTATCTATATTTCATAACTCTATGGTCACACGAACATTGAGTTATAAACTCACCACAATATAATTAGAATTTTATTTGTATTACAAATTATCCTTCTCCTAAAATGAATTAAAAATAACTATAATGAAAATCACAATACTTATTATTTAGTCACAATCGATGTGAATATAAGAAATCACTAGCATTAGATACCACTATTTTTAATCCTCTTTCTCTAAATTTTTATATGAATTAATACATAATACTTGGGCCCCAATATTTACATTACATAGTGAATACATCATGTTGAATTCAAACATTTGACCATACTCTATCCATATTAATTTTCTCAATTTCAAATATATTTGTGAAAAAATGTGTTTTAAACACTTATGATCTATAATCATCATATTATTTTCATAAATGTGGAAATAATTCAATGGTTTAAAATCAAAGACTAAAAAATATAATTTCAAATCTTGTTTTTAGTAGTTCTTGTAATAAAAATTCATCTATTTAGATCCATAATAAAAAACATTATCTCCCTACATGTGAACACAACCCCACCTAGATCCTGAAGAATTACAATAAAAAGTTTTATCTTGTACTAAATATATAAATATCATGACTAGTGATAATGTTTGTAGAATGTTTTCTGCATTAATATAATTATAACATTCATTTTACATTTTCATGGAACATTTATTTTCATCAAATATTTCTCTGGTGAAGCTATTTATGGATATTCATGAATAATTTATTGGTAATAACCAGTTAGGGCACAAAAACTATGTATCTTTATGTCATTGTATTTTGCCTTTAAAGGTAGAAATACTCTATATTTTATGGAATAATACAAACAACATTTTCAAAGAATAATTGGACATATAAACAAACCACTTGTACAAAAAAATCACACTTTAAAATTTTGCCACACAGATGATGATCGCATAGGATTTCCAGCTATGATTACAAGGATTTCTCACAATTATCCTTTTTAAAAATATAAAATAATATTTCATTCAAAAAATCCCTCAAAAAAGTTTCTATATTCCATTGAAATATCATATATATAAATTATATAATGATAATTAATTTACTCATAATATTGAAATTAAGAGCCACATACCTGTAAAAATAATTTAAACACCTGAAATCTATCTTTGACATATACACCTTTTGAACACACATTTGGTGATATCCTAATTTCATGTAAATATTAGATTACTATTTGTGTCTAGTAAATTAATAAAACTAATTTTCAATATGGGGAAGATAATATTGATTATTTTTTTTTTAAAAAATTAATCTTATGTTAATAAACACAGAGGTAATCTATTATATATACATTTTTCTGAATCAAAACAACTACTTCCATTAGATATGCACTAGACTGAACAAATAATTTTTTTCCAACTATAGAAATTTTACATTTACTTCTATTAATTTTTGTGGTTCACTCCAATAATATTAAAATGAGATAGGGCTTATCCCATGTATTAGGTCAATAGTAACCTCTACTTCTCTTGTGGGAGAATCCAAAAATAATGGTTTTACAAAAACTCATGGAAACAAATCAATAATTTTAGGGAAAATTATATTTTTTATCTCATCTTCTAGTTCTGAGTAAAATATTCCATCTAGTATGAGATATTACCTTCTTCTGGTGCCAAAAATCTTATTTCATCTATTATTACATTATTATCTCCCATTTGTATATTCTCAACACCATCATTAATTGTAAAACTAACCCTTTAGTTATAATACCTAATTTGAGCTCTAAAAATATACATCCAATAGATACACACAATTATTTAATTTAATAACATATCCTTTATAGATATATACTATATCAGTTAATCACAATAAATTGTTACAGAACACTATTTTAATAGAAAGGATTAAAATTTCCATTGACAGTGAGAATTTGGATGTTTCAAAATAGAAGGCATAATTTCCACATGAAAACACATAAGATCAAAATGATGAGAATAATAAAACTAATGGGGGATCCCATATAGAAAAATATTAAATAATTTTATAATTATAAATAGTCTAACATATAACCATAGATTTTCCAAATTGTTCATCTACAATCATTTTCCAAGATCCATACAACTACTTACATGCATGAATTTTTTATTTTTCCCTATAGATATTGGAAGAGGTATGAAGTCTTTGTATTCATATAATCATCATTGGTAGCAATGTTTTTCTAGTAAAAATTATTCTACTTTATCATCCAATATAAGCAGTTGTCTTCATGGAAACATGTTTTATGTCTCATGCACAAAACCTTTGAGCACTATGAAAATGGTGTTAAAGTTGTATTATCTAGTTGTAATTATGGAATCCTCTAGGTGATTCTAAACAATAATAAATCTTATGATTGAAAGAAACCTAATGAAAGAATATAGTAATGATCTTTTTTTAAGGAATAAGATTTACTGATCTCATTACCTAGTTATGAGTCATAACAATAACTTGGAAATAGTTTTCCCTCTTTCCCGTATTCCTATCATTAGAGTTTAAAACATTTCCAAAAAGAATCAACATGATTCCACAACCCATATTACCTATTATTTCCAGTCAGACACTATTTATATATTTTCTATCAAACTATAATCCCATATAAAAATAATGAAGTTGTTTTATAGAATTTATTGATGAAAGTACAATTTAAATATTCATTAATTAATGGATGAACATACAGTAGGTTAAGGTGACAACTAGACAAAATTAATAAAATTAGTTACTTGGTATTTTACATTGTGGTAGTATTTCGTCAATCTGATTTATTTGGTTAATCTAGTTATTCAGAATGCGGGGGGATATAATTTTACATTGAAAAACTTTTCAAAATACTTCATTGAAATATCTTTGTCTAATTCATCCTAAAATTCGAAATTTCTTCTATGGAGTTCTAGATCATCCAACATATTCATTGAAAACATAAATATTGTCTCATCTTGTGTTACATGGAAATAAATTATTCTAGTAATACTAAGAATCCATAGTTCATATTTTTAAAGGATTTAAATAACCTAACTAATGGGTGGAATAATATACTTGATGTGAAAAAAATGGTCAACATTCCACGATTTATCACTTATGTTCCATCTATACATAATCTAAAATTATAGGACAATACCAAAAACAAGATGTGTGATAATCGATGGGAAATTATCATACATATGTTCATAATACACATACATTTATTTTTGGAAAAACCCAACATTTTCTATTTTGTACATTGAAATGAAAACCCCATTATATATCACTCTCAATAAAATGATGATTTAGGAATTTCAAATTGACCACATAACACATGAATTAATAACTCATTAAAAATAGATGAAAATTGTTCTCAATCATTTTTTTGAAAAAATATCCATACTTTTTTAAAAATATATCCATTTTAAAATAGTTTATAAAATAATCACATTTAATGAAATCATATATCAATATTGAAACTGAATTATTTAATCATAGTAAAAATTAATTCCAGAAAATGTATTTCATTCTTCTATAATTGGAGAAACACATTTTTATTTGGTTATAACTCCAAGATGTGTCTCAATACTTTCATGATCCCAAAATCTTTGGTAACATAATGTTCAACACACATGGGTTACCTATGGAAATTAAGGATTTACATTTATTATTATTATGATCATTCATCTCAATATCTATAAAACTTGTTTACTAGATTAGATTTATTTTCCACTCTATAATTGAAAAATTTATACCATTTTTATTATCTCACCCATCTTTATAGGGATGGGAAGGTGGTGTAACATTACAAAGCTTCCAGAGACATCCTTAGTACACCAAATGATGGAAATAAATTATATGGTCTTTAAACAATTTGGGGGAGTATTTTACATTTTTAAATTGAAACAACCATTCTATGTTAACTGCAACATAAAAACCAATATATAAGTCATTATATAAATATAATTCCACTCAATGAATAAAAAACAACAGATAATCACATCCTAGTATATTTTGGAAAAAAATACCAAAAATGACAAGGAGATGGAAGACATAAACTCAAAAACTCCAAACAAGATCCAACCTACAACATTACAATCCATTTTCCTTGGTTTCATGATACTTCACTAAATAAATGATATAACATGCTATTACCTAGGTATTGATTTAAAATATCTAATAATGTGCCAAAGTGACTAGTAATAGTAGAGTATAAAACATAGTAAGATTTCACAAATTAATTAAAAACTCATGCCACTAGGATTGAACATGTTTTCATAACTAATATAATTTTTTTAAACATTTTAAATGAATTTAAAAAATTTATATGAATACCATAATAGTTCTAGGGAAAATTAAATCACAATAACAACAAAAATTCTCTCTAATTCATCTAGTATACTCATCACAAGATTACCAGAAAACAATACATTAATTATAATTTGACTGTTCCATAATCATTAACATTTCTTTTCCATCCCCCATGTTTTCACATACTGTCAAAAATCTATGGTTCCTGATGCCACACACCCCTTATACATGGACCGATATTTTGAACCCCAATGTTATACACCCCATTACGTTAAAATAATACTCGCAGTTATCATTTATAAAAAACCAATTACAAAACATTTCACTAATTTATAGTAATTTAAAAAAATATACATTCAATTAATACAATAAATATTAAAACCATCATTTGAAAATAATGTTGAACAAAAATTTCAAAAAAACATCCTATTTCACAATTTGACAAACCATCACTAAATACTTTTCTACCAATAATAAGACCAAAATTTCGTATTAAAATTCAATAAATTCAATAAATTTGAAACCATTCCATAATTTTCTATAAATGTAGAGTGTATAGGGAATCCCACTTCCAAAAAAATGATTTAAATACCGAATAATGACATTAAACTCAAAAAAAACACCTTGAAACTCTAAAAAACAAACATAGAACATTATTCCTTTAAGAAGAAACTTATAAATAGTCATCATTGTAGTAAAAAAAAATTGTTCTCCCCAACTGAAAAAATTGATGATTCATAGAGGAGGAAGAGAAATAAATAAAAGGGAACCAATAAATAATGTAATCTAACTAAATAATACGGGCCTCCAACTCACATAGATTTTCTTACAGATCAATGATAATTGTCTCCACAACATTGGGATGAAGAAGATTTATAGTTATGGCCTATTTAATAAAAATTAATAGTCTTATTGGAGAATCTAATTTACACATAAAATCCATACCCATTTTTTAATTATTCATGGTTAGGGTGCACATTTAGGAACACTATGTGCTAATTATTTAGTACTTACTTCCTCCAAAACCACTATTCATGGTTCTATCTAATAGTTAAAACAACTATTAAAAAACCATGATTAACCCCTATTTTAAACATTTTAGGGTTCCCCATGGGTGGCTTCATGGTATTTCCAAACCATGAACCAAAATCATTTCTAAACACGTGCTCACCATTTATGATGATTGGTTTCCGAGGATGTGTTTCATGATTCCTACTAACCATGATCAAACCTATCTCCTAAATAAAATTAAAAAAACACCCAAAAAACATCCAAACCTAATAAATCTAAACCCAGTCATTATATATTGGTAAAATAAATAAATAATCGATATTGTACCAAATACCAAGGTCGCTAAAATCAATGAGTTTATGAAGATGTTTGTATCTATAAATTTTCTCACAATACCCAAAAGTTGGGGAAGATTTTTTATTAATAGAGATGAATCCAAAACTATATTAGGTTTTTTACTCATTCATTATTAAATCATGACAGTATATAAGTCCCACTAATTAATGATTAATGAGAAGATATACCCACCAAAAGATCTATAATAGGATGTGATTATCATGACATTATGGAATTTTTTACATTATCTATAATATAAAAATTGTTACATATATAAGGATCATAATGAATAAAATACACATTCAAAAAATTATGTTATTATAAACCATGATGGGTTCTTAGAGATGATAAAGGATTATGATTTTATAATCCATTTCAATAATGGGAATTTGAATAGAGTGTATGATCTTCTTAATAGAAATGATCCCACAACCAAATCGATGACGAGGATTAAAGGGATAAAATTAGCACAGACATGAAAATGATAGTCATTAGAACCGTAACAAGGAAATAATTATACAATTCACAATAAAATATACAACTTTAATTTCATGAGGGGATCCAAGATATCTAATAATATAATGAGGATATAAGTAGAAAGGATACAAATATTTTGGTGTTAATATTTTATAAATAAGGAGTTAATGTTTTGAGAATAGGATATGTATCCCATAAAATATAGAGATGAAATAGAAACTATTGATAATGTACATAACTCTTCCATTATTATTATTATAGGAATGAATTTTTTTTTGATCTGATGAAAATATTCTTGTCGGATTAAATGCAGTGTGATATTTCTGAATTTGTGTCTCAATGTTTGGACTATAAAAAATTATGACCTTAATTAATGAAGTCTAAATGAATAATGAATTAATTTCCCATAAGAAATTGAAATTGGAAGCAATTATAATGGGTTTTTCATAGTAATCCCTATTACATATAATATAAATATTATAATGTAGACTGTAGATGGTAACCTTAAAAATTCAGTGCATTTAATTTCTATCCATGATGATTTATGTATTTTCCAACAAACCATAATAAATATAAAAGAGGTGGTAATAATCTATGGAGTGAGGAAATACATTGTATTTGATTGAGATATGGTTATTAAATTCGGTTTTTTATATTCCATTAGCAATATTTTGATAAATAGATCTTTTTTTATTATAGCTTATAAATAATATATGGGATATCAATTTTGCACCTCCAAATAAACTCTACATGAAAAGTTGATATAATATTTAATGTAATTACAAGGTAATTGAGATGAACACCTACCTCCCTAGGAGTTATGAAATAAAATAATTCTATTTTAATGAATTAAAATGGATCCTTGTGATGCACTATATGGGAAGATGTTTTAGAATTCAACATGTTACAACGATACTGGAGTGTAGATGATTTTGGGGTCTGGCCATATCCATGTGATTATCGAGACGGTGATAAAAATTCAACATTATATGATATTGTAAAAAATAGATAGTACAAATTATGTTTGAAATAATCAATGAGACCTAGAGTATGATGTTATATACAATGTATTCAATTATATATTATAATGGTTGATATTCATGAGGTTTAGGAAGAATGTTATGCTTATTCCTATATAAATTTATCTATTTTCATATCTTTCATATCATAAGTGATGTATCCTATTTACAATTACTAGCATGAAACTTGTCTCATGTATATTATGTTTTCAGTTTATCCATCATGTAGAATTGCATACCATAATACTCACATGTATTAAATCATAGGGAATTACCAGTAGTGAAAATTAAATTCTTAAGGAACAGTTGGTGAATACTATATTTTTTTTGATAAAATTATACAAAATAATACCAAAAGAATTCATCAATGTGTCTTATTGTGACAACCCGTTTAGGTAGTAGATATGGAAAACATAATTGGTGATGAAATAGATATAAGATTGTCCATTTTATTATATATGTTGAAATTTATAGGGTCTAATTATTAAATGGGGTATCAAAATAATGAATTTAAATTTCATTAATGAAATCAAATTTTTAATTAACTTATCTCATTATTTAATGTAGTTATATACAACAGTTGGAATGAATTTTATATTATATATGGATATAGATATTTTATATTAAATTTATAATATCATTATAAATTATAATCAATATTTCTATTATCATACTATAGTTACTATTAAAACTATTATATTAAGGGTATTAATAATTTCTTACTAACCCAAATGGAATAAGAAATGACATAGACCAATATGATCACACTCTACATGGATAATTTATAATAGATTGTTAGTGAGATAGAAGCATTGGGATCTCTCTTTACCATTCATTAGATGATATTAAAAAACAAAAAGAAAAATGAAATTATAAGTGGAGAAGATCACATTTTTCAGGATCCCAGCCAAAACCATGTTTCTCAGACAAACCCATGAAGTAACTACCAACACACACCTTACCTATAAAAAATAAATATTTTTAATGTTGGGATTAGTGTCTCACCATAGAAGTATAATTTTTTTATATTTTTTATTTTTAATTAAATTATTAATATCTGTATTCTTTTTAAATAAGATATTATATATAAAAATATTCATGAGTTGATGAAATTTATATTTTCATATGATGAAAAAAATACATTTATAAAATATAATGTTTTGATTTAAAAAACAATTTTATAAATTCATTATTTTTAAAATTAATCTTAAAATAATATAATATTATTAATAAATAATTATTCTTAATTTGTAATGATAATATAGACTATAAAAACAAATATAATGATTAAATAACCAATAAAACTGGTAGTGTGACATAAAAATTGTTATTTTCAATTTTACGAATAATTAGAATTTAATGTTTAATGTCTATTTTTTATATAACTTATTAATTAAATATATATTGTTTTAGAAATATTCAATTATGAAATATAATATAGTGATATTTTTTTAATTTTTTAATTCATTAAATTGTTTCTTAAATAATAAATATGTTATTATTATTTTGAATGTTTAACGGAATAATAATTTTCATGTGGTTGTGTAATAGATACTATAAAGGTAATATATAAACAAATAATGATTACACCATTAAAATAATATGTTTTTATGTTATTAGATTAATTTTTAAAACCATTAAAAATCATCCAATCCCTATATTATATTTAAATGATTTAAAATCAAATCATTATTATGATGAACCACTTCAACATCACTAATAGTATTGTATAATGTATTTTGGTTCTTTCACTTATAAAATATTGAATACCACTCAATATTGGATGATAGAATGGGATAAAATAACTTGTTTCTTTTTTAGTTGTGGTTAATTTATCATTTGATGCATGTTGGGATATTAGAAAATAATTCCCATATATTTTATTACTAATAACAACCCATCTTCTAACTCATCATTATTTAAAACAAATTCATTAGGAATTTCATCTCTCTATCCATGTGTAAATCCCTTAAATAAAATTCTATTTCTCTTTAAAATCTCCTCCCAATCTTTTATCAGCGTCCTCTCACATAATGGTTCGCCCTATCATATTTTCAATTAAATCACCTTCATCATGTATATCCCTTTTAATTTCAATTAATTTTCATTATTAAATTTATAAATATTGATTTATTTTTTAATTAATGTTCTATGAATTAGATATAATTTATTCCCTCTCAATCTTTCAATTACCAAAGCAATTATTATGTTGATGTATGGAATTCAATTCTATTCCTTTTTATTTCGAGTACATTTTTTCAAAATGGATTTTGATTTAAAATTTGACATAATTAAATAAGTTGTTATGAAACATTTTATTGTGATTATTATTTCCAATTTGCGGATGAACACATTATAATAAAATTATAACCATACATGGTCCATTATAAACACTTTATACTTCCCATATTATTTTGTGGTTTTGCATGATGATGATTTTTATTTGAATTACCATATTTAGTATTATTTAATGGTAATCATATATATTGACCTATTATTATTTTATTTGTGATTTATAAATAAATTACCTAATGAATAATCAAGGGATTCAAATTAATGAAATAATTTCTTATTTTGTATGATCTATGTGGAATTCATGTAAATGTACACAATATTAATGTGATGTGATGTACCTTGATTATATACCACTTCAATAAATTTTATAATGTCTCAATCTCATGAGACATCATATATGGTTCATTGATGGTCATAATATGTTGAATATTTTATAATTTCACACACACACACATATATATTTGAAACTACTTATTCTTATGATTTAATGTTTTATGTTGTTTTAACATTTCTACATCCCCTTGATGTTATCATCATATAAAATTAATTTTTCCTAATATTTTTATTATCTCTAATTTATGTCATCATGGTTTTCAAAATGACTCCAATTTATTACATTCATATTCTTCTTTTACATTATTAAACTACTATTCCAAAAATCTCCCCACAGTATAAATAATGTCTCCCAATATTTTTCGGCCTTGTATGGGAGACCATGATTATATCCCCTTTACAAGAAATAACCATGTGAGTCATCACTTATGGGTCCAGAGTTAGTACAAGCTACCACATGGAAGGTGAAGATCATCCAGAAGTGGATGAAGATTGAATAGAGCCGGTAGAAGTATTATTCCTAAAGGATGAAGAGAACCATGGATTATGTGGATAAAGGCCATGTATTATTATGAGTCTCACCAAAACAAGGACTACATTGGTTTTCCCGGTTTGGCATGTAATCTATAGGTTCATCTAACACTTTTATATCCTTATCAAAGTAGGTGAAGTGGTGTACCACCTAGCTCTACCCCCAGAGATGCACTGGGTGCATAATGTTTTCCATGTGTCATACTTGAGAAGGTATGTGCATTATTCATCCAACCTAATCAACTAGAGAGAGCTGGAAATAGAGGATGGGGCAACGTTTTCATAGTTCCTTGTAGAGATAAAGGATCGGTAGGAGTGACTCCTTCATGGGTGGTCGATTTTTCTGGTTTGAGTTTGTTGGAAGCATGAGAATCTCAAGGAAAACACATGGGAGCGGGAGACCCAAATACATGCTTAGTACACTCATTATTTCCCCACTTATGTTGTATACTTCTGTAATTAAAACCCTAATGTAGATGGAATTTAAAAACCCAGAAAATCCATTTAATATTTATTAAATTATTTTTGATTATTAAGAGTTTTCAAAAATTAACCGCACAAGATTCTGAGGATCGGTGTCCCCTGAATAGAATTTTTTACATTATTTAAGTTATTTTCTATATATGTATGGGTGGTGTATTCTATATTTTGAACTGGTTCCCAGAATTTAAATTTCAGCACATTGTAGAATTTGCAGCGCCAGGATTAGATTAAATTATGCTTCACTTCGACTACAGTAAGTGGGGTGAAAAATATAGTTTTATGGACATTTGAAAGAATAATAAAATAAAATATTATTTTATTTTATCATTCCTACCATCACATGGGTAATGGTGTCGAGACCCATAGAGATGGTCGGACATTTAATGAGGGACATTAAATGCCCGGTTACACATTGATGTGTAACCACATATCCTATAATTAACATGATTCATTAATTTCCCCATTTAATGGGCCTTTTATTGAATGGGGGTTAAATCTATTAACTCACCCGTTTAAATTAAATCCTTGGAATGGGTTTTTGAAACAAATGTGAGAACATTGATGATGCGCCGACAAAGAACCCTCCCAAGGAAGAATAAAAGAATCAAATTGGTAACGATGACCACCGGTGGCTTCCACGGACAAGGATTCCTCATCCACCAACGTGACTTCCTAATCAAATCTATAGGTAGGGGGTTTATTATTTAACATTATCATTGAAGAATTAAATTTATACCCCTTTTTAGGATACTAATGCAGAGGTCGTGTTCGAAATGAACAAGGTCCGAACCCTCCCATGTTTTGTTCTTGTCACGTTTATCATGGGACAAATTTTCCAACACGATAAAATCATGAATCCAGGAGCTGTGCAGCAACAACGACATCTTGGGAGGCCCATAGGTGCAAGCGGAAGTGAAAAAGGACAAAAAGTTCTCCCCTGGTGGGACGTGGAAGATCCGACAGCATGGCACCAGTGAGTTGGCATCGGTGACTGACACCGACATCAAAGGCGACTGTTGGCGGTCGCTGGCTGCTAAAGAGGGTGGCACCGCTTCGCACTATGAAAATCCCGAAGAGGCAACTGACACTCGTCCCACCATGTTGGCAAGGTGGCACACCATCATACGCCATGGATTTGTTCCCACAACATCAAATCCATAGAGGAAGCAATGGGGACTTACGCCCTGAGGGTCCCGCTGATAGGGCAGCACAACGTGGATACAACGTTTCAGCAGACTGAATGAACAAGTGGTCTTTTGCGAGGTAGACCGAGAGAACCTTCACACAGGTCGTTCCATTCATCGAGCCTGGCCTTCCATGGCCATGAAGGCCAAGACCACGAGATGTTTGTCCAATTGGGCTGGCCCAGGATGGTTTGGTTTGGACTAGGTCGGTTCAACTAGGTTGGACCGGAACTGGACACCGTTCAGGCCAAGATACACTTAAAAGGTCATATCTTAAAAACCAAACATCTATTTGATGAACCGTATATGGAATCGGAATATTTCAGGTGATATGATACATTTGATACAATTTACATTGGTTTTTGTTAATTATGGATCTTGGACAGTTTGGCTCGTACTCGAATCCAACCGGGACCTCGGCACTAAAACACCAATCACTCACATACCATGCGTCTGATTGACGTGTTGTCTGTTGCATAAGAACCCTCATAACATGGTTGTACTTTGGGTTAATAAATTTTTAAAAATAGTAGTTGTTGAAGAATTAATGACTTATAGAGTATCATATACTACTAAACTCAACAACATAGGGTATGAGGAATCTTCTCGCAGGCTGTCATCTTATTAGTGACCATGTGTAAATCAGCATCATAACAAACCTATGTGGATCATAATATAGCGACCTTGTGTGGATCAACATAATAGGGACCTAGTATGGATCATCATCTAGAAACCCTATGGGTATCATCAGCATAGAGACCCTATGTAGATCGACATCTAGTTACCCTTTTTATATTAGCACCATAGCAACCCCATGTGGATCAGAACATTAGCAACCCTATGTGGATCAACAGTGCATGACCTGGTGAGGACCGTCCATAGAGCGTCCCATCGTGTATCAGTGATATAGAACCAATGTTGATTAAAAAGGGAACAAATCCCACATGGTTCAGTTGTAGAAGCATCCTATTTGAATAATATTATATAGCTTTAGACTAGTCATCTTTATTCATAAACTCTGAGTTGTATACCTGGTTTGATCTATGTTATTTTATTTTTGCTTTGTGATTGAGATCATTCATTTTGGTATTTGTTTGTGGAATTATGAGAGACCTTCTAGGGTCTCGGGGTAATTGTTGGCTATTTTTATACTCACCCTTTCATGGGCTTCACCCGCATCTTGTTATGACTTTTGCAGACAATGATAAGATCGACAGAGACTATAGGGGCCAGGACCCGGTGGTACACAAGGGTGACTGGTTGATGTGGATATCTATGGAGATGATCTGTACCTAGCCATCCAGTAGGAACCTTGGTGTAAAATCTCAGAATCAGTTTTCTATTTTTTATTGTAGTTTTATCTTTTTAGTTGGGCTTGTATTCTGGACCCCTTTACATTATGTACATACTTTTACTACTATATTTTTACTTCATTTTTGTATATTTTTGTGTTCTTGGGTTGTGCGTTTTTACATGATTGAGATAAATGCCTTCCTGTTTTATAGATACTAATTTCCATGCTTGTCGACAACCCCTGGCCCATGGAAGGCTGGCTTGGGGTAGTCACGGACCAGGCCTCAAAGGATGGTTCATGATAATAATATTAGAATTGAATTCTTGAAGAAAATATTCATTCTTCTTCAAAAATGATTTCATTAATCTAAGTGTTGTGCAATTTTAATTCAAAATAATTTATATGAAAATAAAAATTATCTCATGTATATAGAGATTCATGTATATAAGTAGTTATGAAGATGTACAAATCACATCATTCTATATAAATTAAAAAACATCATCCTCATAATGTTTTAGGGAAAGTCAGAAAGTACCTCGTCTCTATTGAAAACACTATATTTCATTCATATAATTTAATAAAAATTATCCAATCGATAAAATTGACATAAAAAATTTAAATAATATAAATAATAATTCATATTTAGAGGCATGTGTGTGGATGATAAATATATGCCAGTAAATACTTAGGTATTAACAATATCATATAATAATGAAATTGAAAAATATTTCCATAATATTATGTACTATTTTCATTGTAGGTATATGAACCAAATTTATAAGGATTTAAATAATTTCATTAACTTATTGTAGAATCAAATTCATTTTTAGGATATAATATATGATCATATTGTTATCCTTTTGTTAATAAAATTTCAATATTAAAAGTTATTCGGGAATTAATATCTTTATTTTCTTTTTCATGTTTTGTCGAATAAATTATATTTTTCCTTAACAAGTCATATATATATAATTACAATTTGATATGAAATTTAAGTATATCATATTTATTCATTCTATACATTTACATCATAATTTTTAATTATGATCATGTTGAATGAATCACATCACATCCAGGAGACGGTAACTTGTACGTACGCATGAACGATGATATCATTCCAATAATTGTTGAAAGTTATTAATGTAAATGGTGAATAATTTTTCATAATAAATATCATGTTATAATAATCATATATTGTTATTGTTTCCATCATTATAACCATCCTTTTATGGTGGTGGTGGAAAACAGATTACACCACAATGCGGAGACGGTATGCTGTACATTAGCCTGCGTGGTGAATTATTTTTACAGAATTGATAGATAGTGGAATATTGTGGTTCAATAGTCATAATAACATCTCAGTATAGTATTCAAAAACATGTTATTAATTTATAATGACACAAATAATAAAGAGAAAGTACATGAGAAAATAATTTTGAAAGAATTATTAGAGGATATTACATCTATTTTGACGTGCTTCCTCTAAAAATCTATTTAGTGAACATGATATGGACATTTAAGAAAATGAAAACCTATATAATTAATCTAAAGAAGCATCTAATATATAATTGATTTTTTTGGGAAAGCATGAAATCTCAATGTGATGTTAATAGGTGGGCGAGGAGGTTCCCTTTTATAATTTTGGTGTGGGGCACTTTAGGAGTCTTAAAAATATTAATTTCTAATAAAATCATACACCATTGAAATACCTCAAAAATGTAAAAAAATTATATGATGAGATATGAAATGGATTGAATTTTAACAACAATATGATAATAGTCATGTTATTTTCCTATCAGTTTGAACCCAATTACTTTAATTAACACTTTGTTATTCTATTTAATTTTTAACTAGGGTAACAAATATTTCGATATTAAAACAGAGAATTACTTCATTACATGACGTAAATTACACAATAAATAAATACCTTAATAAATTTCTAGACAATATAATAATTGTTCAATTTATTTAATTTTTTTTACGATTGTAAAATAATTTTTGTAATACATTTTTTTGATAAATAATCAATGGTTCCAATTTTGACAAGATTTAATACTTTGATATTTAAAAATATTATGATGATATGTTAAATTTGATAAAAACTATTTAATTATATTAATAATAGGTCAAAGTAATCGAAAAATTAAATTAGACATATTAATTTTCTCATATTATATTAATTTTAATATTTTTAATGACATTTACTTATAATATATTCAAATAAAATATTTACTACATAAAAATATCTATTGGATGAATATGATAAATATTATACAGAGTATAAAACTAATTTATTTTATAAATTATTATTAGTAATAATAATTTACTCAACCTATTAATAAAAAATATAATGGAAAATCAATTTATATATTTCATAATTAATTTTTATTGAAAACATAAACATACATTTTCAGAGGTTAATTATATTTATTTCCTATACCCTAAAAACAAGGTTAAAATCAATATTTTATATTAATGTCATCTTGTGGTTCGTTAAAACTCCGAATTTGTTTTCAATATATTATATTGAAGAATTAATATTATTTAGAAAAAATATTGAATAAAAACATTAGGTTTCTACACAGTAATCCTCATTAGTTTGTAAACTATGTTTTCCAATACACTAATACATATAATGTGATGTTATAATTTCATACCACATCCAATATTATCAGATGAACTCAATCAACATTATGGATCCTTAACAACCTTTCTCATTGAATTGTAACTATGTAGCAATCTATACTATAAAAGTCCATTATTGATACGACCAAACCCCAAAAAATGTTCTAATACATCTTAATAGGGATTTTAAAATGTTGGTATAATGTTTTGAAACACAATATATAGAGAATAATGATTAATTATTGTAGATGGAGGACAATTTTAAATACTAATATATTTATGTAGAAATATATTTTACTAAAATTAAAAAAAGATCATGGATAAAAGATATATAGAATACTAATATACACTTCATAGTTATATTCACCCTTAGAATAAATTAAAGGATACTTATCAATAAATATATATTGATAAGAAAAGGATAGATTCAAAATTTAGAATATTTAATGAAATAATTTAACTGAACGATAAAATTAAACATTTTTGAAAGATAATGATTAATATAATAAATATTATTCAAACCATGTTCATCTATTTATAAGAAGTAGATGTCAAAATTAATCATTGTATTACTAAAATGTGGGAGTGATATTTTTCATGTTATGTTTACACATATGTAGTGATGTATTGATTACCAAAAAATATTCTTTAAAAATCATTTCTCTGTGTTTGTTTAGTTTCATGATCTTTTTTAATTACGTACTTTTTATAAGATCCAACTCTACATTCCCTTACAAACCATAATTACATGATTTGGGGAATAAATCCTTATCTAATCATTTCACCCTCATTATTGGTTTCCTATTACATTATATGATATTTAGGGGAAATGATAATAAAATAAATATTTATATTAGAAATAATTCCCAACAAATAATGGTTGTAATAATGATATCCATGTTTTCAATGTATGAGTTCAATAAATCATTGATATTATCATAATAATGTGCATTTTACACAGTGATTCTGTATTTTTTATCACCATAATAGGTTGATGAATTGTTATATGTCTTTAATTATCCCACACAATAATTGTAATAATGTAATTAATCCAAAATTTTTCATGTAACACTTCTTATACAACAAAAATCACATAGTTTTGTTTTTAATATTCCCCCATAAACTCAATATATTTGGGACCAACTACCAATAAAACATTTTTATTTTTGTTTCCTTCCTCAATATAATATAATATTCCCAATTTTTTTCCTAAAAAAGTAGAGAATTTATTCATGTGAATTCAATTGAATATATAACAATACTAGACGACTTAGAAAAATGTCATTTGGACTCAAATCATTTTCCCTAGTATGTGGCCAGAAAACTTGTAGGTGGTGCAAACTATTCTACCATCATTAAACATTTGTTTTGTTAATTTATTGATACACATATCTAATAATTATCATGACAAATATATTTTTAATGTATTTATAAACTATTCTCATAAAAAGTAAAATTAAAATATTACAACCCTTTATTTAGTATAATATAAAATATAATTAAAAAAATGGACAATAAATAGGTTATATTATATATAAATTTATATAAATAAAATTAAGGATATTTTAAATTAATTATGTTAAAAAATAATTAATATTTTCATGTTATAACTTCCCCATAGTCACGACCTGCCTTCACCAAGATGAGGGAAGGGATCACATATTTCCAAACCCTTCCTTCTTCTTGGTGAAGAAGGGTCTTGACTAAATGGTGTCAGATGAAGGGTTGAGTAATTATATGGAGCTGGATGTTAGGAACAATGAATATTTCATTTGACTATTGGGAAATAATGATATGCAATCTTGGTGAGTGAAATATTCCAGGGATGACCGGATAGGACACCATATTTTTGGGCCCTAGGTGATCTGATGCACGGACATTGGGCCTACCAAACTTCCAAGTGGGGTTACGATGATTGCAGGGTAGAGATCCTAGGAATGTTACACGCATCATAATGACTTTTGAAATTGTGTGTCTTTGGTATTTAGGGGATTTAAAATGAAAAATTTATATGAAAAATAATTAATAAAAATATTCTACACTTCTCGGGTTTAGGAATTCTATGGTTACGTTGCAGCTATGGAACCTAGACAACGACCATGGGTAGTGCTTGCAATCGAGGACCATGATGTTGATTTGGATGATTGAAAAAATTATGACTAAGATAAGGTGGAAAATAAGTGGTAAATGATGCTTCATGTCTTTCAGAGGAAGACCCTCGAGAAGTACGAGGATAGTGTCTCAGATATAGAGATAGAGATACGGTTTGAGGATATAGTGATATCTTTCATCTTGATCTGGGTTCTGACAGAGTACTTGGTTTCTCTGACTATAAGCCAGATGCAGGGAGTAGTGTGTCAGTGGTGGATTCTCTATCTTGGGGAGAAGAGGGAGGCTTAGGTTACGTAGACTGGTTTCAAGAGGGAGTTCTGGGCGGAATTCATCTTTTCCACAATGATGGATGAGAATAAGAATGAGCTACTCTCCCTTAACTAGGGGGTATGTTAGTAATAGAGTTGGGGATCAAGTTCATGGATATCCTTCGCTTTGCTTTGTAAATATTTATGAATGGGGAGTCTCGCGTGAGACATTTAGAGGAGGCACTCCGACCTTCTCTTCAGTATGTCGTTACTCCCTTCACCCTATCAATGTGCATGTCAGTGAAGAATAAGGCTAAAATTGTGGATAGGATGCGCATAATGGGAGTTGTACCTTTAGAGGTGAGCCAGTGGGGCTTGTAAAAGTGAATGGCCATCAGGAGTAGGACTCCAGATTTAGGTCCTTATAGCTTTCGGCCAGTGGGGAGCAGGCCCAAGTAGATTCAGTTTCGATCCCACTATCCATGCCCATTATTTTTGGTCCTTGAAATGAGATGCTTAATCACATGGAGTCATGGGAGTCTTAGGGATCAGTTCCCAGACCAAGTGCAGTACAGTGGGGGTGGGGTGGTTTAGCACCCACCTCACCAGCAGTAGTTTCCAACAAGACCCTTTCAGTAGAAACATCAGGGATTGAGTTCTCCCACTCCTCAGAGACTAGAAATTGTGGGAGGAGGTTGACCTCATAGAGATCTTTAGGGTCCTCGATCAGTTCATGGTCAGGGAGGTGACAAATAGCTGAGGGGAAGAGGTTCTTGGCCTGGGCAGTTACACATCGTAGAGGCAGTAGTACTAGTAGGGTCTGATTTCATTCTAGGTATGACCAGCTTGTTTAGTACTCTTACCAATTCCCTTTTTTCGGTAGCATCACACTCATTTTGTTCACCCTGTCTAGCCCATTATTTGGGCATAGACATGGGGATACTTCCCGTACCCCTGGTTTTTTTACACCAATCAGAGGTCATACCAGCTTGTCTCATGTTTTCCAATTATGTAGACTGATGTTGTGACCACTTAAGTAATACGGGGACCGTCGTTTTTTATAGATGTAGTCATATTATGTCATTTTAGGAATCGACTTACTGTCCTCTATATGCACTATTATTGAATTTTTCTGAATAAGGATCGTGTTTTCAGATATGGGAGGACAACGTGTGACTTTCATCTTCAAGCGGGGTTTCTAAGAAGGGAGACGGTGAGTACATACCCTTTTGTCCATGTTATTTGAGCGGTCTGTAGAGTCAGAAGGCATAGACATTGTTGATTTCTTGGGGATAATCAGTTAATTCATGTACGTCTTCCCTGAATAAGTGGGGACTCTACCCCCTATATGTGATGTTTAGTTCAAGATAAACTTGCAACCTAGTGCTCGTCCGATTTCTATGGCTCCCTATCAAATGGAAACTTATAAAATATGAGAGTTACATATTCAGATTGATGATATTATGTGGAAGGGTTTGGTTCTCCCATGTACATCACCATGGGATGTTCTGGTCTTGTTCTCGATGAAGGAAGATGATGGTATCATGTTGTGCATAGTCTACTGGGGAATGAATCGGGTAACTGTAAAAAACCATTACCCTCTCCCAAGGATAGAATAACTTTTTAACTAGATTAAGGGGACATGATGGTTCTCTATGATCGACTAATAGTCATCCTATCACTAGTTTTGGGTGAAGGAGGGTGACATATCGAAGACTACCTTCAGGAGAAGATATGTGTACTTTGAGTTCGTGGTCATGTCATTTGGCATTACGAACACACAAGCCGTGCTCATGGGTCTCATGAACCTTGACTTCCAAGAATATTTGGACTGGTTCGTATTCATTTTTATTTATGACATCCTAATCTACTCATAATTAGAGGAGGATCGCTCTGAGCATCTGAAAATAGTTTTAGAGGTCATCCGACTCCACTTGGTCTACGAGATGTTGTCCAAGTGAATGTTCAGGACACGAGAGGTGAACATCCATGGACATGTGGTGTCTGATCAGGGAATAATGATTGATCCATCAAAGATAGATGTGGTTGTATATTGCTAAGCACCCAAGAACATGGAGGAGGTTCATTATTTCCTAGGAATAGCAGGTCACAACAAGTGATTCGTATCCAACTTCTCCCAAGTGGAAGCAACTTTTTCGGCCAGGAAAATGAACGACTAGGCTATTATATGGAGTGACCACTACTAGGAAACCATCAGTTTATAAAGGGAATTCTTTTTAGTTCCCTAGTACAAAGGTTTCTATTAGAAGGGGTGACATTTGATGTGTTCTGTGATGCTTTAGTCCAAGGCTTGGGGTGTGTGTTGATGGAGTAGAAGGGGGTGATCTGTTAGAGGTCTAGGAGGTTACATCCTCATGGGAGAAAGTATGCCACACAAGATCAAGAACTTGCATTGGTAGTGTTATTACTAATTTTTTGGTGGCATTATATTATTGGGGTGTGCTTTGTTGCCTTCATGGGCCACAAGAGCATGAGGTTTATCTTCTCCCAGCTGGACATCAACATGTTGTAGCTAAGGTGGATGGAGGTTTTGTAGGGCCACGTCATTGAAATTTCCTACACCTTATGAATGGGGAATGTGGTGGCTGACTCCTTGAGAAGGAATTCATTGAAGAACACAGTTTTAGAGTCAGTAGATTCTTGGATGGTGATGGAGGGGTTGGCCACCCTACACCATGATGTAAGGGTGGATGGTGGTAGAGGATGTCTATTTTTCATGACACTGCAGTCCTCTCTATTTCAGAAGGTGGAGGAGTCTTAGAGGGGAGACTCAGAGTGTGATGTGATGTGTGATCTCGTTAAAAAAGTAAATGCTTTGAAATAGTGGTTGGAGGATGGTTTGAATAATATTATTTTTCGAGGGAAGTAGATTGTTTAAAAGGAGATTCACAAGAGATATCTTCGTGAGCTCCACAACACACCCCTATATGTACATATAGGAGTTTCCAAGATGTACCATGTCTTGAGGGGTCAGTTTTGGTGGCATGGGGTGAAGCAGGCAGTGGTAATGTTTGTTGTAATGTGCCTCATGTGTTAGCAGGTGAAGGCATAACAGAGCATCCAGGGAGGACTGTTACACCCTTTAGATGATCCTGAGTAGAAGTGGGATTAAATATTGATGTTTTTATTCATGGTACTACCAAGAGTTCAAGGTGTTGTGATTCTATCTAGGTATTTGTCGAATAGCTGACAAAACCAGCTCACTTCCTGGCAATCAAGGAGTCGAGTTTGGTGGATTCCCAAGCACAATGGTACATGAATGAGGTGTTGTGGTTTCATGGATTTATGAGGTCCATTGTATTTGATTGGTCTAACTAGTTTACCACATAGGTCTGGAAAGGATTGCAGCATGCTTTTGGATCCCAGCTATGCCTCAACACTAGTTTCCACCCCTAGACAGATGGGTAGACAGAGGACACCGTCCATAAGATGGAGGATATGATACGTTCTTGTGTTTTGGACTTTGGGGGATTTTGGGAGTGACACATTCCTATGGTAGAGTTTTCATTCAACAATATCTACCACTCTAACATCGGCATGGCTCCGTTCAGCAAATATTACGAGAGGTCGTGTCACTCACCCATGTTCTAGATAGAGGAGTGGGAAGTAGGTGTTCATGGACCTGAGGTGGTATAAAGCATGATGGAGAAGGTTCAGATTATATGGGAGAGGATAAATGTGGTTCGGGATTACCAGAAATCCTATGTCTATTATAAGAGGATACCCTTGGAGTTTTAGTTCGGGGACCACATGTTCTTGATGATCTCCCCTCGACGTGGGCTACAGTGGTTGGGAAAGGGGAGTAAACTTTCTCTCAAGTTTTTCGGACCCTTCGAGGTTTTGTGGTGGGTCAACAAAGTGGCTTATTAGCTAGCACTACCCCCACTGATACTAAGTGTTCAAGACATCATCCATGTGTCTCAGCTCTGTTGGCATCTATATGATGATTCACACATCCTTGACAGAGGAAAGATGGTTATCGATGACGATGGGATGTTTGTAGAGAAACCGGTGAGGATAGAAGATCACGAGTGGAAGGTGCTTTGTGCATAAACCATTCCCTTGGTTCATGTCTTATGGAGGCATGGTGGGCTGGAGGATAGTACCTAGGAATGGGAGGAAAAAATGAGCACCCAGTACCCAAAGTTGTTTTTAATTTTGTTGTGTTCTATTTCATACATGATTGTGATGTACTGATTGCCCTTGTTAACTATTAAATGTGTTATTTTCCTTGTTCCATTAATGTCTTCAAAGAGTCCTGACTGTGGGGAAAGGAGGACCTGATCCCAAATAAAAACGCATTAAGGTGGATACGATTAAACCCATGTGGGTGATTGAGTCCCATCCAAATCGGATAATATCATGACATGGGGGAAAGGACTCCCTAATCAATATTTATGGAAAATAACACATATATATGTTTGGTAGTTACATGAGGGTGAAGTACTGCTATAATTTGAGGTGGTTTTCTGCAATGAGGTATCTTTTTAATGTGTTTTTTGGACCCATTTCAATTCATTAGGTTTATTTTTTATTCTAAAACAAGATAATAGTTTGAGGGTTATTTGATGTAATAGCCCAGACAATTACTCATTAATGAGTTTTGTAAAAACTTTTTCCCACCAAAGGGTTCTACTGAAATGGTGGCACTGGTCACTGTCGCACACCGAAACGGTGGCACCATTGATGGTGGCACCACTAATAGTGGCATCGTGAGTGTGGCACCATAAGGGTTTCACCGTGAGGGTGGATCTGTGACAGTGGAACTATGAAGGTGGAACCATAATGATCAAACTGTCAAGGTCGCACACAGAAACAGTGGAACCCTAATCGTGGCACAAATTGTTGTGTCTTACAAAATGGTGGCACACCTTTGTTTCTTCTTCCTGTCCCTCCCACACAACATATATTATTTCGTAAAAGTTTATTAATACCCTGTTAAAATCCATTTAAATCCCATAAATTATATCTAAAATCCCCCTACACCTAGGAGACCAATGAATTACCAAAATGTGTGGCCTTTCTTCAGTCATACAAATTTTCCCGTACCTTCCAGTTCCACCCCTGTTACAAATTTTTCACTGATTAAAGAAAATCATTTAACACATAGGTGTTATGACCACCTCTCCGATGGGAATTATTAAATAAAGATTCATTCCATTTTGTGTAACATTCCAACCGCATGGTGAAACAACGATCCACCTTTAAATCCATTCAATAATTTTTTTTCAAATCATGTAACTCAGGGATCCCACTTTTTTATTGCACTGGAATTCTTTCCTTATTCTTATTGGATGGTTTCCTTATTCTAATTGGTGTGTTTGGAGTCCCCCTTACCGAGGCTAGTGGTGCACCTATGCTGTAGCTTTCCTAATCACCCTTAGAGTCCCCAATGTTCCTCCCCTCTATTTCGTGCATTCCCAATTCTCAGCGAGTGGAGAAAAACTATGATCGTTGACCATCCCTATAGGGTTCTTCCTTCATCTATCTTTAGTACGTATCATACAGGGTGATTATGATAATGTTTCAATCAGGAATGGATGAAACCAAACTATAACAAAGAAAATGTAGATACTTTTAAAGAATTAAGGGGTGTATTTGATGATTGTGTTGTACTCTTCTATCCTTTTTTTAATGATGTGGATTTTATGGGCTTGTGTCCACTAAAAATCACAGCCGTTAGTGGTCTTTCCTTATGCACTAATGAGACTTTGGATTTCTGGTTAATTATTTTATTGAATGGTTGTTACATGGAAATTGGATAAAAACGTAAGATAAAATGATTAAATTGATGTCTAGTGGACAAGAATCCTTGTGTGATCACCCCGATTATCCCAACAGAAATGAAGGAATTAATGAATGGTGTGTTTAATTTGTGAAACTCTCTTAAAATGTCTTGGTAATATGTGTAGTTATTCTCTTTGATTCTTGTGGGGTGAC
This sequence comes from Viscum album, assembly GCA_963277665.1. Taxonomy (NCBI): domain Eukaryota; kingdom Viridiplantae; phylum Streptophyta; class Magnoliopsida; order Santalales; family Viscaceae; genus Viscum; species Viscum album. Next base: position 507,262,686 of record OY728121.1, read on the forward strand.
ATAGATGGGGATGGCATCCCCAATTGTGTTACAGTTGTTAGTTTGTGGACATAAGGTCATGTGGGCCCGTATGGGGGGGGGGGGGAGGTTGGTTTGGTTCCAGTACATTGAGGGATATCACATATCCCTTTTGTTTTTGTGACTTTACAAGAGAACCGGGTGTGAATGGTTACTATTATTCTTGGATATATTTCGTTCATTGGCTTGTGGTTATGCCTATTAGATTCTCTATATTGAGGATTTACTTAAATGTAATCACATGAATATGAAAAAAAGAAAGGGTTAAATGGGGAAATGTTTTCCGAGAATTAATTGTGACATGGTGGTAGGTGTTTTTCTTTTTAAGAATGAATAGTAATGAGGATGATTGTGAATGGGCTAGTGTCGAAACCTCTAGATGGGGATAAGATATTTTTTACCTATATGTATAATTTAGTTAAAATTATTTTTGTTCGCACACCACCCACGTTGAGCACTTCGTGCCAAACACCCCCATTTCATGGGGAGGATGTTTTTACGAACACTCTTATGAGAGGCTAGTTATTAGCTCATTTCTAGATCCCTTTCCCGAGTATCCCAAGAATCATTGGGAAGGCTGTGATGGCCTGAGGTTCATTATAGCCCAATACTTTTTGGTCATGGTGTGTTGTTGTGGTTAGCCTAGGTGTGTGTGGGCAGGTTGTTTCCCACATGTCTCCGGGATGGGCCCATGTGTCTTTGGGCATGGCGATAGTTGTTCTGGCCTCAGTGTTTGTGGGGTTACGTGTGCTTGTGGATCAGGTGCTTGCGAATGGGATGTGTGGTTTTGGTAACCCATGTTTGTGCGGGTGGGGTATGGCAGTGGGACTGCAGTGAAAATGATTGGGCAAAGTTTGATGTGTATGATGTCTTCAATAACCATTAGGAAAGTGGTACAGTGTACCCAAACATCGATGTGTTATTACTTTTAATTTACATGACTTGCGTTATTTGGGGAGTGTGCCCTGGCGAGGGTTGGGTGTATAGTTTCCTTATTAGGTACTTTGGTTATCTCCCTTTTTTTCATGGGGCATTAGAAGGCCTCCCCTCTTTTGCACTAGAGATTTTGGTATTCCCTACTGAGTATACTTGTATATTCACACGACATATATAAATCTACATTCAGGTTTCTAGGAGGACTTCGAGGACAATGTGAGACCCTACTAGTTCGAACATTGGGATAATTGTTGTTCATGTTTTTTTTTCATTTATTTTGTATTTACCTTTGGAGTTTTTCTTGTGTTGTGTCACTTATTATTGAAACATGTATATGGGAATGGTTTGTTTGGATATACATTCACTTCCACTTTTTGTGTTGTTTGGTACATGCAATCTTATCTCTCAATCCTACTAAATATAAAGTGTAATTCCTTCAATTTTGCAAGTGATTTCATTCCCTAGGTGTTAGTCACAACTCTGGTACCTATTGAAGGTGGGTATCTGGGGTCATTATCCCTCATTCAACTTGAAGAAGGAAGGTTCTGTCAATATTATATCCCTTACCTCATCAATGTGATGGCGGGTGATGACACCCACATCTAAACAATGTACTTCCATAAAGTTAAATGTATGTTAAACAAAATCAGTATCGCAACCTAATATGATAATTTTCTTCATTATCTTTAGGTTAGACTATATAATATTTTAATTATTATATTCATGTCATTTGATTAAATATTATTCTATAGAATATAACTAAAAACATTATATTTTGCTTTTTTCTCATCTTCTAACCTTCCATCAAAGTATACGAATTTATCACAATTCTCTAAAAAGATGAATTGATTTTAATATTTGTACTAAATATCAAGAAATTGTTTTCTTCAATAAGATATATGAAATTATATAAAAAACACTAATATTTTTTAATTAAAATGTACTAATAATATGGGATTCTATAATGATCATTATGAGGATATATTGATTTTTAGGAAATTTTTTTAAATTTTTTTTATGAATATGAAAGTAAAATATCTAAACTAAAATTATCGAGAAATTTAAAAAATATAATGAAAAAATATTTGTAAAATATTTTACGAAGAATAAATCCAAACAATCCAATTTCATATGGATCTTGGTTGAAATGTCAATGTGCTTATATTAATAATGTAATTCCGCTTATTATTTCCGTTATCATCGTTGTCATTTATATTAATATGTGCACATTTGTATATTTTTTGTATTATTGGATAATATCAGAAATAATTTGACATATAATGATTAACGAATTAATTCAATTTTTGTTCAAAAAAAATACATACCAATTTCAAAATCCACTAAAGCAAAATGTAAATCCGATATAGTAAAAAGCATGGAAATGGACTTTTCTAATTTCCTATAATTAATTAAAACATTTAAGTGATATGAATTTATGTTGGATTGGAAAATTACAGTATGTATTATGTGTAAAAATTTATTTGAATTCAAGTTATTATAATTTACAAATAATTATTGATATATAATGATGTGTCTCAAATAAAATGTGGTGTTATCTGAAATAGGACATTAATGATATTTAAAAACATCTAAAAAAATAATGTTGAAGGGGATTTAAATAATTTTTATTATAACATAATACATCATGGGAGCTTGTAAATAATTGTATGGTATGGGTATGAAAGTGTAAAAATTTCTCTAAATTGACTTCTGATAGTGAGCATGATAATAAAATAAATAATTGGTTGATAATAAAGAATCTAAAAAATTAATTAAGTAAAAGAAAATAAAATCATATAAGTAATCATTTATATCGTTGATATAAAAAATATGTGTATCTCTAAAAAAAATTATTCAATAAAAAATGATATATATATATTTCCTCGCATGAAAAAATATTGAATAAAAAAGAAAATCTACTCTCACAATATTCTAAATTCATCCAATAATATCCTTAGACACAACCTAACAGTTTCTTTTATTAAATATTATTATTTTTTTTTATTATTTGTAATTTTTTGTTGAGAGATAATATAACGTATTTGGCAGCAGTTAGAGGAATTGGAGTGAAGGGATGTTGGTATTCAAAAAGTACCTAATAATGGGTTAGATGGAATCGATAATATGATGGCCTCCTACTGGCATTAGGTCCACTAAATTAATTATTGTTAAAAAATTGGGCTTAAACCCTATACCCAATAGATATACATGTTTTTATAATCATGGGGGTGAATTCATACAATAATTAGAAAATATTACCACATTTATTCCCCTTTAAATAAGATTTACACTCATTCAAATCCTATAGATCCCTCTAGGAATATTTCCACCAAAATCATTCTTATTATGAATATCTACATTAATCAATACTCAATATACTGACATTATTATTGGGAACTCATATTTAGTGAGTTAAGTGTAGGATATGAATCAAATATTTTTTCTTCCACTTTGTATTTATCACTCTAATATTAATCTCTGCCTTAAATAATATTGGGATTTTGAAACTCATTAAATACTTTTGGTACCTATTTATCATTTTATGCTTTAAGTTGTTCTATGGAAAATATATGGTAAAACAATTTTTGTTACATCAAGGATATTAGTCATTAATTTAATTGATTATTACCTAAATAAATTTTCATTATAGGTCGTCTAATAAATCCATTAATGGAATACTATTTTCAATGATATATTGAAGTGTCCTATATATATATATTATTGTTAAACCATATCCAAATATCATAATCATATTGAGTTGGGATAATAATTAAATAGGGTCCTGTGAATTAAATTAAAATAAAATTTTAATTCTATAATATGGTCTTCTATAAATTTTTGAAATAATATTTAACATTGATTGAATGGATTTAACATTATTTACATGCTTGAATTCGATTATAGATAAGTAAAATCCATGTAATTTTACTGATTAATTATAGTGAATGCAATTAAAATTAGTTGAAGTAAGATATTTAAATTATGAGCATGATCATGGTAATCGGTATTTTCTAAAAGTATTATATATTATAATTTTGGTAGAAAAAATTATTCATTTTTAGATTGTGATATGGTTATTTCAATTGAAATTACTGGATGATGGAACATCCTTGAATGTTGTATATTATTCTCCGGTAATAAAATATAAGAAAATAAATTTTTGAAAAAATGATTATTGTGTGGGATGAAATCATAATACCACAACTATAGTACACCCCAACAACTATTAATTATGATATTTGATCTTTGATTACATAAAATCAACTATTAATTTCTCGATTCCCTAATATTGTGATTTCAATTTCAACCATTATAATAAATATTAGTGAAATTAGATGTTGTGATATCCATGAAGTCAATAGGTTATTTATGAATGCTCTATGTATTAATAGTTTCATTATATGGTTCTATTAAATAATATTATATTTTATAGTGAATATTGTTTGTTCTGTCTTATTTTATTATTGTCTTGTGTTATTTACTAATAAAATTTACCTTATATATTGAATTTACGGTGCTGGGTATATAACACATTCTAGTTATCGATATACTAAAGCCCAAATTATTTTATATGGGATACATGTTTTTAATTATATAGATGAATTATGTATGGTAATATTTAATAATTTTTGGAGTAAAATGTACATTATTATATAGTCATTATGCTGTATTATAAAACTTTTATTAGAAGAAGAGAACATATATAGAGGAGTACTCATATCCTTTTTTAAGGACATTTCAAAAATTTTAATTTCCTTTTGAGACTTATTAGGATCCATTTTGATAGAAAGAATTTTATTATAATAATTTAATGTTTTTTCTTAACCATTTTAATTTTTATTAGATTTTATTTATATTTATTTCATTGGAATTCATATACGTGAAGTTTTTTTGTTTCTAATTTTAGTCTAATAGACTGATAAATTGTTATAATAATTGTGAATTTCTATATTTTTACTCATAAGTATGTTTTCTACAAATACATTTCTAATATTTTGGAATCAATTTCAGATAATTTTATTATATTAATTGAGAAAAATCTACAACCAAAATTGGTTTTTTAATCCCTTAGTGTTTACATGAATGTGTAGAAAAATATATTACTTCATATGGTTTTATGAATGAATGATAAATGTACTACTATAGAATTTTTGTCACAATTATTGAAAAATCGGTTCAATACCCACTAAGGGACACATTTTTAGGAGAATTAGTAGTATTTTTAACATAATAATATCTAGAAACAATTTTTTTCCTAAAACGATTTCCATTAAGTATAGTTATTGATTAATAATGAGAATTGATATTTAGTTTATGAAATATTTATATTTTTATTTTGTGATAACTCTATTGTGTGTGACTGTCATGCATCATTCAAAATATCAACTTGTAGAAACATTTAAGTAAATATGACATTGTTTTTTTTATTTATTTTCATTTTTATATTATTATTTAAATATATAATAAAATATATTAACTAAAACATCATTTTTAAATTAATATTATCTTCAAATATTTTTATTGGGAACAAATTTGTTGATATGGATCAAGAGTAGAGTCCCTTGTTTGGAAACATTTTCATATAAAATTGATATTTAGTCTCTTTATATCATAAGTAGTTAATTAATATAATTTTTATGTTATAAATTGTTCCTCTAATATTATGCAATTATGAATTATTGGAGGTGTTATAAAAATAATATTAATTTGATAATAAAATTAAAAGGGTGGGGAATTGTATTTGAGATAACCATTATTGTTTCATTCTTAATATTTTGTTTTATAATATTTGTATGAATGGTATTATTCCATAAAAACATTATATTAGGGTAATCCCCTGAGAAAATGACTATTTTCCATGTAGGTAAGTGGATATAATGATACATCACTCAATTGAGCTATAATTGATCTTCATTTAATGGGGGATTTTCTAAATATTTTAATGATGTAGAATACAGTTATACATAAAGGGATCTAATGAATTATATCACTACTATGGATTTCCAATTTCATCATCAATTGATCTTCAAGGATGACCAATATATTCAAGAGCATATCATAAGGTTAAGATTATCAATCGAATCATTTAGTGCATTTAATTCTAAGAGGGACATATATTTTAACTAGATATCTTGATGAATAAAATATAAATTCATCAATTATAGGGTGTTATGATTAAGGGTAATAAATATAGTGTCAATAAATAGAATTTATATTTTTATATATTTTTTTCAGGAAATTCCACCATTACAATAATAAAAAAGAAAATACTAGGGAATTAATGGAATTAAGATGGGCTTTATTTATTTCATATATCATATCTATAAGATTAATGATTTAATCATCATCACCCCATATAAGAGATGAGAAGATTAATCCAATTTTATGTGAATTATCATAGGATTGAATTATTTGATGCATACTCAAGTGATTATCATCAATCATCTATCATTCAATATATCTTGGATGAAGGAAATCTACCCTGATATGAGATCTAATGTTTTTTCTAAGGTGGGTAGCTCTTTTTTATGAGTTAAATTAGGTAATATCCCTTCTAATATATATAATTGGTGACAAGAGGAGATGGCTAAAATTGGATGTCATATAGAAATACATGGGAATATAGTACTTATATATCCCTCACCAACGAGACCACATATTCAGTGAAAATAGTGTCGATGGTTAGTCTCGAAAACCCCATATTAGACTATTGAAGTGATGCAACTTCAGGATTACTATTAATAAAACAATATTTCTCAATGTTTTATGATTAGTTAAATATAAAATTTCTGTTTATTGGAATCATTTTATTCATGAATCAAGAAATCAATATATGGAATTGTATAATATAAATCTAACCATATTTAATGAGATTCAGTGGAGAGGAATGAAATTGTATCCTTGTTTATGTGCATATAGTTAAATATTTTGATAATGTATTCTTGCCTCATGTTTTATAAATATATGTGAGAATATCATTTTATTATAGATAAAAATTTCATTGATACTATAGAAGGGTAATATACTATTAGCTGTATTATGTAGGTATCACCTACATTAGAATATATTTTATTTGATATAGCTATTTTAAATTATTTTACTTCTTCTCAAGCTCATACTCTTTATAAACAACGAATTCAACCATTTAAAAAATATGTGTGTCATGATACACCTATTGGGAAGGGGATTAATTTTCAATTTAAGTTTCTTATTATGTTCCTTGGACACAAAATCTTATGAAAAATAATGGGGTTCTATATTTATGAATATATAATCATTTCACATTATTCATGTAATGGAATACATATTTTAATTTTGATAATATATATCATATAATGATAGATGATCAAATATATCATTTTCATATGGTGTACAATTTATACATTGGGGAATGTGGTAATTTCATGATACATGAGAAGGTATAGATCCATCTAAATGTCAATTATAATGAATCTTATATTCTAATGTCTTTAATTCTATAGAGTTGGGAATATTTTTAATTTTTATGGATCTATAGACAGTAATTTCAAAAATTTCTTTTTGTATGATATTAAGTCAGATGTTGGATAAATAGTTGATCTGTTTTATTTTATATGGCCTATGTTGATTCTTCTATATGAAAATGAAGTACTTGAAATGGTGGAACAGAAAGGAAATTAGAGTATATTTATGTGAAAGAGTTCATTATGACATAAACTTCTCCATAGGGTAGGGTGATTAACCTCAAGATAAAAATACCTCAGGCTTATTCATATGTATAAATAATCAAAACCAGAATTACCCAATTATAATGAGTCAATTACCCTTACATAAAATTGATGATCACATTGACCCTTTAAATTTTCATATTTGGTTTTTTATGATCCTACCTTAATCCATATGTAAAAATAATATAAATTTTGAAAATAATTTTTCAAAGCCTATTAAGAATTTTTAAAAATCGAATAAATTATTTTGATTTTAACAATATATGCACTGTATATATTGAACATATGAAAATAATATTTCACACATTCCAAGACTCCATTATCATACTATTTATAGATTATATCCAAGTCTATAATTGAACATTCCATGTTCTTATTAAAAAATGCTTCATCATTATATAGATAATATAAGAACATCAGTAGTATATAAAACTATCTAAATGTTTACCCAATACTATAAAATTTTTAATACAATTGATAGAAAACTTTTTAAACAGAATTTAAAATATATAATGTAATTTTAATTTGATTTATTTTAATATTATAGTAAAATTATAGAAAAATATTCCATGTTATGGGTGTGTGATAGGATTATATAAGAATTCCATATTTATCATGACATAATTAATTTCATATTAATTTTATCGTGTGAAAAATTAAAATATGATATTTGAGGAAAATAATATTATATTAAGTGATTTAAAAATAAAAAAATTTGTCATGATAAAAATTAATTTTATAGTGTTGATATCATAACAAATGGACCATGTATGGGTTTTTTACATTTATTGAATCATTTTTTACCATTAATAGTTATAAAACAATAATAGTGTGTTAACATTCAAAATCGTTTATGGTGGTAAAAACCAAATGAGAAAGGTGATATGAAAACCAAGACATGTATAAATTTTATTATATTAGCAGATTTCATATAACACTCATAATATCTTAAAATTACACCATATTAGATCCATTTATACATTATAATTAATTAATACTTTCTTAAATTACATTAATGCACCTCCACTCAATTAGAAAATTACACACCTTCTATATTTTATTTATACCACTTTGAGAATTATATCTTGAATAACCCCCAAGAAAATTACCATATAAATGTAATTATATATATTATATTTTTTCATCTATTTTGAAAGGACCATGAGTAAGTCACATAAGATTATTTCTAAATGAATTATACTAAATAGGAATTAATCATATTTACAAAGGCTTTAAAAATAATTTATTCTTAACCATCTTTATATTCTGTTATAAAAATCCTAAATTTATTAATCTTTGAGGATAAATATATTTATATTCCATTATGATTTCTTTATGAAAAATTTCAGTCTATTTTACATTATATGAAAAAAAACTCACGTGTACGTATGGATTTCACACTCCATGTAGTGGTGTACTTTTTTCCCATCACCCCTTTACATGGATGATTAAAAATATGGAAATGAATATTATATATAAGTAAGTATACATATATATTTAATAAATTATTATACTTATTATATTATAATTTCATTTTTGTATTCATACTTATAGTGAACCTCAATTTTCATACATTAACATTATATTACTTTTGTGGAATACATAATACACTAGATAAACAGTTGCCCAAAGACATTATTGTTATAATTCCATTAGAAAAATTGAAATATAAAAACATGTACATAAGTGATATAAATTATATCCTACTACGTTTTATATGACTAGAACCATAATTAGACACATCATACATAATACATATCTTTATATCCTTGGAATGGAATCATAGAAAAGGGTGAGCTCAAATTTCGGAAAGGGTAACCATTGGAGATAAGTTATAAAAAACTTGAGAATTAGGGTATAAGAATATGATCATACCAATTTAAGAACATACCGTACACATTAAAGATTAAAAATTTAAATCATGGAAAAAATATATGGATTTTATAAGACATGATTCATAAGGGAATCATGAGAATGATCTTTGAAATCATAATATAGTAATAGGAAAGTGAATAGTGGGATACACAGAAATAGGTAATATCATCCCTTATAATTAAATACTCATTTATAAACTTGTCATGGAAATATATGAGTACTTCACTTATTTTTTGGTCTACACCCCCATTTTGAGTCACAATCCATTCCATATTAGAGATAATTTTCCCCATATTCAAATATTTGAATAGGATTCCACATATTCCAATACTAGATAACTTTTCCCCACTATTAATCCCCATGGTGGATACACCTAATCGGAAAGAAACACCACCATCCTCCATTACAATCCTTACCTTTTATGGTATCATGTTTCTCTATCTATCCATATTGAATCGAACCTATCAACTAGAGTCATATCATTATCATATGAGATAAAAAACATTACATAATGAATTTGATATATATATTACTCTCATCCATCTCATAATGAAATCATATATATATGTGCCAAAAAATAATAAAAATAATATCATTATCCATAAAATGAAGTTTCTATCATTAACATTTACTCTTTTCATAACCCATTAAAAAAGATACAAGATTAATAATAATTTAATCAGAGTATATTATGTGAAAAGAATTATCTTTCAAAAAAATATAAAACCTAAATGACAAATTGGTATAATAAAAATATTTCTATAAAACATAATCCATTAATAGAAAGAATATGAATGGATCCATTAGATGAATTCTCCATAAAGACATGAGTACCACCAAAATATTTAATTTTTTATTGAAAATTATTTCTAAATTTATTTAGAAAAAATTATTATTTGAGGAAAATTTAATTTATTCATTTAAAAAATTATTCTAAAACTTTCTTCAAATCATTTCGAATAACAGTTACCATGAATTTTTTTAAAAAATATAAATAAATTTCATAAAAATATTCATCAAAAATAATATGAAAAAATTTATCAAAATCCATAATACCATAGAACATTTCAAAAATATTTCTTATTTAAAATATTTGTAATGAAAAAAATTTAAATCATTTATGAAAATCATGTTTTTTGTGGTTTATGGATTGTGTCTAAAAGATGGAAAATTTAGAGAAAAAAACATTTTCGATTTGGTATCTATGGAAAAATAAGTCTGATGAAAAAGATATCAAAAAAAGTTTATGTAAATTCCCATAAATATAAGTAATAAAATAATATATTATATTTATGGGAACTATATTCACCATAAGAAATAAATGAGTGGTAAATAAGTTGAAAATATCAATAAAATAAAATTTGAAATTTGAAATTATCTTAACTTATGTATTAAATAACATCCTTCCAAAAATACCTCATGTATAATAAATATAATGTTATTATACATATTTTAAGGAACTTTATTCGTGTATATTATAACATATATGATTTCATAGAGACATTATATTACCCACAAATAAATTATTCCATGTTAGTGTTTCACTTTTTGTAATATATTCATTGTTGATCACATGTGTCATAATTGTTTATATTTTTTTGTACTTATACTTATACAATGATTTAAAAAAATTTAAAAAAAATATAAAATATATTTTATATTTAGTAAATACATATATATAGAATAACCTATATAGTATAGGTAATGAAATGGAGTGATCTATTCATTAATACGGTAGGTCATACATACATATGAATGCCTATTCAATTTTTTGGTAATATTAAATGAAATAATGTAAATATAATATTTATATATATAGTATCAGTAAATAATCATTATTATATCATATATCATATAATTTCACTAAAACTATCATTAATACATTACTTTTAGTTTGTGGATGAATCACATCGCTTTGAAAATGAGGTAGTACAAATATCCCCACACAAAATTATCACATTCAAATAAAATGGAATGAATGAATGCATATGTTATATAATAATTAAATAAAAATAAATACATCATATATATAACATAAAAATATAGTTTTCATCTTAATTAATAACCATGAGGGTGGGTAATGGAAAAATAAACCACATTATTTATTGATCTTCTAGTTCACATTACACAGGAACGGTAAGTTCATTTCCCATTAGAAGGAAGTGGGTGTAAGTGTGGGTAAAAACCATATCATAAAAAAATATAATTATACTCTTGTTAATGAATATAATATTTATACATTTAATAAAGATCATTGATGTACTATATAATTTATAAAAAGTAAAGGATCTTGAGGAAGAATGTCACATATTTTTTGGGAAACCCTTTTGGTTTATATGAAAGGGATTTCTGGATGTATTTATAGCCAAAATGGGGGTTCTATGAGTAGGGTAGGATTTTGTGATGTTAATGGGTTATATATTGGCTGAACATAAAGGGTTTTAGGTGTTTAAATAACGAGGGAGGTGGTTTCCTTTTATAAGTGAGGGCGGGGAAACACTTGGCGTTTTTGAGAACATGTTTGGTCTACCAACCTTTTAATTAGAAATAGTTATAAAAATTATCCAAACTCAATAATGTAATTTTTATGGAATAATTATTCAATAACATAGTTTTTATCATGTTTTAAGGTCATTTTGGCCCATATTATTAAGGTTTAGTCCCATGTTAATGTTGATTTTACCTTAATAAAAATAATTAATTTTAATTACATTCAATAATATGTTTGGTAAACAAATTTATTCATATTATTTGAAAGAAAATATTATACTGATCTCAAACATGTATATTCATTTTTTTAAATTCAATTCATAGTACCTGAAAAATTATGTTTAAGGATAATATGGATGACGTGGCCAGAAAGATTGTTTCTAAAGTGATAATATACAAATGTTGATTATTATTTAAATATAAATTCAATAAATAATGATACAAATAAATAAATAGGATTACCATATTCATAATTTATATATTGTTAATTTAAAATCAACGTAAAATATAGAATTACTATAGAATTATAGTAGCCAAAAATATATTTAACTAAAATCCAATATTTTCCACTATTTTTCCAAAAATACTGTTTCCTTGAAAATTACCATGAATTGAATGAAATATAATTTTGAAATTTTGAATTCAAAAATATTTTTTAATTTATCATATTCAATATCCAATAGTGTATAAAATTAGTTTCTCTACTCTTCCCATAAACACCTAAACTGCAGTTCATTTGAGAAATTGTTATTTTTAAATGTATAACAACTTTACCAATATTACAGGTTATATTTACGATGTGATTTATTTATATAAAACTATTAATAATAATATTTTGAAATTATTTAGTTATATTCATATTAAATTTTTTAACATCTAGTTCATATCAATATTTTTAAATAATTATAACAATAAAATGATGTTTGATATAATATTAGTGTGGTGTGTATCACATGACATAAAACTTTTTCTTTTAGTGAAATATTCTCTTTATTTAGAATATATTTAAACAATAAATTACCATTTTCTAAAACATATGAAATCAAATAAAATAAAATTACTTGAAAAAAACCCACACTATTGGGGTGTTACTTTAAATATCCATTAAAATGAATTTCACCCTCAAAATTTATTATTCTAATATAAAAAATTAGGATATTTTTACATCATCTTATCCTCATGTCCCCACGTAGCATCCTATAAAAGGTTATTTATCCAAAAAACATTAACTGGTTATTTTTATTTTCCCTTAAATTTTATATGTACAATCAATAATTTCATTTACTAATTCCATATAAAAAATATTTTACACCATTTTTTGGCATCTACATTTAGTATTTGTGAAGGGTCAGGTATGTACTTCCTCATGATATATATATGGAACACATCATGGAATTTACATATAATTGGATGATATTCCAAGTGATAGGATAAAATTATGATTCTATCAAGAATCTCAATAGGGCTAATATACCAAGTTCATTATTTCACATTATTCATGAAACTCATGACCATCATCCATAAATAAATTCATAGAAAAAACATCACCTAACTTAAATTTCTAGGACCCTTTATATGGAGAAGAAAAGTTCTTACCATCTATTACATTAATATAGATATTTTAGTTTCTAATATATTTATTTCTCCAACTTCAAAAAATAATGTTTGATCACTACATTTCATCCTATAGTTATCTTCAAAATGAGTTATTTGATTTAATAATATAAATAAATTTTCATAATAATACTCAACTGCAGTATATTGCTGATCCAAAATACCTTTTAAATTAAATGAAAAAGATATAAACATATCCTCTAATGTTTTAATTGTTCTTTCAAACTAACCATCCATATGATGATGATATGAAGGTATTATCACAATTTAGAATCATGTTTATAGTGATGAATTATATAGAACCTTTAGGTAAACCCTGAGTAATAATCAAATACAATAGATTGCAGTAATCTATGAAACCCTATCTCATTATTATTTTGTATCTAGTAACGTTGATATTGATAGAAGTATTATGTTATTTTTATGATGTGTACTATATTAGTAATGAAATTTACTACCACCCATATAGGAGTAAACACTTTATAGGTTTTTTGGATTCCTATGAAAAAATCAACAGTGATGTTATCCTAGTTCCATTTTGAATGAATAATTGATAAAACATCCCCTAAGAATTTTTTTTATCTTAACATTATGGAATTATATGCACATTGATATAGACACTATGATATCCCTCTTCATAGAATTTTACCAGAAGTATTCCATCATATATAAATACATATTATTAATTCATGGATGTATTGAAATTAAATAACTATGATCTTCCACTAATAACTAATTCACAATATCTGTTATGGAAGTATCACATACATTGATATTGAACATAATCATTTCAAACAGATCATGGTTAAACCCAGGATCATTTCTGACTTCAATTATTAGATCTACATATTCCTCTTGCATCTCATTAATCATCATATTGAGAGAGGTTTGAACATTCAATTAAGAATTATATTATTTCCCATTTCCTTTATGAATTTGTGACAAATACATTCATAATCCATAAATATTTGATTTTTTATGATCCTCATTGTGGATACTCTATCATTATGCTTTAAAATAATGGAATAAGTCATCTTATTCTTCTTCCTAAGGTAGAAATGTAATGAATTTCCAAAATCCATTTTCAGCTCTAAGCATATTCTCTAGAAAAATATCATCTACTTCTGGGTGAATATATATTTTTTACTATTATGATCAATATATGTCACAGATTTCTACATAAATGTAATTCCTTTATATATTTAACATTGAAATTGCATCTTCTAAATCCATATCATAATTATGGAAATTTTTCTCATGGATCATTAACTATTGTTAAGAATATGATGTATCCATGTTATTATTCATAAAAACATGTCCATATCTCTTCTTAAAAGCATAACTATAGATTAAAACCCTTATCTACAATAGGATAATTTTGTACATGCGTACTTACCAACTTTTATTTTTTTCCATGAATGATTTCTCATATTAAACTATCCATATGAACATGGAACCCTTTCGAGTTATCATGTGGATAGGATTATATATTCATGATAAATTATCCAAAAAACCTCATTAAAAACCCTAGTATCCTAGAAAACTATAGATATAAATCACCGTGGTAAGTCTATGAAAACAATCAATAAACTCTGTCATTGATAGATCTACTACTACACCGTGTCTTGAGATTATAATAATGAAAGAAGAATCCTTTGGAAGCCAAAATTTACACTATGTAAAATTTTCTTACAATTTCATCATAGTCATGGTATTTATTATAATTTTCATGTGTTTTAATACTCTTCCTTATTATATAAATATATAATAATATCATTTATAAATACAACAACTAATGAATAGAGATAATCGTCAAAGGCTATATTAATCAAATACCTAAATATAGATTAGTAATTTTTATGAAAAAAATAATCATTATATGTTCATAGTGTAAATAGCTTGTACGAAATGTCATATTGTGTATATCCCCTTTCCTGAACCTCAATTTATTATATCTATATTGATTTTAAATCATGGAAATGTATTGAGATATTCACATTTGATCAAAAAAGTATATAATGTGTTGGAATTGAAACTTTTTTATTGAACATGATCTTATTGAAATCCTAGTAATCAATTTAGATCCAAATTTATCCATAATTATTTTTTACATAGAGGATAAGTGCACCCAATGGTGAAGCAATTGTGCAATATAATCCATTATCATTTATTTGGAGTTATTTATTTGTTTCATACAACATAATTTTGGAAATTTTATAGGGAGTATTTTAAATTTATGTGGAACTAGAAATGAGTTACATCAATAAATAAATGTCACATTTATGTAGTTGTCTAGGTAACAATTCTAGGAACACATAAAAAAATCCCTAAATAATTGGCATATTATTGATTTTATGTTTCTGTAAAACCATTTATGGGAATCACACCTTATGAATGGTGATTATGACCCATAAATTGGATGTATTCTCCAACGAAGTTCATACATATCATCACATTGATAGAAGATCATTAGTTGGTTTGAAATATAAAACATACCATTCATTCCCCAACAATTGACAAGTACTTTATGAAGAAAATTAATATCCATTCTTATGATAACATAAATATAAAAATTGATAATAATGATATGATTTGATAGATGTATGTTCCCTTAAATTTAAATTAATGAGGATTCATAGACATTAGATGAAATCATTATACCATTATGTGTTTTAAATAATAATTTTTCATCTAATCATTTTTAAGTAATAAAAATCATCATAGAAAATTATTTATAGATGACATAGTGGGTTGATCCGTAAACAAATAACACATTATCAATTTAAGAGTATTTGTTATGTGTACCTTTCACCATTTGTTTTTAACTCCCCTAATTAGAAACATTGATCTCATTAGAGTTCCCATTTTCCATTGGTTTAAGAGATTTATGATGTTGATCAGAATCTCCATACCCTAGGTTTGGGAACTAGTTAGCATTTTTCCATCCTCCATAAAAATAACATACAAAAGTGTGGGAGGTGTATTACGTATATATTTTCCTCTAATTTAATAATCGGGCAAATTCTTCCCATTATTGAAGTAATTAATTTCCAAATTTCCTTCCCTCCAACACATAAATCATTTATTACAACCTATAATTTTATTAATACCATTATTATATCAAAACATTGGAAAAAAGTAAGGCTCTTCTTCAACACTTCTTGTTTTTTATATTTTCTGCTGAACTCTATAATCCTTTTCATTATATAAAATGTGATTCATAAGATACTAAATCAACCATTGTAGTTATTATATCAAAAAATACATTATTAGCTACTGTAGCATCTTATAGAAAAATCATTTATGATAAATGGATTTAGCCTATTGAAGGAACTATCATATTTATTTTGGTCTGGATGATAATTTTACAAGCATACATCTCATGTATTGTGAAATTATCCTCTAATGTAAAGATAGTCTCATTATCCTTTTTTCTCCAACTCAAGGAACAAATTTTAAAACATTATATGAGGCACAAATTGGATGTACCTATTAATGAATATGTTTTTGAAGTCATCCCAATCCAAAGACCCAATTTCATCCTTCTTCCATGCAATCTTGATAAGATTACTCCACAATATGTTTCACCTTCGAACTGATATTCAACTAGAATGAAATTATCAGGGTCCAAAAAAAGAAAATGGAATATATTTTCACATTTAATGATCCTTTTTAAAAAAAATAATTAAAACATCATCTGAAAAAAGGTACATGTTTCATCAATTAGGACTCAATAGGAAATTGTTAGCTACACTTATGATTTGGAAGACCGTCATGATTCATTGATTTTAAAATTTATTTTTTTTATCAATAAGTTTTATAGTTCCATATACCATACTATAGGGATTATCAAGATAAAATTCATTTAATTTCCCATCACAATCAACATTAGAGTGGTTTCATTGTGTTTTATTCATTAGCTATAACAAAAATAATATATCAACAAAGTGTTTTAATATTGAGGAGAAACATAATAATGAAATTCCACATACTGGATGCCTACATAAAAGAAAATTACTTAATATATGACACCCTATGTATATTAAAATATATTTAATACCATGTTTTTTTAAACACTTCATATTAGTTCATCAATATTTTTTTAATTCTGAAATAATGCCATCCAAGAGTGTCATACACAGTGCGTAGTAAGGTCCATTATCGTGTGCCAAGTTATGCTCAACTTAATCTCGATGCACCTTGTTAGAGTTTTCAATCCTATGTACATTAGTTCCATAATCACATCCAATTTTATTATCTAGATATGAATTTATTTCTAGGATAGAGGTCTCTATATCAATTACAAAAATTCTATTAAATTTTCCTATACATTTCTTCATTATTAGTATTATACATTGGCATGTCCATATGGGTCAGACTAAGGTTTTATTATCATATATTTGAATGGTTAACTGAATTTTTTTTCTAATACCTCCTATAGAGACACCCCCTTTTCATACATTAACATTGCATCACTTTTTCAGAATAATTCAAAAAATACACAAAATGATGCAAAAAGACGTTATTATTTTAGCACATATGGAAACTTTGAAACATAAAAAATGGAACATTATTCAGTTTCATTATGTACCACTGGGTTTTTAAGGACTAAAAAAATTTGTACACACATCATACAAAATATATATCTCATATCTGAGGGATGTAAAGAAAAAAATTTGTGAGATAAAATTCTCATTAAGGGTAAAAAATGAGATATGTAATCTTAATCATGAGAATAAAGGTTTGAGAATGTGATAATGAAATTAAATAGAATATTCTTCATATTATAGATCATAATTCTATATAAAAACAAATAGAATTTGTGTTTATAAGACATTAATCATAATATAATTAATAGCATGAGCCATGTAGTCCTAACACATGAATAATATCTAGAATTATGAAATCCAAATGAACATGTAATAACATTCAAAATTATTTAATACCCTTTTCAGGAACATATAATGGAACAAAAATGATATTAATTATTTTGGGTTGGACATCACACTATCCCCAAACATAGTTATTTCCTCATAAAAGATCATGTTACCACATATTCCCATAGTGGATCCAGTATCCACATCATTCCACTATGGAGAAGGTATCTCCATCTTTCCATTGTGTACCAGGATTCCTCATCATTAATTTTTTAGTCTAACTACACCTACCTGGTAGGAAACACCACCATCACGAGATGTAGTCTATTCTTGGTAAGAGATTGGGTTTTTCCATATTTTCGTAGGGGATAAATCCCATGGACGCAACTCCCATCATAATGATGGGAGAAATAAATATTTTGATAATGAGTTGGAGGGAGATATATGTCCTACCCTTATCATAATGAAATCATACACAAATATGCGACAAAACCATATACAATCATATAATTTCCCATTAAATGAAATGGGTTTCATAAAAATTTAATCGTATAATAACCAATGAAAAAAATAGATAGGATTCATAATAATTTCATCAATGAATTACCCATTAAAATAAGAGTGTTTCATAAACATATATCACATGAATGAGAAATAGGTTTCATTAAAACCATTCTATCAAAAAACCCATTTCATGAAATAATATAAATGGAAACTTTGGATCATCTCTCTAGAAATATATGTGTAACACCAAAATATGTCATTTTAGATGGAAAAAATTAAAAATATCAATTAAAATTTTTTTTGACTAAAATATAAAATCTCTATTGAAAAATTATTTTTTCAATATTAAAAATTTTGGGATCCGATTTTCATTAAAATACGTTGAAAACATAGATAGATGGATTGAAACCATTTTGATGTCCTTTCACCTTGAAAACAAACAAAAGAATAATGAAATGATTTAAAAAAATTCAATTAAAATATATTGATAAAATTTAAATGATAATTGAAAAAAATATTAATATTAAAATCATATTTTCCATTAAAATTATTTTAATATATCATTTTTCAAATAATTGTTTGGAAACACGTTCTTTAATGTTTATGGCATGTGTCTTTGTGATGGAAAAGTTAGGGGAAAATAATTTTCTAATTTGGTAATTTTTAACACATAAAGACCATGAAAGGTATATGATAAAATTTATATGTAAATACATATAAATATATAGATAACCATCATATAATAAATTCATGGTCATTGTATACACTACCTAAGATAAATGTGTAATTAATGAGGTGTAAATCTCAATGAAATAAAAGTGATATAATAAATTTTATAACTATACATCTTGAATCTATTAATACTCATAAAAACATTATGTATATTAAAAATATGTTCATAATAAATCTTTTTAAAAATTATATTTTTATATATAATTCCATATATAGTTTTTTGATGACTTTATATTACCAGATTAATAATAATTCAGTGATATGGTTTTTCTACGGGTAATATTTTTATTGATTTTCCAATGCGTCTTACGGTGTAAATTGTTTTCTCTTTATATATATATCATGATTTGAAGAATATAAAAAATGATATAAATATCATATGTATTCTGTATATATTTATTTTTAATAACCAATAAATAATATAAATTTTAAATAGAATACACTATACATTGAGACAGTAGTACTTAAATACACGTGAACATTGTTTCCATTTTTTCATATTGAAAGAATGAAATAAAAAAATAATATATATATATATATATCAATAATTCATCAATTTAAATTCATATATATTTCATATAAATTTAGTAAAACCATTATTAATTCATTCCCTGTAGTTTTTGAATGTATCACATTTCCTTTAGGATGTAGTTGTCCACACATCCCCAAATAAAATTATTATATCAAAAATTGAAATAATGATGTTATTTTTAATATAAAAACTATAGTATAATAAATAAATATTATATATCATATTAAAATTGGGTTTTAATAATTTTTACAGACCATTATATATGGTAACGGAAAAATTAACAATTTCATTTCATGATGTGGTAGTTTACCATACATAAGAACAACAAGTTCGTTACACAGTATATTGAAGTGTGTGTTCGTGTAGGAAAAAAATTTCATTGAAAATATAAATAAATTTATTATTTTGATTTTATTATTTATTTAAATCAAAATAAGTAATACGGTAGATGATAAATAAGATAATATAAAAAATATTTTGGAAGGATTTTACCCCTTCTTCGTTTAACACAAATTTGTTTTCAATAAAAGAATGCATTGGTTGGATATCTACCCAATGTGATGAATAAAAGAGTAATGAAGGGTGTAATGTATATGATTTTTGGTGATAATTTCAGAACACAAGTTCTTTTAGGTGTTAATAAGGGGTAGAGGTTGTGACTATTTATTAGGGAATGAGGGGACAAACTTGGCATTTTTCAAAAAAAGATTGGAGTAACCATGTTTTTACAAAAAAAAATTCATCAAAAAAAGGGAACATAAAAATGGATGGTTTATTGAAGAATTATGTCCATATAATCAGTGTATTATAATTAAATATGTCAATTTGGCCCTTATGTTTACAGTTTAGTCCCTTGTTATGCTTAATTTTACTTTAATCACTGGAATTAATTTTAATCATGATCACTATTAATTTTGGAGAAAATTTAATATTATATTATTAGAATATAAATGTTATAATAATTACACATTTTTAATTTTTTTATCAAAATTCACCTCATCTAATATGAAAATAATGTTAACTGTTATTCCTATAGATGTGGCAAGAAAATGTGTTTTTAAAGGTGGAACGTTCAAATCCACATTAAAAATGTAGATTCGTATTCAATATAAAAATTATTTTTATGACCTCGATTTCAATTAATATAATTATAAATAATATATAATAAATTTAAGAAAAGGAATTTAGTATAACTATATAAATATATTATATAGAAAGAAAGATTTTTTATTAAAATTCATTATTTTCCACTTTTCATTCAAAAATGATATTTCATAGAAAAATACCAAAAATTTAGCCTAAGAAAATTTTGGTACAATGAACTGAAAAATTATTTTATTTTATATAATACAATTCATTTTATTTTCTATAATTAATTTTATTATGTTTATATATGTACATAATAATTAGTTTATTTTAAAATGCACTATTCTGAATCATATAATGTCCTTACCAAAATTACATGTTTTCTTATCAATATATTTATTCATATAAAAAAATATAGATAATATTAAAAAATAAGTTTCTTATTTTCATATTAATATATTTATGTTCTATGTTATAACTATATCATTTAAATATTAATAACAATAATACTGTGCTTCATAGAAACTCAATGTTGTATGAAACACATGCCTACTCGATGATGCATATAGCACAAGAATGTATTAGTGTAGCATAAAATGAAAGATTTAATTATTTTATCATTATATTTATGACTTGAATGAATAATAATTTATTAAATAAAAATTTCAAAAAATCTCAGGGTGTTTGAATACCTTCAATTAGGATGGAAAATGATAGTGTCCCTCATGAGAACTTCTGGACTACCCCAGGCAAAGCAATGTGATTTATTTTCATTTGTGCATTACATTAACAGTTATAAAGGTAAAATTAATGGTTAAAAATTATATTTTTTTAATTATAATCCTCAATATTTTAATGATTATTCATCTTTATTTATTTGCATCAGTCAAAATAAGAAAATTGTGTCATAGTGTATGTAAGACCTACCATCTACTTGAAAATTTTAATTAATTTTTCTATCTCTAGTTTATATGGTTTATAATATATATATTATTATATATATTATATAATTAATTTATTTCATGAATAAATTTATGGATATTATGGAATTTGTATAAAATTACAAGACCATGACTATTGAATCAAAACATTAATGAAAATAAAAGAAGTTAACACTTGAAATAAGGATAAAAATGATTATAAACAAATAGATTATAAAATTTTGTAGATGGATAATATATGATATTATATGGATTAATAGTTTCTTTAATGTAGATATATTTACTTAAAATTTATTAGAAATGAACTCACAAAAACTGTGATCAAAGGAAAAGTTTTGTTATGGGATTTTATCTCAATTTGAACTGCATCGAGACATAACTAGTATTATAAACCAATTAATATATATATGATATATATACATCCTATTTTATATGTTTAACATGAATATAGTTTTATTAAAGATGTATAATGATTCAATTCATGTTGATCATTTTATGGATAATCAATATTTTTTTCCATCTTTTCCGCTATTTGGAAATTGAATCATGTATTGAAATTTGTAAAAGAAATATGATATATTTTCTCTATGTATTGGGTATATTTTTATTCCACATATATTAATGGGTCCAAAAGTGTCCTAGATTCCATGATAGGGGTGGGGTGAATTACGTTATCCATATTTTCTCTAAATTTATCATATCCCAATATATCTTCATTTTTTATCATTTGATGATGCTTTGAATGTAATGATGGAAATCATGAACTTGGACATAGTAATTTTTACATAGATCTGCCTCACTAGGCTACATCTAAGGAGCATACAATGGTGATTTTTTTGAGTATACCAAATTCACTCAAGATAATTTCCATGAATGATGGTTTGGGAAAGATCACATCTATACCCTGGCTCACTGCCTTTAAAATATTTTGGGTATGATAACTACATTACCATGGGTCAGTCCATATGTCTACTTCTTTGGATCACTTCCAATAGAAAGGACAATCATTTTCCACTTCCTTCTATTATTCTTCTTTGATGGTATTCAGACATATTTTATGGACTTCTAGGTCCTTTCATTATCTACAATATATAAATATGTAGTTGTATATGGATTCTCTATTAAATTCTGAATTTTATCCAATATATGATTATAAATTTACCAAAGATGTTATGTGAAATCACTTTAGAACAATATTCACCATGCTCCCTGAATTCATTAAGAACCACTTTTGTGAAGCCAAAATTACCTTCGTGAGGATATTACATTTTGACGAAACACACTTAGACTTCACAAAGAACACCTATTTCGTAATGCTCAACTATCTTTCACAAAGATATATAATTTCATCATTTTATTACATCCTTTTTGAATTCCATTACTTTTACGATGCTTGCAACATTAGGTTGGAATTTAAATCCTTCATGAACTTCTTCACATATCACCTTTATGAAACACCATTCAGGAAGAACCCTTTAGGAACCACCCTTTGTAAACCACCCTTCGTGAACCACCTATGTGATTCAGAAGCCACAAAATTTTCATTATGTCTCAATTATTCTTCTAAATTCTCTATTAGCTAATTTATAGAATTTACTCTAATTCCAAAATATTAAAGGCCACATCATCACTTTTGTTATAATATCATTCATTTCCTTTATGTCTTTCCGTATTTCATGAATCTCCATAGAATTTTATAGTGTGTTATGCTTTTCCTAATCATAGTGCAGCTATCACTGTTTAGTGATTCCATGGTCATGATTCTCATTATATTATTCAAGCTCGATGGTTTTCATTGTTCACATTGATCACTTTCATAGTTCATTAATCCTTCATGAAAAACTATTCATGAATACCATCTTCATTAAATTCATACCCTAACATTATTTACCATTGAAATATTATATACCAATTCTGGGGCATCCATTCCTTCTTCATATATCATTATCAACATACCATGAGAACAATATCTCTAGAATCAATATGTTACCATGGAAAACTTCTTTGTCAATAAACCCAATCATCCCAAAAATGATGCAATGTTACCTTGAGGGATATTTTACAAACATATATACTATTATTAATGGATTTAAAAGGAAATTATTATTTACTCCAATTACTTATTATGTTCATTTTTCCATGACATTTTTAAATGATAAAAGTAATATTTACAATTATTTTTTAATGGTACATTTTGAACATTATATATTATTATTAAAATGGAATGGTTTATTTTCATATATGGAAATGACTGATATCCCTTATTCAAAATAAATTTTACTCTATATAGACCCCCCTAAAATATATATAATTTTATATATAGAAAAATCATTTATAAATGATTATATTAATATTTATTATCCCCTAAATTTTATTCTAAAAAAATATATTAATTTAGGATAATATTTATTTTAGATAAATTTAAATTTAGATTTGATATCTTATATTTTTTTGGACATCCACTAACTCTTCAGACATTCAAATTATCTTCATCATTTATATTGTACATTTTATTTCTATAAAATTTACACTATAGATATCCTTATTATTTAAACCATATGTCATTTCTTCAAATTGTGTATAACTTTATAATTTAATTTTTGGACAAGGAAAAATATTAATATATATATATATTCATTAGTCCAAATAGATATATCTTAATAAGTAAAATTATTTATTATTTCAATTGATCAATAAATTTTTACGGAATGGATTTTAAATTCAATGATAAATGGGGCATATTACTGATCTCCCCTCTATGAATATAATAGCCTCATGAGAAAAATTTGTTAGAAAAGTTAAATATATTCATGGTGTATACATACCCATCAATTAGACAACATTTGTAAAAATTCATTAGGATATATATATATATATATCGTGAATATAATATAATTATATTCAATTTTAATAATTAAATTCATTAACAATTAAATATTATTAATCAATGAGATTAGAACATTGATTTTATCCATTTATTAATTGTTTGCTCATGTTTTTGAATAAAATCTTTGTGTTACTAGTTAGATTCAATTCCATTTAAATCATTTATTATTTAATCATTATGTCTTCAATTTTCCATAACACTTATTGAGAATATAATATCAACTTTTATATATTTTCTATTACCTAGACAATGATATTATGAATAATATTGAGGCTGAAAAAAGGTATTATACACATTTTGTATTTCCAATGAAATATTGGAATCAGGAATGTATCTTGTTTTCCAGACAAATAAATGGATTAGTCCATTAGGATGAAATTATATCCATCTTATATGATTATAATAAAGTAGAAATCATCTCTAGGTTACCTTAATTTTTGTTTCTACAGTTTTTGTCAAATGAATATTTTGATAATTCATTATAATTATATTTTAAATGAACATAGCTAAGATATAAATTATTATAATCATTTGTAGTATTTGAGAACATTTACTATTAGATTTATTATTATTATTTCACTCTATATTATTAATTATTATATGAAACATAGTTATTTACATCATTTATACCAATTCCCTAAATTTCAAGAGAACATACCACATAAAAATTCAGATTGATAATGTTAAGAATATAGATTTACTAGACCCCCTTTAGAATTTCCTGGAAAAGTGTTGGATTGTACACTTATCACACTCTTAATAGTTGAAATTTTTTTATGTGATTTATATTCTACCCATTTTTTATAAATAATTAATTTTTTAGTGGTATCACATCACCATATAAACTATTACTTGTCATTATAGTAGTTAAAATACCCAATTGTAGAATGGTAATATCTCAATTATATAGATTCTATTCTATATAATTATTTGGGAATATACTTCTTTAAAAGCATGTAATTCATCATATAATTAAATTTATTTTTATTGTAAATGTATTGAATCCCTATGTATAAGAGCCATATTGATTTTAAATTAAGTGAAGATAAATTTGATATTGTCAATCAAACTATGATAGTACTAAAGAATTAGTTTGAACATAAAATTTCAATGTAAAATACATTCCTAATTTAGATTTTATATCTTATTATTTTGGGATATATATATCATATGGTTATGGAGAAAATCAAAATTGATGTTGTTCCTATTGAATTTTTGTTCATTTATTTCTTTTTAGTGTATATTCCTAGTATTCTCCCTAATTAGTTTGTTTTGTTTTCAATCAACCTTATTCCTAGAACTACACATATTTCAATAACCCAATTTTGAATTTCCCTGATTTATATTATTGAATTGTAAAAGATATTCCATGAGAATATTTAAAATGTAATCCCTTTCTAGGTTTACCTCTATGGGTATCACCTGTTATTTTTATTGGGATAAAATATGGGTCAAAATGTGTTTGTATTGATTAACAAGAAAATAAAAAATAACTCTTAATAAAAAGTATCAGAAACCATTTATGAATGATATGTCTGATCAATAATAATAAGATAAATATTTTATAAAGATTGATCTTATAGCTAGATATTATATAGTATGTGGTTATAAAAAATGATATAAAAATTAATCATCTATATAATTTATGGTCAACATGAATTTGTAGTAAATCTATTTGGACATAACAATGACCCATACATCATTATAGATTTAATTAATATACTATTTAGATGATACCTTGAGGTGTTTATGATTGTATTTATAAATGATATACTTACATATTCAATGAGAATGGAATAGAAATATTTTTTTAGAATTTAGATAAAGGCTATATTGAAGGAAATGATATATGATATATTTACCAATTGTGAATTTTGATATATGAGAATTTCTAATATTAGTCATATATACTCAATTTATAGTATATTAGGAATCCTTATATGATATATATTGATGTCAAATGTATTAGAAAAATTATGATGACTGAGATTAATAGTAATTCGTGGTTGGTTGGATACTATATATGATTTTAAAAATATATCCCATGAAATTATAACCCACTCACCATGTTGACTCAAATGTTGGTTATGTTCTTCTAGACCAATGAATGTGTATAGAATATTAATTAAATAATTATAAGGTTATTCAATGTTCCAATGAAATCACTAAAAAATAGTGGATAAGTGTTTTAGATCTATATTGATGCATAAAATAAGGGACTAGGATGTATCCTCGTGAATAATAATATGGTGTTTGATAATCCCCCCAACTAGTTGAAAATTAATGGGGATAACTATCTAACTAATTACATAGAGTCGATACAATAATTAATTGACATAAAACAATGAAGCCCTATCTGTATTGTGGATTGTTTAGTATATATATAAATCATAAAATCATAAATTATATATTTACATAATTTTTTAGAATGAGTTCTATATAATATTATTATAGTATATAAAATATTATTATTACTCAATACATTACCACCCAGTGTTGGAGAACATAGTGGATGATAATTTAAATCAGAAATGTAATACTAGTTCATATATGAGGATGATTTAATATGAACAAATATTTATATATTTGTTGTAATGGTACATAGAAATCATGAAAAATTGATAAACAATTTATTTCAAAGAGAATATTACAACATTCATCCATGAGTGGATTAATAAGGATATGATGGAAGAAGTTGAATTTCAGAATATGGTGCATGATGTATTTAGTTAAATAATAATCATTTTGTAATGATATGGTTCATGAACTATGTATTTATCTTATATATATAGGACTTATGGAATGATATTTTTTGTGAGGGTTATTTTTCACCATTTAATATTCTGCATGGATGTATAATTATGTATATGTACCTAAAAATATATTTCACGTGGGAAAGTAGAAAAAGGTAAATTTCAATGTATGTATGTCTCTTTTCAATGTGTTATATTTTTATGGCTAAGTGATAGATTATTAATGGGTTTTTATGCCCATTATCCATGCCAGATCGAAAATGAAAAAAAATTACCATGAATATCTTCAAAGGACACCCCAAAGATTCTAAAGTAAATAATGATATTTTGAATGTAGTCAAACTCCATCTGAATTTAACCAATTTTACCACTATTATATTTTATTTGTCTCGAATCAATTTAGATATTCATTCATTAAGGTTTTTTGATATTTCATATATTACAAATCTAAATCCAAAACGATCATTATTTTAGGGTTACATCTATTTATTGGTGAATAATTCAAAAAATATTGATGTTTAGTTGATAATTATTTCTATTTATCATACTCAAATAGATGGCCAGTCATATAGGACCATCCAAACATTATAATTCAGGTTTTTGTATTGATATATAATCTACAACTATTTTTTGGGTCAATAACATAAAATTGTTGAATTTTCCATTAACATTATCTATCCCTAAATCATTCACGAGGTTACTTATAAATCCCAAATTAGAATGGAGTGAATAAGTTATATTTTTTGTGATTATGTTGGTGAAAGAGAGATATTGTGACATGATCAAGCTGAAGAGATAGTAGAGTTATACAGATCCATTTAACAACACATCTGTGTAGATTATAACCAAAAAAAATTATTATAAAACCAATTTATCTTATCTGTATTTTAATGTTTGTTAAAAGGTATTCCAATGAATTTCACCATATAATATGGTATCTACCCTATAAATATTCATTATCATATTGGTATGGTAGTTTGATGATTTTTAGTTCCACATAATCTGTATCATGTCCATTCTCAATTTAATGTATCTCCTTAGAAGAATAATGTATCTGATCATTCAAATCTATAAGACTGAGAGGGAATTCCTATGGACAATGTTCTCTATTATGAGGGAAAAAATATTTAAATTATTGATCATAATGATAAAGTTATACCAATGAAATCACACATATGTTCAAATATTTTTGGTGAAATCCTAAAATATCATATTATACATGAGAAACATTTCATGAAATGAGGAATAAATATATATTGTTTTTATTATAGTGACATCACTTATATACTGAAATTATCATAATGGTATTGAATGTAATTTATATTGATTATATTTTATATTTCTCATAGAATAAATAATATTGATAGCATTAATTACATGAATTACTGAGTATAAGAAAAATAAGAAAACCTATTAAATTATAATTATATAAATTTTTTATTATTTTTGAATTAATCATGGAAATATTATCATAGGGGTAATTTGTTTTAATTTTTTTTAAAAGACTTATTTCATAGTAAATAATTAATAAATAATAAATTTCTATATAAATGTAATTGTTAATAGAAAATGATCTTTAATTAATTCATTTTATTCCTAACAAATAATATTTTAGTTTAAAATAATTTCATTATATAAATTTTAATAATTATTAAACATTATTTTTTTGTAAGTTAATTTTTAGACCAAAAATGAATTTTTCCAAAAAAAATTACCATATTTTTTTAAATTGTTTTTGAGCTATGTCCACAAGAGTAATTGAATTATAAAATATAAAATTAATTACATATTTTGTACCATGAGGGTCAAAATTTTAATACATATCCCTTTATTTCCCACTATTAATAGTAACTATGGAAATATTTATCCACTAGATAATGGATAAATCAGGTAATTAAGGAAAGAAACTAGTCTAAAAAGGCTATATAATATCATTAACAATTTCATGTATCTTATTTGGTGAATTTTGTGTTCAATTTGAGATCTATGGGTCAATAAGTATGCCACTTTGTGCTCTTTTCTTTGAAATTGGCATTTATATTACATTACAAAATGATAAAAAAAAATTCACATTCTTGACATTAATATCTCAATTTTTTTAAGAAAAAAAAGATATGTGTGGGTTAAAATATAAATCTGAATGAATATTTATTTATTTTTCATATTATTTTATTTTCTATATCTATTTTTTATTAAATAACATAAATTCATATGCTTCATGGAAATAGTATTTATTCAATGAATTGAAAAATAAAATTAAAAATTAAAACTATTTAAAAGTAATTTTAATTGATTGAATTATTATTTAACATGATTTTAGTATATAGAAATGAAATATTTGGGATGTTTTATATGACTTTATTCGAATTGAATATTTTTATTTTTTTATTTAATTTCATATTAATTCAATATTTTCAAAAATACAATACTTATATTTTATGAAGGCAAAATTTTATTAAATAACTTAAAATTCATAAAAACGTTTTCATTGACCAAATTAATTGGATACTGTTTAAAATCAATCATGGTCCATTTGTGGGTATTTATCTTTTTTATGTACATTCTTCACCAATAAATTTTATAAAACATTAATATTGGTGTAATGGTCAAAAGGTTTAACATGGGTTGAAATTAAAAAATAAGGGTGAAACAATATCCATAACCTTTAATAAATTTAATGGATGGGTGTATTTATAATCCATCACATCCTATATACTAAATATATCATATTAGAATAATTTTTACATGGAAAATAATTTATACATAAGGAAATTCAAAAAATTCTCCTCTCATCACTTAAAAAAGGACACCGATTATGTTTTTTTTGCATTACACCATATAGAGCACGCTATATTGGCCCAACTATACCAAAATTAATTCACCTATTAATTTTCCATGTTATATTTATTTTTAAATTAAAAAAATATCAATACTACGTGTTCTAAGATGATATAGAATGTAATTTTCGGGAGACATAATCAATTTTACAAGCTCATTCAAGTTTATTTCATATTATACAACCTATTTTTGTTTTTAATCAACATAATTAATATCTATAGTGTCTTAAATATAGTAATATGTTATTATTATTGTTTTATGACCATTTTTTTATATCTTTTCAATCGTATACTGTCACACCCTGTTTTTCATGTCTTTATTTTGATCTGGTTCATTTGAAATCACGATACTTTTATTCGGTATTGTGTGAGATTATTTTTGAGTTTCTAATTTTCATCTATGTCTAATAACCCGAATTTTGGTACCCTATTTCTTTTTTAGGAATTTTTGGTGAAAGGGTGGTTACTTCATGATTTGGGCCAACTGTGAGCCCATTTCTAGTTTTAAAAACCACATTTTTTTCTTTTATAACTCATTTGTTTTAAAACATATTTCACTCATTCCACATCATAATTTTCATCCAATGATATATTCAAACCTACATATAATTTTTTCCCCCTTTGAATTCATAATCATGGTGAATTTGGGTTACCTATTTTGGTATTGGGCCAGCCCATGGGACCATTTCTAGTTTTAAAAAACAAATTTGATTATTTTATATCGAATTAATCATTTAATATTTTTCAGTGATTCCTCATACCACCAGAATACAATATCAAAATCCTCACCCCCATTATTTATTTTCCATATTTGGAGCTCATAATAGTCATGGAGTGGGGAATCATTCTCATTGTCTCTCAAATCATCCATAATTGACGAGGTAAATTGTATCATTCATAAGTAATTAAATTAGTACTTTTTTTCCACCAATCTACTTTTACTATTTCTTCCATACCAGATTAGTATCTCCAAGAAGATACAAGTCATTACCTTTTAACTATGGGTGAATATATAATGGAATACGAATAGTATTCTAGTTGAAATGGTTAGATTCCTTCTCCATTATCCTTCCTCTTCTTCCTCCTTTCATTAATTCTTGATTTCATAATCTCCTATAGTCATTTTGGACCTAGGTTTATGTTTTTACTTGATTTTTTGGGGGTTTTTATTCATTTGGGACTAGTCTTCATAGGTTTAGGGTTTGTAAACCCTCAGATGGTGATTTTGGTTGTGTGTTTCCATTACGCCAAGGATTTGGGGTAGGGTGTCAATTGTACAAGGCATTATCATTTATGTTTAATCATTATAATATAGTTATAACCTTATTTATATGATATGTGCTGCGTGAAACCTTGGTTTTAAAGGTTTTGTGTCAAAATTTTGTTTTATGACTTAGTTTGATAAAAATAAAGTTTTTTTTGGTATAAATGTGCACTCCACTTGTTTGATAAATTATTCAATGAGCTTCGGCACTTGTTTTACAATATTTTGAATATGTTTTAGTACATTTAATTCCTATATTGAATTAAAATGGTATCTTATCCCTTTTTATGTGCTTAACATATGTTGTTTTGTTAAAAAGTGCATTCCACATGTTCGGTAAATTGCCCAGTTAGATTTTATGTGTCTAGTGCAATTTAAAATGTTTTTTGGATTTATAAATAAACTGGAAGCATATAAAAAATTATTTTGGGATCCTTTTATGGATTTCCAATTTGTATTTGGTTTTACAAATAAATCGTATTTGTTTTAAAACATGTTTTGGCCTGAGTTGCCGGAAAATGGACTGTTTCACATTCTTATGAAAATGGTTGTGTTTTGAATATGTAACCTGAGGGTTTAATGGGATTTATGAATATGGTTTGATTCTTTATATGGTGTGTATACACCCCTTTATAAAAATTAAAAACATAACTTTTTGAAATGTTAGATTTGGGAAAATGTTTAAAGGCTTGTTTGGCCTTTCCTAAAAATGAAGAATGAGTGTTTTACTTGAATATAGCATGGTGTGTCAATTGGAATTATTTTATCATCCATGAAATGATTTTATTAATTTTTTTTAGGGGTGAACAATATTGTTGGGAATTGCCTTTTTTTGTTTATAATATAAATAGTGTTTTTGAATGAGTTTTATGTGCAAAGCCTCAATACAGTCCTTGAAATTGTTTCACAAAACTTTGTAGTGGTTTGTTGATTCATGAAAGAAATGTGAAGAATGTTTATGGGATATTAGAGTTTTTATGTTTTGGGAATGGAATTTGGATTTAAAATATATATTTCATAATATTATAATCTTTATTGAGCACTAATGGGAATCCCAGGTATCTAGGTTGGAGGATGTGTAATAGTATGCAAGTGATTCTATGGGGTTTGTCCCCTATTTCACATAGCATGTTTAATGATGAAAACCCTAACTAAACCATGATGATGATGATATTGGGGGACCCCAAGGTTATTGGTATGATCCCTACTAATGGCTCGTGTGCACAAGAACATAGATTTGTTATGCTTACATTCATCAATATATGAGGTACCGTAGCCTCAAAACTAACTAGTGCATAGGGGTGTACCCGTGACTTGTGCTCATTGGATATTTTTAACTCACCTTCCGAATATGGTGTGTTTAGTTGGTAAATTCAGTAGTGTTTGTGATTTATTTAAAACTGTACACTTGTGCTTCTTGGCTATTTTGAACTCACCTTCGGCATATGGTGTGTCTAGTTGG
This sequence comes from Viscum album, assembly GCA_963277665.1. Classification (NCBI taxonomy): domain Eukaryota; kingdom Viridiplantae; phylum Streptophyta; class Magnoliopsida; order Santalales; family Viscaceae; genus Viscum; species Viscum album. The sequence continues at coordinate 507,296,201 of OY728121.1, forward strand.
TAAATTCATTAGTGTTTGGGGTTTATTTAAAACTGTACATTCTTTAAAGCAACCCTCCTGAAAACAATTTTCATTTTGATGTTTCTCTTCATAGAAAATTGTTACTAGGATTCTTGTTTATAAAACATGATATTTTATGTCAATTAATTTTTTTTATATAGTATGGGACCTTATTTCTAAAATATTACTTTATATATTTTATTTAAAACATGAAATTGATGTTTCATTTATTTTAAAGGATGTGCATTGGGAATAGAATATCGGTATAACCTATTGAGTTTTAATACTCATGCCTACAGTCTTCTACTATTTTTAGCCCTTTTGTAGGTTTCAACATGAATACGATCACCATGGGTGATGTGTGATCATTGTGATGGAGAGTGACCATCGTTGTCACATGGAGTGAGTAGGTTATCAGGTTTGGTCAGTTGAGTTGTTGGTTTAGTTGTACTTTCTGTATCATGTACAAATAATGTTCAGTTCAATTTATATATAAATTTATATTGGGTTTTACATTTATTTCGGCTATTTTTTTTGATTGATTATATAGAGTAAAATCATTCCCTTGTGTACTCTATTGATGCCATTTGTGATTGTAACCATCCTGGGAAGATCAGGAATACCTATTGGGACTTGTCGCGGGCTGGCCTAGGTGACTGGTTCATGGTCGACTCGGGCTGGTTCGTGACAAAATGGTATTAGAGGAGGTCGGCTCATTGTAGACCTTTCATTTTAGAGCATCCTTGGTATTTGAGGGATGTCAAGGTAGCTGGAGTAGTATTTTTGGGACATGAGGTGTAAGTTTAGGAAGAGTGTCACAGACTCTTTATCATTATAATCCTCAGGTTTCAATGGGAACTCTAGTTTTTTTATAGTCTTTTTTTCTGGTTGATGATGTTATGTTGGTATATGACAATCAGAGTATCACTAATGGAATCTATGAGCTCGCAAGGCCTGGAAATCCATTTGGAGCCGGGGCATGGTCCTAATAAGTCTCTCCATGTTGGTATTGTGTTTGAAATATGGCCTCCAACCATATGGTCAAGTCACCCGTGAACAGTAGTTCCCTTTTGTGGGTTTCTTGGAACTTTCACGAATTCTGAATTTTTTTATTCAAAATCCTTGGGCGTGAATTAAGGAAATGGATTTTAAAGGAAGGATTGGATTTAAAAAATTATAAAAGGGGTTTTCAAAAATTAAATATATAAATGGTTTTGGTAAAGTTGTGTTTTTTTAAACATGTTTTGGTGAGGAAATGGAAATTATTTAACAGGATTGTATTTTCCCTAATCAAAACCTGTGGTTTTTTGAAATAAAATGTTTTGAAAGTGTGAATCATTTTAATGTAATTATGAAGCTTTGTTTTAAATGGGGTTTTTTGGCCAGTTTAAAAGCATTTGAATCTGATGAATAGGTTTTGGAAATATAGTTTTGTGCGAATGGTGTTTTTTTGGAAAGGGGTTTTGGCATTTGTGGTAGTCATATTATGAAAAGAGACCTTGCTGATTTTTTTTTAAAAATGGGAAAGGGATATTTGGAATAGAGTGGTTGTTTTTGTAATTACCATTAAATGAAATGGATTGTTTTTTAATCCAATGGTTGTTTATGATGTGTGGTTTATTTTTTGGAATATGAAAAGAGTTTCTGACATGGTGGTTGGTGTTCCTTTTGACGATACATGATTTTTGGAATAATGTTGTTCGGTTTTAGCCTTTGGTATTTTCATGTGTTCTCATATGCATGTTTTTATTAATATCTAGATTAATGGACTATATTGAATCATTATTGAGCGCTTGGGGTGTCACATAAATGTTAATGTGAGTGAAACTTAATGAAACACTATTGGTGAATGTGAAAATCCACCAAGTTATTTGTTTTCAAAAGTGTGTTTAGATTAAAAATTGTGGTATTTGTTTTGAACCAATGGTGATGTGTATGGTTTCTCCTATTCTTTGGTAGTGTTTTCTATTTCATATTCTCCCTTCTGATATAGATTTCATACTCTTGTTTAATATTGAGATGGGATCTTGTTGGTGGATTGGATTTGGAGTAATGTTCGGTGAGATTCTAAACATGTGTTGGATGTTGTGATGTGTCCACAAATAGATCTATCTTCATGATTTCCAATTGATAAACCTAAGGATTATTTCTCATGATTCACATGATCGATCCACCTCATAAAATAATTACACATCTTGTCAGTTTAAAAAGAGTCATGTTTTGGATTGATTTTTTGTGCTTCCGGTTCGTGATAATTCTTGTAGACATAGAATTTGTGTTCGTTGATGTTGATGATTTTATCTATATTCGTTTTCCATTCTGCTTTTTATTATGAGTGAGATATAATTTGTAGATTTATCTATGAGTTACTGTTTATATGAAAGTGTATTGTTGAGAAAGTGATTTTTCATGAGTGGTGTGATACTTACCACCTGACTTTGGGGCAACATATACTTCATTATTTAGGGATCCATCCATACGCCTCGGGGTGAAGCTTTTCACACAGTCATGAAATCTATAGTCATAAATATTTCAAATGTTAGTTTTGGTAAAATGTTTTAAGGCATGTTTTTCCTTTCCTAAAAATGAAGAATGAGTGTTTTAGTTAAATATACCAGATTGTGTCAATTGGGAATATTTTATCATCCATGAAGTGATTTTATTAGATGTTTTTAGGGAAGAAAAATATGGTTGGGAATGGTCTTGTGGTGTGTTTATAATTCAAATAGTATTTTTAAATGATTTTTATGTGAAAATCCTTAATATACTTCTTAAAATTGTTTTACGAAAAAATTTAGTGGTTTGTTGATTCGTGAAATAAATGTGAAGAATGTTTATCAGTTGTTTGTGTTTTTATGGATTGAGAATTGAGTTTGGATGTGAATTGTGTATATTATTATAAGTGTAACTTGATTGAGCACTAAAGGAAAACCTGGTTATCTAGGTGGGTGGATGTGTACTAGTATGCTATTTATTCTATGGGGTTTGGCCCCTGTTACACATAGTATGTTTGACGATGAAAACAGTAACTAAATTATGAATATGATGATGTTGGGGGACCACTAGGTTATGGGTATTCTCCCTACTAGTGGCTCAGCTGCACAAGAGCAGATATTTATTATTCTTACTTTCACCAAGATACGAGGTACCTGGGGCTCACAACTAACTAGTGCCTAGGGGTGTTCCCGTGACATGTGCTCATTGGATACTTTTAACTCACCGTCAGCATATGGTGTGTTTGGAGGGTAAATTCAGTAGTGTGTTTGATTTATTTAAAAATGTAAATTCTTTAAAGAATACCTCTTAAAAACAAATTTCATTTTGAAGTATCTCCTCTTTGAAAATTGTTACTGGCATTCTTGTTTATAAAACATTAATGTTTTTGTCTGGTAATTTATTTTATATATCATGGGACCTTTTATGGAAAACATTACTTTATATTTTTTATTTAAAACCAGAAATGTATTTTTCTTTTATTTTAAAGGATGTTCATTGGGAAGAGATTATCGGGCTAACCTATTGAGTTTTAATACTCAAGAATATATTCTTCTTCTTTTAGCCCTTGTGTAGGTTTCAGCTTGAGTTAGATCACCTTAGAGGACATGTGATCATTGTTTTAGAGAGTGACCTTCGGGGTCACATGGAATTGGTATGTCATTGGGATTCGTCACATGATTTTTTGGTTTAGTTGTACTTTCTGTTTCATGTAATAATGTTGTTCAGTTAATTTTTTATATAAATGTATTTTGGGTTGTCCATTTCATTCCACTATTTGTTTGATTCTTTATATATGGGAGATATCGTTCCCTTGTCTACTCTCTTGATTCCCTTGGTGCTTTTCACCATCCCGAGAGGTTTGGGAACACCTATCAGGACTTGTTGTGGGTTGGCCTGGGTGACCGGTTAAGGGTGGACTTGGGCTGGTTGGTGACATATACAAAATGAATACATTTCTCATGCAAAAAAATGAATTACCATTTCCACATAATGGTGTAATTGGTATTCATTAATGGATTTAAAGGATATCTATAATGATGAATATAAATAGTATCTAAATATATTATTTTATAATTATACTTATGAAGTTATTACATCCCATATTCATTCAAACCATAAAATCATATGGAAAATTATAATTCCACTCATGTGTACATGTGGATTACGAGGTCCCTGAAGTAATATGATCTATCTTTCATTTCTTATTTAAATTGTTATTAATGTGGATAGAATTATGTAATATATTAGATATATGTAATACAATAATTATATTTAAAATTTTAATTATTATTTATCATTCCTTAATTATATTCATTTAAAATTGAAAATATCGATCGCGTGTACGTATGACCAATCATCTCCATGAATGGTGTAATTCAATTTCCCATCAATAAAATTTATCAAATACTGTAAATAACAATATATTGAATATATATTATATTTATATCATTAATATCCTTCTAGATATTTTAGAATTTTAATAAAATTAAAAGGCCCAGAACTAACAAATCAAAACATATTTGAATAACAAAAGAGTTATGAAATAAAACAGTCATAATAATAAATGATCGTTAATAAATGGATGATTTTTTTATAAATGGATCATATTCAATATTATATATATGAATGTTTTTCTATTTTGTAATTATAATAATATACAATCTATTATAAAATAGGTTAGATCACAAATGTTGTATTCCAAACATAAGGTCATATATTTAATATCAATTTCCACTCCATTGATATATAATTGTTATTATACCCCTTTTTATTTGAAAATATTCTATATACTACCCATTTTATGTATTTAAAATGTATATATTTTAATTCATTTTTCTTAATTATTCAATTAAAATTTACACTTTTAATGGATTTCCACATTTTCTACCATATTTCTTCTAAAAGGAACTTGAATTATGAAATTAAATGATTGAAAGAAAAGTGGATATTTTTTTCTCTTTGGATCATTTATATGTCATCCAATTAAAATATTTCCATTTTTCAAAAACAATTTTTAATTTATCATATGATTTATTATTTAATTTTTTTATCCATCACATTTTACAGGGTTTAAATAGAATAATTATAATGTTTATCCACACATCTGTTTTTACTTTATTTATTGAATATAAAAAATTAATTTTTTAATGTATATAGAATAAAAATATTATCGTACCAAAATATCCATTTTTAGATATATATCTTTTTCTACATTTTTAATGGGTTTTAAAAAATTAATTTATTAATTATTATATTAATGTTAATCATCCATTTTTTTATTCTAAAAGGAAATAATTTATTTCAAAACAAACATCTCTGAATAATTTAGGAACATTTTATATTGTTTTTCTTATAATTAATATTAAAATTTTAACTGTAATGTTATCATTTCTCATTGGAAATTGCATTCTTATTATGTATCAATCATGGATATTCATTTTTCTTATACTAATTATCATTTTAATATACAATTTTTTTATATGACTGTTATTTCGTTGGATGTTTAAGTGATTGATAAATTCATATTCTTTAATCAATATAGATATTCTTCTAAATGTAATATAGTGAATGAATTTAAATTATAATTCAATATATGTGGAATGCATTGGAAAATAAATGATAGTTGGAACCCTATTATATTAACGACCAGGTTTCATTAATTGGAATTAAGAGAAAAAAATATATCTGCTACATTAAGTGGGGATTTATATTCATACCAATTAATTATACTTTCTTGGCACATTGTATTTGTTTTATAAAAATTATTATGTCGGAGGTCGAGAATTATATTATTATGCATATCCTCGATTGAAAATTTTTATATTTCTATCCATGAGATTAATAAAATGATATTATCTATGGATGAATTTCATCATAAATTATGGAATAAATGGAATATATTTACATTTATTTACATTTTAAAATTAATTATTCCATATTTAAATAAGATTTATTATGTTGTACATTACTATTACTAGACATATACTCTCACCCATTAATAGATTTATTTCACCAATATGTAGAGAAAGATGTTATTATTAATATAAATGATGCACGAATGTTATTAGGAGGTCTATTTTATTTTTCTAATAAAATATAAGAACCATGAATGTATCTATATGTTTATGATAACAAAAATGATTATCCCTTTTGGTTTTATTCTTGGTAACGTATGAAAATTTAATAATATAGACACTAAATCTAAATTCTTATAGTTTTCATGTATATATTATTAATGATAAATAAATATGATACAATATCAGCTTAATTTGTCAGAGTGGTTAATTAAATTTTAAGGATTAAAATATTCTTATCATCATAGAAACAGACTTTTTGTTTGATTGGTTTAGTTTGTGAATATTGTATCCTAAATATCTAAATATCTAAACCAAATACTATAATTTGGATGTAATAAATACCATAAGAGTTATTAATTTCATAATTGATGAATTGTTTGCCTATTAATTTACTATTGGTATATAAGGTAAATTATATTTTTCGTACTTATCTCTCCTAGAATGGGAGTGTAGATATGTAGTTCCACCTAAAATGAATATTCTATATTAAGTTGTTTATGTTACATGGGGAGGTATTTTTGAAAAATATAATCTAATGAATCATAAAAATGTAGAGTATGTTTTTTCTTGAAATATTCCATCATACATAATTAAAATCAAATTTTTCCTTAGGCTTGTATGTTACTACAGAAATTTTACATTTTCTTTCTATATGATATATACATATATAAAAACCGTGAAAAGTGTTGATGATATATTTTTATGGTATATCCATTATGAGGTGAATTTTCATTAATTTATGAAAAATTTTACATTTAATAATTATTATAAATTAGATTACAATTTTATAGGATTGAATGGTTTTTTACTCTATCATTTTTTTAGAGTTGACACATTATATTTATTTTTTAGTGTTAGGGAACTATTATTTTTTAATGATTCATTGTGGTATTCATTAATAAAAAAAGGTCTAACTGTATCTTTTCATAGTATAACCTGAATATATGTCATGGTTTTTATAAAGATCATATTTATTCATTTGTTTATTATGTATATTTTGATTCCCTAAATAGATATATAGTTTTTTATTCAATTAGAATGAAAGAAACACACTAAAAGTGTGTAAGTATCAATAAGTGAATGTATATTTATGACTATAATGAAAAATCATCATAATTATTGGTGTTAATATAAAATTAGTTTATATTTACACTAAATAAACATACAATGATCTAGTGTGTATTGATATAGGGTCTCTATGATATTTTATATTGATTGTAATGTTATTTGAATTACATTTAATTATTTAGAGATCCTCACTAGGTGGTCGAAATTAATCTATCATTCCATTATTTCACTGGTGGGATAATAATTAATAATTTTTTTGTAAATATTGTAATTATGAAATATAATTCATCATTATGTTCTATATATAACAGAATAATTATGAATCATCATGAATTCATCACCACATTTGGTGGCTTTGCATGAAAATTCATATCACAATGTTTTTTTCTGATTTTTTTTCTTTTCAGTATGTAAAAGGAGAATATAAATGATGTAAATGTCAAAATTATCTAATTTTTCATTTAGTATGAAAATGGAATGAAAATATTAAATTATTTTTTATAAGTTAGATAAAATATTTTATCATTTGAGATATGTTTTAAGTGAGCATATATTTTCTAAAAAAGACAACACATTTTCAGTATTTAAATAAATATTATAATATTGATGTGTTTTATAAGATATATATAAGATATATTGGGAAGAAATATTATGAACATTATAGAATCATCGCAGGTATGGACCCATGGTTCACATCCCTTTTTTAGTATGGGGTATAGTGATAATTGTTCAAATAGGTGCAAAAATATATTGATTTCAATTGTCAAATCAATGGAAAATCTAAGTGAACCATTCATGAAAAAATAGTTATGTTTGAAAAATAATTCATATATATTTTTTGGTTTTGGGATAATCAAAAATCCTAAATTATGTTATAACACAAAAATATCTGACAGTTATCTATTAAAATGTCTTTATGTAAGGATACTGTTGATTGATTATTTCATCAATATCTTTGTCTGACCAAAATAAATAAATCCTATATTAGAAATACTTTTATAATATTGGATATGAAAGGTAATATGAAATTTATTTATATAATTATAATATCCAATAAATGTAGGAAATTTTGAACTACTAATCATATTTGAAAATGATTTTAATTTAAATATTGTGATAATTTATACATTAATTTATTACCAATACTACGTCCATAATGAATTTGTTTGAAATAAAATATTCAAACAATATTTTATGGTTCTTATGACAACAGAGGAAAAGATTGAGGAAAAAACACCCTAGAAAAATTTAAATCAAGGTTTAGTGTGATTCATAAAATTATATATATTTCATAACTATATAATTATATGAATGAACTTATATATACAATTTGGTATGAAAATATTTATATTTCATTTGATGGGCCTATGTTAAACTATATAACAGTTTCCTAGATTAGAGGGATAATTTCTTATAAATAATCTAGGTTCTTCTTATTTTGTTTGATTTTTGATATATAACTATAAAATAAGTGACTTTTTATAAGAAATCAGGGATAATGGATCATTATATATACATATTATATGAGATAAAATATTGATGATTCTTATGGGAATGATTCTCAATGGGAGAGTTAATAATACAAATACCATTAAGAGTTTGTATTTCCATCTAAAAATATTTTTTCATTAATTTGTTTTATATATTTATAAATTAAAATTCAATCTTATCATTTCTTATAAGTAAAGAAGAAGATGTCAGAATGAATTTTTTTTATGGATATCAATGAGTACCTTATTAGATAGAACTGGATACTTGGAAGTATCTTTCTAGATAGTGGGATACTAAAAAACATCGAGTAAATAAATAACCTATACATAGTTAAACGTTGAATAACAGATTGGTTTGTAAATCAAGGGGATAATTTTTATTTTATGAAAAAATTCAAACCCCATCCCATCCTAAATTTATTAATCTTGGTATTTTACCTCATTCCTATCCTATAAATCCATTATTGAAGTGCTCATACTCTTCCCCTACTTTTCATGAAACCAACAACTAATACTCACTCAAGAAAACATATGGTATGTCATTGGATCTCATCACTCACCATTGAAGGGAAAGGGCTTGATCTCATTTTAATATTCATTTTAAAAATAATTATTTATTGAAGTGAAGTTAATATCCTCTTTTCTTTGAAATATGCCTTATAAAACTCATCAAATCCAATTTATTTCACTTAATATAGATGTTATCAATGTTTATCCAAAGGGATTCATAGTTATTGTAATTTTCATTAATCTTAGTATCCTTATAATAAAATAGTAGTGTTTAATAATACATGCTTCCTCTATGTTCGTTTAATCTAAAAAAGAATTTTTTGGAATACTCTCATCACTTATAAATAAAACAATAATTTAGTATCTATAACAGTACTTTAACTCATTCTCTCCAATATAAATTAATATTATTTCTCTAAATATCAAATATTTATGTGAATTTTATTATATCCATATTATTCTCAAATAAATATTATTTAATTCAATGGGTGGATGAAATTTTCCCATAAATTTGATATATTTAACCTCTAATTACATGTTTTAATATCATGATGATTATAGTAATACTATGTTATTTAGAAATTTATTTCATTTCTTGTCCTTCTATTATGGTTAAAAATATGAATATTATTTACAAGCATGTTAATTACTCATAGAAATTATATTTTATTTATTTATTAACATGTTAGATTTTTGTATTTCATGGATTTTGGTATTGTTATTATTTTTCAAATATCAGTATTTATGATTTTAATTGAGATGGGTATTTTAATATTATATAAATTTTTCCATGTTAACATATTACTAGAAAATAGGTTAATGATATGGGATGGTACCATTTTAATGAATCTAGTATACCCCTACCCCTATTCCTGGAGAGATGGTATGAAATATTTCAATAACAATTATACAGTTGAATAGAATAGCCCAACATGGGATGGGTGTTATGCACTAAATATTTTATATAAATAGTCTCAAATAAAATGTTCCTCTCAAATGATGTTTTAATTTTTTGGATCCTACCATTATAAATATATTTCATCATAATTTTTGATTCAATTTAGTTGATTACATAAATCATGATTTTTTTTATTTTTAGCTACTCTAACCACGACCTCTAGTTTCATGAAAATCATATTATAACATGTTCTTAAATTTTTGGGTAGTAACCACTCACTAGGTATTGATAAATCACGCCCTATACATTTTGCTCGTGGATTCATGTTAATTATTTACTATGTGAACTATGTTTTGGAATATTTATAACCTATGTGGATTATTTTATCATTGTTATGTAATATTGGTGGGGATATTTCTACCCTTTTGATTCACTAATGGAATGGATGTTTATGGGTTATACTATGGGTTATTAATAAACCATAAAAATATGGTACACCATTAATTAGACCTATTCATATATAATTTTTGGGATTTATTCACCTATATGTCTTTCTAATATGTCACCCATACAGACACACACAAATATATATATATATATATAATTGATAGTTTTTTTTGAATTTTTTACCTTTGACTGAATATGCATATATTTTTATCATTTACCATTATGAAGAAATGAGGAACATGTTCAAATCCTATTAATGATTATGTTAACTTTTATTTTATTGTTATCCAAATACATAATCTGTCATTATTCTTATAATATTAGGTATTATATATAAATTTAATGATTTTAATACAAAACCCTCATTAGTATTATTAAATACTTGGTATATTCACCAACTTCTAGCATTTGGTTAGTGGGATAGGGTGATGTTATTGTGTCATTGGTATATTTCGTAGAAATTTTGGATATTTTCATCACAAATGATGACATATTTAGGATATCAATCGCATTAATTTTATTTACAATAAGAATATATTAATGGAATGATATATTATAGTATATAAAAAGATACAAAAAATATATGTATACAAATTGACTATAACGATGGAAAGATTCATTTTCTCTAATCAAATTGACATAAATGTAATCAAAAAACATATTCCCTCAATTAAATCCGTAAATGGAATAAAAATTTATATATTTTTTTAAATTTCAAATATGTTTTTTATGATGATTTGGGAAAAAGAAAACAAATCAGTCCCCAATGTTATACTATGATTTAAATATATATATATATATATATATATATATGTCTAGTAAATGTTGTGGAAATTATGAATCATATCATGGATGGATAATTTATAATATAAACCGGCAAATTTTCATTCCTTACTTTTTATCCATTCACACTCGCTCTTAGTTTTAGCTTTTTAAAATATATTTATGATCTAGTGACACTCTTATGCATTGTAACATTAAAAAATATAAATTATTTTTCTCTCATATCAGGGAGTTGAAATTAAATTGTTTTAATTTAGAGGATCTATGAACTATTTTTATTTATCTCATGATAATGAATCTTTAAATTTATTTGGGATATAATCCATTATTTCCATAATTTAAACATCTTGATCTAGAATACACTCTAGATGAATCATTTATTCATTCAAATATACGTTTTTTAAAATTTGGTGTTAGTATGTAATTAATTTTCATTAATATTTTAAAAAATATATTCAAGAAAAATATATCTCATTAAATTGAATTATTTTTCGTCTCATCATATATAAATATATATATAATTCTTCTATGAATAAATTTATTTAAATTGAATCACGTATTCATCCACATCAATATTTTTTCAAAATTCACCACCAAGGTTATGTTATTATCTTCTTCTCATTTATGAATTATATGATTTGGTACATCCATACTAAAATGATTTAAATCTACATATGTCTCTCTCTAAATATAATCGTCCAGGAATTTATCAACATTTTTTTTCGATCAAATACATTACTTATCAAAAGATCAAGTGTTTTTTGGTATGATTAGAGATCCAATATATAATAATCTATTTTATTCTATAATATTTAATCATCCACCTTGATTCCTTCATTATTATTTAAAGGGATATATAACTCATCATCTATTTCCCCTTCCATGTTTAAATATTACAGGAAAATATTGATTTATGCTCAACTATACATCATTGTCTGTATAATTTCATTTATTGGGGTTCCTTTTTAAAATATCTTTTGAGTTTGGGTCAATATCATTATATTTTCATGCAGCCATCAATATTTCTTTTTTTACGGAAACTATTTTTGGATATAATCCTAATTCATTATTATATTCACTCATTAAAATCAATAAGTATATACAACATTTTTTTAATATGTGTATTTATATTCACAATATCTATTTAAAAATAAGTCTCTCTCTCATGGATATGGTTTATAATGTTGGATTGGATAATTATTTTTTATAATTATCATACAGAATCCAGAGTACAATGATTCTAAATCAAATATGAAATTACTCAATCCTAATGATCCTTCCCAATCATACTAAGTTGAAACATGTGTGAGGGTATCTCCAAAAAAAATATTTTAATTATTTTTAAATTTTAATGATATAAAATACAAAACAAATTGTAACTAATAATGTCTTAAAATAAGTTAATATGAATATTGGTAACTATTACATGACCTATAAAAATAAATAAAAGAAAAAAATTACTATATCCATTTTTCCCATGTAAAATTATATATTAAAAATCTATTATAGCTTTATAATTGATATAGTAAACCTTTATTATTGAAAAATTATTTTAATACATTTAGAAGTGTGTACCCTAATATTTTTGGGTATTAAAATTTGATTTCTAGCAGCCCAAATTTCACAATAAATGACAGTTGTTGATCTTTGGAGATTGTGGTACTATATTTCCACATAATTCCAACCACTAATCACACTATAATATTAGAATGACTCTATTTTTGATTTCACAGTTGTTGTAAAATCCTTCTTATCTTATTCATGATATGGTTTATGTCTTTTTGAAACTCTAAAATACTTCATAATTCTTACCCAGAATATATAGAAATTTAAGCATAAATGTGGATGTAGAAATCATTTCTATATCTATGAAAATTAATATATCCTATCATCATATCTTTATTCTATATTCATACCCTTTTAATCATTTAATAATAGTTTTTTATATTTTACTCCCAAGTCATCCTATCAATTATTATAAAAAGTATGGGATTCAAAGACATTGTTTCATTTTTATTAATTTAAAATATTTCTTAGGAAGATGTTATAGTGAAGGTAGATAAATTCTATCTAACTGATTTCATTTTATAAATGATGTAGGTCAAATATTGTCTATATCAAAAAAATACACTTATAGAATCATGGTGTAAATCTAAAATATACAAAATATATATAATGAGATCTGATGGATCGTTAGGTCCTCAGTATAGTGGGCCTTGCATTGGGGACAATAGAGATCAACATAGTATTATATATTATCATATATATTTGTTGATGGATGATTCTAAAATACTAATATGAGAATCATTCTACATCAAATAAATTATACACGATCTGAATGATATTGTATCCAAAAATTATTGAAGGGAATATTTTTTCCAATGATTTCAATGTATGATACACCATAAAAAGTTTTATTAAACATGTTTAATTAAACCCAAAGATTATGTAGGTGAACATGTTTAAATATATATATATTAACTGTTTGTTGGTAAATGAATATAATATATATTAGTAGTTATTTTATTAATAACCACCTCGTTATAAAATATTTCCATGCATGGTCCACTTTGATAATACTATAAGATGAAAATCACAATCATTCTCAATTTATTTTATGATCATTAATTTGAAATTCATAAATTTGTAGAAAGATATTTTATTGGATGATTAAATTGAATATGAATGATTCAATACATGAAAAATGGTAATGTTCATATTGACAATAACTTTGGGGCAAAAGTAAACATCATGAAGGTAAAAAGTCACCTAAAAAAATATTGAAAATTGGGTAGATGAGGGAAATGATAATGTGTTAAAACTTATTAAAGATATACCTATGGAGACATCTATTTATTATGAGGACAATCATTTCATTCCACATTGGAGATTGTTTTCTTATGAAATTATATTCCTAGAAATTTTTTAGAACACGCATCATGCAAACGATGAACCCTTTTAGTATTTGGGGAAGATTATCTATTGGATCAAAACTAATAATGAAAATTCACTCATTTTAGATATTGTATAGTGTATACGCAGACTAAGAAGAAATCTTATTTTTATTAGAATTAGTGAATATTTTTATATTAGAAAAACCTTCACTAGAGATTCATGGAATATAACACTGGAAGTCATGTTTATAACTCGTAATTTGAATAATGGAATCCTCAACAACAATATAGAATATTGTAGGGTAATTCATGCATCAACATGTTATTTTTTGGATTCACAGCTGTGGATTTTAAATATATTTCACATGAGTTAGAAGGTAATGAAGGTGCGATATATAGAAGGAATTTTACTAGATCAGTAGTAAGTTATTGTTGGAATTTTAGAATATTATATATTTGGAAATAACAAGACCATGTCATTTGAAAAAGGAGTTAGAATATTGAATTCTATGAATACAGATCTATTTCTCACTATTTTTTTACCCTCCAGCAAAAAATTAATTTTCATTTTAATAATAATATGTTACATTTATATATGTATGTAATTAGATGGTGTATTCTTGTTATAACACCGTAAAATAAAAAGTAAGAACATTGTATCCAATTGTGTGTTTGACATGAAAGAAAACAAACATAAGGGAATATAATATTCAAATAAATTATAATATATTTAACATGTAACATAGACTAAATATATTATATATAGTTCAATTCATGAAACACTGAGTTAGCATACGATACATGAAACATCAACATTTTTCTATGGATTATAATACAAGTTATACTAATATTCACTAATCAATAACATAATATTTTAATATTATTATATATAAAATAGATATTAAATTAGTATTGTTCAAGATTAATTGATATCTTTTGAAATTTTTGTTTTAAACAAATATAAAATGAATTAATTGGTTAAAAATTTATCAGAAATTAATAAAGGATGCATTTAAATAAGATGTGAATATTTTTATATAAAACTCTGTTATTCTCATTATATATTTTTACTCAAATAAATTAAATTAATTTAGATTTTTGAGTTTTATTATTGTAACATATATATATATATAAATATTATATATACAACCAAACATTTTTTGTATTCATTTAATAGATTTTATAGGAATGAGATAGGATGAAACATAATTTTGCAATTAAAAACCTATATTTCTACTGAGGTAGATTTATCGATTATTAATAGAGAAGAAATTTTAAACATTAATTTGGACAATATAAAAAATTAAATATGTCAAAATAATATCTTTATAATAAATAGGAAAAGAAAAAATTTGTAACGATGATTTTTTGGTATTTTATGTGAAGTTTCATTTTTTAATAAATAGAGAAAAATTACAATTTTTAATTTAAAAATGATTTTTAATCTGATATATTAATAAATATAAGTATATTTATAATTTTTTATAATGAATAATTACAAAAAAATTATAAATAAATCCAATTTAGTTCAAGGGAGTCAATTTCACTTTGAAATAGAGTACAAAAAAGATATCAATCTTTTGGACTTTTTTATATTAAACCTCGCATTGTTGTCCCACAATGTGAGAAGTTTTTTAATTTAATTCCTACCAATTATTTGATTTTAATTTAGAAAAATGGATTCCATATTTTGATACATAATAATTTATATTTTCTAATTAGTTAAATGAAGTATCTGTAAAAAATTATTATTGAATTTAATTAAAAATAATTACAATGATTAAGTGAAAAGTTAGCTTAATAAAGTAAAAATCCTTATACATAAAGCCAAAAAACAACCACTAAACATTAAAAGAGATATTGGATTAAAATATATAGATATTTTAATCTTTTGGATTGAATTGGGTCCAATATTCAATCTATATTCAGCATTAAAAATGTTGAATGAATTCAATTGCCATAATTTTACAAGAGTGCCACACTGCCACAACTATAAAAGGAAACCAGTGGTCACCATTCCTAAAACCTATAAAACTACAAATCTATGGGATTTATAAAAAACATAGGTCCCTAAAATACATATAATATACCATTTATCCTCCCTTTTGGAATAAATTTTTCCAAGGAAGCCTTCAAGTGTAAACCAAATAGAGTTACTAGTTTTTTAAGGGAACCAATTGAAATGATATCTTATATTTTATTTACTCCTCCACCCATTAAATTATTTTTAAATTATATATATATCATGAAAAAATATTTTAAATATACTTTAAATTGTTATTATGTATTCTAGATACACTTACACACACCTATGCCTTATGGTTTACGATTATACTATTTCTATGTATAGTGAATTACTTCCAAATGAAACAATGATTGGTTATTTTTTCAAAACTAACTCTAATAGTTCCCATTATTATGAAAAATATATTTATATTTGTTATATTTTTTTTATATATTAAATATTTTGTAATTATTTTACAACATATATTAGTATACATTATATTTTTTATGTGAATAGGATAACATCATATGTGGAATTATGGACTACCGCTCCTCAAGAAATGTGATTCATTCACACATTACATGGAATGTATAATGTATTGTTTCAATTAAAATTATTTAACATACCAATATATATATATATATATATATTAAATCATAACAATTATTAATATTTAATCTATATTCTTCTCATTATTACTCTTTCACACACTTCAAATGTGATAACATTATCTATGGATGTGTAGACTACTGCCTCCTCGACATGATGTGAATCATTTTTATCCACAAAAAATATTTGTATAGTTATATATGATTAAATAATTTTTTAATTATTAAATAATTTTAGTTATATAATTATATTTTGTTACATACCTTTTTTCTATGATGATTATTGAATTATAAGAACTATACTCATGTGTATGTATGACCTACCATCTCCATGATTATAAAATTGATTCATATTTTATAACCATATGTAATTATTTATTTAAAAATTATAATATATATATAGATAATATAATTATATTATAATTTTTGTACGATATATTTCATATAATGTCCCCCATCACCCCAACTTACCTACTAAGGTTTTTTGAAACATAAATTGAATTTCATCAAAACACCCAATATAAATTTAATTTCTTATGTAGTTGTACACAACATGGTTATAATTTAAATACATATAATTTTAATCATAGAATGGGTCTAAATAGAATATAATATTATCATTGGGTTATTATTTATAATGTAAAAGGATGATCACCTAAACAGAAACTCAATTTAAGCGATTTGCATCTCACTTTTGACACCTAAGACATTAATGTCGTATTCACCAATAACATGTTTTGTGTGGTGTAATTAATATAATTTTTTTTATAATTTGTCCTTAATACATTTATATTAATGGTATTTAATATATTCATTAAATATTATTCCTTTATAAGGTTTATGATTTAAAAAATTTCAATGTTTTATGGGATATATAGGAATTTTTAATGATTGATTTCGTCAAGAATAATTATAATGATATATAAATGGTATATTATTTTGAGAAAATTAAATGGTCATTTTTTAATAAAACCATTATCTATTCTATCCTTTTGGATATTCAGGACCATTTTCATGTATTAGTACTATTATTTCTACTCGTTGGTAAATATAATGTTTTTAAAAATGTTTTTTTGGAAAATCTATCATTATTTACCCCTTAGATAGAGAACCAATATTCATTGAAAATGATGGTTTTATTATAATGCTTTTAAAAATGTTTTAAAAATTATTTGGTAATGAAATTTTGACAATTTTTCATTTTATCAATGTTTTTAATGAAATATTCATACAAATTTCTTTAAAAATAATTTTTCTAAACATTACTGCGGGAATGGAATTTTTATTTCAGTTGAAATAATGTTTTTAAGAGATATTGTTATAGTATTTATATTCATCAATAAAAAAAATGCTTTATTTTTCTTCCCATGGGATATTATTTTCTGATACCATCATCATTCTCTATATGGATAGTTTATGATTTATTTGTAAAAGATATTACTCACTTCCTAGATTAATCAATTAGTCCTATTAGAGTATTAAATTTTCAATGACAATTGAAGGTTGAAATTCCAAAAATTATCCTTATAATTTACCTTAGATATATTAATTTCCTAATAAATTTCCCATTTTTCATATAGGGATTATCATGAATTTTTTCTGCTAATTTTTGGTAAAATTGAAAATCATTATATTTTACTACATGTGTATATTTGATACGGAAAATTATTAAATCTATTATTTGATACATGATGAATGATTTTAATATTTATTAAATGAGTGGGTCCCCATTATAGATATACAATTAATTCATTGGTAGACTCATGGGAGGAGTTAGTTTGATATCCACATTTGAAGGGTTTTTTTCTTTATATGCTAAGATGTCATGTAAAATGTCATGATGGTAATAGATCCTTCTATCTAGGAAACATAGTGTCCTATAATTATTCATTTAATTCATTTTATATTGTTATTATTTTTCCAATATTTTTTTATTGATATGTCTATGGAAAAATTTTATTTTTAAATCATTGATTATATCGAGTATGTTTCAGTTTTGACCTTAACATATTGATTTTCTCTAAGGTAGTTATTTTAACAAAAATTATTTCTAGTTATTAACATTATATATTATTTATTCACTTATATATCAATTTTATGATTACATGGTATGAATTATCTTTGATTTACCATTCCATAAATAATATTTTCACTGATTCATTTTTGGTTCATGTTTACTTTACCAATATTATTCATTTAACCTCGTGATAATTTTATTTTCCTTTCCCATAGAATAAAATAATTGTACAATGAATTATTTTTAAGGATATATTATATATGAAATAGTTACCCAAGATGTTATTGATTTATAAACGGAAAAAATTTGTTCTCGTTAGTGTATTAATTTGTAATACAAGAATAATTTATTATTTGGGATAATAAGTATGGTAAATTGATTTATTGTTTGGGATTTGTTTACTTATAATTAGGCCAATGTAGTATATTTCAGACACCTTCTTGGGGATATATGGTGTGGAGTTTATTTATTTCAAATTAGAGTATGTTTATTTTTATTCTTGGGAAATAAATTTTCAAAACTATACATTATTGAACATTTCCCTATGGAACCATTTAAAAATATGTATAGAAGAACATCCCAAATATAGATCAGATGGATATTTTTTATATCTAAAAGAAATAAATATCAATATAGATTCAAAATGTGTTAATATTTTTGGATAATAATTAATTTGGATTAATTAATTATAATTGGAGTTCTGAGTCTGACTCTGGATAACCTATTACATGAAAATGTGCCTCATTGTGCACATGGTTTGACACTATAAGGGGATATACTTATGATAATTCTTATTTTATTTATAAACCATTATAAATTATTTTTAAAACCAATAACCTATGCGAAATAAATATTTTTTAAGATTTAAGACAATGTTTCATTATTTAAAAATATTATAAATGATATTATGGAAAAAACTACACCAATGAAAGACCAATGTGGAAATAAATGGGTGAAGTATTTTTTAATGTGGTTTTACTAAAAACATAATTTAAATGAATATTTACTGATTAATTTTCATTCAAGGAAGTCCATCATATTTATTTTGGAAATTATATTAATTTTGTTTAGAAAAGTACAACATATATTTTGGGTGACAACTATTCCAATTCAAAAAAATTTGCAGGACATTAACCCATCTCTGAAAGATGATAAGGGATTCAATCCAACAAATGACGTATGAAATGTCCTATTAAAAAGGACATTGTTTTTTGGTAAGCAATATTTTGAATTCATATTAATCATAATCCTATAGTGTATCTTTTAACGTTTAATGATTAATGTCTTTACTATATTAGTTTTGGATAATAGATAGAGACTGATAGACAAACATGTCCCTCTTTATTGGTCCTTATGATTAATTAAAATCTTATTCTAGTTCATTAGGGATCTAATATAATTTTTGGATATCCAATTCATAAAGGGATATTATAAATTTAGTGAGTCCCAACCAAAATATGATATTGTTCCTTTGAAATTTAATCATATTAATTTATAATAATTTCTTTTATTTTAATGTAGTAGAGATTTACAAAACATTAGAAAAATTACTTAAGAATAAAAAAATTCTAAATATATTAGTTATTTGAATGTATATATTCTAAATAATCGCATATTATAACTTTTATAACTTAAACATTACATTGATCATTCATTGGTTTGTGATTGGTTAACTAAATCATTTCCAATTAATTTTTAGTCTCTTCCTCCAAATATGTCCATCTACTTACAAAAAATGTACTCTTAATTATAAACATAGTGATATGTTATCCAATGTGGAATTTGTGATTCCAAATCATACATATATAGAGGACGTATTATGAACCACTATCACAGTTTAGGATTTCAATATAGTAAATGAAAAAAATATCACTAAAATTGAGATTAAATTGCTAGGTCACAATTTAATTATGTTGGGGTAAATTGTAGGCCACAAAACTCTAAAGTAGGAACACTCTATCTGATAGAATGTGTGACACACAACACCAAGTTCGTATTGGAATTTAATATCTGAAGAAAATATAATATATTTTCTATTTAAAATAAACAAAATACATTATTTATACATAAATTCATGCAACAATGAGTTAATGTATGTTACACAAAAGAGTGACCATCTTCATTGTCTTGCATGAAATGTAATTCGGAGATTTACTAAAAAATAATAAATTATTAAAATAATATTATGTAAAAAATATCTATTAAATTAGTATTTTTGTATATTAATAAATCACATTTGAATAAGATGGGTTAAAAATTTATAAAATGAATTAATTGGTAACATATTAATTAGAAATTAATATAATAAGAAACTGAATATAAATAGAATATTTTTATAGAAAACAATTTTTAGGCTCAAATTTTTGTTTACACTTATATGTTACATTACTAACAATTAATGAGTAATATTAATTAATTTATATATATTATATATTCAATAAAATATTTTTTTATATTCAACCAATAGAACTTTTAGGCATATGATAAAAAGTATCCCAAATGTACACACAAAACCTATAATTTTATTAGGAAATTTCCACCTATTTATAAGAAAAAAATTTAAATATTATTTTTACACATTAATTTATTTAATATGTCAAAAAACCTGATATTTAAATTATAAAAAAAATCATGTTTTGATGATTTTTTTTATTATTCGTGATGTTTTTTATTGAATATTGAATAATAAATAATTTTAATTCAAAATGCCTTTTTCATATGAATTATTTATAAAATTATATTATATTGTTGATAATTTTTAATTTTTAATTATATTTAATTTTAATCAATCAATCCATCTACATTCATTTGAATAAATTTTAATTTCAAATTGACTAAAAAAATATATCAATATTTTGAACGTTTTTACATTAAAACCCGCATTATCATCCCACTCATCTATATAACTTTATATAATATTTTCCCCTTTTGTTATTTGAATTGGGGAAAATTTGTTCAATATTTGTAATAATAATTATTTATAATGAATAATAACTTCAAATTATATTTTTTAAAATAAATAAGTGACATTGATTAAAATTGATTACAATGATTAATAGAAAATTTAGCTAAATAAAGTAATATACCATACCATTAGGCAAGAAACGACCTATAAACATTTCCAAATGATATTGGTTGTAAATATATAGAACATATAGTATTTTTTTATCAAATATAGGTATATTTTGGGATCTATATTGAACATGGAAAACATGGGATGAGTTTCTATGTAAAAATATTATAATATTTCCACTCCTCCTCCACTATAAAGGGACACCACCACTCCCCATTCATCGCTTATCTTAATAAAAATATTATCATCCATGTTATGACCAAATATATTCCCAAAATACCTCCCCTATACCTTTAATCCTCCCTTTTGAAAAATTATTTTTAAGGAATCCCTTTGGTATAAACGAAATGGAGTTAACCAATTTTTATGGTAACACTTTCAAACAATACCTCTTATTTCATTTACTCATCCGAACATTAATTTATTTTTAAATAAATATTAAATATTGAAAAATTATTCCCCATATTTTGGGGGTTTTTATTAAGGGTTCTATATAAAAATACCCTCTACTCTATTTTTGGGTTACAGTCATATTGTTTCTATTTATGGAAAACTACTAAATAATGAAAAGTTGATTGTTCAATTTTCATTTAGCTCCTATCATGGTAAAAATTATTATGGAAAATATATTTATATTCTCGAATTTTTTTAATTTGTTTCATGCTATAAATTCTATAAAAACTCATATCTTTATAAATTTCATTTTGTTTAAAAATTATAACCATTTTGGTTAAAGTGTGTACTACCGATAGCTTATGCGATGTGATTCATTCACACGACACATGGAATGCATTAAGTATTGTTATAATTATTTCATGTTTCAAAAAAAAATATTATATGTTATCAATTTCTTAACTATCTTTATGAAAATAGAATATATACCTTTTTAATTATTATACATTCACATATATAAAGTGTGATAATGTTATTCATGAACATGTGGAATAACACCTCCTCGACATTATGTGATTATTTTAATCATCAAAAGAATTGGATATATATTTATATATGATTAAATAATATGGTATTTGTTATATAAGAATCATTATATAATTATATGTTGTTAATTATCTTCGTTCCATTATGACAATTGAAAAAAATGAATTTTTCTCAAGGGTTCGTACGACCTAAAAACCTCCATTATTATAATTTTGATTCATTTTTAATAACTTCTTGCAATTATTATTGCCATTTAAAATAATTTATGTATAGAAACTATAATTATGTCCTGATTGTTATTCCAGATATGTAATATAATGTCTTCTTTGACTATAATTGGCCAACAATAGTTGTTTTTGACACATTAACCAAACATGTTCAAAACACCCAACATAATCATAATTTTTTATATAGTTGTACACACCATGGTTAAAAATGAAATAAAGGAAATTATATACATGAAAATGCTTTTTAATCAATTATAAAATAAGCATATTATTCTTATAATATAATTTATATGATGTTAACCTGAATTGAAACTCATGTTAATTGATTATCATCTCACTTTTTTTCATTTGAGAGATAAATGTCATATTAATGACTTATGTATTTACCCTTTTATAAATACTATCCAGATTTATATATAATATCTTTAGTTCACTTACCTTGATGGTATTTAAAATAGTAATTTGTAAACAAGACCTCCTTCATGTGGGGGGATTCAATAAAGGAATGATCCACCTTGATGAGAATATACAGACTTGGGATCAACTTGCTTCTAAAATAGAAAATACGATTTCAAATATCCCAAGAATCATGGTATCCTCTATATCTTGGATGTTTTTTATGTAATTGGTTTCATCTAATCTAAAATTATCTGATTAAATGGGTGGAATCTGTTGAGTGATTGAGAAAAATGATGGTTCATGTTGTGTGGGATTTTGGAGAATATTTTGATTGTTATTGAAGGTTTCTAGGTGGTTTTAAATGATATTTCATGAGGGCCATACTCAAGATAGGGACTAGAGCATAAAACTTCACCCGTGCATTCCATTTGGAATTGTTTTATTGAGACGGTATGCCTATGCCATCAGTTCTATTAATGTGCATTTGTTCACGAGGCAACTTGCTGAGTGTTCAGTTGATGGTGTGGTTTTTCATAGTTTCTTATAGGCTGGGGAGGGGCGGTCCCTTTATTTTGGTTATGTTTTTATGGTTTCAATTGTTTGTAATTCAGATCCATGCATTCTCACTTTTCCATAAAAGTGTTTTGATTATATGTAAAATTACATTTCAATCAATTATTTTAATTCTTTCATGATGATTATGATTTTAAATTATTCAATGTTGTTTGGGACACTTTATAATGTTTATAAAAATTCCTAAAGATTAATTATAATGAAATTTCATTAGTAGTTACATTCCATAAAATTAGTTAAAAATGGTTAAATATAGAAATTTATATTTCTATTCTATGTCTATTGAGTACCATTTTCATTTATTAGTAGTAATTTTTCATTATTTGATACTCAAAACATTATATATTTTTTTAAAACCCGAATTTATTATTCTATACATCATAGAATGTGTTATATAATAAAAATTATGTTTTATGAAAATGTTTTTTAAACTATATATAAAAGAAATTTCAACCCTATATTGTTTAACTAATGTTTTCAATGTATTCACATTATCAATTTCAAAACAAGAATTTCATTGATCCTTTAAATGTAAAATTGGAATGTTAATATTACATTTTATTACATGTTCACATTTACCTACCATGAATTAATTTAATCACACTTGTAAAGTTTAAAATGATACCTTTTTAATAAAATATTAACAAAAGTGACTTTTAAATAATTTTTTTATGATTTTTTTTCAAAATAAAAGGAAATTTTCCTTAAGAATGTTTTTAATAGAACTTTATATAGTATTTATATTCATCAAAATCAAAAACCCTTTATTTTAGTTTACATGGGATATTATTTATTAATAAAATCTATATTCTTCCTCTGTATGCTTCAGGATTTATTTTTATATAGATAATATTGACTTCCTTGATTAATATTTTACATCCATTAAAATATACAATTTTATATGATGATTTAACATTTAAATTCTTCTAATTATATATATCCTTTATAATGGATATGTTTATTACCTAACCCATATACCATTTTTTACACACTACGTATCATCAATTATATTTGATTATTTTGGAAAATATTTTTAAATATGAATATTATACTTCTTTTGGATATCTGATTATCTCATTGTTAAATATTTTATTTGTTATGTGAGGAATATATTGGATATGTATGACATGGGTGGGTTCTAGGTATAGATAGGCCCATAAAGTATCGATATTCTCATTTGATGAGTTATTTTACTATCTTCTTTAGTTTGGTTTTCATATGATATGAGAAAATATCTTGGGAATGGTCTTGACAGTAATAGATCATGGTAGCTAGGAAATATTGAATCAAATAATTAATAATTCCACTCATTTAGTTTTTGTTATTATTCATCCATGTAATTTTGTTTTGACATATCTATATACATTTCATTTTCTATTCAATAATTATTGTGAATTCCTTTTAGTTTCTTAGAATTCCATATTTATTTTGAAATATATTATTATTTTAATGAAAAACGATTCTAGAAATTTTTATTCCATATTTTATATGAAATTACTTATTAGTTTTTTGATTACATGATTTGTGTTAAATATTATTTAAAATTCATAATTATTATTCTTATTTATTGATTACTTATTCTGTTATTCATAACCTTTTACTTTTCATTTTTGATCACCATTATTTTTTCTTCATTAATCAAGAATATTATAAGTGTACAATGAATGGTATTCATGGATTAAATATATTTAATAGAGTTATTCTCGATGTAAATTATATATATTTTAAAACAATTATATTGAAATTAATGTATTATTTTGTAATAAAAGTTTAATTTATGTATCTGGTTTACCTTTTTTAATATATTGATTGATCCTTTAAGATTTAATTCCATATAATAATGATAATTTAATTGATAATAGTCACCAGCATTGGGATATGTTGGGTCAGGTGGTAATACGTACATTATGAAATTATAATATAATTTATTTGACATGTTTCCATATATGAATACTGTGTGTGATAATGGGTTAAGATCACATCTAAATTTTTTTATGTCACCCAATGGAGGTGATTATGATAATTATGATTTAATGTAATTTTATTTATATTTGAAAATTATTATGTGAATACAATTCCATGAACATCACAACAGAATGGTGTGTTTAAAGCGATGAATGGGGAACTAAATGAATATTATATTAAATTATAGTAGAATGTGGTAGTACATGGCATTACCAAAAAAAAATATTGTATCAGTTAGTGAATGAATAATTATATCTCAATAATATAATTCTACATGTACTAAGGGGATTGTTTCAACCCATGGTTATGTGGACTAGATATATGGTAAGGCTATTATATTTATATTTCCTTGGTTTCATTATCATATGAACATATTATTGTTCACAATTGTGACAAGTTTGATTATATTTAATAATCATATTTCATTATTGAATATAGTGTTAATAAAAAAATTTATTACTTTTTTGAAGATAAGTAGAATATGATCTCCATAATCTAGAAAATGACATTTAATGAATTATTAACTTGAAAGGAATATGATGTTGATAATGATTAAAGTGGGAATAAGGAATCATTGTTTTAAAAAAATTATATATTTTATATGTATAATTGATGTAAATAACTAATATAACAATTCAATGATTCCGTATACATAATATACCATCCAATTATATATGATTTCACCATCAATAGAATTATATTGTCTCTCGTGTGTACGTACGACCTACCTTCTCTACGACACTATGATATTTCATTCCCCATTGTATCCATTCAAGAATAATTTTCATTTGATGATAAAAAAATAATGTTTATGAACAGAATATTATTTTGGATATGAATAAAATACATATTATCTTTATAATACATGACGTAAGTAACAAAACATATAAATGAAAGCGAATCTGTTTACACCCGAAAAAATGATACTACTAAAATATTATTAACAAGAATATATTATAGGATCATATATGATATCAAATTTATGAATATGGTTCTTTTATAATTTAATAAAAATGATTTAACCATTATAACAGTGGCTAAACTTAACCTTGACCAAAGTAATGTTTAAGGTAATGGGTTTTCATCTCAGTTTTATTCATGTGAGATTTATGTTGTATAGTGTATTTACTGCCTGTGATTTTATTCATAGTATAACATACATTAATATATGGTTAATTACATATTTATTGTAATATCCTTCATTCATGGGTTTAATGATTCATATGTTACAAAATCAGTAAGGGTATTTCTAATTTCAATTTCCACACATTGGGTTTTACGCAAACTTCATTGATTAATTTACTCAATTATTATCTAAGAAATTGTTATTTATTTATTTATTTAGTTATTTCCACTTCCCTTTGTGTGGATATACATATAATACACATAATCAAACCATTGATAAATTCTCATATCATTGATATGAACATGATAAGAGAAATCTTAACTAAATTTCCGTTCATGGAGTTTAACATCCATGTAATTTGTGTTTTCCTACAAGAATATGTGTAAATGTCCCCTTATTTATTTACACTGAATATCCAATCATATTTAGTGTATTTATAAATTTCATAAATAATTATTTCATTTAATTATATTTAACCTAAAGATACAATCTTTACAATGGATTTTATCTCAATTTACATTCTACTGAGACTTCATTATCGTTATGTGCCAATTCAATTTTATATGGTGTGTATACTATAGTTTGAAATATTATATCAAGAATTACTTTATTGTAATTATATTATAATGATTTATTACCTCTATTATTTATATTCATGTGTCTCTATTTTGGTTAGGAAATCTAAATAAAATATCATTCTAAATGTTTTAAACTTGTATTATTCTAAAATCATTATCATTAATGTCAATGTTTTAAAAATGATTTAATGGATTTATTTATATGAACATTAATGATTTAAAATTAAAGTTCATTTTAAATTTTTCAAAGTGTTTTGGGACACATTAATTGAAAAATATCAATTAAATGAATTCTTGATAAATAGTGAGTCATTTAAATGTTTTCACGGAAAAAGGGATATTTATCTGAAATTGGATTTATGATTATTTACATCCATGTAAATAAACATAAATATTATTGATTGAGTTTGATTTATTAAAATAGAATCATCCACATTTTATTGATTGAGACTTTTTTGTGGATGTGTTATTTTTACACCATTCATGGTTTGTAGTTAAAATATTGACATTTATAATACGAGTTTTAAAACGGATTTTTATATTATGTTTCACCATTTTTATAAGAGGAATGAATTGGAAATAATATGTGGCGGGTGGGACCCATTATATCCCCTCAATTCATATGTATTTATCATTAGAAAAACGGGTGTCCTGGCACAAGGCCTTGTCAAAATCTTTATTTGTAGTCTTGGAACAAGTCTCTATCTATGTTGTTATGATGTTTGACATATTGCATTACATCATTAAAAAATTAGTTATTGATGTTACATGTGATTATTATACTTTTATAATATCCATTTGAATAAATAAGTACATTTATTTAATTTATCATTTCCATAAAATTGTGAATTTTATGTCTAAATGGCTTGTGTTTCATTTTTATACCTTTCCATAAAATATTATGATTATTTTTCACAGCTTTCACTATATTTTTTATCTTTATAAGAATCTGGGATCACCCCTTTCTTATGGTTTATTTTTTTAGGATTCCAATAAGTGTATTAGGTTCTATATGTAGGTTTATACTAGGAGAATAATTGAATTCTCGAAGGATTATCTATGTTTTATTTTAATATTGAAATTGAAATTTGAAGGTCCATTCTGTAATCTATTTTCCAATACTACTAAAATGATTGACCCTTCGGGACTTTATTCCATTTAATCATGCCAATGTTATGTAACAATGTACAGACTCTGGGTATCTAGGTTTGGGGTTTTACATTTGGTATCAATGTAATTTTAACAATAACCATGTAAAGTAGATTTATAAAACATCGACTAGGGAACATTA
This sequence comes from Viscum album, assembly GCA_963277665.1. NCBI lineage: Eukaryota > Viridiplantae > Streptophyta > Magnoliopsida > Santalales > Viscaceae > Viscum > Viscum album. The sequence goes on from OY728121.1 coordinate 507,325,166, forward strand.
CCTTTAGATAGAATTTGAAATATATTATATAAGATCTTCCTAGAGATTTTGTAATTTAACGTTTTATGAATTTGACAAGAATTAGATCCTTCTCGTGATACGAGCAGGTAGAGGCTTCTTCAGCATGGATGTATTTAGGGGTAAAACCCGAAAAAACTTCTTTGATCAAGACTCGAATGGGAACTTGTACACAACAACATTCTTTGTATCACTCTTGTTTATTATACTCTCATGATATATTCATAGGATAATTCACATTTTCATAACAATTTTATTTTATGGATATTAATAAATGATGAGAATAAATGGCCTCTGTTAATCCTATTGTGTTTTGGTTTCGAAGATAAGGTTTCATGATATTCTATAAATTATTTTATAACTATTTATTCTAACACTATGCTTTCTGCTTTTATTCAATGTGTGAATTCCAAGAAAGTCATAGAAACATTGAACATGATGTACCAGGTGGGCCTGATTTTAGAAATTTGAAACTAAATTAATTGTTTATAGGAATAAAATATATCATATTCATGACAAAGCAGTTTTTCAAAAATATGAGCAACAATATATGCATTAAACAACTCCCACACTCGAAAATGAGGAGAGATGTGGAGAATGATAAGATCTCCAATAGTGGAGACCATGGATAAAAGAGAGATCAATTTCTATCATGTGGGAAATGTAAAAGGTGTCACCATAGAATGTTTCTCAATAGAACAATGAAATGATTTATGTGTGGGAAATAAAAACATAATGTATATAATTTACAAGGAAAAATAATGAGTATTATGCTATAAAATAAAAATGATCCTAATAATACATTTTCATTAATTTTCATGTAAATTCAGGGGACTTGGGAACTACCTAAGTCAATGCTATATTCTATAGGATAACCACTAGTTCAAGGAAGATCGTTTGTGGAAAAAAATGGATGGTTAAATGTTTCAAAATATTTTTTCTCTTTCTTGATGGGATTCCTTTTGTATAATTTTCTCTTATATGTGTAACCATATATTTTTTTATGTGAAAATTCTATTTGGAGAAGAATTATCTTTTCTTTTTTGGACATTGTTATAAAAAACTATTTGGGTTTATATGATCCTTAATTCGAGGCAATTATAGGATATTTATTTTTGGGATGAATATTTGAAGTGTGATATTAAAATGGTGTTCAAATTATGTAATGGTTATTTTGAGAAATTTATCTCTTTTTTGGAAAGTTATAGAATATATTTTTTAAAAAAGGAAAACACACAGACCGTTTGAGAACCCATCACATCGGACAAAGCAGTATGAATCGAACCCACAACCAATGGGTGACTATGATTTATCACCTACCACTGGACTACGTGAAATCCCTTATTAGTGTGACTAATTAGTTTTAGTTAAATGATTTTACTAATCAATAACATGTTGATTTGGGATATTATATTTTATCAAATGGACATACTTATTATAAAAATATTATTTGGTGATTAAGTGATAGATATTATTTTGGAATATGTTCTCTCTATGGAAAACAATATATTCCTATGAAAAATAGAATACTTTGGGATTTTAATTGAGGTGTAATTGTAGATTTTTATTTTGGATGAATCCATGTTTTTTTATATTTATATTATTAATAGAAATGATTAACCTATCATATAGCATATGTGATTTGGTTAATTACCCTTTAATATAATTCATTAAGAGTAGTTGATTTTATTTGAAGGTAAATGTTAATATTTTCTATGAATGTCAATGTGATTAAATTATTTTGAGTTTTGGGTTTCAATATTAGTTTGGATTATAATAAAGAATTTTAAGGACTAATTTTTATAAAATGGTCATTAATGAGCTTTGGGAATGAATTCTTTAATTTTGAAAATTAATATTATTATTTGTTTATATAACAGATTATCCATTTTGGGGATCATCTGATATTTTACTAACCATTTTGGTTTTGGGTAATCTCTAAATAAAAGCAAAATATATAGTTCATCCTCTATGTATTATGTTATTCTCAAAAAGATGATTCTAGCGCATTAGTTGTGACCAAGTCATCTTGAATACTGATCGTTTGGAAAAATATGAGTTAGTTGTATAAATTTATTAAAGGATGAAACTATACTTGAAAATTACGTATATATATTTATGTTTTACTCAATCTCGTAAATAATTTCTTCAACATTATGAAGTGAAACATAAAACAAAACAATGTTTTCTATTTACTTTTCCTAATGGGAAATTAATAATCATTTAACACAATAAATTTTTGTGGTTTTCATGTTGTTAATTTTCTACAAATTGTGTTTTCTATCACTCTCCATCAGAAAATGACACTTTGTTTATCTTCTATATCTATGTTTTCATACATGGAATCCTTGAATGGGTTATCTTGGATGGCCATTGTACTTCTATTTCATTATTTTAAAGTGATATTTTTATTGACTCTTTTTCCGATGTAAGAATCTCAATGAAGTTCCCAAGAACAATTTTAAAATAATGGTGATGAAATTTCAAAAAAGGGAGATTAATGTAAAACCCCAAGGTTTTATAGTAAGTTATTTTATTTAATTTAAGTCAATAGATTGCGCTACATGCAACTCCGCGTTTAAGCGCACCACGACTTACCGAACTAGCCCTTCTAAAAGTAGTTATGAATAATATTAATTTAATTTTTAATTTTATATAATCCATATAATTTTAACATCTATATTATGTTTTTCTGAAACATAATTTATGAACAAATTCAATTTTTAATATAAAATGTATTTTTAAAAAAATATACAATTTTAATGCATTTTAACAGTGAACACTTTTTAAATAAAAAATTTGACACTATTATATATTAAATTTTTAAAAAATAAACCTCATATTTAAAAGAGGGACCTAAAAATTTAGTTTGGATAAATTTTTTCTTCTTTTCATATACCATTAATATATTGATTAATAATGAAAAATAATAAATTTTAATGGATAACATATTTTTAAATCAAATTAATTTATAGAGGAAAATTATAAATTATAATGTTTTTGAAGTATAATTAAATTTTATTTTTATCAATTAATACATTTTTGGTCATTGAACTAAATTTACATTTCAATTGGACATATACATGTATCAATATTTCAATAGTTTTTACTTCTAAAAAACCCTCATTCATTTTTAGACAACAGGATTATTTTTTAAAATTAATTAATATAACTTCATTATTTTATATTTTGTAATATAGACATAATTTTTGAATTTAAAATATCAAAATTTTCCATGGGTGAATGTTTTGTATTTTTCTAAAAACATTCAATTTTTTATAAATAATGAAAAACACAACGTTATTGTATAAAGACGAAATTTTATTTTAATAATTATTTTTTATTTAAATTTATTTTAAATTAAAAATAGATACATAATTATTATATTAGTCCAATGTAATTCATTGAAGTAAATTTATAATAAATATATATATATATATTGTTATTTAACATTTTACCAACTTTTAATCATATGTTACGAACATTTTCAAATTTGTATAAAACATAATTTTACCACTTCTGTGAATTGAATTTTAAAAATACAAGACACACGGTTTACATCATTCAGTAAAATGTGGTTCAATATGATGAAAATATTTCCCGTTATTAGAATATTTTGAATTTTTTTAACCACGATTAAATGTAAATAGGGTATTTAAAGGTAATAATGATATTATAATTTCCACAACACCTATCCTAATAATATTGGATAAATTTATTTCGACCAAAATCAACCTTTGAAAAAAAATTATTCTTTATGATCCACTTGGATTCGATTAAGACATTTATAATATTTTATTTAAAGAATATTTAAAACGGTTAAATTTAAATTTTAATAGATAAACCATTTTTAATATAGGGTTATACATAATATAAATTCAACTATAAAAATTATTTAGAAATATAAAAATATTTCCTATATCGTAGTAATTTTTTAGAATGTTTAGACATTTGATAAATATATTTATTTGTGACACAATTATGAAACAATAATTACCCTATTAATGAAAGATTAAAATATTTGATATTATATATATTAAAATAAATTTAAATTGGAACATTTTATGCCATACACAAATTTTATAGGATAATTTAGTCTGTTATTTTTGATTCCATGTATTTTTTTTATGAAATCAGATTGTTATGACCATAATAATAACTAAATACTAAATAGTGTCAATAATAAAATTAATGAGTTTTCAAAAAAAATATATTATTAAATTATATAATCAAATTAAAAATATATGGTTTGGTGAAAAAACTTATATAATGATAGATATTTAATTAATGAACTTATTTATGTTCTCTTGAAATTTTATTGTATGTTTATTAACCATGAATATAATATTACAGAAACACATGTTAAAATTTAAACTTTTTATCTAAGAGTTAAATCTGTAAGATAATTTTAATATGGAGAATTAACCTTCTCTAAATACTTTTTGTTGAGTATTTTTATGCACATACCCACCATATCCTAAAAATAAATTTATTTGGATCCATTAGAAACCTAAAATTATTTTATAATAAAATAATATTTCTAGCTCTTCAAAAATTGCCTATCACCTCCCTAATAAAAAGGCCCTTACCCTTATCTCAAATTCACACCTCCAATGGAATTTTTATCAGCCAAACCCTACTCAAACCCTCTCCCAAATACCCTAAATTCATCTTATAGGCCTTAAATTGGTTATAAAATCAACCTACTAAGCCCGTTTTGTACTAATCAAAGAAGAAGAACCCGATGATTAGGTAATTATTTCGTCACCTCTTTCAATGTTATTTTCCTATTCAAAATCCTCTTTCTTTTTTGTTTCCATAAAAAAACAAAAATTCCATTTCCTTCTACAAACTATCATATTTTTTTAAATATATAACATCCATATTCATTATTTAATCCTTCTTATGAATGACATGTCACCATGAATGTGTGTGTACGGCTTACCGTCTCCACATTGTTGTGTAGTTTGTTATTCAACACTTCATTAATTTGTTTGGTATAATAATGAGTATAATTGATATAAATAATAAATATAACATGTCACTGATTTTTTATATATAATATATTTTAATTACCTGACCCATGTTTCCTAGAGTCTATGCATTATTATATAATATTGGCATGATACAAGATATCCTGTCCCGAAAGACCAATTAGTTTTGTAGCCTTTGATGTACTAGATACATTCATCAGTTTAACATTAAATCACAAAAAAGAAACATAAAAAACATTTTATCCCACTTGAACACACTTATATCCTTATCCTATCCCTACAAATCAACCATGAAATAATTATTCACATTCTAGAAAAAATAAAACATAGAAAGGGGTGAGCTCAGATGCTCAGTAAGGATAACAATATAGAGAAAACTCTTGTAAATAAGAACAAAAATTTAATCCAATATATATGACTAAATAAAATAATTTAAACATAAATATCAGTATAATATGTAAAAGGTAATATCAAATAATTCCATTTACTTATTCACATAGATATTCTACTAGTCGAATAATCATATGAAATTTCAATATCACCTTTCATAATGATGGAATGTGTAATGTCAAACGTCATAACCACATAGTCAAGTCCTTATGCCAATAATACAAATAATATTTTGTGAAGGTCTTCTTCTATGAAACTAGAATGTCTCCTGAGACCTACTGATGCTTCAAGGAGCTGTAGCAGGATCCACCCACCAGTTACTATGTCCAATGCATTCCTCGTATGAAAATATTTAAACATAACATAATCATTCGTCATAAAAATAGGATTAGAAATGTCAATAAATTATCCATAAACCATTAATGGTGTTAAAATAAAACATACATAGTCATAAATATCACAAAACATTCAATACAATATGAAACAACTGTATCTTAAAAAATCAACTTCAGACATGTTTAAAATCCCTCAAAAGATGTTGACATAGATGAAATGAAAACTATTTGAAATAAATACTGCTTTATATTTTGAAATCATTAAAATGTCACATAATTATAAAACAAAACACTTATATTGAAAATATTATTATAAGTTGGTATGAGAAGCTTTGACTATGATATAACGGTGGAAAATAGCTGCACCCATTGTATAAGTTAAAAAAAAGACATTCTTACCTTAATTTTGTCAAAAAGTTTATAAAGTACCTTGTTTGGAAAATGATGGAAAGATCAAATTCAAAACATATATGGTCATATAAGTGTATAAGATTCATTAACCCATAGTATATTATGTGGTAAAAATGTCTTGAATTAGTTTTCAAGAAAACATAGATGTGGATGATAAAGAGGTCCCAGAACATACTTAAGTATTAACAAACTCAGATAAGTACAGAGATTGTAGAATTATCCCCTACCAAGTAATTTTCCATAGTTGAGGTTACATTAACCTCATATATAATAGGTAACTCAGTTTTATGAAATTATACATGATCTATACACATAAATATGATATCATCTAGGATCTTCTAATATTTATTTTTAAATAATATATTTGTAGTATCATCATTTTAGGTGTTAACTAATCTGTTTCCCTTTATGTGATTGGTTACGTAATCAATGTTTTTATGAATAGTATGTATATTTTATATATCTAGAATGATATTAAGTTATTAAAAATTATTTATATTCAGAAAATGAAAATTATTCTTGAATGATTATGACGAGGAATGAATCTCTTCATGTTCGGGGAGACAGTAATCTGTACGTTGGCATGTGCAACAATATCATTATATTGATGGTGATATTGTATGTAATTATATGTTATATGATATATAAATAGTCACTAACATGTTATATTTATTATTTACATTAGTTATACTCATTATTACACCATTCCAAATAATGAAGTGTTTGAATAACAAACAACACCAAGATGTGGAGACGGTAAGCCGTACATACGCATGTATGGTGACTTTTTCATTTATAGGATTGGTATAATAACGAATATGGTTGTACCATATTCATAATAATATCACATTATGTAGGAGGTATAAGAGTTATTGTTTTGGTATGGATACAAAAATGAAAGAGGATGTGTAAGAAGAAAAGAACATAAAAGAGGGTGGTGAAATTATTACCTCTTCTTCAGTTGTTTCCTTTTGAATGTATCAAAAGGGATACAAAGGATAGATTTATTATAAAATTAATGACACGAGGTCTATTTGAGTGAAGTTGGGAGGATATTTGGATGGGTTTTTCAGATCGAAATTTCGTGGAATATGTAAAATTAATAGAAAGAGAAGTACCCTTTTATAAGAGATGTGAGGGTCACTTTAGGAAAAGCTTGAAATATTATTTTATAATAAATTCATTTTCTTTTAATACGGTCTAAAAATGATTTATTTCTAATTTAAGGTTGGTATGGGTTGAAAAAAACCCAAAAAATAGGTTTTATACAGATTTAGGTCACCAAATTAACCTTATATTTTATATTAAACTCCTAGTTATCTAGTTTGACATTTACCAAATCTCTGTGTTTTTTTATAATATATGGTCAATAAACATACTATAAACTTCCAAGATAACCCCAATTGGTTATTTATTAATATATATTACCTTATATATGTACTTTGGTCGAAAAGTATATTTTTATGAATATTATATCAATTAATAATATAGTATTTGTTTTAAAATCTCAATTATGGCACTTTTGACAATTTTTAGTATTTGGTTTTTATTAAAATTATAACAGCATGATTAATTCACAAAAAATTATTTAATCAACCCTAAAATTCTATATTAATGATTATAATTACTGAAAATCATCAAAATTCACAAATTAAATTTAATATAATATTTATAATATCAATTATTTTATTCATTCATTAATAAAGTAATTTTTGCTTCATCATTGTGTCATAAATAATATTAATTATTTAATGACTAAAAATTATAAATAAAATTTCATTATACAGTAAATATTTTTATATTTATAGTGATTATTCATAGTTGAATTTATATTACTTATAAACCTATATTAATAATACTTTAGTTATTAAACTTTAAATTTAACACTTTTAACTCTTCCTTAAAAAAATAATAATAAATATCCTAATCTAATCCAATTGGACTAAAGGGTGTCCAATTTTATTCATTAAGTAGTTTTTTGGTCGAATTACACTTATCCAATATAATTAGGACATGTTTTAGGGTAATTATAATATAATTTTACCCTTAATTACCCTATTTACTTAAATTTTTGGTAAATTAAAGTCAAAAGTTACAATTCACAAAAAATTATTCTCATCTTTTTGAACCAAATTTTACTTATGTATGTCAACTGTTTATATCTTATTTTTGAAATTCAATACAAAGAAGTAGTAAAATTTTGTTTTATGCGTATTTGCAAATGCTTCTAGAAGGTGGGTAAAAGAGGGTAAAAAGTTCAATATAATTTTATATATCTAAACTAATTATAAAAGGACTCCAATGTATCAAATTGAACTTATATAGGTATTTTGTATCTATTTTGAAGTAAAATAAATTAAAATAAAATAACTAATTATTTAAATAAAAAGTCTCTTTTAAGCAATAATGTAGTGTTTTTAACTATTCATCAAAATTGAATGTTTTCAGAATAATACCAAATATTCACTAGAAGCTAATTTCGATATTAAAAATTCAAAAATGAAGTCCATATTAAAAAATAAAATTTATAAAATTTCAAAAAGTTGGTATTAGTATTCAAAAGGGCTTGTTTTATTGGTCATGGTTGTCAAAACTCCAAGTTGCGTACAATACAGGTTACTTCTTTTTTTAAAGGGAAATGTTTCGTGGAAGCTTGGGGTGTAACATTATCCCCACCTTAAAATAATTTCATCCTTGAAATTTCTACAGGTATACTACATAAAAATATTTGGTTGGATCTTCATCATTAGTTCCTCAGGATTCCATGTTTCCTCTTTAATCTTATTGTTGCCTTACATATCTTTTACCAGATGAGTCGTCTGGGTTCATATCACTTGTCCTCTGGTATCAATAATTTTTACAAGCTCTAAAAAATATTACCGATTAGGTTCCAGATCAATTTCCACATAGGATAGTACATGCATTGGGACCTGCATGTATTATCTCAATATTGATACATGGAACACATCATGAACTTTGAAGAGACTTGGAGGCTTTTCCAAACAATAATCTACAACTCCAAAACGTTCTAGTGTTTTGAAAGGTCTGATGTGACTAAGACTCAATTTACCCATCTTACAGAAACGTATAACACCCTTCCATGGAGATACCTTTATGAAGACATAGTCTTCTGCTTGAAATTAAAAATCCTTCCTTCGATTATCAGCGTAGCTCTTTTTCAAACATTGGGCTGCATACATGTGGGTTTGGATAATCTTCACATTTTACATCCTCTCCTCAACATGTTCTAGTCTTACATGTTTTCTTTCACCAAAATCATCCCAATATGTTAGTGTACAACATCTCATTCCATATAACACTTCATATTGTTCCATCTGAATATTTTAATGAAAGATATTGTTATCAGAAAATTCTACAAGAGGTAAATATTTATCCCACATTCCTACAATGTAAATTGAGAAATATCTCAACATTTCTTCTAAGGTTAGAATAGTTTTTTCTGATTGTCCATCAGTTTGAGGGTAGTAAGTAGTGCACAAACGAAGTTCAGTTTTCAAATCCTTCAAAATACTTTTAGAGAATCTAGATGTAAAATGGGGATCGAGATCAGAAATAATTGATAGGGTTACACCATGGAGTGTTACCAACATCAATAATAAATAGTCTTTCTAGACATTCAAGTGGTAAATTTTCTCTTATAGCACGAAAATGTGATGAATTTGTAAGACGATCAAAAATGACCGATATTGTATCATTTATTCTTGTAGACTTTGGTTGCCCCATGACAAAGTCCATCGTAATATAATCCCACTTCCAATCAAGTATGGGAAGAGGATGCATGACTCCTATAGGTTTTCGTCTTCTAGTATTCACTTGTTGACAAACCATACATCTTGAAATATAATCAAAAAAATCTATTTTCTTGTTGTCCCACCAATAATGATCCTTAAAATCACTATACATCTAGGTTCTTCCAGGGTGTAAAGTGATATTGGAGCTATGAGAATCACCCAAAAATTCCATTTTTAGATCAGGTATATTAGGAACACAAAGTCTCTTTCCAAATTTCAAAACTTCATCTTCATGTACGATGTCATTAAATCTCACATCATTCATAGCTTTAATATTCCTTTCAAACTCCTCAACATTAGTCTATGATCTATATATCTTTTTTAGTAATGATGTGTTGGCATGCATTTAAAAAGGTGTTTATGTTTTACCTTCCATGGTAATTCCCATATGCATCTTCACTAGATCAATGAAAATGGGATACCTTTTAACACGCATCTTGTTCAAAACTACATGATCTTTTCTACTCAAAGCATATTCCACCTCATTTTCCTTCCCTGGGTGGTAGTGTATAGTGCATTCATAATGCCCGAGTAGTTCATTCCATTGTCCTCTACTCATGTTGCATTCTTTCTCTGAGAAAATATACACCAAATCTTGTGATCAGTATAAATCTCACATTTTTTTCCATAGAGATTTTTTCTCAATATATTTAAAGAAAAGATTGTAGTAGGTGATTCAATATCCATAGTAGAATAGTTTTGCTTATAAATTTTTAGTTTCCATGATGAATAGAAAATAACTCTATCATTCTACATCAGGACACAACAAAATAATTTATTTGAAGCATCACTATTAATAACAATCCCATCTTTCAATGATGGTAGAGTAAAGATATGATCATTGAAAAATATTCTCTTTAGTTATTTAAATAATTCTTCAGACACTTTTGTCCAATAAAATTTAACCCCTTTACATATTAGCTGGATTAATGTCTTAGCTAACTGGGAAAAATTCTCGACGAAACATCGATAATAACCTAGTAAACCAATAAAACTATGTACCCCATTTACACTCATTAGTGCTGGATATTATTGGACTTCCTTGGTCATTGAAGGATCAAAACAAATTCAATCGTAGGAAAAATATGGAAAAAAAAGAAATCCCTTGAAGATAGAATTAATTTTTTCTAATAATCCCATACAATTAATTTCATATGAGGGTTTTTAGAATAGTGCACAGGTGATTTTCAAGATATTAATATATTTTTTAGTATACAAGGATTTCATAAATAAATACCACTACAAATTCATCAAGATCTTACTTGAAAACTCTATTCATTAGATTGATGATGACAGATGGTGCAATAGTAAATCCAAAATGTATTATTATAAAATCATAATTCTCCTACCTGGTTTGAAATGATGTTTTTGGAATGTCTTCCCCCTTCAAACACAACTGATGATATTCAGATCGAAGGTCTATCTTTGAAAAAAAAATAAGCTCTAAGAATTTTGATGAATAAATCATCAATGAGAGATAGGGGATACTTGTTCTTTATTTTTATAGTATTCATCTCCCTGTAGTTAATGAACAACCTCATAGATCTGTCTATTTTCATAACAAAGAGGATTGGGGCTCTCTATGGAGAAACAGTAGGGGAAAAATCACTTTTTACTTAATTCCACTATTTGTTTCATTAGTTCCAAAAATTCTACAACAGCAATTCTATAAGGGGTCAACGATATGGGCCTTGAACTACAAATTAAATCAATAGGAAACTAAAATTCTCATTCTGAAAGATATCAAGGTAAATCCACTGAAAACACATCAACATATTCTTTCCCAATAGGTACGTATTCTATTTGAACATTCTTGTCCTAACCCATAGTTATTAAATTCTCTTATTCCACAATAACATTATTTAGTAGAACTGATGTTTGTGGATCTAGATAAGAATCTAGCGGTGACATTTCTTCTATAAAGATAAGGTATTTCATATCATCATTGAAAATTGTAACCTCAATGTTCATAAAATAATTTTTTTCATCATGGTCTAAATTCCAATTCATCCAAAGGATTATATCAAATTCAATAATGTTTATTATGATGATATAAGAAGAGAATGAAAATTAATATGCCCTAATGGTAATTGATTCACAAAACATTGTTGAAATGATACATCCCTTATGTGGTTTGACTGAAAAATCCCTTGTTAAGTCAAATTTATAATATCTAATTTTCTTAGAAAACTAGGAAAATAAAAAAAAAAGATTATATAGAATTAAGTAAAGCAATTTCTAAACTTGCGAAAACCGTTAAATTACATGCCACCACATCTTTTAGATCATCAACCTCAGCAATAGTGATGACATAAGCATGACCTTTCTCCCTTTTCCTTTTATGAGGTATTTTTCCTTGGTACATAGGATATTAGTTTTCATTATGACCCTAAGCGCTACAATTTTATCCTTAATCATTGATAACATCTTTCTTCCCCTTTCAATCACAATCTCGGTGGCCTTTTTCACCAAACAGGTAACAACCTCCCATTCCCTTCGAGAAAGTAACAAGGTTTTTCATCCCACATTTACCATAGGATGGATATTCAAATTTTTCCTTCTTCTCCTTATATCAATTTCTAGAGTTCTCAAAATATCTTTTCTTCTATTTCTTTTCTTTGAAGTTGTAAGACATAGAGAATTCCTTTTCTGTCTTAATATCGCATGAGAGAATATCTTAGTACCATAAGAATGATTTTGAGAGTAATTCATGATGGATAAATTGGTTTAACACATAAATGAATCCACCAACCTTACTCTGTGGGTAACATATATATTTTTTATCATGCCTTTCTAACCGTGGAATGTTAGCACCACACTTTGTGACATTCTCATCTTCTTTTTCCCTCAAACATAGAAATTCCATTTCCATATTAGCTCAATTGTCACAATTACCAAATTTACTTGGAAGTTATCTTTAAAAACATTCAATTCTATGTTTTATACTTTTTCATCTTCCTTTTTTGTTTTTATTTAATGACCACCATTGATCTGCATCACATGATAGGTGATAAACTGCCATGAAAAAATTTTCCCTTTCACTACTCCCCAAATAATGAAATATTTTCTCTAATGAAATTATCCATTTCTCAGCTACTAATGGATTTTTACTCCCATTTAATTATAGTTGTTTTTTCCTCATGAAGCGCATATCATTGATCCTCCACGTTGTGAATCAGGGTGCTCTATATGGGAAAGGTAATAATTCCTAACCTGATTGAGTTGTCCCAGTATGGTGATAAGATAATCAGCACCAGTTGCATCACCAGATCCATTAAAATTATCTTTAGTAAGTGAGAAATCCATACATAGATCACTTACGTTGATATGATTTCCATTCCATCAACTAGGAACCATTTATAAACTATGGAACACAATGGATTTGTATATGGATCAAAATACATATGTCCAAACATGTAAAACACATAACATAAATTGAACTGTTTATGGATATAATCCATAATAAAAATAATTATATCTTTGTGGTGGCATATAATCATAAATTAGTCCTATAATTTTGTAAATAAAATGTGAATTATTATAAGAATATCACCCGAGAGTGTCGTAACTAAGAGTGCATCAATGCCCATTGTCATGCACCAGTTCATGTTTGAGTATTGCTCAATGGTGTGTTTTTGGGTTTTACCCCTTGGTACATCTATGCCAGTGCAACATATACCTGCTCGTATCCATATAGGGATGTATTTCATTGATAGATCAAAAAATATCTACATTACCAAAATTATAGGAAGTTCCTCTATACTCATCCTCAAAATTAATCATTTGGTAACGTTCTCTAATGTGTGTTTTTCTAAATCATGCTTCTAAGGTTTTTACTAAACATCCTATGATACAAACTGTAATGCCCTGACCCTAGTTTCCCAGATTTAGTGCATTATATCATAAAATTTGCATGATACAAGTAATAATGTCCCGAAATACTGATAAGTTTAGTAGCTTTAAAATTACTAGACACATTAATCAGTTTTACATTACATCAGGAAATAAAAACATTAATAAAATTTTGTCCCATTTGAACACACTTATATCCTTAGCCTATCCCCACATGTCAACCTTATTATTCTTCTTCACATCCAGGGAAAAATAAAACACAGAACGTGGTGAGCTCATATGTTCAGTAAGGATAAAAATATTGAGGAAAATTTCATAAATATGCATAATCATTTAAAGAAATGATTAAGACATAAAAAAATGATTTTTAAACATAATAATTTGCATAAAATGGAAATGATAAAATCATAAATTTCTATTTACTCATTCACATTGATATTTTACTAGTCGAATAATCACATGCAATATCAATAACTTTAATAATGATGGAATGCATAATGCCAGACTTTATAACCACATAGTCAAGGACTTTGTAGAGACCCGAAGCCTGACATACATGGACATTACATTACTTTTGAAGAATAATTAATACATAACAAAAAAAGACACACAAGGACCATAATAGTTTAGTTTCTTTGGAAACTCTGAAAATAATCTTCTAATCATGATGAAAAATCTTCAACATCTCCAATAAAGATCGTCCCCTTTTTTTCTTACCTAAAACCTTTGTTTATATCCTAGGGAAAATAAAATATAAAAGGGGTGAGCTCAAATTCTCAGTAAGGGTAATCATAGAGAACATAAAACTATCCTTAGTCATTTGAATGTAAAAAAAACATGAGCATAAAATCTAAACATCAAAATCTTGAGCAATGACATAAAACATGGCAGTACGTAAGGCATAGATCATGAAGAAACATTAATCATGATAAATTAGCATGGGAATAAAACATGTAATTGTAGAAACCGTTAAGCACATGATATGATTTCCATAATAGCCAAGGCATTACTTCCATGACCATCTTAGTGGACAAAGTCCTTTTCTGAATCGATTTCACTCCTCATTTCAGTCCTGTAACACTGAACCGGATTAACTTACCATTCCAGCCATGTCTATCTAATGTGATATAAATCATTACCCAATGCATTATAGGGAGATATAGGTCCCATCCATCTCATATTTAAATAATTCTTTTGTGTACCACAATATAAACATAAAACATTCATCATAACCCATGAATAAAAATGGGTTTCATAAACATCATCCCATCATAACATAATCCATATAAATAAATGGATATCATTTCATCATATGAAAAGTGAAACCATGTAAATCATAGATACATTATACTTGAAAAATACACATATGAAAATAATTTCATCTTAAATGGAAAATGGTTTTGATAAAACACTTGAAATGAATTCTTGAGGAAAATATCCTTTCTTCTTCAAAATCATTTTCTTTTCACAAAATGTCATTCAACTTTAAAATAAAAATATTTTGTTGAAAATAGTCATGAAATATTTAGGAGGAAGCTTCATGAAAATAAGGCTTTATAAAACCGTAAAAATCCATTCACGCCGTATAAGTTAAAAAATAACAATTTCCTCGTACTTTTGTCAGAAAAGTCAAAAATTACCTCGTATGGTAAACCAAAGAATGATTCCTTCCATACGATGTGGTAAAAGTAATAAAAGGGTAAAAATGTCTTGAACATACATGGAATTAAGTAAACATTTTATGACCACATTTTGATAGCATATGGATATGGATAATAGACATAACCCCCAGTAAATACTTACGAGTAAACAATATCAGATAAGAATGATATTGGAATAATTATCCCTTACCTTAGGTCTGATATGCTTCATATGGATCCAAACCTCCTGTATATTGATTTCAATAATTTCATTGACTTAATACATAATCATATTCAGTGTTATGATATCATATATGTTTCACTTATGACTTTATATTACCCGTTCTTTTGTAAATTCCATGTAAAAGCAACGTTTTGGGAAAAATCATTTCATTTATCGTATGTGTTTCGACTTGTCGTTCTTGATATTATTACTTATATCCTGATTTAAATAATTCCATAATGTAAAACATGATCTATATATAATATATATATATCATATACAAATATATTATATATGGATAAAAGGAATGAAATACACTGTTCATGGAGACGGTAGTCCTTACGTACGCATGAACGCTGTTTTCGTTTCCTTATTGAATTGAATGGAATTAAGTAGATGAAATATATATATATGTATACATAAATCCAGTAAATTAATTATGTCATATATTTCATTATTATTCATTATATATACTTTATAATCATTCTTGAATGGTTAATCATGGAAAGTGATTCTCATCGCATTCGTGGAGACGGTAGTCTGTACGTACGCACGAGCGATGATATCATTCCCATGATCATGGAATTGTATTTAAGTGTATGTATAATTTTACAGAATCAATGTCACTTTAAAATAACTATATATAGATATTTAATTACACCATTATACCAATCTATGTAAGGTGGTGGTGGAAAATAGATTACACCACGGCGTGGAGACGGTATTCTGAACGTACGCACGCGTGGTGATTTCGTTTTCCGTAGGATGGATAGATGGTAAAATAGGGTTTTTTCATACTTATAATAACATATAATTATATTAGTGTTACTGATGTTATTACTTCATAATGAAACAACAAAAGAAGAAGAAGTGGAAGAAGAAATAAAGTTGAAAGAATCGTTAATGGACATTACCTCTTCTTTGAAGTTCCTCTTTGAGACCTCCTTTTAGGGCACTACAATTGGTCTTTAAAGATGACCAGGACATGTAGGTTGTTTCTAGGGAAGTGGGGAAGAGAATTTTTCAGGGTTTGGCCGAGCATTAAGACTCAAAGTGGTGTGAGGAATAGAGGGAGGAGGTTCCCTTTTATAAAGGAGGAGAGGGGAACCATTGGAAAAAGTAAAAATATTATTTTATTATAAAGTCATATTCGGTTTTAAATAGATCCAAATTGATTTATTTCTAAGATAAGGTGTGTATGGGTCTAAATCCTCTCTTACAACAGAATTTAGACAAGTTCAGGTCATTATATTAACCTTATCTTTTAGTTTTAACTCTTAGTTAATTATATTGACATTTACCATGTCACTTTGTACATTCATATTATATAGTTAATAAACTTACCATATACATCCAAGCAACAGCCAAGTGGTCCATTAACGATACACGTATCATCATTGTGTTGTAAATAAATTAAATTATTTTAAGTCTAAAAATTACAAATAAAATACCATTATTTTGGAAATATTTTTATTTTTTAATTAATATTTATAGTCGAATTTATCTTGTGAATAACCCTATATTAAAAATGATTTAGTTATTAAACATTGATTTTAACTATTTTAACCCTTCTTTACATAAATTAATAATAAATGTCCTAATCTAATACAAGTAGGCCTAAATGGTCATATTTTATTCCTAAGTTAGTTTTTTGCCGAATTACACTTATCCAATAGAATTAGGACATGTGTCAGGGTAATAATAATATCATGTTTACCCTTAATTACACTATTTACTTTTAACCGTGGTAAAAAAAGTAAAAAGTTACTATTCACCAAAAATTATTTTCATGTCATTGAACCACATTTTAGTATTGATATTAACTGTGTCTCTCAGATTTTCAAAATTCCAGTCACTAAAGTGGTAAAATTATGTTTTATGAAAAATTCAGTTTTTTATCTACCACTTAGTGGTTTCACTATTCATCAAAAAATGAAAGTTTTCAGAAAAATACCAAAAATTAGGCCTAATCTATATTTGATATTATGAATTCATAAATTTTTTCTATTTTACCAAATTCAAAACATATCTGTTGCATTAATTAATTTAAAAATTAATTCTTATCGTCAAAACAAATAGCGCATTCTTAAGAGATAATAACTATCAAAAGATTGACACTTGTTTATGTCTGGTTTAAATGTGAAATTACATCAAATGACCAAAATTGTATTAAATGGTAAAAATATATTATAAATATACTTTAAAACCCCTCAGATTAATAATTTATCACTATTAATTATTTCGATTAAAAAGTTGTTTTTAATTAAAATTTAGTAATTTGCACTATTCATCAGAATTTGAAAGTTATCCGAAAAGAACCAAAATTTTACCCTAAGCTAATTTCGATATTTTGAATCCAAAAATGAAGTCAATTTTGAAAAATAAAATTTACAAAATATCAAAAAGTGGGTATGAATATTCATCAAAACTATTTTTAATAATATTTTAATACCATATCGTTGTTTAGTAAAACCGGGTATTGTGTACAACACACACTATCGAGGAAGGTCGCAATTGCGTGTAATGCAAGCCAATTCAGGGTTGCGTGTAGTGCACGACTCCTTTTTCATTTTGTATAAAAAAATACATTGAGTATATATATATATACTCAATGTTTCATAGAATAATTACTATCAAACAAACTTGAAATTGTGTGTAACACGATCCAAGATTAGTGTTGCGTATACTGCAAGCTAATACGGTGTTTCATATAGCGCAAGATAATCTTGGTGTAGCGTACAACAGAAGATATGAAAGAAATTAAAACAAATATATCTTATAAAATTTCGGTTTGTTACATTCTACCCCCCTTAAAATGAATTTCGCCCTCGAAATTCGTCGGGGTTTTACTATTCATAGAAACCCACATCGTAAAAAGGAATACTAAAACTTAATTTTAAATACTAAAGTATGAAATGAAACAATTACCCAAAGAAACTCATCACTGGGTTTCCATATAGGAGAACATAGTTGAAAATATGGATATGGAAGAAAAATCTAACCATAAAGTTCTGATGGAGAGTGGTAGAGAACATGGCTATGAAAAATCCATCAATCACAAAGCCATAGATTTGTGATGATCTAAGGTACCATCTGATTCATCGGATATAAGGGCATTAGGACAAAATTTTTGGTTTTCAGGATCATTTCCCTAAAGTTGATGAAATTTGAATTAGAAGAAATACTTTCGTGATTTTGGTACAGTCTCACCATTGGCCATTCATTGGACAATTTCTACTTCATCTTATAAATAAATGAAGTCGAATTTGTTATTCGTGATGTGTTAGCAGATCATGTGATAGAATGATGGGTCATTCCATCTGTCTCAAACAAATGGTTATAAAAGTTATCAAAAATACAGAAGTCCACCTATAGTGAGATTAATCATATATGGTTCCTAAAATGGACATATACTTCATATATCATACTCCTTAATAAAATAAAAATACTTTCTACTGAACATGGACTTCCTGTAGGCATGTGGTAGGCGATAAAGGCCAGTCGCACTTCGGTTGTGGGTTCGATTCCCACTGCCTTGTCCGACACGATGGGCTGTTGCCCGTCCTGCAGGTTGTCCTTTTTCTAAAACTACATTACTATAACATCCCATAAATAATATTGAAAAAACTTCTATCCTAAACCAATACTAACTTATGTCTAACATAATCCACTCAAATCTTTAGGCTTATCCATAATACTAGAGTCCACTCTCATATTATAGTGAAAATTATTACCAGATATTTCATATAACAAGCATGTTACTACAATCGTTTATCCCCATATATCATAAGATATGTCTTGTTGGTCACATTCCAAACATTCGAAGGCCTTAATCATGTATTCTCTTGAAAAATGAATACCATTTAAACCTTAGTGAAAACATGAATGCGGTCAAAAGTTAACTCTTTCCACATACCAAAATCCAAAAATTATATATACTCAAACCATGATATAACCTTCTCCTTATATCATTCATGAGCTCATGAATACTACCAAACATTTAATTTTCTCCTTATCCCTTCATTATGCGCATATCATTTAATTTCGAAAAAAATATCTGAATAACCTATCATGGTTACTGGTACCATTCATCATACACTTTCAAAACGTAAGGAAAGACAACAGTGTAACAATCCTTAGATGTCGCTTTATTCCATAGTACCATGAGATTACTTATTCAATATTACACTTGATAATCATGTAATCATTCCACTCCCTTCTTAAACCATTGACCAAGATTCAACAATTCGTTTCATCTCACGTATCATTTGTAGTCTCTTCATCATCGTCAACATAAATACTGCCCATATGACCATTTTGATTCTCTTCATGAGACTTTCCCTTAGGGTATTGCTTTGCATAATGCCCGTATATTTCACATTTAAAACATTTAACCATTGTTGATGTCGTAGAAATACCGTAATCCTCATCCCTAGGGTTAACTGATCCTTTTCCTTTTCACTTACTGGATTTGTGTCCTTTTTTTCCACACCCAAAGAATCTTCCAGTTCCTTTGAAACATTCTACTTGATTCCTCTTCCCACATGATTTACATAGGGGAAATTGAACTTTATTTCCTCTATGATCATCATGAAACTCTATCTTTCTCTTATTAGCCAAGTTAGGAAACTTAGCAAATTTTAGTTTATTGATCATATTATGAGACTACTGATTCGGCATAATAATGATGTTTGGACTTAAAAACCCCATTTCATTTGGATTCTCATGAATAATATCATTCCATTGTCCATCATATCCTCCATTATCGTGAATCATCTTGTTTCCAGCCAATTTCTAAAACCCAAAAAGATTAGTGTGAGAGGAAAAATTCATAATAAAGGGGGAGTAACTTCAATATATAACATCTTAGGCTTAATCTAATATCGTTACCATAATTCTAGGACTATAACAAATACTTATACTTAACCTTAGGGACATCCCTAGACATACCGTAGAAATATCTCTTGGGATTTCCCTAAAGTTTTCACATCCTAGTTTCCAAAGGTTAACTAAAACTTTCCTCCGATACCAACTCTAGAGACCTGAAGCTCGACGTACATGGACGACACATTACTACTACGGAATAATTAATACATAACAAAACCAAACACACAAGGACCGTAATAGTTTAGTGTCTTTCAAAAATCGGAAAATAATCTTCTAATCATGGTGAAAAATCTTCAACATCTCCCATAAAGATCTTCACCGTTTTTTTCTTACCTAAAACCTTTATTTATATCATGGGGAAATGAAAACATAAAAGGGGTGAGCTCAAATTCTCAGTAAGGTTAATCATAGAGAGCATTATACAATCCGTATTCATTTGAATGTAAAAAAACATGAGCATAAATTCAAAACATGAAAATCTTGAGCAAAGAATTAAAACATGGAAGTACGTAAGGCAAGATCATGAAGAAACATTAATCATGATAAATTAGCATGGGAATAAAACATGTAATTCTGGCAACCATTAAGCACATGATATGATTTCCATAGTAGACAAGGCATTACTGCCATGACCATCATAGTGGACAAAGTCCCTTTCTGAATCGTGTTCACTCCTCATTTCAGTCCTGTAACACTTAACCGGATTAACTTACCATTCCAGCAATGTCTATCTCATGAGATATAAATCTATACCAATTCATTGGAGGGAGATATAGTTCCCACCTATCTCATATTAAAATCATTCATTCATGTGCCAACATATTAACATAAATCATTCATCATAACCCAAGAATAAAAATGGGTTTCATAAACATCATCCCATCATAACATAATCCAAATAAATAAATGGATATCATTTCATCATAAGAAAAGTGAATCCATGTAAATAATAGATACATTATACTTGAAACATACACATATTAAAATAATTCCATTTTAGATGGAAAATGGTTCTGATAAAACACTTGAAATTAATTCTTGAGGAAAATATCCTTTGTTCTTCAAAATCATTTTATTTTCACAAAATGTCTTGAAATTTTAAAATAAATGGATATTATTGAAAATAGTCATGAAATATTTTGGATAAAGCTTCATGAAAATAAGGCTTTATAAAACCGTAAAAATCCGTTCACACCGTATAAGTTAAAAATTAACAATTTCCTTGTACTTCTGTCGGAAATGTCAAAAAGTACATCGTATGGTAAACAAGAAAAAGATACCTTCCATACGATGTGGTAAAAGTAAGAAAGTGGTAAAAATTTCTTAAACATCCATGGAAGTAAAGTAAAAATTTTATTAACACATTTTGAGAGCATATGGACATGGATAATAAACATAACCCCTAGTAAATACTTACGAGTAAACAATCTCGGATAAGAATGAGATTGGAATAATTATCTGTTACCTTAGGTCTGATATGCTTTGTATGGATTCGAACCTCCTGTATATTGATTTAAATATTTCCATTGACTTATTAAATAATCATATTAATTGTTATGATATCATATATGTTTCACTTATGACTTTATATTACCCGTTATTTTGTAAATTCCATGTTAAAGCAGCGTTTTGGGTAAAATAATTTCATTTATCGTATGTGTTTTGACTTGTCGTTCTTGATATTATTACATATATCCTGATTTAAATAATTACATAATGTAAAACATGATTTATATATAATATATATTCATCATATAAATATATATTATAGATCGATAAAAGGAATGAAATACACCGTTCATGGAGACGGTAGTCCGTACGTATGCATGAACGCTGTTTTCGTTTCCTTATTGAATTGAATGGAATTAAGTAGATGAAATATATATATATATATATATATATGTGTGTGTATACATAAATACAGTAGCTTCATTATGTAATATATTTAATTATTATTCATTATATATACTTTATAATCATTCTTGAATGGTTAATCATGGAAAGTAAATCTCATCGCATTCGTGGAGGCGGTAATCCGTACGTACGTACGAGCGATGATATCATTCCCATGATCGTGGAATTGTATTAAAGTGTATGTATAATATTAAAAAATCAATATCACTTTAAAATAACCATATATAGTTATTTATTTACAACATTATACACATCCATGTAAGGTGGTGGCGGAAAATAGATTACACCACGGCATGGAGACGGTATTCTGTACTTACGCACGCGTGGTGATTTCGTTTTCCGTAGGATGGATAGATGGTGAAATAGGGTTCTTTCATACTTATAATAACATATCAGTATATTATTGATACTAATGTTATTACTTCATAATGAAACAACTAAAGAAGAATAAGTGGAAGAAGAATTAAGGTTGAAAGAATCGTTAACGGACATTACCTCTTCTTTGTAGCGCCTCTTTGAGACCTCCATTTTGGGCACTAAAATTGTTCTTTGAAGAAAACCAGGACCTCTATAATGTATCTAGGGAAGTGGAGAAGAGAATTTGTCAGGGGTTGGTCGAGCTTGAAGGCTCAATGTGGTGTGAGGAAGAGAGGGAGGGGGTCCCCTTTTATAAGGGAGGAGAGGGGCACCTTTGGAAAAAGTAAAAATATTATTTCATTATAAAGTAATATTCGGTTTTAAATAGCTCAAAATTGATTTATTTAGAATATAATGTGGGGAGGGGTCTAAATAATCTCATAAAATAGAATTTAGACATGTTTAGGTCATTATATTAACCTTATCTTTTAGTTTTAACTCTTAGTTAATTAGATTGACATTTACCATGTCACTTTGTATTTTTATATTATATAGTTAATGAACACACCATATACATCCAAGGAACCCCCAAGTGGTCCCATAATGATTCATATATCATGTTATAATTATCTTGTCCGAACCATTGGTTTTTAGGAATATAATAACAATTAATAATATCATATTTGTTTTAAAAACTATTTTATGTCAATTTTGACACTATTTGGTAATTGATTTTTGTGAAAATCATAACGGAATTATTAGTTCGAAAAAACTTAATTAAATAAATAATAACATGTAATATTAACATATAAAATTATTTTAATTCATAAAAAGTCTCAAATTACATTTATTTGGGTATTTATAACATCAATGATGTCAATATTTTATTAATAAGATAATTACTACATCATCATTGTGTCGTAAATAAATTAAATTATTTTAAGTCTAAAAATTACAAATAAAATACCATTATGTAGGAAATCTTTTTATATTTCTAATGAATATTTATAGTCGTATTTATATTGTGTATAACCCTATATTAAAAATGATTAAGTTATTAAACATTGATTTTAACTATTTTAACACTTCTTTAAATAAATTTATAATAAATGTCCTAATCTAATACAAGTAGGCCTAAATGGTCATATTTTACTCCTAAGTTTTTTTTGGACTAATTATACTTATCCAATAGAATTATGACATGTGTTAGGGTAATAATAATATCATTTTTACCCTTAATTGCCCTATTTACTTTTAATCGTGGTAAAAAAAAGTAAAAAGTTACTATTCACCAAAAATTAGTTTCATCTCATTGAACCACATTTTAGTCCTTGATATTAACCTTGTCTCTCAGATTTTCAAAATTCCAATCATAGAAGAGGTAAAACTAGTTTTATGAAAAATTCAGTTTTTTAACTAAAACTTATTGGTTTCACTATTCATCAAAAAATGAATGTTTCCAGAAAAATACCAACAATTAGGCCTAATCTATATTTGATATTATGAATTAAAAAATGATGTCTATTTTATCAAATTGAAAACATATCAGTTGCATTAATTAATTTAAAAATTAATTCTCGTCGTCAAAACAAATAGCGTGTTCTTAAGAGATAATAACTATCAAAAGATTGAAACTTGTTTATGTCTGGTATAAATGTGAAATTACATCCAATGACCAACATTTTATTAAATGGTAAAAATATATTCTAAATATACTTTAAAACAACTCAAATTAATAATTTATCACTATTAATTATTTTTATTAAAAAAGTTGTTTTTAATTAAAAATTAGTAATTTTCACTATTAATCAGAATATGAAAGTTATCTGAAAAGTACCAAAATTTTACCCTAATCTAATTTCGATATTCTGAATCCAAAAATGAAGTCCATTTTGAAATATAAAATTTTCAAAATATCAAAAAGTGGGTATTACTATTCATCACAGCTAGATTTAATAATATTTTAATAGCATATCGTTGTTTAGTATAACTCGGTATTGCCTACAACACACGCTATCGAGGAAGGTCGTGATTGCGTGTAATGAAAGACAAGTCAGGGTTGCGTGTAGTGCACGACTACTTTGTCCTTGCGTGTAAAAAAATACCTTGAGTATATATATATATACTAAATGTTTCATAGAATAACTACTATCAAACAAACATGAAATTGTGTGTAACACGATCCAATATTAGTGTTTCGTATACTGCAAGCTAATACAGTGTTGCATATAGCGCACGATAATATTGGTGTAGCGTACAACAAAATATATGAAAGAAATTAAAACGAATATATCTTATAAAATATCGGGTTGTTACAGCCATGGGCCAGGAATACAAATAATATTTTTTCATGTCCATATTCCAAGACACTAGTATGTCTCATTATACCTACCAAAGCATCACAATTATATAGATGGATCCACCCACCACGTACTATGTCCAATGAATTCCTCATATGAAAAGGTTTAATTATAACATAAACATTCGTATTTAAACATGCATATGAAATGTCAATAGTTTATCCATAAACCGTGAATGGTGTAAAAATAACTCATCTATAATAAAAAATATCACAAAACATTCAATACATTATGGTTGAATGTATCATAACATATCCACTTAAAACATGTTTAAAATCCATCAAATGTTATTGACATAGATAAAATAAAAACTATTTGAAGTAAATACCTCTTTATATTTTGAAATCATGTAAAAGTCACATAATTATAAAATAATGAATTTATTTTGAAAATATTTTCATATGCTAGTATGGGATGCTTCGATGATGATATATCATTGGGAAATATCTGAACCCTCTGTATATGATTAAAAAGACAATCATATCTTATTTTTTTTGAAAAGTTCATAAAGTACATTGTTTGGAAGATGACAAAAAGATTCCATTTAAAACATATATGGTCATATAATGTATAAATGTCATTAACCCATAGTATAATAAATATTAAAAATTCATTGAATTAAAATTTTAAGGAAACACTAATGTGGATGATAAAGAGGTCATAGTAGATACTTACATATTAACAACCTCAGATAAGTAAAGAGATTGTAGAATTAACCCTTACCTTGTACTTTTCCTTTGTCGAGGGTACGCTAACCTCTTTTATTATAGTTAAATAATTGTTATTAAATAATAAAATAACTATATACATAAATATGATATCATTTATCATCCTCTAATATTGCTTTGTGAATAATATTTCTGAAGTATCATCTTTCCGGGTGTGAACTGATCTATTTTCTTTTATATGCTTGGTTACATAAACCTTGTTTGTTATGGATAGGGTGTATTTTGTTCTTATATAGAATGATATTAAGTTATCAAATATTACTTTTAATCATAAAATTAAAATTATTCTTGAATTATTTCTATGGGAAATTAATATCATCACGCTCGTGGGGACGGTAATCTGTATGTTACCATGAGCAACAATATAATTATATTGATGATGAAATAATATGTAATTAGATATTATATCATATATAATAATAATTAACATGTTATATTTATTATTTATATGATTTATACTCATTCTTATACCACTCCATATAATTAATAGTTGGAATAACAAAATACACCACGATGTGGAGAAAGTAAGTCGTACATACGCACGTATGGTGACATTTTCATTTATAGGATGTATAGAATAACGAATATGGTCGTACCATATTTATAATAAAATAATTGTATGTAGTTCGTTTTGGACTTATTTTTTTGGAATGGAAACAACAAAGAAAAAGGAATTGGAAGAAGAATATAACTTTAAAAAGGGTGGAGAAATTATTACCTCTTTTTCGGGTGTTTCCTTTTGATTTGATCAAAAGGGCTCCATAAGATGGATTTATGATCAATGTAAGGACTCTAGGTTGATATGAGGGATGTTGGGAGGATATTAGGGTAGGTTATGGCCGAGGAAAATGGCATTAGAGATGTGAAATTAAGAGAATGGGATGTACCCTTTTATAAGAGAGGTGAGGGTAACTTTAGGAAAATCTTGAAATATTATTTTTTTAATTTAAGAATTTTCAGTTTCAAATTGCTCTAAATTGATTTATTTTGAGTATAAAGAGTGTATGGGTCAAAAAATGTCAACCAATAGGTTTTATACAGGGTTAAGTCACCATATTATCATTGTCTTTTAGATTTTACTCTTAGATATATAATTTTTACATTTACCATGTCTCTTTGTATTTTTATATTATCTGGTTAATAAACATACTATAAGCTTCCATGGGAACCCCAATGGTTTCATTATTAATAAATATAATTTTATATTAGTCCTCAGGATCATCCTTATATATTTACGTATATTATATCAATTAATAATTTAGTATTGGTTTTAAAAACTCAACTATATCAATTGTGACGCTATTTAGTATTTCGTTTATCTGAAAATAAAAACAGTATGATTACATACAAAAAAATTATATAATAAATCCTGAAATTTGAAATTAACCTATAATATTATTCTAAATAATAAAAATCTTAAAATTATGTTTATTTGGATATTTATAATATCAATTATTTTAATCATTCATTAACAAGGTAATTACTACTTCAGCATTATGTCAGAAATAAATTTAATTATATAATGCGTAAAAATTAAAAAAAATAGATTGGAAATATTTTTTTCTTTATAATTAATTATTATATTCTAATTTATCTGCTCTATAACCCTATATTAAAAATTTTTAGTTATTAAACTTTGAATTTAACAATTTTAACTCTTCTTTAAATAAAATAATAATAAATGTTCTTATCTAATCCAAGGGGACCAAAGGGGGTCATATTTTATTCCTTTGGTTGTTTTTGTCAAATTACACTTATCTAATAGAATTAGTACATGTTTTATAGAATTTATAATATCATTTTTACCCTTAATTACCATATTTTATTTTAACCATGGTAAATAAAAGTCAAATGTTACTACTCACCAAAAAATATATTCATCTCATTAAAACAAAATTAACATACTGATGTCAACCATGTCAGGCGTATTTTTTAAATTCAATTTATAGAAGCTATAAAAATATGTTTTATGCAAAATTGAAAATGCTCTAAGAAGATGGGTAAAAGACGATAAAAAGTTAAATAAAATTTTATACATCTAAACTAATTATAAAATTACTCTAATGAATCACATTGATCATATGCAGGTATTATGTATCTATTTTGAACAAAAAAATTAAAATAAAATAAGTAATTATTTAAATGAAATTTTGGTTCGAAACAATAACGTTGTGTTTTCACTATTCATCAAAAATTGATTGTTTTCAGAAAAATACCAAAAATTTATCCTAAGCTAATTTCGATATTCCAAATTTAAAATTAATGTCCATATTAAAAAATAAAATACATAAAATTCCAAAAAGTGGGTATTACTATTCATAACTGCTAGTTTTATTGGTCGTGGTGTGTTAAACTTCAAGTTTTGTACTACGCAAGCTACTACATATTCAAAGGTAAATGTACAATGGAAGCATGAGGTATTACATATAACTCCAATTACATATGATTTCAACATCAATAGTATGATATTATTGCTAGTGCATTCATATGGATTACCGCCTCCATGACGCAATGGGATTTCTTTCTCTATCATAACCATTAAAGTATAAGTTTCCTTTGATTATAAATAATAATTTTAAGAACATAATATTATTCTGAATATTAATAAAATAGATCCTATCAATAAAAAACACGACTTACGTTACAAAACATATAAAGGAAAACAGATCAATTTACTCATAAAACAATGATATTATTGAAATATTGATAACAAAGAAACATTAGAAGATTATATATGAAATCATTTATATATATATATATATATATTATAATTTAATAACAATTATATAACCATTATAAAGAGGGTTAGTATTTCCCTCGACTAAAGTAATGTATAAGGTAATGGGATATCATATCAATTTTATTCCAGTGAGATTTAAACTATATTTACAAATATTTCCTTTTCTGTGGTGTATTTACTTCCTTTGATTGTATTCATTGTTTAATTTTAATTAATTTTTGTGATTACATCTTCATTTTATGATCCTTCATTCATGGGTTGTATGTTTGGTATGTTACCAAATCAAAATGGGAATTTACAATTTCAATTTCCACTCACTGGGTTTTACGCAAACATCATTGATTATTTTACTCCAAAATTATATGTGAAATCGATATTTATTTATTTATGTTGTCATTTTCAGCCCTCTTTGCGTGGATACACTTTTGTTACAAATAAGAACTCCATTAAAAAATTCTCAAGCCAACGCTATGAACATGATAAGAGTAATCATAACTCAATTTCCATTCATTGAGTTAATCATCCAAGATATTGGTCTTGTTTTTACAAGAATATGTTTGAATGTTCTATGATTTATTTACAGTTAATATTGAATAATTTTGAGTGAATTTATATTTTTCACACAAAATAATTTTTTTTATTTATACTTAACCAAAATATATGTTCATTAAATGGTATTTCATCCCAATTTACATTCCATTGAGACATCATTATTGTATTTCACCAATTCCCTTTTATATGTTGTATATATACTTTTATTTCACATATTATATCATGAATCCCTTTATTCTTAGGATATTATACTGTTTTCATTAACTCAATTATTTTTAATCAAGTGCCTCTCTTTTTTTAGGAACCCTAACTAAAAAATCTCTCTAAATGTTTTAATGATTTATTCTTCTAAAATAATTCACATTAATATCGATGTTTTAAAAAGTGTTTTATGGATTTAATTATGTAGACATGATTGTTTTAAAATAATGTTTTTTGATAATTTTCATTTTGGTAAGGGAAACATTTAATGAAAAATATCTTTTTAAAAGATTCTTGATAAATAGTGAAAATTTAAATTGTTTTCTAGAAAAAGGGGATATTTCTCTCAAATAGTTTTACTGGTTATTTTCATCTCTGTAAATATCCTTTATTTTTTATTGAGGTTGATTTATTATAATAAAATTTTCCACATTGTATTTAATGAGTTATGTTTTACTGTAGATGTTCTAATTTTATATTATGCATGGTTTGTGGTTAAAATATTGACATTTTGTATGATAGTTTTAATACAATTGTTTAAATTATTTTTAACCCTTTCTATATGAGTAATGAATTGGACTTACTAAGTGACAAGAGGGGTCCACAATCACCCCTCTATGAATCGATAGGTCTCATGAGACACATAATTGTCTTGGCATAATGCCAGGAAAAAAATTTACTTGTAGTATTGGAACGAGGCCTTAACTATGTGGTTATGATATCTGAAATTATGCATTCCATCATTATGAAATTAGTTATTGATGTTACAAGTGATTATTTTACTTGTAGAATATCCTTGCGAATAATTAAATGGAATAATTTAATTTATCATTTCCATATTACACATAAGATTGTGTTTAAAGAGAATATATTTAAATTTTACACCTTTCCATAAATGTTTATGATTATTTATGATAGCTTATGCTATATTGTTTATCCATAATAAGCATCAGAGCTAACCCATTTCTTATGTTTTATTTTCTCAGGGTCAAAATATGTGTATTATGTTCTATATGAAGGTTTAATCTAGCTTAATAATTGAAATCTAAAATGAATATCTAATTTTTTCTTTTATGATAGAAATTTTAATGTGATGTTCAAGTATGTAATCTATTTCCCAGGACTGCTAAACTGATCGGCCCTTTGGGACTGGATTCCTTATAGTCAATCCAGTGATATGTATTAATTGACTGACTCTGGATAACTAGGGTCAAGTTGTTACAGTTATTATCAGAGAAATTTTTTAAACCACCATTAAAACAAGATTTAAATAAACTCTGATTAGAGAATATTACGCTAAGATATACATTAATGAATAGTATATAAAATCATTCTAGAATTTTGGTAATGTATCGATTTTGTGAATTTTTCAAGAAATACATCCTTGTTTATATACAAGATGGTATCGGCTGATTTGGAAGAGATTATCTAGGGGTAAAACCAAAAAACCCAACATTATGCTAGACTCAAATGAGAACTGGGGCTTGACAACAGGTCATGCTACACTCATGGTTATCACACTCTTAGGGAATATATTTAGGATAATTCAAATTTTAATTTAAACCTTATTTTAAGGATTTTAATATAAGATGAGAATAAATAGTCATGCTTAATTCTAATGTGTTTTTTATTGAAAATAATGTTTCATGATATTATCTGAATGATTTTATTACTATTATTTCTCACACTATGATTTCTAGTATTAGTTAATGAATGGATTGCAAGGAAGTCATAGTAACATCGATCATGATTTACAAGGTGGGAATAATGGTGTAAATGGGACACTATATGTAATATTGATAGGCATAAAAGATATTGTGTTCATGTTGATGCATGTTTCAAAAAATTTGATCAAGAACATATAAATTAACCAACTCCCAAACTCTACAAAGAAGTGAAACTTGGAGAATGATAAGGGATCTAGTATTGTAGACTATGGACAAAAGAAATATGAATTTTTATAATATAGGAAATGTTAACCGAGATTACATGGAAAGTGTCTCAATGGAACAAATAAATTCGTTATTTGTGGGAAAGAAGGACCTAATGTAAAGAATTTCTGAGAAAAAATTAAGAGTATTATGGATGAAAATAAAAATGATCCAAATAATCCATTTATAGTTATTTCTCTAAATGTTGGAGTCCTGGGAATTACACATGTCAATTCTTTATTCTATTGTATAACCACTAGGTCAAGTAAGAACCTATGCGGAAATAAATAGATGGAGAAATGTTTTAAATTATCATTGATCTTTTTTGATGGGATTACATTGTATAGATTTTCCCTTGTATGTGTAACCTTGTAGTTTGTTATGTGAAAATTTTATTTGAGGAATAATTATCTTTTCTTTTGTGTATATATTTATAAATAAACATTAGGGTTTAAATATTCTTTGAATTTGAGGCAATTACTGGTTATTAATTTTTGGGATGAAAATGTGTGGTATAAGATAAAAATTTGGTTAAATTTTATTATGGATATTTTGAGAAATTTATATAATTTTTGGAATGTGATAAAATATAGTTTTGGAAAAACTATATCATGAAGACCATATGACAACCCATCACATCATAAAAAGCTATGTGAATCGAACACACAACCAAAGTGCCACTAGGATTTGTCACCTACCTCTAGAATACATGAAGTCCCTGGTTTGGGATACTTATTATTTAAGTTAAATTATTTTATTGATCGATTATAAGTTTATTTGGGATATTATGTTTATCAAATTAATATCCTTAGTATAGGAAAATGGTATAGTGACTAAGTGATATATGTTATTTAAAAAGAAAATGGCTCTGTTTGAAATCTATATAACTAAAAAAATTGAATATTATGGGATTTTATTTTGGGAAATAATGGTGGATTTTTATTTTGGAAGAATTTATGTTTTTAATAGAGATATAGGTTATTAATGAAAATGATTAACCTATCGTATAGAATATGTGAATTAGTTAATTACCCTTCTTTATGAGACTTTACGAGTAGTAGATGTTTTTTGGAGATAGATGTTAAGATTTAATATGGGTGAATACGTGATTAAATTCTTCTGAGTTTTGGTTTTTAATGATAGTTTGTATTATATTGAAGGATTTTAAGGGAAATTGTTTATTTAATGGTCATTATTGACCACTAGGTAATATTTTTTAATTTTGGAAATTAAGATTAGTATATCATTCTATGAAGGATTATCCATTTTGGGGATCATCTGATCTTGTATAAACAATTTTCATTTTTTTTAATCACTAAATACAAGGGAATTATATTTTTCATCCTTTGTGGAATATTTTATTCTCAATTATATGATTCTAGCACAACAGGTGTGACCATGTCATCTTGAATACTCATAATTTTAAGAAACGATAAGTTAGTGATAGAAATATATTAAATGGTGATGCTCTACTTGAAAACATAGAATATCTCTTAATGTTATAAGTCATTCTCATAAATTAATTCTTCAACATTATGAAATGGAACTTAAAATAAAAAAATGTTGTCTAATTAATTTTCCTACTAGGAAACTAAGGATTGTTTATCCTTTCACATGTTTATGGATTTATTTTTGTTAACCTTCTCTTGATCATGTTTTATATCACTCTCCATTAGAACATGGCACTTAGATTATATTCCAAATCTATATTTTCCAATTTTGAATCCTATTATTTGTTTACTTGGGTGACGTTTGTACTTCTATTTCATTTATTTTAATGTGATAGTGTTATTTACTCTTTTTCCAATCTGAGACTTTAAATGAAGTTCCAAAGGCCAATTTTAGTATTTCAATGATGAAATATACAATAGGAGGGAGAATTTAACAACCCAATATTTTATAGTAAATTATATTCTTTAATGTAATTAAATAGATTGTGCTACATGCCACACTAAGTTCGAGCGCACCATGACTGACCAAACTAGCCGTTCAAGAAGCAGTTATAAATTTTATTATCTGAATTTTGAATTTTTTATACTCCATATAATTTTAACATCCATATAATGTGATTCTTAGTGAAAATATAAAAACAAAATCAATTTTTTATATAAAATATGATTTTTCAAAAAAATACAATTTTACAACCTTTTAAAGGAGAACTATTTTTAAATCCCATATTTGAAAATTTTATATATTAACTTTGACCATATAAACATTTTCTTCAGAATCTGGACATAAAAATGTTGTTTTAATAAATTTTATGTGCTTTTTTGATAACATTAATATTTTGATGATTAGTGAAGAATACTAAATTTAAATTGGAAACAACATTTTTAATCAAAAAAATTTGAATATTAAATTTATAAAAAAATTTGGATAATAAGTATAATTTGATTATATTTTCATCATTTAATCGAATTTTTGTAATTGGATAGAATTTTATATTTAAATTGGACTTAAACACATATCAATTTTTTTGATAGTTTTTAGTTTTAAAAACAACACTTTCTGGTTTTAACAACGATATTTTATTAAATTAATTAATAAAACATATATGATTTGGATTTCGTAATATATACATAATTTTTTAATTTTTAATATCAAAATTATCTTTCAGTGAATTTTTTGTGTTTTTCTAAAAATATTCAATTTTTGATAAAAAATTAAAAAGATTGTGTTTTTGTTTAAAGAGAACTTTTTATTTAATAATTATTTTTAATTTAAATTTATTTTAAAGTCAATATAGATACATAATACCTATATTAGTCTAATTTAATTCCTTAAAGTAATTTTATAAGAATATTATTTATATACATATATTTCTATTGAGATGTTTACCATATTTTACTCACATTCTAGGAATATATGCACATTCACCTATAAATTTTTTTTACCGATTCTGGGAATTGAATTTAAAAAATTCAAGAGACATGGTTGGCATAATTAAGTAAAATTTGGTTCAATAGGATGGAAATAATGTTCGGGGAATTGAAGCTTTTGAAATTTATTTACCATAGTTAAAAGTAAATTGGGTAAATAAAGGTAAAAATGATATTATAATTACCAAAATACATGTCTTAATTTTATTGGATAAGTGTATTTCAACAATAATCAAACCTAGGAAAAAGTATGAGTATTTTTGATCCACAAATATTAGATTAGGAAATTTAATATAATTTATTTAAAGAAGAGTTTAAAGTGTTAAATTCAAATTTTATTCACTAAACCATATTAATATAAGTTTATACATAATATATATTCAACTATAAATATTCAATAGAAAAATAAAATTGTTTCATACTTCGTATTATTTTATTTATAATTTCTACACATTAGATAATTAAATTTTTTTTATGACACAATTATTATTGAGTAATTACCTAATTAATTATGGATTAAAATTATTGATATTATAAATCTTAATATAAATTTAAATTGAAACATTTCATTCCATAAAAATTTTTTATAATTTAAAATGACATGTTAGTGTTGATTCAATGTATTTTTATCAAAAAAATCGTATTTTCATGACTTTACAAAATCCAAAAAACAAATAGTATCAAAATGGACATAAATTTTTATTTAAAACAAAGACACTTTAATAAAATTATATAGTAGTGATAAAAATACATGGTTCTTCAAAAGGACTTATATAATGATATATATGTCATTAATGAACCAAATTATGTTTTCGTGACATTTTATATTATGTTTATTAACCATGTATTATAATAATATAAGAAGATATGGTAATAGTTAAACTATTTCATTAAGAGTTAAATATAAAATATAAGGTTAATATGGTGACCAAAACTTCTCTATAACATATTAATTGAGATGATTTCGGCCTATAATAACCTTTTCCTCTAAATAAATTTATTTAGAGCTATTTGAACTGAAAATTATTTTATAATAACATAATATTTCGAGCTCTTCATAAAGCTACGCTCACCTCCCTTATAAATGTGTACTTCCCCTTATCTCAAATTCACACCTCCAAATCCTTCTGGATCAGTAAACCACTAATCAAATGTTCTCAAATATTCCCTCACTTAATCCTAGTGGACATA
Organism: Viscum album; assembly: GCA_963277665.1. Taxonomy (NCBI): domain Eukaryota; kingdom Viridiplantae; phylum Streptophyta; class Magnoliopsida; order Santalales; family Viscaceae; genus Viscum; species Viscum album. The sequence goes on from OY728121.1 coordinate 507,360,581, forward strand.
ATTTTATTAGAACACCAACCGAAGGATATATTTTCTAAAAAGAAAAAAGGAAGCACTCTAAGAAGATGTAATTATTTCTTCACCTATTTCAATGTTCTTTTCTTCTTCCACTTCTTCAATATTTTTTTCCAAACAAAAATAATAACTCCAGTACCATATACATACATTGATGTTATTATAAATTTGGTACAAACATATTCATTATTTTATTTATCCTATGAATGAAAAGTCACCATGCGTTCTTCTAGCTTACTCTCTCCACATAGCGGTGTAGTTTGTTAATCAACACATCTTAATTTATTTGGGGATAATAACAAATACAACTGACTTAAATAATAAATATAACATTTAAATTATTATTAATAAATAATATAACCCAATTACATACTATTTCACCAGAAATAGGATTATATTGTCGGTCCTACGTATGTACTACTTATCTTCCCCACGGAACGATGAGATTTCACTCCCCATTATAACCATTAAAGAATAATTTTCATTTTATTAGAAGAAAATAATTTATAAGAGAATAATATATTTATGGATATGAATAGAAAACATCCTATCCCTAAAAAACAAGACTTACATAAAAAAATATATAATTTAAAACGATTTAGTTTTCACCTGAAAAAATTATACTACTTAAATATTATTAAGAACGAAATCTTAGAATGTCATATATGTTATCATATTTATGTATATGGTTTGTTTATAATTTAATAACAATTATTTAACCATTATATATGAGGTTAAACTCACCCTAGACTAATGTAATGTATAAGGTATGGGGGTTTAATCTCATTTTTTTCCCGTGAGATTCCTTCTATATTTTCAACTATTTCTTTTTATGTTGTGTATATACTAACTATGATTGTATTATTTTTGTAATATACATTAATTTATGGGTATTTAAATATTTATTATATGATCCTTATTTCATGGTTTTTATGTTTTTTTAGATACTAAATCTGTAAATGAATTTCTAATTTCTACTTCCACTAATTGGGTTTTACGCAAACCTCATTGATTATATTACTCCTATATTATGTGTTAAATCACTTTTTTATTTTTTATATCTTAATTTCCACGCCTCATTGTGTGCATATAATCTTGATACACATAATCACTCCATTGAAAAAATTTCAGGTCATCGATATAAACTTCGTACGAGTAATTTTAACCCAATTTCTATTCATTGAGTTAAATATAAAAGTAATTTATGTTGTTTTTACAAGAATATATGTTAATGTCCTCTAATTTAATTATAATGAATAAAAAATCATATTGAGTTTATTTATATTTTTCACACATTATTATGTAATTGATTTTTCCATTACCTAATGATATATCATTAATAAGGCATTTCATCTCAATTTACATTCCATTGTGACATCATTATTGATAAGCACAAATTCACTTTTATATTTTGTATATACTATAATTTGAAATAGTATATAATAAATTCCATTATTGGTATTATACTATAATGTTTTTATCACCTAAATATTTTGTATTCATGCTTCTCTCTTTTGTTTATGAACTGTAACTAAAAAATCAGTCTAAATGTATTAATGTTTTATTTTTATAAAATATTTCTAATTAATGTCTATGTTTTAAAAATGGTTTTAAATATTTATTTATAAGAACATGAATGTATTAAAATTAAAACTCATTTTATCAGTTTCAAAGTGGTATGTGACATTGTTATTCAAAAATATCTTTTAAATGACTTCTTGAAAAATAATAATAATTTTTAATGATTTCAAGAAAAAAGGGATATTTATCTCAAATAGTTTTACAGTTTATTTTAATCTATTTTAATATATTTAATTATTCATGATTGAAGTTGATTGATTATAATAAAATATTCCACATTTTATTGAATGTGTTATGTTTGACTGTAGATGTTCTATTTGTAAACCATTCATGGTTTGTGGTTAAAATATTGACATTTCTTATTCAAGTTTTAAAACAAATATTTTTATTATGTTGGACACATTAATACGAGGAATGAATTAGACTTGGTAAGTGATACAAGGGAACCTCTAAATCCCCTTGATGCATCAGTATGACTCATGAGACAAACTAGTGTTTTTGCCTAAGACCTTAATAAAATCATTATTTCTAATCTTGGAACGAAGCCCTTTCCTATGTTGTTATGATGTCCAACATTATGCATTCCATCATTATAAAATTCTTTATTGATGTTAATTGTGATTATTAGACTAGTAGAATATCCATGTGAATATGTAAATGGAATTATTTAATATATCTATGCCAAATTATTCTGAATTTTATGTTTAAAATGATTTTGATTCAAATTTATTATGTGGCATAAATGTTTTTGATTATTTATGATAGCTTCCACTACATTGTTTATCCTTACTGATCATCTGAGCTCGCACCTTTCTTATATATTAAATTCTCAGGATTCCATGTTGTGTATGATGTTTTACATTTAGGTTTAAGCTTAAAGAATAATGTAATTCTCGAAGGATTGTCTATGTTATATTTTATGTTTGAAACTATAATGCGATGTACATGAATGTAATCTATTTTCCAAGACTACAAAACTAATCAGCCCTTTGAGACATAATTCCTTGTAACCATGAAAATTTTATTTAGTAATGTACTCGATCTGGGTAACTGTGGTCATGGTGTTACACATTTTAATTTATTATTTATTTGAACCCTAGAATAATGAATATTAGGATATATCCAAAGCTCTAGAACCCCCAATGTAATAGTTAGAACATATGAATCAGAATACCATCTATGAATCCAAGGGAGACTGAGTCCAAGATTGTACATTGATTTGAATGAATTATCACAAAAACAATAAATCACTCATTATAACCCTCTAGGAAAGCTCTCATAGTATATCCCATTTTGTTTAAATGGAGCACATACTAATTGAAAAAAACCACCTGGTCAGCTCTCAGGGTCTATACACCTTGTTCTACATAACATCAATAATTTATACACGACCTGCATGTAGCTTTCACAGTCAATACCCAATGGGTCAATATAGTATAAATATTCATAAATGACCTCTGTTTAGATCTCAGAATCAATACCCCTGGGTAAAAATATACACCAAGGCTCTCATGGTCCTTGTTAAATATAAATGGAAACCTCCGTAGATCCAGGTCCAAGGCTCTCACAGTCCATTAAAAGATCAACGTTCACACAAAATTCATTAAAGGCTCTTCATAAAATCCAAACAATTAATGTATCAACTTTATTCAAATCACATTATCAACATTACAAATAACCAATAACCTCCATCATAAACAATCTAAGGCATAGAAACCTGGTATGCTTCATAGGAAACCAAGGCCAAACATCTAATAATTTTCTAAAAATGTATAATCACCCATGGGGTGTTCCATAAACAAGAAATAAAACCTGACACATAATCATCAACCCAGTTTTAATCAATTAAACTGTAGAAGGTTGATAATAGGGACAATATAGAAAACACGTAATGACCAAAATATGGGTATTCATAACATTAAACATGTATATTCCACATAAAAACAAGGAAATAAACAAACCATCTACCTCAATGTAGTGTGATGCCACTCTTGAACGTTGGCCCTTGAATCGGCCTAGAACTATGTATATCAATAACATGTATAATATCATTCATCCTTGGATAACTAAAAAGAGAAGAGAAATCAGGAAGAGAGGTTATAGGGGAGGAGAGAACTAACCAATGGGAATCCAATGCACCTGAAGACCTCCCATTGGGAGCTTGGACAGGTGAACGGGAGGAGCTTGAAGTTATTTGGCCATACATAGCTAACCTATATGAAACACGTGGAGAAGAAGTTCATTCTGGAGATGTGATGGGACACCACTCAAATTAAAAAAAAGTACATGTCATGATCATTTAATGTACACATCATGTACTACCCTCAATCAGTCCCGGGTTTAGGTGGGCTTCCATGTCACCTACATAGTCTTGTACTTGGCCATTACACAACCATTACATGGATACATGGGACTACCAACTACATAGTGTGTACTTAAAATTACATAGTGTGTACATAGAAAATTTCCCCATTCTTATTATTTTCTCAAAAACTAGCCAAAATAATTATCTGTACCTAATATGAAGATCCAGATTCATAAAAACATGTTTTAAAGGACCATATGAAAGAAGTTCTTCTTTAAATACAAGTACTATGTTATAGTATAACAGAGGCAATAGAACCAGCATGGTATAGTTTTATATTTACCAATGATGATGACTTAATTTTTTTTAAATTGATGAATCTATATCTTATAAAGAGTAATTTGAGAGCACAGATTCTACAAGATGGAATGAAATCATGAATTTCGAAATGGATTACTAGTATTAAACCATGTATCAGTTCCTGTCGATGTGCTAGTTGATGCAATTCCCATAGGGGAATTTTTTTTGTGGGAATGATATACATTATAAGAAATTTAAATAACGAAAAAATTCATGTGTATTGGATAAAGGGATTAAAATATCAAGGAATTGATTATGAAAAAAATAGTTCACTAGTTTCCCTACTTAAGTCCAACAATATTATACATTCTACAGTTTCTTACAATGTGTATTGGATTTATCATATTTCTGTAAAAACTACATTACATAATGGGATACTTTATGAAGTTATCTATAAAAGAAAACCAGATGGGATTGTTACTCTATCTGATGTCAAAAATATTTTCAACTTATATAGATCCATGTATGGTTTTAATAGAGCATCCTAGTCATGTATCATTCAATTAGATGAAGCTATAAATGATTTTTTTGTTTTAATAACTTATGAGAAAATTAATTTACAATAGGTTTAGTGGAAATATAATCATTATACTTGTTGTATATTTTGATAAAATATTGCGTGCTTGAAATGGAAAACTACACTTACATTATTTTAAGGACTAGTTGAAAAATTATATATCCATGAAGTATATATGTTAAACAAACTATGTTCTATTAATCAAGATCATTCATGATTGATCCATGATGATAAATGGACTAATAATATGTAGATATTTGGGGTAGATATTAATGATATTTATTATGGAACTATCCAAGAGGGTATTGGATCTAGAGTCAAAATGGTAACATCATTTTATAAATTTAATTTCTCTAACACAATAGGAGAAAGAGATAATGAGTAAGATCCCATACGATTCAATGATGGGATGAATCATGTATTCTATGTTACATAATAGGAATGATGTTTCTTATTCATTGAGAATAATAGGAATATATTAAGATGTCCTAGGAGAAGATCATTAATCTACTATTGTGGGTATATTTAATTATATATGATGTACTAAGGATATGTTCCTAGGGTATATAAGGGATAAAGATCTAGTCATTAGGGGTCATAATGACTCTAGTTTTTAGATAGATCATTATGATACGATGTAATATTAAGGACATGTTTTTAGTTTGAATAGAGGAACTGTGATTTGTAAGAGTTCATAGAGAATTTTTATCATTGAATTTTTAGTGGTTTCAATTTATATAACAACTTCTAATGTAGAAAACGAATCCTATTGGATATGAAACATTTTCCTCGAATTTAAATGAGGTACCGAGTTGTAAATACTATAGAACAAAGAATGTGGATAATATTATAGCAGGGGATAATGAAAAAATGAATACGTAACAACAACAGACAAAGAATATACTCCAGAACTATCGCCTCTGGAGTGATATTTATTATAGGTGTGATGATATAGTTGGATAGTATAATAGAATAAAATATGGTGGACCCATTGACAATAGTAATATCTTGCTATATGTAAGAGTATCATTATGGAGCTAGAGGAAAAATAGGGGCGAGTAGCTGGATATACTATATGTGGGAGTCTATTGGAGTTGGTTCTCTAGAACCAACATCTTTGTACATTATGAAAACATGAATTCATTGTTTTTAATATTAATAAAAATTTTATGTCATCGAGATTATTTTTCTACATAATATTAAATATGATAATTTCCCATGTATATATATCACACTAAAAGGTAATTGTAGTTCACTATTGTGATATAATCCTAGATGTTCTATAATAGTGTTCATAATTTTTTTTCTATATCCAGATGATAACATTTTATTAGAAAACATGATATAAAATATCTGGGGTAATCAATAATAGAACATTGAGGAACTTTCTCATGGTCAACAATATTGGTAATATCATGTGTATTATGATATGATAATGAGACCCAGTAATATGAAATTTTCATTAATATATGTCATTGGATGTTCTTATATATTTATCTTTATATTGATAAATAGAAATTAATATTATTATTAATTAATATAATAATTTTTGTACATTGATGTATTATTGAGAACTATACTGACATATTTTTATGGATATGCAACATTAAATAGGTTCATCATAAGTATTATTGCCTTAAAGAATAATATGAGGAAGGATTTGTCACATATGTTAGTTAACTAAAGTTAATATTTCAGTCTCATTTATGGAAATGAAATATCCCAAATATGTCAATTCACAACATTTTATATTGGTAATTTCTATTTTTATAATGTTAATGAATGATATATCAATCATATAAGTTGATGGAATGAGCATGAAACATATTTGATTATAGAATTTTTGTTAAAGGAATAATAATATAGGGTTAGAATCTGTATGATATATTATGTTCTTATGGTATGATATTAATTTTTTATGGGTTTACTAGAATATTTTTAAATTATATATGTGAACATTAGTCTACTTTTTTAAATTCCACTCTAAAAGAGGCTATGAAGGTCAAACAAAAATTATATCCATATTCTATGATAAAAAATAGATATTTATTATTTATTATTTTACATGTAGATTAAATTTTATTTCCAAAAGTTGTTTAACAATTAATCTTTATTTAATGATTTCATATATTATTTTATAATTTATTTAATGTAATATAATGTGAGTAGAGTATTTAACAAATATTTATTTTATATTTATTTAATATAATATTGAATTTATTATTTGGAAATAATGAAGTGATATTTATTTAGTACAGAAATAGTTATTATTTATGTCCATATAAATAATTTTGAGGAATGGGGGAACACATTTTTAATTCTGGTGAGAAATAATATATATTAAATATTATTTTATTATATAATATCTAATTTATTTCACAAGATAAGTGAATGTAAAGGAGAAAATAAAAAAATTTATATTTTTTAAATAGAGTTCATCATGGGTTTAAATAAAAACAAAAGAAAAGTTGTGAACTTTTTTTCAAATCTCAAGCACTATTTTAAGACATTATATTAATTAACTTGGACATCCAATACATTTTTTTGTGTGCAAAATGATTTTTCAGATATAATATTCCACAACCCTAAGGTTCTTACTCTCCATGAAAAAATCCAAAATCGAAGAGCAATAATCCTCCACCTCCCACAATTGAGTATAGTAAGTTCAATGAAAAAACTTTTTTATGCACATATAATTGTGATCAAATGAGAATAATTCATGTTATATGAACATTGATGCCATCACCTGAATATTCCAACATCAACATTCAATGACTTGTGGAACACATGTGGATCACATCAAGATGGAATCTTCTCTTGATTCCTACAATACATTGATTATAATATATAGAACAATATTCATTTATCTCATAAAAGAATTAATTAACCAATTGTAATTATATAATTTATTAAATTTATTATAAATAATATGTGATTACACTGAAATTGGATCTAGTGTTCTATCCCTTTTCTATATTAATTTATTTATCTAAAATGATCCTGAGATTCCGGTCATGTAAATCTCAATTTGATCATTGATAATGATAGAAATTAAATTTTGAACAACGATCATATGTTTCCACTATGATCAAAATATATAAGACTCCAATTGTGTATTCCATTACATAGTATCATGGGATTCAGCTAATTCATTGATGTGTCAACCAAGTGATAGACGACACATGGATTTGATCCATGTCTTCGATTTTTTATTCCCTAATTTACACAATGGGTTTAATCGATATCATTAGAAATTAAATAAATTGAATTTTATGGGGGATTATACTTATATATAGTGGGATAATATGGACCACCATGGATACTAATTTAGGCTAAATTTTAATATATCATTGGGGATACCAAGGATATACTCTTATATCATTTGAATCATTTTACCCTTATCGTGAAAATATTGGGTACACCCCAATATTATTAAGTATTTTATAAATCTAAAATTATAAGAAATCATGGTCCCATACATTACTATTACAACTCATTGAGGAATATATTGTATAACATGGTTCCTAAAAAAATTATAATAAAACTAAATTGTAAATTTCTTACAGAAATCACAAATTTTTCTAATGTTGGTAGAGTTAGACCTATGCCCCACGAGTCACCTAGAATGATATGGAAATTTTACATAATTTATTGAATTAATTATTATTTAAAAACTATACATTTTATAATCATGGGATGTAATGTTGTATAAAAATATTTTGGTGGCCTATAGGGTTTTACTCACCACATGTTTATCCCACTAATTAGTAACCAAAAATAGACCATGAATGAAAATATGAATATTGTAAATCACCCAGCTATGGAATCCTTGTTTTCAATTATAGGTAAAAAATAATATTATAGGATTTATATTGAGTTAGTGGTTCTACATTAGATATCTTTATGATTTTAATTTATCTTTTGTAGCATATATGGTGTATTCCTGCCACCATGTCCCCCCTATATCACAATTTTTATGTTGTCATGCGGGTTGTCATATTTAGAATCTTATTTTACTAATTATTTATATAGTTGTACCTTTATATATGTTTATATACAATTTTTCATTATTATATTTTAATAATAATTTAAACTTTGATATATAGGGTTCATTCCCTCCAATAAACCATCATGTTCCCCCTCTTCTAGTCGGTATCCTTAGTAATACGTGGAGTCTCAATTGAGTCCATGGGGGATATAATGTTTGGAATTATATGAGTAAAACAATACCAGGATGTTAAATTCATTCAATTCACATGATTGATTTATAACCATATTTTTTTCATCGTACATAGGTATCTTAATTATCTATTGATTTTTCTTTCTTATGAATCCTATGGAACTCGTTATCTCTAATGTCTTCAACATTGCTTATATTATTTTGTATTTATTTTACTACCTACATTTTTTTGTGTGATCCTGTTAACATTAAACATCTTTGAAATTTCATGATGTATTATGATTTATACTTATAAATTAAAATATAATCGAAATTCATTATAGGGAATGATATCATTCTAAACAATCATAACTAATTTCATGTGAGTGACATTTATAGCATCTTTCTTCAAAAGTGACACATTAAAAAAGGCTAACATTCATTTCATAATTTATTATTCTATTATGGTATTAAAATAACAAGAACATATATATTTATCTATGATGGAGGATACCATCATTATTCCATGATGTGGGAAAAGATAATTAAAAAATTTGATAAATTTCCACCTGATTCAAAAGATGTGATGTGAGAAAAATTAATTTTCTTCTTATAAATTGATTTTTACTATATGTTTTTTCAAACACCATATTTTCTGACACTATATCAAGCCTTATATAAAATTTAAAAATAGAAAATTTTTTCCAATTGACTAAATAAAAATGACAAATCCTATACTATCACCAACAAAAAATAGATTTTTTATTATCATTTTCACTTCTTAAAACAAATACGATTGGAAATTTTATTCATTGTTATAATCCAATCATGTTATTCTCCTATTAAGATTATTACTTTAACAAACATTATCACTTTGACTATTGATTATTTTCTGAGTTTTATATCACTTGTATACTTGATAATGTTTCTATATTTTTTCATTAACAATCACAAATCATCTGAATCGACTAATCCATAAATCATAAATACTAGATCATGATAAAGGCTTTGGGGGAATTTAATGACACCTGAGGGATGAAATTAATATCCAGGGAATCAAATTAAACATAGTAAGAAACAATTAACTAATAAAATATTATTAAAAAGGTGAGGGAATGGTGATCAAATATAGGACATTTAAATATTATCATAAGTAATGTACTTAGTAAGACTTGAACCCGAGACCACGCCAAGAACCCACATGGGATACTTACAATTATGCTACATTGTTTGAAAAAAATGTCTGTAAGGGTATGTGTCCGATAACATAGTTGAAATTATCCATTCATATATGAACTCCACTAATTGAAGAAATAATGTAATATGAATAGATAATTTAACATATGATATTGGGAAATGGAAATTAAATAAAACATCCAAGTAAATTCCATTTTATCGTTGGTCACAATCCCATCCAAAAACACTAAATTAGCCATCTGAAGCCTTGGATAAGAATTAATGAGAGGGAATTACTCCACATATCATCTATAAAATGGAAGAGTGACATTGTTTATATACATTAGGTTCTATATTTATGGTGTGAGAAAAGATATCAAGGTTGGATTTCACTAAAAAATCAACAAATTTCCATTTCTAATTAATTCGAGAGATCATATATTAATATAATAATAATTAATATATATGTTTTTTTATTAGATAAAAATGTAAGGATGATAATTTAAATTATATATTTGGATATACCAAATAGATATTTTATCACTAAAACTACAAATAAACCTACCTTAAAAAACTATATTAGACATTTCTATTGAGACATTACACTATAATGTTTTAATTAAAATTAAAATCATGTTTAGGAAAAAAATTATAAAAATAAGATTCTAGTACACTAGATTCCTCCTTAAAATGAATCAACTAAATTGATTACTATATTTTTATGTAGGACTACTCATAAAAAATTTATTCCCTAGTGAAAATCATGAATTTCAATCACAAAATATAGAAAAAAATGTCACATTTTAGAGACTTATATATATATATAATCCATCCAAATACACACTTTATATAATATATTATATTTTAATACAATTTAAGAACATGAAACACAGAAAAAAATTTCTTTTAATTAGAACATAAAATTATTAAAAGAAATAAAAGTATGAAAATAGATTCACTAATAAAGAGATTTTAATTTTAATGAAATTTAACATCTAAAAGGGGTTAATATGGATAATTTTGATCTCATATAATTTTCACACCCATGAATAGTACTGTATAAAAGGTATAGACCATTTATAATATAATAAATATCTTTTAAAAATATAATGTAGAACTATGGGAGAAATTAAGATAAATGATTATGAAACAAGTTATATCATATTTATAGGAAGTATTAAGAATTTTTCAAAAATAACCATAAAATTGGAAATAATAACTTATTCATTAAGAATAGTTATATGAATATTTTTGAAGTTATTTGACTAATATAATATTTCCCTTCTATATAAATAGTGTTATCTAAAATATAATATATGCATATTAAGATTAATGTGATCGAAAAAAATCTAATAATTCATGTAAATTATGGTTTATTTTATAGTGTATAATTTTTAAAACCATATATATATATATATATTAAAAATAAAAACACATATGTTTCAACATAATTCTGAAAAAATGAACATCATTTTTTAAATAATAATTTCAATATTTTCTTATTGTGATATTTTTTCTTTTTTTTATATACCTAAATTAGTTAGTCAATATAAGAAACAATGTTTTTTCATAATAGTTATATATTTATTACATAATCCAGGAAGAAATAATGAAATAATTAATTATATTGCATTACCATTAAACAAAAACAAATTAAATATTATAATTCATTATTTTAAAAACATGAAACCTAAAATTAAAACCAATAAAGTGTTTTTCAATGTCGACAATGTAAAATTATTCCATCAAAAAATTAATTAAAAAATTTCTATTTTTTATTTGAATTAACCAGTGACTATTGAATATAGATCCATAAATGAATTAAAATGACATTATGTTATTAAAATATGGATTATAATTTAAATAATATTACTATTTCAATGCTTACAAAGGAAATCATATTTTATTCAATATTTTAACTCAAAATACACTTCTCCTTAGTAATAAATACCTCATATCCCTCCCCATGAAAATACTACTTCTTTATCACCACGGAAATCAAATTATATTATAAAATAAACTATATTAAGTTTCATATAATCTTTACGGATGTTTTAAACTCATTAAAACCCTAGAATTTATGGTGTATAGTTACCTATAAAATAATTAATACTATGAATATGGTATGTTTCTAAATATTTTCTTCTCATTTTTCAATACTCTACATTGTTTTTACTATTTTTATCCACAAAAAGAAAAAAAAATAATAATTTTTAGGTTACCATGATATTAGTTATGAATATATTCCATAAATTTTGTTTATATGATATATTTCTCTATATTAAATCTATTTTACTCCACTGTTAATGAAATCACGTTAATTGTTAGTTAACTAGCTACCAAGACATTACAAACACTCACCTTTTCACCACATTTGTGGATATATAGTATTAAATACATTAATTATCTAAACCTAAAATTAAAAATATTTAATTATCTAGGAAATAATATTATAAATGTATAAATTATCTTGATATAAATTTGTAATATATAAACAAGATTGTACATTTTAATGAAAATATGACATCAAATGAATTCATGTTTAAAATTGTATTAGTTTTTTTTGGATCAATTGGGGGTCAGCTCGGCTCTCGGAGGAGAAGGCGATAATGCCCTAGTTTAAATGTTGATGAACTTTTATCCCCCCTCCCAATCAGAGGGGTGAGTTTCACGTCTGCTTGAGAAGGACAACCCCCACTCTAACTTGATTTCCCCATTCCCCAAGATCCATCACTGCCCAAAGGTTCCAGATCTTTTTTATGTGGCACCACAAGTTCCTCTTCTTCAGGCTGAGATCAATAGTGCTACAGATTTATGTATGCTGACCTTAGTAGCATGGTTTCGTCCCCAACTCCAATCGATTGGTGAGTTTGAGCGACTTTTCTCTGCATCTTGGGGCCTACAAGCATGGGAGGTTGTGGGTCATCTTCATTGGAGGCATAAAATGGTCCACTTTAGTTCAGAGGTGTATTTGATTACGCCCTGGTCTCGAGCTCCTCACAGGTGCAATGGGTCTACTTTCTTCTTGATTCATTGAAGCTATGATTTTTACATGCGGCGTGATCCCACAACAATTAAAATTTTGGTATCTCTCCCCAGCCTACCTATTTTTTTTCAAAATCCCTCGATTTTATGTGCAATCAGCAACATGATTGGTCGTTACATATTTTCTCATTATCGGACTGAGGTTTTGTGCCACCCAATTTTTCCACGGATATGCGTGGAGGTCGATGTTTCAATACCTCTAGTTTATATTGTCTGGATCACGGATTTCAAGGAGTTTTTCTTGAGGCAGGGTATCGTCTTTGAGTCTAGGATGTGTTATTGTGTGGCATTCTCCCACTTTGGTCATATGGAACTGCTATGTCTCAATGGACATTTGGATGGTATTTTAAAGATAGTTGAAAGGAGAAGCTCTGATGGTGGTCTGGCAATTGGATTGGACCCAATACTGGGTACATCCAACTATGGTTATCCTGTGACAGTGCGAGAGAATGTGATTTAAGGTATGGGTGGTGACCCTATGGAGTGTGGTGGACTTCTGGCTTCGGATGAGTGGGGTGCTTAGGGTGAGGCAATGCTGGGTACATGCATTGAGTGGGAGTTGTGGAAAGATTTTCGCACCGATTTTTTCATGCAAGGTTGTGAATTTAAATAGCTATGGGAGTAACTCAATCAATTAGTACAACATGTCTTTAAACGGATAAAAATTGGACATGGTGTTGATGACCAACCATTGCTAGAGGGTGCTGATGTTCATGTGCAACCACTAGGTGGTAGACTGAACAGAGAAGGATTCGCTGCTATACACGGGGGATATGCCCTATCAGGTAATAGATTTGCAGACTTTGAGTAGGAGGAGCCACCCACTATGGTTGTTGATCCATAGGTGCATGCAGTTTTGAATCTACATATTGGTTCTATTAGTCAAGAAAAGGATTTAGGTTTTGTATATAGGGTGTGGAATCTTGAAGTCCTTGGAATCAAGGGTAAAAATAAATGTCTTACTCTGATTGATAATAATAGTCTCTCTCAAATGACTGGAGATGAGTCTATGGGAACCTCAAAAGGTGTCTTGGTAAGGCAAGATAATGGGTGCACATGTTTCTTTCATGTGAATATCATTGGTAAATAGGGGAATGTATTTGACAGTGACAAGGAGAATGATCGAGGGGTTGCAAGTCCTTCTTACAGTGATATAGCTCAAGGGGGACGAATGGTTTTGTCTGAAAGTGAAGGTGGGATGACTGGTCCTCTAATGAGGAAGCCTTGAAAGTTCTACTCTTATTTACCGAAGCTGAAAAACACCAGGTCCTCATCCATGACGGAAAAAGGGGATATTCGTGATTCTAAACAGAGCCATGTGAGCATGAAATAAAATAAAGAAAAACTCCCTGTGGAGTAACTCGATCTCAGATAGAAGTATGACAACATTCTGAAGCAATATGATACGAGCTCCGAGTGGGAGTCATCTACTGTGAATGATGTAATGTCTCTGATTTTTCGTTTATTATTTTTAAATATTATAAGGAATTATTTCGAGACCGAGCGCGAAGAAGGCACATCATTCTGTTGTCCAGTGAGCCCGGAATATTGGTTTTAACTTTTTAGTTAAGCGAGTCTGCACTTGTGTGCGGTTGTAGCAGTTTCCAAACAGATGCCCGGATTAAAAATCTGAGCACACAGTTGCGTCCGAGGCGATGAATTTACCTGAGAATGAGGCTAACCTCGACCATCGTGGGTCGAGGGAAAAAGGTTCATTTTTGGATGTTTTAAGTATAATAAAATAAATTAAATTAACCAGTTTATTTTATTTCATTTAAGGAAACATCCGATGCAGCGTGGCGACGGTGCAGCTGTTTCCTAAATTAATGACGTGTCATAATAACTTCAAAATTGAAAGTCGATGCCATTAATTTTTCTGTGTAATTAAATGTTATATTTTTTTCCCTTTTAATGGGTTATCCAATTGTTGAATCGTTGGCAATGCTTGAGAATAAACTCTGCCGAATCTGCGAGGCATTAGAGAAATTCTCGATGACGAAGGACAATGGATCGAAACCACGGATCATTGAGCCGGCATTGAAGGAACACGATGACAACGGCATCACGACGCCTTCATCAACGATAGATCCTTCTAAAAGGTATGGGTTGTTTTTTTGATTTCCTTTTCCCCGTATTTGAATTTAAACGACGAATGAGGATCAACCACGATCAATTTGATCCGCAGATTCGTACGTTCTTGCGGGAGGGTTTTCTTTGGGATGCTTTTGGGGAATTAATCCATGCTTTCTATTCATGTTTACCTCTGATCCATTTAAAACTATTAACGGGAGCGGATAAATGTCATGACAAACGTCAGTGGAGGTTTTTTCCACAATTTTTTTATTTGGATATTTTCCTACTTTTTTCCCCACACATTCTTCGCGTTTTTCGCTGGGAGACGAACAACGAATCATTGTGCATTCGTTCTGCGATGCAACGATCCCAAAACGAAGGTTCGATATCGCAACGTTCTTGTGGAGGTGTGGCAACGATGGAGGTTGGAAAATCGGAGCAGATCGGAAAAGGCATTCTTCAAGCGTTCTTCACGCGGGAATATCAATCATGTTTTCAGAGCCGATCGGAGGCCCGAAAACGTCGGAAACAACTTCGTGGTGTCGGGGTGACCAAAACCTGAAGGTTTCATGGCGATCGGATGGCCGAATCAATGATCGGAGCTCCATGGGTGGCGCGGTGATAGAGGTCTGCGTTTTAGGAAATTTCCAGAATACACGGCGTGTACTTCCGAAGAACACACCGGGTAGTTCTGATGGTGGCAGATAAGTTTTCGGGGTCCGAGAAGGATCTCACGGCATGTGACCCCGGTCACACCGTGTGTTGGACCTTCCCCGAAGCTCGACGGGTACATCGGGTGGTACAAGGATACGCGATGATCTACATGGCTTCAGGCGGCATGGTGTGTACATCTCGGCAGAGGTGGCTACGCGGAGCTCGGCTTGTATCCCAGGGATACACGAGCACGGGATGGAGTACACAACCGTGTACTCCCTCACCTGGCCAGGAGAGGTCACTAGCGCAGGTCACCCCATTTGCAGATTGCACGGGTTGGAGTACACGGGTTGGTGACCGTGTACTGGCACATGGCCAGAGTACACGGAGCCGGCCCCAGTGACCCAGACACGGCGTGTACTCTGTACTACACGCTGTGTATAATGTTTTCTACATGACCAGCCTCACGAAACGGGCAGTACCCGGGGTCGGACAACACGACATGTATCATATCTACACACCATGTACTTTTTGGAGAATGACTTGGTCCTTTTCCTCACCATGCCTTGAACATATTTCGTTTGGGTTAGTTCCCCTTCTTCTTTTCCCCGGAAAGTCAGTCATCTTCCCCACAAGCCGGATGATGATCCCTTCAGGATGAATTTTATGTGATATATTCAGGCATCCATTCGAGAGGCCCGGATCGAGATCCTCTATCCATTACAGACCCTAGGTAGAGTCCGGAATCGGCGTGAATAACTTTATAGGGCATTGATCCTCTACCTAGAAGGTGAATTCCAGATGATTCACTGTATCCACCATCACCCTGGCAGTGATCATCATCTGTGTATCGAGATCTTTCCAACTCTGGAGTGTGTCTCCAGTAATCAGTGCTTAAATCTATCGTAACCCTTCCATTCAAGAGTGTGTCTCCCGAAATTAGTGTATCTATATCTCATGATGGTTCTCGACAAACATCACTTCTCGGACGGACATCCTCAAAACTATAAGACTTGTGGAGTGTGTTCTCCCGGAATGAGCGCATCACAGAATCTTCAAACGGAATCCCTTGCGGGGGTATGCGGTTTCATGACTTGTCTCTAGACCACGTACCTAGGTTTTTAGTATATCTGTTTTGTTTTATATGTTCTGTAAATATATATTATGCTTAGCTGACTGTTCCTTTACTTTGTGTACTACTTTGTGGTTTTCAGGGTCCTCTACTGAGTATTGTTATACTCACCCCTGCACGGACTTTTCCTAGACGTCTGGTGTTTTGTGCAGAAGATCAGCCTTTTGATAGAGTCCTCGGATGACCAGGACAGGACTGAGCTTTCTAAGTTTTCTATAGGCCGAGGCGTTCCTATGGCTACGAGCAGTAGTCCCAATACCTTTGTGCTTATAGGTTGGACTTTACAGTTTTTCATACTGTTGTTTTTGGTGGGCTTACGTTCTGCCCCAGTTTACTTTTACAGTAGTCAACCTTTCGTCATGCTCTATTGGTTGGGTTTAGTTGTATGCATGCATTTTTGTTCCTTAGTGTTTTACATTTCAGAATTTGTGGGCTTGGAGATGTGGGTGTGTGTACAAGTACTTAGGAAATTCCTCCCATGTTAGTGACATGCCAACTCGGTTCTAGTCACTAGCCCCTAGCCTATTAGAGGTGGGCATGGGGAGTCACGGTGCAGGCCCCACTGGGACGGGTCGTGACAGAGTGGTATCAGAGGTGGTCGGTTCTACCTTAGGACCACGAGTCTGTGAGTTTGGTAGGGGAAACAGTGTTGAGTGTTTCGTGTTTGGATTTCAGGCCAGAGACTCCAGTGTTGGTGCGGCGGTCGACATATCCATACAACAGGACTCTGATAACCTGCTTTTCGACTCGGTTCACGAAAAAACTAGTTGAGGGGAAATAAACCATACTTGCATCATATAGGAATGGGTTGTGTCTTCCATATCCTTGGTGTCATCTATCCAGATATACTCATTGACCGTGACACATCTTGTTTCTTTATAGGATGACTTCGTGATGTGTACCCGCTAGGATTCAGCAGCACGATCACGAGAATGACCCCCTCAGGGATGAGGCTTCAATACAGGGACCAGTTCTGCAGGCGTTCCCACCAGGTGGTGCACTTGCTATTGCACCACCGGTGGAGCAGCCATTGGTTCCTGTAGTACCGACTGGCGAGGAGCACAGGCTTAGCGCGCTCGATGAGTTTCAAAGACAGAGGCCCCTCAGGTTCTGAGGAGAGATCGACCCTCAGGTGGCTGAGGACTGGCTTGAGGCGGTGACCAGAGCTTTCCGTTTAGTGAGGACACCTACAGACCGGATGGTGATCCTAGGAGCGAGCCTTCTTTAGGTTTCGGCCAGACGATGGTGGAGTCTGACCACATAGACTCACAACGAGGAGACTCTTTCGTGGATGGAGTTTGAGCGACTCTTCAGGGAGGAGTTCTCTCCGGTTACACAGAGATCTATGCGCATTCAGGAGCTTCTTCAGCTCCAGCAGTGTAGTATGACAGTGGATGACAATTCATCGAGGTTCACCATCCTCGCCAGGTACTCGATGGATATGTTTGGGGATCATTACATCAGGGCTTAGACATTTGAGTGAGGTCTATGGTGAGACATCCAAGCTAGTGTCATTCCTCTATGCATATTGACATATGCGGGAGTGGTCGAGCGGGCCTTGGTGATCGAGAGATTCTTGGAAGAGCAGAGACAACTGCTGACAGTCAACAGCAGGCAGACAGGTTCGGAGACACCGGCAGCAAAGAGCCGATGTCAGACATAGGTATCTTGATGTGGGAGACGTCATAGGAGGACCTAGGAAAGGGGATCGACAGTCCATGGCTCTCAGGCTGGATCCAGTCAGCCTAGGGAGAAGAGATGCTACACATGCGACTATATAGGGAATCTCGCTAGAGATTGCCTGACACGTCAGGCTTCTGACAGAAAAGTGGTTGGTGGACCACCGAGACAGAGGCAGAGAACGGAGCAGGCAGATCCACCAGGAGGAGGACATGCCATAGGAGTTGGGAGAACTACAAGTGGTGGCAGACGCTTCAACTTACTTCCACCACCACCCCTAGGAGGTCCGCACCAGGCTCAAGGAGCTAGGGGACAGGGATGAGGACAACTACATGCAGTCAAGGCATACGACCCAGGGGCTCCAGGGATGATTTGAGGTTCGGTATATGTATTTTCTACCTTATCATCCATACTCATAGACATATGTCCTAGTCATTCCCTTATATCCATATGTATTACACAAAACATCGTGATTCCGGTAGAACCGTTGACTCGATCCTTACGCTTGGAGACACCTACGGGAGGAGACTCGACAATCACGCACCTTTGTAGACAGTGTGATCTTACCCTTGGAGGTGAGAGTTTCGGTTGGAACCTCTTGGTGGTAGGGTCGAGGCCTTAAGACGTCATTCTCGGAGTGGATTGGTTATCTTCGGTCCATGCCTAGATTGACTGTTTTAGGCGAAGAGTGCGGTGTGTCCGCCATGATGGAACAAGGTTTTCTTTTGTCGGAGAAAAGGAAACCCAGGCAGCACAATGTGGGATCATGCATAAGAGGGGGCAGAATATCACTCATGAGTTGGCCAACCTTACCATCGGAGCACTAGATGTTGTGAGCTCTCAGTTCCCGGCAGTGGTGGCGAAGTATGAGGACGTCTTTCCGGAAGATGTTCCAGGGTTACCTCCCCACTGGTAAATTGATTTCTGTATAGACTTACACCCCTGGAAGACACCAATTTCCTCATTGTCTTATCGGATGGCTCCCATGGAGCTTCACGAGATGAGGGTGCAGTTGGAGGATTTCCAGAGCAAGGGTTTCGTGAGAACCAGCATTTCACCTTGGGCAGCCTCGGTCTTGTTTTCCAAGAAGGCAGAAGGGATTCGGAGGTTTTATGTGGATTACCGGCGCCTGATCCAGGTGACGGTGAATAACAAGTATCCGCTGCCGAGAATTGATGACCTCTTCGATCAACTAATAGGGGCTCAGTGGTTCTCGAAGGTTGATCTTCGATCAGGCTATCACCAGCTACGAGTGCGGGATGAGGATATACCGAAGATGGATTTCAGAGGTCGCTATAGTCATTCTGAGTACTTGGTGATGCCATTTGGTGTGACGAATGCCCCTGCAGTGTTCATGGGGTTGATGAACCAGATCATCCAGCCATACTTCGACCAGTTCGTAGTGGTCTTCATCGACGACATCCTTGTGTACTCGGCGTCAGAGGAGGAGCACGTGAGACATCTGTGGATGGTTATGGACGTTTTATGAGAGAAGCAGCTTTATAGAAAGCTCTCAAAGTGTCAGTTCTGGATTCATGAGGTCCACTTTCTGAGACATGTCACCTCAGCAGATGGAGTGGCTATGGACCCAGCCATGGTGGAGGCTGTGTTAGCATGGGAGCCACCTCGGAGCATAACGGAGGTGCGAAGCATCCTTGGGTTGGCAGGATATTACCGAAGGTTCATTCCTGAATTCTCTTGGATCTCAACACCGATGAAGGCCTTGAACATGAAGGGGAACCCCTTCGTGTGGACAGAAAAGTGCTAGCTGGCCATTCAGCAACTGAGACAGAGTTTGATGTGTGCCCCAGTCTTGAGATTGCCGGAGGAGGGTGTCGGGTACGTAGTTTTCTACAACGCATCAGGGACCGGTATTGGTTGTGTCTTGATGAAGTGACATGCTATGATTGCTTGTGGTTTGCTCCATCTTAGGCCACATGAGAAGAACTATGCGACCCATGATCTCGAGTTGGCAGTGGTAGCCTTCACATTGAAGATATGGAGACACTACCTTATGGGCGAGCGATTTATTGTCTACTCTGACCACAAGAGCCTCATATACATATTTTCACAGAAGGATCTGAATCTGAGGTAGAGGCGTTGTCTTGAGTTCCTCTAGGACTATGATTTTGAGATCATCTATACTCCTGGGAAGGGGAACAAGGTGGAAGATGCCCTTAGCAGAAGGTTGATCTCACATGTGTTGAGTGAGGCGACACAACAATTAGCCGCGTTGCAGTTATCCTTCGTGGATTGTGAGGACACAACTTAGCTACAGTCGATGGTTGTCACCACTCCACTCATACAACGAGTTAGGGAGGCATAGCTTGGGGATGTCGACTGTGTGGATTTACGTGCTCAGTTAACCACAGGACATGCTTCTAATGGATTTTCGCAAGCTGGGGTGCACATACTTCTTTTAAGAGGACGCTTTGTTGTACTAGTGGCATTCCAGGAAGAGGTACTGAGGGAGATTCATACATCCCCTTTGGCGGTACTTCCTGGAGTGGAAACGGTGTACCAGGATCTCCGACGACAGTTCTGGTGGTCAGGCATGAAGAAGGAAATAACATAGTTCGTTTCTCGATGCCTCACATGCCAGCAGGTGAAGGCTGATCACCAGGTTCTAGAAGGGTTAGCTGACCCCTTGGAAGTACCAGAGTGGAAGTGGGATGGAATACCTATGGACATCGTGACAGGATTACCACGGATGTCCAATGGGCACGATTCCATATGGGTGATCGTTGACCGACTCACCAAGTCAGCCCACTTCCTACCTATCAGGGAGCAGAGTTCCGTAGAGTGCTTGGGACACCTCTACGTACAGGAGATAGCTCGGCTTCATGGCTTCCCCTCGACTATAGTCTCCGACCGAGATGCCCACTTCACATCCCGGTTGTGGAAGGGATTTCAGGAGGCTTTTGGGACTCAACTGCGCTTGAGCACATCATTTAATCCCCCAAAAGATGGTTAGACGGAGAGGACCATTCGGGTTCTAGAGGATATGTTGCAGGCTTGTATCTTCGACTTTGGTCGCAGGTGGGAGGACCACCTACCACTGGTGGAGTTTGCGTACAACAAAAACAACCACTCCAGCATTAGTATGGAACCGTTCGAGGCCTTGTATGAGAGACCCTACTGGTAACTTCTTTGCTAGACCGACCCCGTAGATTCAGCACTCATTGGTCTAGAGTTAGCGCGAGCTACCCCATAGAAGGTTCAGATCATCTGGGGGCAGATTAGGACTGCACAGATCCGGCAGAAGTCTTATTCTGAAAGACGACGGAGGCCTCTAGAGTTCAAGGAGGGAGACCATGTTTTTCTTCGGGTCTCACCTCGATGTGGGTTGCAGAGATTTGGCCGAGGCGGCAAGCTATCTCTGAGGTTCATCTGACCTTTCCAGATCCTGGGCAGAGTTGGCGAGTTGGAGTACCGCCTGGCTCTACCGCCACAGTTGCATTGGGTACATGATGTCTTCCACGTGTCGCAACTGAGAAGGTACATGCATGACCCATCACACGTCATCAACTGAGGCGAGCTAGACATCGACGATGGAGTGACCTTTGCTGAGTACCCGGTGGAGATCGTGGATCGGCAGGAGTGAATCCTTCGTGGGTGATCGATTCCATTAGTGCTCGTCTGGTGGCAGCACGGGAATCTTCAGGAGAGCATGTGGGAGCGGGAGGCCCATATCTGTGACCAGTACCCTTATCATTTTGAGAAGCCTTTGTTTTGGCTTTTCATGGAAGTAAAACCCCAAGGTAGGGAGAATGTAATGTCTCAGATTTTCCATTTATTATTTTTAAATATTATATGGAATTATTTCGAGACCGGGCGCGAAGACGGCACATCATTCCGAGGTCCACTGAGCCCGGAATGGTGTTTTGAACTTTTTAGTTAAGTTAGTCGGCACTTGTGCGCAGTTGTAGCAGTTTCCAAACGGATGCCCGGATTAAAAATCTGAGCACACCATTGCGTCCGGGACGACCACTTTACTAGAGAATGAGGCCAACCTCGACCGGCGTAGGTCGAGGGTAAAAAGTTAATTTTCGGATGTTTTAAGTAAAATAAAATAAAATAAATTAACCAGTTTATTTTATTTCATTTAAAGAAACATCTGCCATTGCGTGGCGACGGTGTAGTTATTTCGTAAATTAATGATGCGTCATAATAACTTTAAAATGGAAAATCAAAGTCATTAATGCTGCCACGTAATTAAATGACAACTTGTTTCCCTTTTTAATGGGTCTACCAATTGTTGAATCATTGGCATCGCTTGAGAAGAATCTCTGCCGAATCCGCGTGGCATTGGTGAAATTCACGACGAAGAACAACAATGGATCGAAACTAAGGATCATTGCGCCGGCGTTGAAGGATCACAACGACAACGACATCACGAAGCCTTCTTCAATGATTGATCCTTTCAAAAGGTACGGGTTGTTGTTTTGATTTTCTTTTCCCCGTATTTCAATTTAAACGAAAAACGTGGATCAACCATGAACAAGTTGATCCGCGGATTCGTACGTTCTTGCCGGAGGGTTTTCTTTGGGATGATTTTGCGGAATTAATCCATTCTTTTTATTCATGTTGATCTCTACTCTGTTTAAACCTATTAATGGGAGTGGATCAACGCCGTGACGAACGACGGCGGAGGTTCATTTCTCAATTTTTTTATTTGGATCTCTTCCTCCTTCTTTTCCCTGTGTGTTCTTCGAGTTCCTCGCGGGGCGATGAACAACAGATTGTTGCACATCCATTCTAAGACGCAACGATCCCAAATCGAAGGTTCGACATCGCAACGTTCTTGTGTAGGTGCATCAATGATGGCGGATGTCAAATTGGACCAGATCGAAAAGGGCGTTCTTCGAGCGTTCTTCGCACGGGAAGATCAATCATGTTTTCAGAACCGATCGGAGGCCCGTAAAAAACTGGAAACAGCTTCTTGGTGTCGGGGCGACCAAAAACTAAAGGTTTCGTGGCGATTGGATGGTCGGATCAATGATCGGAGCACCACGGGAGGCGCGACGGCGGAGGTCTGTGTTTCTGGAAATTTCCAGAATACACGACGTGTACTTCCTAAGAACACTCCGTGTAGTTCTGATGGTGGCGGCTAGGGTTTCGTGGTCAGAGAAGGATCACACGGTGTGTGAACCCGGTCACACGGCGTGTTGGATATTCCCCAAAGCTTGTCGTGTACTTCGGGAGGTACACGGACATGGGATGCTCTACACGGCTTCAGGCGGCACGACGTGTACAGCTCGGTAGAGGTGGATACGTGGAGCCCAGCGTGTATCTCCAGGATACATGGAGATGGGATGGAGTACACGACCGTGTACTCCCTCACCCAGCTAGGCGAGGTCACCAGAACAGGTCACCCCATGTGCAGATTGCACGGGATGGAGTACACGGGTTGGTGACAGTGTAAGGTCACATGGCCAGAGTACACAGAGCCAGCCCCAGTGAACCAGACACGGCGTGTACTCCATACTACACACCGTGTATAATGTTTTCTACATGACCAGCCCCACGACACGGGCTATTGTACACTGGAAGTACCCGGGGTCGGACAACACGGCGTGCATCATTTCTATATGCCGTGTAATTTTTTTGAGAACGGCTTGGTCCTTTTTTTCACCGTGCCTTGAACATCATTCATTTGGGTTAGTTCCCCTTCTTCTTTCACCTGAAGGTCAGGAATCTTTCCCTCATGCCGGATTATGATCTCTTCAGCAGGACTTTTCTGTGATAGAGTTAGGAATCCATCTGAGAGGCCCGGATCGAGATCCTCTATCCATTCTAGACCCAAGGTAGAGTCAGGAATCGGCGTGACCAACTTTACCGGGCGTTGATCCTCTACCTAGTAGGTCAATTCTAGATGAGTCACGGTATCCTCCATGGCCCTGTAAGTGATCCCCATCTATGTATCGAGATCGTTCCCACTCAGGAGTGTGTCTCGTGTAATGAGTTCTTCTATATATCGTAACCCTTCTACTCACGAGTGTGTCTCCCATAATGAGTGTATGTATATCTCATGACGGATCCCGACGAACATCACTTCTCGGATAAAAGTCATCAGAACTATAGGACTTGTGGAGTGTGTTCTCCCGAAATGAGCGCATCATGAAATATTCAAACAGAATCCCTTGTAGGGGTATGCGGTTGCGTGACTTTTCTCCAGACCATGGGCCTGGGTTTTGAGTATGTATGGGTTGTTTTATATGTTCTGTAAACATATATTATGCATAGATGACTGTACCGTTACTTTGTGTACTGCTTTGTGGTTTTCAGGGTCCTCTACTGAGTATTGTTATACTCACCCCTGAACGGGCTTTGCCCGCACGTCTGGTGTCTTGTGTAGACGAGCAACCTTTTGATACAGTCCGTGGCGGACCAGGACTGGACCGAGATTTATGAGTTTCCTACAGGCCGAGGTGATCCTACGGCTAAGATCAGAAGTCCCAGTACCTTTGTGATTACAGTTTGGACTTTGCAGTTTTTCATACTCTTGTTTTTGGTGGGCATGTGTTCTGGCCCAGTTTACTTTTACAGTACTCTACCTTTCATCATGCTCTATTGGTTGGTTTTAGTTGTATGCATGCATTTTTGTTCCTTAGTGTTTTACATTTCATCATTTGTTTTCTTGGAGATGTGTGTGAGTGTGTGTACAGGTACTTAGGAAATTCCTTCCATGTTAGTGACATGCCTACCTGGTGCTAGTCACCAGCACCTGGCCTATTGGAGGCGGGCTTGGGGAGCCACGGCGCGGGCCCCCCTAGGACGGGTCATGACTGAGGATGCGCCTTATCATGTATGTGGTGAGTATAATTATTACTATGATATATAGCTGTTTATTTCTGTTTGGAATCTTTTTCTTGTTGTGGATGAATTTTATGACTGTAATCTCGTTCCATGCCTCCTGTAATTTTCCTTTATTTTAATAAAGGGTCAGAGGCCATCCTCTGACTGAGCGTTTTCGTTAAAATTGTATTATATAAAATTTATTTAAATGGTTATAATTGATCAAGAGTTATAAATATTAAAATAATCAACTTCCATTTCCATGTATCTATTATCCAAAATTCATTACCAATATGTCAGAAACGTGATGAAATAAATTAATAACTATGATTTTGGTTTTCTTGAAACACAATCCATCTTCTTTTTTATCTATTAATTCAATGATGAATATTATTTAATTCCCAAATATGATCTTCTGTATTTATTTGGAAACCCTACTATTTATTCCATGAGTAAATATTTTTTGAATACTTAAGAATCTAATTATTTTATTTTTTTTATTTCATGATTAATAAATTTTTATGTTCACATTCCATGTGTACTGCACGATTATGAACATTTAATGATGTGACATGTGGTTCTTTTATTATATATATCTCTAATTCATTGGGTAATTTGATATATATCATGATAATATGTGTATTTTTCATGATCATGATGTTATATTTTTTCACAATTATGATGTTAAAATTTAGGAACATATACTTTGTGTGAGCATGAAGCTATATTTTTTCACAAGTATATTTTGTATATGAACATTATTTTATGATGTTTTATTAATACACATATAACACATTCCATTAATTTATATAAATATTATCTCATGGTTATGATGATAATTCCATGAATATAATATGATTATTGATAATATTCTCAACCATTTACTATGTTTTCTTGTCTTTTCGTCCTTCAATTTTATTCATCTAATAAAAAAATATTTTACATCACTAATTTAATTTATATAAATCCAGATGTGATTTCAAGTACTATGAAAGGATTTATAGAGTTATGAGGTATATTCAGAATTAATTAATTAATTCTTTTGTTTTATAACTAATAATAAATTAGTGAAACTATTTGTCCCTACATAATAAAACCACTGAACAGGTAATGTATTGTAAGAAAGAAAATTATTTAAAAAATTATGTAACACTCATGTACAAAACATTTGGGTATGTATATCAAATATTATATAGAGTATTGGTTAATTTTGGAGTTATGACTATAATACATTATCAAAACTGATAAATAATTTTCCTTATATATGAAAATTTCCAAATTTTTTATGAATTAAAATGTTTGTAGTCCCAAACATATGAAATACCTTGATAAATAATATAATTGGATGTGGTTTTAGATAATATGATCCTATGGGTAATAATATAGAAATGTGTTTTTTGGGTATTAACATATTCCTCACCATATGAATGTTTATTCAACAATTCTATTCGCATGGTTTGAAAACACCATTGTAAATGATTAAGTATATTGAAATTATATTTAGAAACCATTATGAAGGATATTATAATAATGCAATTCTTCCATTTAAATTAATATAAATATTATTGTACATTTTCATATAAGAATTGTATGTAAAGTGTAAAATGATATAAATATGGATCTAATAACATATTACACATGAATTGATTAGTTCATGAAATAATTTATTTAAAAATTATTTAATTTCTTTGGATTTCAAAAAACCATTTCTATTTTACAAAATTGTGGTAACCCATATAAACCAACA
The DNA here is from genome assembly GCA_963277665.1 of Viscum album. NCBI lineage: Eukaryota > Viridiplantae > Streptophyta > Magnoliopsida > Santalales > Viscaceae > Viscum > Viscum album. The sequence goes on from OY728121.1 coordinate 507,387,823, forward strand.
CTGAAACCCATATTAATATCAAGGAATTTATTTCTCAAAAAAATTACAATATAATTTGAGGTGGGGTTTAAAACATCATTTTGGTAAGTACCAATGTTTTAATTGGTATGAACAATAACATGAAAATGTACAAAATCCACCATCACCCAATGAGGAGAAAATCAAAATCGAGTACATTATGAAAAAATTAGCACTATTGATTAATTACACTTTGGATCCTCCAGTCAAGGAACTATCAGTCCACTCAAAAGAAAAATTATTATATATGCTCTCCAATTTATAGAAGGAAAAATATATTTTTTCCATCTACCATTGTGTTAGATAAGCTGATAAATTGCAAGAATTGATTATAAATACAAAGATAAGGGATGTAGTTTTTTATATATAGTGGGAAGACATTATGAAAACCCATATCAATGATTAATTCCCTAAAACACTATAATATATATGTATATATAATTTATATAGATTTTTAAATTTAATGGTTAATCGATGATGGATTGTAGTGAGATTTTTATTGGTCTTTATAGATATACATTGGATTATTTAATCAATAATTATTGAAAAATAGATAGATTATTATGTTTTTTAAGAAAACATCAATAAAAGGCTCCATAAATCTGATACATTTATAATTATGAATAAGTAGCTTGATGTGAAATTAGTATAGAAAATGATTTCAAAGAATGGTCCCCTCAATACTAAAATAATATGATATTCACATATTTTTATAATGGATGGTTTAATTAAAATGAGGACTGAATATCCATTCACCAATATGTAAAATATGTTTAAAGAAGAATCACATAAATATACATTAATTATTAAAGTATTAATTTTACGTATCACATAGATTTCCAACATGCTCAAGAATATTCTAGTGAAATTATTATGTTCTCTAACAAGATGTATGATTGAAATGAACATCAGCATACAACACCCATGGTTATATTGTACAACTATAACGAAAAAGGAAACTATACAAACAAAGGGACTAAACATCTAGTATTTGAGGTTAATCAATGTTGAATCCCCAAAATCCAATGTAATAGGTGAAATATAATTCAATTTCTGCTATATATTCCACACAAAAAATTAATTTCTATAAGGTATGAATCCTATTTATTAATGAATGGAAGTTGTTTTATTTTATTCTAATTTTATCCATTCCATTATATATTGAATTTTTTTCTTACTGTTAAGTCATATCCATGAAAACGTGATGTAGAGATATTTATAAAAAACATAGTAGTAGGATAATTGTAACCCATGTGTTTCTCTCTTATCGTATAAGTTTATCTTGTATGAGTAACCATTTATATATCATAATACACCCGTTTTTTGGATTTTATATTATACCAGGAATTGACTGGATTTCATAATATAATTCCTACATAAAATATCATGAAAATGAATAATAATTCTATATTTCAAACAATATAATGCTCATGTTAAATGTGAAGTAATAGAGTGAATATCCTTTTAAAATGTCTCTTATGTTTGGGGTGTTAATACCTATTGATGAATTATAAATTTCACAAATTATGTTTTCAAATGACGACATCAACCATTATGAAGTATTTATGGTGATATAATATACATGTGGATTCCTTGAAGAGTTGTATAGACATCAATTGATTTTTAGGAAGAGTTACCAAAATAACTCTTTATATGATCCAAAAATGTCTTCTAATTCCCCTATATGATAGCCTGAATAAAACTAGAGGAGTTAAAGAATCTTATATAATAGAATTAAAAGATTGTTTATTTTCAATAGTTTATCACCAAGTGGTTTTACAATGAACTTTGTGTTAATTAAGGGAGAATCAATGTGTTGGTACATTAACAACATGTCTCTCAATAATATCAACTTAATAAAATTGTATCCCCATCATAGGAATATTATATTTTCAATCATATTCAAGTAGATCAATACTTATCAGTATTCGGTCTTCTTTATAGTTATCATTGTCTCAAGGAAAATAATGAAGTTATTATTAATATATCATTACATACAAGATATAGACAGTAAATGTACATATTAATTCTCTTAGGAAAAATTAATTCCCCAAAAATAATCATATTTTCAATTAATATTGGTTCAAATATTATATTTTATTTTTTGACATTATTGATGAAATTATTATTTACTTCATGATAATGGGTAAACATTAATATAATATATGTTTTTTGGATATATTAATCAATGAGATGGTTTATGAATAATTCTATTTATGTCTGCATTAATCATACATTAATTTATGAAAAAGTTTTATTAAAAAGAATCTCCATGACCTTATATATCAATAGTTTTTGAAAATAATGACCAATAATTATATATAAAAACTCATTCCATTTTTTAAAATTGATATTTTATTACATATTTTTAGTAACAGGTTATTCTATATCTACTTTTCCATATCTTACAAAAATTCTATACATAAAAAAGCTTCACAATATTATGAGCTTTTCTTCTCTTCATATATTAGGGCATGGAAAAAATTTCCTAGGGTCATCTTAAATACTCAGTATGGTAATGGATATAAGTATTGTATAATATTTTAGATAATATGTTTATGTGACTACATGATCTTGAGAAAATATCATACTAAAAAATCAATTTACATTATAAATTATTTAATGTCAGGATAGAAGGGAAAGTAATATCAAAATAACAACAAATACATTGGATTAGTAGTATGTATATATTATATAATAAAAATCGATTATATAGTAAATCATAAATATATATAATTTAATTACTTCATAGGAAAATTGATACATATTTATATAATTAGGAGCATATAAAACGAAATCATGTTCATGTTTATTCATGTGAAAATTTATAAAAATGCCGATATAAAAATAATACATTGAAAATTACTAAGTTCATAAAATATATTATGATAATTTTGAAAATATATACCAGTGTTGTGTTCATTATCTTTTATTTTAATATATATTATTTAATAATATTCATATTTAACATCGTTACAAATTGAGGTATAAATGATATTAAATTAATTATAGGGATATGTTAGACCACACTCATCATTTATCACATATATGTGTTCATTTAGATATAAATCATTTAAAATATCTTAGAACACATGAGAAAAAATGGGTTACATTTATAACATCAAAATCAACCAATGGAAGGAAAGAGTGTTTTTGTTAATAGTTCAACGTGGAATCATTGAAACTGATCTCATTTATGTAAATGTCTGATAATAAAATTTAAATCACTCCAATTGATTATTTCATAAGAATATTTAGAAGTTGAATAATTAAATCTAATTATGAAATAAAAAGAACCATTAGGGATAAATATGAAAATGGTGGGGGGAACACAAATATCATTTTAGTATAATATTTAATAATTTGTTGAAAACAATAGTTTAAAATAACATGGAAAAGTAGTTTTTCTAAATGTTAATGTGAAATTTTATAGAAGTTTAATAATTTATAATAATATAAAATCCAATATTGGATACCTAAAAATGACTAAATAATTCAAAAATGTGAACTGAAAACATATTATAATATTTCTCTTTTAAAAATAATATTCAAAAATAGAGAATTATAAATTTCTTAAATGATTTAAAAATGGGAATTAAAAATTCTTTAGTATGTAATAACTTTGAAATAATTGTCATAAATAGTCATTCGAACATACATAATGGTCATAAAAATGAATATATAGTGGAATATAAATGTTTCTATTTTTAATATATGAAAATAGTTTTTGAAAATATCAAATATACACTGTTCAAAACATATATCACTAAATAGATAGTTAAAATATATTTTTTAAATAAATAAGTTAAAATTTATGCATCATTTGTAAAAATAAAAATTTATTTTCCACTAGAGAAATAATAATATTTTTTTCTTGAAAAAACATTGATATTGATAAAAATACATTAAAAGAGAGGGGAATATTTCATAACAAAAAGAACATCATTATAAAAATGGAATTATAAGGGAAGGATATTTTTTTAAATACATGATATCCCAACAAAAAAATATTGATATATAATATAACAATAACATTTGGTAGGATACATAAATCCTTAAAAGTTGTATGTACGTGGAGTCATGATGACATTATAGAAATATTTACATTAAAGGAAACCCATGATTCCTTTATAATATTTGAATCAAAACCCCAAATAAGTAAAAATCAATTTGAACAATGAATATCATGATATATAATATAGTAATTATTAGTATTTAAAATTAATATTAATATAGAATATTTTTAATAAAACATGATTTTTATAATAATCACATCTCATGGGATTCAAATTTGGGAAAAACAACCCCTTATAAGATAAAGTGCATTTAAATTAAATCAGTTTCACATAGAGATATTTATATTGAACATAAATTCACATGATTAAATTTCATTTAATGATATAATATTTCAAATTTTCTATATATACACCACTAAAAATAAATTAAGATCACAAAAAAAAATTTTATCAAAGAGAGGAATTTGAAATAAAAACACATTCTTTGGTCTTGATTTTATATAATGGTGAACTAAACAGACTGTATAGAATTTTTTTTTGATTAGAAAACCAAGAAAAATATTCCTAACTACAAAAATCTATTCTCAACATTATTAATCATTTAATTCAATTATATAATATATGGGTTTTACATATATTTCCACATATTTTGTTTATAAATTTAGTGGTGTATACTAGTTTTAGAAGCCTATTTTTTGTATTTCTGCATTATCCCAATTTCATATTTCACAAATAATTAATTTTATATTATTTTTTTATAATTATTTATAATTTTTAAATTTACTATCATAAGTAATTTTTTCAGTATTCTAGAGATGAAATCGATAACAAGAATTTTTGATTAATTTTTATCATATTATGTTCAATTTATTAAATAATGAGTCATTTTTCAAAGTATAAATTTTATAATACTTTTATATAATATTTAATTATATCATATTATATGATTAATTTTTTATTCATAATAATCCATTTCATAATTTCATAAGCATTGTTCTGGTTGGTTGTCAGATTAACAGATCCAGGAAAATATGATAAATAATGGATGATTAGGTGGCGATTATGTAGATATACATATATACCAATAGAATTAAAAAATTACATAGTTTTAATAATCTAATATATTATAATTTTAATTTATTATTATAATATTTTATAGATGGAATTCAATTTCATTCTAGGAATAAAATTTTTTTAGCATCACTTTTTTCGAATGGTTAATTTTATAATGATTTTTTTAAAATTCATATCATTAAGATAATATAAAAAATAAATTAACAGAACATTATTAATATCATAAATATCATTTTTATACTTTAGATACAGCCTTAGTAACTCCCTATAAATTTGGTAATGAAATATTATCTCTCTATTTCGTAGTGGTTGTAGTCTACCTAGACACATGATTTATTTTTTATGATGTTTTTACCAAATACGGCTAAATATGTTTATCGATTGTTCCATATTTTTAATAAAACAACATAATTATAATTATAATTATTTAATAATTTTATTATCATATAATGAAATTTTAAAAAGGATTTCATAAAATGTAATAGACAATAGAATGGGTGGAAATGATATTATACCTCAATTCATGGATTATATCCTTTGAGAGTGTTTTTAAACCATTTAGGGATTGTATTTAGGAAATAAAAAATATAATAATGTTGGATATGATTTTTCATGGTAGGGTATGAATATTTTCAGCATTATATTAAGGGTTTTGGGGGTGAGAGTATGAGAGGATAGGAGTGCCCCTATTATAAGTGAAATAATAAGCAATTTTTAAAAATAATTAAATTTATAAAATAATAGGAAGTAAATTTTATAGAAGGTGACTCATTTTTTTGAATAATGTATATATGAATATATAATGTCCATAAACACCTCTTAATGTCAACAAAATAAATTTTTTCAACATGATATCCAAGCTACCTCTTATGTTTTTTATTTTTTCCATTTTTGTTTTCACCTAAATAACATTTTATTTGCTTTATAATTTATCATGTATCCCGAAATAAAAATTATTATTATTATTAAATTTCAACCTAGTGATTCATAATTTTAAATAAAATTTTATATATAATATTTATAAATGATAAAATTGAATTTTAAATTACTAAATGTTTAATGTTTTAAAGACATTTTTTTTAAATATATAATGTACCTTCAAAATTTCTCAATATAAATTTATGAATTAAAATAATAATTCATTAAAATTATAAATAAAAATATAATAATTTTTTATATTAATTAAAAGATTTCATGAATTTCAAAATCATACTTATATAATAATAATTAAATTAAATTTTAGTTATATGTATAAAATATCATGTTACACCCTTCACCTAATAGATATCTTTTATAAAAATAAAACAGATGTTACGTTAAGAAGAATTAGATATTATATATATATATATATATCGAATTCATATACAAAAATTTATAAATATATTTTTTATTTGAAAATGAAATATATAATGGAAGATTATTTCATTGAAAAATTATGTTTTTAATAATTAATTGTTATTGGAAAAATTTCTTAACAATATAAAATTTAAAATATATTGATATATTAATTCAAATGTAATAAAATTTAAGAAATATATAATTTAATCATTCATAACAATATATTATTTACCTGAGTAAACAGTTTTCTGAAAATATTTATTACTTTTATTGTAAATACATTTTTAAAAATTCCATTAAAATAAATTATTTATATTCCAATATTTAATTCTACTACTCTATTTATAAAGTATTAATAATTTTAAATATATATATACATTTCATATCATAATTTCCTAGTAAAATTAATACTTATAGATAGCATTTAATTATATATATTTTTCAATTGTAAAATTATATATTTAGATCATGATGAGTTATATTAATTTAAATTCACTATTAAAATATACATGAATTCTATATACCTATTTGATAAATTATTGAAAAATAATATATTCAATTTCGATAATATTTGTTGTAATATTTTTAAGGGTAATATTTATGATTAATATATTTACAAAAACCATATTTTTATCATATACAGACATATGAAATAATTTTTCCCTTCCCCACTCACTTCATAAGGAATATTTATTATTTCATATTACAATGTTTCCTTTATGATTTCCTTGTTCACTATGATACTGCATATTATAGATTTTTTGGATATTGGTGAACATTATCTATGATTATCTATGGTATTTCATATCCATATTTGTTGAATTGTTTTGTATCTATTATCCCATTTTTATTTTTACATATTAAATTTAATATTTTCATCCTTCATGTTAATTATATATCCTTATATTATTTTTATGTAATTTTTCACTTATTAATAATTAATTTTTTTTATTATAATTTATGCCTCATATGGATTATTTTTTAATCAATTTAATGTTCATTACATAAATATAGAAAAATGTTTAATTTATGTAAAAATGTTTATAAAATTAATATGCTTTTAAATAACCTAGGGATTTATATTTTCAATCCCCCCACTTATAAATTATATCTTCATAATATTAATTACTTCTAAAATATGATTGTGTGATAAGGTATTATAATAACATATTTTCCATAACATTCCTATCCCAAAAACATTTCCATATCCAAGAAATTAAATCAATGTGAGATTATATATTCCTAAAAATAACCTCTTTTTTTAACCTATATTTTTTAAAAAATGCTTTTTTGTTATAAACTAGTCAATATATGTCAAAACACAAAAATTTAGATAAAAATTTGAAATTATTTAATTTATTACATTTTCATTAATTCTATAATCATTTACAAACTATCTAACTCTCTTTCATTATTACTAGTGAACATTTTATTACCACATAATCATTTTTAAAGTATTACTATGGGTTATACATACCTCAATAATGTGCGGAATAACATTTATCTTGAAATCTATTAACTTTTAAAAAAATCACATTTAATTGTTTCTAATTCAATTTAATATATCTTTCAACACATTTAATGAATTAATAATAAATAAAAGTCCTTATATCATTCAAATAACCCTTATATGATTACGAATATAATACATTTCCATCAGTAAACATGACCAACTATTAACAATATATATGATTATCAAAAAAAATATTTATTATGGAATTTGCCTCACAACATTAGGTAAGACTAGGAAAATAGTTTTTCATATCATAATAGGAATATACTATGATTTGAAACAATTTAATTACTCTAACATATTCTGTTATTAAACACCGTTATTTATTGATACATATATTTATAAGCTTTATCATCATTATCATATTTCAACCAAATACTATATCCAATGTTCATATGGAAATATATAGTATAATCAAAGTATATGAATATGAAATATTTATCATAATATGTATTATCACATGACACATTAAATTCACTATGTGGTACATTCTTTGCAACTATGTTATATATGGTTAAACCAATAACACTATTTGTTCTACCTAATTTGCATTATGTTGTTTTCTAACATACTACATGGCATGATCCATTGAATTAATTTTTAAAAAAATCCTAAAAAATTATTCTTATTGAGAATGTTTTTGAAAAAATTAAATCCCATGGATATTTCTAATATGTGTGCAATTACACACTCTAGTCAGGTATGAGGTTATGATTTTTTTAGGAACAAATACAAAATATTATGGTTATTAAACCTAGGAACATATATTAATGAGAATGAATCCACTTATAATATCGATACATGGATGTCATTTTTATAAAAACCACACAATATCGTGTTTATAAAAATATCAGGATATTATGTTATGCACACATTGTCTCGTAGACATAGCCACAATTTTTTCTGTATAGTTGTCTTATTTTCTCCCTAGAATAATACATCAAAAAAACTAAAGTATTATCTATAGTATAACTTTGATAATCAATCATAACTTATATACTATGATAACACACACATTTATATCATAATTTATCACCAAAAAATATCATTATTATCTACAATGTTAAATTTACCTGGTTCTAATAAGAACTTATTCAAATCATATATACAACCATATATATTACATGAAGTAATGAAAATATGACATTACCATAAATTTTTATGACCTATTAGGTTTGTGTTTCTTGATTCATAGGACAAAATTTAACAAAAAACACATTACATTATTATTAATGATTTTTTCCGAAATACACAAAAACATCATAATATATAACGAATCATCAGTATATCCCATAAATTGACAATGTAAGAAAATATCCTAAAATTTATGAATCTTGATATCATCATAACCTATGGAAGAGAATCATATCAAAAGGGTGAGATCAAAAGGTATGAATTGGAATTTCATTCAAAATTTCAAATATACTTATATCATAACATTTTAGTAAAACATAAAGAGGGGAGAAATATAATATTAAACGAATATGGAAAAAAAAACATTCCATGGGAATTATAGAAGGTAATTTAATCTAAGAAGGAAAATACATAAAATGGAAAATTTTATTATGAAATGATGTACAAAACATGTTACATGGATCATAATAATAGTGTAACAGATTAAAATATCTAATAAGAATAATAATAGGTAATAATTAAATCATTTACTTATTTTTATGTCATTTTAACTGAATAATGTAGATAACTTGTTTTTCAAAAAAAGTATGTTGATGACACTTCTTATTGAAAGCAATATACTAACCAAAATTATGATTCAATGTCATCTTTTCAGAATACATAAACAATATATTTAGTGTTTTTGTAATAATACTTAAATTATAATTATAATCGATAATAAAAGTATACAAGAGGAAATAAACATGATAATGCCAAAATAATATTCCACTATGTTATGATTAATCATGTATAGGAATTAACCAATGATGATGAGTGTAATATTTCATGGTAATAAAAATATGAGAACCATCCTAATGAGTGAGACAACATTAATTTTAAGATTATGAATTATAAAAATATTCTCTCTATGGGTGAATTAAAATAAGATGGGATATAGTTGTTTCATGAATTTTAAATATATATTATAATATATATATTGAGTGATAATTATTGGATTTTTGGATATAAAAGATAAATATCTAAATAGATATTTTATTGATATAAAGAATATATTTTTATTTATTATAGAGATCAATAATTTTTTACAAAATTCGATCAATAAATGATCAAATGAAATAGATTCATGACTAGTTTAATGTGAATTTTTATATAAAACATATATTAATCTAGATTTAATATGAGTAAAATATACTATATTGAAAAAAAATTATATGTATTTTTTTATTACAAGATTAATATATATAGATATATATGTTGATATATGTTATAAAAAGGTATTATTTTATAACTAAAATGTTATTTTAAAAAATAATAACAAAGACATTATGATATATAATAACTAAATTTTAAAAATATATTTTATAAAAATTATTAATTTAAACTGGCACCCATATGAAAAAGAAATAACAAGATGTATTAATAGGCCATTCGATCAATTATTGTTCGTCGTCGACTAAGGTGTACAAAGGTCATTAAAAAAACACGTGGAAGAGAAATAGATTCCTACTAGTGCATGAAAGGGAATGGGTGAGAGGGGAGACCCAAAGTAGATATGATTACTCACATTCTAATGGAAACATATGGGTCTATATTTTTAAATTGATTAAAATATAGCATGTAGTTTGACATGGGACATGTATTACACATGAACTATTTTTATAATTAATACATATTTACTGTCAAGGGACATTTGATATAATAATTTTTTAAAATTCAATATAGTTAATTTATTGTATTATTCATTGATTTATAAGCCTAATACCCTTACTCTCATGATACTTCACCTGCCTGTTGTTAAAGTAATCAAATGTGATGAAATATATGAAGAAAACCTTTTCAATATCATTTATACTATTGTTTCATTTGATTCTATCAAAAGATGAATGACATAACCCCCTCCCAACATGGTGTACCCCTCTAGGGTCGGTAGTGTGAGCTGGGAGATTATGAACCCCTGAGTCACACCTCTAGTTGGCCCTAGGTTGCTGATGATCACTGAAGTAATAATAAACACACATATTAAAGGTATTACCCTCTAAGAGAAAACATGTAAAAGAGAGAGATATGGTAGACACCAAAAAAATCCATCCCATGCTGTAATTTAAAATAAATCCCATGTGCACATATTTAATTTCATGAGAAACTACTATAATTGTAATGGAAAACAGTATGTACCAAAGGAATGTAAAAATAGTGGAGACCAAGAAGCCTGAACAGCTCCAGCAACCCTAAGCTATTATTTACCTGCCTCATCTCCAACCTACTCCAAGTGACCTAAGAAATAGTTTATATATAAAAAGGGATAGTATAACAGTATACTCTGTATGATCCACCTTGGATCCTCCTTTAAAATAGTTAAGAACCCATGATAAAGAATAATGAAAAAAGTGATTCTAAATCATCACCTAACCAAGTATTGTATGTTCTTCAAATCACCATGGATACTCTCACCATGTATCGCGTACAATAGTATATAATATAATAATTAATATCATGTTTTCTCTGATACTGGATACCCAATTGTTTTCTACATTTCCCTAATGTTGCATGTCCTAAGAATCTCTCTCCATAAAGGATTTACCATAGACACTTGGGATAAGCACCACAACATGCACCTAGTTTAGTACGACCAGCATGTCCACACAACCAAAGTAACCATGTATTTTTTGTGAGATTGCACAGCTTTCCTAATGTGTATCATACTTTGGGCATTATACCTCAATCTATTAGAGCCTATACACCGTGTAAGGATCCTCGAGCCAACACAGACTATACATGTTACACCTATTGTTGTCCATAGGAAACTATTCCTAGATTATATGTGTCTTAATAACCGCAATACATTACATCACTCCTTAGACATATATGGTGGGGAATAAGCATTGTGCCTAAAAGAACAATTAGCTTCCAAGAGAAGAGAGCAGGGCCAAATGTGGTAGCAAGCCATCCATCCTCCCACCAGAATGTTGGGGAAAAAACCCCATGGCTCAGAATCCCGTGGGTGTCAGTTTCCCTAACCAATGGGGTGAAGTAGTGTATATAAACACAAAAAATGTATAGAATATACTTTATCATACAAAAACATTATGGGAATAACCTAGTCTTAGACTCAACTATGGATAACATCTCTCAAAATCATGGCTACAAATTCTAATACTTCATGTCCTATAAGAACACAACCATTTAACTATATTTGTTACATTACATAATTCCCTTTAATCAGTTTCAACTTACATTAAATAATTCGTCAAAAAATAATTAAACATTAATAATCCCACATTATATTTCATTAGAATTACAACCAACATCCATAATTAATTTAAATTTAAACCTCACCATTTTGACCCCACAAACTTGATCCCCATGGGTTAACATAATATATTCAATCATTTATTAACAACATTATAATTTTACAATATTCCGATGAATTTTAGAAAAAAAATTATGAGCTACTAAACACTAGGGTGATCAACTCGGTGAGTAGATAATGTACCCTTCATGTGTTGGCCACATATTGAAAGAGCATAGTCCCATCATCCCTTGAGAATATAATCACAGAAATCATGTGGCATATGCCACCCGTCTTCACCCATTTTAGAAAGATGGTAGCAAAACACGCTTACCGGAGCACTGGGGAATGTAATGTATATTGAAAACCAATAAGATTCAACATGAATCAAAACATTCACATCCAACCCGTTTCATCATCTTCAGTGTCCTACCTGACACCCACATGCATAAACTGATGCATCTCTCCACTAGAGGGGTTACCTGATGAAAGAACCAATGGTCCTCCAGGCCTCCACATATCCCAATATCAATTGAGGCCCACATCACAACACAAGAATCATGACAACAAAAATCCTACCAATTGGGCTCTTTTACCTTAAACAAGGAATCAAAACATCAAACACAATGAGTTATCACAACACCAATCATAAGGCTTTTTTTCTTTAAAAGAAATAGGGTAACTCAGAACCCTATGAGGAATTATCTTTTTATCAAACAACTAGTTCATTAATCCCTATAGAATTAACTAATTTTTTATTTGTAGGTTCCATCTATGTGAATCCTAAACAAAAATCTATCATAGCTATCTGAAATTTATTAGTAATGCTTACTGCATTAATTTTATTAACATCAACTTAAAAAACAAAAACAACTAGAGTCATTTATATACCTCATTGTCTTTAGAAAAAAATTTATAAATTAATTCTATCATTACATTATTTATCGGTTTCCATAAAAATAAAATATAAACAAAGAATGATTAGATATTACACTATATATAAAAACAAGAGGAAAAAAATGATTTATAAATATTTATTCATCTAGTTCATCTATTTATTATTTCATGTTTATTTGTACTTTAGTGGGATAAAACATGCTAACTCTAAATTTAAATATATAATTATAGAGAAGAAATTAATCCCCTCCCGCAAAAGGTTCTTGAATTCCTTAATATGGTAATGATCCACAAAATGGATCATTATTGCCTCCTCCTGTGACAAATACATCCACCAAAGGATGTCACGTCATGACCGCACAAATCGAAACCCAGGAATACTCCATTTCAATTATGGAGATAACATTCCATAACATGGAATGGATAAATAGGAGAATATAAACCTAAATGAAAGATGATAAATAATACCTTATATGAAGATTGATTGATACAGCTTGGTTGCACCAAAACAGGTGTTGCACATGCAGTATGAAGAAACATCAAGGGGAAAAATTAATGGATTAAGGGTTTATCACACAACTCCTATGGGAAGGAGGAAATGTATGATAATCTTGCACTAGAGAACAAGAAGGTAGAACATGGGGGAAGATATATCATCTCTTTGTAATAACTAATGGTGAAGTAGTTTTAGAAACGGTGAATTTTACATTAAAAGGGGATCACATTAAACCAAATAGTTTGTCCATGTAAAGGCATCCTGAACCTTATTAAGATTAATATATGAGTTATAGGCTATGAATCAGCCTTAATTCTTTTAAAAGAAGGCCTTGAATGCATTATACGTCAAAGAAAACATCAAAGGGGATAAATTATAGGTATATGGAATTATTGTATGCATACCAATCCTGGTAACACTGTAAATATACTCATCTAAGAAACATTGTTCTCCTACCAATCCTAGAAACACTTTTCACATAATGTCTCACCGATGGAATTGTTTACATCGATCTCACCGAAGGAACTTTTCACATCGGTCTCACTGAAGGAACTCTTCAAATCTGTAACAGTGATTGAACTACTCACATCAGCCTCACAGAGGGATCTATTCACAACAGTCACACTGATGGACCTCTTCATATCAGTCTCACTGATGGAACTGTTCACATTGGTCTCACCAATGGAACTATTCACATTGGTCTCACTGATGGAACTGTTCACATCAGTCTCACTGATCGAGCAGTTCACATCGATATCAACGATGGAGTTGTTCACATCAGTATCACTAAAGAAGTTGTTCACATCGGTCTCACCAATGGAGTTGTTCAAATTATTATCATAGTTGGATCAGTTATCTTCGGTCTCACTGATGGATTTTTTCACATCAGTATCACTGATGGAACTATTCACATCAGTTTCATCGATGTAACTCTTCAGAAAATTGAAAATTTTGAAAATTTATTGGTGTAAGTCACATTGGCCTCCCAAAAAACCTTAGACACCAGATTTCAACAATGGAATGAACTAGAGAGGTCCATACTAATACATCCTATACCACTCAAAACTTTCTCTTCACTGAGAATCCAAAACCAAGATAAAAGGAATGCCAAATGGGGTCCAAACAACCACACATTGAGATTCCTCTCAAAATAGAGAAATACACAAGAAACAATAAAAGAATTTCATCATATAAATATGAATGGTATATAACCACAAAGTGAGCATCGTTACCTGAAAAGTGATAAACAAAAAAACACTGGGTACTGAGTAAGTATCAGTAACTCACTTTATTATGTAATCTCCTCCATGCCACTGTGTCTCCCCATGATAAGAACTAATGGGATTTAATGCATGTGAAGCCCCTTCTCCATGCGTTGTTGGATCTGCACAGGCCGCTCCTTGATGGTCGCATCATCGTCATCATCGATCTCTCCCTAATCAATGATGTGAGAATCATCTGAAAGATAATGAAGGAGCTATGAAACATGAAAAACATCATGTTTCCGGCTCAACTACTGGGGTAGTGCTCCTCGATATGCCAAAACTATAACACAAACCAACACCTCAAAAGGCCCAAAAATGTGACGAGAAAGTATACTCCCATAACTACATATTTTCTTCCCAAGAAATGGAATCATATTCAGAGGCACATGATCCCCAATATCAAACTCCAATGGTCTCCTCCATTGGTCGACATTTGATTTATGACAATCATGTTTTGTCTTTATCCTCTCATGAATCACATGAACCATCTCTATCATACTTTTCACTCATTTCGGTCTAATAATTACAGAATCTCTGACCCAAATCCAGCACAATGGAGAATGAAAAGGCCGACTTTACAAGGCTTCAAACGACGACATACCAATGGTGGAGTGAAAACTGTTACATTAAGGGAACTCCACCAACGGTGAGTTATTTATCTATAAAGCTCTAAAATCTATGACACAAGAGAGAAAAATGTCTTAATGACTCTGGATATTCTGCATCGTCTGACTGTCCATCTATGGATGAAATGAAGTTTTAAGGAATTAGTGAGAACCAAAAACATGTGACGGGCCTCTCCAAACCCTAGATGTAAAACAAGGATCTCGATAAAAAATGATCATCGTTAGAACTACGTGGAGTCTAACCACATCCTCCAAACATTAACGTGACAAAACATCCACAATGATTGGCTCCTTGATCTCTATATAGAGGTCTAATTTTGTTAAAAGATCCACTACCAACCAAATTGCATCATTTCCTCCCCATGATTGAGGTAAACCAGTAAAAAATTACATTTATATGTCCTCCCACTATCACTATGAAATATCCAATGGCTAGAAAAAACCACCAGGGAAAATGTGCTCAACCTTCTCTTTATGGTTGTCTAAACATCACGACACAAACACCAAAACACCACACTTCATCCCAGTCCACCAAAATTGACACCCCAAGCCTTGATAAATCATTTTCATGCCAAGAATTACTACCAAAGGAGAAACAATGAAACTATTTGAGAACTGTCTAAGACATCTCTATGAGAACAAATATTTTTCCCTAACACATCAATTAATGCACCTCATCCTCAAAACAACCATCAAGTGCCCTGCCAAAAACAACTAGGATTCTTCATACCTCCACCTCAAAATACCCCAATTGGGACTCTTCCACATGTTTCTCTAGGGATGACTCCACCGTCATCTAAAAAAGACAAACTATGCTCCAATATTCATTCATATCAATATGTAATTTTGAAATTTATTCCATTACTCTACAGGAATCACCATATTCACTCACTACATCACTACATGAATTATTTCTTAGTGCATAATCTAAAACATTCTGCATCCCATGTGTATATATGATTTTGATGTTGAATTCATATATGAACACCATACACCAATGATGTTGCAAGTTTATGTCATGATGGGAGAAAAAATACATCAGGTTCTTCTGATTTGTGAAATCCCATAAGTGCATTCCAATTAGGAAACACAACCACAACATTAGATAAAGCATCACTTCTTCCAACTCAAGATCATTTGTGGGATAGTTACGTTCCTAGGGACACAACTATCGTTACATATAATAATCAACAAATCATCGATACATCATAACACAACCTAACCCCAGATTTGAAGCTCTGCCGAAAACATAAAACTAAACTCCCTCTACTATATGACAAATAACATTAGAACTTTTCATCATCACTATTAGATACTCGAAAGCTGCCTAAAAAAATAAATCCACCAGAACGACTGATCCTTATTGGTCAATGATTTCACAGGAGTCGCAACCTAAGAAAAATCATGTACAATCCTCCTATAGTAGCATGTGAGGCCATGGAAACATCGCACCTATGATACTATCATGGGGGATTACCAAGACAAGGATGCTTATATTTTTAATGGATCCACAACTAGTCCCTAATTGGACACAACATTACCTAAGAAACAGACATATTGAGCCCAATACCCACTCATTGAAAACATCCCAAATAGCTGATGTTGATGTAGAACACCCAAATTGGCATGTAGATACTCTGCATTCTCCTCAATAGTTGTGTATTACACAAGGATTTAGTTGATTAAAGCCACAAAAAATGTATCCTCGAATGCACACAACATAGAATTTATTAATACCATAAATATAGCAACATCATTCTCCACACCAAATGGCATTACAAAGAACTCCTAATGGAAATAAAGACAATAGAATACAGTCTTCTAGAGATCCTCATCCTTCACCCACATATGATGATATCCTGACCACATGTTTATCATTGATAACCAACATTAATCATTAAATTTATCAAATAAATTATCCATATATGGAAGAGGATAGGGATTACTCACTTTCACTTTGCTCAAGTGATGATAGCTGACATAGGACCACATACTGTTGTTATCCTTCTTTGCTATCAAAACTTGGTCACCCCACTACAACACAATCGGCCAATCACAATCATACTGCATAAGACCATCGAGTTGTATACATAGCTCTCGTAACTTAGAAGGGGTCATCCTATATAGAGACATAGATATAGGAGATGCTCCTAAATATATTTGGATCACAATCCCAATCTCTTTTCAAAGGGTACTTCTACAACCTCTTCTGGAAAGGCATCATGGTACTCTACTACGACCATAGGAATAGCAAACTACTAAACCTATGAAGAACATATCTTCACCTCAGCCATCATTGATGATAGGGAAGGAACATTCCTTTGACCTATCTGAGGGTCTCACTCGCCAGAAAACACTGTTGGATCTCCATATGCATCGAAGAACACTACTTTCCCCCTGAATCAATTCACAATAGCCTACACTGAATACAAGAAATCCATGCTGAGGAAGACATCATATGGTTATATCCATAAAAATATGATCTTTCCCCCAATAGCTGTACTGTCACAACACGTCCCCCGACGCTCGTTCCGTGACTACACCAATCCCGCCTTCCATAGAACAGGGGATAGCGACTAGCATCAAAGGCATATTCCATAAATCTGGGAAGGGGTTGCCTTTATAACCTGTAAGCACACACAACCAAGCACATGTACAGATATGAACTCATGAATACTGTAAACCAAAAGAGAGTGCAAAAATGTAAATGGTCTAGAATACAATCCAAAAAATAAAAGTACAAGTCAACTGAAATACAAAACAACTGATGAAAGTGAATAAGGCAGCTACTAGGTCATCCTCCAGGTTCCAATAGGAAGGGTAGGTACAGATTCCATCCTCATCACTCCACGTCATCCTATCTCATTTGTGCATCGCCACGTCGTGTGGTCCACCTCTAGGTACGATCCTGTTTTGGTACTCTCAGCCTCAGCCAGTGTTATCTGTCATCTGCATCCAACACAACAAGGTGCTCTCATAGTCTATGCAGTGGTGATATAATGATACTCAGTAAGGACCCCAAGACCCTTAAGGACTCAAAAAAATCTCCCAAGGATGAAACACAAAGCATGAAATCATTAGATAACCCTACATAGTTATATTACCATACATATAACTAAGTTATCATGTAATCCATCTCAATCATGAGGAAAGAACAGAAAAACTGAATCAGCTCAATCCAAGATTTTATTCTAGGTGTAGTATCAAGTAACATCCCCAATCACATTTTCAAAACCTCAGCTACTGCAGAACACCTCCTTTATTGAGTAATCTGGGCCTGCAACGACACCAATGCGATTCTCAATAACATTGGACTAGTGAGGTACTCTTCCTATCGTGTACCATGGTTCTACGGTGTCACCAAGATGCTCCCCGTCATGGGTCTGCTGCGTCACCAAGGTGCTCCCCATCATAGCCTGCTGATGTACTCTTCTTGTCGAGTACCATGTGTCTTTCGTGGCACCAAGGCTCTCCCCAATGTGTGTCTACCACGATAACAAGGCTCTCCCCATTGGGCTAGTCGAGTCAGTCCGAGTCGAATCTATCAGCAGTCGTTAGGTATGAGCTAGCTACTAGGTCTCTGCACTATGCTTTCTCGTCTCTGAGAGAATCTACTCCATGATCTACTAGTCCATACTGAAACTTTCACAATGTCTCACTAAGAAGTATTTGAAAGGACCACCATGTCATAAGGATGTCAATTCAACTGACGGGGCATCAATCAGATGCTTGATCTATGAGTTATTATCCTTTTTGTATCGAGGGCCCAGTTGGATTCTTTCTCGATCCAACATGACCGTTCCCCATATCAATCCAAAATACAGTGGGTTATACTCAAATGGAACATCTTGCACCATGATTTCCAGTTCCACAGACAGTTTTTCAAATGGACGTCCAGTGCCAATGATATGGTTTAAGGATAGTAAATAGGTCGTAGTGGGGCCGGGTTTGGTTAGATCTGGTCGGACCGACCTGGGCCGACCTGACATAGGCCGTCGAGGCCCATGAGGCCCATGAAGGAGGTAGACCAGACGCGAGGGCTCAGACTAGCCGTGAGGGTGCGGACATTCCATGAGGGCATGTACTGGCCATGAGGGCGCATACCGGACATGGGTCGATGGTCCGGCCGCAAGTCATTTGGACCGGAAGGGGTTCATCTAGGAGGGTGGAGAGGCTTGGCTCGGTGGCACGGCTCAACTCAGCGGCGGCGAGGATCGGCTCAGACAGTGGTGTGACTCAGCGGATGACGACACGGCTCCGCTCGCACGGCAACGCAGCTCAGCGGATGGTGCCACAGCTCGGCTTGGATGGCGATGAGGCTCGGTGAATGACAGCGCTGTTTCGATCGCACAGTTGGTCGGTCGGGGCAGCACGACGATCCCACGGGTCGGCAGGTGTGGCATGGAGAGGCCACGGGAGGCGGCGCCGTTACCTCCATCATCTTCCTCGCCTTCCTCCTTTTTTAAGAATACACCAAAGAAAAATGGCGGAGAGTTCTGGCCGTGTTTTTTATCCCACACCTTCCATGTTTAGAGTGGTAGCAAGTGGTTCACAGATAACGAAGCATGAACATGAATCCATAATCATTTGGAATGTTTGTTGTCATCCCGGACAAGAAAAGAATGGAGTACATGGAAAGTGATAAATGTATAGAAATAAACCCCTACTTCATTCTCTTATTGACGTTTGTGAATGGAGGTAGTACGGTCATTGATTCGTCATAGATGAAGATGTCCCATGTCAGAAGAAGTCCCAAGGATGATGCTCAAAGTCGAGGTCGAAATTCTACATCGGCAGAGCATTCTTCATGGAAGAACATGCCCTTCGTTGGAGAGTTTTCTCCCAACATGATATCTCTATCCTTTTCCAACAAATGTTCTCAATAGAATATCCCACCAAAATAAAAGAGATATCCAAGATAAAAAAATTCCCAAAATTTAATTGTTGGAACAATTCAAATTGGATTAATTAATTTGGCTCAATTATGTGGTGTGTTGGCATAATTAAGAGAGGAGTTTTGGAAAAATTAATGTCGAGTAAGCTCAAGAGACTCATCCACATTAATGACGTAGTTGAAGAGGTTTTCCTATATTTATGATAGAGTTGATGGTTTCTCCCAATTAATGGTGGGTTTAATCCCATGTGGTCCCCACCACCATAGCATCTCAATGGAGGTTAGGGTTAGGTTTTCTCCAAAACCATAAAATATCATGGGAAGTTAAGGTATGGTGGTCCCCACCACTAACTTCTACAAGGAGGATGGTTAGAACAAAATAAAATAACACGTTTGTTTATTTTATTTCATTATTTCCACCAAAAACCAAAAAACTAACTTTCACCCTCGACAACTATCATTGATGTGAATGTATTCTTATGAAAAAATGGGCACTGCGGGTTCAACGATGCCCTCAGATTTTAATTCTGAGATCTATTTCAAAAGTTTTAAAATCCAGCTCATATGTTGACTGAACGTACCCGAAAAAAGTTCAAAAATTCATTTCAGGAATTCTAGGTCTTGGAATCACGCACCATCAATTTTCACGGACTCATAAATTCCCATATATTTAAAAACAATTACCTGGATTTTCATAGACATTATATTATCCCCACCTTAAGGATTTATGGGCCCATAAGCTACCACACAATCTATGGAAACAAGTGTGGGTACTAAGCATGCATCTGAGCCTCCCTCCCCCATGTGCTCTCCTGGAGGTTCCTGTGCTGTTAGAGAAAGTGCACCAGAGGTATCAACCATCCAGGAAGCACATGCTCCTATCAATCCTCAATATCTACTGAAACCTCCGTAAAAGTCTTCCCATCATCGATGTCCATCTCTCAATGGTCAATGATGCGGGAAGGGTATTTTCATGTATCTCCTCAACTAGGATACGTGGAAGTCATCGTGCACCTAGTGAAACTATGTTGAAAGAGCTAAGCGTTAATCCACCTCTCCACCCCTGCTGAGGACATAAAAATCTCTGATAAATCTCTGAGATAAGATTCCACCTCGGCCAAATATTTGCAAACCTCATCGAGGTTACAGTCGAAGAAATACGTGGTCTCCATCCTCAAACTACATAGTTCTCTGTCTCCTATTATCATATGACTTCATTCTATTCTGTGTAGTCTTCATCCACTCCTGGATGATTTTTACCTTCTCTATGGTTGCTTGTACCATCTCTATTCCCACTAGTGTTGACTCCACTAGGTTAGTCCAGCACAAAGGTGATCTTAAAATTCACACGTACAATGCCTCGAAAGGTTCCATCCTAATGGTGGAGTGATAGCTATTATTGTAATCAAACTAAACCAAAGGAAATTTATCCTCCCAGTTGCGACTCAAGTCGAGGACACAATCACGCAAAATGTCTACGAGGGTATAAATGGTCCGCTCAGTCTGACCATCCATCTACGGATGGAAGGCGGTGCTCAAATGAAGATGCATTCTGAAAGTATCTAGTAACCCCTTCCATAGCCTGGAAGTAAAATCATGTTTCACGATTAGAGGAAATTATTAAAGGTACTCCACGTATCCGTACAATTTACTGCACATAGAGGTGTCCCAAGCTCTCTATTAAACCCCTGGATGTGTGTGGAAGCTCTATCAGGAAGTCCACGGATATCCCACCCACTTACAGTTTGGGAACATTAATGGTATAACGTAGATTGTTTGTACCTAATGATTCACCTTAACATTCTGACAAGTGAGGCATCAAGAGACAGACTCTACAACTATTTTCTTCATTACTGGCCACCAGTGCTGTCGTTGGAGATACGGGTACCTCTTCTCCAGTCCTGGATGTACCGCAAGAGGGGATGTGTGAAACTACATAAACACATCATCCTGATGTGACACAGGTACCATAGTATGTCCTATAAAGAGGATTATGTGCTCTCCACCTTCATAAATCCATCAGGTTCCTATCTTGTTGATATCTGAGCATGTTGAGCCTCGCATTCAGCGACCCCACGTGGCAACTCCCTGAGTTTCTGAAGAACTGGGGGAGTGACTGTATGAGACTAAAGAAAATACACTCCATCCTAATCTATAAATGACATCCGGAAAGCGGCCAGCTACTCTGTCTCGTCTCCAAGCAGCTGTATACCAAATCAGTTGCTGAGTGCATCGGCAACAACGTTCTCCATCCCAGGAGTATAGATTATCTCAAAGTCATAGACCAGAAGGAACTCAATCCAACATCGATGTCTCAGGAACAGGTCCTTCCGAAAGATTATATACTTGAGACTCTTGTGGTCCTAGTAAACTATAAAATGCTTTCCCATCAGATAGTAATGTTGAATCATCATGGGGAATACCACTACTACTAACTCCATGTCATGAGTTGCGTAGTTCGGGTCATGTTGTCTCAGTTGTCGAGAACCATATGTGATCACTGCTCGCTCATGCATCAAGACACATCCAATCGCACTCCCTGATGTTTTGTTGTAAACTACTTACCATATGCCTTCCGATAGTGGTCTCAATATGGGGGAACTATTCAAACTCTACCTCAGCCCATAAAAGCTCTACTTGGATATCTCTAACCACACAAAGATTTTACCCTTCTTCTTTAAGGCAGATACTGGTGCTGCAACTCTGGAGAAATCTGGAACAAATATCTAGTAGTATCCAGCCAAACCCAGGAAACTTCATACCTCTGTCACACTCATGGGTGGCTCCCAAGCAATTACCACCTCAATGTTCACTATATCTACTACAACTCCAGCCTCTGATATGACATGTCCTAGTAATTTATCCTCTCATATCTGGAACTGGAAGTTCGAGAGCTTACCATAGAGATGGTGAACTTGGAATGTGTCCAGTACTACCCTCAAGTGATATGCATGCTCTTACTCAGTAGCTGATTAGATCAAAATCTCATCGATGAAGAATACTATGAAGGGTTCACGATATGACAGAATTATCTTGTTCATGAGACCCATGAACACTACTGGATCATTGGATATTCCAAACGACATTACCGAGAACTCGTAATGGCCATACTGACACCTGAAGGCCTTCTTCTGCACATCCTATCCTGGTACTCTGAGATAGTGATAGCCTGAACTAAGGTCTATCTTTGAGAACCACTGTGCTCTTTTCAGTTGATCAAAGTGGTCATCAATCCTCAGGAATTGGTACTAGTTCTTCATGGTCACCTGGTTCAGGAGCCGATAGTCATCATATAGCCACAAGCACCCATCTGCCATCTTGGCAAACAAAATCTGGGCTATCCAGGGAGAATCACTTTGCCGAATGATCCCTCCCCATGCAAGTCCCCTAGTTATACCTGCAGATCATGAGGCTCCATGGGAGCCATCCAATATGCTGGTGTAGATATCAGTGTCATCTCAAGGTACATGTAAATGTAAAATTCCACCTATATTTGAGGAGGTATACTTGGGACATCATTATGGAAAACATCCGTGTACTGGTCCACCACTTCAGGATAATTTGGACTCTCCACATCAACCACTATGAGGGTAAGTCTATCCATCTGATGAGTGATCGGCTGCACTCTCCTCTGGATAAGTCTTTCCTATGCTGCAAAGGCTCCCTTCCCGCCAGTGAAGGTAAACCGGGTCCCATCTGTGCTGACAAACCTATATTGGGCCTAATACAGTCTATCTGAGCCTAGACTGTAGATAACCAGTCCATACACAAGATGAGGTCGTATGGCCTCGACGCCTCTACTAGGAGATCCTAGAAGACGCTCTCGTCTCCAAGAGTAATCTCACACTATCATCATCAGTGGATAATCATTTAATTCACTATCGTTGGAATATCTATCCATATGGATCGAGCCAATGACACTGTTGGAATCTCTGAGCTCTGAATAAGGGTGGTGGAAATGAAAAAATGACTGGAAACGGTGTCTATAAGTACGGCTGATAAGGGGGAGAAGACATATATCGTACCCCGTATCATCTCAAGAGCGTCGTGATCATAGGTATCAGTAGCATTGAGCTGAGCTCTCCCCTGTCCACCTGCTCCCTGCAGTCGGGGTGGACCTTCTAGTGGTGGTGGCGGTAACATCTAGAATCATCGCCCACCACCTGCTGCGCCACCAGCTCCTTTGCCACGTTTTCATGCTCCCTACAAACTTCCTCGGTCAAACCTATGTCTTTTCCTATGCAGTCCGTTGACCATCTTCTGATCATCCTTATGGAGGGTTGGATAGAAATGATCCACGTGACCCTGCCCACCGAATGTGAAACACTGCCCTCGCCTGGCATGTTTGTCTACGCCTCGAGTGCCCCGCACAACTGAATCTGAATTGTGTGGTTGTCCACAAGTAGGTATAGTATTTATGGACCACTAGGATGTTTGTTTGCTGCCATCTGTAAAAGGCTCTGCTACGTGACATCTGATGGTGGGTCTCACTGCTGGTGACTGCTCAGCAAGAAAACTCTCCACAATGAGGTCTCTCTCTAACACCCCCGCCTGCGTCGGGCTACTGAGTGAGAACATCGAAGCTCTAATCTTCCTCCTGAGTTCTCACTCGCATGTCTGTGCCTTGAAGTATGGGTATTTCACCATATCAGTGGAGTAGCATGACAGTTCAGTGAACCTGATGGAATACTGATCCGCAGTCAGGCTTCCCTACTGAAGATGATGTAGCTCCAGAATGTGCACTGCTGGAAGAGTCACAGGAATAAACTCTTCCCGAAACTGACTCACGAAGTCTACCCAAAGAAATTCCACCTCATCTTCAACCTCAAGCATAAAGCTCCACCATCAGACTACTGCTACCTGTAGAATGTTGGATGAAAGGATCCCCAGGAAATCAGCTGGTGTCCCTACCAATCGGAAAACTCTCACCATGGCCTCCAACCAATCCTTAGCTACAGGTGGGTGCGTCTATCCCCGGAACATGGGTGGCCTCTGGAACTGGAATTCGTGCAACACGCTCATGCATCATGGACTCTCTACTACTGGGGCTAGTGGAATCGGTGGCCAAATGGTTAATGGTATCGCTAGTGCCTCTACTTGAAAAGGGACCTGCACTGAGGCCTCGTCATTCGGTGGGCTGTGAGTGCTTACAACTCTTGCAACTCTAGATGTCTGTCTGCGTGGAGGCATCCTAAAAAGAAAAAGGTGTGCTATAGTTAAAATGATATACTAGGTGAGATGAACTGGTGAGCTGAATCAAAGTGTTCCCAAAGAAAACTCTTGAAAATACACATGCAATCAGTGTTTTAATGCACTGAGTCAAAAAATAGAAATCTGGGGCCTGGTGTATGGATACGTCAGCCACTACACCAACAATGTACTCCCTGAACTGAAAACCACACTCACTACCCATAATACTATTACTTCAAAGAAAATAAATATCAAAGTCCCATGTTTTTTGGTAGAACCGACTCCTATAGAACCAAGTTGTCACGACCCATCCCTCGGGGCCCGTTCCATGACTACCCCAAGCCCGTCTTCAAGAGGCCAGGGGCTGGCAACTAGCACCCACGGTATTTTCACTAAAACTTGTAAGGCATTGCCTTTATAACCTAAAATCACATGTAACCAAGCACACAACAAGATAAAATATCTAGAAAATTGTATACCAAAAGAGAGTACTAAAAGTATAGTGTCTAGAATACACGCCCAATAGTAAATGTACAACTACAACTGAAATGAAAAATTACTATAGAAGTTGAAAATGTTAGCTATTGGTTAATCCTCTAGGTTCCTACCTAAAGGGTAGGTACAGATCGACTCCTCATCACTTCACATTCATTTGTCTCCTCCGCCTATCGACAAACCATATGATCCACCTCTAGGTCTCGTCCAGTACTAGAACCCTCACCCTTAGTCATTTTTGTCTGTCGTTTGCATCCAACACAATAAGGTGTGAGCATAACCCCTGTAGGGGTGAGAATAAATATTATCAGTAGAGACCCTATGACCCTCATGGTCTCACAAAAATCCACCAGGGATAGACCACAATGTATGAAATCAAAAGATAACCCTACATAGGTATATAACCATAAATATTACTAAGTTATCAAGTAACCCGTCTCAATCATGTGGAAAACACAGAAAAACTGACTCATCTCAAACCAGGATTATATTCTAGGGGTAGTATCAAGTAACATCCCTGGTCACATTGCCAAAACCTTGGCTGCTGGAGAACTCCTCCTCTATCGAGTACAGTGGGTCTTCCGCAACACCAATGTGCTTACCACTATCCTAGAACTATTGAGGTACACATCATGTCGAGTACCGTGGGTCTACCGTGACCCCAAGGTGATACACCCCGTGGGTCTGCCGCATCACCATAGTGCTCCCTCTCAAAGATTACTGAGGTACTCCTCCTGTCGAGTGCTATGGGTTTGCCATGACACCAAGGCTCTCCCCATTGTGGGTCTTCCATGACAAAAAGGCATTCCCCCTGGGCTAGTTGAGTCACTTCAAGTCGAATCAGTCAGCAGTCATCATTTCTCAGCCAACTACTAGGTCTCTGCACTATGCTCTCTTGTCTCTGGTAGGATCTGATCCAAGAGAAACTGGTCGATAATCCAACTGTCATGAAGTCTCGCGACATGTATCTCAAATTTCTGCCTCTTCATAGGGATCTCAATGCCACTAACGACACGTCAATCGGACGCCCGGTCTGTGAGTTATTAGCATTTTTGTCTCTTGGGCCCGGTTGGTTTCATGCATGATCGAACCAGACCATTAAACATCTCAATCCAAAAAAATAGTGGGGTATACTCAAAGGGACTGCATGGCTCCATGATTTTCAGTGCCGCTGACAGTTTGTCAAACTGACATCTGGTACTAAAGATATGGTCGAAGGAGCATAAATGTGTCGTAGTGGACCCGGGTCCGGTCCAACCTGGTCAGACCGCACCATCCTGGAATATCATAGTACTGGTTGACCTAGCCCAACCATTTGGTTCTAGCCTAGCCCATCCCATGAGTGTGGAATAATGGTCGCGAGGGCGCGGAATGGCAGCGAGGGCATGGACCGGCCGTGAGGGCAGAGACCAGCCGAGAGGGAGTGGAATGGCCAAGAGGGCTTGGGTCGGCTTCCAGGGTGTGGACCGGCCACAGGTCAGTGGTCCGAATGTGGGTCTTCGGTACCGGCCACGTTTCGGTGGTGGTTCAGTCAGGAGGGCGGAGCATCTTGTCTTGGCGGCGTGACTTGGCTCAGAGACGACATGGATCGGCTCAAACGATGGCACAACTTAGCAGATGGTTGTTCAGCTCAGCTTAGACGACGGTGTAGCATAGAGAAGGGTGGTGCAGCGTGTCTCAAATGGCGATGTGGCTCGGCTGAAAGTGGCATGGGTCGGCTCGGACGACGACTCAGCTAGGCGTATGGCGGCACGACTCGGCTCGGATGGTTGGTCAGCCAGGGCGACGCGGCGAGGCCGCAGGGTGGCGGTGCCGTTACCTCCATCGTCTTTGTCGCCTTCCTCCATTTCTATGAATTAACCATAGAATAATGGTGGAGGGGTTAGACTATTCTTGTTTGTCCTGTACCCTCCACTTTTATAGTGGTAGCAAGTGGTTCACTAATAACGACGCAAGAATGTGAAACCATAATCTTCTGCAATGTCTGTTCCCAAACCGCACAAGAAAAGAAGGGAGTACCTGGAAAGTGATAAACATTTTGGAATAAAACCCAACATAGTATTCTTTTAGATGTTTGTGCAAGGAGCTATTACATTCCTTGATTCTTCATAGATGAATACATCCCACATCGGATGAAATCCCAAGGAAGAAGCTCAATGTCGAGGTCGGTGTTCTTTTTCGGAGGAGCGTTCTTCGTGGAAGAATGCGTTCTTAGTTGGAGTGTTTTCCCCAACCAATATCTCTATCTCATTTTCCAATGAATGTTCACAAAATATGAACACTCCATAATAAATGTGATATCCAATATAATAAAAAAAATTTCCCCAATTTAATCGTTGGCTCAATCCAAATTGGAATAATTAAATTAGCTCAATTAAGTGGTGAGTTGGCATAAGTAAGAGGGATAGGTTTTGAACAATTAATTTGGAGGATGCTCAATAGGATCCTCCACATTAATTGGGGAGTTGAAGAGGTTTCCCTATATTTTTTAGGAAGTTGATGTTTTCTCCCAATTAAAGGGGGGTTTCAAGGGGGTTTAATCCCGGGTGGTCCCCACCACCATAACCTATCGTGGGGGGTTAGGGTCGGTTGGTCCCCACCACCATCTTCCCTAATGTGGTTGGTCACAACAAAATAAAATAAAATATGTTCTTATTTTATTTTATTATTTCAACAAAAAACCCTAAAACTAACTTTCAACCACGTCCAACTATCGTCGAGGTGAAAGTCATTGTAAGAAAAAAATGGCACTGCGAGTTCAATGGTACCCTTAGATTTTATTATGAGAACTGTTCAAATTTTATAAAAACCCGCTTCTATGTTTACTGAATGTACCTGATGAAAGGATCAGTAATTCATTTCTGGATCTCTGGACCTCGGAATCTCGACATTCAATTTTTATGGACTCATAAAATTATAATATATTAAAAAAATTACATGGAAATTCCATGTCTTTACAAGTGCTTCTCAACCACTATCTCACAAATTCTACATTCTTTAAAAAAGCAAAATGTCCTCCATGGCGTAGTCAATGATAGGGGCACTGGAAGCTTGACTAAAAAAAGTCCAAATGCATGGACACATGAAGGTTATATGAAGGAGTGTGTTGCTCCTAAATCAAATGATGAATACACCCAAGTAGAAATCAATAAAAGGGTACCTCAAATGACATCTGGATTAATTGGAGTAGGAAATGCTAAAGCATGAAGCTAAACACGACCTCATCCATGACCTCTCGGACCCTGATTATGACCACCACCACAATGGTGGTATTCTCTCCGAGGACAGGGAGCATTATGGGGATGTCCCCGGCCTGCCCCATCATCTATCTACTGATCCAAATCTGGTGTAACCTACTACTACTACCATTGCTAGATCATCCTAAATGGAGGAACATAGATCCGAATGCTTGGTTCATGATAAAGTATCTGAACTGGTGGGAACTCTCGCTGCTAATGATCGCCCCCTCCACATGAAATATGTGTTTGATCCCTTATCATAGGCCTGAGAGACACCGCCCCAAGAGAAATTAGAAGTTGAGGGTTGAGACTTACCCCCAGCCGAACATAAACTTATATACCCGAAAATCCTGGAACCCTAGACCACATCTCTTATACATAAGGAATCATAACATCTCCCTTCTCAGGAAAACATTCATCAGGACAATGTACCCCCGATGAGATCTTCCCTCACCATCACCTCAAGATATGTCTTCAGCATAAACGATGTGACCTCATGTAGGGTCTGTTGATTCAATGCCTCTTGAAAGTATCTCACCCTAGCCTCCTCATATGGAAATTGGTTCGAAGAATACCGTAAAAGTATCGTGGGAAGGATTCCAAACTCACCCACACTGGAGCTCCACAGTCGATGGGTTAGAATATATTTATGATTGGACTTCCTCATGAACAAATAAAGAAACTCGACTCTTAACATGTCTCAAAACTCCTCCCATGATATTTTCATATCTTCACGATCCCTGTGGCACAATAACCACCACGACCTCATTAATCCACGTAGATTAATCACGACAAATGAAACTCAGTGCTACTTTTAAGCAGGGATAAAACAGAAATCTATCCCAACCTCCCCAAACTACTATTTTGTGACTACATATAAAATGGATCCCTCAAACTTCGACAGAATCTGGTGTTGAAACTAATGTATTTTCCTCATCCAAGGGTCTCTATCATCAACATCTACCCAGCAGAGATCTTATAGCATAGCCTTCTAGAAATCTTCTACAAAAACCTGACGAGGATATAGTCCAGTTTCCATTCCTGTGAAATAAAAACTAGTTATAAATAATAATCCTTGAATAGGGAAGACTCTACATTAATAAATTAATTTTATTCTTTTTCCATATTAGGTTAACCTATCCCAAGTTCTACCAATTCAAACACAAGCACATAAAATAATGATGCATGATCCTTTTATATCTCTCTTCACATTAACTAGTATCACCTAATTTAGTAGCTAATGAAAACATAATGGTCTTTGAATCAAATCACAGGGGGGCCCTAAATGACTATGTCTCAGCTAGTCTCTAGTATTTACATAACTTTTTTTAAATTAACTGACATTTTTTCTTAAACAACCCATGAAACCTCATTTATAAATAACAACAAACTTCATCTTATCCCTCAAGTAGACCTCTGATTCCACTCTATCACCACCCCCTCCACACAAGGTGAACCACTCTTGGGCCGAAAATGTCAGAAGGAAGACAATGACCAATAAGTCCCTCCTTCAGTATTCATTGCATTGGTGACTAGAACCGAGGGTATAGTAAACACATAAATGGGAGGCATTACCCACTATGAGAACACATTCGAAAGAGAGAGATAAGACATATACCAACCAACTCCATCCCA
The DNA here is from genome assembly GCA_963277665.1 of Viscum album. NCBI lineage: Eukaryota > Viridiplantae > Streptophyta > Magnoliopsida > Santalales > Viscaceae > Viscum > Viscum album. The sequence goes on from OY728121.1 coordinate 507,418,942, forward strand.
TACTATAATAAAAAATAAATCCCAAACATAGATATGTAATTTCATAATGAAATAATACAACCTGAAGGGAAAATTTCAAGTACCAAAGGAACAAAAAAAGGAGACCATGAAGCATGGGCAACTCCTGCAACCCCATGATAATAGTAACAAGCCTGATCTACCACCTACTGCAAGTGACCAGAGAAACTCTTTATATATAAATTGGGTGAGTATAACAGTATAGTGATTAGGATCCTCCCTAGAGCCTCTTGTGAAAATGTAATGAAATCATGCTAAAGAACAGTGAACAACAATTGAAACTAACTCTTCACCTAACCATGTATACTATGTTCGTAGCCTCACTATGGATACCCTTCCAAAGTATGTCATCAAATAGTATATAATATAATAAATAATATCCAGGGTACCTCACTAATACTTCCCCTCTAGTAGTCTTATTTTCCCCAATGTCTCGCATCTTAAGCATCTTTCTCTAAAAAGGCTTTTCGGCAATCTCCTCAGCAAAGCACCACAACATGCATGTCCTATAGTACAACCACCATATCCACACAAAAAAAGAAACCACGTTGTTTCCTATAGCCACCACATCTCACATTATATGTATAATACTTATAGTATTATACCTCAATACATTACATCCGATACACTGAGTAAGGATCCTCAATCCATCAAAGACTATACACGTTATACCTAAAGTGGTCCATAGGAATCAATAACAATAATATATGATTGTAAATAACCACCAGCTATTACAGCCCTCCACCCAACTATATGGGAAAAAACTAACCATTTTAACTACAAACATATGTAACTACCAAGAGATGGGATTGGGACTAAAGGGGGTAGTAATACATCCATCCTACCTCCAGAATGTTGGGGAACACCCCCCCCCCCCCACGGATCAAAATCCTCAGGTTGTCTATTTCCTTAAAATATGTTGTGGGGTAGGGTACATAAATAAAAAAAACCATAGAAAACACTATATCTCTCAACCTCACTAGGGGAATAACCTAGTATTAGACTCAACTGCATCGAACATCTCTCGAACTCCCGACTACCATTTTCCAAAACTAGGTATCCTAGAAGCACACACTCATTTATATTGCTTTATTATATTACATAATTATCTTTTTACTAGTTTCAATTTACATTAATTAATTATTTAACCATTAATTAACCCTAAAAAATTCCACATTATATTTATTTATAATCACACTGAAAGTACACTATTTTATTAAATTGTAACCTCATCATTTCGTCCGAGCAAGCTCCAACCCCACGGGTTAACATAATTTATTCAATCATTTTATAACAACATTATTATATTCCAATATTCATTGGAATTATAGAAAATAATTCAAATATTCTAAACAAAAGGGTGATCAACATTGGTTTTTTGAGGAACTAACTACTAGGTATTTTACAACTATAGCCTGAAAATAAACACATCATCACTTGGGAAGCTAATCACAAAAAGCATGTGGCATACCCCTTAGATATTCAACCCTTTTTGAAAGAGGGTAAGAAAACCTATCATCCTTGAAAATGGGAAAATTAATGTAGACAGACAAACAACATGAATCAATAAGCATCCAAACATTCACATTCAACTTGTTTCGTCATCTTCAGTGTCCTCCCTGACACCCACAGTCATAAACAGATGCATCTCCCCACTCTAGGCATCAATAGATTCCACAACCAATGGTCCTCCCTACCCCGACATATAACAATATCCATAGAGGCTTGAATAAAAACACATGATGTAGGAAAAAACCATCATATCATTTGGGATATTTTCCCTTTAACAAGGCATCTAACCTTCAAACGCAATGATCTCACACATCTCCAATCATAAGGCCCTTGTCCATTACAAGAAAGAGGTTAACACAAAATCCTATGAGGAATTATATTTTTGTTGAACATTCGGATCTTTAATTCATCCAGAATTAGGTCATTTATTATTTGTAGGATCCAACTATGGGTATCATAAACATAATGATATCATATCTATCTCAAATTTATTAAACACTCTTACTACATTAATTTTATTAACAATAAATTACATCAATAAGAACTGAATTAATTTTCATGACAAATTATCTTTAGAAAAAAAATTATAAATTAATTCTTGCATTTTCTTTATTTAAATATTTCCAGCCAGAATGTAATTCTAAATAATGAAATCATAGATATCATACAATCAAGAAATTCAATACTCAAGATCAAATGATCGATGTCAGTTTATTTATCTGGATCAAATATTTATTATCTTAATTCCATTATGATCCAATGGGATAAAACATGAGAAATCTAAAGTGGAAAGTAATAGAATAGAGGAGAAATGAATCTCCAAACTCAAAAGGTTATTTACATTCATTAAATGTGAATGATCCACACAACAGATAACGATTGCCTCCGCCAAGATCAACTACATCCACCTGAGGATGTCGCGCCATAACCACACAAACCAAAACCATTGATAACAGAAATATAAGCATGTAGATGACATTACATACATTTAAAGAAAAAAAATGAGAATATAAACTAAAAATAATGATGATAAAACATACCTTATATAAATATTGATCAATACTTCATGGTTGCACACAAATAGGGGGTGCACATGATGTAGGTAGAATCTTTAAGTGGAAATGATTCAAGGATTAAGGTTTAATCACACCACTCTGATGGGATGGAAGAAAGGTTTCAGTATCTCACACCTAAGAAAAATAAAGTAGATAAATGGAGGAATATATCTCATCGATTAATAATATTTAACAAAGCATCAGTTTAAGATATGCTGGATTTTCCATTAAAATATGATCAAATTAATCCACATGATTTGACCATGTAATGGAATCCCGAAAATTAGAAAAATTAATGTATGAGTTCTGGGAATTAAATCATCCATAATTCCCTTAAAAAATATTTTATTTGTGGTTTATTTCAACAAAAACATAAATGGGTAGAATATATAGGATGCTGGAAGCACTATACAAGCACCCGATCCCGGAATTACTGTACACGATCCAGGAAAAACATTACACCAACCAATTATAGAAATAGTATAAACCTATCATTCCTAGAAACACAGTTCACAAAATTTATCACCCATGGTAGTGTTCAAAATGGTCCATCTGATAGAATATTTCACATATGTATCACTGATGGAACATTGCACGTCGGTCTCACCGAAGGAGCTTTTCACATAGGTTTCACCTATGGTGCTTTCCACATCAGTGTGATCGATGAAACTATGAAAATTAGTCTCAACAATAGATATTTACACAGTGGTCTCTATGATGGACCTATTCACATCAGTCTCATCGATGGAAGTGTCCACAATGGTCACACCGATTGAACTGTTCACATCAATCTCACCGATGAATCTGTTCACATTGGTCTCACCGATGGATGTGTTCCCATAATTCTAACTGATGGAGTTGTTCCCATTGGTATCATGGAAGTAACTCATCACATAGGTCTCAATGATTGAAATTTTAAAAATATTGTAAATTGGAAAAAATGTTGGGGATAAGTCACATTGGCATTCCAAAATACCTCAGAATATTTCAGCAAAGGAATTGATCGGAGATGTCTAGGCCATTACAATGAATGTTTTAATTATATCCATTGACATCATAATCATTATTTGAAATTATTCGATAATATTGAAGAATAATATATATATTTATACAAATAATGTAAAACTATTAAATAAATTCGGTGGTTGGTTTTAGGTTCCTGTTTATAAAAATTGGATTACATATAAAACTATATATTTCATATAAATGAAACTGAGTCCCCATGAAAACACAAGCTTATGGATAGTTTCTCTATAAAAAACCTTGTTAATTTTTTGTGACTGTTTTACTGAATATATATATTCTCAATTATTATATATTTTACTACATTATAATTGAATGAGTGTATTCTATTTAAACCATCGTCAATGAGAATCATTCATGAACATCATTATCTACTTATATTTTGTAGAAACCATGTAAATATAAAACTATAATATTAAAATTTATATATCAAACTCATTGGTAACATGAAATGTTGGATGATAACCATTAGAATGTGATAAATTAATACTCTATCATCATTGTGGGTATGGTAGATTATTATATGGAGGAAATAGTTTATTAATGTTTTGTGAGAGTGTTAGTTTTTAAAAGTCCATAATCACGAAACACTACACCCCCGCATGAAAATTATGTGCTAAATATAAAATTTGAATGTGTGGTGGAATATATTTCATTAGTTCATTTTGGGTCTTAAGAATCCTAGGATATGGATCAGTAGTACATAGTAGGAGAGTCAATATAGGGAATAAATATTTTATAGAAACATTATTTAATGATCACTAATCTCATTCTATGATCTTTGAATATAGGATTCATCATAGACGTTCATTCATGGATTATTCACCATGATGATTTGTATTCATTAATTTTTTTTAATATTTTAAAAATATAATCATTGGTCAGAGCCTTATATGAAAATACAATTATTATTACTCAATGTAATTTGGACGTGAAACCCCTGATTTTATTTTACTCAAACCCTGCCATCAAATTACATAACTTTAAAAATTGGATAGTTGGATAAGGGCTTCAAGGTTTCCTTGGATGGAACAATACTTAGGTAGATTCATTGGAAGGAAAGATAAGGGAATATTTTTTATTAAATTGCAATTCTTGCAAAACCCAAATTTTGTGGGAGATTGTTTTTAAGGGTTTTATTTTATTTTTTGGTCAAAATAATTTTTCAATGTAATATTTAATTGGTAATAGTAAACTTATAAAGAATAAATGACTTTAATGTGATTTTATTATTAATTTAATCTATGTTTAAATTAATAAAATTTATTATTTTATATGTGAAATTTTATTTTAATAATATAGAAGTCATTCATTATTAAATTAATTGTATTTCCAAGAAATATATTTCTCATTGAACATAACCCAATGATATGAAAATAATTTATAGACTTCAATATTATAAAAATAATTTAGAAGTTTCAATGAAATTTTTTATGATATATAATCTTTATGAATGTATGGATTTTCATTTATGGAATCATTTTTTTGATTATTATATAGGTAAATAATTTCAACATTTATAATAAATTACATTGATATAGATCATTTGAACAATTATTTTTTTAATGATAACTGATTTTTAAAAAAAAATATTTAACATTCAGAACATTTATTATTTTTATAACGATAAAGAATCAGAAATGAACTAAAAACATTAAAGGTATATGGTCCTCACATTGATATATAGCCCATACTAATTTTCCTAGGAACATAATTCTATGAAATTAACACTGAATTCTATAAATATATATTATTCACAAAATGTTGATATGAAAATTTTATGAATAATTTTTTTATTATATCAATTTATTTTTAACATAAAAAAAATTGTTTTCTAAAAGTGTTTTTTTAACAATTAATATTAAAAAAAATCATATTATTGTTTTTTATATTTAATACCCCAAATTTTTTAGTGAAATTATGTATTATATCAATGTTTTATTTAAATGTGATTATTTTATAAAAAATGTTTTTTTTAAAAAAATATATATATTTTATATGAAAGCATAATTAATTATTTTTCTAATACAATTTATTAAAAAAACATCACTTAGAACATGTTTCTAGTTAATTTTATTAAGAATAGTGATCATTAAAAGGTCAATGATGAATGGTCATGATTACGATTCTATCTCATGTGTATCTGGTTCTGTGACCACTGAATTTTGTAACATTTTTTGAATATGTGGTATGTATTTATAATTTATTATTCGCCACAACACTAAATCTAATTTATCCAAAAATTGTATATTCTTTAATTGAATATTTTACTTAAAAATATGTATTTTATTTTTTAACACTAGCCTAGTGATTGTTGGTATGGCCTATTTCAGTTAATATTCCTAGAGGGATGGGAAACGTTTTTATATTAGAATGTTTTTGGTTAATGATAAATTAATTTTATGATGATTTATTATCTAAATCAAGAAACAATGATTTATTAAGGATCAGTTTCACGAAATAAAGATGACAATAAAAAAACTCTTTTATATCATCATGATGATATACATGCAATCATTACTATGAATTCATTCTGAAATAATATAATAAATTTCAGTGACATATGTATCCATTGAAATATATAACAAAAATATTAAATACCTACATTATACCATTATATCATCATTGATTAGGGATTCTCATGGACCAAATCCTATATTATCATATTTCCTACCATTCTAAATATGAGAGGTATCTTCGTCAGATTGATAAATATTTCACCCATTCACAATGTTTTGATGGATTATATAAATGTAAAACAAAAAAAGAGAATAAGGGCACCATCATAAATACTATATATATTCATCTTCCACATATATTCTTTTCTTATAACCTTTTATTATCTTTGAAGAATCAATATTTGAATGTTCTAAAACAAGCCCAGTTTTTTTATTTTATAAAAAAAATCCCATTAGATGTCAGAAAATATAATTTCCATAAAAATAAATTATATAATCTATATTATATCATTAATAAATACCACCTAATATATATATAAGTATTTTTTAATAAAAAAGAGACAATGGCCATTGATGTAGCTCTGAAGCATTGTTTTAATGAATCGGCCATCTTTCATCATGAAAAATTACCCAATTGTAATTTTAGGGATCCCTACTGGTGGTATGACTTAATTTTGTAAAAATTTATTTTTATTTTTTTCTTGATTAAATAATAGTCAATATATTGAAATTTGGATCTATAAGTTGATATATATTAATAATTTGAGAGTTATGAAGTCCGAGTGAATACAATGAACAATTAATGTAATGGGGGATGAATGAAAAATAAAAAAATTAATTTATATTTTTTACTAAGTGATAAAATTAATGATGTTTTATATTATTAAATAAAAATAGTATAATACTTTTTTCAAAAACGTACACTATTCATGATTTATGTATAGTAAAATCTCTTAACAATACAGATTACTGTTACTTGTTAGGGGGTAAAAATAGTAAATTTATAATGATCATTTATAATAATAGAGGATAATTTAAAATAATGATGACAAACAAATTTTATTGAATGATTTATAAGGATCATACATATTGTGGAATCCACCAAAAAATATTACTATAAGAATGTATAGTAACAGAAATATGGGAATGATAAAACACTATTTTATTGAATATTTTATTGATAATAAATGAAATAATTTCCTCACATTGTGTTAAATATGTTTATTTATAAAATATTTGGGATTTGATCATTCATTTGAAAATTTGGTGAAAATTCCAGTTTTACCCTTAATAGTGCATTTTAGTATTTCGAGAATAAATATTTTTATTTGAAATTGAAATTTTGTAAACGTGTTACTAACTTAATTATCTACAACTTTTATTCAGGACACTAGAGCTAAAGAGTTCAGTTGGATGTTGAAATTGGGCCATGAAGTCAAAGTTGGGCTGGGCTCGCCAGAATAGAGAAGCTTCTGTATTTCGGCCATAACACCTTCATATGGGCCTGTATTGAGCCCAAATATGGAGAGCAGATAGAAGACACATATCCGCATATTTGATCCTTCTGGAAGGCCGGCCCATTCACGAGTTTTGGTGGTCAAATGGTCGGTGCAAGTTGGCATAAAATATTTGGCCGAATTTCCACATTCACACTTGAAACCACTTGTAACCTCTCCTCCCCTCCCCTCTATAAATTGGAGTTTTTTCTCATTTGGAGGGGTTGGGACGTGCATTGGGAAGTTGAGGGCATAGGAGAAGTGGATCCACTCCAATTCTCCATCCATTTCAATAAGGGTAGCTCTTGTAGCAAGGATCCATTCGACGATGCCTTCCTCTTCTCCTTCATGTTGTAATGATTTTGTTTATGTAATAAACTTCTTTGTTCTTCATTTATTTATTCTCTTTTCTTCTGTTTTGTTTAAATTTCTTCTTCTCTTAATCTTCCTAATTGGGCTGGAATTCTTGAGTAGAAGTGTTATTGGGTTATACCCATTTTAAACCTTTGCACATGCAAAACGCTTCTACGATGATTACGCCACCCATGGAAGAGTAGTCTTTTAGTAATCGATCTATCTTCTACCCTATTCATTTAATTATTTTGAATCAATGAGCTACTGTAATTCACTTAATATGATCCATGAATTGTGTTTTTAAATTGTAAGAAACTAAGCAAGCAATTGAACAATGTACAAAAAAACACGCGAGGTCGGGATTTTGTGTAAATTGTGAGAGCGCGATCTTAATCGGTAATACAAGACCACACGAGATAAATTTGTAGAGTTCAAATATAATCCCTAAACACAATTCATCCTCATTTCCAGAGTGGATATGTGCCTTAATTTACCACTGACCATAAGCTAATCTTAGAACCTCAATCAAAGCAGGGTGCTGCGATTGCATGTTCCGAAGTTAGCCTAAGGTTAAATTCACTTCAATCTTCGTGGTAAAGTTAATTCTCGTAGGGTTCGGGATTTAACAAATTAAGGGATCATAATTAAGTGAATATTAATTTAAATGATAATGATTAATAAATGATTGAAGAGGTAGAGTTAGATCGATTACGTCTTTTAAATATTGTCTAAACAAACATCTTTTTGTTGTGTCATTTTAATCAAACTTCATTTCAAAACTAAAAACAAAAACAAAAATACAATCTTCTTCCAGAAAAATTCTTCTAGATTCATAAACTATAAACAACCACCCCCATCCTTTCATGTAGTGTTTTTATTATCTTTTATTTTACTTCTATAATACCTCTAATAATTGTTTTAATTCACTTCCTTCTTTGAGAGACGACCTTGGTCAGCCACTCTGCTGCACCTAAGTACCCCAAATTTCACTAATCATTTGAGGGCGCCCACGACAGCGCTCTATCAAATTGGCGCCGTTTCCGGGGAGGCAAATAATTATTTCAACCAATTAGAGGTATTTATTTTATTTTACATTTTAATTCTTTTCCTCTCTTCTTTCTTCCGTCTTTACCCAATCTGATTTTTTTTCTTCTTCTTCATTTATCTCTTTCTACTTCTTTTTGGACCATCAACTCAAACTTCTAATTTTTATTTTACTATGGTCCACATTCCTTATTTTCATCTTTCATTGATTGATGACATGAACTAATCCCGAATATCTCTTAGATCTTGACCCTGAGATTGAACGTAGCCTTAGGGCACGAATCAGACATTCTCAGTCTACGGGAAGTTTCAACATTCAACCAGTTGGAGAATTACTCCAATATCAGAACATTTAAATTGGAAGCGATTCAAATTCAACCATAAAACAATAACCAATGGCGGGAAATAATGGAAATGAACTTAATAGAACCATTCGAGAATTGGCTGCACCTGATATTAACTATCAACCAAATTGTATTGCATACCCAAATCTCGACTCGGACTTTGAATTGAAATCTGGATTAATTCACCTTCTTCCAATGTTTCATGGCTTATCTGGTGAGGATCCCAACAAACACATTAAGGAATTTAATGTGGTTTGCTCAACTTTAAAACCAAGAAATGTTTCTGAAGATCAAATAAAATTAAGAGCATTCCCATTCTCACTTGATGGAGCTGCAAAAGATTGGATGTATTATTTACAACCCGAAGATGTAACTTGTTGGAACGATTTGAAACGACTTTTCTTGCAGATATTTTTTCCAGCATCAAGGACCACATCCATTCGAAAGGAGATATCAGGGATCAAGCAAGCACAAGGGGAGTCAATGTATGAGTACTGGGAGCGATTCAAGAAGTTGTGTGCAAGCTGCCCACATCACAAAATCAGTGAGCAACTCCTCATCCAATACTTCTACGAAGGACTCACACCCATGGAGAGGAGCATGGTGGATGCTGCAGCTGGAGGAGCATTGGTGGATAAGACACCAGTAGCAGCACGAGCATTGATCGACAAAATGGACCAAAACTCTCATCAATTCGGTGATAGAGGTACACCACATGTTCGAGGAGTACATAAAGTAAGTCCTTCTTCTCTTGAAAGTCATTTGATTGATACTAATTTAGAAGAATTGACAACTATGGTGAGGCATATTGCATTCGCTCAAAAGACATCCCAACCCCCTCCTTCAAGGCCTTGTGGTATTTTCACTGAGACAAGCCACCTGACTGACTGTTGCCCACAACTCCAAGAAACAGAAGATTGTGCAGCAGTGTTCCCTGGGAGACCATTTCAGCAGCAACAACAACAACCATATCCCCAAAAGAAGTTTGATCCAACATAAAACCAAGGGTGGAAAGATCTAGCGGACATGAGGTATGGCTCTGGACAACAACAAAGGCCCCCTTTTCAACCAAACTTCCAGCATCCTCCACCTTACCAACAGGGTTTCCAACAACCCCAAAGGAGATTCGAAGCTCAAACATCAACGAGTCAACAACAAGGGAATATCCAAAACAAGGTAGACTCTAACACTGATGATATTTTGAAACAAATTGTTCTTAATCAACAGAATGAGCTGAAGAGTCAAGGTTCGGAGCTGAGAGAGTTGAAGACTCAAATGAGTCAAATTGCCACCGCCCTCCATGAACTTGTGAGTAATAATTCTGGAAATCTACCTTCCCAACCCACTCCAAATCCAAAAGGGAATGTTAGTTCCATCACATTGAGAAGTGGGAAGCAAATGAACGATACATCTGCACCTACCATTCCACCAGGATTCACCTCAAATTCAGAGAAGCTGCATTCCATACCAACTGATGAGCAATCCAAGGAGAAAGATAAAGGTAAGAAAAAGATTGATGATGTTCCTCCTAAACCCCTTCCTTTTCCAAACAGGGTTGTTCAAACCAAGAAGATGGCTGAAGAAGCAATGCAAACGGAGGTTTTGGACACATTCAAGCGTGTGGAGATCAACATTCCTCTACTTGAAGCCATTAAGCAAATCCCAAGTTATGCCAAATTCTTAAAAGAACTCTGCACCAATCGAAGAGGGCTCAAGGGGAATGAGAGGATCAACCTTGGAAGTAATGTCTCGGCACTCATTACACCAACTCTAGCAATTCCAACAAAGTGCATGGATCCTGGGACATTCACCATCCCATGCACCATAGGGGAGTTGCACTTCTCTGATGCTCTTTGTGATTTGGGAGCTTCCATAAATGTGATGCCTCACTCTGTATTCTCTTCCTTGTAGGTTGGTGAGTTGAAGCCAACAAGAGTAGTGGTGCAATTGGCGAATAGAGCTATGGCATATCCAGTAGGAGTCCTTGAGGATGTACTTGTCCGGGTAAGAGACATGATCTTTCCAGCGGATTTCTATGTTCTTAACATGGAGGATGATCAGGTAAGTTCTCATGTCCCCGTTATCTTAGGTTGGCCCTTCCTCAAAACTGCAAAAACTATCATAAATGTCAATGAGGGTACACTTTACATGGAATTTGGGGATGAAGTTGTGATATTTAATGTTATGGATTCCATGAAGTACCCCTCTGAGGGCCATTCTGCTTTTGTTATCTCCCATTTTGATCCACCAAATAAAAACTCCATAGAATTTGATTGTCCTATTCTTAGGGAGATTATGAGTATTGGTTCTAGTTTGATGTCTAAGAATACTTCTACACCCATTTTTAAAAAACAAGACTCTCTAATATTTGATTTTGAAATGGAATCATATTCTGATTTTGATCATGTAAACTCTGATTATGACATGGCTATTGAGTATGCTGATGGATTTGGTGCTTTATTCTCTGATTGTGACGATTTTTATTCTGATACTGATGTTCATTGGGCAGATATGTCTGTTGCATCAATTTCTCCATCCATACATCACCCACCTACATTGGAACTCAAGCCATTGCCCCCAAATATCAAATATGCATACTTGCTCAGTGGTGATAAATTACCTGTCATAATTGCTAACAATCTCTCTTTTGAACATGAAGAAAAACTTTTGAATCTTTTGAGAGATAACATTAGGGAAATTGGTTGGACATTGGCAGACATATCAGGTATTATCCCCTCCATTTGCATGCATAGGATTCTCTTGGAGGATGGGGCTAAACAGGTGAGACAGCCACAAAGGAGACTTAATCCCACCCTCCTAGAAGTTGTTAAGAAAGAAGTGGAAAAATTACTTGAGGCGGGTATCATTTGCCCTATTTCTGACTCACAATGGGTTAGCCCTGTTCAGGTTGTACCAAAGAAAACTGGTTTCACTATTATAAAAAATGAAAATGATGAGTTAGTTCCTGTGAGAGTACAAAAAAGTTGGCGAGTGTGTATCGATTATAGGAAACTAAATCAATCCACTCGTAAGGACCATTTCCCACTTCCATTCATTGACCAGATGCTTGAGAGACTAGCTGGGAAGACACACAATTGTTTCTTGGATGGATTTTCTGGCTATTTTCAGGTTCTCATTGCAGCAGAGGACCAGGAGAAGACAACATTCACCTGCCCATTCGGTACCTTTGCTTACCGGAGGATGCCATTTGGACTTTGCAACGTCCCAGGTACCTTCCAGAGATACATGGTGAGTATTTTCTCAGATTTCATTGAGACCTGTATGGAGGTATTTATGGATGATTTTACAGTTTATGGGTCCTCATTTGATGAATGTCTCTCTAGATTTGGTGATGTGTTTCATCATTGTATTGAGAAGAATCTGGTCTTAAATTTTGAAAAATGTCATTTCATGGTCGAAAAGGGAATTTTCTTAGGTCATATAGTCTCACAACATGGAATTGAAGTTGATAAATCTAAGGTAGACATTATTTCATCCCTACCATATCCTACAAGTGTGCGTGATGTTCGATCATTCCTTGGGCATGCTGGATTTTATCGACGCTTCATCAGAGATTTCAGTAAGATCGCTCTACCCTTATCTCGATTGCTTCAAAAAGATATTGACTTCAATTTTGATGATTCATGCAGGGTATCATTTGATGAGCTGAAGAAGTGTCTGACCACTCCACCAATCATACAGCCCCCACGGTGGGACCTTCCATTTGAGCTTATGTGTGACGCCTCCAACTTCGCGGTTGGAGCTGTCTTATCTCAGAGGGTGGAGGGACGTTCACATGTGATCGCCTATGCATCGAGGATGCTAGATTCAGCCCAATCAAACTACACTACCACAGAAAAGGAGTTTCTTGCTGTCATATTTGCTTTAGATAAATTCCGTTCATATTTATTGGGCTCTAAAGTAGTTTTTTTTTCTGACCATGCAGCTTTGAGGTACCTCATAAAGAAGCCAGATGAAAAGCCACGACTTATCCGTTGGATGCTCCTTCTTCAAGAATTTGATATTGAGATAAAGGACAAGAAGGGATCAGAGAATTTGGTGGCGGACCACATGAGTAGGCTTACTCACACACTAGAGGATGACACCTTGGATCAGGTACCACTTCGGGACACTTTCCCCGATGAGCATCTCTATACCATCTCAGGTAAGCATCCTTGGTATGCCGATTTAGTTAATTACATTGTTGGCTCTGAAATCCCAGTAAATTTGAAGAAGCATCAAGTCCAAAAATTAAAAAGTGAGTCTAGGTATTATGTGTGGGATGATCCGTACCTCTGGAGCATGTGTAGTGACCAAGTCATTAGGAGGTGTGTTCCCGATCATGAGTTTGAGTCTGTTTTGCATTTCTGTCATACACTTGCATGTGGTGGACACTTTGGACCCGAACGGACATCTAGGAAAGTTTTGGACTCTGGATTATATTGGCCTAGATTATTCCATGATGCCCATGTGTTTTGTAAGTCATGCTCTCGTTGCCAACACACTGGGAACATTTCTAGGAGACATGAGATTCCCCAACAACCCATACTATTTTGTGATATTTTTGATGTATGGGGCATCGAATTTATGGGTCCTTTTCCTAGTTCATTTGGATTTTTGTACATTTTGGTTGCTGTTGATTATGTGAGTAAATGGGTGGAGGCCAAGGCCACCAGGACTGACGATTCTCATGTTGTTGTGGACTTTGTCAAAGCACTGATTTTTTGTAGGTTTGGAGTACCAAAGGCCATCATCAGTGACCAAGGGACACACTTTTGCAATAGGAATTTCTCTTCCCTCTTTCGAAAGTATGGGGTGACACACAAAACATCAACACCATACCACCCCCAAACAAATGGCCATGCTGAGGTTTCAAATCATGAGTTGAAACAAATCTTGGAGAAAACCGTGCAGCCAAATAGAAAGGATTAAAGCAAGCGCTTGGATGATGCATTGTGGGCTTATAGGACAGCATACAAGACCCCCATTGGTATGTCCCCATTTCGGATTGTTTTTGGGAAAGAGTGTCATCTCCCCGTGGAAGTCGAGCATCGGGCATATTGGGCTATAAAGAAATGTAACATGGATTTGGCCCAAGCTGGAATTCAAAGGAAGTTGCAAATTCAAGATCTTGAGGAGATTCGATTGTCATCATATGAGAACTCAAGGCTCTACAAGGAAAGATCAAAAGCAGCTCATGACAAAATGATCCAACAAAGGGAGTTTCATTTGGAGAGAAAGTCCTTCTCTATAGTTCACGACTGAAGTTGATGCCTGGTAAGTTGCGTTCCGGATGGTTAGGTCCTTATATTGTGTCTAATGTTTTTCCATATGGTGCAGTGGAGATCACACAAGAGGACACTAGAAGGAACTTTACAGTCAATGGGCAACGTTTGAAGAGATACATTGAGGGACATCCTACTGATGCAGTGGATTTTATCACACTGCATGACCCCATCATCACTTGATCACATCAGGCTATTCCTAACCCTTTCACTTTTATATTATTTGTCCTATTTAAAAATTCTGAATTTCATGTGCATATATCATCTCACGGGTTCATATTGAGGACAATTCAATATTTTAAGTGTGGGGGAGGGAACCTTTTAGTTTAGTAATTTCAATTGTTTTCCTGTTAAAAAAAACCAATTTTTTTGTGTTTTTCAAAATTTGTGTGTTTATTTTACAATTTTCTTTGTGTTTTTGAAACTTTTGGGCTGAAATGATTTTCATAACCATTTTTAAATCCATATCAATAAGTGAAACAATTTACCCCTTGAAACTAAGCTTAAATGAATGCTGAAATGACTTTGTTTCAAGTTCAAACATTTAGTAATTTCATGAAAAGTACGCTGAATTTTGAATCCCATGCAAATCTCACTGTCTTTATATTTGAAATCACTTTCCTGTGAGGCTTCTAAACCATTATTTTCATATTCTTTACATTCACCTCACTTCTTGAGAGAACCAAACCATACTTGATTTAACCATAATTTGATCTATTCCTGTCAAAACTTGAGGGTTTGAGGTACTTGTGTTTAAATGATTGAGGCATTTGTTTGGTATTAAAACCCCTATTTCAAAGAATCATTTTTTATAATGGCCTACCTTGAATATTTAATCCTTGTAGCCCTTATAAGCCATGCACAGCCTGTTAGGTTAAGCCACATTACAAGCCAATTTTCCCTATCCAACCAACTCTTGAAGTGAAATTGCATAATCTATTTGAGCTTAAGTGTGGGGGAAGTTGTCTTGTGTTGTGCCACCACATAATGTGATACTTTGGGTGGAAAATTAAATTCTGAAGAGATGTGTTTGCTGCTAAAGAAAGTCATTATATTGAAAGTTGTGCCTTTTCTGGAGCTTTCATGACAAGTGAAGCTGTGCCTTTTCTGGAGCTTCTAATTGAGGTGGAAAGCTGTGCCCATCTGGAGCTTTCAAGAAAATCATGTATGAGAAGATTGACATTTTTTATACTGAAATGATGAATGGTGTAAAACTTTCATGACTTTTCATGATGATGGAGCTAAATTGATACTATGGGGATTGAAGAGAAGACCATATTTAAGTGAAAATTAGATTAATGCGATTTTTCTTTAAAAGAGTCAAGCCCTCCTCATTCAGCCTCAGAGTTTTTCACATCTTAATCCTACCAACCGAAAGCCACAGAACAACCCTGAAAAGTCCTCATGATAAACATATGTCATTGAATCACATCAGGTAGTGATGTATGAATCTATCAAGCCTATGGTGACCCTTGTATGAGTTTGGATGAGAAAGACATTGCAAAAAAAAAATTGATATTTGAGTGATGAGAGAAAATTCAAGCGAGGTAAGTGTTTTGTACATTGGTGGATAAATGAAGTGGAAATATATTGAATGATATAAATGGAGAACTTTAAATAAGGTTTTTTATGAGGCATGATATATTTTGATTCTTGGTGTGAAATTGATTGATCTTAAGGATATGTGTTTTAAAATTGGTTTTGATTTGATATTGATGTTTACTTGATATGAGGTTTTGCACAGGTGTGAAAAAGGGTAAGTGTGGGGGAGTTGATAAAACACTATTTTATTGAATATTTTATTGATAATAAATGAAATAATTTCCTCAAATTGTGTTAAATATGTTTATTTATAAAATATTTGGGATTTGATCATTCATTTGAAAATTTGGTGAAAATTCCAGTTTTACCCTTAATAGTGCATTTTAGTATTTCGAGAATAAATATTTTTATTTGAAATTGAAATTTTGTAAACGTGTTACTAACTTAATTATCTAAAACTTTTATTCAGGACACTAGAGCTAAAGAGTTCTGTTGGTTGTTGAAATTGGGCCATGAAGTCAAAGTTGGGCTGGGCTCGCCAGAATAGAGAAGGTTCTGTATTTCGGCCATAACTCCTTCATATGGGCCTGTATTGAGCCCAAATTTGGAGAGGAGATAGAAGACATATATCCTCATATGTGATCCTTCTGGAAGGCCGGCCCATTCACGAGTTGTGGTGGTCAAATGGTCGGTGAAATTTGGCATAAAATATTTGTCCGCATTTCCACATTCACACTTGAAACCACTTGTAACCTCTCCTCCCCTCCCCTCTATAAATTGGAGTTTTTTCTCATTTGGAGGGGTTGGGACGTGAATTGCGAAGTTGAGGGAAGAGGAGAAGTGGATCCACTCCAATTCTCCAACCATTTAAATAAGGGTAGCTCTTGAAGCAAGGATCCCTTCGACGAAGCCTTCCTCTTCTCCTTCATGTTGTAATGATTTTGTTTATGTAATAAACTTCTTTGTTCTTCTTTTATTTCTTCTCTTTTCTTCTGTTTTGTTTAAATTTCTTCTTCTCTTAATCTTCCTAATTGGGCTGGAATTCTTGAGTAGAAGCGTTATTGGGTTATACCCATTTTAAACCTTTGCACATGCAAAATGCTTCTACGATGATTACGCCACCCATGGAAGAGTAGTCTTTTAGTAATCGATCTATCTTCTACCCTCTTCATTTAATTATTTTGAATCAATGAGCTACTGTAATTTATTTAATATGATCCATGAATTGTGTTTTTAAATTGTATGAAACTAAGCAAGCAATTGAACAATGTACACAAAAACACGCGAGGTCGGGATTTTGTGTAAATTATGAGAGCGCGATCTTAATCGGTAATACAAGACCACACGGGATAAATTTGTAGAGTTCAAATATAATCCCTAAACACAATTCATCCTCATTTCCAGAGTGGATATGTGCCTTAATTTACCACTGACCATAAGCTAATCTTATAACATCAATCAAAGCAGGGTGCTGCGATTGCATGTTCCGAAGTTAGCCTAAGGTTAAATTCACTTCAATCTTTGTGGTAAAGTTAATTCTCATAGGGTTCGGGATTTAACAAATTAAGGGATCATAATTAAGTGAATATTAATTTAAATGATAATTATTAATAAATTATTGAAGACGTAGAGTTAGATCGATTACGTCTTTTAAATATTGTCTAAACAAACATCTTTTTGTTGTGTCATTTTAATCAAACTTCATTTCAAAACTAAAAACAAAAACAAAAATACAATCTTCTTCCAGCAAACTTCTTCTAGATTCATAAACTATAAACAACCACCCCCATACTTTCATGTAGTGTTTTTATTATCTTTTATTTTACTTCTATAATACCTCTAATAATTGTTTTAATTCACTTCCTTCTTTGAGAGACGACCTTGGTCAGCCACTCTACTGCACCTAAGTACCCCAAATTACACTAATCATTTGTGGGCGCCCACGACAGCGCTCTATCAGGGAACCATTATAATGAGTGAGAAAACTAGAATGAATAGATATTAAATACAGAAAATATATATCTTAAGGGATTTTTGAAAAAAAAAATTAATATACCAATTTAAGTAGTGTTCAATAATGGATAGGATATAACTATTGTGATATCATTTTAATATCATATGATGTAAAATATACGTAAATAATCACATAATATATCGATATAAAAATTCTATGATAATGTTATATATAAATAAAAAAAATGATGATAATGGATTTTCAATTAAAAATTATTTGAAATTGATTCCATATCACATATAGTGATTTTATGAAATAACACTTATATTAGGGTTTGACCCGACAAGTTTCCAAACCATGAAACCTAGTGATGTAAGGTGACATTAGGGTTTACTTCTTTAATTATAATGGAACCTCACCCTCTATTTTCCTATTTCTGTTCATGCAGAAATGACTTCGTCCATTTTCATGTAAGCTCTTCCTTTTATTAATATAGGTATATTGAGTTCTCCATCATCCTTACTCAAAAAATATCATTTAAAGAATAATTTTATACCTATAAGTATGCTCCATGATCCTATATCTTATATTAGTTAGTTATATTTTCATGTATTGTTCTATTATAGTCTACGTTTGTTGACATAATTTTCACGGGGTTAGTCGATTTTTATAATTTCAACTGTTTTAATTCAAATTTGAACCCAATTTTGGATGAAGAGTTAGTTATGGCTGTAATGATTGTTCCATTGTTATTTATCATTAAATTCACGATGTTTTCAAAGAATTTACATTATGCCGATCATCGAATATTTCCACATGTTTACCTTAAATGAATTAATACTTCCTAAATAATCATAACAATGTTATTATACAGTTGTGGACCCTTGTTAAACGACTAAGGGTTGTTGAATTTTTTTATATCCACTCCTTTGTTGTGATAAATTAATTTCCCAATCTTATATACATGTTTAATGGACAAAAATTTACCAAAGTAATTTTCAAGTCTCAAAAATGGAATTAGTCCAATTTATTCAATTGGTTATATTACTAATGAACCATATAAATGTTAAGAATGACAATGAAATTTCATTTTATTTCATAAAGGATAATCCAGCTTGAATTTATGGTATAATAATGGGTTATAAAACCTCCCCACCTGATGAATTATTTTATTTATGGAATATATGAATAGTGACAACCTTGGTTGTGATGGGGATTGATGATTATGATAGAAATGAGGTGATTGCCCAGTAATTGTTATTACTTTAAGTATTCCATTATTTCGATATGTTGAATTTTGTTTATGGGAATTGTTGACAATATCATTTAACAATCATTTATTCCAGATTATTAGAATTACATAACTCAATGTAATAATTCTATTTTGAATATGGTCATGAGATCCACATTCATATTGCTCAGTATTTGGAATAGACAACAAAGCCCACATATCTCGAGTGTTAATCATGATGTCTCACAATCATCATGAGATTCAGGATATGAACTATCTATCTAGATAATAATTCTCATTAGATGAGTTATGGATGCTTATATTATGCCAAAGGACATGGTATTACCTAGTATCCATGAATGTGGAACTAAAAATTCTCACGTATAGTGTTCATATACATTTTCATGACATATTTAATTGATTACAATATAAAAATATTATATTTATTTTAAATATAATGATAACAATCAGGCTCATTAATTTGATTATTCTAATTATTTTAGATCCATTCAGGATTCCTATAAGAATAAAATCTAATTGATGTTTATTTTTTTACCATTGTTTATTATTAATTTGCATGCACACTATTACTTACACGTAAACTGTTAGACTATTTCAAGACACTATTGGTTGTTTCATGTTGATTTTATCTCACAACCTACACAATATTCATTTGATATCCATGTAGACTTTCTATATATACGAATGGACAATGTGAAGTTCTCTACTTTGAATATTGATATGTGTACCTATAGATTGGAGTATGGATGTAGAGTGTTTCTCCTATGATTTCAATTCAATTTAATCATTTTTATGTACATTATATATTGATATATAGAATTTTTTATAATATTTCCCAATTTATATTATTTTTTATAAATATCAGTATTCCATGAAATCCTCTTGTATATCACTCATCCTAGAATATTTTGAAAATTATTTCATTTATTTTGTTATTTACGTTTCTCTATTTAATAATTGTATTGCTTCTACTATGTCATATATTTTATTATGATTTATTATTATTCTATTTATTATTTATATCCTTAGTTCCATTTTGATTTGAAGTTTTTTTCCTCCACTGTAAACTTTATTCCCTCACTATTTGTTGGCATCTTCTAACATATAGGTATTCACTCCAGTGGTCATGTGACCTGCCAGCTCAGGGAAATTGTTACCTCGATCACATGTCAGGATGTTACAATGTTGTATCAATGGATTTTATATTCCAATATATTATTTATTGGGTGTTTGGAAGGATACATTGATTTGATTAAATTTTTTAATGAGCTTATGCTAGGGTGTAGTGAATTCATATATAGGGGGAAACCAAATTGTTTGGGATGTGTTGTTGTTTTTCAATATTTTCACCTATTATTGTTGATATGACATCACCATTGAGTAATACACATGCTTTTGTGATATTATTTATATTGATATTATTAATTTTAGGGGATATATTTTCCCTTGTCATGTTATTGTAAATAATTAACAACTCAGGCATCATCATTTGAAAATTAGAATAAGTATTCCATTGATTTTTTAATGTGATTTAAACTTTTGGAATGAATTTTTCATCTTCAGACAAATGGATAATTTTTTTAAATATTGAAATTTGATAAAAATTTATGAGGGGATAATATTATTGGATTATGAAAAGTTACTATAACAACCAAAATGTTTTTAACCAAGTATATTGGTGACAAAACCATTATTACCCAATTATAACATGTTGTGAGTTCTGTATCGTATATTTCTACACCATGATATGTACATTAACTATAAAATATTATGAATTTATATTAAATTAATTCAATAAAAGTGAGGTGGTTACTAAAAAATTGGATTTTAGTTGTAATTTAATGGATCATTTTCAATATAATTTGAAATTGACACTACGTATACTAGAACCTGTACCATGTTATATGATATTGAGACATGAACCTGACCCTAGAAGTGAGTGGTTGGGTGTTTCTCTTATGGTTATTATCGAATGTTATGGTATCTAATCATCACCTAGACAAAACTTTTGGAGTAGGGGAGAGTTGTGTTTCCCCTATTTTATAGGAAGGATATAGACATATATTGTTTTCTATCTATACTATTGTTGGATTTTATATCCTCTTCCGAGGTGGGTTTTTATTAATTATAGAATCATTCCTCAATGAGATCCTTGAGCCATATTCCAAAATGACATTGAAAACAATGCATCAGATGTGGGGTTCCTTGGGCAACCAGTGATACCTCTTTTAGTGAAACATATGGAACAAAAAGTCATTCTTGATATGTGAATTGATTCCAAGATTTTAGATGGTTTTATACATTTGAAATTATCTATAAAAATATTTTCTCAAAATTCTCTGATAAAATAATAATTAGGTCAGTTTTTCTACGAGAATAATCCTTAAAAACATTTTGGGGGGAGTTATACCTCACGATTAATATTAAATTCATGAGGAGAAGAATTATATGAGAGTAAACCATGCCCCCATTATTGAGATACATGTGAAAAAATATATTGTTTAAATAGGGGTATTTCATCCCAAAATCCTAAGAGTGATTATTTTATATGATGAAAGAGGCATTTTGAGGCCTCTCATTGGTGTTGTAGTAGTCAAAAAATTCATATTAACAAATTTTTGATATTTCAACAGTACATAAATCTAGTACCTAAAAACTATAGTACATGAAAATTACTTTATAATGAATAAATTAAAGAAATATGAGACATGTCCAATGCTTTTGAAAGAATTTTGCATCAGTTCCTAGCAAGTGGGTGTCTACACACAACCCACATTATATAGTGGGCCATTAGTATCACAGTATGAATGATGATAAAATGCAGTCATTTTCTCAATATGAGTTGGTAGTCAAGGTATAGGAAATCAAACTCATGATTATATATTCCAGAAGAGCAGGCATTCTCAGGGATGTCATTATGCTACATAATTCAATGGAACATGACAATTTTAGATAGTGTATACTAATAAAGAGGAATAGAGAATGTGAACTTCTACTATTTTCGGTACTATTCTAATTGTGTCTACATTATTGTAAACTTCATTTGATATAGGAATGTGACACTCTTTTATACATGAGGTAATTATAAATAGTATTGGCCCCAAAATTGAATTATACAATGTTGTGATGATGCATGGCGTCTAATTGTGTATTCGATCATATAATGTTCAATGATGTAAGGGTATAACCCTTGATATAATAAAATATACCTATGAGTAGAATATTTTCATCATCAACAATATTAGGATTACTGTAATAATATGATAGACATTTCATCTCCCAATAGATTCCATATTAAATATTATCATTGGAGGGTGACATTTAAATCAACATATGGTGGTAGAAAAATCCATAAGGGAGAATGGTATGCTCGTTAATCTTAAGAAGGACCATAGAATCCAAAGATCGGAAGAGTGTCAAATCATATTTCCCATAGTTTCATAGATGATTAGGGGTTACAACTAAATGTTTTCCCTCTAATATTTGATAATTTCAGCGACTTTTTCCATGAGTAATTTTTTAAGAAACCATTATTGAGAGAAGTACATTTCAACATCAATATAGTTATAGGAGTGGAACCAATGTCCATTCAACATTAAATAAAGACAAAAGTGTTGCATTTAGTGCTTAAGAAATATTAATAATACATGGAGGCTAATGGAGTTTTATGAGCTAACACTTCTCTATAGTGTAATCCAGTCCTTTTTCAAAGAATTATAATGATTCATTTAGGATCTATGTGTATTATTAATGGTTTAACCATCCTACGGTTAATAAAAGATATCCACTATCTTGAATATAGGACATCATAGATCAAAACTATTGATAGGGTGTTTTTCCATTGATTTATTTGATGTTGTTCTACAATTAAGTGTGTGAATAAATATCCTAAATATATCACACAATTTTCTAAAAAAGGAAAGTTCATAAAGAGTTCTAGGTAATGTTGTTTGGTCTCACAAAAACATTTTTTTTCTAGCCCCGATGAAATGGTTTTTCCACCCACACCATGATTGATTAATAAATGTCTTCTTAGATAGTATTATGGTGGATTCTCATTCATCACATTTCAATTATAACCATCTTCATATCATGTTGAATGCACAGAGAGGGAAATATATATATACTACACTGAAAAAAATAAATTTCCTAGTTAAAAAATTCACATTTAGGATGCGACCTGTTATAATGTTAGACGAGGGAGTCACCATGCATTGGTATATTTAGTTGAGGCCTCATGAGTATAATTACCTAATAAACGACCTTAATCTATTCGATATAGTTAATCACCATAGTTTTTTGAGATACATTTTTTTGGGAAATTTTTCATTATCATTAGATATAACAAAATCCTTGTGTAAATATTTTCTCATCATGATATGAATTACATAGATTTTAGATTGGTTTTTGTAAATATTTTCATTCAATTTTATGCTTACCTATACAATTAGAAAATGAAATTTGGTAGCCAATTATTTATCCAGACGAAATAAAAACAACTGGATTAAGAGGAATTTGGTTAGTGCATATGTTAACATTGTTTGCAAATATTCATTTGTCATGTTCAATAGGACCATGGGTAGAATATCCTACCTTACATAGAAGACACCAATAACATTCTAGATTGGGTTACAATGGTGAAACATTGCAACTTTTTTCATATTTATACAATAAAATATCATAGATGATGACTAATATTCCAGTAGGATCGTGGATGAGGATGAATATTTGTAGTTTCAGGTGTCTGTTTGGGTCTCAGTAGATATCAGAGATGATTTGAAGGTGCAATTTATTCACTTAGTTTGATTAGTAAATGAGCATGTCACCAAAATGAATTTATTCATACGTATCCAATATTTTTGGCCTCATATCATAAGGAATATAAATATTTTTTTCATTTGGATTATCACCTATTAGTAGGTTAAGGCGTAACATCAGTAAACATCATGTGGTATATATCTAGTGTATATTCCTAATTTGATATAGGATTGTATTTACATGTTTTACATGATTTAATTTCCTATAGTCCTTGATGGAAATGTAACATTTAGGGTAGTAATTTATTGTTTATGAAGGACACAAACATTTTACTAGTTAAGGAGAACTTCTCAATAGAAGATCTAGAGATTCTATACATCATAGAGGGCATAAAAATTTATGGATAACCACGTTTAATTACATATTTTAGTGAAAATCACATCACATAGTGACTATGGATGGGATTATAGAATCCCATGGTCCATATATACATCAGAGCACATCCTATAACCATCATAATGTTGGAAAAAAGAGATCATATGATTCAGATATTACAATACATGTTCTTGGTATATGCACTTGATTTTGAGTGTTCTTCTAAGAAACACGTACCTCTATTTGAGTTTTCTTACAATAATATATTCCACGATTCCATCAATATGTCTCCTTTTGAGGCCCTATATGATAGGCCTTTCTGATCACCTCTATGATGGTTAATGGTCGGGAAGGAAAATTTTAATAGATAGAGTTTAATCCTTGAGGATACATACCTTCTCTAGATGATTATGAAGTATATGATGATCACTCAGTCTATATATAATTCATATGATAACTAATACCGATTAATTCTGGAGATTTCTTTTTAGGATTTGGTTTTATTATAATCTTCAACTAGGTTTGGAAATCAATGAATTCAGATGAAAGGTAATATTTCAACATCAATATTTGGAACCATTCATGTTTGGAAATGAATTGTACATGTAGATAGTTTCCCCTAACTACGTGTGGTGTTTAATATTGGCGAAAGGAATAGCATGGTTTTCTACAACAACTTTAGAATAGGAACATTCATATGTGGGTTTTATAAGGTTTGAATCATAGTATTTTTTAACTACTTGTTCATGGTTATCCAAACCATGGCCAAAGTAGGTATAGTATATCTCCCTAAAAAGTGGGTGGCACACAGTTTGTTCACAGTTTGGATAAATATGATTCCAAACCATGTGAACCAATTATGGAGGGTGATTTAATGGGTTTTACCACAAGGATCATAAAACCAAACCCTCTTAATTCCTCCATCTTTTCTACAATATGACCCTTCCTCTATTCACTCACAAGAACTCCCTTTTCCTATAATAGTGATCTTTAGTTATACCAAATTAATACTCCAAATTGATCATTGTTAGTAGTTCTGGTTAGCTATAAGTAAGCTTTTTTATCCTCTTGATCCAGATATCCATTTATATTTACATCTCCTTCACTATTTTTATTTGATCCCATTAACCATATTTTCACATATTTAGTAATTTTTTCAAATTTCATCCATTATACAGAAAATGATATGAAAATATTGGATGTCAAGTCATCTAAATCCCTATAGTTGGTGTAATAGTAGTTGTCTTTATATGTAGTGATATTCTAGTAGCTTCTTCACTGTGTCTCACACTGGATATTTTTGTGTCTCCCTTAATTGTGTTCTTCCTTCTAAAACAATCACAAAGATGTTATCATATTCTCATCGACAATATATAAAGGGCTAAATATTTTTGTCCTTTGACAGTTCTTCCACATTGGGTGTCCAAAATTAATTTACCTCTATCATATAACTATTTAATGGAAAAAACACCAACTACATTTCTAACCTGACAAGAAAGATGATATTATCCTTTCAATATGATTGGTTAGAAGACCAACACACCATATAATTTTTTTCTTGACCATGTAATTGATATTAAATAATTATTATATTAAATTTTTAAAATATATTTAATTATAATGGCTGGTAAATCCTTGTCAACTGATGAATTATTTTGTTATTATAAAAATTTTGAGTCACATAGTTAAATTGTTGGATGATCATTATGATGCATATGATGCTATCCATATGTTATTATTATTATGTTTACACCATTAGAATGGGATTTTAGATAATTATTTAGGGAATTTTTGGTAATGGTGTTTCAATATCCCTAATATTGGGTGTTTAGAATGTCGCCTCTCACTATGATACATCTATTTTCATGATGGGAATTACACTCCATGATCATGTAAATTAGGTGTTAGGAAAGAATTCTCACCCCACATATCTCATGTATTGACAATTATGTGTCACATTTATCATGATATTCAGGGAATGTACACTGTTGATAGATATTATCACTCATTAAACTAGTTATGTATGCTTGATTTTTTCTTGATGCCTTGGTAGAACATAGAATCATTATTTCTGTCTCTAAACGTATTTATATATAATTTTCAAATAAATTTTTATGATTTATATATATATTATTAATATATATAAATATATATATATTTATCTTTTTATTTATATATATATATATGATCAACATATATTTATATATATATTGAAACTGATCATAATCTTCCACCATCTTGTGGTGATGCTGGTAAATCCATTAAGGTGTCATATATGAACCTAATCGGGAAGGTATTTATTTATTATATTTTGTCTATTATTAACATACCTTATCACTAAAAATTCATTTTACACCACCATGATTATTTATAGACACCTTTGGTGGTGGGATATTAATTTTATCCCAAACCCTACTTGAGAATTATTTTCTACATCAGTAGATTTTGTTCCTATTGTTATAGATAAGGGAGAGTCCCATGATTCATATGGTTCATATGTTTACTTATATCATAGGAAATGGGTGAAGATGACAAATTTAATGATAATAATTATAGAGGAGTAGTGTTTTTTCCTTTTGGTATTTTTTATATAGATTGTTTTATATACCTTCCCCTTAATCCATCATTCCCTTTTGGTGCATCAAAATTCCATGAAATCATCTTGTATATGAGTCACCATGTGAGAATTTGATAGTTTTTTAGTTGCCTAGTTATTTATTCTTCCATAATTTTCTGTTGTTTTGTTTCTACTTTTCCTTCCCTTTTATTTTTAGTCCTCTATTGTCCTTTTATTTATTCTATACTATATGCCACCTAGATATGAGGGTATAGTCTCCATGTTGTACACTCCTAGACCTTATTTTAAAGTAGTAATTGACAAAACACTATTTTATTGAATATTTTATTGATAATAAATTATATAACTTACTCACATTGTGTTGAATATGTTTAATTAGAATGTATTTGGGATTAGATCATTTATTTGAATATTTGATGAAAATTCTAGTTTTACCCTTTATAGTTCACTGTAGTATTTCGAAAATAAATATTTGTATATTTATTATTTTAATTTTAAATATTTTAACAGTGTTCCTAACTTAATTATCTACAACTTGTATTCAGGACACTGGAGGTAAAGAGTGCATTTGTTTGTCGAAAATGGGCCATGAAGTCAAAGTTTGGATGGACTCACCAGAATAGATAATCTTCTGTATTTTGGCCATAACCCCTTCATATTGTCCTCAATTAAGCCCATATGTTTAGAGGAGATATAGAACCCATGTACGCACATATTATCCTTCTGGATGGCTGTCCAATTCACGCGTTTTAGGGGTCAAATTGTCGGTACAATTTGGAATAAAATATTTGGCCGAATTTCCACATTCACCATTGAAACTACTTGTAACTTCTCCTCCCCTCCCCTCTATAAATTGTAGTTTTTCTGATTTTGGGGTGTTGGGACGTGAATTTGGATGTTTAGGGCAGGGGATAAGTGGATCCAATCCAATTATCGAACCATTTAAATAAGGATAGCTCTTGATGAAATGATCCCTTCGACGAAGCCTTCTTGTTCTCCTTCATGTTGTAACAATTTTGTTTGTGTAATAAACTTCTTTATTCTTCTTTTATTTATTCTATTTTCTTCTATTTGGTTTAAATTTATTCTTCTCATAATCTTTCTATTTGGGATGGAATTCTTGAGTAGAAGCGTTATTCAGTTATACCCATTATAAACCTTTGCACATGAAAAACACTTCTACGATGATTACGCCACCCATGGAAGAGTAGTTTTTTTAGTAATCGATTGACCTCTATCATTCTTCATTCATTTATTTTGAAAAAATGAGCTAATTTAATTCACATAATATGATCCATGAATTGTTTTTTAAATTACAAGAAACTACGAAAGAAATTGAACAATTAATACAAAACCCGTGAGGTCGAGATTCTGTGTAAATTGTGAGAGCGTGATCTTAATCGGTAATACAAGACCACACGGTATAAATTTGTAGAGTTAAAATATAATCCATAAACACAATTTGTCCTCATTTCCAGAATGGATATGTGCTATAATTAACCACTAACCATAATATATCCTTATAACAACTATCAAAGTAGGGTGTTGCGATTTCGTGTTCCGAAGATAGCCTAGGGTTTAAGTAATTTCATCTTTGTGGTTAGGTTAACACTCATAGGGTTTGAGGGATAAAAAATTTGGGGATCATAATTAAGTGAATATTGATTTAGATGAAAATTATTAATAATTGAAAGAAGATGTATAGTTAGAATGATTACGCCTTTTAAAATATATTTCTAAAAAAACATCTTATTATTGTGTCATTTTAATAGAAATTCATTTCAAAACTAAAAACAAAAAAATATACAATCTTCTTCTAGATTCATAAACAATAACAAACCCCAATCCTTTAAAGTAGAATTTTTATGATATTCTATTTTTATTTTTTTATAATACCTTTAATAAGTTGTTAAATTCACATCCTCCTTTGGGAGACGACCTTGGTCGCCACTCTACTGCACCGAATTACCCAAAAATCACACTAATCATTTGAGGGTGCCCACGACAGTGCTATAGCAAATTGGCACCGTTTCCGGGGAGGCAAGTAATTTATTCATCCATTTAGAGGTATTTCTTGTATTTTTCATTTTTTTAATTTCTTCACTTCTCTTTCATGTTTCCCCTTTCTCAAGTTTTCATTTTTTTCATCCTCTTATTTTCTTTTTGGAACATCAACTCAAACATCTCGGTTTTTTTACTATGGTCAAATTTTATTGTTTTTATTTTTATTTGATTTATGACAAGATCTAATCCCGAAGATCTCTTAGATCTTGATCCTGAGATTGAATGCAACCTTAGGGCACAAATCAGACATTCACAGTCTACGGGAAGTTTCAATATTCAACCAGTTGGTGAATTCCTCTCTTCTGGAAACATTGATATTGGAAGATATTCAAATTCAAGCACAAAAGAAGAACCAATGGATGGAAATAATAACCATTAGTTAAATAGAACAATTCAAGAAATAACTGCACATGATATTAACAATCAACCAAATTGTATTGCATACCCAAATCTTGAATCAGACTTCGAACTAAAATCTGGGTTAATTCACTTACTTCCAATGTTTCATAGCCTCTCTGGTGAGGATCCCAATAAAAATTTGAAGAAATTTAATGTGGTTTTCTTAACCCTAAAACCTAGAAATTTTTCTGAAGATCAAATAAAATTAAAAGCATTCCCATTTTTACTTGATGGAGCTGCAAAGGATTGGATGTATTTACAACCTGAAGATGTAACATGTTGGAGAGATTTGAAACATATTTTCTTGCAGAGATTTTGTCCAGCATTGAGGAGCACTTCCATTCATAAGGAGACCTATATGATCAAGCAAGCACAAGGGGGGTCAATGTATGAGTATTCAGAGAAATTCAAGAAGTTGTGTGCAAGCTGCCCACATCACCAAATCAATGAGCAATTACTCATTCAGTACATTTATGATGGAGTCACATCTATGGAGAGACACATGGTGGATGCTGCAGCTGGAGAAGTGTTGGTGGAAAAGACCCCAGTAGCTGCACAAGCATTGATCGACAAAATGGCCCAAAACTCCCTACAATTTGGCGATAGAGGTACACCATATGGCAGGGGAGTGCATCATGTAAGTCCTTCTTCTCTTGGAAGTCATTTGATTGATACAAAGCTGGATGAATTGACAACTATGGTGAGGCAGATTTCTTTGGATCAAAAGACATCCCAACCCACTCCTTCAAGGCCTTGTGGCATTTTCACTGAGACAAGCCATACAAATGACTGTTACCCACAACTATAAGAGACAGAGGATTGTGTAGCAGTATTTTCTAGGAGACCATTTTAGTAGAAACGACAACCATATCCCCAAAATAATTTTGATTCATTTGCTCCAACATACAACAAAGGGTGGAAGGATCAATCAGACACGAGGTATGGATCTGGACAACAACAAAGGCCCCCTTTTCAACAAAATTTCAAGCAGCCTCTCCCTTACTAGCAGGGTTTCCCACAACCCCAAAGGAGATTTGAAGTGCAAACATCAACAAGACAACAACAAGGTAATCCCCCACCTAAGGTAGATTCTAACACTGATGACCTTTTGAAGCAAATTTTTCTTAATAAACAGAATGAACTGAAGAGTCAAGGTTTGGAGATGAGGGAGTTGAAGACTCAAATCAGCCAGATAACCACCACCCTCCATGAAATTGTGAGTAAGAATTATGGAAGTCTATGTTCCCAACCCACTCCAAATCCAAAGGTGAATGTTAGTGCCATTACATTGAGAAGTGGGAAGCAAATGAACGGTACATCTGTACCTACCATTCCACCAGGATTCACCTCAACTCCGGAGTAACCACATTCCAAACCAACTGATGAGCAATCCAATGAGAATGATAAATGTATGAAAATGATTGATTATGTTCCTCCTAAACCCCTTCATTTTCTAAACAGGGTTGTTCTAACCAAGAAGATGGCTGAAGAAGCAATGAAAAAGGAGGTTTTGGATAAATTCAATCATGTGGAGATCAAAATTCCTCTACATGAAGCCATTAGGAAAATTCCAAGGTATGAGAAATTCGTAAAATAACTTCGTACCAATAGAAGAGGGATCAAGGGAAATGAGAAGATCAAACTTGGAAAGAATGTCTTAGCACACATTACACCAACTCTAGCAATGCCAACAAAGTGCATGGATCCCATGACATTCACCATCACATGTACCATAGGGGAGTTTCAATTATCTGATGTTATTTGTGAGTTTAGAGCTTCAATAAATGTGATGCCTCACTCTGTATTCTCTTCCTTGCATTTTGGTGAGTTCAAGCCAAAAATAGTAGTGGTGCAATTGGCAAATAGAGCTACAGCATATCCAGTTGGAGTCCTTGAGGATTTACTTGTCCACGTACGATACATGATCTTCCCAGTATATTTTTACGTGCTTAACATTGAGGAAGATCAGGTAAGTTCTCATGCCCCCTTTTTCTTAGGTAGATCCTTCCTCAAATCTGCAAAAACAATCATAAATGTCAATGAGGGTACACTTTCCATGGAATTTGGGGATGAAGTAGTGATATTAAATGTTATGGATTCCATGTAGTACCCCTAAGAGGATCATTTTTCATATGTTATCTCCCATTTTGAACCACCATGTAAAAACACCATGGAATTGGATTGTCCTATGCATTGGGAGATTATGAGTATTAGTTCAATTTTGATGTCAAATAGTACTTCCACACCCGTTTCTAAGGAACAAGACTCTATAAAATTTGATTTTGAAATGGAATCATATTCTGATTTTGATCATGCAAACTCTGATTATGACATGGCTATAGAGTGTGCTGATGGATTTGATGCTTTATTTGCTGATTTTAATGATGTCTATTCTGATACTGATTCTCTTTGTGAACATATTTCAGTTCCTTCAATGTCTCCATCCATACTACACACTTTTTCATTATAAATCAAGCCATTTCCACCAAATATGAAATACTCATACTTGTTGAGTGGTGAGAGATTACCTGTTATCATTGCTAACAATATCCCTTTTGAACATGAAGAAATGCTTTTGAATATTTTGAGTGAGAACATCAGAGTGATTGAGTGGACCTTTGATGACATATCAGGTATTAGCCCCTCCATTTTCATGCATAGGATTTTCTTTGAGGATGTGGATAAACCGGTGAGACAGCCACAAATGAGACTCAATCCCACCCTCCTAGAAGTTGTTAAAAAAAGAAGTTGAGAAATTGCTCGAGGCTGGTATAATCATTCCCATTTCAGATTCTCAGTGGGTAAGTCCTATTCAGGTTGTGCCTAAGAAGAGTGGTGTTACTGTTTTTAAAAATGAGAAAGATGAGTTAGTTCCAATGAGGGTAAAAAATAGTTGGTGTTTGTGTATTGATTATCGGAAACTAAATCAGTCCACTCGCAAGGGCCATTTCCCCCTCCAATTTATGGACCAAATGCTTGAGAGACTAGATGGGAAAACACACTATTGTTTCATGGATGGATTTTCTGGATATTTTCAGGTTCCTATAGCTATGGAGGATCAAGAAAATACTACATTCAACTATGCCTTTGGCAGATTTGCCTATTGGAGGATGCCATTTGGACTTTGCAACACCCCAAGTACCTTCCAGCGATGCATAGTGAGTATTTTTTCAGATTTTATTGAGACCTACATGGAGGTATTTATGGATGATTTTACAGTGTATGGGTATTCATTTGATGAATGTCTAAATAATTTGGGAAATGTATTGAATCGTTGTATTGAGAAGAATCTGGCCCTGAACTTTGAAAAGTGTCATTTCGTGGTAGAGCATGGCATTGTCTTAGGGCATGTAGTGTCAAAAAATGGGATAGAGGTTGATAGATCAAAGTTAGATATTATTTCATATTTACCATATCCTTCATGTGGGCGTGATGGTAGATCTTTCCTAGGTAATGAAGGATTTTATCGGCGCTTCATCAAAGAGTTTAGTAATATTTCTCTTCCTATGTCAAGATTACTTAAAAAGGATTCTGATTTTGTGTTTAATGTTTCTTGCAGGAATTCATTTGATGAGATAAAACAACTTCTGGCCAATCCACCTATCACACAACCCCCATGGTGGGAGATTCATTTTGAGCTTATGTGTGACGCCTCCAACTTCACGGTTGGAGCTGTCTTATCTCAGATGGTGGAAGGACATTCATATGTGATTGCCTATGAATCAAGGACATTGGATTCAGACCAATCAAACTACAGTACCATAGAAATGGAGTTTCTTGCTGTAATATTTGCTTTAGAAATATCCCGTTCATATTTTTTGGGCTCTAAAGTAGTTGTTTTTTATGACCATGCAGCTCTGAGGAACCTCTTGAAGAAGCTAGATTCAAAGACACGACTTATCCGATGTATTCTCCTTCATTAAGAGTTTGACATCAAGAAAAAGGACAAAAAGGGGTCAGAAAACTTGGTGGCGGACCACGTGAGTAGGCTTACGCACACACTAGAGGATGACACCTTCTATCTTGTACCTCATCAGGACACATTCCTTGATGAGAATCTTTATTCCATCTCAGGTACGCATCCTTGGTATGTAGATTTAGTTAACTACATTTTTGCCTCTGAAATCCCTGCAAATATAAAGAAACATCAAGTCCAAAAATTAAAGAGTGATTCAAGATTTATGTTTGTGATGATCCATACAAATGGTGCATGTGTAGTGACCAAGTTATTAGGAGGTGTGTTCATGATCATGAGTTTGAGTCTGTTTTGAAATTCTATCATACACTTGCATGTGGTGGACACTTTGGACCCCAACGAATAGCTAGGAAAGTTTATACTCTGGATTATATTGGACTCGCTTATTCCATGATTCCAATGTGTTTTGTAAGTCATGCTCTCGTTGCCAACACATTGGAAATATTTCAAGGAGACACGAGATTCCCCAACAACCCATTTTATTCTGTGAGATTTTTTATGTTTGGGGAACTGATTTTATGGGCCCTTTTCCTAGTTCCTTTGGTTTTTTGTACATTTTGGTTGATGTTGATTATGTGAGTAAATGGGTGGAGGCTACGGACACTAGGGCTGTTGATTCTCTTGTTGTTGTGGACATTGTCAAAGCACATATTTTTTGCAAGTTTGGAGTACGAAAGGCCATCATCAGTGACCAAGGGACACACTTTTTCAATAGGAATTATTTCCCATCCTTTGAAAGAATGGGGTGACACAAAAAACATCAACACCATACCACCCCCAAACAAATTGTCTAGCTGAGGTTTCAAATCGTGAGATGAAACATATTTTGGAGAAAACTGTGTAGCCAAATAGGAAGGATTGGAACAAGCACTTGGATGATGCATTGTGGGATTATAGGACAGCATACAAGACCCCCATTGGCAAGTCCCCATTTCAGATTGTTTTTGGGAAAGCATGTCACCTCCCAGTGGAATTCGAGCATCGGTCATATTGGGATATAAATAAATGCAACATGGAATTTTCCCAAGCTGGAATTCAAAGGAAGTTGCAAATTCAAGAGCTTGAGGAGATTCGACTGGCATCATTTGAGAACTCAAGGCTCTACAAGGAAAGATAAAAAACAGTTCATGATAAAATGATCCAGAAAAGGGAGTTTCATGTTTGATAGAATGTCCTACTCTACAGTTCACGACTGAAGTTGATGCCTGGTACGTTGCGTTCCAGATGGTTAGGTCCTTATATTGTATATAATGTTTTTCCTTATGGTTTAGTGGAGATCACACAAGAGGACACTGGAAGGAGCATTACAGTCAATGGGAAACGTTTGAAGAGATATATTGAGAGAATTCCTGCTGATGTAGTGGATTTTATCACACTACATGACCCCATCATTACTTGAGCACATCAGGATGTTCCAAACCCTTTCACTTTTATATTATTTGTCCTATTTAAAAATTATGCATTTTATGTGAATATATTGTCTCATGGATTCAAAATGAGGACAATGCAATATTTTTAGTGTGGGGAGGTAACCTTTTAGTTTAGTAATTTCAATTGTTTTCCTGTTTAAAAAAACCAAAAAAAGTGTGTGTTTTTCAAATTTTCTGTGTTTATTTTATAATTTTCTGTGTTATTTGAAATTTTTTATGCTGAAATGATTAATGATGTAAACCTTTCCTAACATTTCATGATGATGGAGATGAATTGATACTATGGGGATTGAGGAGAAGACCATATTTAAGTGATAATTATATTAATGAAATTTTTCTTCAAAAAGAGTCAATCCCTCCTCTTTCAACCTCAGAATTTTTCACATCTAAATCCTACAAACCGAAAGAAACAGAACAAACCTGAAAAGTCCTAATGATAAACATTTGTCCTTGAATCACATTGGTTAGTGATGTAGGAATCTATCAAGCCTATGTTGACCCTTGTATGAGTTTGGATGAGAAAGACATTGTAAAAAAATTTACATTTGTGTGATAAGAGAAAATTCAAGTGAGGTAAGTGTTTTATGCACGGGAGGATAAATAAAGTGGAAATATATTGAATGATATAAATTAATAGCATGAAATAATGTTTTTTTATTAGGCATGATATCTTTTGTTTCTTGGTTTGTAATTTTTTGATCTCTAGGATATGTGTTTTAAAATTGGTTTTGATTTGATATTGATGTTTACTTAATATGAGGTTTTTCTCAGGAGTGTGAATGGGTAAGTGTGGGGGAGTTGATAAAAAATTATTTTAATGAATAATTTATTAATAATAAATGATATAATTTCCTCACATTGTGTTATATATGTTTAATTAGAAAGTATTTGGGATTTGATCATTCATTTGAATATTTGATGAAAATTCCAGTTTTACCCTTTATAGTTTAACGTAGAATTTCGAAGATAAATAGTTTTATATTAATTATCTTAATTTGAAATTTTTAACAGTGTTTCTAAAAAAAATTCTACAACTTTTATTCAGGACACTAGAGCTAATAAGTGCATTTTGGTGTTGAAAATGGGCCATGATGTCAAAGTTGGTCTAGACTCGCCAGAATGGAAAAGTATCTGTATTTCAGCGATAGATCCTTCATCTTGGCCTTGATTAATACTAAATTTTTAGAGAAGATAGAGGACCCAAATCCACACATATTATCCTTCTGGAAAGCTGGACAATTCATGCGTTTTGGTGGTCAAATGTGCGGTTCAATAGGGAATAAAATATTTGGCCGAATTTCCACATTCACACTTGAAACCACTTGTAACCTGTCCTCCCCTCCCCTCTATAAATTGGAGATTTTCTCATTTGGAGGGGTTAGGACGTGAATTGGGATGTTGAGGGTAGATGAGTATTGTATACACTCGAATTCTCCAACCATTTCAAAAAGGGTAGCTCTTGAAGTAAGGATCCTTTTGACGAAGCCTTCATCTTCTCCATCATGTTGTAATGATTTTGTTTTTGTAATAAACTTCTTTGTTCTTCTTTTATTTATTATCTTTTCTTCTGTTTTGTTTAAATTTATTATTCTCATAATATTCCTATTTGTTCTGGAATTCTTGAGTAGAAGCATTATTTGGTTATACCCATTATAAACCATTGTACATGCAAAACGCTTCTACGATGATTACGCCACCCATGGAAGAGTAGTTCTTTTTAGTAATCATTCGACCTCTATCATTCTTCAATCATTTATTTTGAATTAATGAGCTACTATAATTAACATAATATGATCAATGAATTGTGTTTTAAAATTACAAGAAACTAAGCAAGAAATTGAACAATTAATACAAAACACTCAAGGTCAAGATTTTGTCTAAATTGTGAGAGCGCGATCATAATCGGTAATACAAGACCACATGGGATAAATTTATAGAGTACAAATATAATCCTTAAACACAATTCATCCTCATTTCCAGAATGGATATGTTCTCTAATTAACCACTGACCATAAGCTATCCTTATAAAACAATCAAAGTAGGGTGCTGCGATTGCGTGTTCTGAAGCTAACCTAGGGTTTAAGTAATTTCATCTTTGTGGTTAAGTTAACTCTCGTAGGGTTCGAGGGTAAAAAAATTAGTGGATAATAATTAAGTGAATATTGATTTAAATTATAATTATGAATAAAGGAATGAAGAGGTAGAGTTATATCGATTACGCATTTTAAAATAGATTTCAAAAAAAATCTTCTTGTTGTGTCATGTTAATAGAAATTCATTTCAAAACTAAAAAAATATACAATCATATTCCAGAAAACTTCTTCTAGATTCATAAACAATAACAATCCCCAATCCTTTAAAGTAGTGTTTTTATTCTATTATATTTTATTTTTTTAGAATACCTTTAATAAGTTGTCAAATTCACTTCCTCCTTTGAGAGGCGACCGTGGTCAGCCACTCTGATGCACCTAAGTACTCCAAAATCACACTAATCATTTGAGGGCGCCCAGGACAGTGCTCTTTCGGGAATCATCTCATATACGGGGAGGCAGTATTCATGAAATATAAACCACTAATAGTGGCACTAGATATGGGGATCCGGGGTCCATACATTATAGATAACATATACAACTTTTCATGAATTAAACAATCAGTTTTTTTATTATCAATACGATCTAATTTAGAATATCAATATCAATCATCTCTTTCACAAATATTAACATGATTTTAAAAACATCAAGAACATAATTAAGATTACCTTATATTCATAAAAATATTACCATTCCATTAAATAAATATTCCTGTTCCACAACACAATTAAACATATTTTTGTAAATCCTTAATGATATTTTTTACATAACAATTTCATTATTAATATAACCTGATTACCGAATTCCAAAATATAGACACATCAATTATAAAACTTATTTCGCATCCCAATAACTAGGATTTATCATCTTATTCATTATAAGCTACTTCCTAATATGTGAAATATAATCCATATATTAATATTCATCAAAATCATTTTAAACATGATTATAGAAAATATAATTTGAACAACACATACCGAACATATATCACACATTGTCATCTAATAATTTATAGTAAAACTATTAATAATAAATCCTTGATGATTTCGACTATGAAATTTCCAAATAGGACATTGATTATAATAATAAACATAATTTACACATTGTAAGAATTCATCAATTGATAATAATTTACTGGGAAAATTTTTACATCATTTTCATTAACTGACCATTTCCTTCTTCAATGGAAATTAAAATATTTTTTCTCTTTTCCAAAATAAAAACCTCTTCACTTTAATATAATAAAATTATTCCCTCATTATAAACTTATTGAAAATTGAATATTCATTCCACTGTGGTCCCCACTACCCAATCTACCAGTGATCATCATCCTTACCATTTTCAGTGAGACTATGATTTAGTTAAGGACCACATTGTTAATCATGTCCTATGATGATTGATCAGGAATAGTCATTATATCCTTTAATCCATTAACCATACCATTTAGAATCTGATATGTAATTTTTATATCACATTAAATGTTAACCCCATTATTTATGTTTCCCTCCATTGACTAAAATACAAATTATAATATGAGAAATAATATTCACAATGGAGAACCACATTATCGGGAAAATCCACATATTTGACATCTAAATAATGTCACATTTTTAATCTATGACACATTATCTTTATATTATTTCCTCTATAAATTTAAAATTTAAATCCTTCCTGATAATTCATATAGATTTTTTGAATTTACAATTCCAATCCCTTGTGAGTGTCAATATAGTTGTGCAACATAGCTAGTTTTCAAGCACCATTTGATGATCGAGTCCATCTCAATAAACCATTTTCTATGTTATTATGCTCAAGTACCTCTTTTCCAAAGATGCAACCATTTAGTATCCTTATAGGGATGTTATTTCCTTGAATCCACTTTATCTATCCTTTTCCAAATTCCTAGATCCTTTTCCTAGACATTGACTAAATCTATGACCTATCCATGGAGTCATCCCAAGAAATATACATATAAATATTTATAAGGACCTAGGTATATTTGTTTAATCATAGTTTCCAAAGGATAACTAAATTGTTCATATTATAACAACTATATAGGCACTACATTACTATACAAGGATATTACATCAATTTTTGTGTACTAAATATATTACATTGAAACAAACCTAAGGGCCATGATAGTTTAGTTCCATTGAAAACATATAAAACTATCTTCTTAATTTGGAGAAAGAATATAAATGCATCCAAAAAAGATCTTCCCCTTTAGAAGTCTTAAAAAAACCCTACATTAAAATTTTTACATTAATATGGGAAATAAAAAAATATATTGTGCCTACAGATGATTAGTAAGGTTAAAAACGATATATATGCATTAAAAACATGAATATAATGGTATGGAAATATGTTTATAACATATGAAAACCATACCATTCATATCAACATCCAGAATCATGAGTGATGGAATAACAATTGGTAGTTCATAATACATAAATTATAAAAAAAATATATAACTTGATCCAAGAGAGCATAAATTTGGTATATTAAATTGATTTAAGGAATACACATTAACATAAAAAATTTTTAACATGTTTAAATAGAAAAAAAAATAACTATGTAAATGAAATGAATCTATGTCGTCAACTAAATTTATGGTAATCCAGCCCTATCCATGAATAAAAATGTGGACATGAAAGGCATGAAAATATATAATATTGTGAGCATATTGTTAGTTTCTCCTATAAAATTATGATAATTTTTTCTTGTTCAGGTATAAAATTGTGAACATGTAATTAGGTTTACACATAACAAATTTACTTATTAGTTTTCAATAATTATGAAATTAATTTCAATAAGATATTTCCACATGCATAAAATAATTAAAACCAAACACATGTCTCCCACATGTTCAAAAATTATTTATCACACAATATCCCATGAAATGAAATGCATGTCCAAAAATTTTCATTATATAATTTAACATTGAAATGATAAAATTTTTATAATCATTTCATTATAGAATAAACTTTGACAAAATAATAATGATTAATATGAATTTTTCTCAAGGTATAATTATTGAATGAGAAAGGTTAATCATAAAAACGTGTTCATCTTAAAAAAATAAGTGAAATAATATGAATTTTATCATTGATTTATATCCCAATAAAATCATATGTTTCATAATATAATTTCATAGCTGATAGATATTATTTTTAAGGATAAATGACATTAAATATTTCATGAGTAAAATATCATTTAAATGAAAATCATGTATATAATGTAATTCATTTTTAAAATATTTTTCATCAAAAATAACCTTTAAAAATTTTAAGAAAATATTTATAAATAATTTAAATAATATTATGATTAAAATATTATATCTTATTTTAAATTTTTATTAAGATTTACTTGGTTTGAAAATATTATTAACCTTGAAATAAATTATTTAGTTTCTCAAAATTATATCATGAGAAAAAATTTTAGTGATATGAAAATTTTAAAACCATTAAAGGATTCCTAAAATCATAGAGTGGTTGTGATAATGGGAAATAGTTTTATTATCATATATTATAATAAAAACATTGTTTCACATTTTAAATATAATAAATTCATGCATATTTTGGAATATGTCATGATGATTTGATTAAAAAAAATAATTATAATATAATCTATAAAGAATACTCATTGAAATCATAAGATAATAACAAAACATTTTGGAGATATTGTTTTTCTAGTACTTTTTTTCGTGGTAAAACAGATTTCCAAAAAATAAAAAAATTTAGCAGAATGGTCAAAAAAAATTATGATCTCAAATTTTGTATGTACAAAAGAGTGAAAAAATGTTACTATTATTAAAAAATAATTATTTACCATATGATAATAAATTTTAAGACATTCATAAGGGGTTGTTCATAATATGTAACATTAATAAACTTAATCATTAACAATCCCAATAATTGATGATATTATAACAAAACTTTTATACTAAATAATAATATTTCAATCGAAAGCCACATGAAGGAATAAAATAAATCTATTATTAAAATTACATCTGGGGAAAAAACTCATGATATTAAATGCTAATGGTATTTTATATACACCATGTAAAATTATATAGGTTCATAACATTACATTTTCCACTGATAATGAACATTTACACAAAAATCTATTATTGTTGTGGTGACAAATGAATAGTAAACCCTGTCAAATAGAAATCCTCAAATGGATATTTGATTATAAATAATTTTTAGTTTTATTTACACAAAATAAATACATGGGATGTATATAAAAATCTTAGAATAAATAATCAGGTATTAAGGAATGTGTCTAACTACTAAAAAATATGAGACATCAATCCCTTACCGTATGCCTTAACATCCTTCTCACTCATTCTAAAGTCTTGTATAATAAAAATTAGTCTAGTTATATGTCTATTAAATATGGATACACACATATATATAACCATATATTTGTTAAATATTTCCATTCATAAAACGTTTATGGATGATTCCATGTTGATGTCATGTTTTGGTTAATAATAGATTAGTTTGCCCTATATGTATCTATTTGTTATTTTTGGTCCTATTATATTGATAATACTTCAATAAACTCTAGGATAATAATGATAACGTAATTATCATGTTTATATATCAAATGAAATTTTAAGACATGTTATGGAGGATTGTTTTTGTAAATTATATATGTTATGATCATGTAGATAGTATGACATACATGTGCATGAGTATCATTTAGAATTTTCACCCATCACTATTGAATTGTGGTATGTAATATTTTATCAATATATAATTATTTTAATCTAATAAATGGCAAAATTATTATTTAAATATACATTTATATGACATCCATTTGGTGCGGTGATGAATATATTGTCACATTTCTTCACAAAGGTGGTAGCCACACATAACTGAATGACATTATCATCAATCAGTGAGTGAAAAGGAAAGAAATAAAATTAAAAATTGTATTTTTAGAATATTAAATATGTTATAAATATCATTATCATCTCATGGATATCAAATACATTTATCCTTATTATCTTCCTGGTAAACCGATAGTGAAAATGAATCACATCCCTTTGTGACATGGTTGTTCACCATACACATGACTATATATATCATATAAACATTGAGATTGAAAAAAAGTTAAATATAAAATAATGTTTGAAAAGGAATAAATATGATATAAATATAATATCTATATATTAAATTCATCAGAATAACCATCCATGAGATGTGGTAAAACCATTTTCTTCTTCACCATGTTAAAAAAATTATATTTTAATATTCCATTTTTTTTAATAAAATTACCTTGTATGATAATATAAATTATATTTATTATAAATATTTAATCCGTTTTTACATAGTGTATATAATGTATATAATGATCCATGATTTTCTAACATGGACATTACATCTTATTAGATGAATATTTATTAATATACACACACAAATATAGATGTTCTGAAATAGTTTAGTGCCTTTGGACACATAGAACACATTATTTTAATTTAATGATTGGTTATAAAATTAAATTGCAATGATCATATACTTTATTAAAACTAATTAAAACCACTCTTCATAACCTGGGTAAATGAAACATAAAAAATGTTGAACTAAAATATTCATTGAGGGTAATCATAAGTGACATATAATAATAAGATAAACTTATTTTTATGAAAAAGAACATAAAATATGAAAATAATATCCTACATATCAAATATTATAATATTTAACCCTAGAATTGTATATTGGATTTTCAAATGAAATTAAATAGAAGATAATAAGAAAAAAAAATTCATTACAGTATAAAATGTAATATTATATGTAGATTGTGGCATACATATAATCATATAAAATATAATGTCAACAATATCTACAAGGCATTCATAACATGTTACAAATGGGAAATTTGCAAGGGTTTCTTTTCAATAATATTATGAAATTATATTTAACATATAGCAATTTGAATAAGATGGCATCCACTATATCCTCTTTTTCTAGAAATGGGATTAAAAAACCTAAATACTTGTATCATTAACTTGGACTGACCACATTTTAACCATTTTTTTGAAGGATTGTTCTATCCACAAATATAATCATTTATTGGTATGGGAAGACCAGTCATGTAATCTTTTTTCAGCATAAAACATTTATCATTACTGAATGAATTTTATGGAGATATAGTTCACAAACCTCAAAAGTTGAAATCTTACGTATGTGTTCCAATATAACAGAAATATTCCTTTATATATGGACCCATATAAACTGGGTTTCATAAATATTTCATTATAACATTACCAATGGGTACGAAACTGAATTCATAAACCTTACACCATATAAAAATAAACCATTTATATAAGTAATAATAATTTTATCCTTGTATCATATCCCCATAATTGCATGTGTAAAACAAAAATATATCTTCATATATATAAAAAAAATTTAATATCACATTTTTAAAGCATTTCTTGTGGAAAATATAAATTGAACAATGAAACATTCCATTTTAATCATTAAAAATTATAAAAATATTGTTCATTTTAAATACCATTGACAAAATATATACTTCTATTTTAAAAAAATAAATATCATTGAAATAATTTTTTTGAAAATTAGTAAAATATCATTTAAAAACATTTCAAAAAAAAACTCAAGGAACATGGATATTGAATAAAAAATTTCAGGATGAAGAGAAAATAAAATTATTTGAAACTTATAATATCATGAAAATATTATATTCACTATAAAACATGTCCAATTTCAATATATAAACCTCATAACAAAATATAGTTTCATAAGGTAACCTTTGTCTCCACGTAGGTATATTGGGAAAAAATTACATAACTAGTTTGGTTACATTGGATCCCTAAACCCCATAAAAGCAATATAATGAAATTAATATATTCATAGAAAAAAATATATGGATATGAATTATATATTTCATTCATGGGATTATATACACCACAAATACTAAATCAGTGGTGAATTTTGAATTAGTAATGAATAAATAAAAGTGAGAGTAGAAACGGCATTACCTTAAGCCTTGATTTCCTTCATATATGTTCAAAAAAACATTATAATTAAAATAATATTATTATAAAGATAAAAAATAACCATATTATTATATATTTATATATAATATAATATATATTATTTTCTTATTTATTTATATTAGTCTCATATTTATAATTCCATATTAATGTTATGCTTCGAGTAATAACCGCATTTTTTCATACATGTTTTGAATTTTTATTCTTGGTAATCATAACTAGATAAGGATTTCACCATATAAATAATTATAATATGATATAAATATCATATATATTCATTATATATGTCTTTATTGTTTTTAATAAAACATAGAGGTAGAAAATAAAACACACCATTCATGGAGGGGGTAGTTCATAAGTTTGAATAAACACTATTATAATTTTTCTAACTAGTTAAGGGAAAAATATTTATATGATATATTAGCATTAAATAATTGTTTTAATGTAACTTATATCACTTATGTTTAATAAAACCATTTTCTATACATTACATGTAATTTGTGAATAAATCACATCGCTTCGCGAGGTGGTAGTCTATCTGTCAGAAAAATGACGCTATCAAATTCA
This sequence comes from Viscum album, assembly GCA_963277665.1. Classification (NCBI taxonomy): domain Eukaryota; kingdom Viridiplantae; phylum Streptophyta; class Magnoliopsida; order Santalales; family Viscaceae; genus Viscum; species Viscum album. The sequence goes on from OY728121.1 coordinate 507,463,544, forward strand.
CACAAAATGGAAATCATGAAGGTAAAATTTATATCATATATAATCAATATATCAGTAATTATTCACATCCATTAAATCATTCAATAGAAGAAACAACCACATCAGTACACAAGGAGGAAGTCCGCCATACATATGATTGATGATTTTGAATCCCATTTGATAGAAGTATGTGATGTTTTAGGTAGGCACCTAAACATAACAAAAACTATTTACATTTATGACACGGGGGATATTATATTAATATTATATAAAAATAAATCAATATGAATTATGTAATAAATAAAACAACAATATATTTTGATTGACTTTACCTCTTCTTTGAGTATCTTCTTATTTTACAAAATGACTTTATTGGACGTATTCAATACAATATTAAGGAAAATAGTATTAATATAGAGATGTAGTTCTTATATTTTCATGTATATGATTAAAAAAATAGGATTTCAAATTTTAATAAATAATAATAATATGTTCCATTCTATAAGAGAGCAGAGGGGTACTCATTAAATTCTTAAAATATTAAATTAATATAAATTAGTTTTATATTTAAAAGGATAAATACTAATTTATTTCTAATATATGATTATTATGGGTCAAAATACATTAATATAATGATAATTATAACTATTATTCCAATATTTTAATCCTTATATATTGGTTTTAACCCTTATTTATTTCCATCTATTATTACCATGTCGACATGGACATTTTCTATTTTAGAGTTAATATTGTCCATATAAAATCATAGTAGAACTCTAAATGGATCATGGATGAAATTTTTAACACTATCCATATATTTTGTAACAATATTTTATATCTATAATATTAATTGATTTAAAAATTTATTAATTATTTTACAATATAATTATTTTTATTTTTTAAACTAATCATTACATTAAATTTATAAAAAGAAACATAACTATTTCTTTTAAATCACTTTATTAATTTACCAATAATAAATTATTGTGATATATAAAATTATTATAAGATATTGATGAGCTCATATAATATTTTTTTAATAGTTTTAATTTAATATATTTAATATTTCCATTATAAAAATAATTAATGTGTTAGTGTTGTAAAATAATTTATGATAATTTTTATTCACTAAAAATTAAAATTATATGTCAATTAGGAAGAAAATATTTTATATTTAATTTTAATATATATATATTTTTTATTATCTTCTAAATAACCTTATGTTTGAAATATTAAAATTAATAAAAACATTAGTTTGTGATGTTTGGATTTTCATAAAATAAAATACTCAATTAGAGGTAATATGATCCTAGTGGTTAAAATAGAACATAAATTAAGACCAAGGATGGTTTTGGGGTACAATAAATCAATAAATAAATTCAGAACAACTATTAGGGACATTTTTTAATCATTATAACAATTATTTTTACCCTTAATTACCTGATATACACATAACTATGATAACAAAGTACTTTTATTACTATTCATACTGTTGAAAAATATTTGGGAACAATTTAATAAAATTATACATTATAATTTAAAATATTGAAACAATTTATCAAAATTAGAAACAAAATAGTGGATAAAATTTATATAAAATTAATCTCATATATGAGATAAAAATCTGGTTTTTATGTATCAATGTTCAAATAGGTGAAAACTTATTATATGAAAATTCTATATAGATATATTAAATTGACCAGAAAAGGATTTGTATATTTATTAGATATAATATTACTATAATACCAATTTAAAATATAATATCATATTATAACGTTTTTAGATGAAATGTCAATTTTCAATTAAATTGAAATATTTTTCACGATTTGTCCAAAAAAAATATCTAAAAAAAATTACAGAACATCAATACATCTAAATTTTGAAAATAAAAAATAAAAAATAATTTAAATTGATTCAAAAAATATTTATAAAATTTCCATTGTTTAGTATTAAATCTTGTACGCTATTAATAGGTTGTAAAAATTCCATTAGAAAACTATAACTTTTTATGCGTATAATATGATTTATTATTATTTCATGTATATAAAAAAACAGGATAAATGTTAAATATTATATTTAATATACAATATATATCGTATATAAAATTTTATGTTTGTTACTTATGTTTTATATTACACAAAACACACTTCTGATCATTTAAACTGTTTTTCCAATAAAACAATCACATTTACATTCAAAATGATTTTTATACGGACCTGACCCTAACAGTTACATAATCTATAAATTATTAAAGAATTAACTTTATAAAAATCTCAAATATATTTTTAGTTTATATATTTATATAATTGGGACATAATTAATTCATATCAACCCATAAGCATTCAAAGTGGGAACTACTAGAAAAGGATCCATTTCTCCCATAATAAAATATTTTCTAATAAGACCTGATTTATTTTCATAAAAATCATCCCAAAATTCATATTAGATTCTCCATTTTTCTTTTACATCCTTAATTCATGTGAAAAACCTTTTTAATCTTATCCTGATCATTATAATTTAAGTAATAATCATATAAATAATGAATGAATCTCTAAGTCCATGAATTATTATAAACATATAAAATAATTTAACAAATACATACTTCCCACCAATAATGTATCATAATGTTAAATTGTGAAATATGATATTTTCATAAAATATATAAAACATAAAAAAAACATAAAGGTAATTGGGAAATTAATTCCTTAATATTGTATCCCTCTTGGATACCATATAATTTGTAACAACAAGTCTACATTAGAATATAACCCTCATGGATACCTTATGGTGTAACAATTGTACTTCTACATACATTAACAGTACTATATTCCACCAATTTAAGGAATCTCAATTCATTAGAGGGAGAAAATATAGTGAACCATTCTTGAAATACATATATATTTCATTATTTTAGATATATATTTATTAAATTATAAAAAAATCCCAAGAACTGTAATAGTTTAGTGAATTTTTAACCTAGGAAAAAATCCCTTATCCTGGTGAATGATCTTCAACATATCACATAATGAAATCCATCAGTATTACAATTATGTAAAACCATTCTTTATAAACATAGGAAAGGAAACTTAAGAAATTGGTGAGATCAAATTCTTAGTAAGGGTAAACAAGGGATATATAAAAGCATAATCATATGCGTAAGGATATGGGAACATGCCCATGAAAATAAAATATCATACCATGAATATAAAATATGATATACATGAATCATGGACTAAATATTGGTAGTTCATAAGATGTGAATTTTAATGAAATAAATAATATAATCCATGAAAGAATAAAGTTGTAATAAAACATGGAATCATGGAAGAACCATATGTATATAATAATTATTTCCATAGTAGTCATGAAATTACTTACATGTCCATATTGGTGGAAAAATTTCTTTACTAATTTAGGTTCCCACCCCGTTATAGCTCTATATTACTGAACTGTGTTCACCCCTCATTCAAGCCCTTTATTACTGAATAATAATAATTTTCCATTAGACCCATGTAATAGTTAACGAACTTTTTAACCATTTCAACCATGTCTACCTCATTTCATATAAATATTTACATAATGAATTAGAGGTAGATATAGGTCCCACTCATTACATAGTGGAATCATATAAATATTTTCTACAAAATTATAATAAATCAGACAATAATCCATGTAATTAAATAGGTATCAAATAAATTTAAACATATACTAACCTATGGAAAATGTTACAGGATTCATAACCATTTCATCTATAGAATAACCTAGATAATCGAAATATAATTTCTAAAAATATCTCCCATGAAATTGAAAAAGGAATCATAAAGAAAATTAAATTAAACGTAACAAATTAGATGAAATAACAGTAATGTAACCCTTAGAACATTTCCTATAATAAAATGAGTGACATCAATGGATGGATTTATAGAGAAAAATAATTTTGAAATATCTATCAAAAATTATTCCAGGTGAAAATATATTTTATTCTTTAAAAATGGTTTTAGAATACATAAAACCATTTAAAATTATTTTCATATCAAATACCTAGAAAACATATAAATAATAAATGAATATAGTTTTTAAACCATTAAACATTAAAACATATAAAATAAGCATCCAAACATTTCTTTTAAAAAAATTAATTGTAAACACATTGAAAATTTATAAATAATGATTGAAATGTTTTTGAATATTATTTATTTGAATTAATTTTACAACATATAAATATGGATTTAAATAAATTAGAAAACTATTCCCTAAAAACATATAAAATGGGATTAAAAAAAATGTGAAAAACATTTTCCTTGAAATCATATAAAATAAACTTGACAACATTTTCCTAACCATTTTCCTTGAATATCCCTTTTTAAATAATTTTACTTAAAAATAACCTTTATAAATAAAAATAAATATCCAATGGATTAATATTTTATAAATATTTACCTTTCATATTAGGTAAATAGAACATTCATTTGCAAGGTAAAACAGATAGAAAAAATTCATCATTCAAAAAGTGAGAAGAATACTTCTTTAAAAAATAGTTAAAAGAAAAAAATTAATTAATTTTTTTTATTAATAATTATATTAGAATAGTATAATATTCATGGAAACCATTTTTATAAAACAAGGTTTTAAAATAATATAGATTTATTACCATAGTGAGGTTAATGTGAATTATTCATGAAAACACTTTCTTAATTGTCATATGTGACAAAGAGTGGAATAAATTATACCAATATATGAAAAAATATTTTATAACTAGAGGATTTGAAAATTCATGAATGTTCTAATGATATGGATCAATATATTTTATCAAAGTAAGTATAAACATAAATAATATTTAAAAGGGATGATATTACCTCAACAAACTCTAATAGCATGGTAACATGGGAAATATAATCCATGTTAGAAAATGAGATTACATTAAAAATAAAAAATAAGTAAATAAATTTAATTCATTATATAACAAGAAAATTTGATTTATATACACCTCAAAATACAATTTAGGTACAAAACAAGACCAGATTCTCAAATAAATAAAATTGATAAAAAACTATTTTTCTGATTTGGAAATATTTGCATCTTAAAACCCCTAAAATAAATATCATATAATGGATATGTGAATACACATAAATTCAATTATAATATACATATAGTACAATCTTGTTATGTATATAACAACACAAAATTATAGAGTGGATAATATAGAATGCATATCATGAAAATAAAATTTTCGATGGCATCCCCTTACATTATGTCATGACTCTCATTATAATCATTCAAAAAAACCAGTATAATAAATATAAATTTATTATAAATCATTTAGAGAACCGTATTCATATATCTAATTCAATATATTTATTTATTATGACATAATATTACACACTTGTTTACGATCATATATAATCCTTCGCTACGAGTAATATTCTATTGGTTTTTTTGTATGTGTCTTAATTTGTTATATTGTTCGTCCTTATACCTATACCATGAATCCAAAATTTAAAACATGTTCTAAATATCATATATATAAATTATATTTATATTATAATAATATATATATTATAGAAGTATTAAATAGAATACACCATTCAGGGAGATGGTAAGCCATACGTACACAGAAAAATTGTTCCCGTTTTAATTATTTAATTTAATAAAATAAAAAAAATTAAAATAAATATTGGTATATAAATTAAAAATATTATTATTATTATTTCATAGATCGTATACTTTAATTAATACCATATTTAATATATTCCATGTTCTGTGTGAATGAATCACTGAACTTAGATGTGGTGGTATTCCACACTTCATATATTTCATATACAAGAAGTGTGTGCACCATAATTTCTACCTTGATAGGTTGTAAGGGAAATTTGAAAATAATAATTTATTGAGGATGTAGTTTTTCATAAATGTAAATATTATGTTCATTATCCATTATATAGTGGTGTGTTTATGTGTGGGTTTAAAAAAGAGCATAACATCATCTTTTTATATGGGTGATACTGGTTTTTTTATTTATGAATGAAGAAAAGAATTGTATAGGGGTTAGAGAATGAAAATAATAGAAATGAAATAACCGAAGACTATACCTCTTAACAAGTTACAATGTTTGGATTGTTCCAAAAGGCTTCCTTTTATTTCCGTTTTTATAACAGAAATGATTCTAAGAGGAAGAGGGGTTTTTTGGGAAGTAGATTAGGTTGATATTGGCCTAAAATAAGTGGTCTGATAGGTGTTAAGAAGTTAGAGAGATATTTTAATTTTATAGGTAATGAAAAGTAATCACTTATAATTATTGAAAACAAGTTATTTTTAAAAGTTTTATTATCAATGAGAAGTCTTATAAAACCAACCTAAATATATAACGAAGGTTTTATGTCATATTAATGTCTTTAAAATGGGTTTTGGACATGTGTATTGGCCAATTGGGAACCAAAAATTATGTTTTAGTCCTTAATTATAATTTATTTTTAGTTAATCAATGTGATTAATTTTACTCACTTTTACTTATATATTATGTAAAAAAATTAACTTGGCCTTATTAGAATAAAAATATTATTCTGATTACAATATTGAAATTTTTTTTGAAATTCAAATTACATAAGAAGAAAAAATAATATTTTTCCTAATCTTATAGATGGGAAACAATTATGGGTTTTTAATATAGAAATAATATCAATATTTTATTATTTTTTTATATTGAATTTCAATGTGAAATTTATTATAATGTCATTATTTGTAGTAATATATATAAAATTGATCTAATATTACATTAAATACAAATTTGAAATATCATTTATCATTAATAATTATGTAAATGAAAAAGAATTTTTCAAACTAAAAGCAGTATTTTATGTATTCATCAAAATTTAACGTTTCTCAGAAAAGTATAAAAATTCACCATAAAATCATTCGAAATTATAAATTCAAAAAATAACTTTTTTTAATCAAATTCATTTCTTATTTGTATCTAAAATGAATATTATTATTAAATTCAGTTTATTCTATAAATTGATATTTTTAATCATAAAATGGTCATTACCAAAAAGCAAGAATGTCATTATCAATATGGTATATTTCTCTAAAAAAATATCATCTAATATTTTAAAAGTTGTAATTAATAGGCATATAACTATGTATGATTTTTTGGTTATAATTATTTAATTTAAAAATAATAATAAAATGAATCTTCATTGAAACTCTGTGTTTCGTGTAATGTATGTGAAGTCACTGTTTCATATAGTTCATGCCAAGTTAGTATTGTGTCTAGTGAAAATTCAGTCAGTATTTTTTGTAGCATAATGAATGACAGTTCCATGTGAAATTATATTTTGACATAGTTTCTTAATATATACATATATATATCTACTTATAGTGCCACATTAATTGAAAAATATGAAAATGATAAAGTAATTAGAAAAAAATAATTCACAAAGTCTCATTTGTTACATTATTAACCCCTTAAAATTAAATTCTCCCTTGAAATTCATCTGGGTTATCAAATTATTAATACATTAATTTTTTATTTACTAAAAACAACATCTACAAAATTAATTATAATATATTATTTAAAAAGGTAATGTTTGAAACATTAATTTTACAGAAAGTGACATATTTATAGGGTTCCACATAGGGAAACATAAGTTGGGAGTGAAGATTATCCATAGAGAAAAAGTTTATATATTTATAAGGAGTGACCGATTTCATCAATAAAAAACAAGTGAATGATAAAAGAAAACTGTAGGGCCTCAAAAAATGAATTTTTTATAATTTATAAGTACACCGGTTCAACAAAATATATGGTATTATGAAAACACATTTTTTACCATTATCATATTTTTCAGTATTTAATATACTAACAATGATTATATATATATATACTTACTTGATATAATTATATATAAAAAATGAATTTATTTGTAACTTTTCAATTTCTAATTCAGTATTTACATCATTTAACAAAATTCTGATAACTTAACATTGATTCCTATATTTCTTAAATAAAATATTAGAATATCGTAAGTCCCATAAAATAATGAAATAAATAACTATTTATATATAAATATTAATAATAATAAATATGGTTAATGTATTAACCTCTAAAAAATAACTCCACTATTTCATCATAAATAATAATTCATCAAAATTAATTATACATTAAGAAGGAAATTGTTATGTTTGTGGTATGTGTGAAACCCTTGTCATACTTTAATCATGGGTTCCACACTAATGTCATACTTGATTGTTTATAACCCGATATAAGTGATTTCATTTTTGAAAATAATAAAAATATAATTTCGAAAATATTATAGAAATACTTTAAATTATATTAATCACAAAATAGAATTTTAAATATTGATTCCAATACATTATTAATACATTAACATTTAGAATTATGATTAACATAAAATTTTCATGAATGGATAACATTATAAACCATTTGGATTATGAAAATACAAAAACATTTATATAAATTCCCAAATTTAGATTAACTTTGAACACCCATAGATTACAATGTAGTTCTTGGTGGTAAAATTTTAACAATGTGAATAAACTCATCATAAATTCTATTTGAACTTGGTAAAAACATCATTTACAATAAATACTTCTAGAAGACATGATCTCTAAATTATTAAAGAGATTACTATATAAATTCCATAAATTAAATAATTATTAACCTTCATCCTTGATAGGATAAACTGCATGTCAACATGTCTTTAATTACTTTCAAGGAAATCAGTACATTCCAATTTACTAATTAATATCATAAATATCATTATTTAAAGAAAATTATCATAAAAATAGGAAATATAAGGGGTTATATTTCCCTTATTAATGAATTTTTTTAAGGAAATCACCTTTCCATTATATCACTTTTCTATTCCATCATAACCATTAAACAAGTACTTGTAAATCCTTATTTAAAAATACAAACTATAAAATCCATATATATTTCAACTTTCATATAACATACATCTTGAATAAAAATAAATAAAACTTTTAATATCCCACTTCATACTTCATCAATTATCATGAATCCTTTATTCTATTACAGAATACCTCTTTTTATTCACATTTCATATGAAGTATTTTTTATCACTAGAAATGTAACCATTACACATAACCCTATTTTGATCCTCTTTAGGATCATTCCTCTTGGGATATTGATTTGAAAAATTACCATTTATCCCAAAAAATAAATAGTTAAATGTAGAATATTTCATAGGAAGGCCAATATTCTCGACCATTTTTGTAATAGAACTCTTCATTTTCCCCCTTTAGTCACTTACTTGGTATCATAATTTTCTACAGTGAAATAATATTATTTTTCCATTAACACTTTCACTTAGGATATTCTTTGAACATTCATGACACATGGGAAAAAAATATTATTTCATCTATGGTTTCTTTTACCCAAAAAATTATCAAACTCCTTCTTTATCATTCATAGGGTGTCTTATATTTGGTTCAGGTATATATTGTTAATCATATTCCTTAAAACCAATTAGGAATGGTCTCGAGATACTTATCTCAAGTGATCATCCCACATTACTACTCATCATCAACTCATCCATCACATTCATCATTAATACAGTTCCTTCTAATGCATTCCATTGTCTAAAACAAGAATAATAGTATGATAATTACATATCATATATGATAACCACATAGTCAGGGTAATAATTACTTATAGGACATAGAAATAACAACACATTCCTTAATCTATGAATCCATTTGTTCACACACATTTATTAATTTAAAAAATATATTTAAATCCATCTTGATGGTTAATGTAGATTTTGTGAATTCTAAATGCATATCCCCCTAGAGTATCAAACAATGTGTTCAGTAAGGCACATTGTTGTGTACAAGATTACCCCATGTAAGGAATGAATTATCTTGTATGATTTCTTTCCCATAGGTACATATGTTCTAGAGCAACAAACACCAGTATATTCTAGATAGTGATATATTTATATGAAACCATTCACTCAATCCTTTACCAAAATTCCCAAAAAAATCCTACATATTGACTCATCCATATATTTATCCATAAATAAATCCCTAGAAATATGCATAGAATTATTCCAAGGGATATCACTATATTGTTCCCATCAATGTTTCTAATGGATTTCTAATGTTTCCTTTGATACCTTATATTGTGACCTAGGTTTGACTTACATGGATATGGAATCATTTTAGATGATTAATCATTAAATTACAAAAATTCATCCATGATGAATATAATAGTTTAGTATATTTGTAAATTTAAAAAAAATCTATCCTGGTGAATGATCCACAACATCACCAATAAAAATCTCAATTATTACTACAAATACCTAAAACCTTTGTTCGTAACATGGGGAAAATAAAAATAACAATCGGGTGAACTAAAATTCATAGTAAAGGTAAAAAATGTTGATATGAGAGCATTATAATGATTATCAGGGTATAATAACATGATCTTGAAAATAATAGATCATACATTGTATAAAAAAGATCATATACCCAAATCATGGAATAAATATTGGAAGACATGTGGTTGGAATATGAAGAAAATAGATAACATAATCCATGAAAGGAAAACATAGGAATAAGATATATAATTCGGGTAGAAACAGAAGCATATAATAATGATTTCCATAATAGTCACAGTATTTATTTTATGGCCATCATTGTGGAAATATTCCAATACAGAACCGGTTTTACACCATGTTCGAGGAAAATATTACTCAATAGATTTCGTCCCTTGTTCCATCCTTATATTACTGAACACGGTTATTTTCTTATTCTATAATATAATAATTAATTGAGATCATTTCATGTTCCATCAATTTCAAAATAATGAGATATTAATCATTGCCCAATACACTATAGGGAGATATAGGTCCCAACCATCTCGCAGTGGAATTATACAATAATTTTAGATAATATCATAAAAAATCATATCTTAACCTACCAAATGAAATGGGTATCATAAAAGTGTAAAAATAACATAACATATTTAAAAAGATACATGTTTTATAATTATTCCATAAAAATAATAACATCTGAAATAAAAATTGATTTTATAAACATATAACCTATGAAATAGAAATAGTATTCATAAATAAAATGACAATAAGCACAAACCATTCATAGAATGAATATGTAACCCTCAAATAATTTACTAGAATGGAATGAGGAACATCATTGGATGTCATATTAGATTTAAAATAATTCTGAAATTTATTTCAAAGATTATTCAGGAATGAAATATCATTATTTCATTAATAATGAATATTTAATATATAAAACCATTTGAAATTAATTTTCTTATAAAATACCATGGAAATTAACAAATTAGGCTTTAATTATTTTTGAAAGCCTTTTTACTTGAATAGACATAAAATAAACATCATAATATTTTAAATACCATTTATTTGAAAAAACATTGAGAACATAAAAATGGATCTCTGAAATGTTTTGAAATAAATTTATTTGAAATTAATTTGAAAACATATAAATATGGATTCAAAAAATTTTGAATACAATTTTCTTTGAAAACATATATATTAATATCATATGTATTATGAAAACCACTTTCCTTGAAATCATATAAAACAAGCTTAAATCAATTTTGAAAAAAAAAGCTGAAAAATGTTTTATAAAAACTATTTCCTAAAAATTAACCACAAAAAATGAAATTAAATAATAAAATTATTGATGATGCATTAATCCTTACATGTTATATGATGTAAAAATAATATTCCTTTTAAATGCTAAAATAGATAAAAACACCTTGTTTAGAAAGTGATATAAAGATTCCTTTGAAAAAATGCTAAAATACAATAAGTGTAAAAATGTATTTTAATTATCCTGGGATTTTAGTATAATATTTATGGAAATAATTTTTTGACTACATGGGTTTAACAAAATATATATTTCTGACCAAGGAGAGGTTAACATCAGACATTCTTGAAAATATATTCTTAATAGTATTATGTACAAAAGTGTGGAATAAATTGTAATAATATATGAATAGATCACGAATAACAATATACCAATAAATGTTATGAATTTCTAAAATATGTAGATCATATTATTTACTTAAAGGATCAAAAACATAAAATATTTCGAAATTCAATGAGATTGTGTCAATAGAAACCTATAAATTGTTATCTCAGGATCATACACTCTATGTAAAAAAAAGAAACTTCCAAGAAACAAAAAATATTATGAATGGAATTAAATTCATAATATAAAATTAATAATTTAATTATATACATCTGTAAATATAATTTAGGTGCATAACAAAAAAGATAGTGTCAAATAATAAAAATTAAGACAAATATTTTTTCTCATTTTGTATCTATTGAATCATAAACCCAAGGAAACAAAGACACTAAAATGGATATGTGAATACTAATAAATTTAATTAAATGATACATATAATCCCATTTTGTGTAGTATATACACCACACAAAAAGAATGAGTTGAGAACATAGCATGTGTTTAATTAAAATAAAAAGAGTGATGAAATCCACGTAACTTGTCTCTTGACTCTCATAGTTCTAATTAAATCTGCCAGTATAATAAAAATGAATTTATTATAAATATTTTATGAAACCATATTATTTTATCTAATACAATATATTGTTTTTTTACTATATTATACGTCTTTCTTATTAACCATCCTAGGTTATGGTTTCACTTTCAGTAATATTCTATTTGATTTTTTTAAGTGTCTTAATTTGTTATATCATTGGTTGTTATAATTATATCATTATTCCAGAATTTAAAAAATGATATAAATATATTCATATAATTTATATTTATAACATAATAACATATATAATATATAAGTACAAAATTAAATACAACATTCAATGGGATTGTAAGTCATACATAGGTATGGACATTATATCAGTTTTTACTATCGCATTGAATGAAAAAATAAATGAAAATAAAATATAAGAATAAATTTATTTACTTTAATTTAATTTATCTATACTCATTTTCTATACATTCCATTTATTTTTTGAATTAATCCCACCGGGTTGAGGGGGAGGTAGTCCACACTTAGTCAAACAAAATAATCGTATTATAACAAAATGGAATTTAAAAGGATATGCATTATAAAAGGGATAAATAATCATAATGAAATAATAAATATAATATATAGAATATATAAAAATATCTTCCATCAAAATATTCACTATGAGATGCGGTTCAGAAATTTGAACAATCATCGTTTAGCGATGCAGTAGTCTTTTGTCCCAAAAAATATTAGTTTCACCATCTATTACATAGAGGTGTGTATAAGTTTATATTGAAAACATCGAATATAAATATCATATAAAATTCATTATACATTCTATTTTATAAAATAATGGAAAAAAATAATGTGGAGGGGTTTCGAAAAGATAATAAAAGAAATGAGACAAGAGAATATGTTACCTCTTAATAAGGAAACTAATTTTGGTTTGTTTGAAAATGATTCATTAGATTTCCATATTCCCAAGAGAAGCATTATAATATGAGGGATAATATATTAGAAGTATATTTCGTACATATTGGAAAAAGAAATGATTTTTGAGGTGTGTGAAGAAGTTGGAGAGGCGGTGTTCTTTTATAGAAATGGAAAAGGACTCATGTGGAATTTATGAAAATAGGTTAGGTGTAAACATGTTATTACATCTCAAAAGTCATAACAAACCTAAATAAATAAATAATTGAAAGTTAATGACCGAAATATTTCCATAAAATTATTTTTTGACACTTGTATAGGTTATTTGGGCCCCTTACATTAAGGATTAGTCCCTAAATAATCAAGAATTAACCTTAATCACTTTGATTATTTACAATCAAATTTACTAATATTTTTTTTCGAAATTATTTTTGTATTCAAATATAAATATTTTCATTATTAAATTGGTAAATATATTTTTAAAAAATTACAATAATTTAAGTGGTAAAATTATGATTAATTTTTACCCCGTAGATGGGACAAAAATATGGGTCTTTAAAGTATAATGAAGTTGAAATTATTATTAAGGTTTTATACTATATATTATTTTTAATATTAATATATTTACCTAAATTATATTAATATATGTATAATTGATTAAATTATACATTAAAACAAATTCCAAATTTAATTTATCAATAATAAATATTTAAATGAAAAGTCATTTTTTATCCTAAAGGCCGTATTTTTCACTAATCCACAAAAAATGGAGATTCTTCGTAAAATATAAATACTTCAAGCTAATATAATTTCAAAATTATAAACTAAAAAATTAATTTTTTTATTTATAATTAAATTTCTAAAATTATTTAATGCTATTTTTAATTATTAAAAGTTTTTCATTCGAGAAAACCGTATTTATAAACATAAAAAGTGCTTTACCAAAATTCACATCATTCATTATAAATATTACTTGTTTCCAAAAAAGAAAAAAAACATTTGAAAATATGTTATTTATAATTATATCACTTTATTTACCATCCGGGATATACTTATATCCTTTTAAAATAATAATAAAAAATTTCATCTCAAAAACTCGGGGTTATGTGTAGCACAATCCAATTTAGTATTTTGTTTATTTAAATCCTTTTTGGTATTATGTATTGTTCATAAAAAGTTTTTTTCAAATTGAAGAATTTTTTACATATGATTTTAAAAAATATATTTATATAAACAAATATTCCCACTATCATGTCAGATGAAAAATATCAAGAAGTCAAATTAATCCAAAAATTTATAATTCGAAAAATCTCAGTGTGTAACAGATACAGGTCCAAAGATTCAGCATAACAATATTCAATAACCCTAAAATAATCATAAAATATAAACACTTTCATCTTAAAATAGTGGAATTAATATATTAAATGACTATATCATTTTTTATTAAATGTTATATGTTTTTTTTATAAAAACATTAAACTCATTTAACAATAATATTATATTATTTTGAGGGCTTATGTGCATTTATTTCATGGCTTCCATTGTTGGATCATTTTGAATATTCATATCGAATGGGTGAAAACATATATAATTATAATGAAATTAAATTTATATATTTTAAAAAATTAAATTAAACATTATATTATTTTGATCATTAATTTAGTAAGATTCAATAGATAAAACATTAATTAAAATTATTGCATGCATTTTGACTTTTTTTACTACATCACAAATAGATAACATTTTATTTAATATCATGTTTATATATTGGTTAAATAATATTATAAAAATTATAAAATTTAAACAGAAATTTTAATTAACTATAATAATAGTTTTATGACCATACTTGATGGTGGAAAAAGAAAAATAAAATTTTCCATCCACAAAGACAATGAATCGACACCTCATGGATGATACCTTCATTTTGTAGAATATGAGAAGAATTTAAGATATTTGATAATGGATAATACATTAAAACGATATAAATGTAGAATATCTATGATACATTATTTTTAGGTCCCTTTCATGAAGTTAGGTTGGGATAAAATATAAAAAATTAAAATAAGAATAATATAAAATGAAAGAGGAATGTACCTATTAAAATATTCTCATTGTGAACCTCCTTAATGATATATATAGTAGAATTTTCATGAGATCATCTGGTTTTGGACATGATAAGAGGCTTGGGATGTTATAGGGGTTGAATGTTACCATGCTACATGCCATTAAATTTTGGAGAGAAGAGGTAGTGAGGGTGGTATATATAGTGGATGAGAGAGGTGTTTTGTCATTATTATATTCATTAATTTATTATTTTGGATAATGAATATGAATATTTTTACAGTAATTAATAAATAAATTAAAATAATTAATGTGATTTTGATATAATGTTAACTAAATCAGAAATTACTCAGTGTATAGTGTATTTATCTTATCATGTACATACAATATAATTTTGCATATTTCACTCTTCACAAAATTCAACTATTTCAAAAAAGTCCCATTTATTCACCATAAACATTTTATGATGTGAATAATTAAAAATAAAACATTATTTTCTGAAAGTAATCCTTTACATATTAGAAATTTAATTTTTAATTAAAGTCATTATTAAATGAACAAATACTGATTTTGAAATTATAACTTATTTTATGACACATTGAAATATTAATTAAGGAATCCTTAAATTATCATATAATCATAAGGATAAAAAAAATTACACTATGATTATATTTTATGAAAATAAATATTATTGTAAATCATATATTATTTATAATACTGTGAAAATAACTTAATGTTTCACAAAAATAAAAACACATAACATATCATTTAAAAAAATATTTTAGTTTTTCCTTGATGTAAATAAACCATATATTCTATTTTAGGATACATAAATTTAATCTATTATTTAATTGGTGTGGTAACTTATATATTATCTTAGATTTTATAATTTCAATTAATATCAATTATTTCATTAAATTTATAATGTATTTGAATATTTAAATGTAGAATAAAAACAAATTATTTTATATGTTACATGGTTATGAAATTATCTCCACCCACCCACCCACCCCACCTTTTGGATGATTCATCCACATAATATTTATTCACTAATTAAACAATTAAGTATACCATTCTCTCATATAATTTTTATTTTGACATGTTTCTTCTTCACCCATGTTTTTTCTCCACAAAACATCAACCTGGTGAAGTTACTTATTCTTAAATACATTCTCTCTATGATCAGGAGTATAAAAAGGATTCTTTTAAAAATAATGATTCTCAAGCAGCTGAACTGCTATGGTCTCAGTATGCGAGATGAATCTTGAAACTACATTCTAAACATTTTTTCCTTAAAAAAATTTTGTAACTAAAATAAACATAGATGAAATAAAACTTGGTAATTATGTATTATAACATCCTATAGTATTTTAGAAGTCAATGAATCATGGGCGAACAGTTACATTCACACCAAAATAGATAACACCTTTCCATTGATACATTATTAGGAAAATGTGATAACATTCTTTAAAAGAAATGTATTTTCTCTTATTATTTGCATAAATTTTTGGCCTTCCCAGAGCTATCCTCATGTGTTCTTACATCATATTCACATTCCCTTCCATATAATATACAATTAATTGTCCCTTAAGAATCCATTCCCTAAATTCATCAAAAAAAATGATGGTTATTAACACAACATACATTATAATTCCACAAAATCAACTATCAATTTAAATGAATAAAAAAAGTTAATATATGAAATATCAACTACTGTAGATGATGATCCCAGCATACCTAAAAATCTATTGAGCAATATTGAATCATATCCTCCAATATATGTGTTGTTCATTCTGAATTTTAAATAGGTTGATAATGAAAGGTTTTACTGAAATTAAATTCATTTCCAAAACAGTAATGAAGGCCTTTTCAAAAGGAAGATGTAGACTGGGGTCACAGATAGATACAATGGATTTTGGAACTCAAGGTATCTGGAAAATATATTTGAGTTATAATCGAGATTGATGATATAGAGAAGGTGTATCTTGAATAAGATTATTATGAGATGGTTTATGTAGTTGGTCAACAAAAACCTAGATAAAATTTAAATTGGATAAGCATTAAGAACTAATTAAATCATAAATACTAATTCAGGATCTATTATAACACTAAGAATATCACAAATAAAAAAATCAATAAAAATATCCCAGTATTCATTTACCACTATAACATCATTATAATGTATAGTTCCCTTAATATCATAAATATGAGAAAAATAAATATTAAATATATATTTTAATAGTTTATCAGCATCCTTATATGTTATCAATGGTGTGTGTTCATTAAAATATACCAACTAAAAACCATCTTGGAAAACAACTTCTTTAGATCTATAATTATTCGTTTTATGATAAAAAGAAATTAATTCCATACCAAGAGGATTATCATACTTTAATAATGAAAATACAAGAGGTTTTGTATGAAATTTCATTCCATAGACAACAATTGGAAGATTCTTATAATTCTATTTTTCTATAATATATCTCAATTTTGTTTTAACCATAACCTCTTGTTTTATTTCGTAAGATGAGAATTTTAATTTACCAGTATATTTCTCATAAATGAAATGATTTTAAGACCATTAAAAAAACTAGAAATTATAAAAATATGAGTAAAAAATAAATTACACAGTAGCACTTCATTTGATGGACCATAATATTCAGAAGTAGTCAAAGAATATTTCACTACACCTTTCTTCAAATAATCAGGATTCTTCCCTTCATTCAGATCATTCATTGGGATGGTTTTTTCATTATGATCCACCACGACTGATTTAAAAGTGTTTATAATTTTCTTATTTGAAGTAAACAAACCTTCACTATGATAATTTATATTGCAAAGTTTGGATATATGTCCTGGCATACTAAATTAACAATTCATCAATGAATTTTTAATGCATTCCATAGGGTTATTTTTAGCACACTTATGATAAACTGGAAACTTCACATTCTAACCATTATATTTTTTTAATTGACTATTTACCATTACATTCCAATTGGACCTCTTATTATCATAGTCTTAAAAGTACAAGTGATAATTAGAAAACTCCATTTCTACCATCTCAGTTGATCAGACATGTTTGTCATAACTTTTGAATTCACAAGAGTCCAATTCTTTTTGGCATCATGGATTTAATCTAGAGTAAAAATTATTGACTTTAATATCTGGGTTCAAAATAAGATTTTAAGCATACCATGGAAATCAAATGATGTTATCATCATAAAATTATACTAAATATTAATCATTTTTATTCATTTCTGGTAATGTTTTTCTCCATCCATTGTTGATCCACAATAGGAATATATTTTTGGAGTAAATGATTCTAAATTTCATCACATTCCTTGGACTAAGTCTCTTATCTATCTCTGATATTATAGACCATTGACCACCACTGAGAAGTTATAACCTTATAATTAAAATATAAAGAGTAACCATTATATTATCATAACACCCAATGACATAAAATATCATTACCATGGACTTAGTATACCCGTTAGCCATTAATGGTTCAGAAGAACCATGGTTTGTGGGAGTGTGTTGCCTCAAAAAGTGTTCCAGTATCATCATTACCCTTTATGGAACTGATTTTTGTAATCTTAAATGGAATAAATAATCAATTATAGCTTGATTCAAATGTGAAAATACCATCACAAACTAATCAGTTCCAATTCCAACCATTCGAGGTAGAGAATTTGGAATGATATCATTGTTTTTGTACTATCTGACATCAGCATCCATGATTCTACTATAGAAAATCATTCTGAACGTACTGATATTAGATGAAGAAAAATTATAATATACAATTTCAATACCATTTAAACAAAAAATGACACATTTTGTTTGGTAATATAATAACATCATCCTAACCCCTAATGTCATCTAACCCTTTATCTATAACTAAATAAAAGGACCGGAACATATACATTACATATTTAAGTTAAAAATTATATAATTCATTGTATGATATTACCAAAGATATTTTTATTTTAGAGTTTTAGTTGATTATGACATATTTCATAAATATATACCCAGAAGAATAAAATGTGTGTTCCACTAATACTGAATCAATTTATTCTATAACACAAATTATTTTAGTAATAGATGAATTATTTTAATGAAAAATCATCACAACATTCTTCTTAGATTCTTTTTTTCTAATAACACTCCTCCAAACAATTAAAATATTTTAAAATATTATTATGAAAAATGATAAATCATTAAGGAACATAACAAATGAATGAAATTATTAGTCTATAAATTCTTATAAATATATGAAATCATTTTCACAGAGACACACCTAAAAACCCTAATGTATGATAAAGTTACATTATGAAGATAATGATTTTCCGTAAATAATAGAAAATAGATATAAAAATATAAAGTAAATTGAGGAATTTCTTTATTAATAATGTAACACACACCATTACCAAATGATATATAACCCTTATGACTACATTATAATGTAACTATCTGGTCTACCGTTTGGTGAAACCAACACAGTTACCCTTAGGGTAAACATATGGAAGACATCCAATTTAATAATAACCAACACATTGGAGTGAGATTTATGTATAACTTCATCATAGAAAATTACCTATAACCATAAAATAATCATAATATATGAATAAATTCTTCATAAAAACATTCATTTTTTTAAAATATAAATGTTAATTTGTATTTTTATTGAAAAGTCCCTTATCTAAGGTTATTATTGAATGAAACATGTTAAAAACTCATGTATAATGGTTTAAAGGGTGTTATTAATATTATAAATAACTATATTAATATCTATAATACCTTATATTATCTTATTAATTCAACTATTAACCCATTAAATATTACTATTTATATATTTTCATTGATTCTGGTGCGATTATTTTGTTGTTTTCAGGGTTGGAATTATGGATTTCTTATTTAATTGATAAAAAACTCAAGAATATGAATGAAATAGAAATAATATGATTCCAATATTTATAATAATACCATAAATAATTTATATATTCTATGAGAATGATTTAATAGTTAAAAAATCAATCGAAATGATTTAATTTATTATGGAATTTTTTACTACCATCACGAACATATAATATTTTTTAATATACTGTTTATATGTTGGTTCCAAAACATTATATAGCTTATAATATGGATAATATAGTTTGATATAACAAGAATAATTTATTTTTACCATCATTGAAGGTGCTAATGGAAAATGAAAATTCATCATCCACAAAGGAGATGAATAGAAAAATCACAATGATGCTTTCATTTTCTACAATAAGTGTAGAAACAAAGAGGATTCATGATGGATAATACATTAACATTGTAACATTATATTATATTTTAGATACTAGAGTTATCATGTCACATTTATGAGGTTAGGTGTTGAGAAAATATGAATATATAGTAAATTGAAGGGATAATAAATGAAAAGTAATGGGGATTTTATCTCTTGAATTGTACTCATATAGAACATTATTAAGACCCTAATTTTGGCCTTTTTGTTAGACCAGATATTCTTGGATGTGGGTTATAGGAATGGGATGTAAAATAAGTGGAAGGTATGGAATCTAAAAAAATTTATGTGTTAGGAGAAGAGGGATTGATGTGTGGTATTTATTGTAGTGGAGAGGGGTGTTTTCTAATTATTATATTCATTATTTTTTATATTTTTTCTAAAAAAATATATTTTTTAGAATAATCACAAACTATATAATAACAATTATGGATATTTGGATATTATGGTGATAAAATTAGAAATTACTCTAGGTATAATCTATTTATCATATAATATATATAAACCGTAAATTCTTGTATTTCACTATTCCCAAAAAATCAACTATTTTAGAATAAACCCAAATTTTCTCTATAACCATTTCAAATTTTATAATTCAAAAATTAATGCCAATTTTTAAAACTAATTTTCAAAATATGATAAATTATGTGCTTCATTTAAATCATTATTTAATAAAAAATACCGATTTAAAAATTATAACTGATTTAATGAAACATTGAAAAATTAATTAAGGTTCTATACTATTACATAATTATCATGAAAAAATAAAATAATATTTTTTAAATCAATTTTATAAAAATAAATTTTATTTCCAATTATTCTATTAGTTATAAAATTTTGAATAAATATTTACCTTTAACATGAAACCCAACACATAAATTTAAAATTTACGAAACTTTTTTATATGTATTCCATGACATAAATATATCATATATTCACATATAAGATACTCAATATTAATTTATACTTCTATAGATGATATTTTTAATCTATTTGAATAAATTCTTAATTCCAATAAATTTCACATATTTCTTTATAAATTTAAAATGAATTTAACTATTTAATTATAGATTTAAAACTAATTATATAATAAAAAACAATGCTTTTTTTGTTTTAAATATGTAACACATAAATTAAAATTTTGTCTAATCATATTCATACATTCAATTATAATAAAAATTCTATAATTTCAAGGTTTAAATAAATGTAGTTAAAAAAATCTATTTTTCATAAACTGAGTGCTGCATATAACGTAAGTTAGTATAGTTTTGTGTATAGCACAATATTATATTGGCATTGTGTATAATGAATAAATCAATTAAAATAATGATGTAAATATATAATTCATTAATATATCATAGTTTATCATTATAAAACTTATCAAATGAATTTCCCCAACAAAATTCATCTTATTTATCTAATGTTTAATTTTTTATAAATCATTCATAGAATGCCACATCGTAAAAATGAATAACAAGACATCATGTTACATAAAAAATGAAAATATAATGTTTACACAGTGTAATTTATAACATGGATTATACATATTAATACACTAAATGATTTATTTTCAAGAGAAAACTACTCCTCATGAATGACAAATTAGTGATAGTGAATATTTTTATTACAAGGATAATTAACAAAAAACCATAAAAAATATGTCTAAAAAGGTCATCAATATCATCCAAAATTATGACAAAAGATAATATTCTTTT
Source organism: Viscum album (assembly GCA_963277665.1). NCBI lineage: Eukaryota > Viridiplantae > Streptophyta > Magnoliopsida > Santalales > Viscaceae > Viscum > Viscum album. Next base: position 507,486,042 of record OY728121.1, read on the forward strand.
CAAAATACTTTATGAAGCGACAATTTTTTTATGCCTTTATGAATTTGTACTTCATCTCTTACTACATGAAATGAATCTGAACATGTTGTTCCTAAAGGACTAGTGGATCATCTGATACATAATGGTGTGATAATTAATGTCAAGGCCCGTCCCCTGGGGCCCATATCATGACTACCCAAAGCCCGCCTTCCATAGGTTATGGGATGACGGCTACCACCAAATGCGTAAATACCTAAACTGGGAAAGGCATTGCCATTATAATCTGAAACACAAACACAACAGAGTATGCAACTAGAAATAAAACACTAAGTAAAAATGTATACAAAACGGAGTGGTTGAAGTAAAGGGGGATGGAAATACAATCCCAAAAGTAAAGTACAAGAAAACAGAAAAGTAAAAGTACAACTGAAAGAAGACATAAATCATCTACTGGGTCATCCTCTGGGGTTCCTACCTGAATGGTAGGTACATATGGACTCCTCAGCACTCCACATATTTTCGTCTACTCCGTGTACCATCACGCCGAGTGGTCTACCACCGGGTACCATCTAGTGTTGCTACTCTCTGCCTCAGTCAACTTTGTTTGTCATCTTTAACCAACACAACAAGGTGAAGGCATATCCTTTGCAGGGATGAGTATAACAAAACTCAGTTGGGATCTTGAGACCCACATGGTCTCACTAAATTCAACCAGGATAATCCACAAACAATGGTTTCAACGGATAACCATTACATAGGTTTATTCCCATACAGATAACTAAGTAATCTAGTAACTCATCTCAATAATGAGAAAAACTCAAAAGTCAAAGACTCAGCTCAAAAGGGATTTTTATTCATAGGGGGTTGTATCGAGTAACAACCCCAATCATACTATCGGAAACTCTGCTGATGTTGTAGTACTTCTCTATGGTGTACAGTGGGCTAGCCACATCACACAGATGTGCTTCCCACTATCCTAGACTGATGTGGTACTTCAACTGTCGAGTACCATGGATCTGATGTGCCCACATAGAGGCGCTCACAAATGTTGGTCTACTGTGCTCACACAGAGGTGATCCCCCACGTTGCAAGCTGAGGTAATCCTCCAGTCTAGTACCGTGGGTCTTATGCGTCACACATAGGTTCTTTACACTCGTCTAGTTGAAACACTCTGAGTCGAAAGGTCAGCAGTCGTCATGTGTCACCCATCTACTAGGTCTCCATACTCCACTCGCTCATCACCGTGAGGATCTCCTCCATGAGCTACTATTCGATACTCCAACTATCACAATGTCCCACACTAATTTATATCAATGGTCCGCCTCATCCTAGGGATCTCAACATAATAGATGGCGCGTATATTAGTCGTTCAGTCTGTGAGTTTTTGGTATTTCCGTTCCCGGGGCCTAGTTGGTTTTTAGGATCAGACCAACCCTATTGTACCCCAAAAATGTCCAAACCTCAAGTGGGGTATTCTAAACGAACCATCATTCTTTATGTTTTCTGTATCTGTAGATGATTTGTCGATCAGACACCCATAGCCCAAGATATGAATGAATATGGTGAAATCATGCCATCTCGGGTCTGGGTCTGGTCCAACTCAGTCGGACCGACCTGGCCCGAATCGGTCCAAACCGGATTCCGACCCCGTCTGCGGGTCCGACTCAGCCCGAGCGGGGGGGGGGGGGTGGCTCGTCCCGAGGGGGCGTCCCGGGGAGGTGGCTCGGCCCGAGTTGTGGCCTGACCCGAGTGGGCGGCCCGACCCATGTGAGAATCCCTGCCCAACTGGGAAGCCCGAACCGAGTGGGTGGCCCAGCCCGAGGGGACGGCCCTGCCTAAGGGGGAGGACAGAGCCGTGGGTTTCCCGGCCCGGTGGCCCAGTGGCTTGCGGGTTCTGCCAAATCTGCATCTAGGGGGAATCGTGTGCCCCCTAGTTCCTGAACAACTTTGACGTTTTGGTGTGAGCTGAAACACGCACTGATAAGGAACACATGGGACCCACTGGGTCCCACTCCTCCCAGTTGGCTAAGTATCCAGCCGCTCCAGCTCCTCCGTTGTGGCCCACACTGGCCACGTCTCCCTTTCACCGTGAGGCCCGATGGCGCCGCGCTGGTTCATTCGACCGCCGAGCCTGCTTGGCCGTGGCCTTTCCACCCGTGCAGATCGACGGCCTCGTGCCCCTCCGGCGGCCCGGCAGGGTGCCTTACTCCACCGCATCCTGTGCTGACCATGGCCAGGTTCTCTGCACAACGTGACTGACCCTCGCCACTCCAGCGACCCGGCGGCCTTTGCGCCGCTAATTTCTTTTGCGGTCGGCCCGTCGTCGGCCGTCGTTGCTCTGTTACGGTCCTCTATTCCGGTGGTTCTTTTGAGCCACTGTCATCGTCAACAAGTGAGATAGCACAAAGGAGGAGGGTCAGGATGTTTTCGTATGGTCCAATCCCTCCTTGTTATGGTGTAATTAAATGGATGTTTACAATCCATAATTTGAATGATGATGAAAGGAGTGTAAAAATCATACATAGAACCATCCCAAACTCGCTTTTCTACCATTGATGGTGGAAAGAGAGGAATAGAGGACATCAATTCATTGACATCAGAATGTGACCAGGGTAGGAGACCGAGGAAGAAGCGTCATCAGTGATCTTCTCGATCGGATCCTCCTCTTTTGGCTCGATCGAGTATCAATGAAATAGTTCGTCCTTCTTTGGTTGAAGATGAAGATGTGTTCTTCGCGGTCATTATTGAGAGATATTTCTCCAAGGGTTCTCCATGTTCTTCAACCCCTCTCTGAAGCTCCACAAAATGTATTTCCAACCAAAAATAATGGGTTATGTTAACCCATTATATAATTTTTTGGAAAAAGAATATAAAATAATTAAAATGGGTTCTAAATTAATTAAGTGAAACAACTCACTTAATTAATGGGTTGAGTTTGCTCTATTGAATAGTGGGGAAGATCAAGGGATTCGTCCCACATAAATGGGGGGTTTAAAAGGGTGTAAAGCCGATGTGGGCCCCAGTAAGGATGTCATCCCAAGGGAGGTTATGTGTAGGTGGGACCCACCACCATAACCTCTTATGGGAGGTTATAGTGTGGTGGACCCCACCTCTAACCACCTCTTGGAGGTTTTAACCCCACAAAATAAAAAAAAGTTATCACCTTATTATTATTTAATTTATTTAAAAACTCCAAAAACTAATTTCCATTCATGTCCAACTGTTGTTGAGGTAATAGTCTTCTTAAGCGAATACTGGCCCTGCGAGTTCAACAGTGCCCTCAAGTTTCAATTCTGAGAACCCGTTCCAATGTTATAAAATATCACTCATAGGTTTACTGAACATACCCGAACAAAACATTAAAAATTGATTCTGGTTACACTTGTCCTCAGAATCAAGGGCCGTAAATTTTAACAGACTCGTATAAATCCCATGAATTTAAGAAATAAAATTCCATGGAATTTGAGGGTCTTCACATTCTCCCCACCATAGGGATTCACATCCCCATAAGCTACAACTTGAACTATGAGAGTAAAAGGGGGTATTGAGCACCCATATGAGATTCCCACTCCCATGTGCTATCTTGGAGGTTCCCGTGCTTCTAGAAAATGTGGACCATAGGTATCAACCATCCACATAGGACCCGCTCTTTCCAATACTCAATCTCAACTGGAACCTCCGTGAAAGCCTCCAAGTCATCGATGTCCAGCTCCACTTGGTAGATTATATGGGATGGGTCGTGCATGTATCTTCTCAGCTGAGATACGTAGAAAATGTCATGCACCCGGTGCAACTGAGGTGGAAGAGATAAGCGGTAAGCCACCTAGCCTACTATGCTGAGGACGTGGAAAGGCCCGATGAAATTCATAGAAAACTTGATCCCTTGACCAAATATCCATAGACCACATCGAGGTGAGACCCGTAGAAATATGTGGTCTCTATCCTCGAGAAATAGAGGTCTCCACCTCCTATCAACATATGACTTCTGTCTGCTCTGTTCAGACTTCATTCACTCATGGATGATCTGCACCTTTTCTGTGGTAGTGCGTACCATATCTAGCTCCACTAGTGCTGACTCCCATGGGTCTGTCCAGCATAGTGGAGATCTTCAAGGTCGACCATACAAGGCCTTAAAGGGTGACATACCAATGGTGGAGTGATAATTGTTGTCATAGGAAAACACTTCCAACGGTAAGTGATCCTCCCAGCTACAGCTGTAGTTGAGGAAAAATGAATGTATCATTTCCTCAGGGTTTTGGATGGGCCTCTCGGTCTGACCATCTATCTGAGGATGGAAGTCGGTGCTCAAACAATGATGTGTCCTGAAAGCCTCCTGCAACTTCTTCCATAGCCGGTAAGTATACCGTGCATCATGATCAGAGACAATCAAGTAAGGTAGTCCATGTAAATGAACAAACTCTTGCACATAGAGGCATCCCAAGATCTCTACTGAGACCTACTCTCTGATCGATATGAAGTGGGCCAACTTTTGAGTAAGTCAATGATCACCCATATCGAATTGTGATTCCGGAATGTACACGGATGACCCATCACGATGTCCATGGATATCCCATCCCACATCCACTCTGGGACCACTAAGGGTTGAACCAATCCTGATGGTACTGGGTGCTCCACCTTTACTTACTAACATATGAGGCATTGTGAGACGAACTCTGCTACTGCCTTCTTTATACCTGGCCACCAGTGATGTCATCGAAGGTCCTGGTACATAATCTCCACTCAGGAATGTACTGATAGAGGCAAAGTGTGGAACTCCCTCAAAACTTCTTCTTGAAGTGCAACTGGTACCATGGTACATACTCTGAAGAAGATTATTTCCTCCCCTTCTTTGTATAATACATCACATGCCTTCCCTAGGGATATCTAAGCACGTCATTTCTAACAGTCATTGTCCCCATGCGACACCACCCTTACTCGCTGAATAAGTGGAGGAGTCACTGTAAGAGACTGTATAATGGCTGGTCCATCCCTATCCATAGGGGATATCTGTAAAGCAGCCAGCTGCTCAGTCGCCTCTCCTAGCAGCTGTATACCAGACCTCCTACTAAGTGCATCCGTAACAGAGTTACCCTTCCCAAGAGTATTGACAATATCGAAGTCATAGTCCTAGAGGAACTCATGCCATCACTACTATCTCATTTTCAGGTCCTTCTGCGAATAGATATACTTGATACTATTGTGATCAGAGTACATGGTAAAACATACACACATCAGATAGTGTCGCCACATATTTAAGGTGAAGACGACTACTTCTAACACCTGGTCATGGTTAGCATAGTTTTTCTCATAAATTCTAAGATGTTGAGAACAATACGCAGTCACTACTCTCTCTTGCATCAGGAAAAACCTGAGTCTTGTCCTTGATTCTTCACAGTAGACTACGAACCCTACACCCTCCTCTGGAAGCCTCAATATGGGGGCACTAGTAATCCTTTGCCTCATGTCCTGAAATCTCTAGTCGAATCTCTCTGACCACACGAAGGATTGCCCCTTCTTCATCAAGGATGATTGTAGTGCTAAAACTCTGAAAAAAATATGGAATGAATATCTGGTAGTATCCATCCAGGCCTAAAAAACTTTGTCCCTTCTTCAAACTCCAGGGTGGCTCCCAACCAAGTACCGCCACGATCATTGCTTGATCCACTAAAACTCCAGCCTCTGAGATGACATGTCCCCATAAGGGAATCTATCGAATACAAAACTAGCTCTTCTAGAGCTTAACATAATACTATAGCTCTCGGAGTGTGTCTAGTACTACCTAGAAATGGTAGGCATGCTCCTATTCAGTAGTCAAGTAGATCACAATGTCGTCAATGAAGACTACGAAAAATCAATCGAGGTAAGTCTGCAAGATCCTATTCGTGAGACACATGAATACTATGGGAGCGATGGTTACACTGAAGGGAATAACCAAGAACTCTTAGTGGTCATACCGACAACTAACGGCTGTCTTTTTTACATCCTATTCTAAAACTCTGAGCTGGTGATAGCCTGATCTGAGGTCTGTCATTGAGAACCATCGTGCTACCTTGAGCTAATCAAAGAAGTCTTCAATCCTCGAGAGGGAGGTACATGTTATTTACGGTCACATGGTTTAGTAGATGGTAGTCGACACAAATCCTCAGTCTCCCATCCATATTCATGGCAAATATAATTGGGGCATCCAATGGAGAAACACTGGGCTGGATGAATCTCTTCCCTTGCATGTTGTCCAGCAGTACCCGCAGCTTGCTAAGCTTAGCGGGAGAAATCTGATATAATGGAGTAGATATCAGTGTAGTCCTATGGTAAAATTCAATATTGAAGTCCACCTATCTACGAGGAGGAAGTCCTGGAACATCATTATGGAAAACATCCTCATATTGATCCACCACTACGGGATAAGTCGGACTCTCTACATCTACTGCGCCGAGGGTAAGGAAATCCAACTGGTGAGTGATCGGCTGCACCCTCCTCCGAGTATGTCTGTCCTATGCTGAAAATGGTCCCTTCTCACTGGTAATGGGGAACCATGTCCCATATGTGCGGACACAACACACTTTTTTCCTAATACAGTCAATTTGTGCATGGAATGTAGATAACCATTCTGTCCCCACGAAGACGTCGTAATCCCTCAAAGCCGCTAGGAGGAGATCCCAGCTAAAGCTCTCTCCTCCTAGAGTAAGCTATCTCTACCAGCACCAGTGCATAATCTTCGAGTCTACTCTTGTAGGAGTCTCTATTCGTAAGGATCGAGCCAACGTCTCTGTTGGAATCTCTGAGCCACAAACAAGATCAGTGGAAATGAATGACTGACTGGAACCTCTGTCTATAAGATCTGCAGATATGGTTGAGTAGACATATATCATTCCTCGAATCATCTCTATAGCACCACGGTTATAGGCCTCAGCTACATGAAGTTGTATTATCCCCTGAACACCTGCTCCCTAAGTTCAGGGTTGATCTCCTGGTGGTGGTGGTAGTAGAACCTCGTAAAGTCATCCACCTCCAACTACTCGACCAAATCCTCTGCCACATCTTCCTGCGCCCTGTGGACCACCTCGATCGAATCACTACCTCTGCCTGGGAGGTCCCTCAACTCCATGCTGATCATCTCAACGATAGGTAGGACAGTCGCGAGCCATGTGATCATGCCCTCCGTATGAGTAACACTGCATGCTCCTGGCATGTAAGTCACTACCTCGAGTGCCTCGAAAAACTGATCATGTGTCATGCCGTCGTCCACCCATGGGACTGGTCCTCTTGGAACTCTGTGTCATCTGTCAACTTCCAGCTACAGAAGACTCCGCTACATGTCATCTAGTAGTTGGTATATCTGCTGGTGACATCCAAGCCAAGAAACTCTCTACTATGATGGCTCTCTCTAACACCCCATTCTGCATCAGGATGCTGTGGGAGATCATCAAGGCTCTGATCTCTCTCATGAACCCCTGTTTGAAGGTCTCGGCCCTGAATAATGGGTCTCTTACCATATATGTGGAGTATTGTGAGAGATCGTTGAACCTTACTGACTACTATGCTACTATCATTCTACAATGTTGCAGATGAAGTAGCTCTTGTATCTGCACCGCACGACGGGTGGCTGGTACATACTCCACCCGAAACAGGCGCTCGATGTATGACCATAGAAGTGACGCCTCGTCATGCACCTAGAGAATCAAGCTCTACACTATTCTTACTACTGCTTGAAGAAGACTTGTTTCGATGATCACCATGAGGTCTTCTAGTGTCCCTACTAGCCTGAAGACTCTCACCACAGCCTCCAGCAAATCCTCAATTGTATGTGGGTCAGTCTCTCCCCAGAACCTGGGTGGCCTCCGGTGCTGGAACTCAGGAAACACACTTAAGTGGTGTGAATCATTTACTGTTGGGGCTGGTGGAATCAGTGACCCAGTAAGTAGTCGTACCACTGGTGCCTATGTTGGTGCCTCAACAGAAAGGGGGCCCTACAACAAGGCCTCTTCACTCAGTGGGATGTCAGAGTGTATGACTCTCAGGGCTCTGTGAGGAGGAATCCTGATAGAAACATATGTGACATGGTCAAACGATTAAACCTGGTGAGATGACTTAATTGATCTGACTTAAGAAAATTTTTAAATGTAGGCATGCAATCAGTGTTTCCATTTACTAAGTTAGAAATCCGTAGTCAGGGTCCTGGTGTATGGATACGTTGGCCGCCCTTACCAACACTAGACTCCCTAAACTGAAAACCACACATTGTACCCATAACAATATTGCATCACAAAAAAGAATGATCGGATTCCTATGTTCTGCTGTATAATAGACTCCTATGATACCAATTTGTCACGAACCGTCCCCCGGGGCCCATATCGTGACTACCCTAAGCCCACCTTCCATAGGTTGTGGGCTGGATACTAGCACAGAATGCTTAAATCCATAAACTAGGAAGGAATTTCCTTTATAAACTGAAACACACACAATAGATTACGCAACTAGAAGTAAAACACTATGTAAATATGTATACAAAAGAGAGTGCTGGAAGTAAAGGTGGCCGAAAATATATTCCCAACAGTAAATTACAACAAAAAATAAATGTTCAATTACAAATAAACGGATAAGTAAAGAATCTATTGGGTCGTACTCTGGGGTTCCTACCTAAAGGACAGGTACATATGGCCTCTTCAGCACTCCACATATGTCTGTCCGCTCCGTGTACCGTCAGGCCGCGTGGTCCACCACCAGGTACCATATAGTCTTGTTACTCTCTGCCTCAGTCAGCACTGTCTGTCTTCTGCAACAAAAACAAAGAGGTGTAGGCATTTCTCATGAATGTGTGAGTATTACGATACTCAGTAGAGAACCTGAGACCCTCAATGTATCACTAAATCCAATAAAGATAAACCACAAAGAATCATTTCAAAGGATAACCATTACATGGGTATATTCCAATACATCTACCTATGTTATATATTAACCCATATCAATCATTAGTAAAATTCAAAAGTGAATGACTCAGCTCAAACCAAGATTTTTATTCTTAGGGGGTAGCATCGAGTAACAACCCTAGTAACACTGTTGGAACCTAGACTGATGGTGTACTCCTCCTCTATTGAGTACAGTGGGTTTCCACATCACACAATGGTGCTTCCCACTATCCTGGACTGATGTGGTACTTCTCATGTCGAGTACCATAGATCTGTTGTGCTCACACAGAGGTGCTCCCCACAGTGGGTCTGTCGCGCTCACACCGAGGCACTCCCTCTCTTAGCCTGCTGAGGTAATCCTCCTGTCGAGTACCGTGGGTCTGCTGCGTCCCACAGAGGTTCTCCCCACTGTGGTTCTACTGCGTCACAAAGAGGCTCCCCCCACAGGGCATGTCAAAACACTCTGAGTTGAACGGTCAGCAGTCTTCTGGTCTTAGCCAGTTACTAGGTTTCCATACTTCACTCGCTAGTCTCCGGGAGGAACTCCTCCTCGAGGTACTAGTCGATAGTAAAAATATCACGAATTCCCACGCTAATTTATCTCAATGGTCTTCCTCATCCTATAATTCTCAACGCAAAAGACTGCACGTCAATTAAGCACCTGATCTGTGAGTTATTAGCATTACCGTTCTAGGGGTCCTATTGGTTATTAGGTTCAAACCAACCCGACCTTACCCCAACTATGTCCAAGCCTCATATGGGGTATTTATAAAGAACCTTATCACACTATTATTTCCATATCCATATACGTTTCGTCAATCGGACAGTCAAAGCCCACAATATGGGTGAATAAAGTGGAAACAGACCATAGTTGGTCCTGGTCCGGCCCGACCCAATCGGACCGAACCGGCCCGACCCAGTCCCGACCGAGTTTCGACCCAACCTATGGGTCTGGAATATTTATCATAACAATATTCAATAACCATAAAATAATCATAAAAATAAACACTTTCATCAAAAAAAATTCATGTGATTTTTTAGGAAATAGAAAAATAAATGAGTATTTTTAATGAAATGTCCCTTACCTCGATATCATCTTAAAAAAACATGTTAATTAATAATGTATAATGGTTAAAATAGAGATATTAATATATTAAATGACTATATAAATATTTATTAAATGTTATATGATATTTTTATAAAAACGTTCAACCCATTTAACAATAATATTATGTTATTTTCAGTGCTTTAGGTGTGTTTATTTCATGGATTCCATTGTTGAATCATTATGAATATTCATATCGAATGGATGAAAACCTATTTAAGTATAATGAAATTTAATTTATATATTTTAAAAAATTAAATTATACATTATATTATTTTGTTCTTTAATTTAGTATGATTCATTAGATAAAACATTAATTAAAATTATTTCATGCTTTTTGACTATTTTTACAACATCACAAACATATAAAATTTTATTTAATATCATGTTTAAATATTGGTTAAATAATATTATAAAAATTATTAAATTTAAAATGAAATTTTAATTAACCATATTAAATGTTTTATGACCATACACGAAGGGGGAAAAAGAAAACAAAATTTTTTCATCCACAAAGACAATGAATCGACACCTCATGGATGATACCTTCATTTTGTAGAATATTAGAAGAATATAAGATGTTTGATAATGGATAATACATTAAAAAAATACAATTGTAGTATATCTGTGATAGTTTATTTTTTAGTTCCCTTTCATGAAGTTAGCTTAGGATAAAATAAAAAAATAAAATAAATAAAAATAAGAATAATATAAATTGAAAGAAAAATGTACCTCTTAAAATCATCTCATTGTGAACCTCCTTAAGGATATATATAGTGGAATTTTCATGATATCATCCGGTTATGGACATTAGTAGAGGCTTGGGATGTTAACTAGGTTGAATGTTACCATGCTACGTGCCATTAAATTTTGGGGAGAAGAGGTAGTGATGGAGGTATATATAGTGGATGAGATAGGTGTTTTGTCATTATTATATTAATTAATTTATTATTTTGTATAATGAATATGAATATTTTTATGGTACATAATAAATAAATTAAAATAATTAATGTTATTTTGAGATAATGTTAACTAAATCAGAAATTACTCAATGAATAGTGTATTTATCTTATCATGTACATACAATATAATTTTTCATATTTCACTCATCACAAAATTCAACTTTTTAAAAAAAGTCCCACATATTAACCATAGACACTTTATGATGTGAATAATTAAAAATAATACTTCATTTTATGAATATAATTCTTTACATATGAGAAATTTAATTTTTAAGTAAAATAATTATTAAATGAAAAAATAATAATTTTGAAATTATAACTTATTTTATGACACATTGAAATGTTAATTAATGAATCGTAAAATTATTATATAATCATAAGGATAAAAAATATTACATTATGAATAAATTTTTGAAAATAAATATTATTGTAAATCCTATATTAATTATAATTTGTGAAAATAACTTAATGTATCACAAAAATAAAAACACATATCTTATCATTTCAAAAAATTATATTTTAGTTTTTCCTTGATATAAATAGACCATATATTCTATTTAAGGATACGTAAATTTAATATAATATTTAATTGGTGTGGTTAATTATATATTAGCTTAGATTTTATAATTTTAATTAATATCAATTATTTCATTATAAATTTATAATGTATTTGAATATATAAATTTATAATGAAAAAAAATTATTTTATAAGTTCCTATGTTATGAAATTATCTCTACCCACCCACCCACCCCACCTTTTGGATGATTCATCCAAATAATATTTATTCACTAATTAAACAATTGAGGATACCATTCTCTTATATAATTTTTATTTTGACATGTTTCTTCATCACCCATGTGGTTTCTCCACAAAACATCAACCTCGTGAAGTTAATTATTCTTCAAAACATTCTCTCTACAATCAGGAAACTAAAAGGGATTATTTTAAAAATAATGGTTCTCAAGCAGCTGAACTGCTATGGTCTCAGTATGCAAGATGAATCTTCAAACTACATTCTCAAAAAAAATTCCTTAAAAACTTTGTGTAACTGAAATAAACATAGAACAAATCATACATGGTAGGAAAGTGTTCTGACATCCTATAGTATTTTAGAAGTCAAGGAATCATGGACGTTCAATTCCATTCACACCCTAACAGATAAAACTTTTCCATTAATACATTATTAGGAAAATGTGATAACCTTCATTAAAAGAAATGTATTTTCTCTTATTATTTGCATAATTTTTTGGCCTTCCCAGAGCTTTCATCACTTCTTCCTGTATAATATTCAAATTCCCTTCCATATAATCTACTAATAATTCTCCCTTCAGATTCCATTCTGTAAATTCATCAAAAAAATTGGTTATCGATACAACATAAATTATAATGCCTCGAAATCAACCATTAGTAAAAATGAATAAAAATAGTTAATAAATGAAATCTCAACTAATGTATGATGATGATACCAACATCACTGAAAATCTATTTAGAAATATTGAATCATATCCTCTAATATATGTGTTGTTCATTCTGAATTTACAACAGGTTGATGATGAACAGTTTTATTGAGATTAAATTCATTTACAAAACAGTAATGAAGGCCTTTTCAAATGTAAGAGGTAGACTGGGGTCACAGATAGATACAATGGATAGTTGAACTCCAGGTATCTTGAAAATATATTTGAGTTACAATAGTGAATGATGATATAGAGAAGGTATATCCTGAATAGGATTATAATGAGATGATTTAGTTAGTTGGTCAAAAGAAGCCAGATAATATTAAATTGGATAAGCATTAAGAAATAATTAAATCGTAAATTCTAATTCAGGACCAGTCATAACACTGATAATCTCACAAATAAAAAAATCAATAAAAATATCCCAGTTTTAATTGACCACTATAACATCATTAAAATGTATAGTTCCATTGATATCATAAATATGTGAAAAATAAATATTAAATAAATATTTTAATATTTTATCAGCTTCCTTATATGTTATCAATGTTGTGTGTTCATTCAAATATACCAACTAAAAATCATTTTGAATAACAACTTCTTTGGATCTATAATTAATCGTTTTGTGATAAAAATAATTTCATCCCATACGAAGAGTAATATCATACTTTAATAATGAAAATACAAGAGGGTTTGTATGCAATTTCATTCCATAGACATCAATTGGAAGATTCTTATAATTATGTTTTTCAATAATGTATCTCTATTTTTTTTAATCATAACCTCTTATTTTATTTCATGAGATGAGAATTTTAATTTACCAGTATATTGCTCAGTAATGAAATAATTGTTAGACAATTTATAAAACAAGAAATTATAAAAATATGGGTAAAAAATAAATTACATAGTAGCACTTCATTTGATGGCCCATAATATTCAAAAGTAGTCATATAATATTTCACTACACCTTTCATAAAATAATCAGGATTCTTCCCTTCATTCTGATCATTCATTGGGATGGTTTTTTTCATTATGGTCCACCTCTAATGATTTAAAAGAGTTTATAATATTTTTATTCAAAGAAAACATACCTTAACTATGATAATTTATATTGAAATGTTGGGACATATGTCTAGTCATACTAAATTAACAATTCAATAATTATTTTTTAATGCATTCCATAGGGTTCTTTTTATCACACTAATGACAAAGTGGAAACCTCCCATTCATACCATAATATTTATTTAATTAACTATTATCCATTACATTCCAATTGGACCTCTTATTCTCATAGACTTCAAAGTACAAGTGGTAATTACAAAACTCCATTTCTACCATCTCAACAGATCAGACATGTTTCTCATAACTTTTGAATTCATGAGAGTCCAATTATTTTTGGCATCATGGGTTTAATCTAGAGTAAAAATTATTTACATTACTATCATGGTTACAAAAATGATTTGGAGAAAACCATGGAAGTAAAATGATGTTAGGATAATAAACTTCTACTAAATATTTATCATTTTGGTTAATTTCTAGTAATTTTTTTCTCCATCCTATATCGATCCATAATAGGAATATATTTTTTGAGTAAATGATTCTAAAATTCATCCCATTCCAAGGACTAAGTCTCTTAACTGTCTCTGATATTACAGAACATTGACCACCACTTAGATGTTATAACATTATAATTAAAATATTAAGAGTAACAGTTATATTATCATAACACCCAATGACATCAAATATCATTACCTTGGACTTAGTATACCCTTTAGCCATTAATGGTTCAGAAGAACCATGGTTTTTGGGAGCGTGTTGACTCAAAAATTGTTCCAGTATCATCATTACCCTTTATGGAACCGATGTTTTTAATCTTAAATGGAATAAATAATCAATTATAGATTGATTAAAATGTGTAAATACCATCACAAACAAATCAGTTCCAATTCCAACCATTCTAGGTAGAGAATTTGGAATGATTTCATTGTTTTGTACCATCTGACATTAGCATCAATGTTTCTACTGTAGAAAATCATTCTGAACGTACTTATATTAGATGAAGAAACATTATAATATTCAATTTAAATTCCATTTAAACAAAAAATGACACAATTTTTTTTGGTAATATAATAACATCATCCTAACCCCGAAAGTCATCTAAACCCTTATCTAAAACTAAATACAAGGACCCAAACATATATATTATATATTCAAGTAAATTATTTTATAGTTATTTGTATGATATTACCTAAGATATTTATATTTTATAGTTTTAGATAATTAGGACATATTTCATAAATATCTACCCATAAGAATAAAATGTGTGTTCCACTAATACTGAATCAATTTATTCTATAACACAAATTATTTTAGTAATAGATGAATTATTTTCATGAAAAATCATCACAACATTCTTCTTAGATTCTTTTTTTCTATTACCACTCCTCCAAACAATTGAAATATTTTTAAATATTAGTATGAAAAATGATATATCATTATGGATCATAACAAATGACTGAAATTATTAGTCCATAAATTCTTATAAATATATGAAATACTTTTCACAGAGACACACCTAACAACCCTAATGTATGATAAAGTTACTTTATGAACACAATGAATCTCTATAAATAATAAGAAATAGATATAAAAATATAAAATTAATTAAGGAATTACTTAATAAATAATTTAACACACTCCAATACCAAATTATCTATAACCCTTGGGACTACATTATAATGTAACTATCAGGTCTACTGTATGGTGAAACCAACACAGTTACCCTTCGAGTAAACATATGGTAGACTTCCAATTTAACAATAACCAACACATTCGAGGGAGATTTATGTCTGCCTTCATCATAGAAAATTACCTATAACCATTAAATAATCAAAATATATGAATAAATTCTTCATAAAAACATTCATTTTTATTTTTTTAAAATATAAATGTTAAAGTGGATTTTTATTGAAAAGTCTCTTATCTCAGGTTATTATTGAATGAAACATGTTAAAAACTCTTGTATAATGGTTTAAAGAGTGTTATTAATATTTTAAATAACTATATTAATATCTATAATACCTTATATTATCATATTAATTCAACTATTAACCCATTTAATATTAATATTTATATATTTTCATTGATTCTGGTGCGATTATTTTGTTGTTTTAATGGGTGGAATTATAGATTTATTATTTAATTGATAAAAAACTCATGAATATGAATGAAATAAAAATAATATTTTTCCAATATTTATAATAATACCATATATAATTTATATATTCTATGAGAATGATTTAATAGTTAAAAAATCAATCGAAATGATTTAATTTATTTTGTCATGTTTTACTAACATCACCAACATATAAAATTTTTCATTATAATATTTATATATTAGTTCCAAAACATTATATAACTTATAATATGGATAATATAGTTTGATATAACAAGAATAAATTCTTTTTACCATCCTTGAAGGTGGTAATGGAAAATAAACATTCATCATCCACGAAGGAGATGAAATGACAAATCACAAAGATGATTTCATTTTCTAGAATAAGTGTAGAAACAACGAGGATTGTTTCTGGATAATACATTAACACTATAACATTATAGTATTTTTAAGAAACTTGATTTATCATGTCACCTCTATGAGGTTAGGTGTTGAGAAAATATGAATATATTGTAAATTGAAGGGATAATAAATGAAATGGAATGAGGATTTTATATCTGGAATTGTACTCATAGAGAAAATCATTAAGGACCCTAATTTTTCCCATTTTGTGAGAACATATGTTCTTGGATGTGGTTTATAGGAATGGGATGTCAATTAGGTAGAATGTAAAGAATCTAAATTTTTTAGTTGTTAGGATAAGAGGAAGTGATGTGTGGTATTTATTGTGATGGAGAGGGGTGTTTTCTCATTATTTTATTAATTATTATATTATTTTTTCTAAAAAAAATTAATTTCTAGAATAATCACAAAATATATAATATCAATTATAGATATTTCGATATTATGGTGATAAAATTAGAAATCACTCTGGGAATATCCTATTTATCATATAATATATATATACCATAAATTATTGTATATCACTATCCAAAAAATTCAACTATTTTAGAACAATCCCAAAATTTCTCTGTAACCCTTTTAAATTTTATAATTCAAAAATTATTTCCAATTTATGAAACTAATTTTCAAAATATGATAAATTATGTACTTAATTTAAATCATTATTTAATAAAAAATACTGATTTAAAAATTATAACTGATTTAATGAAACATTGAAAAATTAATTAAGGTCCTATACTATTACATTATTATCATGAAAAATATAATAATATTTTTTAATTCAATTTTATGAAAATAAATTTTATTTCCAATAATTATATTATTTATAAAATTCTGAATAAATATTTACCGTTCACATAAAACCCAAAACATAATTTAAAATTTAAGAAACATTTATATATGTATTCAATGACATAAATATATCATATATTCACATATAATATACATAATATTAATTTATACTTCTATAGATTATATTTTTAATCTATTTGAATAAATTATTAATTCCCTTAAATTTCACATATTTTTTATAAATTTAAAATGAATTTAACTATTTAAATGTGTAACACATAAATTAAAATTTTATGTTATCATATTCATACACTCAATTATAATAAAAATTCTATAATTTCATGGTTTAAAAAAATACAATTAAAAAATTCTATTATTTATAAACATAGTGTTGCATATAACGTAAGTTATTCCAGTTTTATATATAGCACAATATTATATTGTAATGGTGTATAATGAATAAATCAATTAAAATAATGATGTAAAAATATTATTCATTAATTTCTCATAGTTTATTATTGTAAAACGTGTCAAATGAATTTCTCCAACAAAATTCATATAATTTATCTAATGATTAATTTTTTTAATTTTTTATAAATCATTCATTGAATACCATGTCCTAAATATGATTAAAAATACATCATGTAACATAAAAAAAATGAAAATATAATGTTTACACAATGTAATGTATAACGTGGATTCTACATGTTAATACACTAAATGATTTATTTTGAATAGAAAACTACTCCTCATGAATGATAAAATAGTGATGGTGAATATTTTTATTATTAGAATAATGAACAAAAAACCACAAAAAAAATATGTCAAAAAAGGTAATCAATATCATACAAAATTATGACAAATGATAATATTCTTTTCAAAATACGTTATGAAGTGACAATTATTTTATGCCTTTATGAATTTATACTTCATCTCTTACTACATGAAATGAATCTGAACATGTTGTTCCAAAATAACTAGTGGATCATAAGATACATAATGGTCTAATAATTAATGTCAATTCCCGTCCCCTAGGGCCCGTATCGTTTCTACCCAAAGCCCTCCTTCCATAGGCCAGGGGCTGACGACTAGCACTAAATACGAAAATACATAAACATGGTTGGAATTACCTTTATAAATTGAAACACACACAACAAAATATGAAACTAGAAGTAAAAAACTAAGTAAAACTGTATACAAAATGGAGTGGTTGAAGTAAATGGGGATGGAAATACAATCCCAATAGTAATGTACAAGAAAACGGAAAAGTACAAGTACAACTGAAAGAAGACATAAAGCATCTACTGGGTCATCCTTCGGGGTTCCTACCTGAATATTAGTTATAGATGGACTCCTCAGCACTCCACATCTTTTCGTCTGCTCTGTGTACCATCACACCGAGTGGTCCACCACTGGGTACTATCCTGTGTTGCTACTCTCTGCCTCATTCAACGTTGTCCGTCGTCTGCAACCCACACAACGAGGTGCGGGCATAACCCGTGCAGGGGTAAATATAACAATACTCAATTGGGATCTCAAGACCCTCAAGGTCTCACTAAATTCATCATGTATAAACCATAAAGAATGGTTTCAACGGATAACCATTACATAGGTTTATTCCGGTACATATAACTATGTTATCTGGATAATCATCTCAATCATGAGGAAAAATCAAATGTCAAAGACTAAGCTCAAAAATGGATTTTTATTCTTAGGGGGTAGTATCGAGTAACAACCCCAATCACACTGTCGGAACATCTTATGATGTTGCAATCCTCCTCTATTGAGTACAGTGGGCCTGCCGCATCACACAGATTTTCTTCCCACTATCCTCGACTGATGTGGTACTTCAACTGTCGAGTACCATGGATATGATGTGCTCACAAAGTGGTGCTCCCAACTGTGGGTCTGTTGCGCTCACACAGAGGTGATCCCGCATGTATCCTGCTGAGGTAATCCTCCAGTTGAGTACCATGGGTCTGCTACATCAGACATAGGCACTCCACACTGGGCTAGTTGAAACAGTCTGAGTCGAAAGGTCATCAGTCACAATGTCTCACCCAGTAACTAGGTCTCAATACTCCACTCGCTCGTCTCCGGGAGGATCTGCTCCTCAAGATACTATTAGATACTACAATTGTCACTATGTCCAACAATAACATAAATAAATGGTATGCCTCATCATAGGGATCTCAATGCAATAGACGGCGCGTCAATCAGATGCCCAGTCTGTGAGTTATTGGCATTTCCATTCCCGGGGCCTAGTTGGATTTTCTGATCAAACCAACCCTAATGTACCCCAACAATGTCCAAACCTCAATTGGTGTATTCTAAAGGAACCATATTTCTCTAATCCTTCCATCTCCACAGATGGTTCATCTATCAGACACCTATAGACCAAGATATGGGAAAATAATGTGAAAACATGCCATCTCGGGTCTTGGTCCGGTCCGACCCAGTCAGACCAACCTGGCCCGACTCAGTCCAGACCGGGGTACAACATCGTCTGCGGGTCCGACTAGGCCTGGGGGGGGGGGCTCAGCCCGGGGAGGCATCTCAGCCCGAGGGGTGGCCCAGCCCGAGTGGGAGGCCCGACCTGAGTGTGTGGCCCAGCCTGAGGGGACGGCCTGACCCGAGGGGGAGGACCGAGCCGTGGGCGGCCCGGCCCGGCGGCCCAACGGCTCCTGGGTTCCACCTAAGCCGTATCTAGGGGGAATCGCATGCCCACTAGTTCCTGAACATCATTGATGTTTGGGTGTGAGCTGAAACATGCACCGATCCAGAACAAGTGGGACCCACTGGGTCCCGCTCCTCTTGGTTGGATGAGCAGCCAGCCACTCTGGCTCCTCCGCCATGGCCCGCACTGGCCACGTATCCCTTTCACCGGGAGGCGCGGTGGCACCGAGCTGGTTTGTTTGACCACCGCGGCCTGCCTGGCCACGCCATTTACACTTGTGCGGCTTGACGACGTCGCTCCCCTCCGGAGGACCAACTGTGTGCCTTTCCCCACCGCATCCCGCACTGGCCACAACCTGGTTCTCCGCACAACGTGACTCCCCTGCACCACTCCAGCGAACTGGCAGCCTTTGAGCCGCCGGTTTCCTTCGCATTCGGCCCGTCATCAGACGTCATTTCTTTGTTGCGGTCCTCTCTTTCGGCGGTTCTGTTGAGCCACTACTGTTGTCAACAAGTGAGATAGAACAAAGGAGGAGGGTCGGGCCGTGTTCGTACGGTCTAATACCTCCTCTTTATGGTGTTATCAAATGGAAGTTCACAATCCCTAATTTGAAATACGATGAAAGGAGAGTAAAACTAATACATAGAACCACCCCAACCTCGCTATTCGATCATTGACGGTGGAATGAGATGAATAGAGGACATCGATTCACTGACGTCAAAAAGCGTCCAAGGTAGGAGACCGAGGAAGAAGTGTCATCAGTGATCTTCGCGATCTGCTCCTCATCTTTTGGCTCGTTCGAAGATCAATGAAAGAGTTCATCATTCTTTTGTTAGTGATGAAGATGTGTTCTTCACGTTCTTTATTGAAATATATTTCTCCAATGGTTCTCCATGTTCTTTAACACCTCTCTGAAGCTCCAAAAAATGTATTTCCAACCAAAAATAATGGGATATGGTGACCCACTATTTAGTTTTTTGGCTAAAGAATATAAAATAATTCAAATGGGTTTTAAATTAATTATGTTAACTAACTCACTTAATTAGTGGGTGGGGTTTGCTCTATTGATTAGTGGGGAAGGTCAAGGGTTGCATCCCACATAAATGGGTGGTTTTAGGAGGTGTAAAGCCTGTGTGGGCCCCACCAAGGATATCCTCCCAAGGGAGGTTATGTGCAGGTGGGGCACACCACCATAACCTCTCATGGGAGGTTATACTGTGGTGGCCCCACCTCTAACCTCCTATTAGAGGATCTATCCACCACAAAATAAAAATAAGTTATCACCTTATTATTATTTAATTTATTTAAAAACCCCAAATACTAATTCCCATTCCTGACCAATTGTTGTTGAGGTAAAAGTCTTTTTAAGCGAATACTAGCCCTGTGAGTTCAACAGTTACCTCAGATTACAATTCCGAGTACCGGTTTCAATGTTAAATAATATCACTTGTATGTTTACTAAACATACCTGAACAAAACTTTAAAAATTGATTTTGAGAACAATAGGCCTCAAAATCAAGGGCCGTAAATTTTCACAGACTCTTATAAATCCCATGAATTTAAGAAAAAAAATTCCATGGAATTTTATGGTATTTAAATTCTCCCCAACACATTTATTTACATCCCCATAAGCTATAATTCGAACTATGGGAGTAAAATGGGGTACTGACATTGAATCTGAGTCTCCCGCTCCCATGTTCTCTCATGGAGGTTCCCATGCTTCCAGAGAATGCGCACAAGAGGGATAGACCGTCCATGTATGACCTAATCCTGTTAATCCTAGATCTCTACTAGAACCTCTATGAAAGTATCCCTATCATCGATGTCCATCTCCACTTGGTCTATGATGTGGGATGGGCCATGGACGTATCTTCTCAACTGAGATACGTAAAAGACGTCGTCCACCCGATGCAACTGAGGTGGAAGAGATAAGTGGTAAGCCACCTAGCCTACTATGATAAGGACGTGGAAAGGTCCGATGAATTGCAGAGACAACAAAAACCCTCAACTGAATCTGCATAGACCTCATCGAGGTGATACCCGTAGAAATATGTGGTCGCCATCCTCGAAAACTAGAGGTCTACAACTCCTTTCTGCATACGACTTCTATCTACTCTGTGCAGACATCATTATCTCCTGGATGATCTGCACCTTCTCGGTGGTAGAAGATACTTTCTCTAGCCCCACTAATGTTGACTCCCCTGGGTATGTCATGTATAGTGGAGATCTTTAAGGTCGACTATACAAGGCCTCAAAGGGTGCCATACTGAGGGTGGAGTGATAGCTGTTGTTGTAGGAAAACACTTCCAATGGTAAGTGATCCTCCTAGCTGCAACCATAGTTGAGGAAACATGCATGTAGCATGTCCTCAAGGTTCGGGATTGTCCTCACGATCTGACCATCTGTCTAAGGATGGAAGGCAGTTCTCAAAAGAATATGTATCCCAAAAGCCTCCTGAAACTTCTTCCATAGCCGAGATGTAAACGGTGCATCATGGTCGGAGACAATCAAGTAAGGTACTCAATTTAAACGAAAAATCTCTTGCACATAGAGGCGTCTCATGCTCTCTAATGAGCCCTGCTCTCGGATTTATAGGAATTGGGCCGATTTGTGAGTCGGTCAATGATCACCCATATCGAATCGTGATTCCTGGATGTATGTGGAAGACCCATCACGAAGTCCATGGATATCCCATCCCAAATCCACTTTGGGACCTCTACGGGATGAACCAAGCCTGATGGTACCTGGTGCTTCGCCTTAACTTACTGACAAGTGAGGCATCGTGAGACGAACTCTACTACTTCCTTCTTCAGACCTGGCCACCAGTGCTATCGTCGAAGGTCCTGGTACATCGTCGCCACACAGGATTATACCGATAGAGGGGAAGTGTGGAACTCCCTCAAAACTTATTGTTGAATTACAACTAGTACCAAGGTACATCCTCTAATTATGATGATGTGCTCTGCTCCTATATTAAATCCATCACGTGCCTTCCCTATAGATATCTGAGAACATCGTGTCTAATAGTTAGTTTCCCCATGAGACACCTCCCTGACTCACTGAATAAGTGGATAAGTGACTGTAAGAGACTATAGAAAGGCTGCTCTGTCCCAATCCATAGAGGATATCTGTAAACCATCCAGCTACTCAGTCGCCTCTCCTAGCAGCTGTATACCAGTCCTCCTGCTGAGCGCATCCATAACAGCATTCCCCTTCCCAGGATTATAGACTATATCGAAGTCATAGTCCTAGAGGAACTCATGCCATCACTGCTATCTCATGTTCAGGTCCATATGATAAAAGATATATTTGAGAATCTTTTGATCAGAAAACATAGTAAAACGTTCACACATCAGAATATTTCGCCACATATTTAAGGCTAAGACCACTGCTGCTAACTCCTGGACATTCTTAGCGTAGTTTTTTTCATAATGTATCAGATGCTGAGAACCATAGGCAATCACAGCTCTCTCCTACATCAGGACATACCTGAGTCTGGTCCTTGATGCTTCGCAGTAGACTATAAACCCTATGCCCTCCTCTGGAAGCCACAAGATGGGGGTACTAGTCAGTCGTTGCCTCAGTTCCTGAATTCCCTGGTGGCATCTCTCTGACCACACGAAGGGTTTCCCCTTCTTCATCAAAGATGATTGTGGTGCTACAATTATGGAAAATTCTGGAATGAATCTCCAGTAGTATCCATCTAGGCCTAAGAAACTTCGTACCTTCTTCACACTCCTGTGTGGCCCCCAACCTGTACTGCCTTGATCTTTGCTGGGTCCACTATAACTCCAGCCTCCGAGATGACATGTCCCCATAAGTGAACCTCTCTAATAAAAAACTGACACTTCTAGAGCTTACCATAATTCTAGTGCTCTCGGAGTGTGTCCAGTACTACATGGAAATAGTAGGCATGCTCCTGTAAAGTAGTCAAGTAGATCACAATGTATTCGATGAAGTCTACGAAAAATCAATCGAGGTAAGGCTGCAATATCATATTCATGAGACACATGAATACTACTGGAGCACTAGATACATTGATGGGAATAACCAAGAACTCATAGTGGCCATACCGACACCTGAAGGCATGGTTTTGTAGATCCTATTCTCAAACTCTGAGCTAGTGATAGCCTGATCTGAGGTCTATCTTTTTGAACCATCGTGCTACATTGTGCTGATCGAAGAGGGCTTCAATCCTCGAGAGGGAGGTACTTGTTATTTATGTTCACATGGTTCAGGTGACAGTCTTCGACACAAATCCTCAAACTCCCATCCATATTCCTGGCAAATAGAATTGGGGTTGAGAGGGAGAAACAATGGGATAGATGAATCTCATCCCCTACAAGTCGTCCAGCTAAACCCGCAGCTCGCGAAGCGTAGCAGGAGCAATATGATATGCTGGAGTAGATATCGGTGTAGTACTAGGGTAAAAGTCAATGTTGAAGTCCACCTCTTTAAGAGGAGGTAGTCCTGGAACATCGTCATGGAAAACATCCGCGTACTGATCCACCACTACAGGATAAGTCGGACTCTCCACATCTACTGCTCCGAGGGTAAGGAAATCCAACTGGTGAGTGATCGGCTGCACCCTCCTCCGAGTAAGTCTATCTAGTGATGAAAATGTTACCTTCTCACTCGTAATGGTGAACCTTATCCCATCCGTATGGACACAACACACTTTTTTCCTAATATAGTCTATTTGAGCATGGAATGTAGATAAGCATTCTATCCCCAAGATGACGTTGTTAGGCCTCGACGACACTAGGAGGAGATCCCAGCTGAAGCTCTCTCTTCCTAGAGTAATCTCACACAACCGGCACCAGTGCGTAATCGTCTAGTCTACTCTGGTAGGAGTCTCTAGCCGTAAGGATCCAGCCAACGTCTCTGTTGGAATCTCTGAGCCACAAACGAGAGCAGTGGTAATGAAAGAGTTACTGAAACCTGTGTCTATAAGAACTGCAGCTATGGTTGATTAGACACAGATCGTACCTCGAATCATCTCCGGGGAACCACGGTAATATGCCTTAGCTTCCTAAATTCGTGCTCTCCCATGTCCACATGCTCCATATGTTCAGGGTGGACCTCCTAGTGTTGGTGGAGGTAGCACCTCGTAATGTTATCCACCGCCAACTGCTCAACTAACTCCTCTGCCACATCGGCCTACGCCCTACGGACCACCTCGATTGAATCTCTGCCTCTGCCTGGGAGGTCCCTCAACTGCATGATGATCATCTGAATGATAGGTCAGACAGTCATGAGCCATGTGATCATGCCCGCCGCATGAGTAACACAACATTCTCCTAGCATGTAAGTCACTGCCCTGGGTGTCTCAAAAAACTGATCATGTGTCATGCAGTCGTCCAACCATGGGTCTGGTCCTCTTGGACCTCTGTATCATCTGTCTACTTCCAGCCGCAAAAAACTCTGCTACATGTTGTCTAGTAGTTGGTCTCTCTGCTGGTGACTGCCCAGCCAGAAAAACTCTCTACTATGAGGGCTCTCTCTAACACCTCCTTTGGCATCGGGATGTTGAGGGAGATCATCAAGGCTCTGATCTCTTGCCTGAACCCCTACTTGAAGGTTCAGACCCTAAGTAATGGGTCTAATACCATATATGTGGAGTAGTTGGAGAGGTCGATGAACCTTTCTGAGTACCATGCAATTATCATTATGCAATGTCGCAGATGAAGTACCTCCTGTATCTACACCACACGACGGGTGGCTGGTAAAAACTCCGCCTGAAATAGGCTCTAGATGTCTGACCATAGATGTGTCGCCTCGTCATGCACCTAGGGGACCCGGCACCACCATCTTCCTGCTACTGCCTGAAGAACACTTGCAGCAAAGATCACCATGAAGTATTTCGGTGTCCCTAATAGCCTGAAGACTCTCACCACATCCTCTAGCCAATCCTCAGTCGCCTGTGGGTCCGTCTCTCCCCAGAACCTGGGTGGCCTCTGCCGCTCAAACTCATACAACACGCTCAAGCGGTGTGCATCATCTACTGTTGAGGCTGGTGGCAACAGTGACCCAGTAGATATTCGTACCACTGGTTCCTCCACTGGTGCCTCAACTAGAAGGGGCCTTACAATGAGGCCTCATCGCTCGGTGGGATGTCAGAGTGTATGACTCTCAGGGCTCTGTGAGGAGGAATCCAGATAGAATCAAATGTGAAATGGTCAAATGATTTAACATGGTGAGATGACCAAATTGATATTAATTAAAAAAAATTTTAAAGACACGCACACAATTAGTGCTTCCATGCACTATGTTAGAAATTCGTTGGCAGGGTCCTGGTGTATGGATACGTCGGCCGCCCGCACCAACACTAGACTCCCTGAACTGAAAACCACACTTAGTACCCTTAACAGTATTTCTTCACAATAAAGAATGATTAGAGTCCTATGTTTTGAGGTAGAACATACTCATCTGATACCAATTTGTCATGAACCGTCCCCTGGGGCCCATATCATGACTACCCCAAGCCCACCATCCATAGGTTGTGGGCTAGAGACTAGGACGAAATGCTTAAATCCATAAACTCGGAAGGAATTTCCTTTATGAAATGTTACACACACAATAGATTACATATTTAGAAGAAAAACACTATGTAAAGATGTAAAAAAAAGAGAGTGCTGGAAGTAAAGGGGGCCTAAAATATAAGCCCAATAATAATGTACAAAAAAACAGAAAAGTACAATTACAACTGAAAGGATATGTAAAGCATCTACTAGGTCATCCTATGAGGTTCCTACCTGAAGGATAGGTATAGATGGCCTCTTCATCACTCCACGTCTATCTGTCTGCTCCATGTACCGTCACACCAAGTGGTCCACCACCAAGTACCATCTCGTCTTGTTACTCTCTGCCTCAGTCAGTGCTGTCTGTCTTTTGCAACAGACACAACGATGTGTGGGCATTTCCCGTGAAGGGGTGAGTATAATGATACTCAGTAGAGATCCCAAGACCCTCAAGGTCTCACTAAATCCAATAAGGATGAACCACAGAACATGGCTTCAATGGATAACCATTACTTGGGTATGTGCCCATACATATACCTAAGTTATCTATTAACCCATCTCAATCATTAGGAAATCTCAAAAGGCGAAGACTCAGCTCAAACCAGGATTTTTATTCTTAGGGGGTATCATCGAGTAACAAAGCTAGACACTCTATTGGAACCTAGACTGATGGTTTGCTCCTCCTCTATCGAGTACAGTGGGAATGCCGCATCAAACAAAGGCGCTTCCCACAATCCTGGATTGATGTGTTACTTCTCCTATCGAGTACCATGGATCTGTTGCACACACACAGAGGTGCTCCACATAGTGGTTCTGCTGCGCTCTCACAGAGGGGCTCCCTCTCGTAGCCTGCTGAGGTACTCCTCCTGTTGAGTACCTTAGGTATGCTGCATCACACAGAGGTTCTCCCCACTGTGGGTCTTCTATTTCACATCGAGGCCCCCCTTGGGCAAATCGAAACACTCCATGTCGAATGGTCAGCAGTCGTGAGGTCTTAGCCAATTACTAGGTTTCCATACTCCACTCGCTCGTCTCCGGGAGGAACTGCTCCTCGAGGTAATAGTAGATAGTTCAAATTTCATGAAGTCCCACATGAAAGTATCTCAATGTTCCACCTCATCCTAGAAATCTCAACGCAATAGACGACACGTCAATCAGACACCCGGTCTGCGAGTTATTGGCATTCCAGTTCTAGGGGTACGATTGGTTTTTATTTTTAATCCAACCCAACCGTACCCCACCTTTGTCCAAGCCTCATATGGGGTATTTAAAAGTAACCTTCTCACACTATGCTTTCCATATCCATAGAATATTCGTCAATCAGACAGTCGTATCACTCAATATGGGTGAATAAAGTGAAAATAGAGCATAGCTGGTCCGGGTCCGGCCCGACCCAATTGAATCGACCCGGCACAACCCGGTCCGGACTGAGGTACGACCCAGCCTATGGGTTCGACCTAGCCCATGGGGGCGCCTCCGCCTGAGGAGGAGGGCTGACCCGAGTGGGTGGGCCAGCCCGAGTAGCTACCCTGCCCGAGGGGGCGGCCCGACACTAGAGAGGCCCAGCGTGGTAGCTCGGTGGCATGGCGGCCTAGTAGCTCGCATGTTCTGCATAAGCCGCGTCCTTTAGGGGGGACCACACGCCCCATGCTCCACGCGGCGTGACGGCGCCACACTGATTCATTCGACCGCCGCGGCCTGCCTAGCTGCGGCCCTTCCACCCACGCGGCATGACGACGTGGCGCACTTCCAGTGGATTGGCAGGCTGCCTTGCTCCGCTATGGCCCGTGATTGTCACGACCGGGTTCTCCACATAGCGTGACATCACCATGCCTCTCCACTGACCTGTAGGCCTTTTTGCGTCTGGTTTCCATCGGCGTCGGCCCGTCACCAGCTACCGTTGCTCTGCTTTGCTACTCTCTTCCGTTGGCATTGTTGCACCATGGCCACCATCAACAAGTGAGATAGAACAAAGGGGGAGGGGCATGCCATGTTTGTGTAGTCCTATCCCTCCTTGTTATGGTGATATCAAATAGAAGTTCACAATCCATAATTTGAAGGATGGTGAATGGAGGGTAAAACTCATATATAGAACAACCCGAACCTCGCTTGTCGATCATTGACGGTGGAAGGAGATGAATGTTGAATGTTGATTCATTGACGTCAGGAAGCGTCTAGGGTAGGATTCCAAGAAATAAGTGTTTTCAGTATTCTTCACGTTCGTCTTCTTCCCTTCTGGCTCAGTCAAAGATCGATGAAAGAGTTCGTCGTTCTTCAATGGACGATGAAGAGGCATTATTCACGTTCTTCATTGAGAGATTTTTCTCTAAGGGTTCTCCATGTTCTTCAACCCCTCTCTCAAGCACCACCAAAGGTATTTCCAACCAAAAATAACGGGTTATGTTAACCCATTATATAATTTGTTGGCTAAAGAATTCCAAATAATTCAAATGGGGTTTTAATTAATTAAGTGAAATAACTCACTTAATTAATGGGTGGAGTTGGATCTATTTATTTCTGGGGTAGTTCAAGGGTTTCGTCCCACATAAAATGGGGATAAAGGGGTCTGAAGCCAGTGTGGGCCCCACTAAGGATATCCTCCCACGGGAGGTTATGTGCGGGTGGGCCCCACTATGATTAACACTCATGGGAGGTTATGTTGTGGTCGCCCCCACCTCTAGCCTCCTCTTGGAGGTTTTAACCACCAAAAAATAAAAACTTATCACCTTATATTTATTAAATTTATATAAAAACCCCAAAAACTAATTTCCATTTCCAACCAACTACCAATGAGGTGAAAGACTTCTTAAGCGAATACCGGCATTGCGAGTTCAACAATGCCCTCAGATTTCAATTCCATGCACTAGTTGAAATGTTATAAAATCTCACTCATATGTTTACTGAACGTAACTGAAAAAACATCAGAAATTGATTATGGGAACAATGGGCCTAATAATCAAGGGCCTTAAATTTTTGTGGATTCGTAAAAATCCCATGATTTTATGAAAAAACATTCCATAGAATTTTTGGATCTTTACAATTAATTCCGTATTTAACAAGATAAAATTATAAAAAAATAATTATAATATGTTGTCACATATTCATAATTCATCATGTTATGAATTAATATATTAATCTCTAAAACATTATAAAATATTCATGAATATCCTTTTATTGAATGGTACACCAAATAACCAATTAAACATTCAAAATTTATAAAAAAAAGATAATAAATTTACCAAAATATACATAATATTAATCCAACAAATATAATAAAGTATATTTTTATTTAATCATAAAAAATATTTTGAATATCCCCATCATATAGTATATGGAAACATTTTAGTAACTTTAATAACTATAAACTAATATTGAATACACACCTGATTTTTCATTCCTTAGGTTATCTATTGTCTTATAAATACACATTTTCATTGGATAATTGGATTAATATTTTTACTAATAGAACATGTAAATTCATTATCCCAAAATCCATGTAGATAATCATATGAAATTTATCTAATATATATACTATATTATTTTCATAGGGCTAATTTGTACATAATAAAACATAAAATTACCATCTAGAAAAATAGTAAAAGTATTGCTTGTTTTTAATTGATCACTTCCTCAATTATAACAGCATATGAATGAACGTTGTCAATTTTTCATCGAGGATTTTTCCTCTGTTCATCAACATTTTTCCATACATTCTTGAACTTGTTAGCATAATTTTCAAATTCCATTCAATTGGAACACTAATGTGTATGTTATTTTTTATGTTGAACATTCTCATTATTCACATCATTAATTAAATTCACCTCATATCCTCCGAATTAGTCTTCTCCAGGAACATTATTTCCACACTTGTGACACCATCTCATTCCATTCAAGAATTTTCTTGAGTCATTCTTCCCAGATTTATTCCATAAAGGATCATAATTTTTTTTCCACCGCTTATGTGTTCATATTTCTTGATCTTAATTTTAATAAAAAATGATGCGAAAGAAGGGAATATTAAACATAAAATTATACTTTCTATGCACATCAAAATTCTTCATGATTTCTATAAAAGTCTATGAAACCCAATTCCTTTGGAATTATTGGTTTTATAATACTATATAACTAATGAAAATTTCTGTTAGGGTTTATGATTAACCCATAATCAAAACATTAATGTTTTGTAAAATTAGTTTAATATGTACCAATATAATAATCATCTTTCTAATTAGTAGCTATCAATTATGTCTCTATCATTGCTTTATGAATATAAGGCATGTAATTAATGAATAATATCACATTAGACCATTAACATATCACATATTATATTTCTTATTATTCCCGCATTTTATTAAAAAAATCAACAATTGATCTTCTTCACATTATCAATGTCAAATAACCAAAATGAATTATTCATGCTTGAAACCATGATTAATATAAATATCATATGATTTTTACTAATCAATTTCTCAAAAACATGAGTATCAATAGATTCTCCAAAATAATTTGGAAATTAAATCATGAAGGACTAAAAATAGCTTTTTTTCCTCCTATAATATTTTTCATATTTAAAATATTACATATCATGAGAAATTTGTTTGAGCATTGCAATAATATTTTTCATTCCTAATCTTATAACACACAGTTCCTTGAGAGGAAATTATATAATTTTTTATTGTATTCTCCATTAACATGGTTCTTTCATGTTCTCTTATTGAATAATACTAGAAATCAATGAATGAGAAACAATAATAATATTTATAATACTATATAATCAATTGAAATTACTTAGTATAACACCATAAGTTAAATCAAAGGCTATTCATGATCATTAACTATACTATATAATTGTAATCTATCTATATAATTTTACTTAAGGGTATTAATATTTATTTCCCACTCTTTTTTTAAATGGTATGAAAAATATTTTATACGATACCATCTATAAAAACGCATGTTTTTAGAAAATGGATATTAAATATTTTTAGGTGAATACTAATTATATTACACAATCAATTTACTATATATCATAATAGTTTATATCCTTTGGAATCAATGAAAACATTCTTAAATTTTTTTGAAAGATATTCAAAATCAATAGCAACAATAATTTAGAATATTACACCTATATAAAATTTTTTGTTATATTATGTGGATGAAAACATAAGAAAGAGTGGTCACAATTTATTATTAATGTTAAAAATTGTAGATCTGAATGAATAATATAAACATAAATATATTATAACATGTTAATTACATTTGAAAAGAATATCATGCATAAAAAATATCATAATTTCAAATAATGGATTTATTTATTTTTAGTTCATATGAATCAAATCAATACATCATTAAAGAACATGGTCTAGTGTAGTTTAGCAGCGTCATAAAACATGTATTTTTTTTAACCCAAATAATTTTATAAAATATTATGTCAATGGTTCAAAACATGAAATGCATAAAATTTTAAGCTTGGTGTATTAAATAATGTACCTATATCAGACATGGGATGACATCAATTGTACCTTTTAGTTTTCATATTTTGATAACCGCTCATGTACCCTCATTTATAAATATTGGGTGGACCACCCATGTACAGATTTTTTGTAAGCATGGTTTTAACACAAATGTAAACATTTTTTGTTGCCATGAGTTAACTACAAATATGAAGTTTGAACTCATAAAACATTAACCAATCCTCAATTAATTGTATGTAGATATTTGTAACAACCATCAAAAAATTTAATCAAACATATTTTTATATGTACATAAATCATTCATCATATCTAAACCTATAAAATGAAATTGGATCCAGATAAAATTATTCATATCATAACTCATAGAAAATAATATAATTCATAAACAATCATTTGATTATAAACATGAAACAGTTATCGAAGGAATATGAATTATATCCTTGAATCAAATCCAATTTAAGTAATTATTAACAACAATTATTTTCATCATAGATGAAAATAATTTTGAAATACTGTTTTAAAACAAAATTTGATTAAAATATACATTCCACATTAAAAAAATATATGAAAAATAATTAAAAATATATGAAAACAATTTAATTTAAAATAAAATTTAAATTATATAAAATAATATTCCTAAACCCATTTTAATCATCATTGAAATCATTTTCCATGAAAATTTACAAATAATCATTAACAAATTGAATTAATTTCAGAAAAAATGGTTTTTGAATTAACATAAATTTATGATTGATGAGATAATAAAATTATTTTAATCACATAATATAATTAAATTATTTAAATTCATGATAAAACATGTATAAGTGAATTATGTAATCCTCATAAAATTGTTTAGTTTTATAACATAATTTTTGTTTCCATGTAGTCATATTTTTGACAAAATTAACTTAAATATGTTTTAAAATTTAATACATAATACCCATTAAATGGATATCATAAAATGGAAATGTAGATACCCATAAATTTAAGGATAATTATCATAGATTTCATTTTGGGTTTTAATCGACACCCCACAAAAACATTAGTGGTGAGCCTGGAAAATGTCTCTTAGAAATAAAAGTCAAACTATAAATCCCCTTAACATAACACAATAATTCATCCAAACATATTCAAAAAACATATATATTAAATATATGTTTAATAAAAATATACCACATAATCATATATATATATATTAAACGATATTATAAACTTATGAATTTATATTTATCTCTTATTAATAATTCCATGTTAATGATATATTTTGAGTAATAATCGCTTTGTTGTTCATACATGTTGTGAATTTTTATCATTCTTTTTCATAAGTAGATAATTATTTTAATGACATAAATATTGACAACCATTATATAAATAGCATATATATTCAACTAATATATATTTATGGTGGACCATAAAATATAATGGTATAAAAAAATATATTCTTCATGGAGACAGAATGTCATATGTACGAATGAATGCTATTTTTATTTTATTTAATGATTAAATGAAAAAAAATATATGATATATCGTAATTTAATTATAATTTTTATTTAATATATATCACATATGTTTTTTAAAACAATCCTTAATAAATTACACGTAAACTATTAACTAATAACATCCCTTTGCAATGTGGTAGTCTACCGTACACATGATCGATATTATTGTATTCTCATAAAATGGAAAGAATGAAGTTATGTGTGATATAACAATTTATGAATAATAGTAACAAAAAACATTAAATATTCCTAATTTTTGGGGAATGGAATCAGTATAAAATCATTGAAATGTGAATAAACACACTTGTAGGAAGTCGGGGCGACTGCAACCCGAGACCTCCCTAACACCCCACAATGCCCATTGCAACTTGATTAAGCCCTTGGGGAACATAATAAAAATATTATAAAATATATATTCTATAAATACATTATTATTACTAACCATTAAATGAGAAAATGGAATAATGACCATCATCAGTTCATGCGGTGGTAGTTAATATTACACATTAAAGACGACTCATGTCCCCATTGAGGGAACTGTGTGAAATTTTTGGTCACCACATCATCATAATAACATATTAGTGTATTTAATATACAAAGAATATGGAATAAAAATGAAATAAAAATAGCTTATTTTTATTTATGGAATATGTAAAAAAATTATTATCATTACATCTTCTTTGGGTATAACATTTTG
This sequence comes from Viscum album, assembly GCA_963277665.1. Classification (NCBI taxonomy): domain Eukaryota; kingdom Viridiplantae; phylum Streptophyta; class Magnoliopsida; order Santalales; family Viscaceae; genus Viscum; species Viscum album. The sequence continues at coordinate 507,519,689 of OY728121.1, forward strand.
GTTTGTAATAAATGAAAATCTTGGTTTTCATTACACCCAAATTAAGAAATATATGTCTAAGGGAGAGATGTTAGCATTTTTTTGGGATTGTTTTAGACCATACAAATAGGTTTTCATGAGTTAACACTATATAATAATATGTGTCTTTTTTTATGATAGGGGAGGGTCACTCTTGGAATTTATTAAAATAATGAATTAATATAAATTAATTTATTATTTAAAAAGCCTAAAAATAGATTTATTTATAATATAAGATGTTTATGGGTGTAAATAAATTTATAAAATTTAAATTAATCATATTTTTTATATTTTTTAATTTATTTTCTTTTCGTTTTAACCCTTATTTAAAACCTTTTATCCATACAAGGACACCATGGATTTTTACACTCGGAGGTTTAATATCTATTGTATAAATTAGAAAAACTATAAATAGATAATTAATAATATTTCAAACCCTATTCAAAAAATTTTAATTGTTATATTATTTGAAATTTTATATCATTTATTATATTATTATTTATTTAAAAAAAATCATTAATATTATTTTTGACACTATTCATTACATTAACTATAAAAAAATGAATAAAATAGTATAAATTAAAAAAACATTTAATACATCCATAATATGTCATGTTAAACTATAAAATTATTTTACTACATTAATAATGGATACATTTATTGATTATTATATTGTTAAGTTCATTTTTTGACATTTAAATTGGAAAAATAATTACTACATTATAATTAAAAAAACAATTTAATGTAATAATTTATTCAATAAAAATTAAAAAAAAAATTACATGATGAAAAGAAAAAATTTCCCTCAAATTAATATTTATAATTTATTTTTCCTTCCAAATATCACAATATTAATAATATTAAACAAATTAAAGGAATTAGTGTGATATGTTAGACTTTTAACAAAATAAATTACTATACGTAGATTAAAGCAATCCTTGTGGCTGCAAGAGATCATAAATCAGGACTAAAGATAATATTTATCAATAAAAAATAAAATAATAAAATTATTTCAATTTTTTAGTAATTTTATAATCTTTATTGTAATTATTTTTAGACAAAATTAACTGATTTTTCCTTAACATCAGTAATAAAAATTAATCAAATTACTATTCATAGTTTCTAGTAACAAATTTTAAATATTTAAAAAAAATCATTATGATTAAAACTATAGAATCTATTTTAAAATTTTACAAACTCGTAAGTGGATAATATTATATTTGAAATAATCATGTGGACATGTTGAGAAATCAGGTCGTTAAATAAAAAATAATAATTTTTAAATTGTATTTAAATAAAAATTCAATTAGAAAAATATTAAAATTTCATTAATTTGATTTATATATTTATAATATATCTAATATTACTTTTAATCCATTTAATAATATTATTAATCATTATCAATTTTATAGATTAAATGTATGTATTCAAGTAAGATGATGTATTTTTAACTAGTTATCATAAAATAAAACATTTACGAGAAAAAATAATAAATTATACCAATGAATATATTTATAATATACTATAAAAATATACATTAGATTTTCAAAAACGTATTTATAAAATATAAAAGTTTTAATTTTAAAACATGTATGGCATCAGAATGAAGAAAAGGTTCATTTATAAGAATATAATTTGTATGCATGAAATTTGAATTATTTGAATATCATGCATATACAAAACATAGAATTAATTTTGATAATTATATAAAATATAATACTATTTTTTCCTTAATATAAAAATGAAATAGAGATTTATTATTTTGTTGGTATAAAACACAATTATGCACATTTGAATAGTTTTTTCAGAAAATGATTCCCTTTTATATTTAAAAGGGGTTTACATGTGTAAATTATATATTTATAATTAAATTAATCATGTTATCAAATGAAATTATAATGGATGTGTTATAATTTTATTGATTAAATAATTAAAATAATAAAATTCTTTTTCATAGAATCTTTGTGTGTCGTGTAACACATGTTATGTTGTTGTTTCATGTATAACAAGATAAACATGATGCGATATCTAAAAAAACCCATAAAATTTATTTAAAATTTATTACATAAAATTTATTTCTTTTTATAAATATATGGTAAATTTTAATTTCAAATAATTCATCATGTAATTATTAGAATGTTGTTTTTTATATTGAAATAAAAAAGTGCATACTGGGTCTTTTTATGAAAAATAATAAGAAATTGTTAAGAATGAAATTAATTTTATTAATTTATTTATAATTTAAAAAAAAATTAATTTTATTTTATTTAATATATAATTTTATGTTATTATTATTTTATTAAATATACAATTTTTAATTAAAATTCAGTAGTTCGCACTATTCATCAAAAAAATGAATTTTTATATAAAACATTTAAAAAAATGAATGATAATTTTAACATTAGGATTTAAAAAATTTATTTTATTCTCCCAAATTAAATATAAAAATTTTAAACAAGTATGTTTTAAATTATGTGATCAAAAAATTGTGACAAAATTACTTTTTTTGAAAATAATGTATTTTGTGTAAAATTTGATTCATTCATTTGTATTATATTAGAAACACATAATATGAAATTAATATAGTGTATTTAATATATATATTAAATTAAATTAATTATAATCACTCACTAATATTTGTTTTTAAATTTATTTTGTTGACAGACATATGTTTGAAAAAAATAGTATCCAAGAAAAAGATTTTTTTTATTAGTGGTCACAAAAACATTAGTTTATATACATGGGTAAACTATATTTTGAAAATTTAGTTCAAATTGTTTGATTACTTCTTTCCAAAGGGTTGGGGAAAATTATAATATTAAATAAAAATTCACTGATAATCGACCACATTTCATTAAAACTCAATATTTTGTGTAACTATTGTTAATGTTAGTGTTACCTATAAAAAATTATAAAATTCGTTTTATGATTTGTGGAAATATCAAAATGATTAAATTAATGAGGTAATTAATATTTCAAAAAATCTATGGGTGTTACAAATCATCCTCCACCCCTACCCAAAGAATGTGAACCACAAACACGATATTGATCTATTACACTGAAGATTGATCATATAACAATTATATATATTGTATTAATAAACCATGAGTAAAACAATGTAATGATGATTATTTCTTGAAGAAATGTTGGACAAATACATTATACATAACCATCTCGTATGATCATTGACCTTTATTCATTTCATTATTGAAACATTATCATATAATTAGACAAAATAATTTGTAAATACCAAAAAACTAATATGCCAATCATATATAAAATCCACCGTCGATTTGAGAATAAATTAATCATTGTATAATAATCCATGTTTTAGAGTAATAAGAATTGAATTTAAAAAAACTAAAAAAAACATACTGCATAGATTTTATATAGATTAATAAATAAGAATGGTGTTACATTTTCATTGTTTGTGAGATCCACAAACTACATTAGTGCATGATCCTTGATCTGATCTCAGTATATTGTATTATGAAATTGATCCTCCATAATCCCCACTCTAACTTCTCCTCTACATACGTACCTTATTTTCAACTCCCAACCTTCCATAGTACAAAACATGAGGCATGTCATGTACAAACCTCCTTGGATGTGACATGTGGACGATTTTATGTACATATAATAATTGTTATGATATATCTAAATGGTTAACCAGCCCAGACAACTGTATATAGTAAATGTAAAGGGATAACTAATCTGGGTTATATCTTGCTACTTCGGGTAAATATCCATAATTCATGAATATTTTAGACCATTAGAGACACATGTTCTCTATCCTATAGTAGTAGAGGGCTCCATAATAAGTCCACATATGACTTATATAGACTTTATACAGTCCTCCTCTACCACTAGATTAATTTCACCTTTTATATCATAGATCACACTAATAATGGGGACATGATTTCGTCTCACCAGGATGAATCCAACAATTTTTTGGCATACATAGTCACAAAAATAGTCCCTCAAATTGTTTTATAATGATAGTAGAATTTTAAATATTTTTATACTCAATATTATATAGTGGTTGGTGATCATACTTTATATATCCTAATTTTAAAATTTAAAACCATTATTTTCCCTCCAATACTTGAATGGTCCTCTCAATCCATTTGTTAGTCTATTGGTGAAACCACATAATCAAATTAATTAGAGCCACAATGGCCTCTTTCCATACTCTCCATAACAACAATGTAGAGTCACAATATTAGTATAATGTGAACATCATGGGAACACCATGGATATATAATACTACATGAAAGTAAAATAAATCCTATCTCTCACCCAAAATATTTTATCAATTGACTATGAACTGGGATGACATGGTGAGTCCTTCTACAATCACCTAGCTAGAATTATTTAAACTGGACATACATGGTAACTCCATCAATAACTTCTTCTATATCCCATACCACATTAGATTTGATACCTCTATGGTTTAAGATAAATCGGACCGAACAAGTTTCTGGGAATTTTTGCATCATGTGACAACTTCATCAAATAAATCTCTTACATGGACATGAATACAATTGTAGTACGTCTCAATACATCATTTCCACAACTGGATGTACTACCATAGGAGATTTATGAAACTACCTTTTCACCTCCTCATTCAATTTCACTAGTAACATCATCTAAGATATGTAAATGATAACATGATCTCCTCCTATAGAACATTATTTAGTAGAAAATACAATGGATATATGTATACATATGGTATTATAGTATATATATCCATGCTAAGATTCCCTAACATGAAATGAAATTGGTCGTGTAGCAACCATCAAATGATGATTTTATGAACCATCATTTTCCACTAGGGAAAAATGAAACCATGCTAACATCTTTGATCAAACGTCTAGAGGATAATAAAAAATATGTTCTTGTTATTGGCCACCAGTATGATAACCTTCTTATGATTATCTAAAATATCAATTTTATTATCCTGGAATACCTCTATACATCATCTCTATCACAAGTTAATTTTCATATTTCATAATACATACTCAATACTCTTGTGGTTATAGTAGAAGATAAAACTCTCACCCATAGGGTAGTTTTTGCATTTCATTATTTGGAAGAACACTACAACATGCTCAAAATCTTGGTTCATGGAGTTTTTTCTCATGTTGTCACAACTACATGGACCTTTTGGTAATCATTTCATTCATATTCAGTTGGAAAAAGCCAATTTTGATCAATTAGGCATCATGTAACACTAATTACTCGACACACTATACATCCAATCTCATGATGCGGGGTGCTCATCAATCCATACCTCACAACCTAATAACATTATAGTCACCATTACTTCCACCTGAACGGTTTCATATTTTATGTAAAATCTATCAATGTTGTTTCCAATTTAAAAAATTTGGGTATGATCCTCTGATATTAACCTTCCAACCTATGTAAATTATGCATCTTTGTAACACTGTTGGGTGAGCCCAAAAATAGAAATATCTCATCACTCAAGGTATCAACTAACACTCTTCACATTGTAAAAATATTACCATAGATGTTGAAATCATGAATTAGAAACTAAATCTTTATGATATTCCCATAAATATGTATCTTAATGATTGTCTCCAAGACATTCCTAAATATCTTCCCATAATTATGTTTTTCATCACACACAAATTCATCACCATGTACTCTTAGTGTCTATAGTTAAAACAGAATGTTTTATTTATTATAAACTTATTATTTACTCATTGATGGTGAAGACATAATGTGTGGAATTTTTTTTAGTACAATCATGATACTATATATTAATTGAATATATCATTGACCCTCTGTAGTGGATAATTATTCATTATGTTAATCTGGTTCAGTCACTCATAATCCACACAAAACATCAATTTCAGGTCTGCAATCATTGAGAAAAACCCTTGGGGTATCTTAGGGAAACACAAGGTCTCATAATAACCTTCTATTTAATTAATTATATCTTCATAATCCACTAATGAAGTTATATATGAGATATCTAATATAATGGTGAAAATTTTGGTTTCACCAGAGTTTTTATATCAATGACGAAAATATGTTCTTGGTGGGGAGGTATGACTGCATCATCCTTAGGAAATAGTCCATCATAATCTATCAATACAATAATAAATTAGTCGACCCTATAATCCACAACTCAAAGAGTATTACTAGATAAATGTTTTTTAATTGAATTCACTCTCCAATTAGACATATCTTCCTTCACATCCAAGGATTTATTTTCTCCCACAATCTAAGACCTCATATAATCACATCAAACACCCGACATCCTCTTCCTAATATATTTAATATGGGCATGAAATGGGGATATCTAGTCCATATATATGAAGACGTAATTATGAATAATTTATAAAAAAATATCAAATATAAAGATCCCACCTTGAATAATTTATATATCACTTTCGAAAAAAGTGTGAAATCACTGAGTCACCTCCTTTTGTAGCTCAAATTTAAAAAATTTAGTCAAAGGCTCAACTTGAATCTCCAGTTCTCATACTAGAGATGTTTCTTCAATGAAATTACTTGATCCATATTATAATTTTACTAGTGAGAAGGTATATGTAATGGACTAGACCCTTATAACCCCTCCATTTTCCAATTTCTGACGCAACCGATCGGGGTGACCGATCGGCGGGACCGATCGGCGAGAGCGATCGACACGACCGATCAGCAAGACCGATCGACAAGACTGATAGGCGAGACCTATCAGCAAGACCAATCGGTGAGACCGATCATCTCGACCGATCAGTGTGATCCAGCCTTGGCCGGATTTTATTCTGCATCCTCCCATGTAACCCCACATTTAGGCCTTTGTAACTTAATAAAGTGTTTCAAAGCCATTTTAAGCCCATAATTAATACCTAAAAAATCAAAGAAACCTCCCTACTAAATAACAATTAATCTAGTCATGTGTAACCAGCCAACCGTGTTAATGGACCACGATCCGACTTCCAAGGCATTCAAATTTCTTATCCCGCAACATTGGGATCTCATCTACTTATCACGCTGGGTTTTATTCTCCTTCCTTTTTGCAAGTATCCTCTTCTTTGTGCATTGTAATTCCTTTGTTCCCAAGGAATTTTGTGCACCTATGCCAGAGCCCTACAAGTCGTGCATCCCCTATTCCTAGCACATGGGGAAAAACATCGATCCTTGATAAGTCAAGTTGGGGTTTCACCTTCGTCTCTCCTTTCTGTGTATCATGTGTGGTGGGTATGATACTACTTTTGTAGAATTGGATGAACCAATCTTTAATAAAGATATAAAAGGACTATAAATAATGACATGGAGGGGTGTGATCGTTGATGTTGGTTTTTTTTTCTCCTCTATCCTGAATACTGATATCTGAATTGTGCGAGCTTATGCATACTGAAAATCATGGATGTCGGTGGTCTTTCTATATGCATTAATAAACCCTTACCCCTTGTGATGTTTGAATGGCTTGTAATTTTGTTGTCAACCTTTTTTTGTGTAATGAAAATTTGTTAATTATGTGTATGCGGATAAATAAATTGGAAGCACCAGGATCAACTCCTTTTCTATGATAACCACGGTTTAAGCCCGGTGGAATTGAAACCATGGAGTGTGTTAAATCTTTTTAATCTGAAAATACTTTCAAGGGTCCACCTTGTGTTGGTGGTAGTGGTGTGGTTGTTTTCCTTCACGGTCCGTTTGTGGGTGACCTTATGGTTTTCTTGGATTGGGGCTTAGATTGAAGGGGTGATGCCCGTGAGGATGGGATCCCCCGTTGTTATACTTTGAGGCTGTGTGATTACTCTGCTTACATCAAGAATTGGGGTGGGATCCTCTATTGTTGAGAAACCATTGAAACCTATATTTTGGGGTCTTGGGGCTGTATCATGGGGTTTTTTTGGTTCCATTACTTTGAGGGATCTCCCTTAACCCTTAGATTTCGTGACTTGCAATAGAATTTAGTGTTAATGCTTAAATTTCTGTTGGATATAACTTTTTCCCTTGGTTTGTCCTTATTACAAAACATGAAAACAAGGATGGACAAATCAGGTTTTGTTTGATGTGAGTTTTGACTTGGGCATGGATAATGTTACCTTCTATTATGAATGAATAGTGAGGATATTGTTCTTTAGGCTGGCTGAAGAAAAACCTAGATTGGGTGAGTTCCTGTTACCTATTCATAATATTTTAGTTTTTGTGTTTCTGATTCAAACCCCATCCACGTTGAGTACTTAGTGCCGAACACCCCCATTTCATGGGGAGGGTGTTTTTCCCAGCACTTCTATTAGTGGTTGGTTATTAGCATCATTCTGGTCCCTTTCCATCATAGCAAATGTATCTTCGGGCAGGCTGTGATGGCTTGAAGTCCATTATTAGCCCATGAATATTCGAGAAGGGTAGTGTGGTGGTTGGCCCAAGTGTGTGCAGGCAGGTGGTTTCCCATGTATCTTCGGGATGAGGCCCAAGTGTCTTTGGACGTGGTAGTAGATCTTCTAGCCCAGGTGTCTTCGGGCGTGGTAGTGGTTGTTTTGGCATAGGCGTTTTCAGGCGTGGATAGGTGTGATAGTTATAGACCAGGTGCCTGCGGGCAGGTTAGTGGTTGTGGACCAAGTGTTTGCGGGCCGGATATGTGGTTGTGGCCAGGTGTGTGCCGGTGGGGTGTGGTAGTGGGACTGCGATGAGAATGGTGGTATTGGTCTGATGCATAGGATGTCTTCAATAACCAGTGGGAAAGCGGTGCGGGGTACCTAAACATTGATTTGATATTACAATACATCACTTGACTTGAGTTATTAACGGAGTGTGACTTGGTGAGGCTTGGGTGGTTAGTTTCCTTGCTCGGTGCATGGTTATCTCTTTTCTCATAGTGGATTAGTATGCCTCCCCACATGTGCACGAGAGTCTTTGGTTTTTCCCTACTGAGTATACTTGTATGCTCAGCCTACATATATAAAACAGCTTTCCGGTTTCCATGTGTACTTCGGGGATCATGTTGGACCGTACTAGCTCAAACCTTGGGACAAATATTTGCAGTTGATGTTGTTCTTTATTTTGGTATTTTCCTTTTTAGTCTCCTTATACATTGTGAATTTTTACTTTTGTATCATTCATTGGGAATGATTCTTGTCTTTACTTTTACTTCCATTTTTTGTGTTGTGGGATTCACTATCCTATCTCCCAATCCGATTAAAAGAAAAAGTGCAATGCCTTTCCTTTAGTGTGTTATTGCATGCCCATGGTGGTGGTCGCCACTCTGGGACCCATTGAAGGCTGGTTTCGGGGGTCATTATATCTCCTTGAACATAAAAAAGGAAGGTCCTGACAAACTGCTGACCCTTCCTTCTTTTTGGTGAAGGAGTGTCATCACAGAATGGTATCAGATGGATGGTTGAGAGATGGGATGGAGTCTGGAGTTAGGCACAATGAGGATTTCATGGGATGGTAGGGAAATAGTGTTGGGTGACCTCGATACGTGAATTACGCCAGGGAAGACTGGCTAGGACACGAGATTTTAGGGCCCCCCGTGATCCGATGCAAGGACTCTGGACCTACCAAATGACCAAGTGAGGCAACGCTTATTGCAGGGTAGAGACCCCAGGAAAGGAATATGCATCATAATAACTTGTGTTCTCGTTTTTCTTGGGTGTTTAGGAAATATGAAAAAAAATTAGAAGTTTAAGAAGTTTTAAGAACAATATTATGCACTACTTGGGCTTAGGATTTCATTGTTTACCATACAACTATGGCACTCGGGAGATGACCACGAGTTATACGGGTGATCGAGGCCCAGGAGGTCAATTTAGCTGATCGGAAGAGGGCTGACGGAGAGGAAGAAGATGACCAGTGGTAGAAGACTCTTCCAGCTTTCCATCGACAGACCCTCGAGAAGTATGAGGGAAACACCTCTGACATGAAGACGGAGGTATGACTAGAGGAGCTGATGATAGCCTTCGGCTTGATTTGGGCTCCAACAAAGTACTGGGTTCCTCTGGCCGTCAGCCAGATGCGGGGATCAGCGCGTCAGGGGTGGATGCTCTACCTAGGGGAGAGGAGAGAGGCTGAAGTGGCATGAGCTGATTTCGAGAAGGCGTTCTGGGCGGAATTCCTCTATTCTACGATGAAGTCATAGAAGAGGTAGGAGCTACTCTCCCTCCAGCAGGGGAGTATTTCTGTAAGGATGTTGGGGATCACATTCAAGGACCTCCTCCGCTTTGCTCCGGACCACTTTCCAGATGAGGAGTCTCGGGCGAGATTATTAGAGGAGGCGCTCAAACCCTCCCTCCAGTATACCGTTACCCCCATCATCATTCCAAAATAATTGGAGGTATAGAAAAGGCAGTGGTGGTGGAGAGGATGCCCACACTGGGCGGTGTGTCGTGAGAGGTGATCCAGCATGGATCATCGAAGGGGAAGGCCGTCAGTACCATACCCCTAGCAACGGGACCCTCTAGGTTCCGACCAGTAGGGAGCAGGCCACAACAGTTCCAGTTCTGGTCCCCCGGTCCACGCCCCATCCCTTAAGGCCCAGGACCGAGGTTCCTCATCTGTGGGTGCCAAGGACATCTCCAAAATCAGTGCCCAGACCATGTTCAGTATGGCAGTGTCGACATTCGCAACACCCGCCACAGCAATAGCTTCTAGCTAGGTCCTTCCAGCAGTAGCAGCAGGAGCAGCGAGATCCCACACTTTAGAGGGCAGAGGTTGCAGGGGGAGGCTGACCTCATGGAGCTCCTCAGGGACCCCGACCAGGGTATGTTTAGGGAGAGGCGGCCGACAGCCAAGGGGCAGTGGAGCTGGGCGTGCATAGTTGCACACCGCAGAGGCAACAGTTCCAGCGTTAGTAGAGGTTTTTCAAGGTATGATCAGTTTGTTTAGTACCCTTGCTTACTCCTTTTTCGATAACGGAGCTTCGCAGTCCTTTGTTTCACACGGTCTGTCCCATTCTCAAGGTCTAGATGCCGAGAGACTTCCAGTGCCCCTGGTGCTGATCACACTAGTTGGAGGTCAGACTGACTTGTTATATGTTTGTAGAGGATGAAGACTGATGATAGGACCCACATCAGTCAGTCATGGATCTACTACTGCTACAGATAAAACCATATGTTGTCATCCAAGGCATCAAGTGGTTTTTCTCGGTGTGTGCCATCATCGACTGCTTCCGAAGAAGGGTTGTGTTCCCAGACATGGGTGGCTAACGTGTTACATTCATCAGTGAGCGGAGTGTCTACAAGGATAGCAGGAAAGAGGAACCTCTCCTATCCTTGTTAGCCGAGATGTCAGTAGAGTCAGTGGATGCTGAGATGATGGAAGTACCAGGAATTTTCAGTGGGTTTATGGATGTCTTCCCTGAAAAGGTGACGACTCAACCCCCTCGACATGATATCGAGTTTGGGATTGACATGCAGCCTGGTGCTCGTCCGATTTTGATGGATCCCTACCAGATGGAACCTTTGGAGATATGAGAGTTGTGGATTTAGATTGATGACCTGATGAAGAGGGGTTATGTTCTACCTAGTGCGTCAACGTGGGGTGCTCTAGTCTTGTTTGCAAAGAAGGCATATGGTGGCCTCATATTATTCATTGACTACAGGAGGCTGAATCATGTAACGATCAAGAATCGCTACCCTCTTCCCAGGATAGTCAATCTCATTGACCAAATAAAAGGGGAAGGATGGATCTCGAAGATTGACCTATGGTCTGGATATCACCAATTGAGGGTAAAAGAGGGATACATCTCGAAGAAGGCCTTCAGGTCCAGATATGGGCACTTCGAGTTTGTGGTCATGCCTTTAGGCGTTACGAATGCTCCAGCTATGTTCATGGGTCTTATGAACTCAGTCTTGTGGGAGTATCTGGATCAGTTCATTGTCATATTCATTGACGACATCTTGATCTATTCAAGATCATAGGAGGACCATGCGGAGCACCTGAGGATGGTTTTGGAGGTCCTCTGACAGCACCAACTCTATGGGAAGTTGTCAAAGTTCAAGTTCTGTATGCGAGAAGTGCATTTCCATGGGAATGTAGTGTCCGATAAAGGGGTATAGGTGGACCCATCAAAGGTTGGGTCGGTTGTTTCTGGGGTAGCACCCAAGAATGTGGCAGAGGTTTGCAGTTTTCTCGGGCTGGCAGGTTACTACCAGAGGTTCGTACCAAAATTTTCTTGAGGTGTGGTGTCTTTGACAGCCTTGACCAAGAAGGACTGGGTTTTCATGTGGAGTGATCAATGTGAGGAAGCCCTCATCTATCTGAAGGAGAAATTGGTTAGTGCCCCAGTTCTAAGACTAACAGAAGAAGGGTAAGCATATGAAGTATTTTGTGATGCTTCAGGACAAGACCTCGAGTGTGTGTTGATGCAGCGACAATGGGTGATCTCTTATGGGTATAGTCAGTTATGTACCCATGAGAGTAATTATTCCACCCATGATTTTGATCTTGCAGTGGTTGATTTCACACTAATGATATGGCGGCGTTACCTCATCGTAGAACTCTTTTTGGTCTTCACGTATCACGAAATCTTGAGGTAAGACTTCTCCCAGTGGTACGTAAACTTACCACAGCGAATGTGGATGGAGTTCCTCCAGGATTACGACACCGATATTTCTTACACATCGGGAAAATGGAATGTAGTGGCCGATTCTTTGAGCTGGAGGTCACATAAGGATGCAGTCTGAGTGTCGGTAGACTCCTGGAAGGAAATAGAGGAGTTTGCTTCCTTGCACCTGGATACGAGGATGGATAGTGCTGGAGGATGACCGTATCAAATGACAGTGCAACCTTCTCTTTTGTAGCAAGTTGAGGAGTCTCATTGGGGGGACCTAGAGTGCGAAGTGATGTGTGGCCAAGTTGACTAGGGAAATGTTCCAGAAGGGTGGATGGAGGACGGTAAGAACTGAATGTTTTTTCAAGGAATGTTGTTTTTTCTAGAGGTAATGTGTGGAAAGGTTCTTAGTGAGTTCCACAACTCACCCCTAGTGGTACACCCATGAATTTCCAAGATGTACCAGGGTCTGAGGAGACATCCTTGGTGGGCTGGAGTAAAGCGACCACTGGTAGATTTCTTGGAAAATTTCCAAGTGTGTCAGCAGGTAAAGGCTGAACACCGTGTTCTAGGTGGGTTTTTGCGACCTTTAGATGTCCCCGAGTGGATGTGGGATGACATCTTGATGGATTTTGTCATGGTACTACCCAAGGTGCAAGGGGGCTGCGACACCATCTGGCTAGAGGTGGACCGCTTGACGAAGTCATCTCAAATTCTAGCGATTAAGGAGTCGAGTGGAGTGGACGCTCTAGAACAGGAGTATGTGGATGAGTTAGTGTGGTTTCATTGAGTTCTGAGTTCCATAGTCTCGGACAGGGATGGACGTTTTACCTAACTAGTCTGGATGGAATTGCAGCATGCTTTTGGCACCCAGCTACGTCTTAGCACTAATTCCCACTCTCAGACAGATGGGAAGACAGAGCGCACCATCCAAACCTTAGAGGACATGTTGCAGGCATGTATTCTTGACTTTGGGGGATCAAGGGTGCTACACTTTCCTCTGGTGGAGTTCTCCTAAAAAAATAGATACCACTATACCATTGGCATGGCTCGGTTCAAATCTATGTATGGGAGGCCGTGTCGCTCACCCGTGTGCTGGACTAAGGTTGGAGAAGAAGGTATTCTTGCCCCGGAGGTGGTGCAGAGCACGACAGAGAAGGTTCAGCTTATATGAGAAAGTATGAAGGTGGATCAGGATGGGCAGAAGTCATATGCCGATGATAGGAGGAGTCCCTTGGAGTTCGAGGTCCGGGACCACATGTTCTTGAAGGTCTCCCCTCGGGGTGGATAGCGGAGGTTCGGTAGGGGTTGTAAGCGTTCTCCCATGTTCATCGGACCCTTCGAAGTGTTGTAGCGGGACGGTGAAGTGGCTTATCAGGTAGAGCTACCATTGCCGCTATTGAGGATACATGATGTATTCCATGTGTCCCAGCTCCGACGATATCTACACGACGTTTCACGCATCCTTGACTGGGGAGAGATATATATTGAAGACGATGCGACCTTCATAGAACAACCGATCAAGATCGAGTAGCATAAGGAGAAAGTGCATCTTGGGTGAACCATTCCCTTGGTTCATGTGTTATGGAATCACGATGGGCATGAGGAGAGTACCTGGGAGAGGGAAGCGCAGATGCGTGACCAATACCCAGAGTTGTTTTGAATTTTTTTGTCCAGTTTGGTCAGTACATGTTTACTATGTGATTCTTACCTTGTTGGCTATGGTTGTACAGTTTCCTTTTCAGTGGATATGTGTGTGAAGTGTCCAAAAGGATGGGGAGGGGTGGACCAGATTCCTAGTTATGAAACATTAGAATGGATCTGCCTAAACCCGTGCGGGCGAGTCAGTGCCACCCAAAGCGGATAGTATCTTAACACGGAGGAAGGGAAACCCATCTCCCACCTATCTAGACGATTTAGTCTTTTTTTTTGGAGTGGTTTCATGGGGAACGGAGCGGCATGGCATTAGTGGTTGTGCAGGAGATAAGGTGTTCCTGTGTTAGAGAGGTTCACCACTGAGAGGTTTCTCCAACGGTGGTTTCTCGGACCCCCCTCTTTCCTTCGAGTCTGGTTCTGGATTCATGAGGGTGAGAATATATTGAGAGGTATCTAATGTAATGGCCCAGACCCTCATGACCCCTCCCTATGCCAATTTATGACGCAACCGATCGGTGAGACCAATTGGCGGGACCGATCGGTGGGACCGATCGGCGCAATAGATCGGCGAGACCGATCAGCTGGACCAATCGGCAAGACCCATCGGCGCGACCAATCGGTGAGACCGATCGGCATGACCAATCGGCAAGACAGATCAGGGAGACCGATCGATGCAACTGATCGGCGAGACTGATCCGCGAGACCGATCGATGTTATCCATCCTTGGCGTGCTTTTCCTCTGCAGTCTCCCCCATAACCCCACTTTTAGGAATTTTTTACATCTTGAAGCATTTCAAGGCCGTTTTTATGCCCATAATTAATACCTAAAAAATCAAAGAAACATCCCTACTAAATATAAATTTATCCTGTCATGTGTAACCACCCAACCACATGGAAGAACCACGATCTGACTTCCAAGGTTTTCATATTTCCTATCCTGTAACTTTGGGATCTAATATATTTATCACGCTGGTTCTTCTTATCTTTCATTTTTTCGAGTCTCAACTTCCTTGTGCGTTTGACATCCTTTGTTACCAAGGCAAGCTGGGTGCCTGTTCCGGAGCCCAGCAAGTCATGAATCTCTTGTTCCTAGCTCGTGGAGAAAAACGTCGATCATTGATCAGTCATGTTGGGGTTTCACCATCGTATCTCCTTTTTGTGTATCTTGTGGGGTGGGTACACTACTATTTCTATAGAATTGGATGAACCAAACATTAATAATGATAATAAATAAACTTTAAGGAATGAAGGGGAGTGGTGTGATTGATGATGAAACTCTGTTTTTCTCCTCTTTCATGAATACTGATTTCTAAATTCTGTGAGCTTACGACTAATGAAAATCATGGCTGTTGGTGGTCTTTCTATGTGTATTAATAAATCCTTACCCCTTTTTTTGTTTGAATGTCTTGTTATTCGGTTGTGAACCTTTTGCTGTGCAAATAAAATTGGTTATTTATGTGTATTTGGATAAATAAATTGGAACCACCAGGGTCAACTCATTTTCTATAAAAACATTGATTTAAGCCTGGTGGAATTAAAACCATGGAGTGTGTTTAATCTTTTAAATATGAAAATAACTGTGTGGGCTAGCCCTGTGTTGGTGGTAGTGGTTCGGTTGTTTTCCTTCACGGGCTATTTTCGGGTAAACTTATTTTTTTCTTGGATGGGGGATTAGATTGATGGGGCGATCCGGGTGGGGATGGGATCCCCCATTGTTATAATTTGAGGCTGTGTGATTACTCTATGTACATCATGAATTGGGGTGGGATCCTTTATTGTTGATAAACAGTTGAATCCTACATTTTGGGGACACGGGGCTCTATATTGGGGTTTTATTTAGTTCTAGTACATTGAGGGATCTACCTTATCCCTTTGTTGTTGTGACTTGCAGTAGAACAGGTTGTGAATGCTTAAATTGTTGTTGGTCGTAACTTTTTCCGTTGGATTGTGCTTATACTGTTATTTGCCAGTAGTGCAGAAACTTATTTAAAAATCGTTACTGAACATGAAAAAATGGTTGGACAAATGGGGTATTGGTTTGATGTGAGTTGTGACTTGGTCATGGATAATGTTCACTTCTCTTATGAATGAATAGTGAGGATAGGGTTTGTTAGGATAGCTGAAGGAAAATCTAGAATGGGTGAGTTCTTGTTACCTATACGTATAATTATAGTTTTGTTTTCTTATTCGTGCCCCAGCCAAGTTGAGAACATAGTGCCGAACACCCCCATTTCATAGGGGAGGGTGTTTTTTCAAAACACTTTTATTTCTGCCTGGTTATTAGCTCCTTTCCACTCCCTTTCCCGGATAGCCCATGTATCATCAGGCAGGCTGTGATGGCCTGAAGTCCATTATTAGCCCAAGAATCTTCGGGAAGGGTAGTGTGGAGGTTGGCCAAGGTGATTGTGGGAAGGTGGTTTCCCATGTATCTTCGGGATGAGGCCCAGTTGTCTTCAGGAATGGTCGTAGTTCTTATAGCCTAGGTGTCTTCAGGCGTGGCAGTGGTGGTTCTGGAATAGGTTTTTGCAGGCGTGGTTACATGTGACAGTTATGGCCCAGGTGTCTGGGGGTGAGTTAGTTGTTGTGGCCCAGGTGTTGGCATTTGGGATATGTGGTTGTGTCCCAGGTGTGTGCAGGCGGGGTGTGGTAGTGAGACTGCGATGAGAATGGAAGGATTGGTCCGATTCATAGGATGTCTTCAATAACTAGTGGGAAAGTGGTGTGGGGTACCCAAACATTGATGTGCTATTACTATACATGACTTGACTAGTGTTATTTGGGGAGTGTTCCTTGGTGAGTCTTGGTTGGTTTGTTTCCTTACTAGGTGCCTGGTTATCTCTTTTCCCATAGGTCATTATTATGCCTCCCCACTTGTGCATGAGAGTCTTTGGTTTTTCCCTACTGGTTATACTTGAATGCTCACCCTATGTATATAAAACTGATTTCAGGTTTCCAGGAGGACTTCGGGGATCGTACTGGACCATACTAGCTCAGACCTTGCGATATATCTTTGCAGTTGTTATTGTTCTTTCTTTTGGTATTTTTCTTTGTTGTATCCTTATACATTGTGGATTTTTACTTATGTAACATGCATTCGGAATGTTTCTTGGCTTTACTTTTACTTCTAGTTTTGGTGTTGTGGGATTCACAATCCTATCTCCCAATCCTATTAAAATAAAAAGGGTAATGCCTTCCATTTAGTGTGTGATTTCTTGCACTTGGTGCTGGTCTCCACACCAGGACCTACTGAAGGCGGGTTTCGGGGGTCATTATCACTCCTTCAACTTAAAGAAAGAAGGGCCTGGAAATATGCTGACCCTTCCCTCCTTTTGGCGAAGGCAGGTTGTGACAGTATAAAAGAAATTGATCATGCCTGATGTTATTCATGGACCCTCTAGGTCATTGGACTCCATATCCTATGGTTGTAATCATCTCTAACCCATAGCTCTATTATCTTGGCATAAACCACTTGGTGGTCGTGGTCATAAAAGTTCAAACCTACAACAACATATGGATTCAATACCATATCTTCTCTGAGGAACACTTACCTATTTACCTCCCCTATCCTACCAATTCCTCTTCCCTATTTGTCTCTCCACTATATGAAGATTATCTGATTGACAATATAGACAACATCGTGTGAAAATTCCTATACCATCACAAGAGAAACATCACTTCTCTGTTAGCTAATTCGATCCATCCTAATAGCCATGATCCATTGATCATGTATCTTGGGATCAACTTTTGAAGAATTTAACATGTTTGGTTCCATGTGACCTACATCAACTACCTTCATTCAATGGATCATCCCATAGTTTACCACTACTACAACCCAGTATTGGAACCTACTATTCCATAAAAATATCATACACTATAAAATACTCCATAAGTATATAATAATTATTTATTAATAGATATTTCTAGGGACATAATATCTTTTTATAAGCCCTCAATGAAGGTAGTTTCTCCAAACAATGGATCACTTATCCTAATTATTTTGTACCATAAGAGATTAGTAAACCATGATGAATGCTATAATATGATCATATTATACTTCTGTAGATTGTGAAGCTAATGTACACATACTAAATGAAATCTGGCTAGATAAATCTCCTATATAAATATAATCTCCTTGTTGGACCATAGGAGAGTTGTTTCATCATGTGACTGAGTCTATAGACATAAGATTATCCTAGAATACACGTGATGAACTCTCAGTAAGGGAAAAAAATTACTTATAAGCATCCTCACAAAGAAAAATATTTATGAATATGTCCATACATTCCATAGCTACATACTGGTCTAAATTTTCCTATTTAATAGAAGGTCATTGCCTCATGAACTCATTATGAACTCTAATGAAAATTTATTCCACTTCAATAACTACCAGTGTTAACTATAGATAAAAGGGTGATAATGTAGCTAGTAAACCTCCCAGAGGTACTGTATCTTGTATATGGCCTTAAACCAAACCCTTATCACTCGATGGATCATCCTCATGATCAATATTTAGAATCATGGATGGATGTCTTCATAGAGGCCTCCTAAAATAAGAAAGGTGTACTGTAGTAAAATATTATTTTTTGGAAGATAACTTAATATGGTCATTGAAAATACATCTGAGTGATATATGATTCAAGAACCAATGTTTTCCCTACAAACACCACCTAAATGTATCATGTTAAGAAACAGGTGATCATTTTTATATTTTATTTATAATTCAATCATCACACCTTCACTAGATTACATGGCCGGATAATGGAAACTAAGAAAATTAAAAATATTTCCCCAAAACCCATACAAATCTATGAACTGTAGTTATAATGTCGAAATGGATCATCTGATACTAATCTATCACAATTTGGGTTGTTGTAAACTAATATGTGAATGCCACATGGACACATCTAATAAGATTGGGGTTTGTGACCAGCACTGATTATATATATCACAAACATTGTATGAATTATCATAATCTACATATACACAAGAAACCATCTTGAAGCCCATTCAATGATGAAATGTAAAACAACTGATGATAATTAATGAATACAAATATAATCACAAGATTATGTTACATGAATACTGTAATAAAAGTCATATGAAAAAAAAAATCAATGAAACAAGATAAGAGTATTCGAACTAATTAGATGTTCATTACTACGATACAATTTAACCACTCAGAAAACACCTCAATCTATCTAGATGATGTTATGCTCTATCGTCTCCATGTCCACCAAGAACACTAAAAAATTTGCTATCATCGGCATAATATGTGACATGTACAGGAAGATACCATGTATGGGTGAGTATACATTTCAATAGTATGGATCCACAAATAAAAAAATCACATATAAACAAAAATATTCATCTTAAAATAAGAATATTTCTGTCAATTAAGAAACAAAAATATATACTCAGAATATAAATCGTGTAGTCTGGTGGTCTTAACCAATCTACTAGAAACTTTTTTCTAGTATAAGATAATATGAAATTCCCATTCATAGAGAAACCACCACAAAATCAATGATATCATTACAAAAACTCATCCATTATGTAATATTAAATTTTCCACACTCCAGAAAACATGCTGGTTTCAATGTTCGTGAAACTCAAAGGGGGGATCACACGTAGAACCACTGGGGAAAACCACATACCCTATCTAGTTAAATCAAATTGTAGTTAATTAAATTAAAATGATACCTAGAAAAATACTGAAATATAATTATAGATGGAGGATCACACCCACACGCATTGAGTTCACACACATTCTATGAACCCCATCTTTGGTGTAGGAGTGACTGATTGACGGACACCCATGATTCTCTTGAATAGTCAAAAAAATATACATGCAACTCAAAATCCATATGAGAGAAAATTACAGATATGTGGGATTAATATTTCATTATACATTTGAGGATACTAACAAAGGAAACATAAACAATTGATATTAGTATAAACTATAGAAATGAAGGGCCCCAAAACCCCTTATAGGGGTTACACAGCATGCCCAACAAACCATTGTAAAATGATGCCTCACATGATATGTAATCCTAAAAACATAACGCATGTATTTAATTTTACATGACATGTAGAGGTTGTCACAAACCCTATCCATTCCATATTTATAGGATGACGTACTACTATCCATGCACAATTGATAACCCGTGTACACATTGTCATGTCTGTGTAAAAAACTCTAAGTCAATACTCTGGTTGTTCTCATGTATACTAGACTTCTCATGGGAATGTACCATATTACGTACATTCTAATATAATATCATGGTCTGTAGGGTGTGATATATGTTAAACTATGGTTTATATATTTCTCTTAATGGAAACCATTTTTTCACATGATGCATCTCATATGGCATGTTTCTCTAATTTTCATGTTTTGTAACCTGTGATTTTCCAGAACCCATGGGTACTAATCCACAGTGATGTTCACATTATGACTATCATGATTCAAACTTAGAATCATATATATGAGTCCATCCATCCACTAACATCAAGAATTGTTGGTATCCTAGTTCATATATTGGTAGCAATACCCTATGTTAGGATATCATTCATACCAACACAATAAAAACGAGATGAATGTGAAACCTTATTCCAATATGATCCACCACTAGTCTTCCACAATCACCAAACCTCAATCAAACCCTTGATTATGAATCTTAACTTCAATATTTATCCATTTCATCATAGAACGATTGTAAATAAATAATATATCTAGTATCTATTGAACCATAGGAGGAAAAATCCTATAATGTTCATGTGATGAAATACGAGAGAAATCGAAAAAACATATCATGTGAGGAACAATCCACATATTGTTTTTCATTTCAACCGTAATATATTTTCATATTATTAGGTGAATGAATCAGGAAACAATTATCAATCTAATGAATAAAGATTAAAAAAATATCATTAATGTGGGAATATTTAATTATTTGATTAATTAGAAAACTTTTGAATGAGACAATAATGGGATAGAAATATTAGAAATAAATTATCCTACCTAGACTTTGGATCGATCTTTGTTGATGAATGTAAATGTGTTTGAATTATTATTGAGATATAAAAAACCATTTTTCCCATAATCATCAATAAAATCTTGATTTGATGTCATCATCAAAATATCCTCTTATATTTACTCTATAGAGACACCTCTCAATATCAAGAAAATGAAAATAAACCAATTGATTGAGTCACATACAGTTATTTAGAGATGAAATGGGTCTTTTCCAAAATATAATAAAAAAATAAATTTTATTTTTTTTATTTTTACCTATGACTACAATTTACCAAAACAAAATATTGTAAAATATCTTATGTCACACATAGGGGGAATCCCATGATCTAATCCCAATCAAGGGATCATATTTTTTATTCAATCCACCATTTCAAAAAGTTTCCTTTTTCTTAAGAATGGTTTGTGCATGAAATTAATATTTAAATAATTTTTGTAATATCAATTTTGGCCTCCCCAATACTAAAAAACTAATGCGGTATCATTACCTGATTCCAAAAATAATCAACATAATTTTCAAAATTATTTCATGGAAATATAAGAGTCATTATAGATAGATCATGTCTAGTACATGAAATGGATCATGTGAGGAGAGATTCCCTATGGGTACCAAATTACTCATATTCTTTTTGAATTAATGAGTTATTATTTACAAAGGGAATACAATATAAGTAGTTGTTCATTGTTTAATAATTTTTACATCATCATTGTAGTGGGGATTAAAAGCTTGCATAAGGATCATGGAAATTTGATATAATTGACATTGGTTGTCTTATATACTCATTCTTTCTCTTATTTATTGGGTGATAAAGCTAATACAACCATTGTGTTCCTATTTAATATATAAATTTTAATTCTTGTCATTGAAGGTATACATATATAAAGAATTCATTTTCAATATCCATTGATAGATCAACTTCTTTTGGGTCTATCATAATTTCAATGTTGTTATTAAATCTACTTACAAAATCCTCATGATCAGATCGTATCAAATAATATTATTGAATAATATATATATATATATATATATTCCAAATAATTATCATCATTAGTTTTGGGTTATACTTCTAATCATTAAATAAATTAGATTATATAAAAACAAAATATTTTTTATTGAGGAATCAGAATAATCAATCAAACTCTACCTCAAATGTCATTTCCCTTTCTATTACCCTATTTAATGAGGATAATCCATTTTAGTGAGTTAATATATATAAATATATATTCTTAATCGATATAAATTTTTCACTCCATGGTTATTAATAAGGTTAATTCATTATAAAGTGTACTCTTCATGTTTCCTCTTTAATGATCCCATTGAATGTTTCATTATGTAGATTAATAAAAATATACAATTTTAATAGTATAATTTAAGTGTCACGATCCATGGGAACATAAAATGTTTCCCGATAAATATAAAAAATGTTAAATTAATCCTCTATCATTATTGTTATTACGTTGAATTATTATATTTTGTAAAAGGTAACACCATGATATTTTAAACAAATTACATTACATTCAATGGTCTATACGACATGCAATGCCATAACTTAATGATAAAAAATATAGTAATATTATAACCTAAATGGTAAATTGGTGTGTATGAATATAATGAACATAAATGTGATATATATATATATATATATAAATTCACATTGGGAGTTTGCTTTCAAGGATGACCGACTCTTATCTAAGGGTTTTGGTTCTTCATCGAATCCTGTAGATCTCTCGGGGGTGAGAAAGAAAGGTGTTTCTTTTGCTGAAGTTCTTTCTGGTTCATCTGTTTTGAGAAATAGAGGTACGTCTCGTTCCTCGAATATTACCAGACTTGAGAATGGCGGTTTTTCTGTAGTTGCGGATCCGGAGGCTTTGCAGCAACGCATTGATCTTTGTAAGTTTTCAATTCTTGGTCGTGTTATTTATTCCAAGGGTGATAAACCCTGGTTTTATGCGGATCTTAAAGATAAAATTTCTCATTGCTGGGGTTTTAGTAATTGGAAATTGATTCCTATTGGGAGGGGTTTTTTCCATCTCATCTTTCAATCAGGAGATGATTTTAATAAGGCGTGGGATTTTGGAAATCTTCATCTCAAACCTGGTACTTTGAGATTATCCGAATGGGATGTTAATTTTAACCCCTTCAACCTTAAGCAAACTAATGCCCAGATCTGGATCCGACTTCACGGGTTTAATTGGATGTATTGTCATCCTAAGATCATTAATGACCTTGCCTCATGTGTTGGCACTCATGTTAGATTGGATCAGAAAACATTTGAGGGGGATCTTGGTTATTTTGCTAGAATTATGGTTCATGTAAACCTGGAAAATAAAAGGCCGGATAATGTCACTCTGATTGCTAATGGTAATAACATTGCTGTTAAAATAGAATATGAACGTGTTCCTTATTTTTGTGAGGTTTGCAAGATTGTTGGTAATTCTGTGGTGAACTGTAGGATGCTTCAAAAGAAAGTTTCTGCGGTTCCCAAAGAGAAGTATTGGAAGGAGGTTAATTGGAATAAAAATAATAAGAAGAGTTTTGTGGAAAAGGAGGGTCCATTAAAGGATATACCTGGTCCCTCTGGAGTTATAGTCACTTCTAATAAATCTTGGGCATATATCTCTGAAGATGTTGAACAAGGTAGGATTCCTGATCTGCCTAGTCCTCCTGCTAAGTTTAGTCAGGAAATGGATAAATTTGGTTGATTCACGTGCATAGAGGATCACATTTTGGATCATAATTTATATTCTGAGATTCATGACCTGATCATGTTTTCAAAATTGGTGGATAACATTTATGAGCTTGTGGTTTCTTTTCAGGATAGTGAGAATTCTGGGTTTTCCTAGGTCTTTATTGATCCTTTTTTTGTACCCATCACCTCCCCAGTTCAGGTGGTTGGAGCTCCTGCTCCTCCCATTGCAGATTCAGCTTTAAAAGGAGTGGAAACTGCTTCTTTCAAGTCAGATTCTGCTCCTTCGAAAGAGGTGATCGCGGCCCCTTTTCCTTCTGGTGGTACTTCTTCACTGGTTGAGGTTATTGAGGTTCCTGTTGGTCCAGTTGGCATCCTTACTGATGTTGTTAAAAATGGAAAAGGTACCATCAGCAGTCTGGATATAAGTGATCTTATACAGGAGGATTCTAGTACTATGAGAAAGGCTGGAAGGCCTCCTAAGTCTGGAAAACAGGTTAATGTGGGGGTTAAAAAAGTGGGAAATCATCCCGGTCTTATGTTTAATTGAAGCTTCTTTTCTAGAATTGTCAGGGTTTGGCCAATCATGATACTATGAGGTCCCTTAGGCTTTTCATTTTAAAGCATAGGCCCCTTCTTATTGGTCTGTCTACACCCAAAAGGGTTTTTACTCCTAATATTTCCAATTTTGAAAACCTTGGTTTTCATTTTGTGGAATCCAATAGATCCTCATCAGATATTAAAATGTTATGGGTTTTGGCTCATTGTTATTTATCCCATATTTCCCTAATTTCTAATTCTGATCAGCATGTCACATGCTCTTTCTTTCTTCAAGGTTTGCAACATTTCTGCTCTTTTATTTATGCTCATAACTGTTATCAGGGTCATAGGAATTTATGGATGGATATTGGGTCTCTCAATTCTTTGATATCTAGTCTGTGGTCTATTCTTGGTGACTTTAATTCCATCATGAATTCTGATGAGAAGATTGGAGCCATGTCTAATGTCATCTCTTCTAGGGAGTTCAAAGAATGTATTGATAATAGTGGGTTGATTGAAGTTAATCTTGTTGGGGCTAAGTATACTTGGTACAGGAAGGTTTTGGACCGATTTGTTGCTAGTAGAATTGATAGGGCCTTTGTCAATGAGGCTTGTCTTGATTTCTGGGGTTCTATTTCTTGTATGACTCTTTCCAGGATCAACTCTGATCATCATCCTATTTTGGTTGACCTTGTGAGTAAGGATCCCAAACTCCTTTGCCTTTTAGATTTAATAAGGCCTGGGTTAATCATCCTGAATGTAGAACTATTGTTGAACAAACTTGGAATTCTTGGAATGGAAGGGATAATTATTTTTCTTGCGTCATTAAGCTCAAACTTCTTAATAGAAATTTGAAATTCTGGAGTAAATATCGTTTCAGTTCACTTGATTCTGAAATTTCCTCTCTTGAGGATTCTATTCAACAAATGCAGGTGTAGAATTATTCAAATAACTTCTCTAATGATATTTTGGGTGAGACTCAGATGGTTTCCAAGATTAATAATTTGTTGAATCTTAAAGATGCTTTGCAAAGTGATAATCTTAAGGCTAATTGGTTGAGAGATGGGGATAGAAATTCTAAATTTTTTAATTATTTGCAGAGAATTAGGAAAGTCTCAAGGCCTCTCTATTTGGTTAGAAATGGGAATAATGTGTTTGATAACAGAAGGGACCTTTCTGAGCATGTTGTTTCTTATTTTAAGGATCTCTTTTCTGGTTATTTCATTCTTGATGATCCTGTGGAAAGTATTATTCCGACTCTTGTTAATCAAGAGGATAATTCGAGTCTTACATCCATTCCTTTGGAATTTGAAATTAAAGAAGCGACCTTTAGTCTAAAGTCTGATAGCTCCCTGGGTCTAGATGGTTTTGGGAATTTTTCCTTTCAGACTTATTGGGATGTCATTCATGAGGATGTTTGTAGGTTGGTTACTCGTTTTTTTAAAGGTGGCTCTCTTACTCAGGGTCTGAATGCTCAATTCCTTTCCCTTATTCCAAAGACTGAGAATGCTAATGAGACTCATTTGTTCAGACATGTTGCTATGATCAATACTATTTTTAAAATTATTTTCAAAATCTTGGCTACTAGGATGTCTTCTATTGCCAGTAAGATTGTTTCTCCTAATAAGTTTGGCTTTATTAACGGTAGGTCTATTCAATATTGTCTTATTACTGCATCTGAATGTGTTAATATTCTTATGAAATCCACAAGGGATGGTAATATTGCTCTCAAGTTGGACGTCAGGAAAACTTTTGATACTATAAATTGGAATTTCATTTATAAGGTTCTTCGTTTTTTTGGTTTTGATGATGTTTTCATTAATTGGGTTAAAATCATTTTCGAGTCAGCTCGTATCTCTGTCCTTGTTAATGGCTCCCCTGACGGCTTCTTTGCTTGTTCTAGAGGTGTCAGACAAGGTGACCCTCTCTCGGCCATTATTTTTTCCATTGCAGAGGATTATCTTAGTAGATTACTTTCTATTATGGCTGGTAATGGGAATCAGTATTCTATTAGTGCTGGTAGAGGTTTTGTTGCTCCCACTCACTTGTTATATGCGGATGATATTATTCATTAACTAAAGGGAATAAGAGAAATATTAAAAATATTAAGCGTGCCCTTTTTCATTATGAAAAATTCTATGGGCAAGAGATTAGCTGGGACAAGTCCATTGTTTATTTTGGAAGGAATTTTCCTATTTCTCAGAAGAATGACATTATTAGGGATTTGGGTATTCATGAAGGTGTTTTTTCCTTTACTTATTTAGGTGTTCCTATGTTTTGGGGGAGGCCTAAAGCTTGTTATTTTTCTAATATTGTATGTAAAATCAGACGTCATCTTGCTACATGGAAGGGTAAGACCCTTTCCTTGGCTGGTCGGGTTTTTTTGGTTGGAGATGTTATTCATTCATGATTTATAAGTGGCTGATCTCTCTTATCAAGAGAATTAACATTTCTATTAAAAATTTTATTTGGAGTGGAAATATTTCAGAGGGGAAATTAGTTACTGTTTCTTGGAATAATTGTTGTAAACCCTATGATGCTGGGGGTCTTGGTATTAAAAATCGTGAGGTGTTTAATGATTCTTTACTGGCCTCGTTCATTTCGAGGCTTGTCAATGATAAATCTGAGTCTCTAGAATTTCTCCGCTATAAATTCAGGGATAGGCTCAGGAATGGAGTTTTTAATTATCTGGATTCTTCTGTTTGGCCTGCTTTTAAATACAACTTTTCCTCTATTGACTCTCATGCCAGATGGCTTGTTTCAAGGAACTCGTCTTTATCCTTTTGGAAGGCCAATAAGACTGGATGTCCTTTATCTGGCTCCTTGTTGGATGATGATTTTAATGTTGATATGGATGCTACGATTAAGGATCAGCTTGATAATATGGGGGGTATCCCTAATCATATTGTTACTATTATCAATAGTTAATGTTTCTCTAACAGAGAGGATTTTTGGGCTTGGGAACCTGCTTTTAATGGCCTGTTGACTTCTAAAAATTTTTATTGTCATTCTTTATCATGCAATATAGGGTGGAAATGGATGATGGATCTTCATATGAACTTTATTATGCCCTCTCGGTCTTCTTTTACCTAGAGACTGGCTCATGGGAAACTTCCTACTGATTGTTTCCTTCAGAAATGTGGCTTCTCTCTCTACTCTTCGTGTGTGTTTTGTCATCAACATAGGGAAGATGTTAATCATTTGTTTATTAGTTGTGTCAATGACTCTTCAATGTGGAAGGCTGTTTTTGATATCATTGAAATTCCCATGCCTAATATGTCTTCAATTCATCATTTCCTTCAAATCTGGAATTCTATTTCTCTCTCTCCCCAATTGTTGGATCTTTTTAGAGTCTCTGCTTCTGAACTCCTTCATTTTATTTGGTTTGCTCGAAATAAGATGATTCATGATAAATTTTCCTTCTCGGTTAGTGGGGTTTTATCCGTTATTCTTGGTTCTATGCGTAATGTTGTTATTCCAAGGAAGCATTTTTGCTTTAACTCGGTTCATGATTTGTCCGTTCTGAACTGGATAGGTGTTAAGGGTAATTTCAAGCCTCCGCGTGGTACTTTAGAAGTTCTCTGGAAGGAACCTTTTTTTGGTTGGATAAAAGTAAATTCAGATGGTGCTTCTAGGGGTAATCCGGGGCATTCTGGTTATGGTGCTGTTTTCAGGAATCATAAAGGGGATGTCCTTGGTTGTTTTCATGGTTCTTGTGGATTTACCTCTTCACATGAGGGAGAAATGCTTGGCATTATTGTTGTTGTCGATCAAGCTGTGCAGCGTGGTTGGGATAATTTATGGTTTGAGAGTGATTCTTCTGTTGTTGTTTCTGCAATTAGGATGGGTTTTTATCACTTGTCCTGGAAGCTTACTAATCGCTGGATTAATTTTTTGGAGACTCTTTTTTCTTTGAATCATATTATCACTCACGTTTATAGGGAAGCCAATTCTGTTGCTTATGGTCTAGCTAATAAAGGTGTTAATGGTGTTGATTTTGTTTGGTTTGATCATGTTCCTGATGATATCCTTATTTTTATTAATAAGGACCGTGAAAAATCCCCTATTTTTAGACTTTTGTAAGTTTCTTTTGGGGCCTGTTTATTTTTTTGGAGTGGCTTCTTTCTTTTTCTTCAGGATGGCAGTAGAGCTTTGCTGTGTCGAGTTGCTGTGGTTTCCAAAATTATGGGATTCAGTGTGCTGATCTGGAGTAGGCTGGAGTTTGCAGAGTTGCTGGCTTCATTTGGTTTCCCAAATTCTGGGAATCAGTGTGCTATTTGGAGCGGGCTGGAGGCTTAGTTGCTGGCTTCTTTTGGTGGAAGGAATGCTTTTTTGTTGCTATTTTTTGGCTAATAAATGCCAGGGCTGATGGAGATTCTTCTGTCGTGGAGATATCTTACTTGATCCGGCTTTGATCTTCATTGGCGGCTTTGGTGGCCTCATCCCATAGCCCACCCTTTTTTATTGGGTGTTTGTCAGCTTTGGTTTCTTTCTTTTTCACCTTAACCATTTTTTATGGTTTTGGTGTTTTTTGTCTATATTTTTCTTGTTCTGTTTTCTTTTCTCTTTAATAAATTTCCATTAATATATAAATTCACTACTTAATATATATTTTTCAAAGACTTTTAGTAAATAACAACTCATTTTTTAATAATTTCACATTATTTATAGAAAATATGTTTCTTTCGAATTTTTTTAAAATTGTGTCTGAAAAAATTATAAATAATTTATTGATATTTTAAAAACTAATAGATGGATTCTTTTAGAACATTATATAAAAATTAAATTATGGTGAAATATTTTAGTTTTTTGGAACATATTGATAATTTAGTTAAACGTTATAACTACTGAATTTAATAAAAATGAAAAGTTTTATAAAAAATTAATTTAACTTAAAAGTCTAACAATAATCTAAATTTAATTTAATATATTAAAAGTGTTATATAGATATATTCAATTTATTAAATTACAATCTCATCATCATTTTTCATGATTTTTGAAATTTTTTATTTTGGCCTTCATCTTTATTCTTTTGAAAACAGTAATTATTTATAATGTATATCTATTATAATTAATTAAAATTAGAACTATATTAGATATATTAAATGTAAATATATAATATATAGTTATTAAATTAAATTAATATTTTAATGACTACTATTTAAAGAGTAAATGTAAGATCATTTGTTTTCTAGAAAATTAAATTCTTCATATAACCCATTTCTCGAAATATTTTGTAGGTTATTTTTTTTAAAATAAATTCACGTAATTATGTTAATTTAAATTTAAAAATATAATAAATATATTTTATTATAATTATATAAAATATATAAAATTTATATGTAATTATTACACAAAATTAAATAGAAAAGAATAAAAATATTTTTCCACATTTAATGATCAAATAGGTTTTCGAAAGGGTGAAACTAATATATAAAAGTTTAAATCAGAAAAAAATTTATAAATTCTATATAAAATTTTCATACATAAATTATAAATATCTTCATATAAATCTATTTTTGATCCTTTTTTACTTATGAAAATTGTAGTAAGAATTTATTCTTTTCCAAAAATCCATGTGTGTCCCCTCCCTCATATATTTAATGCCACCCGATATTCTCTACAATTAACACTAAAATGGAATTTATTACTTGATAATATTTCAAAAAATACATTAAATACATAGTTTATCACTTCCATTAGGTTCTATTATAATAATAATCCTAATTGAGGAAATAATTATGTATTATACAAAAGGGGTGGTCAGAAGAAGACATATTGTTCTGAACCAAATTTCTTGTTTTGTGTCTTCATCCTCATATTTCAAATATTAGTAAAAAATATGGCATAGAAAATTATTTATATACAATATAAATATATATTATTATGTTAATGTAATGAGATTAGTCTGTCTCTTCTTCTATCAAATGAGAATCTCAACCACCATTCATGTGTACAACTTACTTCAACCTTGTGAACCGATGTAATATGATTGCGATCATCACCTCTAATGGATGATCATGATAATGAATAATATTATTATATATTATATTAATGACATATTAATATATTTTTAAAAGTAATACAATTACTACATCAAATCCTTAACATCAGTTGATAAATTATAAAGTGTTCTAGTATATTGTGGACTACAACATTGTGAACAGATGGGATTCATTTTTTATTACCTCATCACATGGATACTATATATTACATTATATAAAATAATTATATGATAATTATTATATAATTTTCATTATTTTACAAAAAACAAATACATACTTTCATTCTATAATGATTATAAAAAAATATAAATGTTTTTCTTCTGTATGTGCAGACTACCATCTCTATGATTGTATGGTATTATATTTATCATAACAATTTTTCATGATTAGATTTAAATTAAACATAGATGATAGAGAAATATATTTATTTAGTTAATTTTTGTCATTATATTAGGTAATAATAATCCCTTTGACAATGTTCATCATAACAAATCCATTTTGAAAATATGGACTGAACATCCTTGAAAGACTGACATGGACATAACTCATTAAATATTGAAATATGAAATTTATATCAATAAATTGATATATTTATGAACAAATAATTTAAATTATAATAGTTCAATAATAAGTAAATTAATTTATATATTCGTATTATAAATTATTTACAGGATAGATATAGAAATTTTGGGGTCGAGGGAACAGATCTTGTCTCATTTATCAATAGGTTATATCAAGTAATTATCGAACTAGTTTATATTATATATTGTATATATTTTTTTACAATTTATATAATTAATAAAAAAAATATTGATTATCTTTTTGTAATATTGATTATTTATTTAAAGGGTATTTGAAATGAATTTTATCATGTTATAGAGGGTCACATAACACAATTTTTTGTGCATTGGGTTATAATTATTCTTCATTGAGTCTATTATAAAATTATTACACATGAATAGATATATATATTTTTTTATTTCATCTATTTTTATCTAGTTTTATATTTTTTTCACATAATAACTATATATATTATCTTTTAATTTAGTGATATGATCTTTGTATGTGTTATTCATCTCAAATTCTCTTTCTTTTGGAAATATATTTGTTATATAAACATATATTATTTTATGAGTTCCCTATTAATTATATTATAGGTTATATATGTATCATATTTATGATAATTATATTTAATGTTTCATGTGAAGGTATTTTTCCATCAGGATTATGATTGAAAAGATACCAAAGTTGAAAATCATTTATATTAAAATATCATTTTTAGGATTGTTTATATTGAATATAATTTAGGAGTAAAAAATATGATGATATTTTATTGATCCAAATATCTAATATTATCATCTAGTTATGAATTTATTTTCACATTTATAATATATATCATCTCACTTATTTGTTTAATAATAATAAACAATGATTCTGTAAGGGATACTGATCCTATATCAATATCTTATATTATAAATCATTGTCTTCCATATTGATATTTAATAATATATTTAAAAAATATTTCATTCAAAAAAAATTTCTTCACAAATCTATTTCAAATTATACATTACCATAATTTAAAAATTATTTTATATTATATTTCCTAATTTTTCTCAATAGGTCACCTTTGAATCTCTTTCCAAAATGTTTGATTTTTCTTTTATTTTTAAAAATTAAAATATTGATAGATTTTATAATAATAATAATTATTATTATATTTTAATAATAAATAATATATTTCTAAGGATATATTAAATGAAAATTAATTTCAAATTATTTTGGGAATTATTAGTTTTTAAATTCCTCCATTAATGTGAATTTTTTCTTTATAAATATTTTCAATGATCCCTCAATGGTATTTATATTCACAGACATGAACAACCATTGATGTAACATATAATCCATTAGATATTTATTAAATTGATACAATCCTAATTTATTCCCATGAAGGGATGTTATTGTTCTTTATAGATTTTCTGGGAACAAGATTCCATTTCAGGGGTTAAATCATCTTATGAAAGGAATAATGGGTGTTTCTAAGATATTTTTAATGAAATGAATACCATATGTACATTATAATATTTATGGTTATTGAAAATTATTAATTAGATGGGTTAAGCCCCATTATATCTCACAGGTTTTATTGATATAACTTATATATTCGGTGAACCCATATAGTGTTGTATGAGCCAGATATAGAATATATGATTTGTGTGCTGAGATGGAACCGAGTTATCTCATTATAACATATATGATGGGTGTGTAAAGATAGAAATATGTGATCTTTATGTAGATGAAATGATTTTTTATACTAGATAACTCTTTTTTAATTGTGATATTTCTTTTTATAATGGCTTCACCCAAATAGTTTCGGGTGATCCTGACATAGGTTATATGATGGTTTCACCATATGAAAGATCTCCAATGAATCATGTAATGATTATAAATTATGAAAAATCATATTAGAAGAATAATTTTTTGTTATTATATTTTTTAATGGTATTTTAAGGGTTTATTTAATAGTATTATCTACGATACCAAACTTTTTAATAATGAGTTCTATGGGTATGAATGTTTCCATTGATCATGATTGGCATCGCATGGATGCTGATTATACAAAATTATGGATTTTAAAATTTTAATGATTTATTAAATTTTTCATGATTAATGTTATAAGTATTATAATGTATGAATATTCTTATTATATGATCATGCACATTGACAATACCATATTACCCTTATGTTCATATTATTATCAATGGTGATATAGATTTGTTAATGATTATATTTACCCTTATTGAACATTTTATCTCACCTTTTTTATGTTTCATATTAATGATTATTTGAAGAGTGATTTTAACAATCATATGAATAGAATGGTTTCCAATGTCATTAATTTTATTGGAGATATTAGAAAAATAATAAGGAATATTAAAAATAATGGTATAAGGTAAAACAATTCTCTCTGCAAGTCTTGTGTATTATGTTTATAATAAATTTTTTATATTCCCTAAAAATATATACCAATGACGGTTTATGGGTATGTATGTGATCCAATTTTCCATTTCATATATGATTTATAATATAAACGAAATTGGGACATGATTATCAATTTAAATATAGTGATGTAGTGATTGTATTTTTAGATTTAGGTTTTGGTGTGTTGTTATGGGGATAGTACCATTAGAATCAGAGTTGGGTTTATATAAAATTAGTGATTATGATATATTCCTATGAGTTTTTTATTGATTTATAGTTCCCATCAATGAAATATGGGATTATAGTTAATCGTATGATTAATACCATAAACACCCAAATTTATAATTTAGTTTATGAGATATTAAAGTGATTATTTATATTTTTGAGACATTTTTTTTTTGCGTAGATGTTATGTAAATCATAAGTTTTCCATTGAATAATTCCCCCATTTTTTCAAAAATAATATTTTAATTTATAAAATAAATTTGTGGTTTGTTGATATTAGATATTGTGGCAATTGTAGGAGATCATGATTTAACAAATGAAAATTTATGTGATTGAATTTAGTTTATTACCATGTAATTAATGTAAACAAAAAGAATCATATTTGTATATTTTTTGGTTTGTATTATGAAGTGAATGAGATAAAAATTGGGTTACACAAAATTTTAATTTTGAGTTTTTTGAAGTTATATGGGAAACATGGTTATTATTTATGGTATTATTTAGTATTAACATTATTAATTACCATTCAATGTTAGTGATTAATGATTTGTTTTTTCATATAATGATTTACTCATTCATGAAATTATATTTATGTTTTCTAAATTTATTTATTTTATAAACATTGAATGAATAATTGTTTATCCTGTTATGGTTAATTATTCATTTACATCTCTATTTTAGTGCACGAGGCATGGAAATATCATCATGAATACTCATCATTCTGAGAAAATATGAGGATATGGAGTAAATTGATTAATTTAATAAACTATTCTTATAATGAAATTATATTTTTCTTGAATCATAGTGTAGATGGTAATGATTCATTTAATATTGGAGATTGATATTTAAAATTTTATAATATTACCATTATTTCCATTGATAATATTTCTCTTTTCACACACCATCATTTATATATTTTTTTTATTTAAAATTATAGTGAACATTCATGTTCTTGTAATAAATGATTAGTAAATATAAATAATTATTTAGGAATAATTATATTCTTTCATTTTAATATCTTTAAATTCTAAAAATATTTCCCTAATTGGAATCCTAGATATTTTTTATTCTATATAGAATTTTAATTTCCCATTATCCTTTTATAAAGTGGATGTTTTATTAATAAATTTTTTTGGTATTCAAAACTAGTATTTTCAAGTTTCAAATTTTAATTATCAATATTTTATTCTATTTGAGGGGTTAAAATTTAGTAATGATGGGATATGTCACACACCGATATTTTTTGAAAAGAGGAAAATGTCTTGGATGGATTATATGACTTGCAACATCGAGTTTAAACAGACAGTGGAATATATGACCACTATGAAGAAGACAATAAATTCACGTGTGTGACTAGGAAGAAATAATTTGTGAAATAAATTAATATAATATTCAAACACAATTTAAATGTATCTAAAAATTCATAATAAAAGATCACTCAATTTTGAATATTGTCATTTTATACCTAAAAAATAGGTTATCATGGAAAATTATATTTAATAATTTTTTTTGATAAACTAATATTATTTATTTATATTAAATCAAAAAAATAAAAAAATTATATAATTCATCAAATCAAAATTAACATAGGATTTTGTTAATATTATTATGAAATCTTTTATTTTCCATTGAATAATATAAAATACAAGATTTTTATAAAAAATGATATTTCATTTCAATAATTTATGTAATTTAAATATCCCACTATTAATTGATTTATGAAAATGTTAAAAAAATATTATATCATTTTATTTAATTAATTTAAACAAATTTGTATCATAATTATTCTATATTTATTTTTTTGATTATTTTTTCTTAATAATGCATTATTCATTAAATTGATTCAATGATCATAATGATTCTCAATTTTAATTAATTAAAATAAAAAATAATTAGAAATTTTGTTAATTAAATGTATACATTATATATCTATTAATTTTATTTAATACAATATAATGTGGATTACGAGTTACTAAGTTAATATAAAATCTCCCTCAACATAAAAAATACATGATTAAAAACATATATTTTTTTACATGTTTTGTGGTTTCATTTTAAAATTACATTAACTTAATTAATTTAATTGAATTTTGAAAATGTGATTGAATATTTTTAATATGAATAATTCATAGTATATAATAGGTTCAAATTATTTTCCGTTAACAATGAACACTGGAAATAGTAAAAATATTTTATCCAGACTCTGGTTAAACCAAGTTTACTGGGGGATAAAATAACAAAATAGGTGTTAAAATAGCCTAAAAAATTTATAATTTTAAATTTATTGACATATTTCTACCATATAACAAGTATATATTGATATCGGTGAATTTTAGAGACCTTTGTTATGTGATTAATGTGGGGAAAAGTTATTATTTTTTAAAATTATATGTTTTTCCATTCGACAACTAATAAGAGGACTTCCACTCTCCACTACTAAGTACCTTTACAAAGCCTCTGTGTTATTCTGATCCATACCCAAATCCCATAATCAATTCACTATACAAAAATAAAGGCCTTTCTTTTATCATATTGACAATTTCGGAAGGCTTTATGTATATTCCAAATGGGGTAGTCTAAAGAATTTGTGTTCTTCCTAAATAAGAATTCGTGTATTATTTCTTATTCCACCTCAATAAAATAATAATCAACCATAATAACTAAATAAAAATAGCACCTTCCTTATAATAATATTTTATATGGGTTTCTGGATATCATAAATCCATCTCCCCTTCAATCACATGGTAAATGAAATTGTAATTCATGTATATGGAGGACCACTGCCTCACAAACCGTTGTAATATTTCATCCATAATTGAATATCAATGTAATTTATGATGATTTTTTTAATTTTTACATGTGATATAAGTTAAAAAAAATTTATTATTTTTATGTAATATTTTATATAATTTCTAAAAATACCATCCATTAATAAATTTTGAAGACATTCATCTGTAAGGTGAATATCCACCATGTGGAGTGATGTTATTCATTTTAATTTACCATGACCCATGGATGATCTATGAATTTTTTTAATTAAATTATTATAATTGTTTTAATATAAAATTATACATACATTTTATCTATAATGATCATTGAACATGGAAATGTTACTCATGCATACGTACCGTCTATTATCTTTATGATTGTAACAGAATATATTTTTCATAAACATGTATCATGGTTGATTTTAAATGTATAATTGATATTTAACTAGTATAATTACATCCTAATTTTAATTTTGGATATCATTCAAGAATAATAATAATAAAAATTCGACACTTATCAAATTCAATTATAAAATAATGACTAGACATCCTTAAAACACTTGATGAGTACTTAAATAATTATGCATATAATTATCTCACGTAAATTAATAAAATAAATTTTCCATGTAAAAGGTATTTAATTGAAAAAATTTAAATAATAAATAATATAATTAATTTATTCATATAATAAGTTATTTAAATTATATAGAAGGAATCTATGGACTCCAGGTATTTGATTTCATCTCAATTTTCCATCATTGAGGTATATTTTTATTTCTATGAAAATAATTTATTTTACACTATTTACATACTATTCTATTTACCTATTATATATTTAATACTTCATTCATAATCATATTTAAATTTGTAATATGAATTATTTTTCAAATGTAATATTACATAAATATTACCACGTGGTAAAGGGTTACATGACTCAATTTTCATTCATTGGGCTATAAATATTATTTGTGGAATCCCTTATGACATGTGTATGTCATAATTAATCTTATAATTTCGATATTATGTATTTAAATTTATTATAATGGGTGAAAATTTCCCATCAAATATTCTCTCCATTGATTAACACCCAATTTAAGGATATACTCCATAGAATGGTTATTCGTCAAATATTAACTTTCTTTGGGACACACATTTATGATATATAACTATATTCTATTATGTGTAATAAATACTTCCTCTATGAATTTTTTACATCAAGACTGTTTTAATGTTAATGATACACAACATTTAATTTTATGTTATTCCTTCAAGGATTATGATGGAAAGAATACCAATATAGAAATGGATTAATATTATACTCTCTTTTCATTTCAGGACTATTTATGTCCAAGGTTATTTTTGATAATATAATGTGTTATAATTTTCAAGAACCATCAAACATTTAATGTAATTTAGTTATGAATATGGTTCACTTTTTTAATTTCAATTTACACTCATATCGATGGGGGAAACATCATTAATGAACGGATTTTGTGATGGTTATATTATATACATATTTTCTATATGAAATATTTATCCCCAATATACATGATTTATAAAATATATTTCAAAATCATATTCATTAATGGAAAAAAATCCTAAATATATTTAATATGATCTACGAAAATAAATTACAGTTATTTAAAAGTAAACATTTTTACATTTTTTAATGGAATATTTTTTAATACCTCTCTAAAATGTCATAGATGAATATTTATCTTTAAAATATACAAAATTAATGGATTATATTAACTTCATGAACATTGTTCATTTTGAACTATCATTAAGATATTTTTAGGGTCATTTTTAATGTATATTTTTTACAATGTTTTTAATTTTTTTTAATAAATGTGATTTTTAATATGAAATGGTTGTTTTTTCCTTGGAATATTTTTATTGATATTTTTACAAAATATCAATACATCATTATCAAATAAACATATATTTTTATTATGCTGAATTATAGATATATTTTAATGATTATATCCTCATTGGTTATCTAGATATTTTATTATTACTTTAAATAGATGTTCATTAAACTATTTTACATTCTATGAGTAAAATAATGGGTGGAATGGACTAATGGATGTTTCTTTGATTTTTATGATAATATTAAATCCATATGTAATTTTTTCATTTTGTGGTTCTTGTAAATTGTTTATATGATATGTTTAACTACATTGTATTTTAATGATGATCCCATTATAGCTTAAATGATTGGTGTTCCATGATAGCACTAGGTGAGCATTATATTTCTTATATGATGGGTGTTACCATATAAAATAATGTGACCCATATATATCATTTACAATGGGTAATCCTAGATCGCATCGTCTGATCATGATATTGATTTTATGATTGGGGAACGCAAATATCGGTGGGTGACTCCAATATAGATTATATGAATGGTGTTTCCAG
The DNA here is from genome assembly GCA_963277665.1 of Viscum album. Classification (NCBI taxonomy): domain Eukaryota; kingdom Viridiplantae; phylum Streptophyta; class Magnoliopsida; order Santalales; family Viscaceae; genus Viscum; species Viscum album. The sequence goes on from OY728121.1 coordinate 507,558,550, forward strand.
ATAGTCTCAGTTGTTCTCAATCTAAATTATAAATTTTTTAACCCATTTATAGCTCTCAAATTCATTGGGTAATTATAATTTTATCATAATTATTATATTGGTTGTCAACCACAAGTTTATTCTAATTTTATTGGATTTTATGGATTCTATGAAGATGATATTCGATGACAAATACTCATTATCATTTTTCCATCTATGTTTATAAATGTTCACATTGGTCATTATTGACATCAAATGGATCATGTTTATTTATTTTCCCTTTTTTTATAATTATTATATATTTCACGATTGATAGAACTATATATTAATGGGTAAGAATATTATTATTTTATACTCATTAAATAATATTATCTCATAATACCCTTATCCTCTAGCTATTCACACTATTCATATTTGATATTTAATACTTATATTTACCCATTATGAGCATTATAGATCACTGATATTCTGATTTTTATTTCATTAGTTATGAAGAAAAATGATAAATTGATTATTTATAGAAAATTTTTAAAATGAAATAATTAATGGGTGTTATTGATGAAATAATATGGTATGTGTAATTATGGGAATAGCTCGAAAAATAATCTCATGAATTAATGTGTATGATTATGTAAAATATATTCCATAATTATCAAAATCAATAAACCTAAAATATAATTCAGTTTGTAGATCATTTAAAAATTCCTTTTTATATTATTTTTGCACAGAATAAAAAAAATTCCCATTTTTATTGATATAAACCTAGAAATTTAATTAATATGATTTTCTCTATATATTTGGGAGTGTAGGTTTGAGGATGTAATCAGGAAAATATTATAATTTAATTTAATTTTTGGGTTTCTTGAAATACAAACATCACTAAGAAAGACAAATCATCCAAAATAAAAATTTTGTTCCTAAAATACTATTTTAATTGATAATAGATTAGATCTAAATGGATAACATATTTCCATATTAATCATCACATGTGGAGTAGAAGTGAATAGTATATGATTCAATTGGGTGAAAATTATATTTTATAAAAACATAATTAAATGTAATTTCATCACCTACTATGTGATTAGAATATAAGAATCATGAATTTATGTTCCTCCATGGATAAATCTTTAAGAAATTAAATAAAAATTAAATATTTAATAATATTTAAATAATAGAATTGATGGATAATGATTCATTAAAATATACCATTATTTATACTCCTTGCTGAATGGAGGGGCAACTATAAAGTCTATTTTACTCAAATTCATACTTTATTATAAACAAAATATATATTTTTATAAAAGGAGTTGGTCCATGGGTATTTAATTGATGGAAAAATCCTAAGAGAGAGTCAGGGGAAGACAAGGTATGGGAAATGGATTTTATTATCCTTTTAGTTTTCTAAAACCAACTTTGAATGATAGATTATTTTTAAGGATTAGATTTTATTTCATTTCACAGAGTCTTTATTTAATGGATTATTTACCCAATAATATTTGAATATTATATTTTATAAGTATTAAAAATGAATATATTTTTTTTACTTCAAGGGTTTTTATAAAGTGCTAAAATTATTCCTTCAGGAATAAAATGTTCCGCTTGTTCTATGGAATGATTTCAATATTATATATATCATATTTCAATGAAAAATATTACATATTCAAATTCATTAATTTTTTTAAGAAAATTATTATCCTTATATTAATTTATAAATTTTTTAATAAGTAATTTCCATCAAAATTTTAATTATGTATCATAATTTTTAAATTGGTAATATTATTTTAGAGAAATATTTTGTATGTTTGTTAGACATGTCATTATTTTACCCCTAGGAATAATATACATTAATTTATTTATTTAGAATATTTTTTTATATGGGATTTATAATGAGAAATAAAAAAGTTATATTAAATTATTTATTTAAATATATCCATATGGATTTTGAGTTTGGGGATAAGGTATGGTGTGTGAACCCATAACCTGACAGGATATTTTCATCAATGTGATGTATACCCTTAAATATTCCTTGGGTATTCATAGATTACATAACATTACATAGTATCCTTAAATTTGGTAAGATATTTTTTGCAAAAATTATTTTTCTAAAATTTAAAAGGATGTCGTTTTTATATCAATGGATATTATATTCATGAACTAAGAAAAGGATTTCCTATTGATTTTTCTTTTGAAATAATGTTTGAATTGAATATCAAATTTTGAATATTGTTTAAAAAAAAACAGAAAATATAAAATTGTGGTAAATTATTTGTTATATCAATTGATTTGTTCAATTATAAATATTGTATATAAAAGAAAATTTTATTGAATGATTTTTTATAAAATTTTAAAAGATAAATTACTACATGTATTGTTTTAATAAACCTTAATTGGAAATTTTATACAAATTAAATTTTGTATATTTTATTCATTGTTATATTGAATATTATAAGATTAATTAAGATTGGTATCAATTACATGTGTAGATTATATTAGTATAATGGTTTTTTTGTGTTTTGTTGTATCATTAATATAATCATTATTATGGATTGAGATTTCATAATGCTAAAAAACTTGTGTCTTAAACTATCCTTAGACTCTATATTTTTTCAGCTAAATTGTATATTATGAAAAATATATTGGATATAATTTTCCCGAGACAGAGGATTCATGTTATAGATTGTTACATTAATATAATTTTGAACAAATGTGACACAAGATTAGTATAAATTTATATTACACAACTTTAGATAAATACCAAGTACAATATAAAAAAACATTCTTGATGACTGTAAAAGTTAAGTGTATTTGGAAACTTGTAAAAAATTATTTATAATATTAAATGATCTTTATCATATCCCACAATGATTTCCAACTTTATTACTTATTCCTATAACCTCTTTTCATATCCTAATGAAAAATCATATGAAATGGGTGATCTAAGATTCCCAGTAAGAGTAAATAATGGAAATGTTTACGAATAATGTGAAATAAAAATGTATGGGACATCAACATACCTTTTAATGATCACACCCAACATATTAGAGATCTTAATAATAATTGTATATTCATTAGTCATAGATAATAATATAATTAAGAGCATAATCCCTGAATGAATAACATGTTAATAATAAATGGAATTTGATGCATGGATATTTGTTTAAAATTTTGTGAACATGTATATGTATAAACAGGTTCAGTCCTTAATTAAAGTATATAAAATTCATCTGTTGCATCCACTTATGGACATGAAACGGGGCCCATTATTAACAACATGATCATGTAATCAGGTTCATAGATAACCTTATGGAAATGAATCTAGGTCCACTACTAACATTGTGAACAAGTAATAAGGTTCACACATAAGACTATAAAAATTTAATCTTGTTCATTTATATCATTGTGAAAATGTAATTAGGTTCATGCATAAACATTTGGATAAGAAATGAGGCAAATTCATAACATTGTGAACAAGTAATTAGGCTAATGCATACATTTTGAACATGTTATTAGGTTCACAAGTAAATTTTTTTACATGAATCAAGACACATTCATAAAATTGTGAACATATAATCATTTTCATCCATAAAAACATATACATGCAACCATGTCCATGCATAACATTGTGAGCATTTAATAAGCCTTACACATAACATTTATACTCCTGCATCATCCATAATTACCTAATTCATTAGATGGAGATATACGACCTACCCATCTCAAAAAAAATAATTCATACATGTCGGATAAGTGAATATAACTTCAACAAATCATGACCCATAAACTATGATGGGATTTATAAACATCAAATCATTATAGATGAAATGAATTGTAAATAATTAGAATTTCCTCACCTCATTACCTATGAAAATTTAAAGGATTCATTTAATCAAATGATTACCCATGAAATGAATCATGTGTCAAAAGAATAGAACATTTGTAATAGAAATGGTTGTTATAAGCATAACTCCATCAAAACATAATCATTCCTGAAAGGATATGTATGGAACATTTAGATAATTTCTTATATGGTAATGAGTAAAATAAATGGATTTAATAATTTAATTGAAATATCATATAATGATATATTGAAAAAAATTTAGTTTGAAAATATCATTTAGTAATAAAAAATCATTTTAAAACATAAAATATTTCAAAAAAAAATTCATTGAAAATGAATTGAAAACATAGTAATAAGGATTGAAAAAAATTTCGAAACATTTTTCATTAAAACTTATAATATAATCTCTAAAACATTATTAAAACCATTTTCATTGGCATCCTCCAAAATATAATAGAACAAAAATATTTAAAACACTTTTCCCTGAATCATATAATATTATCTTGAAAATATTTTTAATACTATTTTCAATGAAACTTCTAAATATAAATGGAATTTTTTTTAAAACCATTCCTTTAAAAATATATTTTAAAATCATTATCTAAAAAATTATACTTAAATTATAAAATGAAATAGTGTTTCTATTGATGGTGGATAAAAACATAAATGTCATATGAGGTAAAAAAGTATATTAATTTTTGAATAAAAAATGATAAAAAATCCCCTTGTTTAGAAAGAGACAAAAAGAATCATTTGAGAAAAACATTAAAATAAAAAAAGATCAGAAATTTAATTTAATTATCATAGTTGATTTGTATAATATTTTACAAAACCCTTTTTATAAAACACGGTATTAAAGGAACGTAGATTGTTGACAAATCTGAGGGTAATGAAAAGTTATCTTAAAAACACCTTCTTATGTATATTATGTACCAAATAGAAGAAAAAATGGTACAAATATATTTAAAAATAATTAATAACCATTGGATAATTAATATTATTGAGATACGAGTCATACTAATTCATCGAAGGAAGCATAAACCTATACTATCATGAAAAGTGATGATATTGTCTCAATACAATATTATATAATTATAAAATGGGATCATATTATCAATGTATGAAATTATATTTAATGAAGCATAAAATATCATTAAAATATTGTGATTAATGATATAACATGTAAAATAATTTTAAATAATCAATGAATAATGAGTTTATGTGTATAAAAAAATAAAATTCTAAATGAATAAAAATTGAGATGAAACTATTATAACTAGTTGGTTACTTCTGAAACACTAAACCCATGCAAGAAGGATCATATAATGTACATGTCACTACCAAAAGGTTTATGTATAATATACGTAGAATACAATCATGCTATCTACATGAAAATTATGAAAGGGATGAGCGGAGAACATAAATTTTATCCCACATGAAATTAATGTGAAATGAAATCCCATTACCTTGTGTATTGACTATCATCATATGTCATGATGCTTCCCTCAGGGCCTTTTTCAGAACTACCCAATTAACACCTTCCAATGTATAGGGGTTCGAAACATTCCCAGGAAAGGTATATCCCAAAAACATGAAGGCGTTTCCATTAAACCTGTAGAAACACATTGTACAAGAACAAAACAAGATGAAACTATATAGTAATATTGTAGTAGAAAGAGCGTGTATTGAAAATAAAGGTGCCGGAATAAAATCCCCACTAAAAAGATACCACTACAACCAAAAATAGAAAATATATCCTGAGATTTTCCACCATGTATCCTACATGAAGGGTAGGTAAAGCTCATATTTACATCCTTCCACATAAACTGTCATAATCGTCCACCATAAGGTCCTAAATTCAATAATCTTAGCTGAGATAATCCACATCTACACAAGATTCCACAAGGTGAAGGTAAATACCATGTAGGGGTGAGTATAACAATACCTAGTAGGGACCACAAGACCACCGAAGGTCTCTCAGATTCCCAAAAAGAAAAAACCCAATGTGTGATCTCAATAACCAAGAACGTAAAAAAAGTCTCATCTCCAACCTGGTATACAACTCTGAGTTCATGAATAAATATTATTAGCATAATTATATAACATATTATTCTATTAGAAGGTTTCCACAACTAAAAAATGAGGGATTTTTTCCATTGCCTATCCACACGTGGTTTTATATCACTGATCCACTACTGGCCGCTCTAAGGATGGTCATCTTTAGATTGAGCACTACTGATCCTAACTGGGTCACTAGAATACTGATCCAAAAAGGGTCTCTATGATGTTGATCCACATAGGGTATCTAGATGATGATACACATAGGGAAGCTATGATGCTAATCCACATAGGTTCTCTATGATACTGATCCACACATGGCCTCTAGATGCTGAACCACATCGAGTCTCTATGATGTTGATCCATACAAGGTCGCTCTGATGATGATCCACACAGGGTCGCTAGATTCGGATCCAAACAAGTTTTCTATGATGCTGATTCGCATAGGCTCTCTAGGATTCTGATCCAAACATGGTCACTACATGTTGATCCATACAGGGTCACAACGGAGATAACATCCAGCCACATGATTCCCCGCACTTGGTGTGCATGAGTTCTATAGTATCTGCTCTTATAGATATCGATCATGCCTCAATTTTTATGATGTTCTAAAAAAATAGTAACTCAACATATTTTCATGTCTTAAGGGTTAAAATGAAACATATGAAACATCTATCAAACACCCGTCTGTGACTTATAGGCATTTTTTGTTGAGGGCCCGATTGGATTCGGGTACGACTGAACATAACAGTACTGAAAATTTCTTCAAAACCCATGTGGGGAATATCAAATGAACCACCACGTCCCAAGGAATCCATCACTAGAGACAGTTCATCAAACAGAAAACTAGTTTATAATATACGACATTTTAAGCGTATCTTGGCCCGAAAAGGGGTCTGGGTCCAGTTCGACAAAGTTGGACCGACCCGGCCCAACTCGACATGGTTTGGTCAAAACCGACCCATTATGGCTCTAAACTAGCCACAAGCTAGGCCGATTAGGTGGAACCATGGCCACCTTGGTTTGGATTGTAGAGGACTAGCCCGACCTATCCTAGTGGGGCTAGTCCAGACAGCTTATCCAGTCAGCTGGCGTGACCCGCATGAGGGTCACATGGTCTGCCTCTTAAACAGCTGAATGGGTTATTTGGGTCTTAATTGGCGGTGACAAGTGGCACTACTTGGATACCCCCGGGACCCATAAGGAGCAGGTACCCTCCCTTTGTCACGACTTTGAATTCGTTGCTAGCCTCACTGCAGAGCGCAACGGTGCACCACCTCCTGCTTTTGAAGCCAGCTAAGTGTCAGAAGCCTGTTCATCAGCCGCGACACCGATGGATGCCACCCACCTTCTGTGACCAGCAAGTACCAGCTGCCACCTTGACCGATAGCACCGATCGATGGTCTCGTGCCAGTAGATCGTTTGTGGGACACCATGTGAGATCATGTGGTCTGTTTCCCGTAATCTTGCTCTTATAGGGCTCCTAGGATGCCATCGTTGCTGCATGACTCCTAGATTCAATGTTCATTCTAATTTTTAAATTCTTCCCCCTAAGAACGCAACAATAATGAAGTGGTGGATGGTCTGGGCCTTGTTTGTTTGACCTGTGACCACTGAATTAACATCATAACAAGAGGTTGAAATTTAATTCATCACAGATAATAATAAATAATAAACCCTGAATCTCGAATATTGTTTGTGATCTCTACAAACGGCGGTACTTCCACGTTCGAGGGTATTTCATACAAATTTTAATGTTTACGTGCATTTTTGTGCATTGACCATCAACCACTAGACCAATTCCTCAACGGGCATCATCAAATCTTATATTCTTCATTGGAAGAAGGTTCTTCGTCGCTTCATTGGAACTCACCACCAAATTTATCCAAAATCACCCTTTTTCAATGTTTTAATAAAACGAATAACGAGTTAAGAAATTATTTCATCATTTAATTAAGGGTCCATTAATTTGTGAAATTCATGATTCGCATTAATTGAACATATTGTTGATACAAAACAGATGAGTCAATCCATTAATTGTTTTGACAACCTAGTGGTCCCGCCTCAGTCGCTGAACTATTGGAAATAAAATAAATTTACAATATCATGTTATTCTTTTATTCTTTAAAAAGTAAAAAAAACTAACATTAACGTCAAAACTTCTACTGTAAAAGTGAAGGCTCCCTTAACCAAACCTCGGTGCTGCAGATTCAATGGTGTCCTCAAATTTCAATTCCAAAAATCAGTCCAAATGATAGAAAACACCACGCATACGTTTACTTAGTGTACTTTAAATAAAGTTCAAAATATCATTGGTGGAACACTAGGCCATGGAATCTAGAACCATAAATTTTCAAAATCTCATAATAATCACAAATAAATAGATAAATGAGATGGAATTGGTAGTTTTTATCATTCTCCCCAACATAGGGATTATTCATCTCAGAAAATTATAACAAAACTAGGAGAAAAAATGTGGGTACTGAGCATGTAACTGAGCCTCCCACTCCGATTTGATCTTGTAGATATTCTCGTGCTGCCAAGGAACTCAAACCATATGAGTCAACCACCCAAAATGTACCCACTCCTGTCAATCCTCTATCTCCATCAGGAACCCCGCAAAATTTTTTGCATCATCGATGTCTATCTCACCCTAGTAGTTTACGTGCAATGGATCATGCACATACCACCTCAGCTATAACACATGGAAAAAATTATGCACCTAGAGAATTTGTGGGGGAAGAGCTAGAGTTTACCCCACCTCACCTACTCTACAGAGGATCTTGAAAGTACCAATGAAACCTAGAGAATGCTTGTCGCCCAGGCCGAACAACTGTAATCCTCATCAGGGTGAGACCCTTAGAAATACATGGTCCCCCTTCTCAAAATCCAAGGGACTACATCTCTTATCGGAATAAGACTTCTGACAGCTTTGTGTAGTCTTCATCCTCTCCTAAACGATCTGAAACTTCTTCATGGTAACATGTACAAACACTACGCCAAAATGTGCTGACTCCGCTAGGTGTGTCCTACAAAGGGGTCATCTGCATGGTATCCCGTACAAATCCTCAAATGAATCCAGAACGATGGTGGAGTAGTGACTGTTATTGTATGAAAACTCTACCAGGGGTTGGTGGTCCTCCCATCTACAACCAAAATTGAGGATACAAGCACGAAGCATGTCCTCAAATATATATATTGTCAGCTCTTTCTGACCATCTATTTAAGGATGAAAGGTGGATCTCAACTGTACGTGAATCCCGAATTCCTTCTATAATCCATTCTACAAGAAGGATTTAAAATGAGTGCAGTGATCTAAGAATATCGTCTATGGGAACCTTTGAAGTCATACAATATCTTGAATTTTTTAGCATCCCAAGATCTCTACTGATCCCCGCTCTCAGATGGGTAGGATGTGGGAAGACTTTGTGAGTCGATCAATGACCACCCTTATCGAATCGTGGACCCATGACATATGTGGTATCCCCATCATGATGTGTCGGGATATAACATTCCACTTCCTCTTCGGTACCTCAAATGGTTAAGCTATGTATACTGGTACCTGATTGATATCCTTAAAATGCTGAAAAGAGAGGCATCAAGATACGAACTATGCCAATACTTACATGATCTCTGGACACCAGTACTAATTGCAGAGGACATGGTAAATCTTTTCTGCTCAGGATGTTTCTCTGAAGGGGAAATGTTGACCTCCCTCAATACCTCCTCACATAGCCACACTGGTTCAATAGTAAGTCTTATGAGAAGGATTGCGTTCTCACCTCCTTCGGAAAATCCATCAAGATATTGTCCTAAATTTATATGTGAAAGTCAGTGCTCACATATTAAGTCCCAAATTGGTGACTCCCTAACTCACTAAAGGACTGAGGGAGTAACAGTCGTATACAAGAGGTAAGCTACTTCATCTCTATACAGATATGTTTTCTGCAACACAACTTGATGCTCTATCTCCTCACTTAGAAATTGTATACCATACCTCATGTTGAGTGCGTCTACTACTACGTTCCCCTTCCCATGTGTGTAGACTACCTAAAATTCATAGACCTGTAGGAACTCCAACCATCACAGATGTCTCTGATTCATTTCCTTCTATGAGAAGATATATCTGAGTCTCTTTTGATCTTAGTAAATAGTAAATCATTCATCCATCATGTATTGTCACCACATCGTCAGCATAAATAGCACTGCAACTATATCCATGTAATTGGTAGCATAATTATGCCCATGATATCTCAACTATCATGAGTAATAAGTAATTATTTATTACTATTTTATCAGGAAACAACTTACTATGGTCTATGATGTGTTGCAGTAGACTACATACCGAATTCCCTCTTTTGGTAGCCTCCAGATGGTGGAAGTTGTCAGTCTATGCCTCAAATTCTGAAAAATCCATTGGCATCTCCCCATAAACATGAAAGGAGGTCCTTTATTTTTCAAAGATGAATTGGGTGTCACATTTATAGAAATATCATGTTTGAATCTCTAGTAGTATCCAGCTAATCCCAGAAAACTCTGCACCTCAGTCACACACTTGGGTGGCTCACAAGCATAAACGGCCTCTATCTTCTCTGGATCCAGTGCAACTCCATCCTTTGAGATAACGTTCCCCAGGAAGGGGACTTCACATATCGACAACTGGCACTTCGAGAGCTATCAATAAATATGGTTCTCTCGGAGTGTATGTAGAACTATCTATAGTTGTGTGTCATGCACCTCCTATGTTGAGTATATCAAGATGTCATTAATGAAAACTACCACAACGCGATCAAGGTAAGGCTGGGAGATACTATTACTGAGCCCCATTAACATTTCTGAAGTGTTGGTGTTGTCGAAGGGCATCGCCGTGATATCCTAATGGTCATACTGACATCTAACGTTTGTCTTTACTATGTCCTTATTATGTACCCTGAGCCGGTGATAACCTGATCTGAGGTCCATCTTTAAAAACTATTGATATCTCTTCTGATAGTCTAAGAGGTCATCAATCCTCAAGGGTGGATACATGTTCTTCAATTTCACCTATTTAAGGGATTTATATTCAAAAAACATCATCAGTATCGCTTATTCTTTCTTGGAAAATGAAATTCGAGATGCCTATGGATAATCAATGGGTCTTATTAATCCTTTCCTCAGCAAGTTCTTCTGCTGCACTCGCAACTCATGATGTTCTGTGAGAGCCATCTGATATGCTGGCATAGATATCTTTTCAATCCCTAGGTTGAGGTTTATGTATATGTATATCTCTATGGGAGGTGGTTTTCCAAAAAAATCATCAGGAAAGACATCATCATACTTGTCCTCCACTACAGGACAAATAATAATCTTCACGATAATTGATCTGAGGGTAAGGCCAGCCAACTAGTGTGAGATCAGTTATACCCTCTTCTGAGTAATTCCATCCTATACTTCAAAGGTTCCCTTCTCGCTGGTGAAGGAAAAGAATATCCCATACATACATACACAGTGCACTTTGTTCCTAATGCAGTCAATCAGATCATGGACCATGGATAACAAGTCTATACACAAGATGATATCGTAAGGCCTTGACGCTGCTACTAGGAGATCCCAACAAAATATCTCACATCCAAGAGTAAGATAAAATTACCGACACCAGTTTTTAATAATAGAATCATCTCCCATATGGGTCTCTAATATTAAGGATCTAGCTAATGGCTCTACCTGAATCACTGAGATCTAAATTAGAGTCATTGGAATTAATGAGTGATGAGAACCTTTGTCTCTAAGTACTATAGCTAGGGTAGAGTATACATATATTTTATCTAGAATAATCTCTATAGAATCGTTGTTATAGGACTTGACTTCTTGAAGATGTGACCATCCCTATCCTCCTGTTCCCTGAGTTCATGGTGGACCACCTGGAGGTGGTGCTGGTAGAACCTCAAATAGCCACCCACCGCCAATTGCATGACCTGCTTTTCTTCCACGTCTACCACCCTAAGGACCTCCTTACATGAATATATTCCTATAACATGGTGGACCCTCAACTATCTGATGATCATTGGTATGATGGGTCGGGAACTTGAAAGCCATGCCACACTACCTTCCCCACGTGAAGCACAATCTCGTTCACAGCTGAACCCCTATACCTCACGAGCTCTACACCTCCAACCCTGCATCTCGGGGTTGTCCACCAAAGGGTTTGGATTTCCTGGACCTATAATTCATCTTCCTACTTCCAACTACAAGTTACTAGTCCAAAACTCATCTGGAGGTGTCTCTCTCCATCGGTGCCTAATCTGCTAAGAAGCTCTCCACCAATAATAATCGCTCCAGCACTCCCACCTGGGTTGGGATATTCAGCAATATCTATGATGCCCTAATCTCCCATCGGAGATCCTACACAAAGGCATAGGACCTAAAGAATGGGTCTCATGCCATGTTACTTGTGTGGCGTGAGATGTTAGTATATCTAACAGAGTACTAGAACCCTAATAGGATTCCCTACTATAAGTGAAGCACCTCCTGCATTCGCTCTGAGCGTAAATTCACTGTACAAACACCTCCCTGAAGATGGTATCAAAGTCCAAATTGGAGAGTGTTTCCACCTCATGCGTCTAGAGTGTCAGACTACCCCATATCCATATTGTTCCCTAGAAAAATCTTGCAGCATGTATCACCAATTTCTATTTTGGTTTCTCAACTAGGCGGAAAACTCTATCTGCAACATCCAGCATGTCCTCAGCTTCTTGGAAAACTATCTCTGCTGGAGAACTCTGAGGCCTATATTTCTGAAACACTTGCAATGAACTCAATTGACATGAACCTTCCTCTATTATGGATGGTTGAAACTTTTTCCTTTAGAGTGGTGGTTCTTCTGGTACACCACTCAAAGGTGCAATATCAGTATGAGCGTCCTACAATGAAGCCTAGTCGCTTTATGGGCTGCCGTCACGAACACTCTCAGAAATCCTCTCCGTATATCTATGTGGTTGAATCCGAAAAAGATAATTTTGTGCCACCATAAGTATGTTATAACTAGTGATATGACACCAAAGTGATCAATTATAAAACATTTAAAAAACACATGCAATCATTGTATTTGTGCACTATGTCAGAAATCAGAATTAATGGTCCTCGTGAATGGATACATCAGCCACCAAACCAACACTAGACTCCCCAAACTAAAAACCACACTCATAAAACATATCATTATTCCTCCATTGGAAAGATCAGAGTCCACGTTCTTTGGGAGACCTGAATCCTTTGAAACCACATTGTCATGAAACATCCCTCAGGGCCTGTGTCATGACTACCCCAATCCCGCCTTCCATAGGCCAGGGGATGGAGACTAGCACTATAAAGGAACATCCATAAAATAGGATGGAATTTAAATTAAATGTGTACAATCATAGTGTACAAGAACATAACAAGATGAAACAATGAAGTAAAATAGCAGTATTCAATATGTGAACTGAAAGTAAAGGGACCAGAATACAAGCCCAAATGTAAAGATACAACTACAACAAAAAACAAAAAACATGTCATAAGTTCATTCACCATAGATCCTATGTGTAGGGTAGGTACATATCATCTATACATCTCTCCACACCAACCATCACTGCCTTCCACTGTTAGGCCCTAGCTTCTATTGAGTAAGCAGAGATTCTGTTCTTCTTCCCAAGACACAAAAAGGTGTGGGTGAAGCCCGTGATGGGGTGAGTATAACAATACACAATAGGGACCCTGAGACTCCCAAAGGTCTCTCATAATTCTATAATGGAAAACCACAAATCATTTTCTCACTCACAAATTGAATATAAAAAGGCACAGTTCAAACTATTTATATTACGCATAGTTTATGAATAATGATGATTAACCTAATGTTATAACATTTTTTTCTTTTAGGACGTTTCCAAAATTGAACCCGAAGAGAGTTAGTCCCTTATTTATCCACACACGGTAATATTTCTATTATCCATAATGGGCCGCTCTAAGGATATTCCACGTCGGGTCATGCACTGCTGATCCACATAGGGTTTCTAGAATATAGATCCACTCAAGGTCTCTATGATGATGATCCACACATGGTCTCAAATTGATGATCCATATAGGGTTGATATATGATGATCCACATAGGGTTTCTATGATTTTATTTCTCCCAATGTCTCCAGATACTAATCCAGATAGGGTATATATAATGTTGATACACACAGGGTCTTTATGATGCTTATCCACAAAGTGTTGCTAGATGTTGATCCAAACAGGGTCTCTACTTAGATGAAAAAAGGACATAGGATTCCTGACACCCAGTGTGCTTCAGTTCTGTTGTATCTTCTCCCCTAGATATCATTCATGCTAAAAATTCTACAAAATTCATCAAAGGACTAACTAAATGTATTTTATGGTCATAAGGGTTCCAACAAAATACAATGTCTGTCAATCAGACACTTGAACTATGAGTTATAGTCATTTTAGTATTGAGGGCCTGATTGGATTCAGGTACAATACAACCCATTCGTACTCTACATTTATCCAAAACCAAAGTGGAGTATCTCAGAAGCACCCCCACATCCCAAGGATTCCAACTACGCATATGATTCTTCAAACAAACATTTGGTTTGTATGATACAACCTTTTATGCTTATTTAGTCCTAAAAAGGGGTCAGAGTCTAGTCTGAACCCGTCAGACCGACCTGGACAGTCCAAGCCTGGGCCGACCCTGTTGGGCCGGGCCCGGGTGGGCCCGGCCCTCTGTGCCGTGGATCGGTCCGACCCGCCCTGGCTGGGCTTGTCCATGACGGATTTGCTAGCCAGTAGGCATGACCCATTTGAGGGTCACACGGTCCGCCTCTCGATTAACTCAGAGAGCAGTTCAGAAATAAATTTGGGGAACAAGGTGGCACCGCCTAGCTGATCGAGGGCCTCATAGGGAGCGGGTACCCTCCCTTCACTGTGAATTTTGATGTAGTGACCTACCTCACCATGTCACGTGATGACACAAAACCTACATCCATCATGGCTGGACAAGACCATGACGCTTGTTCTTCCGTTGTGGCACCACCCCCCTTCCGCGGCTAGGGCGCACCGGCCACCACCTTCTCTATCGATGATGGTCACCGAAGACTTCGTGCCGATGCCGCATCAGTAGATCTTCTACAGCCCACCTGGTGATCTCCAGTGGTCCTTTTTTCATTCTTCTCATGCCTACAGGTCTCTTGGTATGCCTTCATTGCTACGCAACTCCCATATTCAAGGTTTTGTCAAAAATTTTAATTTTTCCCCTGAAGAACGCAAAAATAACGAAGCTACGGAGGGTCGAGGACATGTTCATTTGACCTTCTACATATGTGTTAGCATCTTAATAATATATAGAAATTTAATTCATCAAATGTAAACGTAAATAATAAACCCTCTACCTCAAGAATCATTGGTGACCCCTTTGGACAGCCATGCTTCCATGTTCGATGGTATTGTGGATGAACGATAAGGTTCATGTGTGTTATAATTCATCGACCATTGACCTTGAGATCTATTCCCAAATGGGTGTTTTCATATCCTTTTTTCTTCATTGGGTACAGGTTTGTGGTCGCTTCATCTAATATCACCACCAAATTCCCCCCAAATCCCCCTTTTCCAACCTATTAGTAAAACAAATCAACAGTTACGTAATTACATCATCATTTAATTAAGGGACAATTAATTAGTGAAATAAATAAGTCGCATTAATTGAAAATGGTGTGGTTAAAAAAAGATGATTTAAGCTATCAAATGGCTCGACAAACCAGATGTCCTTCCACCACCGCTCAGCTGTTTGAAAAACAATGAAATAATAATTTCATGTTATTTCTTAATTTATTATAAACTCTGAAAAATATCATTTTCTCCCAACCTACTACGGTCGAAGAGAATCCTCCCTTCAGTGAATCCCAGCTTTGTGGATTCAATATTGTCCTCATATTTCAATTCTAATCATCGGTCAAAAAGTAAGAAATTTCCACCGATACGTTTAATGAACGTACATTAAATAGATTTCAAAATTCTTTTCTGGGCACATCATGAGTTGTAATCAAGAACCGTCAATTTTTGTGTACTCGTAATAATCCAAAATAATTTTAAAAAAATTTATGTAATTTCCAGGTCGTTACATCATTCACATACCAGATTCAAATATGACTAATATATGTTTCTTATAACTATATTACATAATAATATTCTACAAAATAATTTGATATATTCTTTTATTGTTACCTTATATTAACCATTTGTTAAAGTTCATATGTTAAGGATTCACATTGGGTAATATTCACATTATTCATTGTATTTACATTAATTTGTAATATCTTTAAACCTTATATATATATATGATAATTTACAGAATATAAACCATTTTATATATATCATTTATATACAATATTGTGTTATTATAATATTCTATATAATATATTAGTATGAATGAAAAAAAATCATTCATGGAGATGATAATCTGTACGTACTAATGGGTGTTATTTCCTCATAGCCAGAATATTTAGTCTTTTGTTTGGCGTGGTTTCATGGGGAACGGAGCGGCAAGGCATTAGTGGTTTTGCAAGAGATAAGGTGTTCCTGTGTTAGAGAGGTTCACCCTTGAGAGGTATCTCTATGGGTGGTTTCTCGGACCCCCCTCTTTCCTTCAGGTCTGGTTCTGGATTCATGAGGGCGAGACTAGATTGAGAGGTATCTGATGTAATGGACCAGACCCTCATGACTCCTCCCTTTGCCAATTTAGGACGCAACCGATTGGTGAGACCGATTGGCGGGACCGATCGGTGGGACCGATCGTCGTAATAGATCGGCAAGACCGATCGGCTGGACCGGTCGGCGAGACCCATTGGCGTGACCAATCGGCAAAACTGATCGGCACGACCAATCGGCAAGACCGATCAGGGAGACCGATTGATGCGACTGATCGGCGAGACTGATCCGCGAGACCGATCAGTGTTATCCAGCCTTGGAGGGCTTTTCTTCTACAGCCTCCCCCATAACCCCACTTTTAGGAATTTTTAACATCTTGAAGAATTTCAAGGATTTTTTTATGCCCATAATTAATACCTAAAAATCAAAGAAACATCCAGACTATATAAAAATTTATCCAGTCATGTGTAACCACCCAACCGCGTGGAAGAACCACGATCCGACTTCCAAGGTTTTCAAATTTGTTATCCCGTAACATTGGGATCTAATATATTTATCACACTGGGTCTTCTTATCTATCATTTTGACGAGTCTCAACTTCCTTGTGCATTTGACATCCTTTGTTCCCGAGGCAAGATGGTTCTCTGTGCTGGAGCCTAGCAAGTCATGCATCTCTTGTTCCTACCTCGTGGAGAAAAACATCGATCATTGATCAGTCAAGTTGGGGTTTCAACTTCGTATCTCCTTTCAGTGTATCTTACGGGGTGGTTACACTACTGCTTCTGTAGAATTGGATGAACCAAACATTAATAATGATAATAAATAGACATTAAGGAATTAAGGGGAGGGGTGTGATTGATGATGCAACCTTGTTTTTCTCCTCTTTCATGAATACTGATTTCTAAATTGTGTGAGCATACGCCTACTGAAAATCATGCCTGTTGGTGGTCTTTCTCTGTGTATTAATAAACCCTTACCCCTTGTTTTGTTTGAATGTCTTGTAATTTGGTTCTGAACCTTTTTCTGTGTAAATAAAATTGGTTATTTATGTGTATTTGGCTAAATAAATTGGAAGCACTATGATCAACTCATTTACTATGAAAACCTCGATCTAAGCCCGGTGGAATTAAAACCATGGAGTGTGTTAAATCTTTTAAATCTGAAAATAACTGCATGGGCATGCCTTGTGTTGGTGGTAGTGGTTCGATTTTTTTCCTTCATGGGCTATTTTTGGGTGACCTTATTTTTTTCTTGGATGGGGGATTAGATTGATGGGGCGATGCGGGTGGGGATGGGATCCCCCATTGTTATAATTTGAGGTTGTGTGATTACTTTGTGTACATCACGAATTGGGGTGGGATCCTTTGTTATTGAGAAATAGTTGAATCCTATATTTTGGGGACATGTGGATGTATCTTGGGGTTTTATTTTGTTCTAGTACATTGAGGGATCTCCCTTATCCCTTTTTTGTTGTGACTTGCAATAGAACCGGGTGTGAATGCTTAAATTGTTGTTGGTCGTAACTTTTTCGCTTGGTTTATGCTTATACTGTTATTTTCCCAGTAGTGCAGAAACTTATTTAAAAATCGTTACTGAACATGAAAACATGGATGGAAAAATGGGGTATTGGTTTGATGGGAGTTGTTACTTGGGCATGGATAATGTTCTCTTCTCTTATGAATGAATAGTGAGGATAGGGTTATTTAGGCTGGCTGAAGGAAAATCTAGATTGGTTGAGTTATTGTTACCTATACGTATAACTATATTTTTTTTTCTTATTCGTGACCCACCCAAGTTGAGAACATAGTTCCGAACACCCCCATTTCATGGGGGAGGGTGTTTTTTCCAACACTTCTATTTGTGCATGGTTATTAGCTCCTTTCCTCTCCCTTTCCCGGATATCCCAAATATCATCAGGCAGGCTGTGATGGCCGGAAGTCCATTATTAGCCCAAGAATCTTCGAGAAGGGTAGTGTGACAGTTTCCCCAGGTGTGTGCGGGCAGGTGGTTTCCCATGTATCTTCGGGATTAGGCCCAGTTGTCTTCGGGCATGGTAGTAGTTCTTCTAGACCATGTGTCTTCAGGCGTGGGAGTGGTGGTTCTGGACTAGGTGTTGTCAGGCGTGGTTATGTTTGATAGTTATGGCCCAGGTGTCTGCGGGTGGGTTAGAGGTTGTGGCCCAGGTGTTTGTGGGTGGGATATGTGGTTGTGTCCCAGGTGTGTGCAGGCGGGGTGTGGTAGTGGGACTACGATGAGAATGGTAGGATTGGTCTGATGCATAGGATGTCTTCAATAACCAGTGGGAAAGTGGTGTGGGGTACCCAAACATCGATGTGCTATTACTATACATGACTAGAATAGTGTTATTTGGGGAGTGTTATTTGGTGAGGCTTGGGTGGTTAGTTTCCTTTCTAGGTGACTGGTTATCTCTTTTCTCATTGGTCATTAGTATGCCTCCCCACTTGTGCACGAGATTCTTTGGGTTTTCCCTACTGAGTATACTTGTATGCTCACCTTATGTATATAAAACTGATTTCAGGTCTCTAGGAGGACTTCGTGGATCGTACTGGACCATAATAGCTCAGACCTTGTGATATATCTTTTCAGTTGTTATTGTTCTTTCTTTTGGTATTTTTCATTGTTGTATCCTTATAAATTGTGGATTTTTACTTATGTAACATGCATTGGGAAAGCTTCTTGGCTTTACTTTTACTTCCAGGTTTGGTGTTGTGGGATTCACAATCCTATCTCCCAATCCTATTAAAATAAAAAGGGTAATGCCTTCCATTTAGTGTGTGATTTCATGCACTTGGTGCTGGTCGCCACACCGGGACCTACTGAAGGCGAGTTTCGGGGGTCATTATCACTCCTTCAACTTAAGGAAAGAAGGGCCTGACAATCTGCTGACCCTTTCCCCCTTTTGGCGAAGGCAGGTTTTGAGAGTATAAAAGAAATTGATCATGCCTAATTTTATTCAGGGATCCTTGAGGTCATTGGACTCCATATCCTATGGTTGTAATCATCTCTAACACAGAGCTCTATTATCTTGGCAAAAACCACTTGGGGGTCATGGTCATAAAATTTCAAACCTACAACAACATATGGATTCAATACCATATCTTCTGTGAGGAACACTTACCTATTTACCTCCCCTATCCTACCAATTCCTATTCCCTAGTGTTCTCTCCACTATATGAAGATTAACTGATTGATAATATAGACAAAATCATGTGAAACTTCCTATACAATCACAAGAGAAACATCACTTCTACGTTAGCTAATTCGATCCATCCTAATAACCATGAGCCATTGATCATCTATATTGGGATCAACTATTGAAGAATCTAACATGTTTGGTTCCCTGTGACTTACATCAACTACCTTCATTCAATGGATCATCCCACATTTTACCACTACTACAACCCAATATTGGAACCTACTATTCCATAAAAATATCTTACACTATAAAATACTCCATAAGTATATAATTATTATTTATTAATAGGTATTTCAAGGGACAAAATATCTTTTTAGAAGCCCTCTATGAAGGTAGGTTCTCCAAACAATGGATCACTTATCCTAATTATATTGTACCATAAGAGATTAGTAAACCATGATGAATGGTATAATATGATCCTATTATACTTCTGTAGATTGTGAAGCTAATGTACACATACTAAATGAAATTTGGATAGATAAATCTCCTATATAAATATATTCTCTTTGTTGGACCATAAGAGAGTTGTTTCATCATGTTATAGAGTCTCTAGACATAAAATTATCCTAGAATACACGTGATGAACACTCACCAAGTGGAAAAAATTACTTATATGCATCCTCACAAAGAAAAATATTTGTGACTACGTCCATACATTCCATAGCTACATACTGGACTAAATTTTCCGATTACATAGGAGGTCATTGCCTCAAGAACTCATTATTAACTCTAATGAAAATTTATTCCACTTCAATAACTACTAGTGTTAACTATAGATAAATGGGTGATGGTGTAGCTAGTAAAACTCCTAGAGGTACGGTATCTTCTATATGGACTTAAACCAAACCCTTATCACTCGATGGATCTTCCTCATGATCAATATTTAGAATCATGGATGGATGTCTTCATAGAGGCCTCCTAAAATAAGCAAGGTGTACTGTAGTAAAACATTATTTTTTGGACGATAACATAATATGGTCATTGAAAATACATCTGAGTGATATATGATTCAAGAACAAATGTTTTCCCTGCAAACACCGCCTAAATGTATCATGTTAAGAAACATGTGATAATTTTTATATTTTATTTATAATTCAATCATCACACCTTCACTGGATTACATGGCCTTATAATCGAAACTAATAAAATTAAAACTACTTCCCCAAAACACATACAAATCTAAAAACCGTAGTTCTAATGTCGAAATGGATCATGTGATACTAATATATCACAATTTGGGTTGTTGTAGAATGATATGTGAATACCACATGGCCAAATCTAATAGGATTGGGGTTTGTGACCAGCCCTGATTATGTATATCACACACATTGTATGAATTATCATAATCTACATAAACACAAGAAACCATCTTGAAGCCCATACAATGATGAAATGTAAAACAACTGATGAAAATTAATGAATACATATATAATCACAAGATTATGTTACATGAATAATGTAATAAAATTCATAAGAAAAACAAAATCAATGAAAAAGATAAGAGTATTCCAAATAATTAGATGTTCATTACTACGATACAATTTAACCACTCAGAAAACACCTCAATCTATCTAGATGATGTTATGCTCTATCTTCTCCATGTCCTCCAAGAACACTAAAAAATTGGCTATCATCTGCATAATATGTGACATGTACAGGAAGATACCATGTATGGGTGAGTATACATTTGAATAGTATGGATCCACAAATACTAAAATCACATATAAACAAAAATATTCATCTCATAATATGAATATTTCAGTCAATTAATAAAGAACAATATATACTCAGAATATAAATTGTGTTGTCTGGGGGTCTTAACCAATCTACTAGAAACTTGATTCTAGTATAAGATAATATGAAATTCCCATTCATAGAGAATCCACCACAAAATCAATGATATCATTACAGAAACTCATCCTTGATGTAAAATTAAATTTTCCACACTCCTGAAAACATGCTGGTTTCAATGTTCGTGAAACTCAAAGGGGGGATCACACCTAGTACCACTGGGGAAAACCACATACCCTATTTAGTTAAATCAAATTGTTGTTAATTAAATTAAAATGATACCTAGAAAACCAATGAAATATAATTATAGATGGAGGATCAAACCCACAAGCATTGAGTTAACACATATTCTATGAACCCCATCTTTGGTGTAGGGGTGACTGATAGACGGACACCCATGATTCTCTTGAATGGACACAAAAAAATACATGCAACTCAAAATCCATATGAGAGAAAATTACAGATATGTGGGATTAATATTTCATTATACATTTGAGGCTAATAACAAAGGAAACATAATCAATTGATATTAGTATAAACTATAGAAACGAAGGGCCCCAAAACCCCTTATAGGTGTTACACAACATGCCCAACAAACCATTGTAATATGATGCCTCACATGATATGTAATCCTAAAAACATAACGCATGTATTTAATTTTACATGACATATAGAGGTTGGCACAAGACCTATCCATTCCATATTTCCAGGATGACGTACTACTATCCATGCACAATTGATAACCCATGTACACATTGTCATGTCTGTGTAAAAAACACTTAGACAATACTCTGGTTGTTCACATGTATACTAGACTTCTCATGGGAATGTACCATATTACGTACATTCTAATATTATATCATGGTCTGTAGGGTGTGATATATGTTAAACTATGGTTTATATATTTCTCTTCATGGAAACCATTTTTCCACATGATGCATCTCATATGGCATGTTTCTCTAATTTTCATGTTTTGTAACCTGTGATTTTCTAGAACCCATGGGTACTAATCCATGGTGATGTTCACATTATGACTACCATGATTCAAACATATAATCATATATATGATTCCATCCATACACTAACATAAAAAATTGTTGGTATCCTAGTTCATATATTGGTGGAAATACCAAATGTCAGGATATCATTCATCCCAACACAATAAAAACGAGATGAATGTTGAACCTTATTCCAATATGATCCACCACTAGTCATCCACCATCACCAAACCTCAATCATACCCTTGATTATGAATCTTAACTTCAATATTTATCCATTTCATCATAGAACTATTGTAAATAAATAATATATTTTGTATCCATTGAACCATTGGAGAAAAATCCCATAATGTTCATGTGATGAAATACAAGAGAAATCGAAAAACATATCATCTGAGGAACAAACCACATAATTTTTTCATTTCATACTTAATATATTTTCATATTATTAGGTGAATGAATAAGGAAACAATTATCAATCCAATGAATAAAGAATAAAAAAATATATCATTAATGTGGGAATATGTAATTATTTGATTAATTAGACAACTTTTGAATGAGACAATAATGGGATAGAAATATTAGAAATAAATTATCCAACCTAGACTTTGGATCGATATGTGTTGATGAATGTAAATCTGTTTGAATTATTATTGAGATATAAAAAACCATTTGTCCCATAATCATCAATAAAATCTTGATTGGATGTCATCATCAAATTATCCTCTTATAGTTACTCAATAGAGACACCTCTCAATATCAAGGAAATGAAAATAAACCAATTTATTGAGTCACATATAGTATTTTATAGATGAAATGGGTCTTTTCCCAAATATAATAAAAAAATATTTTTTTTTACCTATGACTGCAATTTACCAAAACAACATATTGGAAAATATCTTATGTCACAAATAGGGGGAATTCCATGATCTAATCCTAATCAAGGGCTCATATTTTTTATTCAATCCACCATTTTAAATTGATTCCTTTTTCTTAGAAATGTTTTGTGCATGAAATTAATATTTAAATAATTTTTTTAATATCAATTTTGGCCTCCCCAATTCTAAAAAACAAATGCAGTATCATTAACTGAATCCAAAAATAATCAACATAATTTTCAAAATTATTTCATGGAAATATAAGAGTCATTATAGATAGAGCATGTCTAGTACATGAAATGGATCATGTGAGGAGCGATTCCCTATGGGTACCCAATTACTCATATTCTTTTTGAATTAATGAGTTATTATTTACAAAGGGAATACAATAGAGGTAGTTGTTCATTGTTTAATAATTTTTACATCTTCATTTTAGTGGGGATTAAAATCATGCATAAGGATCATGAAAATTTGATATAATTGACATTGGTTGTCTTATATACTCATTCTTTCTCTTATTTATTGGGTGATAAAGCTAATACAACCATTGTGTTCCTATTTAATATATAAATTTTAATTCTTGTCATCAAAGGTATACATATAGAAAGAATTCATTTTCAAAATCCATTAATAGATCAACTTCTTTTGGGTATATCATAATTTCAATGTTGTTATTAAATCTACTGACATAATCCTCATGATCAGATCGTATCAAGTAATATTATTGAATAGTATATATATATATATTCCAAATAATTATCATCATTAGTTTTGGGTTATACTTATAATCATTAAATAAATTGGATTATATAAAAACAAAATATTTCTTATTGAGGAATTAGAATAATCAATCAAACTCTACCTCATATATCATTTCCCTTTCTATTACCCTCTTTAATGAGGAGAATCCATTTTAGTGAGTTAATATATATAAATATATATTCATTATCGATATATATTTTTCACCCAATGGTTATTAATAAGGTTACTTCATTATAAAGTGTACTCTTCATGTTTCCTCTTTAATGATCCCATTGAATGTTTCATTAAGTAGATTAATAAAAATATACAATTTTAATAGTATAATTTAAGTGTCACGATCCATGGGAACAGAAAATGTTTCCCGATAAATATAAAAAATGTTAAATTAATCCTCAATCATTATTGTTATTACATTGAATTATTATATTTTGTAAAATGTAACACCATGATATTTTAAACAAATTACATTACATTTAATGGTCTATACGACATGCAACGACATACCTTAATGATAGAAAATATATGAATGTTATAAACTAAATGGTAAATTGGTTTGTATGAATATAATGAACATAAATGTGATATATATATATATATATAAATTCACTACTTAATATATATTTTTCAAAGACTTTTAGTAGATAACAACTCATTTTTTAGTAATTTCACATTATTTATAGAAAATATGTTTCTTTCAAATTTTTTTATAATTTTGCAAGAAAAATGTATAAATAATTTATTGATATTTTAAAAATTTATAGATGGATTCTTTTAAAACATTATATAAAAATTAAATTATGGTGAAATATTTTAGTTTTTTGGAACATATTGATAATTTAGTTAAACGTTAGAACTAATGAATTTAATAAAATTTAAATATTTTATAAAAAATTAATTTAACTTAAAAGTCCAACAATAATTTAAATTTAATTTAATATATTAAAAGTGTTATATAGATATATTCAATTTATTAAATTCCAATCTCATCATCATTTGTCATGATTTTTGAAATTTTTTATTTTGGCCTCAATTTTTATTCTTTTGAAAATAGTAATTATTTATAATGTATATCTATTTTAATTAATTAAAATTAGAACTATATTAGATATATTAAATTAAATATATAAAATATAGTTATTAAATTAAATTCATATTTTAATAAATACTATTTAAAGAGTAAATGTAAGATAATTTTTTCTAGAAAATTAAATTCTTCATATAACCCATTTCTGGACATATTTTGTAGGTTATTTTTTTAAAATAAATTCACATAATTATGTTAATTTAAATTTAACAATATATTAAATATATTTTATTATAATTATATAAAATATATAAAATTTATATGTAATTATTACTCAAAATTAAATAGAAAACAATAAAAATATTTTACCACATTTAATGATCAAATAGGTTTTCCGAAGGGTGAAACTAAAATATAAAATTTTAAATCAGAAAAAAATATTTATAAATTCAATATAAAAATTTGATACATAAATAATAAATATCTTCATATAAATATATTTTGGATCCTTTTTTACTTATGAAAATTGTAGTTTGAATTTATTTTATTCAAAAAATCCATGTGTGTCCCCTCCCTCATATATTTAATGCCACTCGATATTCTCTACAATTAACACTAAAATAGAATTTATTATTTGATAATATTTCCAAAAATACATTAAATACATATTTTATAACTTCCTTGAGGTTCTATTATAATAATAATCCTAATTGAGGAAATAATTATGTATTATACCAAAGGGGTGGTTAGAAGAAGACATATTGTTCTGAACCAATTTTTTTTTTTGTTTCATCATCCTCATAATTCAAATATTAGTCAACAATATGGCATAGAAAATTATTTATATACAATATAAATATATATTATTATGTTAATGTAATGATATTAGTCTTTCTCTTCTTCTATCAAATGAGAATCTCAACCACCATTCATGTGTACAACTTACTTCAACCTTGTGAACCGATGTAATATGTTTTCGATCATCACCTCTAATGGATGATCATGATAATGAATAATATTATTATATATTATATTAATGACATATTAATATATTTTTAAAATTAATACAATTACTACATCAAATCCTTAACATTAGTTGAAAAATAATAAAGTGTTCTAGTATATTGTGGACTACCACATTGTGAACAGATGTGATTCATTTTTTATTACCTCATCACATGGATAGTATATATTACATTATATAAAATAATTATATGATAATTATTATATAATTTTCATTATTTTACAAAAAACAAGTACATACTTTCATTCTATAAAGATTATAAAAAAATAGAATTTTTTTTCTTGTGTATGTGCAGACTACCATCTCTATGATTGTATGATATTATATTTATCATAACCATTTTTCCTGACTAGATTTAAATTATTCATTGATGACAGAGAAATATAAATATTTAATTAGTTTTTGTCATTATATTGGGTAATAATAATCCCTGTGACAATGGTCAACATACCAAATCAATTTTGAAAATATGGACTGAAAGTCCTTGAAACACTGATATGGACATAACTCATTAAATATTGAAATATGAAATTTATATCAATAAATTAATATATTTATGAACAAATAATTTAAATTATAATATTTCAATAGTAAATAAATTAATTTATATATTTGTATTATAAATTATTTACAGGATAGATATAGAAATTTTGGGGTCGATGGAAGAGATCTTGTCTCATTTATCAATAGGTTATATCTAGTAATTATAGAACTAGTTTATATTATATATTGTATATTTTTTTACAATTTATATAATTAATGAAAAAATATTGATCATATTTTTTTAATATTGATTATTTATTTAATGGTTATTTGAAATGAATTTTATCATGTTATAAAGGGTCACATAACGCAATTTTTTGTGCATTGGGTTATAATTATTCTTCATTGAGTCTATTATAAAATTATTACACATGAATAGATCTATATTCTTATTATTATTTATTTCATCAATTTTTATCTAGGTTTATATTTTTTTCACATAATAACAATATATATTATCTTTTAATTTAGTGATATGATCTTTGTATGTGTTATTCATCTCAAATTCTCTTTGTTTTGGAAATATATTTTTTATATAAACATATATTATTTTATGAGTTCCCTATTAATTATATTATAGGTTATATATGTATCATATTTATGATAATGATATTTAATGTTTCATGTGAAGGTATTTTTTCATCAGGATTATGATTTAAAAGATACCAAGGTTGAAAATCATTTATATTAAAATCTCATTTTTATGATTGTTTATATTGAATATTATTTAGGAGTAAAAAATATGATGATATTTTATTGATCCAAATATCTAATATTATCATCTATTTATGAATTCATTTTCACATTTATAATATATATCATCTCACTTATTTGATTAATAATAATAAACAATGATTCTTGTAAGTGATATTGATCCTATATCAATATCTTATATCATAAATCATTGTCTTCCATATTGATATTTAATAAAATATTTAAAAAATATGTCATTCAAAATAAATTTCTTCATAAATATATTTCAAATTATACATTCCCATAATTTTAAAATAATTTTAAATTATATTTCTTAATGTTTCTCAATAGGTCACCTTTGAATCGCTTTCCAAAATGTTTGATTTTTCTTTTATTTTTAAAAATTACAATATTTATAGATTTTATAATAATAATAATAATAATTATATTTTAATAATAAATAATATATTTCTAAGGATATATTAAATTAAAATTAATTTCAAATTATTTTGGGAATTATTAGTTTTTAAATTCCCCCATTAATGTGAATTTTTTCTTCATAAATGTTTTCAATGATCCATCAATCGTATTTATATTCACAGACATGAACAAACATTGATGTAACATATAATCTATTAGATATTTATTAAATTTATACAATACTAATTTATTACCATGAAGGAATGTTATTATCCTTTATAGATTTTCTAGGAACCTGATTCCATTTTAGGGGTTAAATCATCTTATGAAAGGAATAATGGGTGTTTCTAAGATATTTTTAATGAAATGAATACCATATGTAAATTATAATATTTATGGTTTTTGAAAATTATTATTTAGATGGGTTAGGCCCCATTATCTCTCACAAGTTTTCTTGATATAACTTATACATTCGGTGAACCCATATTGTGTTGTATGAGCCAGATATAGAATATATGATTTGTGTGCCCAGATGGAACCGAGTTATCTCATTATAACATATATGATGGGTGTGTAAAGATAGAAATATGTGATCTTTATGTAGATTAAATGATGTTTTATACTAGATAACTCTTTTTAATTGTGATATTTCTTTTATAATGGCTTCACCCAAATAGTTTCGGGTGATCCCGACATAGGTTATATGATGGTTGCACCATATTATAGATCTCCAATGAATCATGTAATGATTATTAATTATGAAAAATCATATTAGAAGAATAATTTTTTGTTATTCTATTTTTTAATGGTATTGTAAGGGTTTATTTAATAGTATTATCCGAGATATCAACCTTTTTAATAATGAGTTCTATGGGTATGAATGTTTCCATTGATCATGATTGGAATCACATGGATGTTGGTTATTCAAAATTATGGATTTTAAAATGTTAATGATTTATTAAATGTGTCATGATTTATGTTATAAGTATTATTATGTATGAATATTCTTATTATATGATCATGCACATAGACAATACCATATTACCCTTATGTTCATATTATTATCACTGGTGATATGGATTTGTTAATGATTATGTTTACCCTTATTGATCATTTTAGCTCACCTTTGTTATGTTTCATATTAATGATTATTTGAAGAGTGATTTTAACAATCATATGAATAGAATGGTTTCCAATGTCATTAATTTTGTTGGAGATATTAGAAAAATAATAAGGAATATTAAAAATAATGGTATAAGGTAAAAAAATTCTCTCTGTAAGTCTTGCGTATTATATTTATAACAAATTTTTTATATTCCCTAAAAATATATACCAATGATGGTCCATGGGTATGTTTGTGACCCAATTTTCCATTTCATATATGATTTATAATATAAAAAAAATTGGGACATGATTATCAATTTAAATATAGTGATGTAGTGATTGTATTTTTAGTTTTTGGTTTGGGTGTGTTGTTTTTGGGATAGTACCATTAGAATCAGAGTTGGGTTTATATAAAATTAGCGATTATGATATATTCCTATGAGTTTTTATTGATTTATAGTTCCCATCAATGAATTATGGGATTATAGTTAATCGTATGATTAATACCATAAACACCCAAATTTATAATTTCTTTTATGAGATATTAAAGTGATTATTTATATTTTTTGAGACATTTTTTATTTGCATAGATGTTATGTAAATCAAAAGTTTTCCATTGAATAATTCCTCCATTTTTTCAAAAAAAATATTTATATTTATAAAATAAATTTGTGGTTTGTGGATATTAGATATTGTGGTAATTATAGGAGATCATGATTTAACAAACGGAAATTTATGTGATTGAATTTAGTTCATTTCCATGTAATTAATGTAAAAAAGAAGAAGAATATTTGTATATTTTTTGGTTTGTATTATGATGTGAATGAGATAAAAATCGGGGTTACACAGAATTTGAATTTTGAGTTTTTTGAAGTTATATGGGAAACATGGTTATTATTTATGGTATTATTTAGTATTAACATTTTTAATTACCATTTCATGTTAGTGATTAATGATTTATTTTTTCATATAATGATTTACTCATTCATGTAGTTATATTTATGTGTTCTAAATTTATTTATTTTATAAACATTGAATGAATAATTGTTTATCCCTGTTTTGGTTAATTTTTCATTTACATCTCTATTTTAGTGCACAAGGCATGGAAATATCATCATGAATACTCATCATTCTGAGAAAATATGTGGATATGGAGTAAATTGATTAATTTAATAAACTATTCTTATAATGAAATTATATATTTCTTGAATCATAGTATAAATTGTAATGATTCATCTAATATTGGAGAATGATAATTAAAATGTTATAATATTACCATTATTTCCATTGATAATATTTCCCTTTTCACACCACCAATATTTATATATTTTTTGTATTTAAAATTATAGTGAACATTCTTGTTCTTGTAATCAATGAATAGTAAATATACATAATTATTTAGGAATAATTATATTATTTCATTTTTATATCTTTAAATTCTAAAAATATTTCCATAATTTGAATCCCGGATATTTTTTATTCTATATAGAATTTTAATTTCCCATTATCCTTTTTTAAAGTGGATGTTTTATTAATCAATTTTTTTGGTATTCAAAACTAGTATTTTCTAGTTTCAAAATTTAATTATAAGTATTACATTCTATTTGAGGGGTTAAAATTTAGTAATGATGGGATGTGTCACAGACCGATATTTTGAAAAGAGGAAAATGTCTTGGATGGATTATATGACTTGCAACATCGAGTTTAAACAGACAGTGGAATATATGACCATTATGAAGAAGACAATAAATTCACATGTGTGACTAGGAAGAAATAATTTGTGAAATAAATTAATATAAAATTAAAACACAATATAAATGTATCTAAAAATGCATAATAAAAGATCACTCAATTTTTAATATTGTCATTTTATACCTAAAAATTATGTTATCATGGAAAAATATATTTAATAATTTTTTTTGATAAACTAATATTATTTATTTATATTAAATAAATGAAAAAAATTATAAAATTATAAAATTCATCAAATCGTAATTAACATAGTATTTTATTGATATTATTATGAAATCTTTTATTTTCCATTGAATAATATAAAATACAAGATTTTTATAGAAAATGATATTTCATTTCAATAATTTAAGTAATTTAAATATCACACTATTAATTGATTTATGAAAATGATAAAAAAATATTATATCATTTTATTTAATTAATTTAATCATATTTGTATCATAAGTATTCTATATTGATCTTTTTGTATATATTTTCTTAATAATGCATTTTTCAGAAAATTGATTCAATGATCATAATGATTCTCAATTTTAATTAATTAAAATAAAAAAAATTAGAAATTTTGTAAATTAAATGTATACATTATATATCTATTAATTTTATTTAAAACAATATAATTTGGATTACGAGTTTCTGAGTTAATATAAAATCTCCCTCAACATAAAAAATACATGATAAAAAACATATATTTTTTTACATGTTTTGTGGTTTCATTTTAAAATTACATTAACTTAATTAATTTAATTGAATTTTGAAAATGTGATTCAATATTTTTAATATGAATAATTCATAGTATATAATAGGTTCAACTTATTTTTCGTTAACAATGAACAGTGGAAACATTAAAAATATTTTATCCAGACTCTTGTTAAAACAAGTTTACTAGGGGTTAAAATAATAAAATTGGTGTTCAAATAGCCTAAAAAAATTAAAATTTAAAATTTATTGACATATTTCTACCATATAACAAGTATATATTGATATAGGTGAATTTTAGAGACCTTTGTTATGTGATTAATGTGGGGAAAAGTTATTATTTTTTAAAATTATATGTTTTTCTATTCGACCACTGATAAGAGGACTTCCACTCTCCACTACTAAGTACCTTTACAATGCATCTGTGTTATTCTGATCCATACCCAAATCCCATAATCAATTCACTATATACAAATAGAGTCCTTTCATTTATCATATTGACAATTTGGGAAGTCTTTATGTATATTCCAAATGGGATAGTCTAAAGAATTTGTGTTCTTCCTAAATAAGAATTCTTGTATTGTTTCCTATTCCACCTCAATAAAATAATAAACAACCATAATAACTAAATAAAAATAGTACCTTCCTTATAATAAAATTATATATGGGTTTTTGGATATCATAAATCCATCTCCCCTTCAATCACATGGTAAATGAAATCGTAATTCATGTATATGGGGGATCACTGCCTCACGAACTGTTGTAATATTTCATCCATAATTGAATATCAAGGTAATTTATGATGATTTTCTTAATTTTTACATGCGATATAATTTAAGAAATTGTTATTATTTTTATGTAATATTTTATATAATTTCTAAAAATACCATCCATTAATAAATGTTGAAGACATTCATCTGTAAGGTGGATATCCACTATGTGAAGTGATGTTCTTCATTTTAATTTACCATGTCCCATGGATGTTCTATGAATTTTTTTAAAGAAATTATTTTAATTATTTTATTATAAAATTATACATACATTTTATCTATAATGATCATTGAACATGGAAATGTTACTCATGCATACGTACCGTCTATTATCTCTATGATTGTAACACAATATATTTTTCATAAACATGTGTCGTGGTTGATTTTAAATGTATAATTGTTATTTAAATAGTATAATTACATCCTAATTTTAATTTTGGATATGATTCAATAATAATAATAATAAAAATTCGATAATTATCGAATTCAATTATAAAATAATGACTAAACATCCTCAAAAAACTTGATGAGTACTTAAATAAATATGCATATAATTATCTCACGTAAATTAATAAAATAAATTTTCCATGTAAAAGGTATTTAATTGACAAATTATAAATAAGAAAAAATATAATTAATTTATTCATATAATAAGTTATTTAAATTATATAGAAGGAATCTCTGGACTCCAGGTATTTGATTTCATCTCAATTTTCCATCATTGAGGTATATTTTTACTTCTATGAAAATAATTTATTTTACACTATTTACATACTATTCTATTTACCTATTATATATTTAATACTGCATTCATAATCATATTTAAATTTGTAATATGAATTATTTTTCAAATGTAATGTTACATAAATGTTACCACGTGGTAAAGTGTTACATGACTCAATTTTCATTCATTGGGCTATAAATATTATTTGTTGAATCCCATATGACATGTGTATGTCATAATTAATCTTATAATTTCGATATAATGTATTTAAATTTATTATTATGGGTGCAAATTTCCCATCAAATATTCTCTCCATTGATTAACACCCAATTTAAGGATATACTCCATAGAATGGTTAGTCGTCAAAAATTTACTTTCATTGGGACACACATTTATGATATATACCTATATTCTATTATGTGGAATAAATACTTCCTCTATCAATTTTTTACATTAAGACTATTTTAATGTTAATGATACCCAACATTTAATTTTATGTTATTCCTTAATGGCTTATGATGGAAAGAATACCAATATAGAAATGGATTAATATTATACTCTCTTTTCATTTCAGTACTATTTATGTCCAAGGTTATTTTTGATAATATAATGTGTTATAATTTTCAGAACCAACAAACATTTAATGTAATTTAGTTATGAATATGGTTCACTTTTTTAATTTCAATTTACTCACATATCGATGGAGGAAACATCATTAATGAACGGATTTTGTGATGGTTATATTATATACTTATTTTCTATATGAAATATTTATCCCCAATATACATGATTTATAAAATATATTTCAAAAAAATATTCATTAAAGGAAAAAATTCCTAAATCTATTTAATATGATATACGAAATTAAATTACTGTTATTTAAAAGTAAAAATTTTTACATTTTTAATGGAATTTTTTTAATACCTCTCCAAAATGTCTTAGATGAATATTTATGTTTAAAAAATACAAAATTAATGGATTATATTAACTTCATGAACATTGTTCATTTTGAACTATCATTAAGATATTTTTAGTGTCATTTTCAATGTATATTTTTTACAATGTTTTTAATTTTTTTAATAAATGTGATTTTTAATATGAAATGGTTGTTTTTCCTTGGAATATTTTTAATAATATTTTTACAATATATCATTACATCGTTATCAAATAAACATATATTTTTATTATGCTGAATTATGGATATATTTTAATGATTATATCCTCATTGGTTATCTAGATAGTTTATTATTACTTTAAATAGATATTCATTAAACTATTTTAAATTCTGTGATTAAAATAATGGATGGAATGGACTACTGGATGTTTCTTTGATTTTTATGATAATATTAAATCCATATGTAATTTTTTCATTTATTGGTTCTTGTAAATTGGTTATATGATGTGTTGAACTACGTTGTATTTTAATGATGATCCCATTATATCTTAAATGATTGGTGTTCCATGATATCACTAGGTGAGCATTATATTGCTTATATGATGGTTGTTACCATATACAATAATGTGACCCATATATATCATTTACAATGGGTAATCCTAGATCGCATCGTTTGAGACTAATATAACTTATCTGATTGGTGAACACAAATATCGGTGGGTGACTCCACTATAGATTATATGATTGGTGTTTCCAGATAGTATCGGTTGTTCTCAATCTACATTATAAATTTTTTATCCCCATTATAGCTCTCAAATTCATTGGGTAATTATAATTTTATCATAATTATTATATTGGTTGTCAACCAGAAGTTTATTCTAATTTTATGGGATTTTATGGATTCTATGAAGATGATATTCGAGGATAAATACTCATTATAATTTTTCCTTCTATTTTTATAAATGTTCACATTGGTCATTATTGACATCAAATGGGTCATGATTATTCATTGTTCCTTTTTTTATATTTATTATATATTTCACGATTGATAGAACTATATATTAGTGGGTAAGAATATTATTATTTTATACTCATTAAATATTATTATCTCATAATACCCTTATCCTCTAGTTATTCACACTATTCATATTTGATATTTAATACTAATATTTACCCATTATGAGCATTATAGATCACTGATATTCTGATTTTTATTTCATTGGTTATGAAGAAAAATGATAAATGGATTATTTATAGAAAAAATTATAAAATGAAATAATTAACGGGTGTTATTGATGAAATAATATGGTATGTGTAATTATGGGAATAGTTGGAAAAATCATCTCATGAATTCATGTGTAAGATTATGTAAAATATATTCCATAATTATCAAAATCAATAAACCTAAAATATAATTCATTTTGTAGATCATTTAATAATTCCTTTTTATATTATTATTGAACGGAATAAAAAAATTTCCCATTTTTATTGATATAAACCTAGAAATTAAATTATTATGACTTTCTCAATATATTTGGGAGTGTAGGTTTGAGGATTTAATCAGGAAAATATTATAATTTAATTTAACTTTTGGTTTTCTTGAAATACATACATCACTATGAAAAACAAATCATCCAAAATGAAAAGTTTGTTCCTGAAATACTAATTTAATTTATAATATATTAGATCTAAAGGGATAACATATTTCCATATTAATCATCACATGTGGAGTAGAAGTGAATAGTATAGGTTTCAATTGGGAGAAAATTATATTTTATAAAAACATAATTAAATTTCATTTCATCACCTACTATGTGATTAGAATATAAGAATCATGAATTTATGTTCCTACATGGATAAATCATGAATAAACTAAATAAACATTAAATATTTAATAATATTTAAATAATAGATGTGATGGATAATGATTCTTTAAAATATACCATTATTTATACTCCTTGCTGAATGGAGGGGAAACTCTAAAGTCTATTTTACTCAAATTCATTCTTTATTATAAACAAAATATATATTTTTATAAAAGGAGTTGGTCCATGGGTATTTAATTGATGGAAAAATCTTTACATAGAGTCAAGGGAAGACAAGGTATGTGAAATGGATTTTATTATCCTTTTAGTTTTCTACAACCAACTTTGAATGATATATTATTTTTAAGGATTAGATTTTATTTCATTTTGCGGAGTCTTTATTTAATTGATTATTTACCAAATAATATTTGAATATTATATTTTATAAGTATTAAAAATGAATATTTGTTTTTTTACTTCAAGGGTTGTTATAAAGTGCTAAAATTATTCCTTCCGGAATGAAATGCTCCTATTGTTCTATGGAATGATTTCAATATAATATATATCATATGTCAATGAAAAATATTACTTATTCAAATTCTTTAATTTTTGTAAGAAAATTATTATCCTTATATTAATTTATAAATTTTTTAATATGTAATTTCCATCAAAACATTAATTATGTCTCATAATTTTTAAATTGGTAATATTATTTTAGAGAAATATTTTGTATGATTGTAAGACATGTCAATATTTTACCCCTAGGAATATTATACATTAATTTATTGATTTAGAAGAGTTTTTTATAAGGGATTTATAATGAGAAATAAAAAAGTTTTATTAAATTATTTATTTATATATCTCCATATGGATTTTGAGTTTGGGGATGAGGTATGGTGTGTGAACCCATAACCTGACAGGATATTTTCATCAATGTGATGTATACCCTAAAATATTCCTCGGGTAGTCATAGATTACATAACATTACATAGTATCCTTAAAATTGGTAAGATATTTGTTTCAAAAATTAATTTTCTAAAATTTCAAAGGATGCTGTTTTTATTTAAATGGATATTATATTCATGAACTAAAAAAAGGATTTCAAATTGTTTTTTCTTTTGAACTAATGTTTGAATTGTATATCAAATTTTGAATATTGTTTTACAAAAAATAGAAAATATAAATTTGTGGTAAATTATTTGTTATATCAATTGATTTGTTCAATTATAAATAATGTATATAAAAAAAATTTATTGAATGATTTTTTATAAAATTTTAAAAGATAAATTACTACATGTATTGTTTTAATAAAACATAATTGGAAATTTTATACAAAATACATTTTTTATATTTTATTCATTGTTATTTTGAATATTATAAGATTAATTAAGATTGGTATCAATTACAAGTGTAGATTATATTAGTATAATGGTTTTTTTGTGTTGTGTTGTATCATTAATATAATCATTGTTATGGATTGAGATTTCATAATGCTACAAAACATGTGTCTTAAACTATCCTTAGACTCAATACTTTTTTCAGCTAAATTGTATATTATGAAAAATATATTGGATATAATTTTCACCAAAGAGATGATTCATGTTATAGTTTGTTACATTAATATCATTTTGAACAACTGTGACACAACATTAGTATAAATTGATATTACACAACATTAGATAAATACCAATTACAATATAAAAAAAATTCTTGAGGACTGTAAAAGGTAAGTTTATTTGGAAACTTATAAAAAATTATTTATAATATTAAATGATCTTTAACATATCCCACAATTATTTCCAACTTTATTACTTCTTCCAAAAACCTCTTTTCATATCCTAATGAAAAAGGATATGAAATGGGTGATCTAAAATTACCAGTAAGAGTAAATAATGGAAATGTATACGAATAATGTGAAATAAAAATGTATGGGACATCAACATACCTTTTAATGATCATACCCAACATATTAGAGATCTTAATAATAATTTTATGTTCATAAGTCATATATAATAATATAATTAAGAGCATAATCCCTGAATGAATAAAATGTTAATAAAAAATGGAATTTTATACATGGATATTTGTTTAAAATTTTGTGAACATTTATATTTATATACAGGTTCAGTCCTTAATTAAAGGATATAAAATCCATCTGTTGCATCCACTTATGGACACGAAATGAGGCCCATTATTAACAACTTGATCATGTAATCAGGTTCATAGATAACATTATGGAAATGAATCTAGGTCCTTTACTAACATTGTGAACAAGTAATAAGGTTCACACATAAGACTATAAATATTTAATCTTGTTCACTCATAACATTGTGAAAATGTAATTAGGATCATGCATAAACATTTTGACAAGAAATGAGGCAAATTCATAACATTGTGAAAAAGTAATTAGGATAATGCATACATTTTTAACATGTTATTAGGTTCACAAGTAATTTTTTTTACATGAATCAAGACATATTCATATCATTGTGAATATATAGTCATGTTCATCCATAATAATATATTCATGAAACCATGCCCATGCATAATATTGTGAACATTTAATAAGGGTTACACATAACATTTATACTCCTGCTTCATCCATAATTACCTAATTAATTGAATGGAGATATATGACCTACCCATCTCATAAAAAATAATTCATACATGTCGGATAAGGTAACATAACTTCAACAAATCCTGACCCATAAACTATGATGGGCTTTCTAAACATCAAATCATTATAGGTGAAATGAATTGGAAATAATTAGAATTTCCTCACCTCATTACCTATGAAAATATAAAGGATTCATTTTATCAAATGATTACCCCGGAAATGAATCATGTGTCAAAAGAATAGAACATTTGTAATAGAAATGGTTGTTATAAGAATAACTCCATCAAAACATAATTATTCATGAAAGGATATGTATGGAACATTTGGATAAATTCTTATATGGTAATGAGTAAAATAAATGGATTTAATAATTGAATTGAAATATCATATAATGATATATTGAAAAATTTTCATTTTGAAAATATCATTTAGTCATAAAAAATCATTTTAAAACATAAAATATTTCAAAAATAATTTCATTGAAAATGAACTGAAAACATAGTAATAAGGATTGCAAAAAATTTCGAAACATTTTTCATTAAAACGTATAATATAATCTCTAAAACATTTTTAAAACCATTTTCATTGGCATCCTCCAAAATAAAATAGAAAAAAATATTTAAAACACTTTTCCCTGAATCATATAATATTATCTTAAAAACATTTTTAATTCTATTTTCAATGAAACTTCTAAATATTAATGGAATTTTTTTAAAACCATTCCATTAAAAATATATTTTAAAATCATTATCTAAAAAATTATACATAAATTATAAAATGAAATAGTCATTTTATTGATGGTGGATAAAAACATAAATGTCATATGAGGTAAAAAATTATATTACTTTTTGAATAAAAAATGATAAAAAATTCCCTTGTTCAGAAAGAGACAAAAAGAATCATTTGAAAAAAACATTAAAATAAAAAAAAGATCAGATATTTAATTTAATTATCATAGGAGATTTGTATAATATTTTTCAAAACCCTTTTTATAAAACATGGTATTAAAGGAATATAGATTGTTGACCAATGTGAGCGTAATGAAATGTTATCTTAAAAACACCTTCTTATGTATATTATGTACCAAATAGAAGAAACAATGGTACAAATATATTTAAAAATAATTAATAACCATTGTATAATTAACATTATTGAGATACGATTCATACTAATTCATCGTTGTATGCATAAACCTATACTATCATGAAAAGTGATGACATTTTCTCCATTCAATATTATATAATTATAAAATGGGATCATATTATCAATGTATGAAATGATATTAAATGAAGCATAAAATATCATTAAAATATTTTGGTTAATGAAATAACATGTAAAATAATTTTAAATAATCAATGAATAATGAGTTTATGTGTATAAAAAAATAAAATTCTAAATGAATGAAAATTGAGATAAAACTATTATTACTAGTTGGTTACTTCTGAAACACGAAACCCATGCAAGAAGGATCATATAATGTACATTTCACTAGAAAAACGTTTATGTATAATATATGTAGAATACAATCATGCTTTCTACATGAAAATTATGAAAGGGATGAGTGGAGAACATAAATTTTATCCCCCATGAAATTAATGTGAACTGAAATCCCATTACCTTGTGTATTGACTATCATCATATGTCATGATGCTTCCCTCAGGGCCTGTGTCATAACTACCCAATTAACACCTTCCAAAGTATAGGGGTTCGAAACTTTCCCAGGAGAGGTATATCCCAAAAACATGAAGGTGTTTCCTTTAAACCTATAGAAACACATTGTAAAAGAACAAAACGAGATGAAACTATACAGTAAAATTGTAGTAGAAAGAGTGTGTACTAAAAATAAAGGGGCCGGAATAAAATCCCCACTAAAAAGATAACACTACAACCAAAAATAGAAAATAGATCTTGAGATTTTTTACCATGTATCCTACGTGAAGGGTAGGTAAAGCTCATATCCACATCCTTCCACATCAATTGTCATAATCATCCACATATGATCCTAAATTCAATAAGCTTAGCTGAGCTACTCCACATCTACACTAGACGCCACAAGGTGATGGTAAATCCCATGTAGGGGTGAGTATAACAACACCTAGTAGGGACCACAAGACCACCGATGGTCTCTCATATTCCCACAATCAAAAAACCGAATGTGTGATCTCAATAACCATGAACTTAGAAAAATGCTCATCTCCAACCTGGTATACAACACTGAGTTCATGAATAAATATTATTAGCATAATTATATAACATATTATTCTATTAAAAGGATTCTACAACCAAAAGATGAGGGTGTTTTTCCATTGTGTATCCGCACGTTGTTTTATATCGCTGATCCACGACGGGCCGCTCTAAGGATGATCATCTTTAGATTGAGCACTACTGATCATGACTGGGTCACTAGAATACTGATCCAAAAAGGGTGTCTATAATGTTGATACACATAGGGTCTATAGATGATGATTCACATAGGGAAGCTATGATGCTTATCCACATAGGTTCTCTATGATACCGATCCACACATGGTCTCTAGATGATAAACCACATCGAGTCTCTATGATGTTGATCCATACAAGGTCGCTCTGATGATGATCCACACTGGGTCGCTAGATTCTGATCCACACAAGTTTTCTATGATGCTGATTCACATAGGTTCTCTATGATTCTGATCCACACATGGTCACTACATGTTGATCCATACAGGGTCACTACGGAGATAACATCCAGCCACATGATTCCCCACACCTGGTGTACTTGAGATCTGTAGTATCTGCTCTTATAGATATCGATCATGCCTCAATTTCTATGATGTTATAAAAATAGTAACTCAACATATTTTCTTGTCTTAAGGTTTAAAATGAAACATATGAAACATCTATCGGACACCCGTCTGTGACTTATAGGCATTTTTTGTTGAGGGCCTGATTGGATTCGGGTACCACTGAACATAACAGTACACCACATTTCTCCCAAACCCATGTGGGGAATATCAAATGAACCACCACGTCCCAAGGATTCCATCACTAGAGATAGTTCATAAAACAGACAACTAGTTTATAAGATACAGCATTTTAAGCGTATCTTGGCCCGAAAAGGGGTCTGGGTCCAGTTCGACCCAGTTGGACGGACCTGGCCCAACTCGACATGGTTTGGTCAAAACCGACCCATTATGGCTCTGAAATGGCCACAAGATAGGCTGATTAGGTGGACCCATGGCCACCTTGGTTTGGTTGGTAGAGGACTAGCCCAACCTAACCTAGTGGGGCTTGGCCAGGCAGCATGGCCAATCGGCTGGCGTGAACCGCATGAGGGTCACACGGTCCGCCTCTTAAACAGCTCAATGGGTTATTTGGGTCTTAATTAGCGGTGACAAGTGGCACTGCTTGGATACCCCCGTGACCTGTAAGGAGTGGGTACCCTCCCTTCATCACGACTTCGAAGTCGATGCTAGCCTCACTGCAGTGCGCGATGGTGCACCACCTCCTGCTTTTGCAGCCGGCTACGTGTCAGAAGCCTGTTCATTAGCCGTGTCGTTGATCGGTGCCACCCACCTTCTGCGACCCGCAAGTACCAGCTGCAACCTTGACTGCTAGTGCCGATCAATGGTGTCATTCCAGCAGATCGTTTGTGGGACACCATGTGAGCTCATGTGGTTTATTTCCCTTAATCTTGCTCTTATAGGGCTCCTAGGATGCCATCATTGCTGCATGACTCCCAGATTCAAGGTTCATTCTAATTTTTAAATTCGTCCCCCTAAGAACGCAACAATAATGAAGTGGTGGATGGTCTGGGCCTTGTTCATTTGACCTGTGACCACTAAATTAACATCATAACAAGAGGTAGAAATTTAATTCATCACAGATAATCATAAATAATAAACCCTGAATCTCGAATATTGTTTGTGAGCTCTGCAGATGGTGGTACTTCCACGTTCGAGGGTATTGCATACAAATTTGAATGTTTACGTGCGTTTTTGATCATTGACCATCAACCACTAGACCGATTCCTCAACGGGTGTCATCAAATCTTATATTCATAATTTTAAAGAAGGTTCTTCATCGCTTCATTGGATCTCACCACCAAATTTATCCAAAATCACCGTTTTTCAATGTTTTAATAAAAAAAATAACGAGTTAAGAAATTATTTCATCATTTAATTAAGGGTCCATTAATTTGTGAAATTCATGATTC
Source organism: Viscum album (assembly GCA_963277665.1). Lineage (NCBI taxonomy): Eukaryota > Viridiplantae > Streptophyta > Magnoliopsida > Santalales > Viscaceae > Viscum > Viscum album. The sequence continues at coordinate 507,600,988 of OY728121.1, forward strand.
GCATTAATTTAACATATTGTGGATACAAAATAGATGAGTCAATCCATTAATTGTTTTGACAACCTAGTGGTCCCGCCTCAGTGGCTGAACTGTTGGAAATAAAATAAATTTACAATATCATGTTATCCTTTTATTCATTAAAAATTAAAAAAACTAACATTCACTTGAAAACTTCTACTGTCAATGTGAAGGCTCCCTTAACCAAACCTCGGTGCTCCATATTCAATGGTGTCCTCAAACTTCAATTCCAAAAATCAGTCCAAATGATAGAAAAGACCACTCATACGTTTACTTAGTGTACCTTAAATAAAGATCAAAATATCATTGGTGGAACACTGGGCCGTGGAATCTAGCACCATCAATTTTCAAAATCTCATAATAATCACAAATAAATAGATAAATGAGATGGAATTGGTAGTTTTTATCATTCTCCCCAATATAGGGATTATTCATCTCAGAAAATTATAACAAAACTAGGAGAAAAAATGGGGGTACTGAGCACGTAACTGAGCCTCACACTCCAATTTGATCTTGTAGATATTCTCGTGATACCAAGGAACTCAAACCATATGAATCAACCACAAAAAATGGACCCACTCCTATCAATCCTCTATCTCCATCAGGAACCCCGCAAAATTTTATGCATCATCGATGTCTATCTCACCCTAGTTGTTTACGTGCAATGGATCATGCACATACCACCTCAGCTATAACACATGGAAAACATTATGCACCCAGAGAATTTGTGGTGGAAGTGCTAGAGTTTACCCCAACTCACCTACTCTATTGAGGATCTTGAAAGTACCAATGAAACCTAGAGAATGCTTGTCGCCCAGGCCGAACAACTGTAATCCTCATCAGGGTGAGACCATTAGAAATACATGGTCTCCCTTCTCAAAATCCAAGGGTCTACAGCTCTTATCGGCATAAGACTTCTGAAATCTTTGTGCAGTCTTCATCCTCTCCTGAACGATCTGCAACTTCTTCATGGTAACATGTACAAACACTAGAACAAAATGTGCTGACTCCGCTAGGTGTGTCCTACAAAGGGGTCATCTGCACGGTATCCCATACAAGGCCTCAAATGGATAAAGACCGATGGTGGAATGGTGACTGTTATTGTATGAAAACTCAACCAGGGGCAGGTGGTCCTCCCATCTACAACCAAAATTGAGGATATAAGCATGAAGCATGTCCTCAAATATATATATGGTCTGCTCTTTCTGACTATATGTTTAAGGATGAAAGGTGGTTCTCAGCTGTACGTGAGTCCCGAATTCCTTCTATAATCCATTCCAAAAGAAGGATTTAAAACGAGTGTCGCGATCTAAGAATATCGTCTATGGGAACCTTTAAAGTCATACAATATCATGAATTTTTATGCATCCCAAGATCTCTACTGATCCCCACACTCAGATGGGTAGGATGTGGGAAGACTTGGTGAGTCGATCAATGACCACCCATATCGAATCATGGCCCCATGAAAAATGTGGTAGCCCCATCATGATGTGCCGGGATATAACATCCCACTTCAACTTCGGTTCCTCAAATGGTTAAGCTATGTATACTGGTACCTAATTTATATACTTAAAATCCTGTAAAGAGAGGCATCAAGATACCAACTATGCCACTACTTACATGATCTCTGGCCACCAGTACTAATTCCAGAGGTCCTAGTAAATATTTTCTGCTCCGGATGCTTCTATGAAGGGGGAGTGTTGAACTCCCTCAATACCTCCTCACATAGCCACACTGGTTCAATAGTAAGTCTTATGAGAAGGATTACGTGCTCACGGCCTTCAGAAAATCCATCAAGATATTGTCCTAAGGTTATATGTGAAAGTCAGACCTCACATATTAAGTCCCAAATTGGTGACTCCCAAACTCACTAAAGTAATGAGTGAGTAACAATAATATACAAGAGGTAAGTTACTACATCTCTATACAGAAAGGTTTTCTACAGCGCAACTTGATGCTCTATCTCCTCACTCAGAAATTGTATACCAGACCTCCTGCTGTGTGCGTCTACTACTACGTTCCCCTTCCCAGGAGTGTAGACTACCTAAAATTCATAGACCTGGAGGAACTTCAACCATAGCAGATGTCTCCGATTCATTTTATTCTATTAGAAGATATATCTGAGTCTCTTTTGATCATAGTAAATAGTAAATCATTCATCCATCATGTATTGTCACCACATCTTCAGCATAAAGAGCACTGCAGCTATCTCCATGTAATTGGTAGCATAATTATGTCCATGATATCTCAACTATCATGATAAATAAGTGATTATTTATTACACTTGCATTAGGAAACAACTTACTATGGTCCTTGATGTGTTGCAGTAGACTACATACCGAATTCCCCCTTTTGGTAGCCTCCACATGGGGGAAGTTGTCAGTCTATGCCTAAAATTCTGAAAAATCCATTGGCATATCCCCATCAACATGAAAGGAGGTCCTTTATTTTTAAAAGATGAATTGGGTGTCACATTTATAGAAATTTCATGTATGAGTCTCTGGTAGTATCTAGCTAATCCCAGAAAACTCTGCACCTCAGTCACACTCTTGATTGGCTCACAAGCATAAACGACCTCTATCTTCTCTCGATCCAGTGCAACTCCAACCTTTGAGCTAACGTTCCCCAGGAAGTGGACTCCACATATCCACAACTGGCACTTCGAGAGCTATCAATAAAGATGGTTCTCTTAGAGTGTATGTAGAACTATATATAGTTGTTTGTCATGCACCTCCTATGTTGAGTATATCAAGATGTCATTAATGAAAACTACCACAAAGCGATCAAGGTAAGGATGAGAGATACTATTACTGAGACCCATTAACAATTCTGAAGTGTTGGTATTGCCGAAGGGCATCACCATGAAATCCTAATTGTCATAACGACATCTAACGTTTTTCTTTACTATGTCCTCATTATGTACCCCCAGCCGGTGATAACCTGATCTGAGGTCTATCTTTAAAATCTATTGATATCTCTTCTACTAGTCGAAGAGGTCATCAATCCTCAAGGGTGGAAACATGTTCTTCAATTTCACCTATTTAACGGAATGATATTCAACAAAAAGCCTCAGAATCGCTTATTCTTTCTTGGAAAATGAAATTCGGGATGCCTATGGATAATCAATGGGTCTTATTAATCCCTTCCTCAGCAAGTTCTTCTACTACACTCGCAACCCATGATGTTCTTTGAGAGCCATCTGATATGCTGGAATAGATATCATTTCCATTCCTAGGTATAGGTTTATGTATATGTATATCTCTATGGGAGGTGGTAATCCCAAAAAATCATCAGGAAAGACATCAGCATACTAGTCCTCCACTACAGGACAAATAATAATCTTCACGACAATTGATCAGAGGGTAAGGCCAGGAAACTAGTGTGAGATCAGTTGTACCCTATTCTGAGTAATTCCATCCTATACATCAAAGGTTCCCTTCTCGTTGGTGAAGGAAAATAGTATCCCATACATACAGACACAATGCACATTGTTCCTAATGCAGTCAATCAGATCACGGACCATGGATAACAAGTCTATACACAAGATGATATCGTAAGGCCTTGACGCTGCTACTAGGAGATCCCAACAAAATATATCACATCCTAGAGTAATCTAACATCACCGAAACTAGTGTTTAATCATTGAATCATCTCCCATATGGGTCTCTAATATTAAGGATCTAGCTAATGGCTCTACCTGAATCACTGATATCTAAATGAGAGTCATGGGAATTAATGAGTGATGGGAACCTTTGTCTATAAGTACTATAGCTTGGGTGGAGTAGACATAGATTGTATCTAGAATAATATCTATAAAATCATGGTTATAGGACTTGACTTCTTGAATATGTGATCATCCATATCCTCCTGTTCCCTGAGTTCATGGTGGACCACCTGGAGGTGGTGGTCGTAGAACCTCAAATAGCCACCCACTGCCAATTGCATGACCTTCTTTTCTACCACGTCTGCCACCCTAAGGACCTCCTTACATGAATTTATTCCTATAACATGGTGGACCCTAAACTATCTGATGATCATTAGTATGATGGGTCGGGCACTTGCAAGCCATGCCACACTGCCTGTCCCACGTGAAGCACAGTCTCGTTCACAGCTGAACCCCTCTACCTCACAAGCTCTGCACCTCCAACCCTGCATCTCTGTGTTGTCCACAAAATTTTTTGGCATGATTGGACCTATAATTCATCTTCCTACATCCAACTACAAGTTACTAGTCCAAAAATAATCTGGGGGTGTCTCTCTCCATCGGTGCCTAATCAGCTAAGAAGCTCTCCGCCAATAATAATCGCTCCAACACTCCCACCTGGGTCGGGATATTCAGCAATATCTGCGATGCCCTAATCTCCCATCGGAGATCCCACAAAAAGGCATAGGCCCTAAAGAATGGTTCTCATTCCATTTTGTGGTGTGGAGTGAGATGTTAGTATATATAACAGAGTGCTAGAACCCTAATAGGATTCCCTACTATAAGTGCAGCACCTCTTGCATTCGCTCTGAGTGTAAATTCACTGTACAAACACCTCCCTGAAGAGGGTATCAAAGTCCAACTTGGAGAGTGTTTCCACCTCATGCATCTAGAGTTTCAGACTACCCCATATCCATATTGTTCCCTAGAAAAATCCAGCAGCATGTATCACCAAATTATATTTTAGTTTCTCAACTAGGCGAAAAAATCTATCTGCAACATCCAGCATGTCCTCAGCTTCTTGGAAAACTGTCTCTGCTGGAGAACTCTGAGGGCAATATTTCTGAAACACTTGCAATGCACATAGTTTTCATGAACCTTCCTCTATTATGGTTGGTTTAAACTTCTTCCTTTAGAGTCGTGGTTTTTCTGGTACACCACTCAAAGGTGCAATATCAGTATGAGGGTCCTGCACTGAAGCCTAGTCGCTTTGTGGGCCGCCGTCATGAACACTCTCATAAATCCTCGCCGTATATCTATGTGGTTGAATCCTAAAATGATAATTTTTTGCCATCATAAGTATGTTATACCTAGTGAGATGAAACCAAAGTGATCAATTATAAAACATTTAAAAAACACAGGCAATCATTGTATTTGTGAACTATGTCAGAAATCAGAATTCATGGTCCTCATGAATGGATACATCAGCCACCACACCAACACTAGACTCCCCAAACTGAAAACCACACTCATAAAACATAACATTATTCCTCCATTTGAAAGATCAGAGTCCACGTTCTTTGGGATAACTGAATCCTTTGAAACCACTTTGTCATGACACATCCCTCGGGGAATGTGTTGTGAATACCCCAAGCCCGCCTTCCATAGACCAGGGGTTGGAGACTTGCACTGTAAAGTAACATCCCTAAAATAGGATGGAATTTAAATTAAACGTGTACAATCATAGTGTACACGAACATAAAAAGATGAAACAATGAATTAAAACAGCAGTATTGAAAGTGTGAACTGAAGGTAAAGGGACCCGAATACAAGCCCAACTGTAAAGATACAACTACAACTAAAAACAAAAAACATGTCATATGTTCTTTCACCATGGATACGATGTGAAGGGTAGGCACATCTCATCTCTACATCTCTCCACACCAACCATCACTGTCGTCCACTGTTAGGTCCTAGCTTCTATTGACTATGCTGAGATTCTGTTCTTCTTCACAAGACACAAAAAGGTGCGGGTGAATCCCATGATGGGGTGAGTATAACAATACATAATAGGGACCCTGAGACTCCCAAAGGTGTCTCATAATTCCATAATGGAAAACCAAAAATCATTGTCTCACTCACAAAGTGAAAATAAAAAGACTTAGTTCAAACCATTTATATTACTCATAGTTCATGAATAATGATGATTAACCTAATGTTATGACATTTTATTCTGTTAGGACATTTCCAAAACTGAACCCGAAGAGAGTTAGTCCCTTATTTATCCACACACGGTAATATATCTATTATCCCTGATGGGCCTCTCTAAGGATAGTCCACATCGGGTCATGCACTGCTGATCCACATAGGGTTTCTAGAATGAAAATCCACTGAAGGTCTCTATGATGATGATCCACACATGGTTTCAAAATGATGATCCATATAGGGTTGATATATGATGATCCACATAGGGTCTCTACGATTTTATTTCTCCCAATGTATCCAGATACTAATCCACACAGGGTATATATAATGTTGATAACACAGGGTCTCTATAATGCTTATCCACATAGCGTTGCTAGATGCTGATCCAAACAGGGTCTCTACTCAGATGAAAAAAAGATATAGGATTCCTGACACCCAGTGTACTTCAGTTCTGTTGTATCTTCTCCCCTAGATATCATTCATGCTTAAAATTCTAAAAAAGTCTTCAAATGAGTAACTAAATGTATTTTCTGGTCGTAAGGGTTCCAACGAAATAGAATGTGTGTCAATCAGACACATGGACTATGAGTTATAGTCATTTTAATATTGAGGGCCTGATTGGATTTAGGTACAATACAACCCATTCGTACTCTAAATTTCTCTAAAACCAAAGTGGAGTATCTCAGAAGCACCACCACATCCCAAGGATTCCAACTCCGCATATGGTTCTTCAAACAGACATTTGGTTTGTATGATACAAACTTTTAAGCTTATTTAGGCCAAAAAAGGGGTCAGAGTCTGGTCCAAACCCATCGGACCGACCTGGCCAGTCCAAGCCTGGGCCGACCCTGTTGGGCCGGGCCCCGGTGGGCTCGCCCCTCTGTGCCGTGGATCGGTCTGACCTGCCTGGGCTGGGCTTGTCCATGACGGATTGGCTAGCCAGTAGGCCTGACCCATTTGATGGTCACGCAGTCCGCCTCTAAATTAACTCAGAGCACTGTTCAGAAATAGATTTGGGGAACAAGGTGGCACCGCCTAGCAGATCGAGGGCCTCATAGGGAGCGGGTACCCTCCCTTCACTGTGAATTTGATGTAGTGGCCTACCTCACCATGTCACGTGACGACACAAAACCTACAGCCATCGTGGCTGGCCAAGAGCATGACGCTTGTTCGTCCGACGTAGCACCACCCCCTTCCACGGCTGGGGTGCACCGGCAACCGCCTTCTCTATCGATGCAGGTCACTGAAGCCGTCGTGCCAATGCCGCATCGGTAGATCTTCTATAGCCCACCTGGTGATCTCCAGTGGCCTTTTTTTTCATTCTACTCACGCCTACCAGTCTCTTGGTATGCCTTCATTGCTACGCAACTCCCATATTCAAGTTTTTGTTGAAATTTTTAATTTTTTCCCTGAAGAACGTAACAAGAACGAGGCTACGGAGGGTCGAGGACATGTTCATTTGACCTTCTACCTCTGTGTTAGCATCTTAAGAATATATAAAAATTTAATTCATCAAATATAAACATAAATAATAAACCCCATACCTCAGGAATCATTGGTGACCACTATGGACAGCCATGCTTCCATGTTCGATGGTATTGTCGACGAAGGATAAGTTTCATGTGTGTTATAGTTCATCAACCATTGACCTCGAGATATATTCCTCAATGGGTGTTTTAAAATCCTTTGTTCTTCATTGGAAACAGGTTTGTGGTAGCTTCATCGGATATCACCACCAAATTCCCCCAAAATCCCCCTTTTCCAACCTATTAGTAAAACAAATCAACAGTTAAGTAATTACATCATCATTTAATTAAGGGACCGTTAATTAGTGAAATAAATGAGTCGCATTAATGGAACATGGTGTGGTTACAAAACACATGAGTCAAGCTATCAAATGGCTCGAAAAACCAGATGTCCTGCCACCACCGCTCAGCTATTTAGAAAAACTGAAATATTAATTTCAGTTTATTTCTTAATTTATTAAAAACTCTGTAAAATATCATTTTCTCCCAACCTACTACGGTCGAAGTGAATCCTCTCTTCAGTGAATCCTATCTTTGCGGATTCAATAGTGTCCTCATATTTCAATTCTAATCATCGGTCAAAAATTAAGAAATTTCCACCAAAACATTTAATTAATGTACCTTAAATAAATTTCAAAATTCTTTTCTGGGCACATCATGAGTTGTAATCAAGCACCGTCAGTTTTTGTGTACTCGTAATAATCCATAATAATTTAAAAAAAAAATTTAGGTAATTTCCAGGTCATTAAATCATTCACATACCTGATTCAAATATAATTAATATATTTTTCTAATAACTATATTATATAATAATATTCTAAAAAGTAATTTGATATATTCTTTTATTATTACCTTATATTAACCATTTGTTAAAGTTCATATGTTAAGGATTCACATCGGGTAATATTCACATTATTCATTATATTTACTTTAATTTGTAATATCTTTGGACCTTATACATATATGATAATTTACAGAATATAAAACATGTTATATATATCATTTATATACAATATTTTTTTATTATAATATTTTATAAATTATATTAGTATGAATGAAAAAACATCATTCATGGAGATGATAAGCCGTAAGTACTAATGGGTGTTATTTCCATTTAATTATCATAATGAAAGAAAAAAAGTAAAAGATGTATGTGTATATATATATATTAAATTATTATATTATCTTTAGGATATAAAATATATCATATTTATTCAGTATCATCCACAAAAAAATATTGTACTAATAAAAAATGAAATATAAAAATATATGTGTTTTAAAAAGGAATAAAGTTGCATTAAGAAATAATAAATACAATTTAAGTAAAATATAAGAATTTTTTACATTATAATATCCACCATGGAAGGTGGAATGGTAAAAATGAATATCCATCATTTCGTGAGGCCTTAGTTAACTATACAAAAAAAAACAAAATGATTGTCACCCATTATATGTATGTTTTTATAAGTGTAGGTAAAACCATTTACAAAATAACATCCTAGAAAATGTATTGTATATTTTATTATTAAATGAATAAATTGATTAATATGGTTGTAGAAGGAATATAAAATAATGGTCCTGAGGGAAGATGTTATATCTTCATTAGGTAACACCTTTTGATTTTGGAAAAAATGCTTCCTTTGATTTCCTTATAACCAAGGTAATGAATCTAGGAAGAATTTATAGAATATTAAAATATTATTTTGTACATATTGGAAAAAAATAATTGTTTCAAGTGATGTTGAGAAGTGGGAGAGGTGGTGGACTTTTATTGGGAAGGAAGAGTAGTTGAATGGAATTTTTTAAAGCATGTTAGGTTTTCATATGTTACTACCTAAAACATTATATACCAAACAAAAATAAATAAATAATGAAAGAATTATGGAATAACAATTTCCATCCAACGGGTTTTTGAAAAGTGGATTGTTCATTTGGGCCCATAATATTGGGTTTTATAGAAAAATTATGAATAATTAGTCCTTAATAACTTTGATTATTTTTAATCACTTTTTCAAATATTTTTAGTAAAAAATTATTTTCATATTATTAGTATCTAAAATAATATATGGGTTAAAATTTGTATTGGTATATTTTACAAACGAAATTCAATGAAGCATCAAAATTAATATTATTTCCAATCTCAAAGATGAGATTAAATAGAAGGTTTTTAATGTAGAAAAATGTTCCAGTGATTATTCAGTTTTTATGTTAAATTTCAATGTGAAATTTATTATAATTAAGTAAATGGTATTAATAAATGTATAATTTATCTTATGTGCAATTGGAAATTTTAATGAATAATTTAACTTTGGTAATTCTTTAAATGAAAATGATGTTATTAACTAAAATGAAGAATTTTTCAATATTCATCTAAAAATGAAATTTCTCATAAAAATACTAAAATATTCCCTTATATAATTCCAGTATTATAAATTATAAATTATTTTTCTTTTATCAATTTTATTTTTATTTTTTTGTAAATTAATTTTATTATTAAAAGTTTTTCATTTGAAAAAATTTTATTTTAAAAAATAAAGTACTTTAACAAAAACCATGTCTTGCACTATAATTATGATATCAATATTTAATTAAATTATAAATAATATTTTAAATACATGTATTAAAATTAATATAACTATGTTTAATGTCTATTTTCACATTAAATTTTTTAAATAATTATAAATATAATATTTTGTTTTCTAGAATCATATATTTTTCATGTAACATATTCCAAGATTGTATTAGTGGAAGAAATAGCCATGTCATTAATTTGTGTAGGGAAAGCCCTGTTTTTATTCTAGGTATTTTTACTAAAGAAAGTATTTCAGGTTATACAAGAGAATTCAGAATTTAATGTAGCTCATGCCAGTTTGATATTGTGTGTAGCGCAAGACATGTCGAGATTTATTGCAGCATTATCCAAGTCGATATTGAATGAGAAATGACTATTTTTATCATGTTTTAATATTTATAAATATATATAATAAACAATTTTTCAGGGTTACGTGAAAAATATATCACAAAGATAAATTAATTTGAACAAAAAATCATAAAATCGTATGTTTTTAAATTCAACCCACCTTAAAATGATATTCTCCCTTGAAACTCATCTAGGTTTTCAAATGCTTAATACTTAAAATTTTCACTCATTGAAACCCACATTGAAATAAATTAATAATAAAACATCCCTTAAAATTTAATGTTGGGAACAAAATAGATATAAAAATAAAAATATAACATGGTATCCATAATGTAGAGAATATTTTGGAAGGGAAAACATAAACATTAATGTAAAATCATTCTATTATTATTTAATAGAATTTGAGAGAGAAAAATGTCAAGAGAATTTTAATAATCAGAAATCCAAAAATCTATGACGGATTAAGGGACCATCTATTTCATTATAATGGTGGTACAATGATCACATTTTTTTATAGAGATACTTTAAACTAATATTACGTAATTTTCATGAAATGATATAAATTACTGATTTCTGGACAACCCCACCCATTTTTCTTCGTTGACCCACATCACCTATTTCCCAAAATAATTAAAGATGCATTTTAATTTCAGATGTAATCACAGATTTTGTGATCCATGATAAGTAAACTCATCTGTCTCCATTTACCATAATCACAAATAGGATATCCAATATGCTGGAGTCCTTATGTGGTGAGATAATTCATTAATCTCTAATAACCTTTTTATGAACATATGACTTAAACATTCCATAGATGGATAACATTATGAACCATACAAAATATAACCCCCTTCATTTGTTAAATATTGTATTGTTTAATTCCATTTTTTATTGAATATATGGGTTCATCCATGCACTGATAGAAAATTAAATTGAATTTTATTTTTCCAAAATCCATGTAGTGGGATTCAATCACCTGATAAATAAATGAAGGATGAAAAAAAATTATCATTGGACTTACTCATAGAAAAATCAATGATGAACATCCAAACATAAGGGGAGGGGGAGGATAAGCATTCCTCTAATTTCCATTATACACATAATCCATTGTGATTGCATAAGCTTTCCACTTATACATTTTCATTACAGTTTGTTGTGTCTTATCATTTATATTATCCTTTGGATTGGTGCATTGATTAACATAATAAAAAAATATTTAGAACATGAAACAATGAAATATGGGTGCTTCATTTTGATTATATTTATCTCCAATTATATTTATCTCCAATTATTTCATTGAGATTCTTATTATAATGAATTATAGATTCATCTTCTTGGTGGATAGGAATCCTATATATGAAACAACTTCTTGTTCCTTTCAATCAATTTCCTTTATGCTATTTCCCATTATTTATAAATATATGAGTATGAAATTTTATCTCCTCACCTTTTTTTATTCTTCTATTAACCCCATCATCCTAATCTTGTTAAAACCATTATATTTATATGTAAATCCAATGTCCATTTCAAATTTTATTTCACAATGTACAAACTCTTTTTAGATACTAATGTCTCTTATTGCCAAATCCCTCCTCAGACATTGATTGAAGAGATAAAATTACCTATCAACAAATTTTTTTGGAAGGATGATAATATCATATGTTCACCTCACCTTTCTAGTGAAATTAACCTTATACATACCAGAAGATTAATCATCCATTTGCTTCATCTCAATGAAATCATATTCCATCAGTATATGAAGAACACGAGGAATGTAATTACAAAATAATAAGTTATTGAACTCATACAAATCAATGGATGAAATTTTATATTTCCACCTCATATTCATTATTAGATTCCACAACTTGTCAACGTCACATTATTGTAGATAAATAGCCAAAATGAATTTATCCTGAACCAAACACTTGAGAAAATTTAATATCATTTCAGTTGTAGAGAACCATTGTTCAGAAAACAAACTAGATAAGTTTACCAAATGAACAAAGATGGATGATGCCTCATGAAGGACTAAACAGAATATTATTCCCTCTTTTTATCATTTAGAAACTCAACTTGATTTATATATTGAGAAAACTGTGAGATTATAAAAATGAGGTTTTTTTCATCCCCATGGAATTTAGATCATCAGGACGAAGTTCGTGGAATTTTCCATTGTAAACACTATTAACATGGTTCGTTTGGGTTCTATCCACTGGATAAATCGTAATAATATTGTATAAAAAATTATTATAATGAGAAACCACATAATAACTAAAATTCCCTAATATTATGTATATTGTATGAAAAAATCCTAAATCAATGAAACCAAAGACTTATCCTAATCTATTCAATAAATTTTTTTATTTAAATCCTTCAAGATAGTTTTACAATAGTTTCTAAATTAAAAATGTATATCCCCCAAGAGTGTCAAACTAGGCATGTATGAAGGTCCATTAACATGTACCGGTTACCCCGAGTCATGCCCATAAGATCTTGTTAGAGTTTTTACCACTATGTACATTAATCCTGGAGCCACCCCAACTTTTCCGTTCTACAATGGGATAGAAAACCAATTACCCTATCATTTACCAAAATTCCATGAAATTTTCGTAAATATATACTCATCCTTATTAATATTCTTATATTCATCTTAATTTAAATACTACTAAATATACCTAGGGATAAATTTTCCTCATCCTAGTTTCCAATGGTTTACTAAATTGTTTTTGACACCAACTATATTTTCCCATGCTTTACATACATGTATGTTACATCATATTATATGAATACATAGTACATTTCAAAAATACATTACCGAGGGATGTAATAGTTTATTATCTCTAGAAATTTTGGAATGAAATCTCCTATCTTGGACAATGATCTTCAATATCTACCATAGATATCTTTATCATTAGTACTTCCATCTAGAAAAACATTTTATAACCATTGTAAGGAAAACATAAGAGATGAATGAGACCAGAAGCTTAGTAATGGTAAACAATGGATATATGTAAGTAAAATATTAAATTAATGTGTATCGAACGTGAACATAACATTTGAAGATCACATCTTTTACATTAGATATCATAATAAATGTTGGTGTTTCATAAGAAATAGATCAGAAGAGTATTAATATCATAAGTTATGAATGAATAATAAATTAATAAGAAATATAATTTTTTTCATGCACATTGGTTAATAACATTGTGAACATGTATAAGTAGAAAAAATTTCCCTCATTATGTTATCTACATGAAATCAGAACCCAAGTAAACATCTAGACATGTAACTAGGGCCATGTATACTAATGTGAATGTGTAACTAGGTTCACACATTATGTTATGGACATGAAACTAGGTCCATGCATAACATTGTGAAGTAGTAATCAGGTGGACACATAACATTCTGAACAAGTAATCAGGTTCATGAATAATCTTTTGGAAATTAAACCATGTCCATGCATAACATTGTGAATATGAAAACATGTCCACGCATAACATTATGAGATTTTAATAAGGATAATTCATAATATTTTAGACATAAATCTTTGTCCATGTGTTACATTGTGAAAATATAACCAGGTTTACACATAATATTGTGAACATGTTATCTACTTCACGCATAAAAATATATACAAGAAATTGGGTCCTTACATAACATTGTGAACATGTAATCACGCTCAATCATAACATTTAAACTCATAATTGATCAATTATTACCCAATTAGTTGTAGGGTGATATATATCCCACCAATATTATAATAATATCATTCATACATGATTTATTTTGTAAAAATACATCATCATATCATGACACATAAAATGATATGGGTTTAATATTCATCTAATCATAACACAAGAAATGAATTGGTCACCACTAAAATTTCCTCACAGAAAAAAATATGGAAAATATATAGTATTTATTTCATCAAATCATAACCCATGAAAAGAATTGATTTTTAGTAGAATGGAACCTGTAGAATATAAAAGGGTATCATAATAATCATTCCATCAAAACATAAATGTTTTTAAAAATGGATATGAATGGATCCTTTTGATATTTTCATATATGGTCTCGTGTAACATCAACAGATGTCACATATAAAATAAAATAACTTATTATGTTATATTTAAAACTGTTTTTTCTGAAAATAGTTATTCTTCTATTAAAAAATTCATTAAAAAACATAAAATCATTTGAAAAACGTTGACATTGAAAATACATTGAAAACCTAGAAATTAGCCATGTAAAAATTTAAAAAACCATTTAATTTAAAATATATAATATATGCATGCAAACATTTTGAATCCCAATTTACGTGAAAAATTATATAATATACCTGAAAATATTTTCCTTCATACTTATAATATAATTTTGAAATCATTTTTGAAAATTATTTTCCTTGAAACATATAAAATGATCTTCAAAACATTTTCAAAAATCATTTCATTTTAAAAAGTGTTAAAATATTTTTCATAAAAATATCCTTTAAATAGTAAAAGATACATTATAGTACTGATGGAGGAAAAATCCATAAATTCCATGAAAGGTAAAAACAACATTCGTTTTCACATGGAAAGGATTAGAAAATTCCCTCGTTTTGAAAGAGAGACAATATTCCTGTGAAAAAATTGGTAAAATACAATGATGGTAAAAGTTGTATTTTAATAATCATAGGTGATTCTTAGAATATTTTTGGATAGCCTTTTTAGATAAAATGGTTTCAAATGAAAATATATTTCGGACTGAAGAGAGGGTAATGTCGGGATTTCTGAGAAATAAATTCTTAATTTTATTATGTACCATATAGTAGAAATTTGGAACCAATATAGGCATACATAAATAATGACCATAGGATAATAATTTTTTTTAGATATGGGGAATAGTATTTAATCAAAGAAATCATAAATATAAAAAATCACGGAAAGCGATGAGATTGAATCAATACACTCTTATAACGGGGTAACATGTGATCATACACTCAATGTATGAAATTAATTTACATGAAGAATAAAATATCATTAAAATATATTGATTCATTATAATAAATGTATAATGGATTTATATACACCTCGAAGAATATTTATAGGTTCATAACAAAACATGATTATCAAATATGTAAAATTGATATAAATATATTTTACTGATTTGGTAACTTTTGAAAAATAACCTAATGAAAAAATGATCATCATATAGATAGGTGAATTACTATAAATTAATTTATATGATACCTATAATAAATAAATTCTTAGAACATACCCTGCAAAACGGTAATATTTGGTTACTATAACTTGTATCTCATGAGAATTAAAAGTGATATTAAATCCCCTTAGCATATGTCTTGACACTATTCTTACTCATAAAAGCTTCCAATATAATAAATATTATTTTATTATTTATATTATATAAAAGAGTATTTATATAAATAATAAAATATATGGTTTTATTATATAATTATATTACCTTCTTGTTAATGATCATATGTTAAGGCTTCACATCAAGTAATATTCACTTTCTTCATCGCATGCGTCTTAATTTGTTATAACATTTGTCCAAATACATATATAATGATATATATAATGTAAAAAACGAAATAAATATCATTTATATACATTATATGTGTACTGTAGTAATATAAATAATATATTACTATGAAATGATATTTAAGTGTTCATTTAGATGGTAGGCCATATGTATACATGAACACGTTTTCCATTTAATTATTTTGTTGAATGAAAAAGTAAATGTCATACGTATATATATATATATATTATTTTATCATTTATATATCAAATATATAATATATATCCACTAAAACCATCCTTAATACAATCTATTTTCAGTATGAATGGATCAAATTTATTTGACGGAGTGGTAGTCTACAGTTCTGCAAATGAAGTTTTCCTATTAACACAAAATAGAATGTAAAAAAGATATGTGTTATAAACAAATGAATACGAAAGTCTAAAGAAATAATAAATTTAATATATAATATATTTAAATGTATTTTCAATCATAATGGCCACCATGGTATGTGTTAATGGAAAAATGAACAATCATCATTTCGTGAGGTAGTTGTTCACCGTATACCGAAACAATGTGTATTCTACCCATTAGATGGAGGTGTGCATAAAAGTTTGCCTAAAAATTTAAATAAATAATACTTGAATATTTAGGATAATATTTTTTATATGATAATATAATAAATGGAGTTTAATAGGGCGGAGAAATAAAATAAATTTAAGCACTTGAGAGAAGACATTACCTATTAATCAGGTAACTCCTTTTGGTTTATATTAAATGGATTTCATGGATTGCCTTCATCCCACATAATTATTTCTATGATAAGGGAAAATATTTTGGGAATTTTATGGGTACATATTGGGTGAATCAATGATGTGAAGAAGTGTGATAGTTGGAGGCAATTAATAGGGAGTGAAAAGGATTCACATTGAATTTTTTAACACATGGCAGTTTTACACTTGTTATTACATAAAAAATTCATATAAAACCGAAAATAAATCACTAATGTAAGGTTTATATCCAAATAATTCCAATAAAACGTGTTTTGGAAATATGTATATGTCATTTGGTACCCTATGATTTCGGTTTAGTCCCTAATTTTGCTTAATTTGACCTTAATCGCTAGGATTAATTTTAATCACATTCACTAATTATTTTGTAAAAATTTAAATTCACAGTATTTGATAATAAATATTATACTAGTTTTATTGTTTGATATTGGTTTTTTGAAACTCGTTCCACTGAGGTGAAAAAATTAAGACTACTGCTAATCCTACAGATGGGATGAAATAACGGTTTCTAATATAGAAAGATATTCAAAAGATTGTTTTGTTTTTATATTAAATTTCAACTTAAAATTGATTATAATTATCTAAATTTTATTTTTAGTTGAATAATTTCTCTAATACTACCATTAAATAAATTAATGTAAAATTTAACATTAATATATATTTAATGAAAGTGAAGTTCTCAAAAAACTGTAGTATTTTTCGCTATTCATAAAAAAGATGTTCCACATAAAAATCCAAAAAAATAAACTGATTATAATTTAAGTATTATAAATTCTAAAATGATGTTTTTTTAAATAAAATTTATATTTATTTATTAAATTAATTTTATTATTATATGTGTTTTTTTGAAAAAATTCTACTCATAATTGTAACGGAAATTACCAATATCATATCTTTCGTTATCTGTATGTATTATCAATAAAAAATAAAAATAAATAGTATTTGAAAATTACATATTAATATTCATATAACTATTTTTAATTCCCATTTTATCATAATATAATTTAAATAATTCTAACAATGAAATGAAATTTAGTAGAAACATCGATGTCTCATGTATCGTACACTATGTCGGTATTAAGGGTAGTACAAGACAAGTTGGTATTGGGAAAAGTGACATCCTATTTGGGTTTTCATGTAGAAAAATCCATGTTGGTATTGTGTGTTGATAAATTAAAGATATTATTTCATGTAGTTCAATCCATGTTTGTATTGTGTGTAGTGAAAGACAAGTAAATATTGTGGGTAGTGAACTCCAAATAAGTATTTCAAGTTAAAAGAATGTTGGGATTAGTGTTTTAATATATATATATATATATATATAACTATTTTCAGTTTCATAGAAAATGAATAATATCATGATGATAAATTAATTCAAAAATAATAATTCACAAAATTTTGGGCTGTTACATAAACATTGCTAAAATCATCATGTTTATTCTCATTCAAGTACCCATATATATCAACAGTGATTAAAATTTAATTATTGTGGACATAATGATGTGTACCATGTTCATATTCATTCATGTAATTATAGATAACCACATCATGTTCACACTCATTCATATAAACATAACAAACAAATAGGTTTACACACTGATTTTTTAAACATTAATAAATACAAAAAGGTCAAGATCAATCATGGGAAAATAAAAAACAAAATAGTGTTCATGTGAAACATAATAAACGAAAAATTTATAAAACCATATCCAATGATTTGGAGGGTGATTTAGGTCCCAATATTTAAACTCCTATTAATATTTTTTAAATATTATTGAAATCATATATCATATAATGAAACTCTGAGGGAAAAATTTGTTTTAATTAAATAGAACATAACAAACCCAATGAACTTAATAAATTGTCTTCACAACACTATGTGATGGATTTAAAAATATTGACCTCTTTCATTTAAACTGTGTATAAAAAATTTCAATCACCATGATAGATTATTTGATAAGAAAAATTAGATGTAGAAACATAAAAACTAATTTCTATATTAATAAATCTATTAGAGATGAAGTTGTAAATTGTGCTCGAATCATAATATAGTTTTCAATAAAAACTTTTCCCTTTGGAATAAATATAACGATAATGCTGAAATGTAATTTTTTTTATAAATTAGAACTTTTTAATATATTTTTTTAGGAATCGAATATCATATAGTGGAGAAAATAAATATAAAAAATGTATTGATAATGGTTATGTGATTAAACATAGAAAAAAATTATGTTATAAAATTATATTAAAAAATGAATCCATTAAACCAACACAAATGATTCAAATAGGTAATTTAAAAAGACATTGAAACCAATATATTTTATATATAATAAATAAAAGTAGTGATTTAAATTGAAATAATTTATATTATTATGGAATTTTTAGTGGAATATAAAATCATTCATTTTGAAGGGATGGAAAAATATTTTAATCTTTTTGAAATAACCTTGTCTCAAACACACATTATTATAAGGATAAATAATCCATTTTTTAAAATGGGTTAATGATGAATGTAATGTTAAATGGATATTAATTTTTTGGAATAACCACTAAG
Source organism: Viscum album (assembly GCA_963277665.1). Classification (NCBI taxonomy): domain Eukaryota; kingdom Viridiplantae; phylum Streptophyta; class Magnoliopsida; order Santalales; family Viscaceae; genus Viscum; species Viscum album. The sequence continues at coordinate 507,620,168 of OY728121.1, forward strand.
AAAAATATAAAATGTTTTGAAGGTAAAAATATGGATATGGGAATAAATATATAAAATAAAATTGGAACTATTGTTCATGAAATTTAATTTTTTCTGAAAAAAATTGATTTATTAGGGAGTAATACTATTTTTCAGAAATTATTTATGAATAAATGATTATTTAAATAAAATATAACATCATCAAATGTTATAATTATTTAATCACAAATAATTATATGTGAATCAGAGTGATTCATAATAAATAAAAAAACATGTTTCATGAAATCCCCTTAAAAACATTTTGAATTGTGAATAAAAAACACCATGAGATAATGAAAAATAATTAGATCGTTAAATATACTGTGATAATATAAAATCATTATAAAAATGGAAAGATGTTAATTTGTTCATCATTGGTATGAATACATAGAGTATGACCTTAACATATGTGAAGGGATTTAAAATCGAAACAAATAACCCCTTACAATGTAATGATAATTTAATTCAAAAACCTTTAAAGATGAATAAATTATTATGAACAAACATTAAAATTTATAAAATACATTTATTGATATAATATCTATATTATATTATATATAGCCCACACAAAAATAGGAACATTACATAAAAGAATTTTCAATTTGAGGAATTTTTGATGAAATACCTTAGATAGGTCCAGATTCATTCTAAACAAAAACCAAATATTCTAAATAATAAAATAATATTTAGTAACTAAATACCCAATAAAATTATTAATAAGTATAATAAATTATACACTGTATTTATAATCATTTGAAATAAATAATATTTTTTGACATGTTTTCTCACATACGGTTTATCTTTTAATTATTTTTACTACTTTCGTAAGGGCATTATGAATATTTATTCATAATAAAAATATAAAAATTTACATTTCAATACTATTAATATAATATATTATGTATAATGACTTAAAATTTACAAATTCCACTGAATTTGTACTTCATTATTCATCATATAATATTAAAATAACATTAAATATTTTTTAGTGATATTTACCCTTTAAAAGTGTTTTATGTAGTTAATGATTTAAATATTTCTTCCATTACAAGAAAAAAGACATAATTATTTAAATATTTAAATAATGATGTGTTTTTTTCTATTTATTATTTTTTCCTAATAATCCATTATATAATTTCACTGTTTTGATCATGTTGGTGGTCAAATATTCCCAAAGATGAACATACCTTGATTAATTTACAATTATACGTTTATTAAGATAAAATTTCATTATAAAAGTAGAATTATGTTATCATTTTTTATATAATAGTTTTATATATCATAATTTGAAATAATTTTTAGATTAATTAGTTGATATAAAATTATTTCCATTTATGAATAATTGATTCCTCTTTATTAACAAATTTTAGAGAAATAGTTTTCAAATGACAGTTTACCATTCGTGTCATAAAGAATATTCTAAATTTGTATCAGAAAATAATTATTCATGTCATGAAAAAAATTTATTATTTAAAACAATATTTATATACATTATATAGATCTAGTAATGAAAATACAACTTGTTCATTTTTAAAGGTTGTAATCTGCATACATGAATAATTCACGTAATTATTATTCTTAATAGAATTAGGGAAAGGTAGTTAGTTATTAAAATAAAATTTTAATTACATTTCAGAGTAATAAGGGAAATTATTTTATCAATATATTATGTTATAATGAAATTCTAATAATAAATAGTTTATAATTTGAAATTTAAAATAGAAATAGTGGTTAGGATGACATATCATTATTGAAGTATTGTCTTACTATCAAATGGGGAAAATGTATGGAATTGACTTTTGATAATTGAATAACCTAGTAGATGATTATATTACTATTAAGGATATGTGTGATCATAGTTCTGGTAGAACATAGGGTCTACTGGAATGGGGTGAATTAAAGTTGTCATTTCTCATTTTCAATGTGAAATGAGAGGATATTATTGTTAATATACAAAACAATTCATCAATGGGAAGTCAGTCCCTAAATATTTGGGACCATAATAGAGATATATTTTAGTGAATATTATATAATGTTGATACACTCCTAAAAACCTCAATTAAATATTATTTTATCCATTATCCAATAACCTATAATGAATAACAATTTTATCATTTTGGTTTTCAAAATGAAAACTTGTTTTTACATAGAAATATTACCATTTTTTCCATAAATATATTCTTATTTTTTATATAACATCACCCAAATTAATATAAATTTATAAAAAAAATTCTTAATTTAAATAGTTGATGTAAATTAAATTTTAAAATCTATATTTATAATTTTTTATGAAAATATATTTTAAAAATATTTCATATGTTTTAAAATTGAAATTTTGTGTTTATATATTAAAATAAAATATTTAAAAAATATAAATTCACTTATAAAATATATATATTCTACTATAAAAATATATCATGAAATTTTAATCCTTATTTTTTCTAATAATATTACAGTAGTCTTGTTATTTTCTTAAAATTATATTTCATGATTTTGACATTGTGATGTGGTAGATCTATGATAAAATTTTCATTAAGCTAATATAAATTTTTCTAATGAAGTGTTTCCCATTATTTTAATGGGTTTTGGTACTATCTCGATGGTTCGAGATAGGAAAAAAAGAGAAAACATGATAAACATCATATGATTAATGAATGTCAACATGTATTTACTAATCATTTTCCATGACCATTTAGCATAGTGGATGGTAGATCATGCTTCAAAAACCATGGGAGGTGGTCCAAGGGGAAATTCATATTGTGACCCCCTTGTATAGTGATGAATGAATATCATATCCATGATTTTTTTATGTTATGTGGATAAAAAAATAAACCATTAATCATGGTTTCTGTCATGACCCAACCGATTTCTGAGATCGATCCACTAATACACCAAGCCCACATCTATTGGACATGGACTAGCCACCAGTTTTGAAGGCACAACTATTATGTAGAGTATATTTCTATAGTAGCTATAAATAGACACACCCACCTTGATACAAAATTGAATATGGGTTAAAAGTAAATCAATTATAGAGGCTATATGAACAACCATGCATGAAACATGTCAATACATTATAACGATATTATAGTGTAAACCTAAATATAAGGGTGAAAAAATTAAACCAACGATAAAAATTTCACAATAGGAAAAAACTAGACAATATAGCTATTCAAATATCCTAACTCATATTTCCAAATATAGAATCACCATACATGATACAAGTTTACAGGTATCCCTAAGATCATATGATGTTATCATAAACATATTCGTTATCTACAAATGACATGAAATGGGTAGGAATATCCTAGGAATGGGTGAATATATAAATATATAGTAAAATTCCATTAATGTTTATGGTAAATCAATAAAAAATATAATAGGCATAGAAAGATAGTAGATGAAAGAAACAATCAATGAAAACAACTCAACCCATATATGGAGTGAATGGAACCTCATCCAAACATAAGGGGTTCGAAATGTTGAGTTTATGAACTATACAATGAGTTTCCTCCAATTATAAATGGAGATTATACTCATCTAACCATGAGATAATTGACATGTAAAGCTTGTTACATATCCCACATATTTTCTCCTATCATTGAAATAGTGTGACCAAATCCATGGTGTGATTAGAGAAGAATATATATATATATATTCATAATCAAATAAGAAAAAATTAGAGAGTATTCACATATCCATATCATATATGGGAATAGAAATATGATTTTATAATAGTTACAAATGTCCATCTATGATGGCCAATATCTCAAGTGTTTTCTCATATGTAACTGTACTTGTCAATCCAGGACTTGTCACATTTCCACACTATCTATGGGTCATAATATCGATGTAGTTGACCTGCTTTCTAGTATGTTAGGGGGTTTCCACTATGTAAGTATCTATTAAATTACATTTCTAATTCCTATGTGGGGTTACAGTGTAGTTTCATGAGGACACATTCTCTATACAACTTGGGGGGTTTCACATTGTATATATAGGACCCACACCCAATATTATATGGGGATCAACACTATAGACCAAGTAACCTCACCCTGGTGTGATAGGGGGTTCAACTCTAGTCATACATGAACATCTCTATAATATATATTCATGTTCCACTCTAATGATGAGGAACCACAACATCATATGACAGGGTGTTCCAATTTAATAATCAAGGACTGAGGCCCAATCAGAGAGGGGTTTTCAACAAGAATGTTGAGGACCCACACAATTGTATTATAGTGGTGGTATAGTTTTCATTGAAGGACAGATACCTACTAAATCAGGGGGTTCTACACAGAAGGTGGTTCTATAGGTAATGTTCCCAAGAAGATGGTGGGTGGGGATTCCACTATAAAGGTCTACGACTCCATTTTCTATCTATATATGATTTTATAACTCAATAGACTCAGGTGATTTTTTGTGATCATTGAATTAATCAGGAATCATCTATATAAGCCAAATGTACAGAACATTGTACATCGTATATCAAAATCCACAACATAAGGTAGCATAAGTTATACATTAAAATAACTCAATAGAGGACACTCATAGTGTAAATGATTATTCTAACTTAAAGAGATATTGAATCACAATGTTTCATCTAAATAGTTAAAGGGTTACACAGAGTGTGAAGGGTTCAACATGATGTTCCATCCCTCCACACCTACTGGTTGCGCTCCTAGTCGACTCATGTCTCTCGAACATGTAGGAGTACACATCGTGTACGAGGAACACACGACCTATCCATGACACCCGATATTGGGCCACGTACTTTTTGTTTGGATTTTGTTCTCGACCAAGTGTCTTTGTATATCTTTATAATAACTAGTTCATGTGATTATCCACATTATATTCCAATCGGTGGTATGAGGTCAACACATTATGTTAACATTAACTTTTCTAAATCAATAGTCGTCAACGCTGTTGGGCTATATGTCATATGTTCATCATTATACAAGGCATGTAGTCAGGGACTCTGTATTTCTAAATTTTATTCTCTCACCTTTAATGAATCCATTTATTAAATATCACGATATATTCTACCACAAATCCATATATGATGAGTGGATCTCAATATGAATCATGGTTTCTTGTTGTCGCCAGTTGGAAGGTGTCTCCATTTTTTCATCAGGGGATTCACCTTACAACATTCACAACCCATTGACTTACACCTCAGTGGATTTAAATATGTTAATTGTAAAAAATTTCCACAAATTGTAAACACGCTACATCTACAATAGGTTCATCCATACACTCCTCTTTCATAATTTTATCAGATTTTTGAGATTTTATCAGTATCAATACTTCCTAGAAATTTCAAAATGGTAGTGTAGGTTCCAACTGATTAATAATGTGAATCATACATGTGATAAAATAATTAAAATAAGTTATTAATTTTTTTAACATTATTAGGTTCCAAAAAAATATAATGTACATTCATTTTTATAAATCAATTAAATAAAATAACATATATTGATTCACAAGCGCATGAAAACGATGACATTTTAAAAAATGGATAGAAGGGAATGATGCACTGAATAAATTTATTAAATAATTCATAAATGTACAATTTATTAATATTTCATATATATTGGGTCATTTATCATTGTAAGAATTTTTCATACAATAATTGAGAGGTGTTAGTTTGTCTTAATCATGTCTAATCTGGTGTTTTATAATAGTATGATGTGATTAACTATTAGATATGGAAGTAGAATCTCTGATATTCTCTTAGATTTTAAGTGGATAATGTTGAAAAATAAACCTTATCTTATAGAAAAATATATAAAAATAAAATGAAATAGAAAAATATTTATTTATTTTTTTATTGAATGTAAATCTAGTGAGTGATGAATTTGAATGAAACATGTCATCCGGTTTTATGTCACGCCTAGTGTGTAAACTATGTTACATACACAACTATAGTCTTGATTTTCAAAACTAATCTTCTATTTTAGATTTATCTGTGTTTCTTTGAGAAGTTGTTAATGTCAATATGGAAATTCCGAATATTGTTTTTAAAATTAATTCCAGGAAATCATATCATCAGATCTACACATTGTCTCAAATCCTAGTTCAAAAAAATATATAACGATATATTTCAATTATATATAGGGGAAAATATGGGTCTCTAAATGACTTAAACCGTCGTTGAGGCCAGTCAATGTTTAATACTTTTATTCATACTAACTTCAGAATATGTGGCAAGCAGGGTCGAACCCATAGGGAAGGCTATTTTGGCCACTATTCTCTAAAAAAACGAACTAAAGACCCACGGTTGTCAGTAGTGAGGTTGGATTTCTAATATTTATATTTCTTATTTTTAATGTGAGGCACAAATGAAACAACACATTTTTTTGTTTTTGTTCTATCCTGTATCAAAGAAAGAAATAGGCTCAAAACAGCAAGTAACAGAGAAACAGTGCTGTAAAAAGTAAACAATCTGGAGAAAAACATTCGGGGAGTTTATCAACTTTACTATTTTTGAAGGTATACATTCTCCCAAAATTGATTACAACTAATACCACCGAAATGTAGTGATTTATTTCCCTCTCCAGAAGATAATCACTCATGCCGGCCAATTTTTGAGTTCTCCACCATTAGATTAACCAACTTAAAATATTCATGTTTTAAAAGAACATAGAACTAACTCGTCGTATGTCATGTAGCCTTTTATTTCCATTTAAATGTTCAAGAAAATAAATACACATTTAAACTCACCGTATAAATGTGGAAATCATAGATTAAGCACAAGTGGTATGTTGCAATTTAATGTAATCAGAACTGATGTCGCCAATTATTTCTGATCACATTAATAGGATAGTGAGAAAAGAAAAGAACGATAACATGTAGACTCAATTTTTCCCCGAACTGTAAGTATTTTTCCAAACATTGATTCTTCTACGTATATTAAAAACATTCGATTACAAAGGAAGAGAATTCAAAGATAATAGAGGAAGAAAACCCCCTCTGCTCGCATGAATTCCTGATGTTCCAGGCCCTCGGGTCTCAAAGGATTGGTTCTCCGAGAGTCTCTCCAAGTTCTCCGCTCTCCAGCACAACTTTTTTTTGAGTGAATATCCCCCAAATAATCTGCTGCTACTCTGATTTTATGTCCTCTGTCATCTACTGGTTGTCACCAACCAATTCAACGGACTTTAAAAGGCCCTCAATTGTGCACCGCACACATGCGTTCTTTTCGCGACAGGAACATCACGGTAGAAATCACCTCGTAACTTACTACCAATGAGTTAGTTAGATGAATATGGACATAAACCCATCTCTTGAGTGAACCTGCACTGTTAAGACAGAAAAATAAATAAATATTTCAACATTAAAAGTTTTCATTTAAAAAAAGATAAATGGAAAATTAAATAATTATTAGTTATTATTTTAATTATTATTAATTAATATTCTTAGTTATATGTTATTATTTATTAATTTATTTAATTAATAAGGTGATTAAATAACATTTATATTATGATAAAAGTAATGTATTAAATCATTAAATTAATAATATTATTATTTTTAATATTAATTATTACAATTTATAAAATTTGAAAAAGGTGTTATATTTTATAATTATATTGTTCATAAAGAAGTTAATTTATAATTACTATATTCATTAAAATATTAAATTTATTTATTTTAGTTTTATTAATTTTTTAATAAAAATAATTTATGTAATTACTTAGTTATTTATTTTATTTTATTATTATTAACTTTCTATTATTATTATTATTTATTTATCCTTATCTTTTATTATTACTATATTATTTTTATTTAATCCCCCCACATCTCAGCGTGAAAGGGGGGGTCTCCTTCCTCATAAAGGCAGTCGTGCCGCTCCCTGCGGCTTCAGCGCTCCATCCTCTATTGACGAAACTGCTCCACACTTAAATCTCAACATCAGTTCCTCCTCCCAATGAAGTGGGTGCTTCCAGTGGCAGCTCGCATCTAGTAGGTTTTGTAACTCCATCGACAGCTCCACCGGCGACGCCTCATCCTCCAAGCTCGGAAAGGTTGGCACCAGCAGCGATTCAGATTCTCCTTGGTGGAAAAATTCTCCTCAACAGCGTCCTATTATCCTCATCCAGTTCAAACAAGTAAAATTACCCTCACGGTGAAACCCCCATCAAAAACATGTAGCAGGTCTTCAACAATAGCTGATAACTGTTTTCCCACCTCCTTGATTAAGCCTTGGAAAAGGGATTCTTCCTCGTGACTCATTGTTTTGGGTTCCAATATGGTTTGGGTATCTTATCTAGTTACAATGGTGTCTCATTGAGTACTTTAGCAGCTTGAGGAGGCTCCACACCAGAACACATTGTAGGTAATATTTTAGCATTTCCTTGCGGCCTACTATATTTCGATACATTGAAGTTTTCAGATCTATGATGAACTGGATTGTGAGAAAATGTTGTTAGGATTTATATGGTTTTACTTTACCATGGATGGAAGATGGGTTGAAATGGTGGAGCAAGGAGATGATGTGTGTGAGTTGTAGTGCGTGAGGTTAAGAAACAATCTCACAGTGAAATAAAAGGGTGAGATTCGATGAGACAGTAACAAGGAATTGATAGTGGCAAGGTGAGTTGAGGTAATAGTGAGACAGTGAAGAAAATGGGAAAAAGTGGATAGGCAAGGGGGACACGGTGAGACAGAAAAAGGGAGACGGTGCATCCGTGAGATGTTTCATTGTGAGACATGAATGGTTGAGAACATTGAGATGGGTGAGAAAGTGAAACAATGCCACCGTTTCTCCTAAAAACGGTGAGACAGTTTTAAACCAGTGCGTGAAGTAATGGGTGTCACTGTGAGTTCGTGAAGAGTTTAACAGTGAGATAATAATGAGCATAAATGGTGCCATCTTCATTTGAATTACGGTGAGTTTTTCAAAGACACAGTGAGACCGTAAGGAGACCGGTGCGTGGAGACACTGTGACCGTAACCGGGATGAAAAAGTGAACCTGCAAAATAAACATAGTAAATAAAATAAGTAAAAAATTAAATTAAAAAATGAAAAAAATAATTAATAACATATGAATATTAATTAAAACAAATGAAAACTTATTTGTAACATAAAATTTAAAAAATTATAAAACATATTAAACTTAAGTTAAATTATTAAAAACTTTAATAAGTAATTAATGAATTATCTAAAAATCATATGATAATTAATTTTTAATACATACATTATTAAATTAAGACTGAATTGATTATATGAAAAAGCATACTTAATTAATTATTTAATTATTGTTAAATTATTAGCTATGCAGAACAAAAAAAACAATCTTTATAAATACTTTTTAGTCAATAAAATTAAAGTAACAATTAAATAAATTATTTTAATGCTTGAAATACACAATTAATTATAAAAATTTATTAATTATTAAATTTAGTGATAAAATTACATAAGTGTCATTATTTATCAATAAGTGTTAAAATAAGTAATTAAATTGATAAAAATTAATTAAAAAGATGTGGAAAACAAGTGTTTTTAAGGCCACATAAAATTCTCCCACACTTAAACATTATTTGTCCTCAAACAATGTCATGTTTTGTTTTCATTAAAAAAAATTATGGTATACATGATTAAGATCAAACTGTAACATTTTCAGAACATTAAATAGAGGAATTCAAAAATATGTCATTAGGCTGTAAAAAAACAAAATTGCTCAAATGAACCCTGCCTCAAGAAAACAGTCACTGGATGTCCTGAAAACTATTAATCATCAAACAATGAAGACTTCATGCCTCATATGTGGTACTACTTAGTGATTAACATCAATCCAAACTTATGTCCAACGTACGAGGGTGAAAAAAGGTAAAATTTAAGTGGAATTAAGAACATAACCAGAGGAACCTTGTACATTGACTCATCTCCTAGGTTTCAAAGAATAAACAATTTTTTTTGAATCAACTCAATGATACAACCTAAATGACACCCTTATAAACCAATTGACACCTTCTTCATCTGGCGTTCATCATTCCCCTAACCTTAATGAGCTCATTTATGACCCTAAACACATTATTTTATTTTTCCCAACCCTGCATCATTGTGCTAAGCACTGTGCATAAGAACTTATTCATTTTGACCTGAGGGCTTTAAGTAAACAGAAATGTACCCAGCATCTAGGGTCTTAGAGACTCACCGTGGGATCCCAGATGCCCAAATTACTCCAGTTTTAATGGATTTATATAAAATTCATTTACATTGGCTCATTAAATAAATTACTTTAAATAATTTAAAAGAAAGTGAATGAGGCCCCTAGAATTAGAATCATACTTCCACTTCCAATTTTTATAACCATAACTCCATAAAAATGTAACCCATATCACATCCAGAGGTAGTTCCCAAACCGAATTTCCATCAAATAACTAAACAAGACCACTCAACAGTCATCCATTATCATTAAATTCCGACTCAAAGCATCCGTTAACTAGCAACAAGGACCTTATCCCAAGGAAAAATCCAATTTAGAAAAGTGTAAATCCTAAAATGATGAAATAATTTTGAAAATATTTATCCAATTTTTACAAAAATATTGAAGTTACAGTGGGAATTGATGGGATTCCGATTAAGCACAGTTTAGCACATTCAATAATTGACCCCCTCCCTCGCACTTAAAATCTATCTTTTTCCCCAAAGTTGACTTCTAAATATGGAGAAAAACAATTAATCAATTAAGGTTCAAAATAGATTTTCAATTTAGTAGATTAATGACATGTATAAAGGGTCCCAATGAAGTTCCAAAAACTAGTTTTCCATAATAAAAAAAGAAATAGCTGGTTCATTATCAAGTACATGAACTAACATTTATGTCCAGTGACACATATTTTCATTTCAGCTCAAAATATATCATGTAGTTTGTAGGTGCACAATGGATAGGGATTAAATCATGTTTTAATAGAATTAATTCAGTTAGATAATCAAATAAACAGACAACGTTTATGTTAAAAACACCCAAACCTAAAGCAGATTCGACATACCGGTAGCATATACCCACACACTAAATTTAATGCAGTGAATTGGTTTTAATAACAATGAAATTCAGTTCCAAGTAGTGAATTACATGCAGATTTTATGTCTAAATAGTGACATGTAGAAGAATATATTATATAAGAAATTTATGCATAAAATTTTCAGCAAATAAGTAGCAGAATTTTTTTATACAAGAATAATTTCTTAAGTATGCCAAATTTATTTTTCTAAAGCATTAAGAAGCAGAAAAATGAAATGTATAAATAATAGTGAGACACTTCCCTGACTAAGTTTTCAATTACTCATTTAGCATGGAAATTCCACTCCTTAAATGACACAGCAGCATCATCCCAGAAACACATATATTTTAAACCATGAACAAATACCCACTAGAGGTAGAGCAGATAGTAGGAAGAAAAACTTCACATTATTCATCAAAAAACAGTAAAAAAATAAAAATAAAGAAAGAGTATGGATTGAATCCAAAGAATAACGGAATTTAAAGACTTCAGTTATCCTTTATTTAATTACAAATTTTTTATTTATTAACAAAACAAAAACCATGGGTTGCCTCCCATGCAGCCCTAGTTTTATAGTTCCCAGTCTGACTCACCTAGAAACTAACCGTAGTCACTAGGTGGATGTGGTTTCCTTAATATAACCACCACATCTGTTTGACCCATATGCACTTAACATAAATTTTAATTATATGGGAAACAAAATAGAAACATAGTAAAACCAATTTCTCCTTAGCTGCAAAAAACCCCAATAATCACCATTTAAAAGTATTGGGTACTGTGCTATCCACTTCGAGAATAAGATCAGAGTTATCAAGAGTTGAGATAATATGAAGGGGCAACATTGTACAAGGTGGTTCAAAGGGTTTAGCATTATTTTCATGGATTTCTCTCTCATCTTCAACATTATTAGGTTCAAATTCAAGGGTTCTTGTGGGTGAATACTGAATAGTAGGTTCAAGAGGTGATTCAATTAAGTGTTCAATTGAATCATGTACAATGTAACTCAATTATAATTCTCCCTCTAGAATACTATCAGTATCATGAGGATATTTTACACCCTTCACATATGAGGATGTTTGTGACTGACAATGAAGAGAATTTATTTTTTCACTAACAGGTTTAGCTCTAACAATGTTATAAATCTCCTCCAAAAGATCCTCATCTGTTAACCCACACTGAACATCTATTGCTTCAATCAATTCAATTCTGGAACCATCATCAAATGTGTGTTGAAACTATACATTATTTTCAAGTTCAAAAGGTTCACTTTCTAAAACCATATAATTTGAGTGTTGCAACTCAATTTCAGGAGAAGAATTGTACAATTCAGTTTCATTAAATCCAGTTTCCAGAATGTTCGAATTAAGACTATTCCCCTCAAGGTGGATAACTGTTTTTTTCATTTAATTGCAAAATGTTTCAGAAAAGTTGTTATAATGAGAATAGGGAAATGCAAACTCATCACTTAGTTTTTCTTCAAATATCATTCCCTTTTCCTCATAATCCAACAAAATTTAAAAAATTATAACGTTTAGAGTTTCAAAACATGGAAGATAAGTTTTCAATTGTGGTTACAATATTTTGGATTATTTAACATCCTGTTTAATTATCTCATCTAGACTATACGCAATATAAAATTTTGGCTCATTATTTAGAATTTCAGAAATTTTGGGTGAATAATTTTTAACATTTAAGTTTTCAGTTTCATGTTTGACTTCAACCCGAGAGAACTCATTCTCCAAACTCCTAAAACATTGATTTGTATCCAATGTAGGAATGATGTAAAGAACTGGGGATTCCATTTGAATCTGTTTTAATTCAGTTTCAAAATTTACCATCTCTACCCTCATTAATGTTCTTTTTTGGATTTTCAATGATGTGTTCTTTATTTAATGAGTTGGTTATTTCTAAATTAGGTTCAACAGTTTTAGATTCTTCAATGTGAATGTTTTGTTACCCAATTTCACAGTCACTGTCTTCTTCAATTTTATTTTCAAATCTTTTAAACAAATTTTATTATTCATTTTCTTCATATTATTCTTGTTCTCTAACACTTCGTTTTAATTCCAAGAGCATATTTTCTAATCTTTTCATTATTTGATCTCGCTCTTGAGAATCTCTAAGTTGGATCTCGTTGGTTTGAGTTAGCCAATTGTTAATTAGTTCCACCCTAGAATCCAATTTTGAATCAATTAGTTCAATTTTATCTAGGGTTTCTGGACTAAACTCATATTGTTCATTTTCTTCAGTGTAATCAATCTTTTGTGGCTGGTTATAGACACACTACCAAGCAGTGTGTCTATAATCACCACAACAAACACAGTAATGTCCCAGTTGATTCAAATTATTATGATGTTCCATTTTTTTTAAAAAAAATAGATCAAACACACACAAGAATACAAACAGAACTTAAACAGACAACACAATCATCAAATGATCACAAAATGTTTTTAGCGGTTTTCTTAATATAAGATTTTTTAAATGTTTAAATGTTTTTTTATTAAAACCTTAGTTTCCTAGTGTGTGCCTTCCCCAAAAATGGTGTAAATTTTTTGACCTAAACCATCATTGAGTCTGGTCAATGTTTAATAATTTTATTCCAACTAATTATAGATTATGTGGAAAACAGGTTCGATCCCATAGGGAAAGCTATTTTGGCCACTTTTCTCTAGATAAACTAACTAAAGACCCACTGTTGTTAGCAGTGATGTTGAATTTATAATATTTCTAGTTGTTTATTTTAATTATAAGTCACAAATGAAACAACACATTTTTTTTGTTCTATCCTGTATCAAGGTAAAAAATTGGCTCAAAACAGCAAGTAACAGAGAAACAGTGCACAAAAAAGTAAACATTCTAGAGAAAAACATTCGGGGAATATATCAAATCTACTAGTTATAAAGGTAAAATTTCTCACGACATTGATTACAACTAATACCACTGAAATTGAGTGATTTATTTCCCTTTCCAGGAGATAATCACTCAAGACGGCCAATTTCAGAGTTCTTCACCCTTAGATTAACCAACGTAAAAAATTCAAGTTTGAAAAGAACACAGAACTAACTCACAAGAAGTCATGTATCCTTTTATTTCCATTTAAATTTTCAAGAATGTCAATCAACATTTAAACCCACTGTATAAATGTGGAAATAATAGATTAATCACAAGTGGTATGTTGCAATTTATTGTCATCAGAATTGATCTCACCAAACAATTCTGATCCCATTATAGGGATTGTGAGATATGGAAAGAACGATAACCTGTAGACTCAATTTTTCCCCCGAACTGTAATTATTTAGCCAAACATTGCTTCCCTTACATATTTTAAAAAAATTCGATTACAGAGGAAGAGAATTAAAAGATAACAGAGGAAGAAATCTTCCTCTGCTCGCATGAATTCCTTCTCCTCCAGTGTAACACCCTGAGATTTTATGAAACATATTCTTTTAATTTCATTGATGTCTTCTATTATACACCACACCATGTTTAGCTTTTATTATATGCAACACTGTATTAGCTTGCAGTATATGCAACACTATTCTTGGATCATGTTACACACAATTTCAAGTTCGTTTTATAATAGGCATTCTATGCAACATTGAGTTTGTTTATATAAATATATTTATATATTATATGTATAAATAAAATATGGTTGGATTCTGTTATACGAAACAACAAATGATTCTTTCACAACACGGAACCCTGACTTGTCTTGCATTACATGCAATCACAACCTTCCTCGATAGCGTGTGTTGTACGCAATACCGAGTTTTACTAAACAACGATATATCATTATAATATTATTATGAACTAGCCGTTATGAATAGTATTAAATAAATTTTGAATTTTATAACATTATTATTCATCTTATAAATTTTCTAAAACATATTATGTGAACAAAATAAATTTTTCAGGTAAAATAAATATTTTTTAAAATATGCAGTTTTGCCGCCTTTTGATGGTGCACCCACATTAAATCTAGTTTTGACATGTTTATAAGTTCAATTTTAAAAAATGAAATTATTCTTTTGAATAAGGATATAAAATTTAAAATTGGATACAATTTTCATGTTATTCTGATAACTTTTATATTTTAATGAACAGTAAAAACACTCTATATTTTAATTAAAAACATCTTTTTTCATAGTAATAATTTATGTGGTTAAATTATAATATTGAATGGTCTTAAAGTATAAATATAATATATTTTTACCATTTAATATAATTTATGTCATTAGAATTTATTTTACATTGAATTCGTAGGTTAAATCAATTCAATCTTTTGTAATGTTTTAAACAAAAACCTATTTTCTTTCAACAACTGGATTAATTTTAATTTAATTTCTGAAACTTTTTTGTATTGAATTTGGAAAAATGGATTCCATATTTGGAATCAGTGTGTCCAAATTATATTAATAGACTACTTTTTATTTTTGGGCATTATGAATAGTAACTACGGTAAATTTTATTTACCATAGTTAAAGGTAAATCAGGTAATTAAGGGTAAATATAAGATTATAAAATTACCATAACACCTACAAAAATCCTATTGGATGACTAAAAGTCGACCCATATCACCTAAGGGTCGGATTAAAATCATTTAAGGGACTTTTTTCCATGAAAATAACTTAATTATTATTAAAATCAAAGAAATTGACAACATGTCACTCTATTAATTCTTATAAGTATATTAATTTTAATTTTGTGATAAACTGCCTGAAACATCGAACATGAATAGTATCCAGAAATATAATGAAATTATCTACATCATATGAATTTATTTATAATTTTTAAGGATTAAATAATTTTCATTAATTGTAACACAATAGTGACGCAGAAATTGTTTATCTAGTGAAAAATCAAGAATATACTTTTTATTAAACTAATAGTAACCATAAAATTCCCAAAACCCTGACCAAAAATTATTGGTCATGTAATTTTAAACCATAATAATCTAATCGTCTAATATTTGACCATTTGGAGCCTTATAAAAGCAATTATGACACTTATATTATTTTATTTTAAATGACTCCAAAGTTGTCACCTTCATAATTAAATAAATATAACAATTTAAATATTGTTATTTTAAGATGATAAATTCGAGTAAAAGTATTATTGTGGAATTTAAGAGATTTTCATTCATCATTGGATTTTATTTTTAATTTTTATGCAACACATAAGTATATTAAATAAATATACAAAAATGATGTAGTAATTATTTTATTAAGAGATAAACCAAATAAATGGTTTTACAAATAATAAAATAAATATTATATGAACTATTTATTGGGATCCACTAATTTTCTAGATACATATGACCTTTTATGAATCTATTAAAACTTTTATTTAGAACATATCTTCTGTATATATTTTATTTAAATTCAAATAAAGGAATAGTGTCAGAATTGACACTATTGTTATTTTATAAAAATAACATATAATAAAATTGTTTAAAAATAAAAAATATATTTAAAAATTATAAATTTATATTTCTAAGGTAGAAAATGTTATAACGTATCCAATTATGGACAATTCACAACAAATAAGTAATTATTTGTTATAATTTAAAATTTAAAATGTAATTACTACAAATAAAATAAAATTGAATAAATAAGGATAAATCAAGTTGATAATGTTTGAAATAAATTCCTAAGAAGTCTAAATTTTATTGGATGATTATATTACAACCATATCTAATCTAATATTATAATATGTGTCATTTTTGGATGTTTTTAAGTTGGGTTATATTTATTATAAATTAATAATTTTAAGATTTCCAAAGGTGCCCCTCTCCTCCCTTATAAAAGGGCACCTCCTCCCTCTCTTCCTCACACCAATTTGAGTCTTTAAGCTCGCCAAAACCATGCCCATTTCCCTTTATAAACTTCACTAGCAACATCCTATAGGTCCTGGTCTTCTTCAATGTCGAATTTTAGTACCCTAAGAGGAGGATTCAAAGAGGCGTGTCAAAGAAGAAGTAATATCCATTACCGATTCTTTCAATTTTATTTCTTCTTCAACATCTTCTTCTTTAGTTGTTTCATTATTAAGTAATAACATCAGTATCACTCATATACATATTTGTTATTATAAGTATGAAACAACCATATTTCACCATCTATCCATCCTACGAAAAATGAAATCATTGTGCGTGCGTACTTACGGAATACCGTCTCCACGCCATGGTGTAATCTATTCTCCACCACCACATTACTTGGATGGGTGTAATGGTGAATGTAACGAATATATATGATTATTGAAAAGTTATATTGATTCTTTAATATTATACATACACTTTAATACAATTCGATGATCATGGGAATAATATCATCGCTCGTGCGTACGTAAGGAATACCGTCTCCAAGACGCGATGAGATTCACTCTCTATGATAACCATTCAAGAATAATTATAAAGTATATATAATATGTAATCATGAAATATATGAAATAATAATGCTACTGGATTTATGTGTATATATATTTATGTCATCTACTTAATTCCATTCAATTCAATAATGAAACGAAAACAACATTCATGCGTACGTACGACCTACCGTCTCCATGAACGATGTATTTATTTCCATTTATCTATCCATTATATATATGTATATTCTGAATATATATTATATATAAATAATTTTTTACATTCTGGATGTAAGTAATCATTATCTATGTAATCATATGAATAATTACAAGTTAAAACATGAACGACAAATGAGACGATTTTACCCAAAACACTACTTTAACATGAATTTACAAAAGAACGGGTAATATAAAGTCATAAGTGAACCATATATGATATAATAACGAAGAATATGATTCTGTAATATGTCAATGACATTTTTTAAATCATTATACAGGAGGATTGGATACGTACGAAGCATATCGGACGTAAGGTAAGGGATAACTTTTCCAATCTCATTTTTATCCGAGATTGCTTATACGTAAGTATTTACTGGGGTTATAGCTATCATCCATTTACATGTTCTATAAAAGTTTATTCTTGTATTTTTAACATCATTTTTACCAATTTTTGACTTTTACTACATGGTATGTAAGGAAAATTTCATTTGTTTACCTTACGAGGTATTTTTTGACCTTTTTGACAAAAGTACGAGAGGAATGTTTTTTTAACGTATACGACATGAAAGGATTTTTTACAGTTTTATAAGCCTTATTTTCATGAAGCTTCCTAAAAAATATTTCATACATATTTTCAACAAAATCCTTTTTTTCAAAATTGCATGATGTTTTTTGAAAAGAAATTGATTTTGAAGAAGAAAGGATATTTTCATCAAGAATTCATTTCAAGTGTTTTATCAAAACCATTTTCTATATAAGATGACATTATTTCATATGTGTATGTTTCAAGTATAATGTCTCTATTATTTACATGGTTTCAATTTTATTATGATGAAATATCCATTTGTTTTATATGGATTATGTGATAATGGGATGATGTTTATGAAACACATTTTATTCTTTGTGTTATGATGAATGATTTAAGTTTATTTTGTGGCACATGTAAGAATGATTTCACTATGATATGGGTGGGACCTATATCTCTCTCCAATTCATTGGGTAAAGATTTATATCTCATGAGATAGACATGGCTGGAATGGCAAGTTAAACCGGTTCAGTAATAGAGGACTGGAACGAGGAGTGAACTCGATTCAGAAAGGGACTTTGTCCACTAAGATGGTCTTGGCAGAAATGCATTGGAAAATATGGAAATAATATCATGTGCTTAATGGATTCCACAATTACATGTTTTATTCCCATGCTATTTTATCATTATAAATGTTTCTTTATGATCTATGCCTTATGTACTTCCATGTTTTATGTCATTGCTCAAGCTTTTGATGTTTAAACATTATGTTCATGTTATTCAGTTCAAATGTATATGGTATGTTTTATTTTAAACATGCTTAACCTTACTGAGCATTTAAGCTCACCCTTTTTATGTTTTCTTTTCCTCAGGATATAAAGAAATGTTTTAGGTAAGAAAAAAAGGGGAAGATCTTTATGGGAGATGTCGAAGATCTTTCACCAATATTAGAATATTACGTTCCAAGTTTCCGAAGACACTAAACTATTACGGTCCTTGAGTATTGATTTTTGTTATGTATTAAGTATTCCATAAAAGTAATGTATTTTCCATGTACGTCAAGCTTTGGGTCATTACAGTTGGTATCAGAGGAATGGTTTAGTTAATCTCTAGAAACTAGGATGCGAAAAATTTAGTGAGTCCCCTAGAGATATTTCTATGGTATGTCTAGGGATGTCCCTATGGATAAGTATACGTATAGGTTATAGTCATATAAATACAGTAATTATCTTAGAATTTAAACTAAGATGATAGATATTTATGGTACTCCCCCTTTATTATGTTGTTTTCCCTAGAATGATTTTTTCCTCTCACAGTATTTTTATGGGTTTTAGAAAATGGCTGCAAACAAGATGATTCACGATAATGGAGGATATGATGGACAATGGAATGATATTATTCATTATCAACCAAATGAAATGGGATTTGGAAGTCCAAACATCATTATTATTCCGAATCAGCAATCTCATAATATGATCAATGAACTCAAATTTAGTAAGTTTCCTGACTCAAATAATAAGAGAAAGATGGAGTTTCATGATGATCATAGAGGAATGAAAGTTCAATTTCCCCTATGTAAATCATGTGGGAAGAGGCATCAAGGATAATGATTCAAAGGAACTGAAAGATGCTTTGGGTGTGGAAAAGAAGGACATAAAGCCAGTAAGTGCAAAGGAAAAGGTTCAGTTAACACCATGGATGAGGATAATGGTATTGCTACGAAATCAACAATGGTTAAATGTTTTAAATGTGGAATGTATGGGCATTATAAAAAACAACTCCCTAAGGGAAAGTCTCATGAAAAGAATTAGTATGGTTGTATTGGTAATATTTATGTTGATGAAGAGACTACAAATGATATGTGAGATGAAAGAATTGTTGAATCCAGGTCAATGGTTTAAGAAGGTAGTGGAATGAATATATGATTATCAAGTATAATGTTGTATAAGTAATCTCATGGTACTCTGGAATAATGAGACATCTATGGATTGTTACACTGTTTTCTTTACTTATGTTTTGAATGTGTATGATTAAAGGTACCAGTAACCATGAAATGTTATTCAGATATTTTTGGAATGTAGATGATATTCTCATAATGAAGGGATAATGAGAAAATTAAATATTTGATAGTATTCATGATCTCATGACTGATATAAGGAGAAGGTTATATCATGGTTTGAGTATATAGAATTTTTAGATTTTCCTATGTGGAAAGAGTTATCTTTTGGCATCATTCATGTTTTCACTAAGGTTTATTGGGTATTAATTTTTTAGGAGAATACATGATTAAGGTGTTCACACGATTGGAATGTGACTAATAAAATATATGGGGGATAAATGATGGTATTCACATGCTTGGTTGATGACATTTCAAGTAATCGTTTTCATTATACTATGAGCTTGGACCGAAGTATTTTAGATAAGCCTAAATATTGGAATGGATTATGTAGTACATAAGTTAGTATTTTTTAATGATAGAACTTTTTAGATATTATTGATGGGATGCTATAGTAATTTAGTTTTAGAAAAAGGACATCCTGCAGGACGGGTGATAGCCCATCGCGTCGGACAAGGCTGTGGGAATCGAACCCACAACCGAAGTGCGACTGGACTTTATCACCTACCAATGGCCTACAGGAAGTCTCTGGTTAGTAGAAAATAGTTTTATTTTATTAAGAGGAATGATATATGAAGTATAAGTTCATTTTCGGAATCGTATATTATTAACCTCACCATAGATGTACTTATGTATATTTGATAACCTTTTCTTGAAACAGATGGAATGACCCATCATTCTATCACATGATCTGCTAACACTTAACGAATAACAAATTAAACTTCATTTCTTTAAGAGATGAAGTGGAAATTGTTCAAAGCATGAACAACAGTGAGATTGTACCAAAATCAAGCAAATATTTCTTCTAATTCAAAATTTCCAACTTTAGGGAAATGATATTGAAAACCAAAAATGTTGTCCTAGTGCTCTTATATCTGATGAATCAGATGGTACCTTAGATCATCACAAATCTATGGATTTGTGATTGATGGCTTTTTCATAGCCATGTTCACTACCACTCTCCACCAGAACATGATGGTTAGATTTCTCTTCCATATTCATATTTTCACCTATGCTATCCTATGTGGAAACCCAGTGATTAGTTAATTTGGGTAACTGTTACATTTCATAGATTAGTTTTTAATGTCATGTATTTGTATTCCTTTTTACTATGTGGGTTTCTGATAATGAAATTTTCAAGTAGCAAACCATTTATAACCCCGAATAATTATGAGGGTGAAATTCATTTCAAGGGGGGTAGAATGTAACACCTCGAGATTTTATGAAAAATATTCTTTTAGTTTCATTGATGTATTCTATTATAAACAACACCAAGTTTAACTTGTACTATACAGAACACCGTATTAGCTTGCAGTATACGCAAAACTATTCTTGGATCGTGTTACACACAATTTCAAGTTCGTTTTGTAATAGTCATTCTACGAAACATTGAGTGTGTTTATATATATATATATATATATTAAATGTATATATAAAATATGGTTAGATTCTGTTATATGAAACAACTAAGGATTCTTTCACATCATGGAACCCTAACCTGGCTTGCATTACACGCAATCGTGACCTTCCTCGATAGCGTGTGTTGTACGCAATACCGAGTTTTACTAAAAAATGATATATTATTATAATATTATTATGAACTAGCCATTATGAGTAGTATTAACTAAATTTTGAATTTTATAAAATTATTATTCATCTTATAAATTTTCTAAAACATTTTATGTGAACAAAATAAATTTTTCGGGTAAAATAAATATTTTTCAAAAAATGTAGTTTTGCCGCCTTTTGATGGTGCACCCACTTTAAATATAGTTTTTGACATGTTTATAAGTTCAATTTTACAAAATAAAATTATTCTTTGGAATAAGGATATAAAATTTTACCTTGGTTATAATTTTCATGTTATTCTGATAACTTTCATATTTTAATGAATAGTAAAAACACGCTATATTTTAATTAAAAACTGCTTTTTTCATAGTAATAATTTGTGTGGTTAAATTATTATATTGAATTGTATTAAAGTATAAATATAATATATTTTTACCATTTAATATAATTTATGTCATTAGCATTGATATTACTTTTAATTCATAGGTTAAATCAATTAAATATTTTGTAATGTTTTAAACAAAAACCCATTTTCTTTCGACAACAGGATTAATTTTAATTTAATTTATGCCACTTCTGTGTATTTAATATGGAAAAATGGATTCCATATTTGGAATTAGTGTGTCCAAATTATATTAATTGACTACTTCTTATTTTTGGGAATTATTAATAGTAACTACGGTAAATTTTATTTAACATAGTTAAAGGTAAATCATGTAATTAAGGGTAAATATAAGATTATAAAATTACCATAACACCTGCTAAAATCATATAGGATGACTAAAAGTCGAACCATATCACCTAAGGGTCGGATTAGAATAATTTAATGGACTTCTGTCCATGAAAATAACTTAATTATTATTAAAACCAAAGAAAGTGACAACATGTCACTCTCTTAAATCTTATAAGTATATTAATTAAACATTAGTGATAAACTTCATGAAACATCGAACAAGAATAGTTTCCAGAAATCTAATAAAATTATCTACATCATATGAATTTATTTATAATTTTTAAGGATTAAATAATTATCAACAATTGTAACACAATAGTGATGTAGAAATTGTTTATCTAGTGAAAAATCAAGAATATAGTTTTTATTAAACTAATAGTAACCATATAATTCCCAAAACACATACCATAAACTATTGGTCATGTAATGTTAAACCATAAGAACCCAATGGTAGAATATTTGACCATTTAGAGCCTTATAAAAGTGATTATGACACTTATATTATTTTATTTTAAATGATGCTAATGTTGTCACCTTCATAATTTAATAAATATAACAATTTAAATATTGTTATTTTAAGATGATACAATCGAGTAAAAGTATTATTGTGAAAGGTATTAGATTTATCTTCATCATAAAATTTTATTTTTAATTTTTATGAAACACATAATTATATTAAATAATTATACAAAAATGATGTAGTAATTATTTTATTAAGAGATAAACCAAATAAATATTTTGAAAAATAATAAAATATATATTATATGAACTATTTATTGTGATCCACTAATTTTTATACATACATATGAAATTTTATGAATATATTAATGATTTTAGTTCAAAAATATCTTCTGTATATATTTTATTTAAATTCAAATAAATGAATAGTGTCAGAATTAACACAATTGTTATTTTATAAAAAGATCATATTAAAAAATTGATTAAAAATAACAAAAATATTTAAAAATTGTAAATTTAAATTTATAAGCTATAAAATGTTATAAAGTATCCAATTATGGACAATTCACAACAAATAAGTAATTATTTGTTATAATTTAAAATTTAGAATTTTATTACCACAAATAAAATTAAATTCATTAAATAAGGATAAATAAAGTTGATAATTTTTAAAATAAATTCCTAACATTACTAAATTTTATTGGATGATGGGATTACAACAATAGCTCATCTAATATTCGAATATGAATCATTTTTAGAGGTTTTTAAGTGGGTTATATTTATTATAAATTAATATTTTTATGATTTCCAAAGGTGCCCCTCTCCTCCCTTATTAAAGGGAACCTCCTCCCTCTCTTCCTCACACCAATTTGAGTCTTTAAGATCGTCCAAACCCTGCCCATTTCCCTTCGAAACTTCCCTAGAAACATCCTAGTGGTCATGTTCTTCTTCAAAGACCAATTTTAATACCCTAAGAGGAGGATTCAAAGAGGCGTGTCAAAGAAGAGGTAAAATCTGTTTCTGATTCTTTCAATTTTCTTTCTTCTTCAACTTCGTCTTCGTTAGTTGTTTCATTATGAAATAATAAAATCAGTATCACTGATATAATGTTATTTTATTATAAGTATGAAATGTCCATATTTCACCATCTATCCATCCTACGGAAAATGAAATCACCACGCGTGTGAACGTACGGAATACCGTCTCCACGCCGTGGTGTAATCTATTCTCCACCACCACCTTACATGGATCGGTATAATGGTGAAAGTAATGAATATATATGATTATTGTAAAGTGATATTCACTCTGTAATATTATACATAAACATTAATACAATTCGATGATCATGGGAATGATATCATCGCTCGTGCGTACATAAGGAATACCGTCTCCACGACGCGATGAGATTCACTCTCCATGGTAACCATTCAAGAATGATTATAAAGTATATATAATAAGTAATCATGAAATATATGACATAATAATGCTTCTGGATTTCTGTATATATATATATATTTCATCTACTTAAATCCATTCAATTCAATAAGGAAACAAAAACAGCGTTCATGCGTACGTACAGCCTACCGTCTCCATGACCGGTGTATTTCTTTCCATTTATCGATCCATTATATATATGTATATTATGAATATATATTATATTTAAATCATGTTTTACATTCTGGATCTAAGTAATCATGATCTAGGTAATCATATGAATAATTACAAGTTAAAACATGAACGACAAATGAGACGATTTTACCCAAAACGCTACTTTAACATGAATTTACAAAAGAACGGATAAAATAAAGTCATAAGTGAACCATATATGATATAATAACAATGAATTTGATTATTTAATAAATCAATGACATTATTTAAATCATTATATAGGAGTTTTTTATATGTATAAAGCATATCAGACCTAAGGTAAGGGATAACTTTTCCAATCTCATTTTTATCAGAGATTGCTTATACATAAGTACTTACTGGGGTTATTGCTATCATCCATGTCCATGTTTAAAAAAATTGTATTCATGTATTTTTAAAGTCCTTTTTACCCATTTTTTAATTTTAATACATGGTATGTAAGGAATATTTCTTTTGTTTACGTTATGAGGTACTTTTTGACTTTTCCGACAAAAGTACGAGAATAATGTTTTTTAACGAATACGACATGAAAGGATTTTTTACGGTTTTATAATCCTTATTTTCATGAAGCATACTCCAAAAGATTTCATGACTATTTTCAACAAAATCATTTTCTTTTAAAATTGTACAAAATATTGTGGAATGAAATTGATTTTGAAGAAGAAAGGATATTTTCCTCAAGAATTCATTTCAAGTGTTTTATCAAAACCATTTTCTATCTAAGATGAAATTATTTCATATGTGTATGTTTCAAGTATAATGCCTATATTATTTACATGGTGTCAATTTTCTTATGATGAAATATCCATTTGTTTTATATGGATTATGTGATGATGGGATGATGTTTATAAAAACCCATTTTATTCATTTCGTCGTGAGGAATGTTTTATGTTTATTTTGTGGCACAAGTAAGATTGATTTCACTATGAAATGGGTGGGACCAATATCTCCCTCAAATGCATTGGGTAATGATTTATTTCTCATGAGATAGACATGGCTGGAACAGTAAGTTAAACTGGTTCAGTAATACAGGAATGGAACGAGGAGTGAACTCGATTTAGAAAGGGACTTTATCCAATAAGATGGTCTTGGCAGCAATGCCTTGGCTAATATGGAAATCATATGATGTGCTTAATGGTTTCCACAATTAAATGATTTATTCCCATTCTATTTTATCATTATTAATGTTTCTTTATGATCTATACCTTACGTACTTCCATGTTTTATGTCATTTCTCACGCTTTTGATGTTTAAACATTATGTTCATGTTTTTATGTTAAAAATGTATATGGTATGTTTTATTTTATACATGATTACCCTTACTGAGAATTTGATATCACCCTTTTTATGTTTTATTTTCCCCAGGATATAAAGAAAGGTTTTAGGTAAGAAAAAAAGGGATGATCTTTATGGGAGATGTCGAAAAACTTTCACCAAGATTAGAAGATTACGTTCCGAGTTTCCAAAGACACTAAACTATTACGGTCCTTGAGTTTTGATTTTTGTTATGTATTAATTATTCTGCAAAAGTAATGTATTTTACATGTACGTCAAGCTTTGGTTTGTTACATCCAGGACCTTGAGTCTCCAAGGATTGGTTCTCTGAGAGTCACTCCAGGTTCTCCGCTCTCCAGTCCAACTTTTTTTTTTCCGAGTGAATATCCCCCCAAATAATTTGCTGCTACTATGATTTTATATCCTCCATCATCTACGGCTTGTCACCAACCAATTCCACCAACATTAAAAGTCCCTCAGTTTTGCACCGCACACGTGCGTTCTTTTCGCGATAAGCATGTCTCGCTTGAAAATCCCCTGATAACATACTATGGGTGATTTAATTAGAGGAATATGGATGTAAACCCGTCTCTTGAATGATCATGCATACTTAAAACAGAAAAATAAATAAATATTTCAACGATAACTATTTATATAAAAAAACAAAAGTAATATGATAAATTAAATAGTTATTAATTATTATTTTAATTATTATTAATTACTCTTCTGAGTTATATGTTATTATTTATTAATCTATTTAATTACTAAGGTGATTAAATAACAATAAAATTAACATAAAAGTAATTTATTAAATCATTAAATTAATACTATTAGTATTTTTTATATTAATTTATATAATTTATAAAATTAGAAAAATTCGATATAATATATAATTATATTGTTCATAATCAAGTTATTTTGTAATTACTATATTCATTAAAATATAAAATTTATTTATTTTAGTTTTATTAATAAGTTAAGAAAATTAATTTATGTAATTTATTAGTTGTTTATTTTATTTAATTATTATTAATTTACTAATAATATTATTATTTAATTATCATTATCTTTTAATATTATTATATTTTTTTTATTTCCTCCCCGCAAATCTCTGTGCAAAAGTGGGGGGTCTCCTTCCTCCTGAAGGTAGTCACGCCGCTCCCTGCGGCTTCAGCACTCCATCCTCTATTGACGAAACTGCTCCATACATCAATCTAAACCTCGGTTCCTCCTATCAAATCAGTGGGCACTTCCAGGGGCATCTCACATCCAGTAGGTGTTGCAACTCCATCGACGGCTCCACCGGCGACGCCTCAACCTCCATGCTCAGGAAGGTTGGCACCAGCATCGATTCTTATTTTCCGTTGTGGAAAAATTCTCCTCAGCAGCATCCTCTTCTTATCATCCAGTTCAAATGGGTAAAATTACCCTCACGGTGAAACCCCCATCAAAATCTGGTAGCTGGTCTTTAACAACAGCAGATAACTGTTTTCCCACCTCCCCGATTCAGCCTCGGAAAATGGATTCTTCCTGGTGACTCAGTGGTTCAGGTTCCAATATGGTGTGGGTCCTCTTGATCCAATTTCAATGGCGGTTCATTGAGGACTTAGGTGGCATGAGGTGGCTCCACACTATAACACATTGGTTGTAATATTATAGGTTTTCCTTTTGGCCTACTTTAGTTCGATACATTGATGTTTTCATATCTATAATGAACTGGATTTTGAGAAAATGTTGTTAGGATTGATATAGTTTTACATTACCATGGATGGAAGATGGGTTGAAACGGTGGTGCATGGAGATGATGTGTGTATGTTATAGTGTGTGAGGTTAAGAAACAATCTCACAGTGAAATAAATGTGTGATAATCGATGAGGTGGTAATGAGGAATTGACGATGGCAAGGTGATTTAAGGTAACAGTGAGACATTTAAAAAATGGGGAAATGGTGGCAAGGCAAGGGGGTCACGGTGAGACAACAATAGCGAGATGGTGTATCCGTGAGATGTTTCATGGATAGATAGGAATGGTTGAGAACAGTGAGACGGGTGGGAAAGTGAAATGGTGCCACCGTTTCTCTTGGAAACAGTGAGATAGTTTTATACCAATGCGTGGAGTAAAGGGTGTCACGGTGAGTCTGTGAAGCGTTTCACAGTGAGACAGTATTGTGAAGAAATGGTTCCATCGTTAGTTGAATTACGGTGAGTCTGTCAAAGACTTGGTGATACCATAAGGATACTAGTTTGTGGAGACACTGTGACCGTAACCGGGATGAAATAGTGAACCTGCAAAATAAACATAGTAAATAAAATAAGTTAAAAATTAAATTAAAAAATGAACAAAATAATTAATAACAACTGAATATTAATTAAAATAAGTGAAAATTTATTTGTTACATAAACATTAATATATTATAAAACGAATTAAACATAAGTTAAATTATTAAAAACTACAATAATTAAATCTTAAATTTCTACAAAATTAAAACTAAAATTAAGAAGAAATTAAATTATTAAGGATTAAAGTAACATTGAATATTTAACCATTTAAAATACAAAGTTGAGTGAATGATGCTTCAACAAACAAAATTAATTAAAATAGACTAATAATTATCATTTTATTGGACAATTGAAATTAGTTAAGAAATAAAATTATTAAGCTTGAATATATTTCATTTGTTTCAAAACCTTAATTAGTAATTAATGAATTATCAAAAGTCATATGATAATTAATTTTTAATACATACATTGTTAAATTAAGACTACATTGATTATATGAAAAATCATACTTAATTAATTATTTAATTATTGTTAAATTTTTAGCTATGTATAACAAAAAAAAACAATCTAAGTAAAAACTTATTAGTCTATAAAATTAATGTAACAAATAAATTAATTATTTTAAGGCTTAAAATACACAATTAATTATAAAAAATGGTTAATTATTAAATTTAGTGATAAAAGTACATAAGTTTCATTAATTATCATAACATTTAAAAATAAGAAATTAAATTGATAAAAAGTAATTAAAAAGATGTCGCAAAACAAGTGTTTTTAAGGCCACATCACTAAATCATTCCATCCATCCTGAATTTCATCCCCAAAAATAAATAATAAATAATAGACTTATCATACTTAGCCCTCACTTAGATCTCCCTCTATGGGGAATTGTCATACATATTCATTTGCAACCACAATATTTGACCCTAAGGGATGGTTCAAAAACTCGGGGTCCTCTCCTACTGATTCTAAATCACATATAGGTGCTCCAAATAGGTAGAGAAAATATCAAAAACCTTATCACCAGGGTAATTAATGTGTGTGGAGTCATTCCCATATCGACTCAATTGTAACCAATGGAACACATCATTCACCCACTCTAACTATGGGAAAGGTTGAGGTGGTATGAAACCTCGCAAACCCTTTGCATGATCTTGAATGGACCAACAATATTTGAAGATATAATGGCACCCTGGCAGAAGCTACGCAATCCTCAAAGTCGGTAGAATATCAGGAATGTGTGGTCTTCCTACTCAAAGTTAAAGGTTCTACAATGGATATCTACATATTATTTTGATCTACACTAGGTGTTTCTCATTTACTTAGGAATGACCTGCACATCCTCTTTTTTCATAAAAACAAACTATAGGCCTAAAAAATTTGTGTCTCTAATCTATATCATGAATAAGGGTGGAAAGAAGTGTCCTATGTACAATTTCTAAAACTTTTACATTCCTATGTTAGAGTGGTGGTTTTGGTTTTATGAAAACTATAGAAATGGAAATTTATCCAATTAGAACCCATAGAATTCCATATTTCAAGCCCTTACAATATCCACGCTCACCTAGATAATATACATGGTCATCCCATAAATATTGGGGTAAAATAATTTAACATCATCATTTTGGTCCTCAGTTCCTCTTACATGTCTCTCCATAATCATGACGTAAATTATGCATCTTGATCAATTCATTCACTGAGTGAACTTAATGAATGGAAACACCCTCCCGTATGTACAACATCCACAATCATTTCTAAAAAATCAACTAACTTATAGATTGTAATTGAGTCAACTTATTATGTTACTCAAAAATCACTCATATGTTTTCAAATTACTTTATTGGGAATGGACACCCTTCACAAATTCCATTGATAAGCCATCTCATTTTCTCTCTATGATCTCTTGGGGGTGAAACAAACCATTCAAAACATGGTTTACAACATTCAATTGTTAGCATTTCTGTAAACAAAAGATGAAATTATTTACTCTTCATGCCATTCTATGGAACCAAAAAATACACTGATGGACTCTAAAAATATTCCCCACACTGGTACGTATAACTATAAGATATGTGATTAAATATCACATAACCTCCCCACAACTTGACTGGAACCACTATCTGTCTCTTATAATGTAGGATGTGATTCCATCATTAAAATTTTATCTATGGTGAGTGAAATATGGATTTATGTTCATGAATTAACAAATAGTCAATGTCTTTGAAATGGGACTCTATCACACTCTTGAGAATCAGATTAATCAACACCATCAACTATAGAAAATATATATCATCATGCTCAACCAGGTTTATCTACAAGAAGGAAAACAACTATGAAGCCTCATCCAATAATAAATTATGGTTCATTTTACCAAGGTAATATACCAAAATGTTTCACTTTCAAAAATTATAGGCAATCTCAAACACATTATTCTTTAGGAACTCTATCCATTGTCAGTGTCTCTATTTCTTTTTTCTGCGACTGAAAATGAAGCAAAGAATATTTTGGTCTGAGTAAACCATAATGTGATCCACACATGTTAGCGGCTTCATATCCTCAAGGTTAAGACAACCACATTCGGATCTAGGTATTTATTTATGTATTTCTACACATGGGGTCCTAGATTCCTCAACTAGTATGGGACAATTTCATGTTGATGCATCAACACGCAACTGATACCAAATATTTAACAATAATAATAAACTACAAAAACCATGACCTTATCTAGTAGTTTCCACATATCATCATTAGTCCACCTCATCCTGAACTACGCAAAGGAACTATCACACTACAAAAACCATGTAAATGGATTCAATTTCCACATCAGTTTAGTCAAAGGGGATGCAATTCGGGGGGGTCTTCCACAACCCTTGTATAGTAAACTTTCAGAATATGAAACCCTACACCACATACATGAACTTGGGGGAATCCCAATCAAAAAATAAATTGAACATTACATGGTCTATGGATTAACCATGTCATGAAATGTCATTCCCTAGTAAGTGAGACTCATGTAGAATTAACTATTACATTGACAAATTTCAATAAAGATGGTTATCTTGGAAAAAATATAAAACCATAAAAATGTTCTCTACAAGTTCCCCCTCTGATTAAGTGTAGATTACTACGTCATTGATTAATACAATCACATTCATGCCCACATATATCTAGAATATTGGGTTCTGAAAATCCATAAACATATTAGAAGAATTCGTCAGTCTTAATGGAATCACTAAAAACTCTTTGTGTCTATGGAGACATAAGAATGACAACATTAGACTACAAGGCTCACATACCCCAAACTAGTGGTAGTTGTACCTGATATAGTTCTCAAATAACCATCTCACTCCACCAAACTGGTCAATGTGGTCACCAGTCCTAAAAATTTTGTACATATTTTTTATTATGGAATGGATCAAGAAATGTTAACCCAAAAATATATATAATATCATGTATTCCTTTTTCATGACATAAAATGGGGCTTTCCAGGGGGACACACTGGGTTGGATGTTACCCTTCTGTCCATAGTACTCCAAAAACTACATCGTCTTGTAGTGCTTGGATGGGTACATTTGATGTTCCACAATTGATGTCTGAGTGGTTTTGGTATGAAATTCAATGAAAAATATCCATATCATGCCTCATAGGTAGTCCAAATAAGTCCTCAAAGAATACTTTCATGTATTCATCCAAAACTAATAGAATCTAGAGGACTGAAGAGACTATTTAACCATGTAATATAATTCCCCATTTATAAGTGATGAGATACATTCTCTTGCTGGGAAAACCTACAACCCCCATCCGTTGAATGCTCTATCTATGAATAGAAAATCTCTTCTATCCAGTGCATAAACACTTGGAATTTCTCTATTTTTATTTAATTTATTTGAGTAAAATAGATAAAAAATACATATCCTTAATAAAATCATAGGGATTCATCATGATAAACAAAAAATCCAATCTAAACCACTCTCTGCTATGTGACAGCACAAACAACCGAAAGATAAATGATAAATGAAAATAATAGTTCCACATAGAAAAATAATGATGATGAATCTTGGATAGTAACTCAAATTGGATATACATCTCCCATAATAGTAGTATAGAGATAAAATAATTAATTTAAAATTCGTCTACAAGTACAAATAAATAATTATAATAAACCCATATCGTACCTCCTATCATCTCATCCAATGAGAGATCATAATCCATAAAAATCTAAAGCTTCCATGGGTTCCAATCGCTATTTCCCTATGCCAAACATGAGATACATGGTGGTGGTGGTGGAACAATGTCATAGCATCATCCACCAACCACGGCTCCTCCTACTCTTATTCCAGATCTATCTCCTTAGAGACAAACCATTCCTTTACTATGATATATATGGTCATGGAAATACTTATTCGGTGGTGGTCCATCATTTATCATTCTATGCTGCTCTATATAGCGAGTCAGGAAGTCTCATTCCATCTGACCTCACCCATCTTATGTAAATAAACTCCTAAAATAGTTATTATTTTTTCCTTCGAACTACTTCTAACCATGTGGATGAGTTGGATCATGGGGAGTTATTCTCCCCAGATATCAAGGGGTTGGAAATCTACTAGATACTAATGATGACTCATCCATATGGAACCCACTTCCATCATCAAAAATATATATTCCTATGAATTAATTCTATCATTCAATAGTTACCACTCCACTATCACTCCATATTGTGGTGATTCATAGGGGTACCAATATGGAATGGATCTCACATTGGAGACCCTGATAAAAAATCTTTTCTCAAAATTTGTTATTCCCTAAGATGTCATGGGAGAACTACATAAGGTATGTGAGCATCAACACCTACTCTTCTTCCATCATCCCTAACTACTACTTCATTATAAGATCATGTTCCCAAACTTATTTCAAGTGGAATTGGTATTTTTCACTGAAAATATGCATGATGTCAGCCCATGAAAGTTTCAACACATAATACATATGCACCATAAGACACTACCAATTCCTAAATACTCTAGGAAAAATCCCAACCGTAGTAAAACCACTTCACATAATATCTTTAGAATAGTGGTGATGATATGGACCCCTAATACATTACAACCCTCTACTGCCTTAGGACCTGGGTCACAATAGAACATCATCATCCTCTAGTTTCAGAACTCAAAGAGAATTCTAAGACCATGTGCATTCTAAGTCTTCTCTTAGAGGATTATTTACTACTCCACATGTGGATATTCTACGACCTACCCACTTGGATGATGTTGGTTATGAAATAGACCACGTACTGATGCCTCATTTTTCATCGGATTTTCATTATGATGTAGATCAAGAATTATGCCTAGCATTCATTGTAAAATCATTCAGATATTTATCAATAGATACCATGGTGATATGAGCATATATATATATATATCACCAATAATTTGAACTTTTGAAAATAAGCACTCTAAAAGACTCAATCCAATATGATGCATGTACTATTGATCCATGCAACCGATGTCTCGGTGTGTCGAGTCATTATAAAGGTAGACAAGCTCCTTCTGAGTTGAAATTCTTTCCACCTACACCATAAATAGACTCCCTATCATACGGTCTAAACTCAATAAACATTCTAATTGTTACCCTAAATCAAACAAAATTCTCTTTATTGGACTAGTATGAAGAATATCACAAGGATTGATCCACATTATATACTAATCGGTCGTGACCCAACCTATGCTTGGGATGAAGCGACATCTACCCCATTCCTTCCCCCATAGGCCACATGTAGTATACTATCATCGAAGCCATATCATACATGGGGTGTCAATTTCCTATGTATTTTTATTCTTGGACATCCATATTAATGTATATGTGCAGTGGGAAAACAAGTAAAAGAACGAAGAAGATGATCGGACAACCCTTCAATAAAACTATTAGATATAACAATGGTATGGTAGGGTAAAATAAAAAATAATGGGGAAAAAAAAGATAAAAAAATAAGTCATAACCACAAAAAACTGCCAATGTTAACTACAAAGAGAGACCATCTAATGAATCCAATGTTGTAACCATCTTATGTTGTCCATGGTCACATGTATCCAATTACCTCTCAAGTAACCACACAATATTCAATTTTCTTCATCAATAAGAATCATATCAGAAAATCCCATGCATGGGTTAGTATATAAATATATAGTAGAATCCCTAAAAGTAGAAGGGGTACTTGTAAGAGATACAATAAAAATATATTGGTAATTGAAGTAAGATACAGTCAATGATATTATATCAACCCAAACAAAGAGTAAAATTTACCTCTTATAAACACAACGTGCTTTAAGCAGTGAGAATGTAAACATGACATCAATTGTTCACCACATTTATCAAGATTAATGTTTCATCCAACCATGAAAAAATATACATGGATGTATGAACCCGAATCTTCATTTGATGAATGTTTTTCCTTTTCTGGTCATTTTTGAGAAAAAGAGGAAAATCTTGAAATTTTCAACGTATAGGCCATGTTCTTTAGAAGTACACGCCATGTACCTTGTCCCCATGTGAGGTTGTGTGCTTGCTGTGTTCGGGCCACACACAAAGTGTGTAGGGGAAAAGTGGATTCCATTTATGATAGAGTATGTAAAGGAAAATTACACTCCATGTACACCAGAAGTAGATGTTGTGTACTTTATTTTTTTTCCTTAAACGGCCTTAGGTTGTGAATAATTGATAGAAACGTCTTCTTCACACGGTTCATTGACTCGGAGCTTCCATATGGCTACGAACATCCTCTGAGACCCCGAGCCTCCATCTGATTGTCGAATTGACCGTCATCGACTGTGTTGGAACCATATCGGTGAGCTATTCCTTCTTCTTGAGTTTCATTCCATTATTTTCCCTCTTTCTCAAGATATCATGGGTTGAATGTTTTTTTTTCATTTCGTATATCTATGTCTTTCTATGTAGAATAAAGCCTCGTGGTTCATGTATACTGGTCTCCTATCATCAAGGTAGGTGGTTTGTACCTTTCTGTTTGATGTCATTGTGTTTTAGGTGCAATTCCCACCAATACTTGTGAACATGGTATTGTGTGATTGCTATTTTACCCCTGTTGTTCCCTGCTTAGCTTTTATTCTTGTGTAGAGGTAATTTGATCATGTTTGTTATTAATTTCTATGCTAGGATTTTTCCCCCTGCATTGTTCTTCTTATGACCTTTGGGTTGTGTTAGCCATGGTCGTTATACCTTCTTTCCATGCTTTGTGACCATAGGATGGACTGATATTCCTGACATGCTTTTTCTTTTATAGATTGATTATCCAAATATCCATATAGCGATACTTTGGCCTTATATAATTATTATGTACTGACTGTCACGGGACTTTGAGAACCTGGTACTATAGACTATAATAGATAAACATAGTGAGATTCCCATAGAGTCTTGGATATTATAGACTACATGATGGTATACCGAGTGTGCATCCTGAGAGAGTCTTGGTTATTGTAGACTACAGAGGATAGACCGATTGAGCTTCCCATAGAGTCTTGGATATTATAGAATATAGAAGGGTAGATCAAGTGTGCTTCCTCATATTGTATTTTCTTGTTTGAATTTCCTTAATCCAATCCAGGCTAGATGAGGAATGGGCCGAGCGAGGTTCCTCAGAGAGTCTGTGAGAGACCAGAGACTATTGGAGGAAATGACCGAGTGAGTTCCTTAGAGAGTTTCTAGACCGTGGGTCTATAATAAGGTTAGACCACATGGTCTTCCTCAGAGAGTCCCTGACTACCCTAGACTAAAAGGGGAATTGACCGAGCGACCATCCCCAAAGGGTCTAATAATTTTATATGACCAAACCAAAGGGGTTAGGCTGAGTGAACTACCTAGAGGGTTGTGGGTACTTCATGGATAGGACCAATGGGATTGGCTGCTTGTACATCCCAGAGGATTTCATATTGTGGTTAGATGTTTTCTTTACTGCTGCTTGTTGTCTATGAATTGATTATTGTTGTATATCATCGTGTTACTGCTTACCGATTACTTCCTATTTTCCACTATTACTGTTTACTGCTTTCTGTACTATTACCTTCCATATGCTCACTGACTGTTAGGCACAAATCATCGGGTGGTTTCCTTCTGGGATTTAGTCTCACACCCTGTTTGGGCCATGATTTTGGGCCCAAACGGATTATGTTTTTGTAGGTATAGATAAGAAAAATTTCCCTTCAACATCGGGTACTTGATTTTTTGGAGCAGTAGAGTATGTGACCAATATTAGGAATGGGATGCTGAGCAGTTGTTTATCATTTCATTATTAATTTTTTGGTACTGTTTGTATTTCCAGCATTGTGACCTGCTGGTTGTTTTCCTAGATATGTATCATGAATCATTTCATATATACATATGTGCTACAGTGGTTTATTGTTTTAGTCTTCCGTTGTTTAGTTGTGGATTGTTGTTGGATATTTACTTCTTCTGCTATTGTATATTTTGTTTACTTCTATTGTGTACACTGCCAATGAGGGCATAGATTCCCCACTATCACACACAAGGCCCTCACTTCTAGTTGGTAGCCTCTAGCATTAGTGGAAATGCGCTTGAGGCCATGTGACCAACCGTGTACGCGGAGCCTCTGGGTGGCTTCTAGAATTAGGACGTTACAAAGTGGTATCAAAGGAATTATTTTTTCCATATTTATTATTTGGAGCATTTTTCCATGGATATGACGGATTCAGTACTTTGTAATAAGCTGTTCCTGGATGTAGCTATCACATGTACAAGGAAAATCCAATCTACCTCATTATTGTAGTTTTCTGGTTTGAGATTTTACGGTTGATATGATTTCACATAGAGTGATTCACATGCCTTGTGTTGTTATTGGTGTTGCTATTGCGGTTCTATTTCTGTCGCAACCAGATGAGATGAAGGTATTCCATCTCATGCATCATATAGGAACATGTTAGAAATCACATGCCATTAATTCTTTCCGTGCCATCAAGGTTGCATTAATGATTTGATGTTGTTGTGATAGAAATTTTGTAGATGATGAATGTTGTTGTGATATATTCTTTGATTGAATCCATGAAGTTTGATAGAGGAATTGTCTGTATCGTGACATGATTAAACGAACGCCAAATTTTGATTCTTGAGATGTTATGGGCCCTCAAGAATAAAAAATTTGTGGATCATTGATGTGTTTCCCATGTATATGATATGTAGGAGATGCCACGATTTGGTTCCTGTGGAGTAGGGGCCCTCACATATTAGAATTTGGCACCATCATGTTTTATTTCAGTGTTTTCTGGGATTCAGTGCAATTTCTGAGCTAGTGCCCTGAAAAAATGAGAATACACGGCGTGTACTTGACTACATGCTATATAGTTTTAAACTGCGTCAATAACTATGTTCTACAAAACACAAGGTGGTGAAAAAGTTTTCATAAACACTCTGTGTACAGTCGTTACACACCATGTATTAGTGAGTCGTGTACTCAGCCATGTCACTAACAACACAGGTCAGGGGAGCTCATGTAGTACACACCGTGTTGGTTACGAACACGTCGTGTACTCTTGTTCTAGGTACCCGACCATGTCAAGAACAGAATTGGATGATGATATCTCTCCTATAAACGTCGTATTTGTTCATAACATTCCGTGTAATGTTCAGCCGTGTAGTTTGCAGTGTAAAATACAACACGGGTCGCCGAAACCTTATCTAGTACATGTCGTGTCCTTAGTGAACACGCCATGTAGTCTAGGGTTAATAGGACCATGTGAGTTAGCGATGTAAAGAGACTCGGGAAGGGGAATTGGATGATGTACAAGCCATGTGTGGGGAAAAAACTCCATGTAGTCTGGGGTGTTACACGACCAAAGGTTGCATAAGTACATGACTATGTGAATATCCTTAAGGAGAATACCGTGTAGTTTTTATACATGCCATGTATTCATGTTTCTTGAAACTTGATTGTTTCATCCTCATTTTCCCATATTGTACTCTTGTGATCTCTTTCCTTGATAATCCTAATCTAAGGTGTGCTTTTGATCATCCAGAGCTATGCCTCTGAGATGTCATCCAGTCATACGTTAGCTGCCAGACGGTGATCAGACACTAGATAAGGCCAATTAGGGACCTCCTGCAAATCCTCTTACTGTTCCAGCCTTGGTACCAACAGGTATACCCATTGTAGGAACTGATGCGTAGTTCAAGGAGGACTTCTAGAGGATGTTACAGACATTTCAGGGAGCGCTTCCCCTGCCTCGTCGATTGTTGAGTTGACACGAGTTTCCCAGCAGTAGCATCCTCCTACTTTCTCAAGGGATTGAGGAGCCCAGGCCGTAGAGTCATGGCTATAGGCCACACTAACGATCTTCGAGCATCTGGAGATACCTCTAGAGAAGAGAGTGAATCTTGCTACTTATATGATCTGAGACATCGCCAAGAGGTGGTGGGAGGTGATCTCACAGTCAGGGTGCTAGAATAATATGACTTGGGATGAGTTTCAGCGCATCTTATATTATTAATTATATCAAGATACCTTAAGGGATGACTGATCCCGAGATATTATGAGTTTAGAGCAGTGTACTCTTTCTGTTATGGAATAATCACCTCGTTTTACCAAGCTGCAGCGCATCACACTGATTCCAGCAGGTGATGAGTTGTTCCCTGTTAGGTTTTTTGAGGATGGTCTCAGGTAGGAGATCTGTTCCCAGGTGAATATCTTCAGGTTGACTTCGATATCCTCGATCGTTAATCAGGCGATGATCACTGAATGCAATCTGAGGGATTCCGGAGCAGTGACCCAGGGCGGTTCGACATCCAGAGTCAGTGTTCCTCCTACTGATAGTAGGAAGCACCTTAGGGAGTCTGCTCACGGAGATCAGAGTACGCAGAATGTATATTCAGGCATCTAGGTTGTATGCTACTAGTGTTGTAGGGGTGGGCACACTAGGACTCAATGTCAGAGAGACCCGGTGGAGTGCGGATAATGTGGAAAGATAGGCCATCTTTAGCATTTTTTTTCAGATCCTCTCGCCTACAGCTAGTGGTAAGTGTTCTTCTATGACCTCGCCTATAAGAGATGTACCGCCAGTTTATCACCAGTCTGGGAATTAGAGTTATTCCGGCCGTTCGGGCTGAGGTGGATGTCACAGTCATGGTGGTCAGTCACCAGGTTACCAGCGACAGCAGAGTGGCTCAGCTCAGAGTGGTCAGCCAGGGGCGCAGGGCTGCGGTACAGGCCAGACATTCACTGTAGAGTAGACCCATCAAGAGTGGGATCCTGAACCTTCCAATATTCGAGGTATGATCTTAGTAGCCTGAGTCTTATCTTCATCTCTTTTCAATACTAGTTCTTGGAAAAGTTCTATATCTATTTCTGTTGTGGAGAGCCTTGGGATCTATATCTTTTCTTCTGCAATAATTTAGACTCTTGACACACCGTTGGGAATGATAATGTCTATTATACATCAATGCAGAGAGTTCCCTCTTGATGTTGCAGGGTGTGACTTCTTATGGGACCTCTATGTCCTAGAGATGATAGGATAGGATATCATTCTCAGTATGGACTGTTTATTTCCCTTCTAGGAAGTTGTCGATTTCTATCGCTACAAGGTGTGTTTCATATCCCCAGAGGGAAGATCTTTTCTCCATATAGGCGAGTGGGATGTCTAGGAAAGTAGAGCTGGACTAGAGAATCATGGGCTAGGAGGAGTTACAGCCCATATTTCCAGTCTTTATCTGGATGACTAGGGGTCTTCATAGTTAGTGTTTCCTCCAGTGGTGGATCATTTTAGGGATGTCTTCCCAGAGGACTTTTTAGGTTTTGCTCCAGACTGTGAGGTATAATTTTCTATTGACCTCATTCTAGGAGAGGCACTGAGGTGCATTCCAACTTATTGGATGACTACAACTGAGTTTCAGGGGATCAAGAAGCAGTTGGAGGTGTTTCAGTAAAAGGGTTTCATCCGACCCAATACTTCTAAATTGGGTTCACCTGTCCTATTTGTGAGGAAGGAAGATGTCACCCTTAGGCTTTTCTTGTATTAACGGAAACTGAACCAGTTGATAGTCATGACCCGATATCCCTTTCAGAGGATCGATGAACTCTTTGATCAACTTTGAGGAGCCCAAGTGTTCTCAATGATCTGTTTGAGTTCTGGTTATAATCATTTGTGTGTTAGACCATCAGATATACCTCTTAAAGAATTCAGGAGAAGGTATGGTCTATACGAGTATATGATCATGCCATTTTTTCTCACGAATGCGCTACCAGCTTTTATGGAACTGATGAACAGAGTGTTACATCAATACATGGATTCCTTTAAGGTGGTTTTCATGGATGATATCTTGGTGTACTCTCACACTCGACATGACCATGCTACCCATATTCAGATCGTTTTGAGTACACTAAGAGAGCATCAGATTTATGCTAAACTCTCTAAATGCCACTTTTGGATGGATATGATTCACTTCTTGGGTCACATTATCTTAGAGACAGAAGTATCAGTAGACCCAGATAATGTTAGAGATGTAGTTTCTTGGGAGAAGCTGAAGAATTTCGTTGAGGAGTGGAATTTAATAGGCCTAGATGGATTCTACATGTGTTTCATACAAGACTTTTCACGCCTTGCAGCACCCCTAAAAGGTCTGGCCATGAAAGGTTTGAAGTTCTTATTGTCAGATTCCTGTGAGTCAGCCTTTCAGGAGCTAAAATTGAGGATGACGTCAGCACCGATACTAGTCTTTCCAGAGCCGAGAAAGAGCTATAATGTCTATTGTGATGCTTCTGGTATTGGGCTGGGTGTTGTGCTTATACAGGGAGATGGAGTCATTGTTTATGGGTCTCGGTAGTTGAGACCGCATAAGAGGAACTACCCGATGCACGATCTAGAGTTAGAAGTTGTGTTTCAGGCCTTATAATGTTGGAGACCTTAATTTCTTGGTGAGCACTTTCTGGTGTTTACCGACCACAAGATTCTCAAGTACATCTTCACTCAGTTTGATCTGAATCTGAGATAGTGTAGGTGGGTCATGTATCTTTAGTCTGTCAACATTGACCATGCCTATACGCTTGGAAAGGGAAACACATTGGCTGATGAGTTGAGTAGAATAACTCTGATTCAGGACATTTAAGAGGCCATCAGTGAGTCGCAAATTATGGCTCTATTCTCTAAGATGCATTTGGAGGTGCACGACAAACAGGGGAAGCCTTTTCTATCATCTATAGCTATTACGTATACCCTTCTTGATCGGGTACAGATGAGGTTGCTATCAGACTCAGAAGGACTATTCATGTGGGAGAGTGTTTCAGGAGAGGACCCTCTTCCTGGATGGAGAGTGGGAGACGATGAGATCTTGAATATCCTGGGACGTGTGTGGGATCCAGTAGTCATACGCGAGGAGATGATGTGGGATATACATTCCTCAGTTTGGGAAGTTCATCCTGGAATCACCAAGATTTATCATGATCTACACCGCCAAAACTGGTGGCCAGGTATGCAGAGAGATGTTGCTAGGTTCGACATAAGATATTCTACTTGTCAGCAGGTGAAAGCAGAGCATCAAAGACCAGCAGGGCTCTTACAAAAGTTACCCATTTCCGAGTGTAAGTCAAATGATGTTGTGATGGACTTTGTGACCGGGTTACTGATGTCGCCTTGAGGTAGTGATGTTGTATGATTTTTCT
Source organism: Viscum album (assembly GCA_963277665.1). Lineage (NCBI taxonomy): Eukaryota > Viridiplantae > Streptophyta > Magnoliopsida > Santalales > Viscaceae > Viscum > Viscum album. Next base: position 507,662,050 of record OY728121.1, read on the forward strand.
ACGACAGGATTACGAATGTTTCTCATTTCTTACCGATCAAGGAGACTTTCAGTGTTGATGGTCTGGTAGGATTGTACATCTGGGAGATTGTACATCTTCATGGAGTTCCACACTCCATTATTTCAGTCAGGGATGCGTATTTTACTTCTTGGTTCTGGAAAAGGCTTCAGAAGGCTTTAGGTAAAAAAGTACTTTTGAGTACAACATTCCATCCCCAGATAGATGACCAGTATAAGCGTACAATCCCGGTGCTTGAGGATATTATCCGAGGTTACATTCTAGACGTTAGTGGTTCTTGGGGTAATCATATTCCTCTTGTGGAGTTTTACTATAACAACAGTTTTCTGGCGACCATTCAGATGACACCATATGAGGCATTGTATGGTAGCCCATGCCTATCACCTTTGTGCTGGCTAGAGGCAGGAGATGCAACTTTGCTGGGACCTCATCTTGTTCATGAGACCTCAGAGCAGATAGGGTTGATTTTGAAGAGGATGGCTATAGAACTATCTCAACAGAAGACTTGTCCTGATCAGCGTAAACGACCTCTAGAGTATGAGGTCGGGGATCTGTTTTTCCAGCGTGTTGCACTGAGGTTGGGACACAAGAGGATTCAGAGATTGGGTAAGCTTTCACCATGGTACATCGGGCCATTTGAGTAATTGGAGAGATTTGGGCCGATTTATTATCAGTTGTAGATACCTCAGAGGTACCGAGCTATGCCCCACGTCTTCCACATCTCTCAGCTCCGACATTACTTTTCAGTCCCATCTCATGTCTTTCAACCTGAAAAGGTTGAGCTTGAAGTAGATGCATAATTTCAGGAGAATTTTATTTGTATTTTTGATCACATTACGAAGGTTCTCCATGCTTGGTCTGTTCCTATGGTATGGGTGTTATTGTATCACGGGCGAGTACAGGACGAGACATGGGAGAGGGAGGCTAATGTAAGATCGCAGTGGCCGGAGCTGTTCAAGTATTCTTCTTCTACACCTCGCTAGGAAAATTCGAGGAATAATATCATTATGGGGAGAAGATTTTAAAAACCTGAATCATTGTTTCAGGTATGTTTTTACATTTCTGGTCATTTTTTAGAAAACGAATAAAATATGGAAATTTTAAAAGTACATGTTGTGAACATTATAAGTACACACCGTGTACCTTGTCGCCACACGAGGCCATGTTATGGCCGTTTCTAGGACACACACACGGTGTTTCTGGGTGATGTAGAGGCCGCTTAAGGAAGAGTACGGAAAGGCCAAGTACATTTGCTGTACCCCATAAGTCAACTTCGTGTACTTTTTTCATTAAATGGCCCGGGGTCACGCCTTATCGATAGCAGTGTCTTCTTCTCAAGGTTCTTCGACCGGGAGCATCCGTACGACTACAAAAATTCTTCAAGCCCCTGATCCTCCGTCTATTTTCCAAATCGAGCACCATCAATTGCTTTGGAACAATAGTGGTGAGCTCTTCATTTTTCTTTAGTTTCATTACATGATTTTCCCTCTTTCTCTAGATATCTTGTGTCGAAAATTTTGTGTGTTTTCGTAGATCTACGCCGTTTTAAGGACAATCAAGCCTCGTGGCTCAAGTATATTAATCTTCTAGCATTAAGGTAAAAGGCTTGTTCCTTTCCGTTTGATTTCTTTGAGTTTTATGTGCAACTACCACCAATACCCATGACCGGGGTATTGTGTGATTAATGTTTTACCCCTGTTGTTTCCTTATTTTCTTGTATTCTTGTGTAGAGTTAATTTTATCATGTTTCAGGATAATTTCTTTGCATGGATGTTTTTCCCATTCCTTGTTTCTGTTATGAACTTTGGGTTTTGTTAATCTTGGCAGTTATACATGTTTTCCATGCCTTGTGACCGTAGGATGGACTGATAATCTTGACATGATTATTGTTTTTGTAGAATGGTTAGCCATGTAGCTCTGTAGGTGTAATTTGGCCTTATAGAATTATTATGCACTAACTGGAACATGACTGTGAGAACCTGGTACTCTAGACTATAACAGATAGAATGAGTGAGCATCCCAGAGAGTCTTGGATAATATAGATTGCAGGAATGTAGACCAAGTGAGCTTCCTTAGAGAGTCTTGGTTATTATAGACATCATGTGATAGACCGAATGAGATTCCTAGAGTGTCTAGGATATTATATACTATAAGAGGGTAGACCGAGTGAGCATAATCAGAGAGTATTTACTTGTTTGAATTTCAGTAAACCGTTCTAGGCTAGAGGATGAATTAACCGAGCGAGCTTCATTAGAGAGTCTGTGATAGAAATGAGACTACAGGATGGATTCACCGAGTGAGCTTCTTCAGAGAGTTTCTAGACCATGGGGCTATAAGAGGGTTAGACCGCATGATCTTCCTCAGAGAGTTCATGACTACCCTAGAAAATAAGGGGAATTGACTGAGTGAGCTTCCCCATAGAGTCTTATAATTTTGTATGACAAACCATAGGGGTTAGGTTGAGTGCACTTCCCAGAGGTTTTTGGGTACTTCTTGGATAGGACCAGAGGGGTTGGCTGCAAGTACTTCCCAAAGGGTTTCCTGTTGTGTTTAGATGTTTTCTGCACTATGGCTTTCTGTCTGTGGATTGATTACTATTTTATTTCATCCTGTTACTTCTTACCAATTATTGCCGGATGTATACTGTTACTTTTTAGTACTTACTGTACTATTACCTATCATATGCTCACTGACTATTAGGCACAAATCTTCTGGTGGTTTCCTACTGGGATTTAATCTCACACCTTGTTTGGACCTTGCTTTTGGTCCCAAACAGATTATGTTGTTGCAGGTATAGACAAGGGAAAGCGTCCTTCTACTTCTGGTACTTGATTTCATTGGAGCAGGAGAGCATGGGACCAAGATTAGTCTTGAGATGCTTAGGAGTTGTTTATCTTTTCTTTTGTACTTGTTTTGGTACTGTTTGTATTTCTAGCATTGTGACCAATTTGGATATTTTCCTAGATATGTATCATGCATCATTTCATATAAACATATGTGATCCAGTTGTTTATTGTTTTAGTCTTCTGCTTTTTACTTGTGCATTGTTGTTGGACATTTTCTGCTTCCACAATTGCATGTTTTGTTTACTTCTGTTGTGTACTCTTCCAATTAGGGAATAGTTTCCCTACTATCACACCCAAGGCCCTCGCTGCTAGTCGGTGGCCTCTGGTGTTTGAAGAAATGCTCTTGAGGCCAAGTGACAAACCAGGTATGGGGCACCATTGGGTGGCTTTTGGAATAGGGACGTTACAATGGAAATCATGTGGCATTTCCCACCCATCTTCACCTCTCATAGAATATGAGTAACCATATCCAAGGTGTATATAGAAAAAAATTTATAAATATATAATCATTCAAAGATTCTTTAATTAGAAAGTAATAGAATATTCATCCCATTGCTCAACCCAGAATCAAGTGTATATTAGTGTTCCAAAATTACATCAATAATTCCCACCATCTCAACAGCTTCTTGAATGTTATTGTCCAAGTAAAATAACACCAAATCATTGTGCCACACATTAGAGAGGACATGTGGTTTTAGTAGATGACTCGAGACCTAGTACATTCTATTTGATATTCTGTGTATGTATTCATAGTGGACCCATGCCCCTATAAATGGGGGGTTTCACATTTATTTCATGAGGACATGCACCCAATGAGGATAGGGGTGTCCCAATTGGTAGGTAGAGGACCTGGGAGCAAGATGATGATAGAATCTAATATATTGGTCCATGAACCACATCCTAGTGTGATTGGAGGGGCACTATATTCAACAATGTCATATGCCCTATCTTGTAGGTTGATACACATGGATGTTGACGACCCACACCATAGTATTATAGGGAGGTTCTTTTATATACATCGAGGACATGCACCCTATCTACTGGGGGTGTTACACTAGAAATTCATGGACTATAACCCCGGAATGATTGGGATTTCTACTATAGAAATCATGGTCTAGTTCTCGAGTATTACATGGAGGTTCCACTCAGAACGTTATCATAGAAGACCCATGACCTTGTTAATAAGGTTTTTTACTATAATGTCTGAGGGCTCTACTACCCATCTCTACTAGAGGGTATAACTCTATAAACTGTAGTGATTATTTGTAATCACATCCATCATCGAGAATAAACATAATAATATTTATGCTCAGAACATTTTATATCATATATTTTAACACCCATCCCAGGAAACCATTACATTCTATGATGAATAACACTTATGTCTGGCTACTCACTGGAAAAAATTTGAGAACTAATGAAGGAGATATGGAACCTTTCTGTTTCAAAAAAAGAGTTTGTGCGGTAAACAACATGTGAGGAGAAACACATAGAATGCGTTCCCGCTCTATTTCATGGTAATGTCCCGAGGTGGAACATGGATCCAAATATGTAGGTTTACACACAGTGTAGGTGGACTCCATGATATGTACAAGATACCCTAACATTATTCTGTATCATTTTGTTAGTGTTAGAGTACATACACATATAACTATATATCATAGCCTGTTTCCATGAACATCATCTTGGGATCCCTCCCATGTGATTATCCAGATAGGTATCTCATCTGGGGTAATGATATAATTATTTTATGTGCGCTACATACCATTTCCCCTTATATTTTCCTAAATAATATTTGTTGTTGATGAAGGGATACATTTTTTGGCTTAAACCTTATAAAGAATGTGTAGTCCAACATTCCCCAAATTTCTCGATCTGATTATCTTGTATTTAATTAGGAAATTACACTCTCTATAACCATATATAACACCTTGAATCCATATAGTGTTAGTGGATTTGGTTTTGATTTTTGGTTTCTAGATGTCTCATACTAGAAATCAACCCTTTTTGTTCGTCATGGTTTTAACCACACATATTTTATGACAACATTCCTTCCACCACCATGGATTCATACATCGATAAATGAATCCTTCATATACACCCACATATATATTCTAGATGTATTCTTGGTTCATTAATTTAAAAATAATTCATTATTTTATTGAAATTCATGGGATCCTGTTAATATTGACATAAGAATACAATGTATAACCCATGAAATGATGTCTAACTGGTCTAAAAACATATAGAAAATGAAGGAAAATCACTGATATAATTGACTAGAAAACTTGTTCCAAGTGTTCATGCCAAGTGATCAGGAACATGCGTCTAAGGTTACAATAAATTGAAATAAATCCATTTGAATCTGTACTCTGGCACATAAAAAGTATTAAATTGGCACAAATCAACAAAAGGTGTTGATGTACACAATAAATATAATTAAAATAGTTAAATAACTAAATTTTAAATTTATACATGAATATTGGATATTTCATTTTAATATAAAAAATATTCTAAATATTGATAAGATTCATAGAATTAATTGAGTCATGATCTACTCTGATCTAGAGATTTATCTTAATCTAAAGTGATTCAATGATAAACAATTAAAATAGAGATCTGGGATTCTATCATATTTGATACGACTAATCCTAGATAATAAAAAATGACAATTAATCTTATATAACTTTTCAAATAGCTATAATGAAATAATTAAAAATATATATTTTTAAATATATCATTGAATGTACATCTAACAAGTGGGGATTCCAAACACCCTGCGTCAACCCATTTAAGGTCACAACTAGGGTAAACATTGCATTATGGATTCAAATGTGTTCTCTGTTATCTGACGTGAGATTATATTTATTAGTTATCTTTTTTTTAAAATAAATATGTTTGTGTGTAATATAAAATAAAACTAATATTATTATAAAATTAATTTAGGGCACACTTGACCACCGAAATGAATATCGTCTCAACATGTAGATTTGGAAATATATGTTAATATATTTCAACATTATGAATGGAAAAAACCATGCCTCTTTAATTTCATATTATACTGAGGGAACCAAATGGAGGACTCATGGGATGACCAAGCAGAAATCAATATCATGTGACAATTAATGGTGTGAAAATTACAATACACCCTCTTAGGATTAATGGTTTCATTCATAGTTTTATTCCCTATAAATCTCTATATCCTAGGGGTGTAATCTCGAGACTCTCTTATAGTGTCCTAAAATATTGGGGCAAACCTATTTGTGGTAAGAAAGAGAATCCATAACCTAAATCCCTCTTATAATAGATTACGAGATAATGAAAAATTGTGAAGAAGGAATAATGTAAATGGGAGGTAGTTTCCTAGTATACATATATACACACACTAAACAATCTCGATGTTATAGCTCAGAGGGGTAATAATAAAATATAATAATTTTTAGATAAAAATATATCAAAATAATCTATATAAAACATGTTAGTATGAAATTATAATGAAAATGTGTAAATTGGGAAAATATATGACCAACAACAAATTATGTCCAAACCAGACAGGAAAATGAATAGAAAATATCTATGAGGGAATGAACAATAATCTCCCTAATATATCTCCTTATGTGGCCTATGAACCCATGTATCACTATTCTGTAACAATGACACCATCAAACTATCCATCATCATAATAAGACATGACATGTGTGGGAAAATCCAATGCATGGGTGGGAAAATACTACCTAGTAGGACATAAAAAACAATGGAAGATATAGATAGATTATACTGAAGTAGTCATAATGAGACAAAGTAATATTTAACTTAATCCAATATATATATTTTATCATTAATAATCATATAATAGGTATAAAGGAAATCTATATTTCAACACCAATCCTAGGATGATGAGTCTTCATATAACTCCAATGTTTTGTCAGCGATGTCTGACATCTTGCATGTTTATCACAAAAATCAATGAGGAGGACCATCAAATCATCACTACTCCAAATAACATGGTTGAGAAGTATAAAATAGATTATCCTCACCCTTGTACATCAATGGGGTGCTTCTAAAACCTTAGAGGACTCTCACCCTATTATGACAAGGGTTCCACTCAATGAGTATTGATAGAGGAAACATGCCATTGTTATTGGGGGGGGGGGTTCTACTTAGTTCTTTGGAAACCCATTTACAAGGACGTTAGGTGGGTTCCAAACTGTAGGTACATATAAATAGATGACCAACTCCCTAGTATGATTGTGTAATTCCACTATATACATGGATTACCCATGCCCATGAATGATAAGTTCTCTAATTTGTGGGTTAGGGATCCAAATTGTAGTTATATCAGGGCGATCCATAGAATCCTATGAAAAGGTTATTGGGGACCTTCTCCCATGTAATGAAGAGTTTTTATATACCACATTGTCTCACTCTAATGATCATACATCATTAATTCCACTATTTATAACCTCATAAAGAAGTGGAACTCGTGGATGATTCTAGTTTTTTTATTGAAAGACACGATGAATTATAAAAATCACATTCCATGTTGAAAAATACCATGATAGGATACATTCATTCCAAATTCTAATTTCACATGATTGGAATATGGGAGTCACAGGTTACAAAAAAACAACAAGGAGTAATCAATCTGCCACAAGTTCTGTGACCTCACATGGCCTATTGGTGGATTCCTTTATTACTAACGGAATCGATATACTTGTTACAATAAATTACTTGTGATAATATTACATGACATGCCTCGACAGTCGCAGCCTACATGTGTGCTCCAATATTTTCTAGTGTACTTCGGATCATGCCCATGTACTTGTCAGTGCATGGGTACCGGACCATGCCTATATACCCATGGGTGTGCAAATATAATCCTTGAGTACATAGTGTGACCTCTTACATTGTGTCATATCCATGCACAAAAATCATATGGTTTAGCAACCTAAAGAGTGTCGCATCATTGGTTGACCATTCATATTGTTGTTTGATACTTATCTTCACAATCCCCTAACAACTATGCTAGGGGGTATACCAGAAAAATTTTACTAGAAAAGAAGCCATGTATTTGGGTATTCTACCAAAAACCATTTTTTCTTATTTGTTAATATCTTAATTCCATAACATTTGATTCCATCATTAATTACACTGGGTCAAGGTTCTAGGGCCATCTTCACCATATTTTTTACCTGTGGTTAGATTAAGACCAATGAAGCTCACATTTCCTTTCCCATAATTTCGATCCAGGGTCATTGATGCTCTATTTGTTAAATTCATATTGGGATCACCTGAATCCCCAAAAACATCCAAATTCATACCAAAATCATAATCTTATATATTAATCTCTAATACATTAGGAATTTGTTTATTTGATATTTCTTGAACTCACCCCTGTAAATCCAAACAACTATCACGTGGGATAATGATTTGGAACATAATGAATGATGGCGATAAATGCATAGGAATGATGTAAACTGTACAATTATACAATAATTATCATCCAATTATTATTAAATTTGATTTCCATGGCTGAAACATGGAATAAAAGATAAAATATATTAATAAAATCAATTTATTAGAATTGTTTCCATACCAATGGATGTTAAATTTAAAATAACATGAAGTTTAATTATAAATTATCAATAATTTATTCAAAGGATAAAAACCGAAACTGAGAATCTCTACAATTATTATGGATGGATGGTTGGTGATGAATTTGTTTTCATGTCATGAGGATGACTTTTTATATCCAATACCTCTCAATACACCTTGACCAAACAATCATTAATCATGTGATGTTGTTTCATCCATACAATTTTTTATTACGTCATATCCAATATTCTAGGTTTTGGGGGATATCACATGAAAATTTTAATGAAATCCATTTTATGTGGAAATTTTTTTTGGGTCTTAAATACATTAAATTAATTTATTTTCATATTAATCCACTTATCGAACCCTATAATTGTTTCCTTATTATAATGTAAACTATTAAACAACATCTAGTATTCCTTATGGTAAACACCATGTTTTGGAAACATCAATGCCATTATATTTCTAATATGAGGCTCTACAAATGATATGTTGAATTATTTCTATAAAAATAGACACATTATAGTAGTATATTATATATTTTTAAAAAATATGTCCCAGGAAAACAAAGTATCAAAATATATATCAGTCTCAATGATTGGATTCATAAATAGTCTTTAATTTATTTATGATTATTAAGAGGAAAAAAAAGGTTCACATCATTCACCACAAAATTATGGATTTTCATCAATAAAATAAATATCTAATAAAATAATTTGGTATACAGATCATACTTATTTACTTCTCTATTACATTATCTCTCTAGCATTCCCCCATGCTACTATAGTACAAGAACTAAGTGAATGGTACATCCATAATGATTCCACTCATATCAATCTATGATCTCCCTAATGTAATCCTAATGAATAATTCCATCAATTATTTAAATTTCGCACAATTAAATAACATTAATCGATGCAAACATCTCCTATACTGAAAAACATGGATGATTTCATGCACCTACTACAACAATGGGGTTGAGGATTTGTGGTAGGGAAAATAAATAACCCTCTTTGGGATCAAGAATGATCCAATTAATGATAATGATCTATTTCATACACTCACAAAAACCTCCATGGTCCCCTCAATTGGGAGAATATTTGGAATTCATAGCCCCATAAGTTAAAATAAAATAGGATTAATTATCATTAAAAATAATATTTATATTTGATATTAGTTTTCCAAACATGATCATTAAATGCCTGGTATTTCTCCATCATACATACCCTTTATCTTTTCCATTCGTTCTGTTACAGAACAACAGTACTGTTAAGTGAAATATTTACTAATCTTTTGAATTATAATAGTATGAACTATATCAATAATGATGTTATAATGATTAATTTTCGTTTTCATTTATTTTCTATGACACACATTTGGGTTACATATGATATGGTGATACACAATTCGGTGACCTACAATTGGTGATAGAATATTAGTTAGCACATTATCATGATTATATCATTATTGTGTTTATCTAACCATTGGAGCCTTGACATTGGTTGTATCATTGTTTTGATTTATACATCTATTTTATATACATTCCATTGGTTGTATTATTATTTTTTAAAATTTTAGATTCCATATTTTCTAAAATACATCCTTTTATATATATGGTTAATTTAAATAACCCCTTACATATGTTTTATCATCTTCAACTTTATATTTTTTATCTATTGTTTCATTATTTATACAGAAATACAAAATGATAAAAAATAATCTATATATATTTCTAACACACCTTGAACCCAGTGTGATACTCATGTGTCTTTCATTATCAAACCCAATTCAAGTCTTTTCTCCCAACCATCAAACCAATAACATTTCACTTAGCATTTGATTGGAAAAACATAATAGATATACATGACATAGATGAAATGAACTTATACATATTTTCCTAGTGAGTGGTTATCATAAATGAAGATTAATAATGAAATGATTGATCTTACTCTAGATGCACCAGTTAACCCTGATCATAAAAATAGAGTTTCATTATCTAAAAGAGGACTTGAAGATAAGGTGTTGTTGTATTTCATTTATCTTGTGTAAAATGTGATTGAGAATAAATTATGGGTAGATTAGTTATTCACAAATGACATTTATTTCTATACAATATTGGTTCACCATTTCTTTATATATGTTTAGTTTGTATTTAAAAAAAAGTAAGAATACTGAATGAGCACAAGAGTCGGTTGCAGAAAATTTTAGTATTCTTCAAAACAATAGGTTGACCGTGTAGTTGTAACTCATGAGGTAATATATAATGAATATCAGGTATAAATTCCTATGGAATATGAATTCATTATATATGATTGTCCTCTTCTAAAACTCACTGATAATTACTTAACCAGAAGGACTATTTCTGAAAAGATGGATATAGAGTTTAGTTTTGGTTAAAGTTCAAACAACATTTGATCTACCATAGAAATGTTTATTTTTCATCCTTGAGATACCATGATTTTTACATGTTGTGTCTTATAAAAAGAGGTCATAAGATAAATTTTTGTATGTATTTAATTGTCTAGTTGTCTAAGATGGAAAACCCAACTTTTAGATCTAACAGTTTTATCTGTCCATTACTGATATATAAATTATTATAGTCTAAGGACCTAGTTTCTGATAAGAATGAATGAGTTATAGAAAGTGGTGGTGTATGTATTTCAAAATAAATATTTTCAATGATTAAATTTTGTGGGATCCCAAATACGAATCAATGGGATGAATATAGTGATAAATTTCATGTTGATTATAACCTAGTGGATTATCCTACCAGACTAAGGGATGTTATTGATCTGGATCTCGAGCCAGGTGAGGTTTTATTATACTATAATTAGGAAGAATAGGGTTTTCAAAAATAATAAGATGAAAAATAACCATTTGGTTACTGATCATGACTTTTCACTTCAATCACCACTGATTATAATTTGTGTAACACCCCAACCCATGTTACCCAGAGTCAGTGCAATATTACATAACATTCGGATGATCACTACAGGCCAAGTCCATAAAGACATATTATTTGAGTAACATTTAATGTACTACATACATACATATGTTTTACGTTACATCATGAAGAAAAAATAATTTTAACCCTTTGAAGACACTCATATACCTTAGCATGTCCCTGCAGGTCAATCATGATAGACTTCATCACATCCCGGGAAATAGAAAATATAAGAAAGGGGAGAGCTCAGATGCTTTGTAAGGATAACATTATAATAGAAACTTTCATAAATAAGCATAAACATTTAAGAAAATGTATAAGACTAAAACAAAACAAATTTAAAATTAATGTTCAGTATAATATAGAGAATATAAATCAAATAATTCCATTTATATATTCACATTGATATTCTACTAGTCGAATAATCACATCTAATATCAATAGCTAATTTCATAATTATGGAATTTATAATTCCGAATAACATAACCACATAGTCAATTTATCATGTAATGAATTCAAATATTGTTGTTTTAATGAATTCTAAGAAGACAGTAGTTTGTCTTACGAGACCAACCAATTCATCGAGGGGATATAAAGGTCCCTACTCGACACTTACTATGTCTGATACATTCCTTATATGAAAAAGGGAAAAACATAACATAAACATTCTTTCTAAAAAACGTATAAAAAATGTCAATACTTTAACCATAAATCATGAATGGTATAAAAATATCACATCTATAGCCAAAAAATATCATAACTCATTCTATAAAACATGGAATCCTTTATTAGAGTAAATCAACCTCAATGAAGAATAATAATTAATGAAAATTGTTACCATATTTTAAAATAATAAATAAAACATTGAGATAAATACCCTTTTTTATAGAATCAATTAAAAGTCCCAAAATTTATTAAGGAAACAATTAAAATGATATTTTTGAGTCAATGTGTCCCACACAACTTTGAAACTTTTGAATTAAATTAAAATATTGAAACAATCATGTCCATAGAAATAAATAATTAAAATAATTTTAAAAACTTGTCCATTAATTAAAATGATTTAAATAAAATAAATATTTAAAAACATTTAAAAGGATGATATAGTTAATGATTATATTCCATAAAAACATTAAAAACTCTTTTTTAAAACATTTGAGTGAATCATGGACATAGATGATAAATATTTCCTAGTATATACTTATAGATAAACAACCTCGTATAACAATGAGATTATGGAAATAACCCTTATCTCATATTTTTTCAGAGTCAAGGTTACATTAACCTCCTGTATAATAGTTAAATAATTGTTATTAAATTATAAATGAACCACATAAATAAATATGATACCATATATTGTCTTACAATGTTTTTTTGCTAGTAATATTTCAGTAGTATCATTATTTCGGGTGTTAAATGATAATTTTTTCCATTATATGTTTTCTTACATAAGAGATATTTTTATGGATAGGATGTCTTTGATTCATATCCAAAATGATATTAATTTCTTACAATTGTTTTGAATCATAAAATAAATTTTTTTATTAAATTTTCATGATGGGGAATGAATCCCACCGCGTTCGGGGAGACGGTAATCTATATGTACGCAAGAGCGACAATATCATTATATTTATGGTGAAATCCTATGTAATTGGATAATATACCATATATAAAAAATCATAAACATTTAATATTTATTATTCACATCGATTATACTCATAATTATACCCATCCAAATAATGATTTATTGAATAACAAACAACACCGCAATGGGGAGACAATAAGTCGTACGTACACACATATGGGGACTTTGTCATTCCTAGGATGGATAGAATAATCAATATGAATGTAAAATATTTATAATAACATCAATTTATTTCGAAGGTACTAGATTTTTTATTTTTATGGAATCAACAAATAAATATGCAGTGGAATAATAAAAGAACTTCTAAATATGTTATTAAATTATTACCTCTTATTTGGGTGCTTCCTTTTGATTTGAACAAAAGGGCTCCTTAGATTGCCTTTAAGATAAAATTATGTACTACATGATTAATTGAGGGTATTTGGGAGGATATTGGAGTAGGTTTTGGCTGAGCCAAATGGATTTAGAGGTGTAAAATTAAGATAATAGGATGTACCCTTTTATAAGTTAGGTGAGGGGAACTTTAGGAAAATATTAACATTTTATTTTATTATAAATTGATATTCATTTTCTAATGTATGAAAATGTATTTAGATCAAATATAATGTTGGTATGGGTCAAAATTTGTTAAAATAATTGGTTTTTCACACGATAAGGTCACACTATTAACCTTATGTTTTAGATTTAACTCTTAGTTAAATAGTTTATCTTTTAACATGTCCTCTGGTATTTTTATATTACATGGTTAATAGAAATACTATAAAATTACAATAGAACTTAATGTGGTTACTTAATGAAAATTCAATCATTATATAAGTCATTTGGTTGATCCTTAGATTATTAGGAATATTATATCATTTAATAACATAGTATTTGTTTTAAAACCCCATTTATGTCAATTTTGACACAATTTAGTATTTGGTTTTTGTGAAATAAAAAAACCTAGATTACATAGAAATAAAATTAAATCAATAATAGAAAGTCATATTAACCTAAAAAATTAGTGGAATTCATCCAAAAAATTTATTTACATTTATTTGGATATTTATAATATCATTTATTTTAATATCTCATTAATAAGATAATTACTGCATCATCATTGTGTAATAAATGAAATTAATTATTTAATGTATAAAATTATAAATAAAATACCAGGGTGTAGGAAATTTTTTTATATTCATAATGAATATATATAGACGAATTTATCTTATATATATCCCAATATTAAAAATGTATTAGTTATTAAAATTATAATTTAACTCTTTTTACTCTTCTTTAAATAAAATCATAATAAATATACCAATCTAATCCATGAGGATCAAAGAGGATCATATATTATTACTAATGATTATTTAGGTAGAAATAAATATATCCAATAGAATTAGTATACATGTTAGAATAATTATAATATCATTTTTACCTTTAATTACCATATTTACTTTCAGTCGTGGTAAATAAAATTCAAAAGTGTCTATTCACTAGAAATTATTTTCATCCTATTAAAACTCATTTTACATAATTATGTCAACCATTTCTCTAATAATTTTTAAATTCATTTTACTGAAGCGATAAAATTATGTTTTATGAAAATTTGAAAATATACCTAGAAGGTGGGTAAAAGACATTAAACTGTTCAATAAAATTTTATATAACTAATATTATTATAAATTGACTCCAATGAATTAAATTGGACTAATAATTGTATTATGTATCTATTTTGATATTAAAATAAATATTTAAAAATAATAAGTATTTTATTAAAATTTGGTTTTAAACATTAACGTAGTGTTTTTCACTATTCATCCAAAATTGAATGTTTTAATAAAAAATACCAACTATTCACCCAAAGATAATTTTCATATTAAAAATATAAAAATTATTTCTAATATACAAATATCAAAACATAGGAGTTAAATTAATTAATTTAAAATTAATTGTCGTTGTCAAAACATGAAAACGAGTTATTTAATAGTAAAAACTATCAAATGATTGATATGTTTTTATGTCCAATTTAAATGATAAATTAAATCCAATGAAAAATATAGGATTAAACGATAAAAATATAATCTAATTATTCTTCAAAACCATTCACATTTTTTATTTAACACCATAAATTCTTTTGGAGAAAAAAGATTTTTTCAATCAAAATTTATTAGCTTTCACTATTTATCAAAATATGGAAGTTATCACAAAAACAAAAAAATTGTATCCAAAATATATTTTTATGTTCCAATTGTAAAGGAAAAGTTTAAATTGAATATATATAAGTGTAAACTATTAGATTTAAAAAGGGTTAGCCATTAAAAGGTGGTTAAATTTTATTTTTATAAAAATTCTTTTTATTATATGAAAAATTGAATTTGTTCTTATATTAGGTCAATGAAACACATAATATAGATGTCAAAATTATAAGGATTATGTTAAATTCAAAATTCAGTTAATAGTATTCTTAACTGATTTTGTAACTACTATTTTGGTATGTTGTGGTGCGCTCGTACTATGTGTTGCATGTTGTGCAGACTATTGATTTACCTTAAAGAGTTGACATACTATGAAATCCTGGGGTGTTACATTCTCCCCTCCTTCAATAAATTTCATCCTCATAATTTTATGTTGTTATTCAAAAATAAAAGTTTAAAAATAGAAAATACCTTTCTATAAAATCCACATTTGAAATATTTTTAATAAAATATAGTCTTAATAATAATTAATGTGAAATGAAAAAGTCACCGCCAAATTGGGATTTCTAATAGAAAAACATTGGAGGAAAATTGAGACACATATTTTGAGGGAAAATGTAAATATTTAAATGGATTGATTTATGTAATCAATCAAAAACAAGTGAACACTAAATATAAAAATGAGGGCCTCGATGAAATAAATCTATTTTGACTTAAAATATTAATGGTTCTTCCAAAAAAAATTATTAGGATATTACATTATTGATTTTAAGATCCTCCCCTTAATGATTAAGAATTAATTTTTTTATAGAATAAGAAAAAAAATAATTAACATGTAGAATTACATTCATTAACTAATTTCTACCACAATCTATTCATTCACTCCAAATGATAATAGAAATCCAAAATATTCTATATATCCAAATCATATATTTTTTCAAAAAATGAGTTTATATTTTACCTCTCAGATAATTAAAAAACAAAATTATAATAATTGGGACATAACTTAGGCTTGTGGTAGGTGATTCACCCTTGTCTCCCTTTGTTTGTGGTTTCATGTCTCATGGCATTTCTGGATGTGATAGGTTGTCTCCAGAAATTCAGGTTGTCCTTTTTATAAAAATAAATAAATCGTTAGAAATTTTTTAGCATTAAAACATACAATCCAATGACCAATACTATCCATTCCAACATTTAGACTTATCCAAAATACTTGTGTCCAAATTCATTGTGCAAATATTTATAAGGATGGTCAACATAACATAATGAAAATCACTATTTCCATATAATAACATGTGAGTACCTTTATAATATATTATCTTAAAACATGGTAACACCCTAAATTACCATAAAACCTTATTGATTACATTCCTGATCCCTTCTTCCTTATATAATACTATATATATTACTTATATCCTAAAATATTGAGTACTAAAATGATGATGGAATAAACAAACCATTAATCAGTTACATGGTAGTCAAGAATATCCAATATAATTTATCTGAATAATCAATATGTTATTCCAAAATCACTACCTCTATATCAGGACCATATAAAGGATTGTCATTCCATCAACCATGTATTTTCCAAATTGTTTAACTTGTTGTTGAATCACTTTTCTTATTACCATATAATCACAAATTCAAAATTAAATAGTGCTACATTACAATTATTATTTATTTCCATAATTAATATAACTATTGTATTGTTGATACAACACTCAGATGACATAAATCATTAATATAAATATAAGAACATTAATTATTCCTCTTCATCTGTGGTAGTATCATAACTTTATTGTTATCCAATAGCATTATTTGGGGTATACTTAGATTTATGGGACATTGATTCCTTTAGTGTCCTAACTCATTGTAGAAAAATAACTATACATTTGAAAACGTTTTCATACATTTTAAATCATGTATTTGGTGTCCATTTTATCCAAAAATATAACAAACTCCTATTCCCTTTCATGTATTTATCATTGTGATTCTTTCCATAGTTATCAAATATGTGAAAATCCTTCTTTCCCTTTTTCCCTTTATCTATTTTTCTCTCAACCATTCTTTTCTTCGCTGGCTTCCCTTCAATGCCATGGGTCATAGAGAATTCTTTACTTATCTTATTAACACGTGATACTATTTATCCATATGATGAAATTACATTGGAGTATATTTCCCTGAAATTTTTTTCTTAAGACCATGAATGATATGACACTTCTTAATCTTTTGGTCATGCTCATTGCAGGAGTTCTCATTCCTTTTTCTAGTAACCATTTCTAAACAATGGCGTACACTATATTAGTTTAGTAATCACAATGCATAATTTTTAACATGTAAAATACCAATCATATATTGAAAAGTTTTTGCATATAATATATAATCATAAAAATGTTTTCTCTGGGGAATTATATACTTATAAATCCTTGATAATGGTTTGTAATGAAAATGTGAATTATCTTATGCATATCCCATGGGAGTGTCAAAACCAAGTGTGCAGTAAGGCCCATTTTCATGTACCAGGATACCCTTGGTCAAGAACTAAACTCCTTGTCCGAGTCTTCACTCCTAGGTAAATTTTTTCCAGAGCCTCCACTACCTGTTTGTATCTAAAAAGAGATGTATTTCCTTGGAAAACCCACATAATATTTACATCAGCAAAATTTTTGGATGTTCTTATATAATAATCCTCAATATATATCTTAGGGTAATTTTATCTAATCAGAGATTATCTAAATCTGGATTCTAATGTTTCTACTAAACATAATATAATACCTACTGAAACACCCTGAACATAGTTACCCATAGTCAGTTAATTATTTCATAATATTGGTCTGATCACAAGAGATCATGTCTCGAATGGCCGATTAGTTTAGTATCCATGTAAATACTAGATATATAAATAAGTTTTACATTATATCATGAAAAAATCAACAACATTGTGTCACATTTTAACGCACTAAAATCCCTTAGCCTATCCCAATAGGTTAATCATAATATACATCTTCCCATACTGGGAAGAATAAAACATAATATAGGGGAGAGCACAAATTCTTAGTAAGGATTAAAATATACCTGAAACATTCATAAATTATCATAAACATTTAAGGGAATATATATGACTAAAAAGAGACTTTTGAACATATTATTCATTTTAATATAGAAAATATAAATCAAATATTTCTATTTAGTAATTCACATAGATGTTATACTAGTCTAATAATAACGTGTAAAATCAATAGCTAATTTCATTATGATGGAATGCATAATTTTGGACATCACAACCTCATAGTCTAAACCTCGTTCCAAGACTACAAATAAGATTTTGTCATGGACTTGTTCTAAGACAATAGTTTGTCTCATTAGACACACCAATGCATCAAGGGGATATAGTAGGCCATGCCCATCACTTATTAAGTCCAATGCATTCATTATATGAAAAAAGTTGAATCATAACATAAAAATTAGTACTAAAACTATCATATTAAATGTAAATACGTGAACCATAAACCATGTATATTATAAAAATAACACATCCATAGGTAAACATATAATAACATATTCAATAAAATATGAAAGATTGTATTAGTGTAAATAAACCTCAATAAATAAAAATATCCAATAAAAATTGTTGTCACAGTTGAAAATAAAAAATAAAAGTCATTGAGAGGAATACACATTTTTTATGAAATCATTCAAAAGTTGAAAAATTTATAAAGTCATTCAATTAAAATATATTTTTGAATAAAAGTGTCACATAACAATTTAAAACTGTTGAATGAAATTAACACTTTAAAACAATCATGTCCATGTAAATAAATCCATATAATCATTTGGAAAACATGGATATTAATTAAAAATATTTTGTTAAATAAATATTTAAAAACATTTAAAATGATGATATAGTTAAAGAGTCCCATCCATAAAACTATAAAATATTCATTTTTTCACATTTCAATGATTCATGGAAATATATGATAAATATGTAACACCTCGACCATAGTTACCCAGAGTTGGTGCATTATTACGTATCATTAGCATGATCACAAAAGATCAAGTCTCAAAAGACGGATTATTTTAGTAGACTTTGAATCAATAAATACATTCAAAAAGATTACATTACATCATAAAATGAAAAACTACAACCAAAAATTTTCTCCACACTTATATCCCCTAATATTATCCCTGCAGGTCATTTATAAAAAACTTTTTCACATCTTGATAAAAATAAAAAATAGAAAGGGGTGAGCTCAAATGCCCATAATGGATAACAATATAGCGAAAACTTTCACAAATAATCATAAACATTTAATGCAATGTATATCTAAAACAAATGCATTTTAAACTAGAACTTCAGCATAATATGGAAAAAATATAACCAAATAAGTCCATTTACTTATTCACATAGATGTTCTACTAGTCTAATAATCACATTAAATTTCAATAAACACTTTCATAATGATGGAATGCATAATTCCTGTCTATCATAACCACGTATCCAAGGCCTCGTGCGAAGACTACAAATAATATTTTGTCAAGGCCTCATGCCAAGACACTAGTTTGTCTCATGTGACCTACCGAGGCATCTAGGATCTATAGTGGGCACCCCCGTCACATACTAAGTCCAATTCATTCCTCATATGAACAGGTTTAATCATAACATAAACATTCGTATTAAAACTAGCATACAAAATTTCAATACATTCCCCAAACACCATGAATGGTATGGAAATAACACATCCACAGTCAGACATATCACAAAACAATCAATACAATATAGAAATTTTTTATCATAATAAATAAACTTCAAATAAGATTAAAATCCATCAAAGGATGATGACATAGATGAAATCAAAACTATTTGAGAGAAATATCTCCTTTTTGAAATCATTTAAAAGTCACAAATTTATAAAGGATGTAATTTAAAATAGTTTATTGAATCAAAGTGCCCCACACAACTTTTTAACATTTGAAAAGAAATATCATTTCAAGAAAGTCATGTACATATAAATAAATCCATAAAATTATTTTTAATACATCGACATTAATTACAATGATTTAGAAAGATAAATCTTTAAAACATTTAAAATTATGAACATAATAAAGAGTACCTTTCACAAATTCATAAAATATTCATTTTGAAATCATTTAATGGTCACATAATTCTAAAATATAACATTTACATTAAAAATAATCTTATAATCTTGTAATGGAAGCTTTGACGATTTTAAAATGGTGGAAAATATCCACACACACCGTATAAGTTAAAAAAACATTCTTACCTTAATACTGTCGAAAAGGTTAAAAAGGACCTTGTTTGGAAAACGACGAAATGATTCCTTAATAAACGTCTTATAAAACTTCATACAAGGGTATTAATGACTATAACCCTTATTCTGTAAAATAGAATGAATGTTTTGAAAAACATTATTATGAAACATTTATGTGGATGATAAAGAGGTCATAGTAGATAATTATGTATAAACAACCTCGAATAATGAAGATATTTTGAAATAAATGCTTACCTTGTAATTTTCCATGGTTTAGGGTTGGTTAACCTCTTGTATAATGGTGAAATAATTTTTATTAAATTATAAAAGAATCATATACATTAATATGATATCATATATGATCTTTTAACATTACTTTGTTAATAATGTCTTAATATTATCGTCGTCTCAGGTGTTAACTTACTCATTTTCTTTTATATGTTTTGTTACATAAGTCATGTTTGTTATGGATAGGTTGTATATTATTGATATACAGAATGATATAAAGTCCTTAAACATTATTTCTAATCATCAAATGATTAGTAGACTTTCTTAGATACTATGGGGAATGAATCTCATCGCGTTCGTAGAGATGGTAGTCCGTACGTATGCACGAGCGACAATATCATTGATATGATATTAAAATAATATATAATTGGATGGTATATAATATATAACTAATCATTATCAAGTTATATTTATTATTTACATCAATTACACATCATTATCATACCCATCCAACTAATAATGTTTTGAATAACAATTACACCACAACAAGGAGACGGTAAGCTGTATGTATGCACGTATAGTGAAATGTCATTAAAAGGATGGATAGAATAATGAATATGGTTTACCATATCTAATATAACATCATAGTATATAAATGATATTAGAGTTATTATTTTATAATGTAAATAACAAAGAATGAAGAATTTGAAGAAGAATGGAACTTGAAAGAGGGTGGTGAAAACGTTACCTCTTCTTAAGGTTCTTCCTTTTGATTTGATCAAAAGGGCTCTGTAGGATGGATTTATGACTAAAATAAGGAATCTAGGATTATGGTAGGATAGTTATTAGGGTATTTGGGCAGAGGTTGGCCGAACCAATAGGATTTTAGGGTATGAATAATTTGTTAGAAGTGGTGTCCTTTTATAAGGGGGAGGAGGGGCTCTTTAGAAAAAACATAATGTATTAATTTATAATAAATTCATATTCGGATTATAATGGCTCCAATGTATATTATTAAAATAATAATGTGGGTATGGGTCTAAATCCAATAAACAAATATATTTTATATAGGTTTGGGTCATTATATTAAACATATCGTTTAGTTTTAACTCTTAGTTAATTAGTTTGACATTTACCATGTCACATTGTATTTGTATATTATATTGTTAATAAACATACTATATACATCCAAGATACCCCCAAGTGGTCCATTAATGGTTCAGCTATCTTGATATATTTTCTTTGTCCAATAATTAGATTTTTAGAATAGAATATCAATTAATAATATAATATTTGTTTTAAAAACTATTTTATGTCAATTTTGACACTATTCAATAAATGATTTTTGTTAAAGTCATAATAACTTTATAAATTAGAAAGAAATTAATTTAATCAATACTAACATGTCATATTAACCAATTAAATTAGTTTATGTCATAAAAAATTTCAAATTTTATTTATTTTAACATTTATAATACCAATTGTTTGATTCATTCTTTAATAAGGGAAATACCTCATCATTATTGTGCCATAAATAAAATTAATTATTAAAAGTCTAAAAATTATAAATAAAATACCATTATGTATGAAATATTTTTATATTTCTAATTAATATTTATTGTTGAAATGATAAAAAATATAACCCTATTTAAAAAATGTTGTTTTAAAAGATATATTCTTTTGTCATTTTTGTTTTTATTTTAACTTAATTTATATAAAGTGTCCTTATCACCTACAAGTGGCTCCATGGGGTCCCAAAATCGACCCAATGATGCCCATGGTCAGACATGTATAAAACAATAGGATTTGGACATGTTTTAGGGTAAATTAATATTATTATAATATTATTTTTACACATATTTACTAGATTTATCCATTAACCATGGTAAAGAAAATAATTACCGAAATAATTATTCAAAATGTCTAAAAATAAAATTTCCCAATTTACACAATTTGGACCTCATGATTCCAAATATGGAATCCATTTTTCTAAATTCAAAACATAGAATGGGAAGAAATTAATTTAAAATTAATTCTCGTTGTTAAAACAATAAATCGTGTTTTTAAGAGATAATAACTGTCAAAAGGTTGACACTTGTTTATGTCTGGTTTAAATGTGAAATTATTTCCAATTACCAAAATAATATTAAATGGAAAAAATATATTATAAATATACTTTAAAAACACTCAAATTCATAATTTATCACTTTTAATTATTTTTATTAAAAATGTTTTTTTTAATTAAAATTTAGTAATTTTTACTATTAATCAAAATATAAACGTTATCCGAAAAGTACCAAAATTTTACCCTAGGCTAATTTAGATATTCCGAATCTAAAAATTATTTCCATTTTGAGAGAGAAAATTTATAAAATTTTAAAAAGTGGGTATTACTATTCATAACAGGTACTTTGATTGGTCACAGTGTGTTAGAATCTCGAAGTTGCGTACAATGCAAACTGTTGCATTATTCAAAGGGAAACGTACCGTGGAAACATGGGGTGTTACAAAATATGTCCCAGTAGGTACTTACAGATAATTAACCTTAGAAAATGATGATATTGAGGAATTAACCATTTCCTTGTACTTTTCTTTAGTATAGGTTACATTAAACTCATGTATAATAGTTAAATCATTTCTATTAAATTATAAATGAATAATAAACATAAATATTATTTCATATATGATATTCTAATATTGGTTTTTTAATAATATTTCAGTTGTATCATTGTTTTGGATGATAATTGAATATTTTTATTTTATATATTTTGTTACCTAAGATATTAATGTTTTGTATAGGATTTATTTGATTTATTTCTAAGATGATATTATTTTCGTAAACATTATTTTTAATCATAAAAAGAAAATTATTCTTGATGGTTATGATGGGGAATTATTCTTATTGAATTCGTGGGGACAGTAATCCGTACGTACTCATGAGTAAGAATATCATTCTATTGATGGTAAAATTATATGTAATTTGATGATACATCATATATATATAGAATCATAAACATTTAATATTTATTATTTACATAAATTTTAAAAATTATTATACCCATACAAATAATAAACTGTTGAATAGAATACAAGACCATGATGTGGAGATGGTAATCCGTATGTACGCAAGTATGGTGAAATTTTCATTCAAAATATAGATAGAATAATGAATATGGTTGTAACATATTTATAATAACATCAAATTATTTATATGTTAATTTATTTATTATTTTTTTAGGAAAAACAATGAAAGCGGATGTGGAAGAAGAATATAATTTTGAAAGAGATGATAAAATTATTACTTCTTATTTGGGTGCTTCCTTTTGATTTGATCAAAAGGGCTCTATAGGATAGCATTCTGATAAATTTAAGGACTTTAGGGTAATATGAGGGTATATTGGAGGATATTTGATCTGGTTTAGGCTAATCAAAATGTATTTGGAGGAGTGAAATTAAGAGAAGGGGGAGTACCTTTTTATAATAGAGGTGGGGCCACTTTAGGAAAATATTGAAATATTATTTTATTATAAAATTATTTTCGGTTTCTAATCGCTAAAAATGGATTTTATTGGATAAGGTGGTTATGGGTCAAATTCCTCACATACAATAGGTTTTAGATAAGTTTTGGTCACCATATTAACCTTATCTTTTAGATTTAACTCTAAGTTAAATAGTTTAGTTTTTATTATATTTTCTTGTGTTTTTATATTATATTGTTATTATACTTACTATAAAATGTCAAGAGAACCTCATGTGGTTAATTAATGACATATATATAATTATATAAGTCCCTTATGAAAAGGTTCTATTTTTTGAATATTATATCATTTAATAATATATTATTTATTATAAAATATCATTTATGTCAGTTTTGATAGTATTTTGTGTTTGGTTTTGTTGGAAGTCAAAAAAAATTATTAATTCGAAGAAATTAAATTAAATAAATTGGAACATGACATATTTACCTATAAAATTAGTTTAATGTGAAAAAATATCAATTTATGTTTATTTGGATATTTTTAATATCAATTATTGTAATCCTTCATTAATAGGTTTTTTACTGCATCATTCTTGTGTCATAAATACATTGAATTATTTAATGGCTAAATAACATAAATAAAATAACATGATTTACGAAATCATTTTTTTATTTCTAATCAATATTTATAGTCGAATTTATCTTATGTATAACACTATATTAAATAAAGTGTAGTTATTAAAATTTTAATTTAAAACTTTTGGCTCTTCTATAAATAAAATAATAATAAATATCCTAATCTAAACCAAGTGGATAAAATAGTATAATATTTTATTCCTAAGGATTATTTAGGTCAAAATACACTTATCTAATAAAATTTTGACATGTCTTAGGTTAATTGAAATAACATTTTTCTTTCAATTACACTATTTACTTTTAATCGTAGTAAATAAAATTCAAAAGTAACTATTCACCAAAAATTATTTCAATCCTATTGAAAAAAACATTACTTACTGATATCAATCATGTCTCTTGTATTTTTGAAATTCAATTCACTAAAGTGGTTAAATAACGTTTTATGCAAATTTGCAAATCTGCATAGAAGGTGGGTTAAAGATGTCAAACAGTACAATAAAATATTATATATCTAATATTATTATAAAATGACTAAAATGAATTACATCGAACTAATATAGGTATTATTTATCTACATTAAAAATACATTAAATTAAATTTAAAAATAATAATTATTTAAATAAATGTTTATTTTAAATAATAACGCAGTGTTTTCACTATTAATCAAAAATTGAATGTTTTCAGAAAAATACTAATAATTCACATAAAGATAATTATGATATTACAAATTCAAAATTTATTTATATTATAATAATGTCAAAACATATGAATATGAATAATTAATTTAAAATTAAATCCTATTATCAGAACCATAAAGTTGGTTTTTAAGAATTAAAAACTATCAAATGATTGTTATGTGTTTATGTCAAATTTAAATGAAAAATTACTTCTAATGACCGATATTGGATTAAATGATAAAACTATATTCTTATAATACATAAAAATAATTAAAATTTATAAATTATCAATAAATTTTTTTTTATTAATAACAATTTCCTCAATAAAAATTTAGCATCTTTCACTATTCACCAAAATATGAAAGTTATCAGAAAAACACAAAAAAATGTATCAAACTAAATTTATATGTCTCTCTATTAAATATGATCATTATATTTAATATTTAAATGTAAAATATTGGATTTCAAAATATTATGCCTTTAAAATGTTGTAAAATTTAAATTTTTTTAAAAATACTTATTTTATCTGAATAATTGAATTTGTTCTTATATTATGTCTAATAAAAATTATTATGTATTTCCAAATTAAATTGATTATATAAAATTAAAACTGAATATAATACTATTCAAAAATGTTTTATTTTTCAACAGATAGTTTTGGTAAGTCATGGTACACTCGAACTATGTGTTTCGCGTAGAGCAAGCTATGAAATTACATTAAAGAGATAATGTACTATAAAATCATTTAGTGCTACAGATGTGGTTTCTGGACAACCAATGACACTACCAAAAAGAAAAATCTTATTAAAACTTTGTAATAGGAAATCTATGTTTTAGGATGAGATCAATTTGAATGGACTTCTAAAATTACTGACGAAAAAGAGGATGATGTTGATCATATTAGACAAGAATATGAAATTTCAAATTGAGATGATAAATATGGATGAAGAATTTATGTTGATGATGATGATGATTCCGAACATGTTTTTTCACCATGATGAATATAAAGTATATATTTTGAGATTTCCCCAAAGGTTCATCCTCCACCTATTAAATATGTTGAGAACCAAGATATATATAAATAAATTTAACAAAAATTTTATAGGTGACGATTTATTTTTAGGGTGATAAATCTCCATATGATCATGTCTTTCAGGATGTTACATTAGTTTACATTGTTGTGGGATTCTCTATTTCAACTACCAATACAAGTTATTAATAATCTATGGTATATAATATGGTTGTTATAGTTCCTATTGATCAGCATGTGGCTGCGCTAGAAAAAAATAGATGCATTCTTCTGAGCCGAAGAGGCATGTACAATTGGTAAAAATGGCTACTGAAAATCCTTATGTCCGAAGGTGTATAGAGGTTGAAACATTTGATTATAGAATATGATGATATAAAAATATCAAGTATTTAGAAACCTAATGTTTATATTTAAGATGTTCTTGAGAGTGAATAGACTACTGATGCTCAGAGTATTGAGATAGATTCTTCTAAAACATGCTATAATTTTACCTACATTATTTTTGGTACCTTTGGTTTCTTTACATGCTTTTTATGAGATGTTATGTCTTTGGTTTAACCCCATGATTGAATACTTGAATAAATTATCATTAAAATCATAGAGTACAATAAAGGATGGTGGACCACAGTTTTGACAAGAGAGAGATCCTAAGAGAATTATGACAGAGCAATTTGTTATTTGTGGGTTATTGAAATTGTTTTCCTCTGTAAGACCATGTTCTCTTGAACCTGCTTCTACAGATTCTCCATGTATTCTAGCTGATATATTCATAGGATGTGACTTTATTTTATTTGGTGAATAGATAATTTCATACATCCATAACTTGTTGAAAATGTAGTCACCACTTTTGACCGATATTAGTGAGAATGGTGAAGGATATTATTTGAATTGGTTGTTCAACACAAGCACACTATGATGATGCATCAAACACAATATATTGATGAAAAAAATAAGAAAATAAGTGCTGATATGGAATCAATAATTTATTCAATTATAGTGCAAATATAATCCTTTTCATCCATTATAGACTGTATTTATAAAATTATAAATGATACATCTTCATGAATATAAATAACACCTCTTACAGTTTTTGTTGATAAGTTCCAAATAATGGTTATAGAATAATTTTCATCAATTTCCATTTAAACATCTATTTTTGAAAAATTTATTCCTTTAGAAATCCCATGTTTGATTGATGATGGTGCTGATAATGATCATGTGGTTATAATAATGTATGTTAATGATGTGTATACTGATCAAGAGACAATTACTAATTCTATAAAATATTATCTCTCTAGGATTTATAAAGAAAATACATGGATGAAAACATCAGGCTTCAAGATAATAATCTATGTATTCACATATTACATAGGATTTTAAGGAATCCATAGATAGTTGAAAGAGATGACTCCTGTATTGAGTCATTTGATGGAAGAAAATAGTGACTTATATAGAATGATACAAATATGTGGTAATACTATAATAGAGTTCAGAACTCTCATGAATTATATTATTCATGTTCATGGATATGAAGTTGTTTCTTAGGAATCCATTATTATCAATCCCTATTTATCTCTTAGAGTAGGATTTTTTTGAGATCCTCTAGCAGCTCTGCCTACCAGATGAAACCTTTTACTATAGATCCTTGTCATTGTTAACAAAGCATCGACCATTTTTTTGAATATGATCATCCTTGATCTATTACTAGACTATCAACTAGTGTTCAATCACTTATACCTTTATATCACTCAGACACATTAGAATATTACAAAGCCAAATATAAAAGAAAATAAAAAATATATAATTGTTTAAAATAATGATCAGTTTGTTGGATTCATCATTTTTTCAATGATGTGAATTTGTTTTTAATAACATTTTGAAATTCATTTTGACTTCCTCTAAGAGCTATTATTTTTTATTTAAATTATTTCCCTGATTTTCATGTATTATTTATCCTAATTTCATACATTTTTTATAATCCCAAAAGGGGGATAATAACATGGAATTTTCCTTGGGATAACAATATAGCATTTCCTATTGAAGAACATTTTGGAACCTTTTTTGTATTTTAATAGTAATGTCTCTATATTACAATATACTTTGTATTTACCTATTTACCTTTTATAAAATCTATTTTGAATTTGATTATCAATTGTATTATTTCTAATTATTTTCCCTTTCTTATTTTCAGTCATTGATACCATCAGACGATACAGACAATTAGATGAAGTTGTTTATATTCTTGATCGTACATTTTAGGCCAGTCTCTCTATTTGAGATAACCTTGATGCCATGATTTGTGGTCATCAATATGAGGTAGATTGTTGAACTCATTGTTTTGATGAAAAAAAATCATAATTCTAATGATAATAATGAATTTTTTACCAATCTATAAGTATTTCAAAATTTTCGATAGGTGATGAAATTAACTATGGATGAGTAACCGTTGGGGTTAACACACCTTCATCCAAACCCACTATCATTATGTGTACTGTAAATTTGACAAATACTGAGACACCATAGCATACAAGACACTATTTTACATGACTCACAACAAGTATGAATATTTATATTAGTCTAAGACACAATTTGACAATACACCTCGATGTGAGACACTGCCATTAGAAGAAATTTCATACACAAACTACCATAAAATAAATTTGAGAATGTGTGAGATAACACAAGATTTACATACCATATGATGAGACACAGCTAGAAATGTGACATTTTTTATTTCTATAATACAATAATTTTGTCATACCCCCAAGATGATACACCATTAACCAAACTCTTCATCAATAAGTCTCTATTTTTTTGGAAAAGTTCAAGAGAACCACAATCATGATTTAATGAAAATAAAATAAGGAGTCCAACCTACACTTAAACAGATCGATCCTCTTTAAACTATATACTTGAAAATTTCATAGTTTTTTTAATTATTACATATTTATTAATTTATGTTGCAATTTATTTTATAGATGCACAATTTCTTCTTTGACTAATAGTAAGATACTTGATATCATATTATATAATCAACCTTTACTCCCATGTATGATTGTGGTAGAGGTCCTAGTGTGGATTGATTGTTTTTACTCCCACATATATTTATGGGAGAGTTCATGTGTGTCCTAGAATATTTTAAAATATTATGATAATTGATCCATGCTATGGATAATGTCATTTATATTAACAAAAATACATTGTGGTAGGTGATCACAAATCAGAGATGACTGTGTCTAATCATGAGATTGAACCTCTTATTTCAAATTTAAATAAGGTGTTTTTTACGTTATTTCATCCTCTAAATATAAAACTATTTTTTGAAAATAAAAAATAAATTTTTTAGAGTGAATCAATATTATTATTTTTATATGACTTTAAATATGTTATTTTATTCAAAGGGGAATATACAATTTTATATCACCAAATAAAAATCGAATCACACATTATTAAATGTCTTGAATGATTAGAACATATAATTATATATTATCTTGATTACCAATGCCAAATTAAAAAATTTGGGAATTTCAATTTCATAAATTTTATATAATGAAATTATTGGGTACTCAAACCCCCACCACATTATGAGATACTCACTCACAGCATCACCCACATAGGAAAAAAGAATATAGAGGACCCCATTCCATCCATTGGGAGGTATTCCTACAAATATATCTGTAACATAAAAAGTATTTAATGAATAATATATATTATTATATATGTCTATTGATTAATTAGATAGTGTTTTAGAGGATTAAAACGAGAATGAATCCAATCTTATACATGGAATACACTAATATTTTTAAAAGATTGTCTTACTGCCTTTTGATGGAAAACCATTTTTAAATAATAATTTTGAAAAATTTATAAGCACTATTATTTAAAATAAAATTATTATTTATGATTGGGACATTGAAATTTACTTTGGATAAATTTTTGGTATTTTTCTGACAATGTTCATTTTTAAATGAATAGTGAAAAATACTGCATTTTACATCCAAACTGCATTTTCATCTAATTTAATTATATTGATAGATTATCTTTTTAATTGGTTTTAAAATGTAAATATAATATATTTTTACAATTTAATCAAATGGTGGTCATTGGGATTAATTTAACTTTGTAATTGGGCATAAACAAGTGCCAAACTTTTCATAAATATTGTTTCTAAAAAACCCGCTATTTATTTTGACAACAAGAATTATTTTTAAATTAAATATTGCAATTTATGTGTTTTGAATTTTGTAAAATGGATTACATATTTCGAATCATAAGGTCTAAATTATGTAATAAATACTCTTTTTTTACATTATGAATAATAACGACGGTAATAATCTTTAATTATATTGATTAATTAGTAATCTGGTAGTAAAGGATAGTAAAATAATATCATAATTATAAAAAATGACCCGAACATGGGTCATAATTCTACGTTTTGTGTCATGGACGACCATGGGATGCCTTGGGCCGAACTTAGGGACCCCATGGAATCACATTTGTGTGATAATGACTTTTTATCTTTTTAGTTTTAAAGAAAGTTAAATATAACAATGAATGTATCACCTGAATAAAACATTTTTAATTTTGTATACATAAAGGATATATTAGACTATAAATAGTCTTTTAAATGTTAAAAAGATTTCTTATGTCATAGTATTTGTTTTATAATTTTTATACATTAAATAAATGATGTTTTTATGACATCACGATGATGCAGCAATTACCTCATTAATGAACGATTTATATAAAATGAAACGATAATGTAAAATATAAGACTTAAACTTATCAAAGACCTATTGGATGAGTATATTATGAACCCTTATCACCTTATTCTCTAAATATATCAATTTGGGACATTTTTAATCCGAAACCATTTTCAATATAAAGTAACATTTACAAGATTCCAAGAGTGCCCCTCCTCTCCTATTATAAAAGGCCCCCACCTATACCTCTTTACACACATTTGTCAAGACATTGGCTTGGCCAAACTCTGATCATTTCATCTCTCGACATCCCTCTCTTCATCTTGTAATCCTTACCTTAGGAAGAAATCTATTCAAGAAACACTTTTGGTACAAACCAAGAGAAGTTACCCGATTTAAAGGTAAAGACTTCTCTAATGTTCTTTAGTTTCATTTTGCTGCTCCATCCCCCTAAAGTATTTTTATTCATTTATTTTGTAAGAAAACCAGTATATTCAATATACTAGTATGTTTTTATATTAAGTATTATATCTACAATTACACACACCTACATCTAATGGTTAGAGATCATACAGTTTCCGTGGATGGCGAATTTCTGCCTCACGAAACGATGATTGTTCTATATTAATCAAACAACATAAAAGGTAGCCATTAAGATGTCACTATATTTATATATGATACATAATATGTTTATTTTTCCCTTAAGATTCTGTATTTTTCATTTATATCATACCTTTATTTCTTCCATTATGGGTAAACGCGATATCTTCATTTTAGGAAGTGCGGACTACCGCCCCCTCAAAGTGATTTGATTCGTTAATGCCATATATGTGACAAATAAAGGATAGAGTTATTGATATTATATATGATATTATATTGTAATTATAATATAACATTATATCATTATGATACAATTCCATTAAATAGGAAATAGAAATCAATGTAGTGTTCAATCGCACGTACGGCTTACAGTCTCCATGAACGATGCATTTCATTTCTTACCTCTAAATGTTATGTAATATTATAAATTCATGTATATACTGGATATATATGATATATATGATATCTACATCATGAATATAATTCTGGATATAATGAATATTTTACTACATGAAAAACTTGTAATTATAAAGAGTTTATTTTTGACTCAAGTACCAATGATCGACCAAACAACCATTATTAACTTAAATAATTACATATTGATCATAACATGGTAATAAGTGATATAAAAGGAATAATTAACATGAAAAGGTTATTATGAAAGTATAAATTAACTCAAGTTTATTATTCAGGATGTTAAAGAATGATCGAGTGAAGTCGGACCCGAGGTAACGGACTTCATCTCAATCCCCATTCGTTGAGGCATATTTTGTTTTATGCACAAATTTCTTTTATACGGTGTATAAACCCATTTTAATTTTTCATTTATTCATCAGGAATATTTTTTATACGAAGCATTTACTAAACAAAAAAGGGAATGTTTTTTTGTCTCACGTATACAGTGACAATGACTTCTCCACCGTCGTGACCATTATTTGCGGTTCCGCTTCCTCTACAAGCCATAACTTTTTTTAAATGAAAAATAAATACCATGTTTTACGTTTCTTTTCTTTTGGTATTGAAAATGGTTTTCATAATGTTTTTATATCAATGTTTTGTATTTATATCTTGTGATTGAAAAGTGGAAATGTTATGTTTCCTTTATGCATGTTTTATGTGATACGATTATGTTATGGTTTTTCGGAATTGTTATGAAGACGGGTGGTTCTGTGATAAACTAAGGGCTGGTGAGCCCGATATATCTCTCTAATGCATTGGGTTATGCGAAGGGGTTAATCGTTAAGGTTTTTCCGAAGAGATTTAGGGAATATACTGTGATGTGTATTACAAACGTCACCATGAGGGTTACTCCCTACGTAAGAATGTTATGAATGCCTCAAGTTACCTTTATGTCTTATGATTTCTATGAGTTATTCATGATTTTATGAGGTATGTTAAAATGCTTATGTTTTATGAGTAATGTATGCTTTATTACATGGAAAAATGTTTTCATTTCATACTTTAATATCCCTTACTGAGCTTTTTATGCTCATCCCATGTTTTGGAAATGTTTTTCACAGGTCAAGGGAAAGGTACATGATGTGATGATAGTGTTAAGGAAGTGTCAAGAAAGAATCCATGTTTTACTTTAAATATGTTTTTGTTGATGGGTAAAATGAGTACTATCTTTTATGTAACCACTTTGTTTAAATGTGGAATGTAATTCATGATTTAGGATCTAATTCTATAAAACACTAAACCTGAAAAGATCCTCAACGTTTATTCTTGATGTTACTCAAGATTAAGTAATGTTTAAGGCTGGGGCCTTATATTTGGTATCAATAGTCAGTTTAGATAAATTTAGGAGTTATAATTCTATTAAATGATTATCCAAATTTTTTTTATTGTCAAATATAAATGATATAGCATTTAACGATTACCATGTTGCTTCATCTATGAAATTTATGTTCAGAATGGTTTTACACAGAGGAAACATGGAAGCAGTGCTAGGAAGGCATACACATTGAAATGACCATCCAAATCAGCATCCTGAGATTGTCAGAATTAGAACTGAATAGTTTGTTGTAGTAATGGCAAAGTTGACTGAAGTGATAAATGGTGGTGGTATCCATGCACGAGATCATCCAGATCAACCGGAGAGGAAAATTTCAGTTGTGGAACATTTCATGAAGCAACATCCCCCATCATTCAGAGTATCATCTTACCATATGCTAGATGAAGGGTGGATTAAAACACTGGAGAAGACTTTTGATGTCATGGGGAGTTTAGACAATCAAAATGATAGTCTTGTAATTTATTGTTTTGAGGGTGAAGCAGATTAGTGGTGGACGATGGTTAAAAATATCAGGGACGCTAATGTGATTGATTCTCTCGACTGGGATGAATTCAAAGGTATGTTTCCTGAGAAGTATTTTCAAAAGGTTGTTCGACATAGGATGGAAAAAAAATTCTTGGAATTGAGCCAAGAGAACGAATCAGTGGATACTTATTAAGAGAGGTTCACTCGATTGGCATGGTATGCTCCAAATTTTATCTGAGACCTTGATAGTAAAATCAATCATTTTACTCAGGATTAAAGCCAAAATATCAAAGGAAATAGGCTTCTCATGAGTTAAAATGTTATGAAAAGCTTATTTGATGTGGTGAGAATGTGGAAATGGAGTTCTCCGAAGATCAAGTGTTCTATAATAACCAACAGAAGAAGAGACCAAGGTGGCAGGAGAAAGGGAAGAATCCTTCAAAAAGGTCTGATGGTAAGAAAACTAAGTTTCCCGTTTGTGATAAATGTGGTAAAAGGCATGTTGGGGATTGTCTTCTGAAATCTGGAAAGTTCTACCGATGTGGTAAGATGGTACCTAAGGCTCGTGATTGCACTGAAAACGTTCAGGGTGATGGTAAGAACAAATTTTATTTATAGTTAGTGAAATGTTTTAAGTGCAGTGAGATGGGTCACTATGAAAATGAGTGTCCGACCAAGAGGGTGAGTGATGGGAAGAAGGTAGACAAAAAGAAGAAAGGTGTGGTGAAATCCTTTGCAACTACTTCAGTAGATGTTGGTCCATCAAATGAAGTGGTATCAGGTACTTTGTTTTTTGTTTTCAGATTATGCCAGTGTGTGGTTTGATTCAGGGTATACACATTCTTTCATCTCTGAAAACTTTTCTAGAAAAGTAGGAATACCATCTCATGAAATGACTCCTGAACTTATGGTAAAAACACTTTGGGGAAATGTTTAGGAAAAAATAATTTATATGATTCATCCTATCCTTATCCATGGAAAGAACCTACTTGCAAACATTATTGTTTTACCTCTAGAAGAGTTTGATGTTATCCTGGGTATGGATTGGATATATATTTACCATGATAAGATTAACTGTATATCTAAAGACGTTTGTTTTCAAAAATACTTTCAGTTTGTGTACAAGAATGAACCCTTACTGTTGATAACATATCAAGAGGCCAAGAAACTTCTAAAAGATGGAAATGAATTTTACCTAGCACATATTTTTGAAAACAAGGGAACTGTTCAGATTAATGATGTTCCAGTGGTAAATGAGTATCCTTATATTTTTCCTGATGAGTTTCCTGGAATAATACCAGATCGGGAAGTTGAGTTTTCTGTTGAATTAGTTCATGATGCTAAGCCAATTTCAAAACCCCCTTATCGAATTGCTCAAATTGAACTTTTAGATTTGAAGGAGAAATTGTAAGATTTATTAGAGAAAGGTTTCATTCGTCCTAGCACATCACCAAGGGGTGCTACTATTTTATTTGTTAAAAAGAAATATGGTTCAATGAGACTTTTCATGGATTATAGAGCATTGATTAACATCACTATAAAGAACAGATATTCTTTTCCTCATATCATTGATTTGTTTGATCAGCTCCAGGGAGCACAGTAATTTTCAAAGATTGACCTGAGATCGGGGTACCATCAGTTGAAGGTAAACGAAGCAGATATGTCATAGACCGCGTTTCGTACAAGATATGGCCATTATGAATTTGTATTTATGCTTTTTGGGATATCCAATACACCGGATGTATTCATGGACCTTATGAATAGTATTTTCCATGAGTTCTTGAATAAGTTTGTGGTTGTTTTCATTGATGATATTTTGGTGTTTTATAAATGTAAAGAGGAGAATGAATGATATTTAAAGGTTATTTTGAAAACCTTTAAAGATAAGAAATTGTATTAGAGATTCAGCAAGTGTGAGTTTTTGTTGCAACAAATTTTTTTCCTAGGTAACATTGTTTCTAATGATGGGATAACTATTGATCCTGCAAAAACAAAGTTTGTGGAAGAATGGCCAAGTCCCACAAATGTAACCGATATTCGTATTTTTCATGGTTTGTAAGGCTATTACCGAAGGTTTGTTAGAAATTTTTCACGGTTATCTAGTCCAATGACTAAGATAACTCGGAAGGGTGTTATGTTTATCTGGACAAAAGAACATGATGATTGTTTTTAGGAATTGAAAACAAGATTGGTGAATTCTCTAGTTTTGGAACTAACTTCCAGGAATGGGGATTTTGTTATCTACAGTGATGAGTCATTGAAAGGACTTGGTTGGGTCCAAATACAGAATGATCAGGTAATTGATTATGCTTCACGTCACTTGAAAACTCATGAGATAAATTAACCTACACAGGATTTTGAATTAGTCGCTGTTGTTTTCGCTTTAAAATTTTGGAGGTATCATTTGTATGGAGTAAAATGTGAAATATATGTTGATCACCATAGTTTAAGGTATATATTCACTCAGAATGAATTGAAAATGAGACAGAGGAGATGTCTAGAATTAAACAAGGATTATGATTTTAAAATTAACTACCATCTGGGAAAAGAAATTAAAGTGGATGATGCTTTGAGTTGAAAAATTAATGCTTCATTAACAATATTTCATTTCGAATATGATACTTTGGTAAAGGATTTGATGAAAATTTTCATAGAAGTTTTTGGTGCAGGGTGAGCTTCTATTATGTTTCAGGTACCAGTGAAATATTTTCTATCAGATAGAATTAAGCAAGCACAGAAGCAAGACAGCGAGTTGTAGAAAAAGGGAGAGCTGGTTCAGAAGGGTATGTTTCCTAAATTCAACATTGATAACGATTGTTTTTTGAGATTTGGGAAGAGATTGTGTGTCCCGTGTGATTCACAGTTGAAGAGAGAGTTGTTATGTGATGCTCATAGTTCTCCATTTTCAGTTCATCCAGGAAGTACTAAGATGTATAAATATCTTCGGGAGTATAAATGGTTGGATGGAATGAAAATAAATATTTCTGATTTTACTGTGATGTGTTTGAATTTTCAACTGGTAAAAATAGAGCGGCAGTTACCGAAAGGGACGCATCATCCTTTACCAGCTCTAGAGTGGAAATGGGAGAATATATCGATGGAATTTTTTGTGTGTTTTCTGAAGACACCTCGATGTAATAATGTAATCTGGGTTATAGTTGATCGCATGACTAAATCAACTCATTTCCTTGCAATACGAGATACTTTTTCTATAGATCAATGTTCCCGTTTGTATATTGAAGAGATAGTTAGGTTACATGGAGTTCCTCTCTCCATTGTATCTGGCCATGATCCCAGGTTCACTTTTAACTTTTGGAAAGGCCTTCAGATGTCGTTGCATACTAAATTAAATTTTATTACATATTTTCATCCTCAATCAGATGGGTAGTCAGAACGAAAAATTCAGACTATGGAGGATATGATACGTTCTTGTTTGATGGATTATATGGTAATTTGGGACCAACATCTTTCTCTAGTTGAGTTTTCTTATAATAACAGTTTTCATTCCAATATACAGATGGCACCATTTGGGGAATTATATTGGAAGCGGTTTCGAACTATAGATTTCTAGGATGAAGTGGGTGGAAGGAAGTTGATGGGACCAGAATTGGTAGGAGAGTTGGCAGAAAAAGTTCAGCTGATACAGAAACAAATGAGAACAGCTCAGAGCAGGAAGAATAGTTATGCGGACAACAGGAGGAAGGATCTCCCTTTAGAGGTAGGTGGTCATGTTTTTTCCCAATGTTTCACCATGGAAAAGTGTGATGTGATTTTGTAAGAAAGGAAAGCTGAGTGAAAGGTTCATTGGAACATATGAAATTATGGAAAGATTTGGATCAGTTGCATACCAAGTGGCTTTACAACCGATTTTCTCTCAGGTACACAATGTTTTTCATGTTTCAATGTTAAGGAAAAACATGCCAGCTCCATCTCATGTTTTGTGTCCATATGTAGTTCAGATGGAAGATAATCTATATTATGAGGAAAAACCGGTCCATATTCTTGACCATAGGGAGAATGTGTTGCGGAATAAGGTGATTCATCAAGTAATGGTTTTTAGGAAAAAACCATATGATTGAAGAGGAAACATGAGACTCTGAAAATTCAATGAGGGATAATTACCCCCACTTATTCAATAAGTAAATAAATTGGGGGACACAATTCTCTAAAAGGGGTAAGGATGAAACATCCCAAGTAAGTAATGAATAATATATATTCTTATCTATGTCTATTCATGAATTAGATATTGTTTTAAAGGCTTAAAACGAGAATAAATCCAATCTTAAGCATTGAATACACTAATATTTTTAAAAGATTGTTTTACTTACTTTTGTTGGAAAATAATTTTTAATTCAAACTTTTGACAATTTTATAAGCTCTATTTGTTAAAATAAACATATTATTTACGATTGGGACATTTAAATTTACTTTGGATAAATTTTTGGTATTTTTCTGCAATGTTCATTTTTTAATGAATTGTGCAAAATACTGCATTTTACATCAAAATTACATTTTCATCTAATTTAATTATATGGATTGATTATATTTTTCGTCTGTTTTAAAGTTTAAATATAATATATTTTTACCATGTAATCCAATTGTGTTCATTGTGATTAATTTTACTTTGTAATTGGGCATAAATATGTGCCAAACTTTTCATAAATATTGTTTCTAAAAAACCAGCTATTTGTTTTGACGACATGAATAATTTTTAAAATAATTATTGCAATTTATGTGTTTGGAATTTGGTAAAATGGATTACATATTTGGAATCAGAAGGTCCAAATTATGTAATCAATACTCTTTTTTGGACAATATGAATAGTAACGACGGTAATTATCTTTAATTATCTTGATTAATTATTAATCGGGTAGTTAAGGATAATAAAATAATATCATAATAACAATAAATGACCCCAAAATGTGTCTTAATGCTACTTTATGTGTCATGTTCGACCATGGGATGCCTTGTGCCAACTTGGGGACCCCATGGAATCACTTTTGTGTGATAATGACATTTTATCTTTTTAGTTTTAAAGAAAGGTAAATATAACAAAGAATGTATCACCTGAGTAAAAAAATTTATTTTTGTCTACATAAATGATCTATTGGATATTATATAGTCATTATAAATATAAAACTATTTCTTAAATCATAGTATTTTTTTTATAATTTTTATACATTAAATAAAATAAATTATTTATGACATCATGATGATGCATCGATTACCTCATTAATGAACGATTTAAATAAAATGAAAAGATATTGTAAAATATAAGACATAAACTTGTCAAATACCTATTGGATGAGTATATTTAGAACCCTTATCACCATTTCCTAGAAATATATCAATTTGGGACCTTTTAAATCCGAATCTCTTTTCAATATAAAGTAACATTTTATAACATTCCAACAGTTCCCCTCCTCTCCTCTTATAAAAGGCCCCCACCTCTACCTCTTTACACACACTTATCAAGCCATTGGATCGGCCAAACTCTTCTCATTTAATCTCTCCACATCCCTATCTTCATCCCAGAAGCCTTACCTTAGGTAGAAATCTCTTCCAGAAACCCTTTTGCTACAAACCAAGAGGAGTTACCCGATTTGAAGGTAAATACTTCTCTAATGTTCTTTCATTTCATTTTTCTTCTCCAACCCCCTAAACCGTTTTTATTAATTTATTTTGTAACAACACCAGTAACTTAAATATACTAGGATGTTGTTATAATATTTACTTGAGCTACACTTACACACACCTACATCTAATGGTTAAAGAGCCTACAGTTTCTGTGGATGGGGAATTTCTGCCTGACGAAATGATGATTATTCAATATTCTTCTAACACCATCAAAGGTGGCCATTATGATGTCACTATATTTATATATGATATATAATTTGTTTATGTTTTCCTTAATATTCTTTATTTTTCATTTGTGGCATACCTTTATGGCTTCCATTATGGGTAAACGTGATATCTTCATTTTAGAAGTGCGGACTACCGCCCCCTCAAAGTGATTTGATTCGTTAATTCCATATCTGAGACATATAAAGGATGAAGATAATGATATTATATATGATATTATACTGGAATTATAATATACATTCATATAATTATGATTCAATTCCATTAAATAAGAAATATAAATATAAGTAGCGTTCATGCGTACGTACGACATACCGTCTTCATGAACGGTGCATTTCATTTCATACCACTAAATGTTATGTAATACATAAATGAATGTGTATAGTTGATATATATGATATATATTATATATAAATCATGAATATAATTCTGGATATAATGGATATTTTACCACATGATCAATTTGTAATTATAAAGAGTTTATTTTTCCCTCAAGTACCAATTATCGACAAAACGACCATTATTAACTTAAATAAGTACATAGTGTTCATAACATGGTAATAAGTGATATAAAAGGAATAATGAACTTGAAAAAGGTTCTTAATTAAGTATAAATTAACTCAAGTTTATTACTCAGGATGTTAAAGAATGATCGAGTCAAGTCGGACCCGAGGTAAGGGACTTCGTCTCAATCTCCTTTCATTGAGGAATATTTGGTTTTATACACAACTTTCTTTTATACGGTGTATAAACCCCTTTTACTTATACATTTATTCAAAAGTAATATTTTTTATATGATGTGTTTATTAAATGACAAAAGGGAATGTTTTTTTGTCATACGTATGCGGCGACAACGACTTCTCCGCCGTCGTGACCATTGTTTTAGCTTCGGCTTCCTCTACAATCCATAACTTTTTTTAAAATAAAAAATAAATACCACGTTTTAATTTAATTTTATTTTGGTATTTAAAATGGTTTTCATAATGTTTTTATATCAATGTGTTGTATTGATATCTTGTGATTGAAAAGTGGAAATGTTATGTTTCCATTATGCATGTTTTATGTGATACGATTATGTTATGGTTCTTTGGGCATGGTTATGAAGATGGGTGGTTATGTGATAAACTAATGGAGGGTGAGCCCAATATAGATCTAAAATTCATTGGGGAACACTAATGGGTTAAACATTAAGGTTTCTCCAAAGAGATTTAGGTAATATACTATGATGGGTATTCCAAACGTAACCATGAGGGTTACTGCCTACGTAAGAATTTCATAAATGCCTCAAGTAACATTTATGTCTTATGATTTCTATGATTTATTCAGGATTTGATGAGGTATGCTAAAATGCTTATGTTTTATGAGTAATGTATGATTTTTTACATGGACTGATGATTTCATTTTGTATATTTATATCCCATACTGAGCTTTTTATGCTCATCCCTATTTTTTGAAATGTTATTCACAGGTCAAGGGAATGGTACATGATGTGATGATAGTGCCAAGGATGTGTCAAGAAAGAATCCATGTTTTATTTTAAATATATTTCCATTGATGGAAAAAATGAGTACTTTCTTTTATGTAACCACTTTTTTTAAATGTGGAATGTAATGCATGATTTATGATCTAATTCTCAAAAACTCTAAACCTGAAAAGATCCTCAACATTTATTCTTGATGTACCTCAATATTAAGTAATGTTTAAGGCTGGGGCCTTATAATAGGAAAAAAAATTATAGATTATCACTATATTATGTTCATAATTTAGTTTCTTATTATTCCCGTTTAGGGATGGTTCAAGGGAACAAACCCTCTTATAATATAGTCCACCCAAAATTGAAAAATGACTCCATGTCATAATTAACGACATAAATAGATTTTCAATAGGGTACACGACA
Organism: Viscum album; assembly: GCA_963277665.1. Taxonomy (NCBI): domain Eukaryota; kingdom Viridiplantae; phylum Streptophyta; class Magnoliopsida; order Santalales; family Viscaceae; genus Viscum; species Viscum album. Next base: position 507,703,919 of record OY728121.1, read on the forward strand.
TGTACCATTATTCTTAGCCCAACCTTTTTCCACTACCTTGTTTATCTACCCAAGAATTTTTAACTCCTCAACCCTAGATGACCTCATCCATTGCATTATTTTATTAAATTGGAATGATTACAAGGAATTAAGTACAAAAAATCTAATTAGTTTAGTAGTATTTATGAACAAGATACATAAATAGATAATTTATTATATAATTAATGCATTAAAGATAATAAAAGAAAAAAAAAATTGAATATTTAAACTCAATAAACCATTTCAACACCATAACTTGGGAAAAATATTATAAATAAAAAGGTGATCTCAAATTCTCAATAAAGGACTGTAAAAAATAATTAATAATGAATTAATTTGAATAAATCAAAATAGAATGAAAAATAACCGAGAATACCTTCCTATTAAAAACTAGATAACAAAATTCTAGTTTGGAATATTAGATAAATGAAACAAATTACATTTAATAAATAAATTAATAATGAAATATATTCATAGATTGTATCACAAGAAAACCTCATGGATAATTAAAGGATAACAAAATTATCTATACTAAAAATTCATAATTATTGGACATCATATATGGGAATCTTGAAAGCCTATATTGTAAAGACTATTCACTAGATGGTTTAATGAAATATGTACAAAACTATTTAATTTTCACAACTAATTTTTCTCATTATAACATGTCGATAAATTGTTGGGATATATGGTATGTGGGGCCCACTCATTAATTCCAATCTAATTCATTCTTCATATCAAAAAATAAATTTAATTAATAATAGTTAGTCCTTATTAATTTTTTTATTGAATAAAAAGTATAGATTTATTAATAATTACATAGAGGATGACAAGTAACAAATGGTTTTTTAACGTTGATTAATGAAAATATTACGGAATATCATTAAAAATATTCTTTAGGAAAATAATTTTAATCATTCCTTTCCGTCCCTTACAACATGGAAACATTTGAATCTTAAATCCCACGAAGTGATAATATTAAATGAAACCGATAATATATTGAATATAAGGATATTTAGGATATAATATGTGGAATGGAAATACAAAAACCATTTAAAAGAAAGCGTGTTCATAAAATTATAACATGACTTAATAAAATGATATTGAGATTAAATCCCTTAACAAATTTCAATAATTTTTTAATGGTCCTTTAATATATAAAAAAAATATTCTTTCAAAAATAACCTTATAAACTTTGATGGAAAGCTTAAAATAATTATAGAATCGTGATGGAGTTAATTTTTTTAATTATGTATACGTTAAAAACCATTGATATTAATTTTCTATGAAAATTCATAAAGAACCTTACTTTTTAAAATTATATGAATATTTTATTAAAATAACTTTTTAAAATAAAAAAATGATAAAAAAACATTAAATAATAATTTCATAATATTAAAAACAATTTTTTTAATAAATTATAAATTACTAATAAAGAATAAAAATAGTCCCCTATGGATACTTAAATAAAATCCATCCCGAATAACTGTGGGATTCTAAAATAATTTTTTAAAATAATATAATCAGTCAAATATTGTTCTCCATGAAATAAAATATATTTTATGGATATAATGATACCAAAATAATCATTATAATACTTCACAATTAAATTCTATGTAAATAAATATACAACAAAATAATATATAGTTGGTGATCATGTTATATATCTCACAAAAAATAAATTTGAGAATGAAATATATATCATTACACTTCCTTTAAATAGATATTCATTAACATATTATATAGAGTTTTTGTGCATGATATTATGTTATATACAATCCAAATTCATATATATGATATCATATATTACCTTATTATATTATTTTATAACTCTTATGTTGATAATATTTCATTATTACCCTTTTTTTGGTTGATAACTACTATATTTTAAAAAGCATGTTTTGTTATGAATGTATCTATTATTTTGAATATGATATATATAAAGAATATAAATAATTATATTAATGTCACAATGAAAATATTTAATAATTAATAACATATTTATATACATTATATAATTTTTAACATTGAAAATGGATCACATTATGTCGGGTAGACGGTAAGTCGTATATACGCATGAACAACGATATCATTTACTCAATAGTGAAATAGTAAGGGATTAAATGTTATAATAACATTTTTAGAATAAATTTCATGTACTAGATATCATATATATTACTTATATCCACTCTCATACCCATCAATTTAATGTGCTGATGAAAAATATATTACACCATGGTGTAGGGATGATAAGTTGTACGTACACTGGTGGAGTGATTTTGTTTTTCATAGGATGGATAAAAAGGGAAATATAGTCATTCCATGGTCATAATTTCATCTATGTATATATATTATACTAGAGGTTTTACATTATTGTGTAAAAAATAAATATAAAGAAATTATAAGAATAAATGAACATCATTGAGTTAGTAAAAATGATTACCTCTTCTTCGGTGGAATTACTTTAGATCATTTCTTAATGGTTCGATGGTAGGTCTATGGGAGAAGAAAACATCCATAACAAGGATAAATATTTGTCATGGAGTACAATTTATGACATATTTAAGCTATAGTGATCAAATTGTTGTGATTATTTGAGGGAGGATAAACAATTTTTTAAATATGGTGGGTGGAACTTTTGAAAATCCTCAAAATATTAAAATATAATATAGTTATTCTAGAAGAAAATACCGCCAAATATATAATAAATTAACATATGATGATATTTTAATCCATATATTTCCCCCTTTTTGATTATTTAATATTTTCATAATTTTTTTTTGTAATTTATGAATATAATAAATCAATAAAATTTATTTAACTACAAATTTGACACTATTACTTAAATTTAACTTCAAATAGATCATGAAAAGTTTAAATTAGATTATAATTTATTAATAAATATATAATATATCCAATATATGTATAAAATTAATAATAATAAATAACTCATCAAAAATATTTTAAATTTATAAATTTTATAATAGATTTTTTCATTATATTGCTAATTATAAAAAAAATACATTTTTAAAATTAATAAATATATTAAGGTAAATATATAATTTCTAAAAATAAAAATAAATATTATATAATTAAAATGGATTCATTAGGATTAAAATATAATTATTTTTTCTTTCATATTGTGATTTTGTTTCTATGCGATCACATAAATGATATTAAATACAATGACAATGATATTTTGCAACGATCTATGATTTTAATAATATATATATCATTTTCATTATTATGTTTCAATTAAACAACTCCACTTTGATAATAAGATTTTAAGGGTGGAATAACATTTTTCCAATATGTTTGTAATACGTTGTGGTCATGGTTATACCATTTTATGTTTGTTTTAATGTTTAGTTAAACCATTTAACTCTTACCGTGACAACATTGTTTTTTATTTCTTAATGGTAAATATAGTTACTATAAAATTAAAGAAAACATTAATGAGTTTTCTATGTATTATTAATAAATAAACAAATATCTTTTTCATAATTTTATATTTATTTAAAAATTATTAAATTTTATAATATATTATTTATTCTAAAATAATAATAATTACATTTTTGACAGTTTTCATTACAGTATTTAATAAAAATTTCATAAAAATAGTAAGAATCTGAAAAAAATTTCTAAAAAATATAATCATGTCAATTAAATATTAATATTTACCGTATGACATTAATTGTCTCATAAAATATTTTATTTTAATATTATTTGTATCATTTATTTTTTAATTTTTTAAATTAAACAATTACAACATAATCATTGTGTAGCCCATATATTAATTTATAAAAATAAAAATTACAAATAAAAAATCATGATAATGATATAAAAAATATTTAAAAAATATTTATAGTTAAATATATCCCATGTATAATTCCATCTTAAAAATATTTCACTTTTTTTAAAACAAATGTGTTTCACAATTGTCTTTTCATTGTATAAAATATTGTAAATATTATAACATCATTCAATTTCCATAAATAGGTTATAATTTCATCCCTTGTATGATTTTAGTTTAAGAAAAATCATATAATAATATTATGACAGTTGTATAGAATGTTTTATATTCTTTATAATATTATTTTTACCCATTATTACATGATTTCCCCTTAATTGGGGTAATTTTAATATTAGTAAATTTTACAATTCAAATTAAAAAATATTAGAGGAAAATATTTACATAATTTTATACCAATTATTAAAAATATTGATTCAAATTATCATAATTTAGAATATATATGTTTCAGTAAATTATTTATAATTAATAACGTTGATGGAATGAGAAACTTGTTTTTAATGTGAATACATACTAAAGACTGTAATGTTTTTATATTAATATTTAGTGTAAAATTTATTCCAATCACAAAAAATGTATTAAATAATAGATACATAATCTAACTAAACATTATATCCAATAAAAATATATAATTTAACACTATTAATAATTTATATAAAATTGATTATTTCAATTAAAAGTAAATATTTTATCACTATTCATCAGAAAATAAAATGTTTCAGAAAAATTGAATAAATTCATTCAATGAAAATTATTATATTTATCTATAAAATTAAATTTTTTTTCACATAACATATATAAAAATGTCAAAAATTGGAATTAACTTTTGTTCTCCATTAAAAGTTGGTAAAAGTGCATATATAAAAGTTAAGGTACAAAACTGGATTTATTCTTATCATATGCATATCAAATCAATTAGATGAGTATCGAAAATATTTTATTCAATATTTAATATATTAATTTTATATTTTGGTTAATAATATTCATTCCCTTTAGTGTAGTAGCTATGCTATATAATTTTATTTTAAATAATAATATTTTAATGATTGGTAAAACATAGATGTGCGTGTAAGCCCAAAAAAACTCATTATTTATTATAGTGTTAAATAAACATGGTGTTTCATATAAAAAAAGATAAAAAAAGATTAAATCTTTTATATAAGGAAAATATTGGGGATTCATAGTATGTTACGCTTTCCCCAACATAATTAAATTATATATTCACAATTTAAACGTGATATAATTATGAATTTATATTTATATTAATTTTTTTACATACAACCTTGTATTTAGTATTAATACTACATAATCATTATAATATAGAATATTAAATTTGAATGTCATCATAAAACTAGGCATTCAAATTGAATAACATTAGTGAAATAATGGATATGTAAGTGAAATCATATAATAATTTTTTAAACGATTATTTTAGAAAAATGTTCATCATAAATTCTACAATAAAAAGAAAATAAATTTTTTATTGGTTAAAGAGGGAATTTATTTTTTAATATGAAACTTAAAACAACATTTTTATTCAAAAAAACATTCCCGAGAGTTAAAGAATTTATTTATATCTTACACTAAAAACATAAGGAAACATAAATACATAAAAAATAGTTTTTCATCTATTAATATTTTTCCACCAAAAACACATCTTCTTCTCCACATAATGACAATTTTAGACAAAACATTTTTTATTTATTTAATAATTCTAATCAATTTGGGTGGATCAAAAAAAACCACTAATTAATAACTATATACTCCTCCTATATTTAAACATTAAAAGTTTCAAAAAATGGATAGGTTAATATTAGAAGATTACCCACTAATGATAAATCATTATGAATAAAAACAATATTATTCACGAAATTTCATTAGCAAGCCCTAAATTTTAGCACTGTTTACTAATCAAATAACTATCATTCACCAAAAATATTTTTTATTATGACTAAAATCCGAATCCCTTAATTATTTGATCATGTAGTCTTCTAATATACATTAATCTCTCTTAAGTTATTTAAAAAATATACTAAATCTCACAATAATCAATATATAAAAAACACTTTATAAAATTACATGAATCCCCATATTTCCACAGTAAAATTTTATATTAATCCAAAATATTTTTCATCTATTACTTCTCAAATAAAATCAAATTTTACAATATTTTCCATGATAACATAGGTTTCCAAACATAGTGAAATACTTCCCAAACAATATTAATCACTTAATCACTGAAATTTTTTCCAATCCCAATGTAATATATTTTAAAAAAATTACCAGAAAAAAACTAACCCTTTTCCATTTTATTGATTAAAAAAATGTGCTAACATGGATATCATGTAGCCATGTGGTATGCATTTAACCCATATCACCATTCAGTTATGGGTTCAAACCCCACATCCCTGTAAGACGTTATGGGTAGTCACCCATAGAGCGTGTTTTCCTTATAAAAAAAACATATTATTATTATATAAGAATTTAATAATCATTCACATCCTATAACATATATATAATAACAAATAAAGCATTTTTAACCAAAATGGATATATCAGGTATTTTATTTTGTATACCAAATAATATAAATAAACATAATATCCATAAATTCATGGATTTTATAATTCTTAATGGTTGTCATTTCCTTTAATAATATATATATATATATTCATTGAATTATTCCTTTAATAATTTTTTCACATATACTAATCTAATGGGTTGTTTTTCTTAATATATTTTTTCTAAAATATATTTCCCTAGGTTACTACTATAATTCCATTGGTAGAAACAATAAAACCCGGAACCTAGATGAAGAAAGCATGTGCATTATTTCATTACATTGGCATGATTACTATTAATCATATAATAAAGGATATATCAGTTTAGTTGTTTCTAAGAAATGTGATACATAAATTTATACAATATTATGTTTTTAATACATGAAACATAACAAAGGAAAATAATTTTCATCCTTGAACTCAATAAAAAAATTTCATCTCCATTAACAACAGAAAATAGAAAAATAAAAGAGTGAGGTAAAATTCATAGTAAGGGTATGTAATGTTAAATAAATAATAAATTAATGAAAATATATCAACATAGAAGGGTAAATATCTAAGAAAAAATTCGATTTAAATAATTAGATAAGTCAAAACCAATAGGTCATAGTAGAAGACTGAAACACATGACATTTAATAATTAAACAAATAATTAAATGTATCTATTTATTTTATCATCAGAATAAATCTTGGATAATAAAAATGATAACTAACATATATATTAAGTAAATGCTTAATTATTGGACATAATTCCCTATGAATATGAAAACATATACTTTCAAGGCATTTCATGAATAAATTTAAATTTTCTTTATAAACCCAGTTCAGTTTTCAAAAAACAATTTTTCATTTGAACTTGCTAATTCATTAAGGGAAAAAAATTTAATTAATAATTAATATTCCTCGTCAAATATATGTATTGAATAAATAATATGAATTTATCACCGATTTCCCATTACAGATGATGTAACAATATGGGTTTTCGAAATTGATGAATGGAAATATTACATATTGTAATTAAAAACAGTTTTAAAGAAAATATGTTTGGACCAATTTGTATATGTACATTTTTTTTTGTTTTCATTGAAGGTGAATGGATGTTATTGATGATAAACATAAAGTTGGAACTATCCTATGTAAAATAGAAAATGGAAATTAGAAGTAGGTTGATCATGATCCATAGTTTCATATATGTGTATCAAGTGTGAAACATTCGCTATGTAACACCCTAAGATTTTATAGTACGTTATTTATTCAAAGTAATTCAATAAATTTCACTACACGAAACACTAAGTTCAAGCGCACCACGACATACAAAACTAGCCGTTCAAAAGAGGTTATGAATAGTATTAACTGAATTTTGAACAATATATAGTCCTTATAATTTTAGAATCTATATTCTGATTATCTTAGACACAATGTAATAACAAATTCATTTTTTCAGATAGAAGAAGTATTTTAAAAAAAATGCAATTTTACCACCTTTTAATGGTGAGCCCTTTTTAAATCCAATAATTGAATCTTTTATATATTCAATTTGACAAAATTAACATTTTTATAAAATCGGTATATAATAATTTTGTTTCAATAATAATTTGTGTCTTTCAGATAACATTCATATTTGGGGGAATAATGAAAAATTATATATTTTAACTGAAAACAACTTTTTTAATCAAAATAATTTATATTTTTAAATTATAAATATTAAATTTTTGGAAGTATAAATAGATTATATATTTACCATTTAATCCAATGTTGTGCATTGTTAATAATTTCACACGAAATAGGACATAAACAGGTGTAAATATTTTGATAGTTAATATTTTTTAAATATAAGCCTTTTTTGTTTTGACAACGAGAATAAATTTTAAATTAATTTCATCCACTTATGTGTTTTAAATTTGGAAAAATTGATTCCATATTTATAAATAGTATGTACAAATTCTGTAAATAAGTATATTTTATTTTTATAAATAATAAACATTTACACCAGTAAATATTTTATTTACCGTGGTTAAAGGGGTAAATCCTATAAATTAGGCTAAAAAATAAAATTATACTAATATTAAATTACACTAACACGTGTCCTAACCCTATTTTATGATATATTCTAGACCATGGGTATCCTTGGGTTTATTTTGTGACCCCATGTAGCTAATTGGGAGTGATAATGTCATTTTATATTAAATAATCTAATGTAAAGACAAAAATAACAAAAGCAAATATCTTTTAGTAAAACAATGTATATATTAGGTCATATAATTGATCTCTTCGACTATACATGTTCATTATAAATATAAAAATATTTCCTACATAATGATATATTATTTATAATTTTTATACATTAAATAATTTAAATTATTTATAACATATTGATAACATAGTAATTATCTTAATAATGAAATATTAAAATAATTGATATTATAAATATCCAAATAAATGTAATTTGACACTTTTTATGAATTCCATTAATTTTATAAGATAATATGACATATTGTTATCACACATATGATTTTATTTTATGTAATAAAGTTGTTAGAATTTTATCAAAAATTATTTATTAAATAATGTAAAAATTGTCATAATTGAGATTATATAACAAATACAATATCCTTGGTTGATATAATATTCCAAAAAATATATCTTTCTACCAAAGGGCCTTAATAATATAATATATTTCATTAAAGAACTTATTGAGGTTCTCTTGGAAATTTATAGTATGTTTATTAACCATATAATTTAAAATACAAATAGATATGGTATATGTGGAACTATTTAACTAAGAGTTAAATATAAAAAATAAGGTTAATATGATGACCTAAACCTGTATAAAAACAATTGGTTGAGAAGTTTTTGAACCATCCCCACCTTATCATGAATATAATTCATTTATGATCTATTATAAACTAAATTTTTTTTATTATAAAATAATATTTCAATATTTTCCTAACGTCCCCCTCACCCCTCTTATAAAAGGACACATACTCTTCTATCAAATTTACACCAATAAATCCATTTGTCTCAACCAAAACATACCCAAATTTCCTCCAAATATTCCTAAATTCATCTTAATGGCCATAATTTGGTTAAAAATCCATCCTATGGATCCCTTTTGATCAAATCAAAAGGAAGATCCCAAAGAAGGGGTAATGATTTCACCACCCTCTTTCAATTTTTTTATTCTTCCACTTACAATTTATTTTCTATTTCCATACCAAAATAATTAATCCAGAATCGTATATATACTGTGATGTTATTATAAATATGGACGAACCATATTCATTATGATTTTCATTTTATGAATGACAATGTCACCATGCGTCTGTACCTACGGCTTATCGTCTCCATGACATGGTGTAATTTATTATTCAACACTATGTTATTTGGATGGATATAATGATGAGTAATATGTATAAAAATAATAAAAATAACATGCTAATGTCTATTTAAAATTAATATAACATCCAATTCTAGACCATTAAGGAAATTATATTTTTGCTCGTGCGTACGAACGCATTACAATCTCCACAACACGACAACATTCATTTCCACATTCACCATTTGTCAAAAATTATAAAAACAATATTACTAATAATTATGTAACATATGACATAATAATGATACTGGAGATATATATATATATATAAGTATGTATGTATTTATGTACTTACATATTACATATTCACTTACTTCTGTTCAATACGATATTAAAACTGAAACAACGTTTCTGCGTACGTATGGCCTACGGTCTCCAAAAAAAGTGTTTTATATTTAATTTATCTATCTATTATAAATATATATTCTAAATATATATTATTTATAAATCATGTTTTATATTCTCGATGTTTTTAAATCATGATCTAAATGACATGATCAGGAATAAAATGATAAAACACGTATGATAAGGAAAGCGATTATTACCCGAAATGTTAATTTAAGATGAAAATAATTATTAAATGGGTAGTATAATGTATAAATGAATCATGTATGATATAATAAATATGAATATGGTTCTGGTATAATCTAAAAAAATATAATGGTCATTATATAGGAGGATAAACATACCCTCAACCAACAAAAACTGCAAGGATCCCAAGAAGTGTTTTCTGTTTGAGATGTAGGGTTAATTTTAAGGAACAATGGAATTCTAAAAGGATTATTTTTTTCATGTAGTATTTTATAAAATGTAATGTAATTCTCGTTTATGTAATCTATTTTTCATGGCTACTAAACTTATCATTCTTTCCAGACTTTATTCTTTTTAATCATGCTAATGTTTTAAAATAATGCACCGACTATGGGTTACTGGAGTCGGGGAGTTACAGTTCATATCAGATAAAGATTAGTAATAACTTGGGAAACTAGATTTAGATAATGATTGATTTGAGAACTTTATCCTATAATTTACATTGAGGATTTGTATAGAACAAATTTCTATAAATTTTATTATTGTGAGATTTAGTGAGTTTTCCAAGAAATACATCCCTCTCTATATATGAGCAGGTAGAGGCGGCTCTAGAACAGATGTATGTAGGAGTAAAATCCGAAATCATGACTTTGAGCTAGACTCGAATGGAAACTAGTGCACAAAATTCAGCCTTGCGGCAATCTTGGTTACAACACTTCAGTAGGATATTCTTAGTATAATTCAAATTTTCATTACAAACCATTATTAAAGATTTAGGAGTAAATACATCCTCAAAGGAAACATTTTTTTAATTATGGATTATATCCATAAACTTCTCAATTTAGGTTTGGTATTTTACAAGTTTGTAATTATTCATTTTGATATCAAAACTGACCTAGTGTATGACATTTTATAGAAATTTCACCTAGTAGAAGGAATGATAACTCCAACAATACGTATGATCCAAAGAGTAAGAAGGATCTTATCATTCATAGTATTAAGCCAACATTTAGAAATGAAATAGAGTCCTATTTATTATCAATGTATGAAGAAATAATATCATGTGTTAATAATATAAGTAAATAATTCCTTGAGTCCAATGGCTTTGAAAGGAAGCAAGAGAAGAAAAGGATGGAAGAGAGAAAGATGGATAAAGGGAAGAGTGAAAAGATGGATTTTCTCACATGTGATAAAAGTAGAAATAATCACCTTGGTAAATGCATGAAGAGAATGGTAGTTTTTTATAAGTGTGGAGAAAAATGACACCAAGTTCGTGGTTTAAAAGGTATGAAGAAGGTTTCAAATGTAAAATGATTCATCTGGAAGGCGTTGGGACAATATGCGAATCAATGTCCCCGTCAGGAGAGAATACTGAAAATGATGTTATTGGATAATAATCAAGTTATGATACAACCTAAGATGAAGAGGAGTGACTGGTGATCTTATGTTTTTAATATATAATTATTATATTTGAGTGTTGTGTCAATAGTATTCTGGTTATATGAATTTTTGAGATAAATAATCACTGTACAACGGTACTATTTTATTGAAGATTTGAGAATATATGGTTCTAAGAAAATTCAAATAATTTGAAGATAAAATTTTATGAAAATACATGGTTGAAGGAAAGGTAATCCTTAATATGGTCCTGATAATGAGTTAGTGATTTTGTAATATGAGATTGCTGATTTGGATAAAATATATTGGATATTATTAACTTACATGGAATTGAGTAATAGTTTGTTTATTTCATCATTGTTGGAATATTCAAAAAATTTGGAGATTGGGAATATATCCAGTATTATATAAAGGATAATGGATCTTCAATGTAATCAGTAATGTTTTATGGTAATTCATGGGGTTATAATGTTTTAAAATAATACTTGATAAAGGTGTTCACATGTTATTACGTGGAAAAACATATCTTCCTTGTGTTTAACGTCCTTATACATTTTGGACTATGAGTTTGGATAGAATTATTTTGGATAAGTATAATGTTTTGAATTGATTAGGTTTGAAATTTGTTACTATTGTTAAGGTTCTTTTTTAATTGTTATAAAATGAACAACACGCAGACCGTGTGATAATTTGTTGAGTCAGACAATGCAGTGGGAATCGAACCCACAACAATAGTGTGATTGGGAATTATCACCTACCATGGGACAACGTAATGTCCTTGGAATGTATAATATAGTTTTTTAATGGTCTTATTGGTGAATTGTAAATTTATTATTTTTGTAACCCTATAAAATTAGGATAAATAAAATATTTTTTTGAAATCTTTTAGAGTGATATATGAGTTTGTGGTTGGAATTAGTTGATGGTTAAAACTGTACTTTGTAAGTATATATATATATAATATTTTCCCCTCTTATACTATGGATAAATTAATTCTTAAACATCTAGGAAGGGATCTTAAAAACAAAAATATGTTATCCTAATACCTTATGTTTTGTTGAACCGATTGCATTTTAAATTATCATAGATTGATGGATTTTAGGCCCTTAATTTTACACTTGTTAATAATTGATGACCTAAATCATGCCCTATAAATATTTACATTTAACCTCTAATTATATGTCTGTAATTTCCAGAAATTTTCTAATAATCGAGATCATAAATTGGTGGTGACCCTTTCATTTCTCTTTTCTTATTATTAAGAATAAATTTTAGTAACCCAATTAATGATGTGAGTTTTCCCACATAGGTATTTTCTATTTTCAACCTTTTATTTTCAAAGAACAATTTCAAATTGTGAGGATGTAATTTTTTGAATGGGGGAAGAATGCAACACCCCACAATTTCATAATACGTTATTTCTTCAATGTAATTAAATAACATGCATTCACGCAACACCGAGTTCAAGCGCACCATGAATTACCAAACTAGCCGTTCAAAAGCAGTTATGAATAGTATTATCTGAATTTTGAACATTATATAATCCTTATAATTTTAGAAAATATATTATGAGTTTTTAGACATAATTTAATAACGAATTCATTTTTTTCAGATAAAATAAGTATTTTAAAAAAATTCAATTTTACCGCCTTTTAATGGAGATCACTTTTAAAATCCAATATTTGAATGTTTTATATATTCTATTTGACAAACTAAATTTTTTCATTATAACTGGGACATAAGAATTTAGTTCAATAATTCTTTGGTTTTTTTCTAATAACATTAATATTTTGGTGAACAGTGAAAATTACTATATTTTAACAGAAAATAACATTTTAATCAAAATAATATATAGTGTTAAATTATAAATATTAATAGTTTTTAAGTATAAATAGATTATATTTCTACCATTTAATCAAATTCTGGTCATTTTATGTAATTTCACTATGAAATTGGACATAAAAAAGTGTCAATATTTTGATAGTTATTATTTCTTAAAATTACGCCTTTTTTGTTTTGACAATGGGAATAAATTTTAAATTAATTTCTGCCACTTCTGTGTTTTGAATTTGGAAAAATGGATTACATATTTTGAATCCATATTTCCAAATTGTGTAAATAGATAACTATTATTTTTAGACATTAGTAATATTTATTTCAGTAAATAATTTTATTTTCCGTGGTTGAATGGGTAAATCCTGTAAATAACGTTAAAAAATAATATTACAAAAAAATTAAATTACACTATCACATGACCTAACCAAATTTTATGATAGATTTCGGACCATATGCATATTTTGGTAGATTTTGGGATCCCATGGAGCTACATGGGTGTGATAATATCATTTTATATTAAATAATCTAAAGTAATGAAAATAATAAAAAAAGAAAACATCTTTTATTAAAAAAAAATTTATATGAGGTTATATAATTGATCTATTAGACTATTAATTCTCATTAGAAAGATTTTATTCTTTCCTAAATAATTATATTTTATTTATCATTTTTAGTGATTAAATAATGCAATTTATTTTTTACACAATGAAGACACCGTAATTATTTAAAAAACGAAATATTAAAATAATTGATATTATAAATATCCTAATAAATATAATTTTAGACCTTTTCTAAATTCCACTAATATTTAATTTTAATATGATATGTTAGTATTGAAAATATGAGTTTATTTAGATGTAATAATGTTTTTAGGACTTTAACAAAAATCATTTATTACATAATGACAAAATTGACAAAATTGAGTTTTTAAAACTAATATATATTATTTGTTGATATAATATTTATAAAAATCTATGATTCATCCAAATAGACGTAATAATGTTATATATGTCATTAATTAATCTATTGAGGTTCTCTTGGAAGTTTATTCTAATTTTATTATCCATATAATATAAAAATACAATGAGACATGGTAGATGTCAAACTATTTAACTAAGAAATAAATATAAAAAATAAGGTTAATATAAAGACCTAAACCGGTATAAAACCGATTGGTTGAGATTTTTTCGACGCATACCCCCCATAGAATTAAAATTATTCATTTTGGAGCCGTTAGAAAATGAAAATGGTGTTATTATAAAATAATATTTCAATCTTTTCCTAAGGTGACCCTCACCACTCTTATGAAAGGGAACATCCACTTCTGGTAAATTCACATCTTAAAAGCCATTTGGATTTGTCAAACCCTTCCCAAATATCTTCCCAAAATTTCTCCCTTCAATCAAAATTCCTTAAATTGGTCAGAAATCCAACCCATGCCTCCATTTTGATCAAATCAAAAGGAAGAACACGAAGAAGATGTAAGGATTTCACCACCCTTTTTCATGTTTTTTTCTTCATCCACTTACTATTTATTTGTTATTACCATACCAAAATAATAACTCAATTATATTATATATACTATTATTTTATTGTAAATATAGAACAATTATATTCATTATTCTATCCATCTAATTAATGAAAATGACACAATTCGTGCGTGCGTACGACTTATCGTCTCCACGCCGTGGTGTAATTTGATATTCAACACTATATTATTTGGATGGATATAATGAAGAGTAATATAAATATACAAAATAAAAATAACATGACAATTTCTCTAGAAAATTAATATACCATCCAATTCAACAAAATTAAGGAAATGATATTGTCTCTCATGTGTACGTACTGATTACCGTCTCCACGACGTGATGAGATTCATTTCCATGTTCACAATTCATCGACGATTATAAAAATAGAATTTACTAATAAGTATATAACATATCAAATAATAATTATACTGGATATATATATATATATTTACTTACAAATATCTTATTCACTTACTTCCTTTCAATAAAATTTGAAAACAGAAACAACGTTTATGCGTACATAAGGCTTACTATATCTGAAAACAGTGTCTTCCATTCCATTTATCTATCTGTTATAAATATTTATAATCTAAATATATATGAAAGTTAAATTAAGGATTATATTATAAAAGTATTTAAATCATGACCAAAATTATACTATCAATAATAAAAAGATTAAACAGGTACGATAAAGAAAGCGATTATTACCCGAACTGTTAATTTGACATGAAAATCATTATTAAATGGGTAGTATAAAGTCATAAACGAATCATTTATTATATAATAAATATGAATATGGATCTAGTTTAATTTAATTACATAAAATGGTCATTATATAAGTTGTTTAAGATTTACTCGACCAAAGGAAAGTGCAAGGATCACAAGAAGAGTTTTATGTTTGAGATGCACAGTTAAGCTAAAGGAATAATTGCATTCCCAAAGGATTATTTTTTTCAGTTGTATGTTAGAAAGTGTAATGTAAAATTAATTTATGAAATCTATTTTCCATGACTCCAAAACATATTGGCCTTTCAGTACTTGATTTCTTGTAATCATGCCTATGTATTAAAAAAATGCACCGATTCTGGGTAACTGGGGTCGGGGCGTTACATGCTACAAAAATTTAGGATGATTGAATTGATTTTTCGAAGGAGTAAAAGAAAAGGAGAAGAAGAGGTTTTAGAAGAGTATTGGCATTTTATAATTGTAAAAACAATTTTTTACACTAATTAGTTATTTTATTTACATTCCTTTACGAAAAAGGGAAATCTATGGAGGCCAGCTGAGGACCTCACCTCAAGAACATGTGGGAACAGAGGGGTCAACCGTGCTATAGGTATGTCCTCAAGGGCATCCCGTAGGAGTCATGGTGTGCATGGTCCATGAATAATCCAGTAGGTTCCATGTGGTGATGAACTCGAGCAGCATGGGATCTTTGAGCGAGCCCAAAGATCATGAGAAAACATTGTGGCACCATAGAAGGAAGAGAAGTAATATGAGGCACTGCTACCACAACATGGTTGATAAATCATGAGAAAACATTGTGGCATTTCGATGTGGGACATGGTTTTAAAAATATGGAAAAAGTACAGTCTGTCTCTATGATCACGCTGAAGATCCCAGTCACACATCACATTCAACATAAAAATATATAATCTGATACACTCATCATCCACTCTCTACGTGTGGATGAATCAGAGCCATCTAATCTTCAATTGAGGGTCATCATCATCCTCCGGACACCTGTATGCATCCTCAAACCATGAGCTTCAGCTAAATGAGGATATCAACACTCTAGCCACCATTTGAGCTCTGGTCAAGCCTGTTATGATCATTTTGTTTCTATAGTCTCATGAATGCAATTAAATTTTCATACATGCAAATGAAACGAAGGGAGAGAGAGAATGGCGGAGGCAAACGGTGTTTCACAGGCGGCGTGAGCTTGGCAGATCATCCCATGGGATTGAAGATATTAATGCACCGATGATCTCAGTTATTTAGTAAAGAATAATAAAGAGCATATCATATATAGTTTGGAAGTGGAAAGATTTGATATATACTTATAAAAAGTGACCCACTGATTTAATGAGGGTTTCTTCTTCCATAACTTTTGAGAGATCATGTTCTGAGAAACAAAGCCACTTAAATATTTATGTTAAAAAAAGCATGCACTATCTACTAACCACTTAATGTTATTGATGAGTATTCCCCATGCCACTCTTTTCAGAGAAGAAGAAGAGATGCTAACACCTCATCATTCATGAAGAGAATGGTCCATGTACTATTTCGGATCCAGGGACAAAATTTCTCGCATACGACCCAGCTTTACCATTTACAACTCTGGTTTACGATGAAGTGAATCCTACTAGGGGAAGCCCCACGTACCCCACCTATCATTGAGAAGAACCATAAACCATTAGGTATGTGATGGAAGACTTCACCTTGTGTGAAAAGGGAACCCACACATTCCCTGCGTGAGTTAGAGCTGTGAACCATCCCGGTTCGCAAAGGAGGCTGGCACACATTGTGAAAAGATGATCATTGTATCCTTGGTGTTAAAAACAATGGAGAAAACATGAAACACCATGCCATATCAAAATTAACAAATTATTATTTGAATAAAATAACAATCATATAAATATATAAGATAATCAATGTGAACAAGTCTGTTTTGAGGAATGGGGATGGAAGATTGTGCATGGTAATGGGAAATGCATTCATATGCATGATTTGAAGAAGAACATAATTAAAGGCCAAGAATATTCAAATCAGAAGATAAGCAATGGAGAGAAGAGTTCGTGTGTCTACTAAAAGGCACCATACCCATTTGGCCCTTCATATAAAAACGAAGAAGCGAATGTGCATTCATATATGAATGATTTCTATAAAAGCATCCTAAACTAAGGGAGAACGAGCCCAAAGAAGTGAAGAGTAAGGGAAAATCTATATTTTCACATTAATGGTCACATGCATACATGGAATAAGAAGAGTTGATTTTGATGATTCATAGTGAACTGGTTTATAGTGTCTGAGCAATCACAAAATAATTTTTGATACAAGACAAGTAGGATAAATATTCTTTGTAAATTTTTTTGTTTGACTAGTGAAAAATATTGACCTTTAAAGTGAATCAACTCAAGAACTTGATGCAAGTAAATTCTCATATTTAATAAGAGACAAAGAATTTCCTGACTATTTATTAAAGGGACCTTCATATCCCTAAACATAGCGTGACTTCACCCAGGGCAGTGAGCTATGGAGAGTCAGTGAAAGTGATCTGAGGGAAGTAGTAAGCTATCCCTGAACCTTGAAAAGGAAGTGTGCTTGGGACAGAGTGATTGTAGACAAACCATGTAATCCACACCTAATGTAGATAACTAGAATTAGGTACGACCCGAAACATGTCGGCATATGCTCCTAGAACATATCCCTTAGTGGTGAACCAAGTAAAATTTTTGTTTCATTCCTCTGATTGTGATTTTTTTAATTACAAAAAATATCTATCATTCTCGTTTGATTAAGATCCTACCAACATGGGAACAAGATCCAATAAATAGGAGGAAAATTGATTCCTTGATTCACCCCCCTTTCAGGGTGTCCTAGTGTCTTTCAATTTGTATCAGATCTAAGGGTTTTATGTATGTTGGATACACATTAACAATTATATTCAGAAGAGGATTTGAATTTTGATTCCTAATTTATCAATGAATAGTAGTCTTGATGAATAATCTATTATCACTGAGAATAAATCTACACCCAAAAAGACCCTGATGAAATAGAAATACAAAGAGAAGAATCTATTGAAGAAGTATGTAACATTCAATGGAGACATAGTGTGTGTTTCTTCATTCACTTTCAATAATAATGAAATTTCATGATTGGGATGTAAAGAGAAGGTGGGTCAAGTTTCATCTAGAGAAAAATAATACACATTTATCTCATATTCATGTGATCATGGGAAATTAATAACCTATCCACATGATATTTTTAATGAAAGAGTTGTTGTTATTTGTCAAATATATCAATGTATCAAAGGTGAAATCACCTGACTATGATGGGTGGATGTTAATATATAGGATGTCTTGGTAAATAATTTCACATAATTTTATTATATATCCAGATAGATTTCATCCTTTGAAGTGAAATATGGAGTCTATAAGACTCTAGAAGAATAGATCCACGCATTTAAAGATATGCTGAAAAAAGAACAGATGTAAATGTTATAGATTTGGAAGTGGATTCCAATAAATTTAAAAACCATTAATCATTGTTAAAAAAATTAAATGTTTCATGAAGATGGGGTTGAAATATTGTAAAAGGATTTTTATTAGATGATGATCATGATTTATAGTCACAATATCATCCTCAATATAGAATGACTAAAATAGGAATCCCAGTTGATCAATATTGAGAAGACACATATTGAGGCTTCATGAATGAATAAACCAGTTGATTCTGGTATTCAATACTCACTAGATGATTCTAATTCCAAAATACCTCCAACATGTTGTATTAAGATCTTGACTTCACTTAGTTATCTATAACAAGAAGCTAATAAAATGAAATTACATCGATACCAATTTTTATTACTATTTCAAAATAACTTTCTTCTGAAAGTGTATGTTGGAAGAAAAATTCTAAACTATTATGGAAAAGGAAAGGTGAGTATAATAAAAAAACCGCCATAGATAGGGTGGAAAGGAAGAAGAGGGTAGAATATGGTTCCCTGGTAGAGCTTAATACGTTAAAAAAAAGGCCCAACAACATTATAACCAACATATCAAGAGGACAAAATTTTTGGATCGATTCTAGAGTTGCTTTAGATTTGGCCATTCTGCACTGGATTTTGGGTACAATATTTATTAAAAAAGTATACAGAAAACCTACGTCAAAAGGGAGAAATATATAGAATATGAGGCAACATCAACAGATCCCTAATCATCGGTACTCTACAAATAGATTTAGAGTGCTAGAAAGAATCATTGATGTATGCAATGGGAGTGGTCACAAAAATGGAGCATGCTTATCTCAACACATATCTAGAGCTAATAAGTTCTGAAGACCACAGAAGCAAATAAAGAGGAGAGAAGATACATTGGGAATAAATTTGAAAGATACTGCTAAAGAAAAGTCTACCATGAATACTTCAAGAAGGAAATGTGGGAAGTACTTTGATTCAATATCCAAGAAGATGAAGAGTGGTACATCCAAAGAATTTATAAAAATTATGTCACACTAAAGGGTCCTTGTAGAATATTCAAATGAGTTTCCATAGTTCCTAGAGACTTTCTGGTTATCTGGCCCAATGGTTTGTAATGAATGAGAATTAATGAAGATGCACTAGCTAAGGGTAGTGCAATAAGAATGAAGATGATTTCACAAAAAGTTAGATAAGCCCTATCTGTGAGGTGAAACAAGTCTTCTCACACTCTCATGAATTACAGTGCTTTTATTCAAGCTCAGGAAGAATTCTTCATGAAAATGAATGTCGCACCAGGTTATTATATTGATTTGTAAGCTCAATAATAAATAACTCTCGCAAAAAAAGATATAGAAGAAATATTTAGATTCACACAACTAATGTCAGAACTAAAACTCAAATGTGCACGTGTGAGGATTGGATTAAATAGAGCATCTTTGTTGATAAAATCATCTTAGGCTTCTAGATCATACTAATAAAGCCAGGAGGATCCACCATATTCTCTTAACACTTTGTGTATTTTAATTATCTTATTGGGATTTGAAGATGAAGAAATCACTCAGGGGGATAATATGAAAAGTGTTCCCTTGTGGGTGTACACATGAAGAATCTCTCAGAATTATTATCTCAAAAAGATTAAACATAATTTGTTACTAAATTCAACCACTCTAAAGATTGTCTGAGGATTTTTTTCATTATAAATTTTATTTCATCGTTCATCCATGGTTACACAAAAAAAATTATTTTACAACGGAGGACTAACAACATTAATCAATGACATAATGAGAATGGTAGTGTCCTATGGACACTTATCCTTCCCATTGCACTTGGATGTTTTTATTTATTTTGTTGAAATGAGCACAAGTGTTTCAGTTTGAAAATATCATGTCACATTTATTATCCACATTCTATAATGAAAAAAAGGTCCTTGATACATAGGAAATAACAATTAAGGATGGATGAATAGATTTTTGGAAGGATTAAAAGAAAAGTAAAAGAAGAGGTTCTAGAGGAGGTTTTGAATTTTATATTTGTAAAAACATAGATTTACACTAAGTAGTCATTTTAGTAACATGCCTTAACAAAAAAATTGGCCATCCATAGAATCCAGCCGAGGTCCTCACCTCAAGAACATGCGGGACCTGAGGGGTCAACCGCAAACAAGGGAAGAACTTAAGGCCACCCCGCAGGAGGTACTGTGTGCACGAGATCTGTTTAAGCCTACAGGTTCCACATAGTGGTGAAATCGTGCAGCATGGGTGATAGAAGTGTGCCCAAAGATCAGAGTGGGTTATAAGAGCCTGCTCGCTGGGTGAACACATTATGGGGCAGTACCATGGAGAGAGGAGGAGTAATATGAGCCACTTGTACTGTGGTTTGATTGATAAACCAAGAGAAAACATTGCATCGTTTCGATGTGGTACATGGGTTTAAAAAAAATAGATGAAATCCTAACCATCCAGCTGATCTCACTGAAGATATCGTCCATACAAAGAATCACTCATAAAATGATATAATTTGTGTTGTTCATCATCCCTTCACCACTTGTGGTTGAATCAGAGTCGTTCGATCGTTGACTTATGTTCGTCTTCAAGCTCCGCTCACTCGTATGCATCTGCAAACTAGGAGATCAAAAAGAATGATGGTCTCCCTACTCTGGCCACTATTTGAGCACTGGTGAATACCATTATGATTATCTAGATTCTATGATCAAATGAAATAAATTACATTTTCATGCATGTTAATGAAATTAGTGGAGAAAAATGGAGAGGTAAATGATGTCTCTAAGGGCAATATAGTTTAGTATATCATCAGGTGGGTTTAATGGTATTAAAGAACTGAAGATCTCAGTTATTTAAGGTAGAATCTTGAAGAGTTTATCATGTGAATTTTGTACCCCATAATATTTAATCGACACTTATAAAAATAGATCCACTAATTTAATAATGATTTCTACTTCCAAAACTTTCAAGAGCTTCTGTTCTAATAAATGGAGAATCATCGATATATAAGTTAAATATGGAGAATGCACGATCTGTGAACCATTTGTGGTTCATGATGAGTATCCAGCATACCACTATGTTCCACTAATAATAAGATCTATGAACCACTCTGGGTTTGTGAAGTGAATGAGCCACGTACCTTTTTGTATTAGGGGAGAAAAGATCCCACGTACCACCCATCTAGAATAATTACAATTCTAGTTTGCGGTGAAGAGAATAATGCGAGGGGAAGCCGCAAGTACCCCACAATTCATAGAGTAGAACTACATACAATTTGGTATGTGAAGGAGGACCTCACATCTTGAGTAATGGAATCCCATGCATCCCTTGAGTGAGGAGGAGCCACGACCCATCCTGGTTTTCCAAGGAGGCATGCACGCTTTGTGAAAATATGAGCACCATACCCTTGTTGTGGAATAAAGTGGAAACCACAATACACCATGACATATCTAAATGCACACATTGATGTTTCCATAAAATCACATATGCATAAATATATAAGAAAATAAAATTAAACATGTGTGTGTTGAGGAAGGGATAATGAAGATAATACATGGTTTTGGGAAATGCATTCATATACAGGATTTTAAGAAGAAAATAATTAAAGGCCAATCACATCTAGATCAAAATATATGAAAAGGAAAGATAAGGTCATGTGTATATTAAAAAAATCATCCCATTTGTGCGTTCACACATGAATGTAGAAGAAAAAGTTCATGCATACATGAATTATTTGAAGAGATGCAACATAAACAAAGGGTGAATATGTCTAATGATGTGAAGAGGAAGAGAAAATCTATATTTTCACACCCTTGGTCACATTCATACATGTAATAAAAATATTTTATTCTAATGATGCCTAGTGAACTTGTTTTCAGTGTTTCAAAAATCACCAAAAAAATTTTGATACTGGGAAATAAGGACAAGAAGTCTCTATACATCTGTATGTTGCACTGGTGAAGAAGATTTCACTTTAATAAGCTTAAAATCTAGACCATTATGAATTAAATTTATCATGTTGAACAAGAAAAAAATACTTTTATGCCTATCTTTTGAAGAGAAATTCATGTCCATAAACTTAGTGTGACTTCAACCAGGGTCATGAGTTAGGGAGAATCAGTGAAAGTGATACAAGGGACGTAGTGATCTATCCCTAAACCCTGTAAAGGAATTGTGATTGGGACATAGATACATTACCTGAACCTTGTAATCCAACCATACAGATAATTAGTGTAATTAAGTATGAAATGTTACTTGTCAGCCTATGCTCCTTGGACGAAACCCTTAGGGGTGAACCAAATAAATGTATTATGTCGTTTTTATAAATGTGAATGTTCTTATTACTTCATATACCCTTCATATATGTTTAATTATGTTCCTACCAATATGGGATGAAAATCCAATAAACATGAGAAAATGTTAACACCTAGATTCACCTACCTCTCAAGGTGGCCTTGGTCCTTCAAAATAATCATTAAACATTCTGTTGTATCCCACAACACGTTGAAATATTTGAATAATAATTCCCATGATAGAATAATATTAAAAAAATAAAATATCATGAAAATAAAAATATTCATGATATAAAAAGTCAATATATATATATATATATATTCCATATAAAAGATCCCAGTCTCATAGCATTACATTATGCCTCAATAAAATACAATTTATATGAAATCCCTAACCAAATTAAAATAATTTATTTAAAAGGCCACACATTTAGATAAGAAAATATTTTCTTTGAGAATATCCATGAATCACTTTTAAGGATTTTTAATAAAATTATTGTATCATAGTGGAAGTAAATTTTTTTCTTATCGTATAAGTAAATAACATGATTTTATTCTCCTTTTTTATGAAATGTAATCATGAACCTTTTTTGATAAAATGATTGGAATATTACATTAAAATATTTTTTTAGAAAGTCCAAAAAGGGTAAAAATGAGTTTATAAAATTATTGGATAATACTAAAAAAATCAAACCATTTTTGTAGAACACTAACATGGAATAGGAATATTACACTGTTTAGACTTAAATAAAAACAATCTCAATTAATGATAAGATTGTAGAATAAACAATTAAAACATTATTATCAGTCGAATCATATTACCCATGAATTGAATGATATTATATGGATATTATGATACCTTATTCTACAGTATAAAACTCATATAATACATTCCTGATCAATTTATAAATAATGTATGAAAATAATGTGGTGAACATGGATTATACCTCACGTAAAATAAATGTGATGCAGAACTACATTAATTATTCTTAATTTAGTCAAAACTGATTAATCCTTAGGTATAATATTTTTAATCTTTTTAATAACATATATAATATGATTTTTCATACATAAAATATCATACATTATATTCGTATACAATTTTATCTCCCTTTTGTTGATGATATTTCAGTATTTCCCTTGTTTCGAGTGTTAACAACTTCATTTTAATACACAAGTTTATTTATAAATGGCTTAGTTAATTTCTATTGGGTATGTATAAAAATTAAAAAAATTATTTTAATGTATTAAATATAAAATTTGATATATAAATATATACATTTATTAATGTTTAAAATGGAAAATTAATTTTATCGCATCATAGAGATGGTAGGATATATGTACACATTAGCAAAGATAAAATTCCCTTAATGATGAAAGTGTAAAAAAGTGGATGTCATATTAATATTTATAGAATCAATATCATTTCATCATTATACTATAAATTCATTACATATATTATCATTCCAAAACATGTAATGTGGGGTTGAAAAAAAATTACCCCATAGCGTGGAGATGGTATGTCGTATGTATGCACACATAATGGTTTTTTTATTTAGATATATATTTAAAATGTAATATTGTTCTCCCATAATCATAATAACATTGCATCATGTGGATTATAATGGGTAAATTACTTTATCATGGAGACAATACATTAAGAGGTTGTTGATTATGAAACGAACGTGAATGTGTTTGTAAAAATATTACCTCATTTTTGGTGGCCTTCTTTTATATCTCCACTTAATAGATCCATGGAAGGTATTTTGGGAGAACCAAAACCACCCAAACCTGGATATAGATTTTGGGAGGATAAATGATCATAACATAGTTGATCTTTAAGGTTAAATATTATTCAATGTTGTGAGATAGTAGGTTCACTTTTCTTATTGATGTGTGGCGCACATTCCGAAATCATCAATATATAAAAATATGGTATAGAAATCCTAGATGAAAAGTCTCATGAATTTCTAATAAATTAATATTTTATGATTTTTATACTATATATTATCTCTATTGTGATAATTTAATTTTTTTGATTTTTCAAAATTATTACAATACATTAATTCAATTAAATATTATTGTTGTCAAATTTAACAATATTCTTTTAATTTGACTTCAAATACATCAAGAAAAAGTGGGGATTAGAATTATAATTCATTAAAAATACTGTAATATATATTATAGATATATAAAATTCATTAGGACAATAAAAACCCCAAATATGTTAAAATTACTTATTTAAAAACCATTTATTATATTTTATATCTTAATTTAATAAATATTGTTTTAACATTTAAATAGATGTTCAAGAAATTATATAATTATTAAAAATATAATTAAATTTTGTAATGATAATAGTTTTATTATGACAAAAATTTGAATTTATTCCGATTAAGATAATTATTTTTACCAATATGAACACATAAAATATATTAAATACAAAAAGTGTGACATTTTGTAACCATCTTTGATTTAAATAATATAAACATTATTTTCATGAAATAGTGTCCTCTAGAAATTTTAATCATATATTATTGACATAAGGGTCAAATAAAATTAATACATAAAATTTTTGGCATGTTTATGTCATGTTTATACACTTATATTTTATTTTTCACCCTTAGTTAATCCCCTTTAGCTCTTATTGGTGATAACATGTATTTTTTCTCTTCATCGGTTCATATATTTAAAAACAATTATAAGAAAATAAATTATTCACTGATAACATTTTAATACATATCACAATAATTTTTCTGATATTGGTATATTGATAAATTTTATATCATTAAGTAAAATATTATTTATTTCAATATACCAATAATGTTGTTTGGACACTAATCATACTGTGACTTTTTAAAATATCATAAAATTATAAATTCAAAAAAATATTTATAAAGAAACACTATCATGTAAAATTAACCAATAATGTTTTTTACAGACACTGATAATTAGAAAGTATTATTTTTCGTATTTTTGAAATCATTTTTCTGATATTTCCTTTAATTTATCAGTTATTACATTATCATTTTAGATGCCATTATTTATTAAATTTTCTATAAAAATTTAAAAAAATAATTATGATAAATATAATGATTTTATCTTAAAAAATAATATTTTAATACGAATCATTGACCAATATTACTCATAATAAAAATATTTAACTTATTGATAACAAATGTGTGACAAAATTTAATTTTCATTGAATAAAATATTAAAAATTTCATAATCACATTCAAGTGGCATCCGAAGGATATAATTCTGTTCCAATGATTTTTTATATCAAATAAAACTCATAAAAAAATTAGGACATGTATTAAGTTAATTTTATAGTCATTATAAAATTATTTAACCCCTAAGAACATGATTTAACCTTAACAATGGTAATCTAAATATTAATAAATTTTACTATTCACAAGCTTAAAAATTAAAGAAAACTATTTAATAAATTTAGATTTAAATTACTCAAAATATATGGTTCATTTTTTAAAATTCATAATACTAATATTTCAATAATTAATTTAAAAATAATACCATTAATAGAACCAGAAAATGGTTTTTAATGTGAAGCAGTACAAATGATTATAATGTGTCTACATTAATATTAACAATAAAATCGACTCATATGAATTAAATTGTATTATATTATTTAAATATAATCCAATTATAGTTTAAAAAAATTAAAATATAATTTAACACAATAAATTGTTCAAATAAAAAATCTACCTTCATTGAAAATGATATATTTTATCAACATTCATCAAAACATTAAACTTTTCATAAAAATAAGTAAATTAAAAAAGTGTAAATTATTATACTTTTCATTAAAGGAATAGTTTTATTTTTTATGAAATATATTATATAAAAATGTAAAACATAAGATTTAATAAATGTTCTCTAATATAAGGCAGTAAAATTTATCTTTCTATAAAAATGAAACTTTTCATAATAAATCATGATTTATTCTCTTGGTATTCCTATAATATATATTTTATTTATTTGAAAAACATTTTAATGAATATACAATATATAAATTTTATATTTTGAAAATAACTATTAATTTTTGAATATTGTATGTCTTGGTTTTATCTTATTATATTAAAATTGATATTTTAATAAAATATTATTATTCAGTTGTATTTTCAATTGTGGGTATTGAAATTGAGCTAATTTTTTTTACCAAATAATAACAATGATTTATATATAAATAAATCAATAAAAAATAAAAAAAATCAAAAATGAAACTATTATATTTTCATGGTGTGTCACACTATTGTACATATATAAATACTTGTGTAATGAGGTCTTATTATGTATGTGGATTTGTCAAAGTATAGGTTCATTCTCTTGTACATTACCCATGTGAATGCACATCGAAATACAGCTTCCTTTGAATAATTTTTGATACATTCCAAGCATTCAGTTATAGGTCATAAGATGTGTGGCATGTGTCAAAGGGTTTGTGACATGTTTCACATGGTGTGTAACATGTGTCACATGGGGTGTGACATGTGTCACATGTGGTGTGAAATGTATCTCATGATTTGTGATAAATTTATTTTTTTTAAAACCCTATAATCATCCAAGGACCACATTGTGTGTATTTTCATGTTACATGATATGCATATCAGGATTTTCTAGAAACCACTTATCTTCATCATATTTAATCACTCGTGCCACTGGCCCCCGATCCATAAATGATCCTTACTATTAATTTTGAATCTAGTCTAGTAAAGACCACACATAACCATTATTAAAAATATGGTCATCTAATTCTTCATGGAAACCATATAATCATGTAATCTTATCGCCAAACATCTAATCCCCCATCAAGAACATCGATATAATATTGGCCCATTTCCCTTTTATCATATCTCAATTCAATCATAACTATGAACCATAATTAGTGGCATCAATCAAATGTGTAATGAAATAGTATTGAAATGATTGATTTCTGGGTATTTATCGAACCATTTTCTCAACCATAGGGCTATAATGAATATATAAAATATTGGATAAGAAAAAGACAAAAAATAACCAAAAGGAATTCAGACCCAAAAATGTTTTTTTTCTTATCAATTAGTTATTTTAGCACTGAATAATGTTGAGAAATAAATTAAAAAATAGTTTAATGTAAAAAATTGAAATATAAATAATCCCATACCTAAAATATGAAAAATTCATTATTGAATCTATTAGTTGTTTAATGAAATTTTGGTGCAGGATATAAAATTGGGGATATACCCACATAAAAAACAGCATACCATTCATTTGAATTTTTTGTTGATATAGAATTATCTTTAATCATAATCATTTATTTAATTACAAAAATTAATTACATTGGTGATACTTGTGATGACACTTTGATCTGATAATCGGATTTTATTTTCCAATTCATATCATGATCAACTCTCTTAGACTCATATACTATGAGGTTGATACTATGAATTACCCATAACTAGGTATTTATATAGGATTCATAAATCTATAAATGAGAACAATAGAAAAATTAAATTAAATTTAATTGTTTTATTATTTGAACCTATGATAATTTTTTCACATAATCCCAATGGAAGAAATTGTAAATTCGTTCCTAGGTTAAATATGAATTTCGAAGTCAATAAAGGTCACTTATTTTGAATTTGGGGAAATGATTATGTTTTTTTACACAATTTTTTGTAAATTATTTGTATGGTATATTAATATATTTAATATTTAAAAAAACAATATTCGGACCCTTAGGCCTCATAATCTCAAATCATATCAATGAATACATCTAAAAAATATATTATATATTTCATATAATTACATGAAAAAAATGAGATATTATATTCTCCCCATGAGATATATTTTCCTCTCAAAATGTTAAAGGGGCTACCTAAAATCATGTGTATACTAAGATAACATCTCAATCTCCCACACACAATATATCTATTTAATTTTTTTCATTCTACCACTGTGCACAAAACTAGGTAATCACTCAAACTTGGATGAGACTCTACACATGGTAGTTAATCTCTATAGAGTAATCTATATAGGTATCTCCATCCATGATGTCTAGAATTACCTATTCAATAACATACTATAAATAGTGTCCATATCTCATCCTCAATGACATGTGAATCAGTCATGTTCCTAGACTTACTGAAGAAATATATCCAAGTGGTATTACACCTTATCCATATTGTGAAGTATCTATAAAAGTCTAATAATTCTTGTAAATAATATACTACTTTGAAAAAATATCATTAAAAAATTCAAGTTGATACCTTCATGAACATATGGTATCCCTACTCAATCTCTAAATACCACAATAATTGGGCTGGATTGGACATCTAATAGCTTTTTGTAGTCATTATTCACTTCAATATTATATGCACCATCTCTATCAAGACACACCCAAAATCTTATCATATGATTGTATACTCCCCTAGACTTACCCAAAAATGTGGCGACTTCTTTATTCACCCATATAAATCATATAATGGTGAAATAACAGTAGTATAATGTTAGATTTTATTTTATTAAATGATCAACATGTTTAGATAATCCTATGAAATATGGCCAATTCCCAACATGGAGGCATGCATCATGTCCTCTATAACCTAATTTGAATTCTTACTATAACACATATAATGGGTTTTAAACCTCATGTTCAAATTAAATTATGTACCAAATTCATCTTAAAATACATTACATAACTAGAATGTGATGAAATAATCACTATCAAAATTGATCATCAAGGGAACTTGGTGGATCTGTACAATCTCTTACATGTAATGGAGTCCAATTTTATCTTCTGAACCCCAGTCTAGAATGGCTAGGATGCTGTTTGATAATGAAAGTTTGAATGAAATAACTTTTATGGATCCATATCCTATAAATTTATGTGGTAACATGGTCACTTATTACAAAGATATTAAATTTTAATTCACCATTGACATCTCATGTGGTTGAACTAAATCTTCTAGAACCTAGTGTTCATCGTTAAACTATTGACATATGAAGAATCAGTAGAAAATCATCTCGAAAAAATTATTTATTTGGGGAAAACTAATCCAATTTTATAGGTCTTGGTACATTTTTGGAAAACTGTGATGTACCAAAAAATGGGATGTGTGAAACATCCAGAGAAACACCTTTTGAATCATAACATGTAACATCATCAAACATTATAAATTGATGATGTTCACCCCACCTTCAAACAATTCATCTAGATCAAATCTTGTGGATATCAATGTACACATGGAATAATTAGTGTAATCTTAACACCAATCATCAATAACACATTTTATGTGATGTGGTCTAAATTTAATTTAGGTATAAATGATAAACAATCATTTTCCACAAATTAATAATACAATTATGCTTACAACTCTAATAACCAGACCAACAACTGATAGCATGATCTATAAAGTATATAACATTCCACCTTGACTAGAGAATATTATATATAAAATTCATATCCCATTAAAAACAATATACATAAGATATATTTATTTTTAATATCCTTCTTATAGAATATTTAAATTACAATGTTGAGGTTAGAGTATTTGATAAAACACTCACCCTAAATATGTTGTTTTCACATATCTTGGATGATGACCACTACTTATATCTTATTATCATTGTTACACTTGTTATTCTATTTCAATATCACAATATAGGACAATAATAAAATCAATAGAATATCTACATCAGAGAAAAAAATTTATGGTGACTTAATAATTCTATAAAACAATGTACTCGACAACCTCGAATGAAAATATCACAATGGGTGTGCTCTTCATCCTCTACTATATCTACATATAAATCAGATGACATCGTTTCTTCCACAAGAATTTATACAATTTATGGTTAAAATCTGCCATATATGATTCTAATTTGATATATTTTGAATATATATAACGTGATATCCCTCTAAAAATGGAATTAGTGTAACTAGGCCACACTACTTTGTGTCTCCCAATATAACACTACCTCTGCCATTACATGGTACACTTCTACACCATCCTCTATTATAAGATATTGTAGAAATGTGAAATACCTAATTAAGAACTGATATTTTGAAATATTCCAATAATGTTGGTTCATGTGGAGTGAGTCTATAATAATTCTCATGTTTTTGAAATCGTCGTCCTCAGGCATCGATTACTATAGACTATAATCAATAATGAACACAACAATCTAGTATAATATTGGATGGATGAACTATTAATTTTGTCCCATGAATACTATAATATAGTTATTCATTCCCAAAGGATTAACCATGTAATTATAGTGACTATAGAAAAATTTAAATTAAACATTTGGTATATCCTCGTCATGTACTCACAACTTTTGATAGCTTTTTATGATATAAATATTTTAGAATTATGGTTCATATCTAAAATGATTGAATTTGAAATCTGTAATGTGTAATGGATACTTACTCTTCATGGAGAACATGATTAGGAATTTATAATATAATATCATCACCAAGCCAATTTTAACCTTATTTAAGAATAACATGGGTTCTACTAATGTTGAAATACTAAGTCCTAAGGTTAACTTTCCTAGAATATCCTCTTACTACAACATGGTATTTAATATATCTATCTGTTCCCTCATATTTTATTGAAAATATATTAAGGAAATTAAAAAATTTTAATTAAATTAATAATATATCTATGAATGATGAAGTTATCATCGACCATCCTCATGAATTATTTCCTCACACACAGTTAGAGCAACACGAAACTGATAGCCCAAAACACCAACTACTCAAAATATTTATTCATTCTAATCAGAGATTAATCAGTTATATAATCTTATTTATGTGTCCATACTACCCCTATATGGGCCAATTCTCATATATAATGGAAAACATCATCCCATGAACACAGACACACTGCATACTCTACCTAAATAATTTAATACATGCATAAATGGTATATATCTAGTCTAGGACAATGATATCATCACAATGCATCAAAACTACCACAATTATTACCCATAATTAAATCTATTATTCAATTTTTAGAAAAAACTATCTATAAAAGGGTTTGATCATTAATTCATCTCTAGTATGAGTCACACAAAATTTGGCCCATGTTTTGGGCTCAATCAGGTCCTCAGGATGTAGAAAAATAATTTCTCATGCTGGTGTCTATAAAAAGTTTAGGTATTGTATGAAAGATACATATAAAGAATCTAATAATTCATAGATACTATAGAACAAAATTTGCAATTTAATATATTTACCCTCTCAAATTCCCACATTCTTCTATATCTTAGCTGTGTCCACCAATTAGTGGTGGTGGAAACATATCAAACTATCTATGAAATCAAAATTATCCCCCTTATCCTCTTCAAAATCATCCATCATATCATCCTCCAAACTCCTACTACTACCAATAACTCAGTGGTGTATCCTCTTCCTCTATATAATCAATAATATAGGTCAAAAACCCGAATATTAGTTTCACCCAATTATCAAAAGAGTAAAACTAAAACTCCCTAGGATAAAAAGACTTATCCTATCATATCTGATCCACAGAACCTTGGTCCTGATATTATCTTCTATAAATTCTATCAAATATTTATCCTATATTTCTTATTGGATACCTTTAGTCAACGTCTCATCCCATGTGTTCCCATAACTGGCACCCACATTCAATGCATTCTCAGACCGAAATCCCTATGTCACCATGGCACAGTCTATCCCTCGAGCATATATTGTAATTAATGAAGCATTTATACTTATATTGATATATTTGTTTATTCCTCACTCAATTTTTTCACCCAAATGATTACATACAAAACCATATAAATCAATTATCATTAATGGTTAGTAAACCTAGATGAATACTCATCTGCATTCATGTTTTATTAGTTTAGCAAAAAAACAGATCATGGATACTTAATTCTAGTATTATAACGAGAGTTTAATCCACCCTAAAGAGACAATGATACTCTATCCAAGATATTGTAGCCTCATCATGCAATAAAAACACAAAACTCCACCAATACCTTATAAAACCATGAAGAAGGCCCAATGCAGGGGTCACTATCTTATATTCAGTATTCTTGATGAGGAAAAAATAATTTCTTACCAAATTGTTCATATACCAAACTACAACTTGGTATGGATTTCCACTGATCTTATGTTATTTAAAATGATGAGACCCATGAATTATTATCTACCAATGAACCTCATCCTATAGTACTATGGGTACCATCTGCTTCTCGACCCATGGAGTAATGACTGAATCCCCACCCAGAGGAACTACCTATTTAATAGGTCAACATACCAGTGCCTTTCCACCAAAGGGATAATCATTGGGATCCCACTACTGAACCATAGTCGTAAATCATTGTGGAGGTATCGTGAAATATACCAGATATACCATAGTCATTGATTATATATGGGGAGTTGACTCGAAAATGAACGGGAATCCCAAACATTTCATATTTGATTCACATACCAATTAATTTTCATATAATTAATTTCTATGAATATTAAGTTAAGATGTTCTTTCTAAGAGTCCTTATGTATAGATATACCAGTCACCTCACCAACACTACAGTCGTTGAACTAATTGATGAACTCGAAACTCATTGAAAAACTACAATAAAACCCAAACTGATATCATAGCTAGAAACACTACAAAATAATATGCTAAGATATAATTTTGTTGATACCTTTATTTCATGAAACTGAACACTATGGAAAACCTAGACAATGGTAAAAATAGTGTGACTACACCAAGCCCCCCTACAGTAGACCTTGGGTTCGTTATAATACAAATTTGAAAAAAAAACTCACATCATAGGCCTAAAAATGTGGTACATGTATTCACATACACATATTCATGCCTATAAAATAGTTAAATTAAAAATAGAACTAATACCAAATTAATTCATAGGATTGAATCCAAGATTCCATGTACAGAAAAATATTAGGAAGTAATAAGGGCAAAATACTAGCCCGTAAAAACTATATAGAATTTCATATTGATAATAATGGTGGAGAACAGTCCAATGTGACTTCTAGAATGAACTAAAATATTTATTACCTTATCTAATTACATTAATCATGGATTTTTCTGAGTGATATGTCTAATGGATGACTATATTCAGAAGACATGAGGCATTAGGAACAACCCATGTAGGGGTGAGAATAAAAATACCGATTTTGAAACATCAAAATATAAAACCATAAAGCATCAATAATAGTAAAATAATCACATAGATATATCAATAAGAACACAAAAAATATAATAAAACATCAAAATATAATCAATGATGACAATGTGTATCAAGGTATGTTCACAACCTCATTGTTAGGCATAGATTTTTATATAGAGATCATAAGAAAAATCTCTCACGAAAACTCTCTCTTCGAGTCTAATAACTCTGATAGAGTCCATCCGAGATATAATTCCCATCATGTCTCTCAATAAGTTTATGAGCTGTAGAAGATATAAGAATGTGATAAATTGATGGGGAACATTATTGTGGATATGGGGTGTACCAACAACCAAATCTATATTAACCATCTAGGTAGGGTATCAAAAATTGATCATAGTTCATTATACCAATTCCAATAACCCATACTAGGGGAAAATATTATAGAGAATCTCATCCAGACCTCCTGGATGGATTCCTATGACTATATTTGAAAATAATAACTTATTTATGGTAAAAATGATATTTTCATGATATAATTCTATATTATAAAATTAATTTGATTGATAACTAGAATAAATCATCTGGGAAACGAGTCCATTATGAGGTGACCATGTTATAAAAGTCATCTTCAAAGAGTATACATTTTGGAATTAGGGTAAATAGAATTAAATGATAATATTAGTTATTCCCATGTCAATATATGTTTAAAAAATCATGTTTCCATATATATTTTTTCGTGCCCATGTATTGAGATTATGTTATGTACATTTCCATGTTCAAGAACCAAGATATTCCCATTTACTCTACCCTTGTGTATATACCTAGATATGTACAAGTATATCTATCATTAGGATATATCCTGACCTACTTTGTAGTGGAAATATTGTGAATGAATTTTCTCAGATGACATTTGATATTTCTATTCTCTCTGGAAACACTGTTAAAATATCCATGCCCCATCACAGAATGTGTTTCTATATTACATGATGTATATATAACTATTTTACAAAATACATAAACGTTATCCACAGTCCTTCTCTTGAACCTCCATCATCCAATCCCTCTATGATCCTCACCAAAAATCATGTATCTAGTCCAATGAAGAACTATTTTTACTACTCTATTTAATCTGTCAATATGATTTTCATGTGAAAATGTTCAGTCATTCCATCCCATCATTGTACGTAAAATTCTACATCCTGAACTCAGGTTCAATCCCAATCCCCCATCATTTTCATCATATCTAGATCCCAGCACCACTAAAAAATAGGATCAGAAGTATCAATCCATTGCACAAATAATGGGGTGAACATGAATTTATTAACAATTATTTTTCCAGCCAACAACCAAAATGAATACCTATATTGAATGAATGATGAATGAGGGATGAAATTAAAAAAATGAGGAATAGATATGTGATAATGTCAATGTAATACTTGATTCATTTTCTTTATATTGGTGAAGTAATATATATAAAATAAATAGAAAGATAAATCCCAAAAATATCAGAAAAAAATCCTATACTCAGAGTATAATTGATTCGAGTATCAATCTATTAGTTTACAGATGTGACTTTATTGTCGGATAAAAAACTAGGTTTAGTCCACAAAAAAACCACTTACCTCATGTTCGTTTTGATCACCGATGAATATTGATATTGTGTTGGATTTGTCTTCTAGATCCCAATACATTGACATCTTTGGGGATCCTTGCAATAATGGTTCGATCCTATGATCGATGTCGTTTACAAATGTATCTCCATGATCTCATGTATAGTTTTTTAGGACTATGAGGCATACCTTAAAGAAAACCCTAAAATTGTTTATTAATAGATCAGTCCTAGGTCATTGTGTCCAAATCAATCAATTAATTAATATAAGTTATTTATTTTATCATATCCAACTGTGAGGACTTTTTTATAAATTCCCAAATGCATAAAAATTTTATTTCATTCATATTGTGAATCCCAATGTTTTTATTCAACGATTATTTCTTATTTTATATCAATGAATATTTTTAATAGTTTTCAACATTATTTGGAATATTGTATGTTCATGTTGTATTTAAATTTCATATTTTTCAAATATCAATTATTCTATCCCTAGGTCTTGAAAAAAACTAACAACTTAACAACTATCTCTAAATATATTTCAATATATATTTAGAATCATTACATGTACAAAATTATTCATTACAATATATGACAATTAATGTGTCTTTTATACTTTAATACAATGTTTTCAATTTTAATTGTTTCTAATAATGTTTTATCATTATTTAGGAAAAAGAAAAATGAACAATGTATTCTAATGTATATGAAGACAATGACATTTCCTTCCAAAATAATAGTTATTCTATTTTTATATTCTATTTAAATAGATAATGATTCCTAAATAAAAAAACCTAAATGGCCATGTTATATTTATTTTAAAAAATATTTAAAAGGTAATGTATAAATTTATATACAATTTTTTTATTATTGTTGAAAATAAAATTTTTATGATTCATCAAAAATTATATTCAATTATGGTTATTAGTAATTGTTCATGTGTACGGGTGGTTAAATTATAAAATAATTGTTGGCGGTCCAATTATGTCCCTTTGATTAATTGGTAAAATGTATGGAGTTAACCAATTGTGTTTCACATTATATATTTTGACGATATACTATAATAGTCATTCCAATTATTATTGTGACAGTTATTTTATATGTAAACACAATAGTTATTATATGTATAACAATGGATGGTATACCATTTGCAATACTGGTATGAGTATGATTACCAATGCTAGATATTGTCTTTGTTTATTCTTGTTGTGGGGTTTCATATAAATCTTATGATTTATAAAGGTAAATAGAAGTATATGCCAGTTTAGATGGAAGAGAATTATATCTTTGTGAAAATAATATTATAATATTTTAAGGATATAATATGAACTATTATTCATTATAATTTTATTTTAACATTAATTTTGAAATTATTTATGAAAAGATATGTCTATAAAGGACTATATCTTAAGATAGAAAACCATATTTCATGGCCAGACATTTTTTTGAAAATGGTAATTTTTTATACGTATTCAAATACTAATGGTTTCATTCAATCGTAAAATGTACATTAATAAAATTTCTTTTCTCATATAAAATTTCAAAATAAAATAGGGATTTAATGACCACTATGACTAATTTTATGGTTAATATTTATATTGTGATGATGTTTCATGAAAATGATTTTTTTAAAGGTTTCTTAAAAATTAGATACTGAATAGAAGTGGAAACATTCTATTATATAGTTTTTTATGTAAAAGGTATGACCTAAGACTATAAAACTTTTTACTAAAATATATTTTTTAATGAATGAATGTCAAATATTTTTTAAGGACACATTAATTTTTACATTTTGATGTTGGTTCATTATAGAAATAAAAGAATATCCCTACATATATTTGCCAAATTATGATTCATTATTGCATTAGCGTTCTCTACATTCATCTAGAAAATAAAAAATTGTATAAAGTTAAAGATGTGTTACGTTTATATCTCTTTATAACATACATTTCTAATCAATTACATGATTTTAAAAATAAGGTGGTATAGCTAGATAATGACCTCTATTTTGATGAGTGGATGATGATGATCATGGAAAAAAAATTTCAACATTATATACAGCAATACAACTCACCTTATTATATTTTTTAAAATCTCAACTAAAATAACTAATTGGTGATCCTGAGTATGTAATGAATCAAAATTTCCCAAATATATTATATGCTCGGTATAATGGTTGAAATTACAAGGATTATAACTCTAATATGAGAATGATGTTACAACATAGAAATATATACATATTGATATTTCCATGTGATTAATATTTTCATATTTATGAGTATAATATTGTTTCAATACATAGAGCACATAACAACATATTTCAAGAATTTGGAAAATTAAATACACAATTTAAATATCACAACGATATTATAAATAGTTATAATGGGAATATAGAGAAAATAAACAACTAGATACTCCAAATAAAGAAGACGATGATTTCCAATATTTAATAGGCAGAAAAATGACACCATAAAAAATTTATAATACATTTTTAATATAATAAACATTTCATAAAAAAAGTTACAACCTTTAGTCAAATTGATGTCAATATTGAATGATTGAATTGATTGGTATTTATTTGATATAATATTAACATATGAATAGTAATAAGACCATTTTAATATTAATTTATACAATAAAATATTTTATCTTCATGTGAATTATGATAAACCTATATAAATTTGATTCAAATGAATAGTGTGTTCCTCAAAGATAAATATCAAATTAATGTATTTGAGTATTTTTAAAAAGTGTATTTTGTTGAAACAATAATTTCATTTTTAATATTATAATTACCTATATAATATTATTTTTTTAAAAATAAAATTATTTCGGAATTTAATTTTTCAACAAATTTAAATGGTTGTTTTATTATAATTTGTAAAAATACATTAATTATAAATTATATAGTATAAATTTTTTTCAATATAACCATTGTATTATAAAAAATAATTCATGTTGTTATAATTACATAAAAAATTTATAATTTTTATCTAAAACTCTATCTCATTTTATATTATAAATGAACCTATTAAAAACAGTAATAGTAAATTGCAATAATAAAAATTAATTTCCCAATATGGAAAATTATAATGTATTCAATTAAAATTAAAATATTTCAATTTTCATCATTCCTTTCTATTAATATAATGGGTCATATTTGAAAAATCATTAAATTTTCTAAAATAATATTATATTATTAAATATAATAACTCAAAAATACACCTCTTCTCAAGTATATCTACCCCCTCTCCCTCTACGAGGTATGCCACTATAATATCACATAAAAAACACAAATATAATGTCAAATTCATTTTCATTATCCCCATATAATTTTTAGGAATTTTCATGAGTAACTAATCTCTTGTAATTCATGGATTTTAGTTCCATTTATAAGAATTAACACTGGGAAGACGGTACATTTATTTGAACTTTTCTTCTCACTTTCCAATTCTCTTTCCAAAATTATATATTCCATTAAAATTTAAAACTATTAAATGAAATTGGGTTTTATGATAACATTATATTAATTATTTTTTCCTTTATTAATAATAATATTTACCAAATTTTTATTTTATATACATTTCATTCCTCCTCTTTTGAGAGTGACTCGATAATGGTTGGATTACTAATTTCAAGGACATAATTAACTCATCGTTTATCACCACCTTCATGGATGATTTTTTATTGTTATATATAATATGAAACTCTGTAAATAATTATTTTAACCTTATATAATTAATATCAATTATATTTAAATTACATTTAATAAAAATAAAAATAATTGATATTGGATCTGATAATTTAATAACCATCAAGGCATCAAAACAATTAATATTTGAAATAGAATAATATAAAATATATTTAAATAATTATAATTGATTTATATTAAAAGTTAATATAAATAAATTTTTTTTTGAGGTTTTAATAAACATATATTCTTTATACCACATAATGTAAAATGACAAAATAAATGGGTTTCTACTGTAAGGGGATACTCAAAAATGACACTATCCTACCTATTTCTCTCTAAATTTAATTTGGTTTCTATATATATACCTAATTTAATTAAAATTACCATTCACTCATTTTATAATTTTTATTTAAAGAGGATAAACGTTTTCATATGTTATCGCTAGTACATCTAGGAATACTGAA
This sequence comes from Viscum album, assembly GCA_963277665.1. Lineage (NCBI taxonomy): Eukaryota > Viridiplantae > Streptophyta > Magnoliopsida > Santalales > Viscaceae > Viscum > Viscum album. The sequence continues at coordinate 507,744,413 of OY728121.1, forward strand.
TTAGTTTTTCAAAAATTACACTAATTTTCAAAAAAAACATTAAAAATTCTCTTGAGTATTTATTTATTCAATGAAAATGGATATTTTAGACCCAAATATGATCGAAAATATTAAATTTGGATCTTATATGGGTATTAAATAATGAATTTTTTAATGTATTATGAAACATATTACATTGTATGTGTTTATTTCATGATTATGGTTGTTATGTTTTTTCTTTCATTGAAATATGATTGACTAGGATGATATAATGATGTGATTGGTGGTTCTGGAATTATATTTCCCTATAATGCATTAATTAATGTGTTATATCTCATGATATTCTATATATTATACATGAACATGATGTTATTTTTTCCTAAATACGAGGTTACTATTTATGATCATATGTTATACATGAACATGATGCTAGATTGTTTCAAAACTATGTGTTGTATTTTAACACTATTTTATGATGGTTCATTATTTTTAATAAGAAACATTCCATAACTATTTCAAATTATTCCAACATCCTTATATTCATTATACAATGTATATGAAATAAATAGGATGATTATACTCACTAATGTACATATTTAATTACCACTTATTACTTTTATGTAATTCCTTACCTTACTGTTATTTTAGATCACCTCATTATTTAATGTATATCCCTATATAATTACATGAACTATAGAGTACATGATATCATTATGAGGTAAATGAAGATGTAATTATGTAATCCTTATGATTTTTTATGTATAATTTATGTATAAACCAAATTTACAAATGACACTAAGCCTGTAAATCCTAAAATTTGTAACAATTACTTTATTTATATTATAAATTCTTTAATATCAATGTATGAAGACGTGTGGTTGGTTTCAAAATATGAATCAGAGGAACATAGGTAAATTATAACATGTACAATGATATAAATTTATGTTAAGATAATTATAAAGGTAATTGAACGGATATATGATTCCAAAATAACACGACTATAATTAAAAAATGAAGGATAATGAAAATCATAAAATACAATGATAATCATATGATGTTTCTAAACATCCAATGGAGTGAACTAATATGTAATCTTGATATAAATATCTTATAGCCTATCAATAATTTTTCTTTTTTCTATAACTAATCACATCACCCCCAAATGGTCTCACTGGTGGAACCCCTAAAAGATAACATATCAATCATTGATCAAAAAACAATAACATCCTCATAGAATCACAAGAAACATTTTTCGTTAGAGGTGGTAATAATTCATTAAACCTCATTATAGAGTCCAAAACAAACCATATTATTAGAAAGTAGGTAAAATAACATTTGGAACCTCACTTATTGTTCCAAAAGACCCCATTATAATGACATTTGATATCCCTCTTAAATAGATATTTGAAAACACATTCAAGAATTATAATTTAGTTTTCAAGCATCCTATTATAGTTATGCACGTATAGATTGATATATATATTTATAATATCATTTCACATATTCACATATTCACATATGAATAACTACATATATATATTCCAATACATATATGACTAAAAACCACTTATTAAATTAGACATTAGTAACATCATTCATATGTAAATAAAAAAATTATAGACTATGTGAACCTAATAAAATATATCAAACAAATAAATATCAACCAATTAACAAATTGATCTGATAAATCAACTCAAAAAGTTGTAAAACAATCCCAAAAATACTAAAATGCAAAAAATATATATGAAAACTACCAACAATATTTTTTCAACGAAAATTATTGTCATTCATGTATGTAAAAATACATTAGGGGAAACACATAAGAACCAAAATATAAATCCACTACAATCAGTTCACTGTATTGAATACAAAATACATATAAATATACATACAATTAACTCATGATATAATGTTTATTATAATAAAATATAACATATAACACACACAAACACATGTCATGTGATGAAAAATATAATAATATTGGATACACATAGGATGACAAAATGGAAAATATTTAAACTGGTCATAAACGTATATCAAATTGTCACAATGGGAAACCATACACCCTAAAAACCGAATCCAAAATGTTTTTGAACACCAAATTTTTCCAAATTTTCTTCAAGGCTCAAATATTGTGAGGTAAAATGGGGATAATAATGATTTAGTGATAGGGGGAATAATAATGAGGTTTAACACATTACTTGTTCAGAAATAATTTATAATTATGTGTGGACAAGACAAAATTCATATGAGAAATGGGGGGAGGTGGAATTCCTAGGTGACTTCTAGGTGTATTGTGCAAGGGATTATAATTTTCATGGTTGTTGATTGATTTATGTAAGTAATTGTGGGGTATTTAAATAGAATATCTAAATTTAATAGTAAGGGTAAATTTCATGTATTTACCAGCCAATTTTCCAATCCACACACTAAATATATACCCCCTTACAGTTCATTCCCGTGAACTAAAACAGTTTAGTTTCATGGATGGAAGATTATTTTAAATATTTTATTGTTGCGTTTGATACAGTTTATTTTTTTTTAATTTTCAATGAATGATTTTTCTAATCAGGTGAACTGATGGTGTTGTTTGATAAATCATTTAATTTTTTCAAATTATATTATTTCTATAAATAGATATAGAAAACAAAGAAACGCTAGGCCCATAAATTAATTCGTAATGATATTGTCAATGTGGGAATATTAAACCCAATTCAATGACTCCCTATCTGACCAAAATAACCACATGAAATTATGAATCATGAAATCCACTCATACCCAACTAATTATTAAAATAAATCAATACATAGTGACTTATAATGGGTCACAAATCCCTTTAAATATCCCTATAGCAAGGTGGATTATTAATGTATTCACAGTTAATGGAATGACCATGTAGATCCCAAATCTGTATCCACATAAACTCAAGTAGACATCTCAAACCAACAAACATTCAAAATTTATCCAAAACCTTAACATACTAACAAAAAAGGTTAAACATATCAAAATTGAAAAAAACTACCCATTGGTTAAAAAATAATAGATAAATAAAATAAAGTTCTAAAAATAATAAAGGAATGGATGGAAAACCATGCACACATCACCATCTTAAAAATAGAAAATGAACAATAATAAGGAATATATTATAAATTTTCCTTTATAAGATGATGTTTCATCATTCTTATTTTGAAGTCACCCACCATACTCATCTAATGTATTATCATTAAGAATCAATTCTCACCACAAATATTGACAGACAATCCCAATATTTTATAACTATTCCAAAATATATACAACATAATACCATTATGTCACCATATATAGAATAAATTAAATAAGTGGTCTATGAAGACGCAAAAAAAGAATAAACATTAAAAATAATCTATTGATAATCCATGGATGATGATAAATCAGATATGACAAGACAAATTATGTCCTTGATGAATTTATAAAATAAATAAACAAATAAAAAACTATTTTTTTGGCCATGCAGACATAAAGCATATAAATCATGGATAAAAATATTCAATTGAACTTCACAAAAAATAATATCATCATCAATTCTTAATCCTTTTAATTATAAAAAATAATATGTTATCATTTAAATAATTTTAAATATATACATTCGTTGAAATTTTTAAAATTAAATTCTAATTTTTTTTAATTCTCTTATATTTATTACTAATTATATATATATAATTTTCATGCATCATAACTAATTCATTGAATAAAATTTTACTCATAAATATCAAAACCATCTTCTATTATGTGGATGTTAGGTTCTCATTTCTATATTATTTCAAAATAACACCAATTTATTTGAAAATGTCACAAAATACCATTAAATTAAAATAACTAATAATTTTACACATAACAAAAAGAAATTTAAATCAAACAGAGATAAATGAAAAAAATCATGAATCTGGTTAGTCGTTGTGCATGACATGCCCAAATGCATTGATGGACCATTGATGAACCAAAATACCACCATTAAAAAATCCCCATGACATTTCTTTGGACTCAACATGATTTTTCAATACATGTGAGAAAATAGTTCCTATTTATCCACCCTCATCATCACAGTGAATCATGTCTTAGACCATGGTATGGCTTGGGATGAATTTTGGATCCCAGTGAGATGTTAAAAAGAACTAAATATTCATAAAAAAACTCTTTGTGATTGACTATTACCCAAATGTAAATCAAATAAATTTTGGATTTTAATTTAATTGTAACATAATATTCCTAGATAATGGTGGCCCATAATGAATAAAATACTGAGAGGTAAAACTAAATAATTTGTATATAGAAAATGAAAATTCTCCTTACTCCCTCATAAGAGAACACTTTTTCAACATCTAAAACATCAAATTCATAAACACTATAGAATAATTAAAATATAATTATTAGATGGGATAAAATATATATTATGGGAAAAAATATTCTTATTAAAGAAATCTATAATAATATAGGTAAAAATAATTAAAAATATGATTAAATCTAAAATCAATCCAAGTAAAAATAACAACGTTAATTATGTTGAAAAAAAAGATAAATTTAAATATGAATAATGGTATTACAGTATTAAATGAAATATATAAACATATGTAACGGAATACATCATCAATAAAAAATAAATCTATAATATAAAACATAATGACATATATGTATAACATATTGGATCATCATCTAGTAGTATCACTTATGAACCCCCAAAAGTAATATACTTATGTAACTACAAATTGGATCTAGTGAGTCCATCAGAGATACATTGTAACTATATCTCACCTATAATTATGATACATATGATCCAAATTATTAACATAACATGGGGTGATTTAGACATAACAGAAATAATGAAAATTATGGACATATATAAGAGAAATATATATGCTCAAACGATATTATTATACACATCCATGTGAAACACCTCTTCATAAAAAACAACTTTTCATAATTGAAGTAGATTGATTTCAAAGAGATTCTAATGCATATTAAAAACCCATTTAAAATATAAAATACATCATTATTATATATAATTACATAAACATCATTTGGAAACAACATTTCATATTCTAGGAGTCACATTATAATTTATTTATAAATCCCACATGAATACTTATTTGGAACAATAATTTTTAATTAAATTTATGTTTTGTAACATCTTTATATAGTTATATTAATATAATTTTAAGTATATATATACATATCATAACAAAAATATTCACAAATTATCATCTGAATATGTGAATATATATATATATATAAGCATGAACTGAAAAAAAAAATTGTATAGGTAAAAAAAGAACATGATTAATTACAAATAGCTTTTATAGGAAAATGAAACCAGGATTGAATTTTTAAATTCATTATAATATAAAAAATAAAAATAATAAAATAGTTAACCCCTTAAAAAAACAAAAAAAACAAAAAATTATATACATACTATCAATCAAATACTACTCCATAAAACATCTATATATTACTATGATAAATATTTCATTTAAATAATTATAACTATTATTCTGGTGCATCATCAAATTCAATGAAAAATCTAGAATAGAATATTGAAAAACTAAAATATCATAAAAATTATTATCACATTGAAAATTATTTAATTCTATTTTAACATATATCACATTTTTTATCGACTGAACACTTATTTTGAATTCTCATGAACACTTATAATGTTAATGAATTTCCATAACATAGATACAGACATATAAAAAAAATCATGTGAACACATCGATAATTGATTGTTTATGGTTACAAGAGGAAATAAAAAACCCACCAAATTTATCCCAGAGTGTTATAGAACTCCCAAAATAATTTAGGGTTCATTTTGGTTGAAATAAAAATATTAGAGTGAGATAAAAGTAAGAACATATATTAGATGAACTTGTAGAAAAATAGAAGGCATAACATAGGAAGAGTTCTCCGAATATATTAGGAGAACCCGTTAAATATAAAATCTTAATCATTGAATACTTTCTAAATTTTATTTTTTCCATGTGTTGTTTTAGGTATAGGGATTTGAAGGGGATTTTACAATTTAGGTTTATTTAGAAGATTTATATTTTGGTAAAATTATTATTTTTTACAACATGGGGTCATTGCGTGGTTTTCTATTCTATATTTCATCCACTTGATATGGGTCAATTAAAATAGGAGAATCATCCATATTTTCATGACATGGTTTAAATACCATTAAAAAAAAACTATAAGAAAACCTAAATCACAAAATTTTTCCAAAATTACAAAAAAACTTCTTTGAAACTAAAAAAAACCTAGTATAGTAATAAAAAAATAAAAAAATATTTATAATGGTGATTATTGTTTACCATTTACCTTTAAATTTAAAATAAAATTTATTTTATACAAATGGATTCATCAGGACAATGTGATACCTTTTTCTATGAGAAGGAGTTAGAGGGTTATTCATATCTTCTAAATCATCATTACTTTATGTATAAATCAACATTTTGGGATATAAATTCTTTAAAACAGTAGAGATATAATATTTATTATCAATATAATTGGATAATATTGTATTTTTTTATTTTAAATAATATAATTTAGATTCTAAATCTTTAAATTATAGGTTTTTGGTGATCTTTTAATCTTCCACTAATATCAAATAATCCTGCCAATTTCTCTTTAGCTTTTGAACATGCATCATTGAAAAATATTTTTATTATTTTTAATCAATAATCACCCTTATAGATTTCACAAAATATTATGCATCATTTATATTAACATTGAAATTATCTAGATTATATAAATAATCGATTACAAGAATAATTGTAGAATTAGAAATCCTAATTTCAATTAGAATTGTCTTTAATAATTCATCAGTTGTAGAAATTTTATCATTGGAATGTAAAACCCTTTCTCCATTATCCTTCACCAGTTAAATAGATTGTTTTATAATCCAAATTTTCTAAATAAAAAAAATCACAATCATTATATTCCCTCACATAATGTTATTTATCATCAAATATATTATTGACAGAATGTTTTTTAAGTTAAAGCCTCTTTATGATACTTCTAAAAATAATATATATCATAATAGAAGAATAAATCAATTTGTTTTTGTTAATTATCCTTTAAATCAATATATTTTATTGACATCGTGAAAAAAATGTTAAAATAATATTCAGTAGATAATTTCATACGAACATTATTGTTTTTAATTGTTGATAGATCCTCTTACTTATTTAAATATTAATTTTCCATCGTTGACTCTAACCTATTACTTATTATCAAGGTAATATTTGAAATATTAGATTAATTATTAATAGAAATTGAAACTAAATCTCATATCTAAGGCTCTATATAATAAAAAACAAATATAAAATTCATCAATATCATCTAATAATTAATACTGTGGTATATAATCAATAAATTCAAAAAGAGGTATCATGTTCTATAATAAAAATTCAAATTCCCATTTTGGTCGATGAAAACACCTAAGAGAGGTGTTTTATTATGTGTTATATAATTTATTTAAAAATTAGAAAATTATTTAATATTTAGAAACATATTGTAATGATAAATTATTTTTAATTAAAAAATTTGGATCGTTTTATATTTTAATAATCAATAATTTTCAACATTTAGTGAATGTAATTATGTCATTAATTATTTTTTCTAGGATTAAAAATAATGTATAACCTATGTCATGATTATTTGTTCACCTAGATCATTGATTATCTAATAAAATTAATATTATTGTTATTTTTTCACACTTCTCAAAATAACATAGAATCTGATTGTTTTTAAATATTAAATATTTAAAATCTATATCACATTACTAGAATTTAATTTTAATCTCATGAGTGTACGATTCACTAATTTAATACACATAGTCACAATACATCTATATAATCCCAATATATATAATGAATTTATTTCATATAGTCTCTTATAATATAGATCTATTGTCATTAATGTTATATCACAATATCCATAAAATAGACCTCCATACACATTATAATAATTATTCAATTACATTAGATAATATAATTAAAATTATATAACTCGGTCCCTATTTTATATATTATCATTATATACCTCTTAATAAACTATGGCCAAGGATTTCAAAATCGCAAATTGTTCTCCTATAATATTTTCAAATTGAAAATATCTTAAATATTTCGAATGGATTTACCCACCAATGTGAAAAGTTGCAGTATAGTAAAAAATTCCCTTATTTATCCTTCCATATCCTTCCCATTTAGTGGATTATATCTTTTTATTAGAATGAAATTTTACTTTTTTCCTAAATCTACGTTGATAATAATAATATAAATATGTATAAAGAATAATTGGAATCATTTTATTCTTCATTAACAATGTATTATATATTAATTACATTCTTCTCAATCCCTTATTTCTACACACATGGTCTTACAACTAAGTTCATTATTAGTTTAAGAATGAATTATCCATCCATTTAACTTAATCTTTTGTAAATAAATATAATAAAATTTATTTTTAATGTTTCTAATATTTAAATTTATTAATTTAAATTGTTACTATGATTATATATTTATTTTATTATATTTTTTTGTATGAAAATGTGTCCCCATATTCGCATTCTTTTTTCCCCAATATTTGTGTCTTGTATAATTACTATGGTAATAATCTATTATTTAAATTCTCATTTACCTCAACTAAAAATTCATCTAGATAATTATTCTGCCATCAATAATGTCCTAAAACTATACCAATATTTCTAATATAACATTATCAAATTACAAGTATAAATTTAACATTAAAAATTAAAAATATCACATATAACAAGCTTGATGCGTGGGTAATTTTATTTTGGTGTGATAGATTTTGAAATCACAGAAAACACTATCTCACATAAATACTTTTAGAATGATCTACATGACACATATTATAACGTTAAAACAGAAATTACTACCATATTTGTTTTTTATAATTTTTTTAATAATAATAGAGTATCTAAAAAATTGTTATTAACCCCATGAATAATTAATTATAGAAGAATATTTCACAAAATATTATAATCTTTAATCTTATTCAAATAATTTGGAATATCAGTTTAATTATATTAAAGTGCATATACCAAATTTAAATTTTGATTCACAGACTCATGAATACCAGTCCAAGAATTTTCTATTTATATTATTTATGATTGTTATAGAATCTAGAAAAAACATATTTCAGTATATAGGAATATAAATCATTAATATTTCTGAATTCATATTCGATCTCTAAAATTCAATTTCATAGAACATATACATTCCATATTCATTGAAAAATCATATTTTCATATGATTTTTAATGTTTTAAAATTTCCCCAATGTCATATTCAAACTTCTAGAATACATGAAACACTACCACCAATGTCTTGCAGAATGTAAAATATTTTTTAAGGAATCAATAAACTAAACTAAAATGCTATTTTTATGTTCCATATGCCTTATAGACAACATAAAATCATCCCCAAGTCAACATAAATCACTTTAAAATTATTTTCATAATTCCTAAGTAGTGTAACACTACATTAATGATTCTTATAGGATATAAAAATAAAAATTAGTTTATTCATCAATATTTACTACATTATTAAATCCATATATCAAAATAAGTCTTTACAATTTTCCTATATAGGATATTAATATATATATTTATATATTCTACAAATTTTATCTTTAGAACTACATGAATGGATTGTCAAGAACATGACTCTCCAATCATTGATCTCTTATATTTTATTTATGTTATATTATATTCATGATGATTTCCTCCCAATCAGTTCCTTAATATATCCAAACTAGAACTAACATCACTATAATATTCAGTGCATTTTATTTGTAGAAAAATTAGCTCAATAAATCAGATGATGTTGTGAGGTTTTAACCATATTTGTGGATAAATGATTATTTTTCTAGTGATTTCATGGGAAACCTCTACTTATTCATTTTTTTGATACAAAACCCATCACTCATTTATCAAAATGCATTGAAAACATATATCATGACATGCTTCCTAAAAAACACAATCGCACAATAAGAGTCTCATCAATGATGAATAATTATTTTAATACAGATCATATTTTAGAAAATAAATTAAATCATTATACGGAGAATATTATATATATTTAGAACTGTGATCATGAGTATATCATCGAGAATCTCCAAAAAAACATGATTAGTTAAAAACTGGAATAGATATTAAAAAATTTAGGATCGTAAGGATATAATAAATCAAATAATGAATTATATTTTTAAAAATGAAAATAAATAAAAATTGTAATTTTAATATACATCGACCAATAAATAGAAATTTAAAAATAATATATTGATTGTAATACATGTTTGCAAAATAAAAAACTCTAGCTAGTAAAAACTTCGACATTTATTATCATAATTATTATTTTCATCAAATGAAATTTCATTTTATATTTAATGAAATTATAGTGTGTATTTGGTGTCTAAATAGTGATTTTAATAAATCCCATGACGTAAAAATATATTGGTATAGAAATTATTTATTTTATGATCTTTTATAGGCTACATGTATATGATAACCAGTATGGTTATATGGTATATATACAGTGGATGTTTTAGAACCTTTATTGATGATTATCCAATAATTTTGATCTTGGAAAAGGGTGATGGTTTCTATTTTATGTTATTAGATTGTATAAAATGTAAAACTAATAGTTTTAATTCTTGTTAGTATTTATAAAAATATATTAATAGTGGAAAAAAATAAAAATCACCTTAATATATTCGTAGAATTGTTTATCTTTTTTCATAGTATATATCATTTTAATTTATTAATTACTTCAATAAATATTTATAATTTAATACAGTCATTATATTTTATTAAAAATATGAATGATAATTTGGGTATTTTAGGTTATAATTATTTTTTCTCAAAATATATCTTGATTATGTTCTTTTATAGTGTGTCTTGGCACTAAAATAGAATAATTTTTCCCTATAAAAAATAGTCACTATGGAGTATAACTAAGAATTTATTATTTACTGATTATCTAAACATATATTCACTCTAAAATAATAATTCAATTCATTTCAAAATAATAATCATCATTATATAGGCATTATGATAATAGATTATGTTTCACCCTGTATACCATTAATGATAACAACATAATATTTTCTTATCATTCAATCAATTCTAGTCATTATGGATTGGATTATGATGAAGGAAATGAAAAAAAATATTCAAGATATTTTTTTCTTTTAGTTAAAAATTTTATGTCTAAGAAATTTATTTTCAAATTTGGACATTATCTAGAATATCATAGTAAACATAGAAAAAGAACTCTTTGAAAATATAACACATGTGAGTTATAATTCTAATACATTTATTCTCCTTAATAAAAAAATTTATAAAATCACATATTAAGAACAAAAAAAACATATTTATATAATATGGTTCTTAATAATAGAGTGACAACCCTATATACGATTTCATGGGTTAGGACCAATGTGTTTTAAAATTATTTTTTGTTGAGGATTCTATTTATGTTTTAATTCACCGTATTTTTCAGATTAAAAATATTTTATTCGGAAATACATATCAAATAGGGAATGATATAAATATCTTACAAATATTATTTTATAGTTATTTATTTGGGAATTTTACTATCAATAGTAAATAATATTTACAAAAAATTTATATTAAACTAGACAATTGAATTTTCTTTTTTCAATCAGATTTTATAAAATAATATATATTTTTAATAAAATTATTAATGGTTGTAAAAATATTTTTCTATTTTGTGAATTACAAGAATGGTGTATATGAGAGAAAAATGTATCTCAATTATCAAAATTATTATTTTTTCAAATATGAATATCAATAATTCTTAGAATATTTATTATTATTTTATTTATTTTAAGTGATAAATTATATAGAAATGAATCATTTTTCCATTCAAACCATTATAACATGGATTAACCTATTACATCCATACATGAAACCTATAAGACATAAAAAAAATTATTGTAAGGATACATTTTTATTTTATTTTATAAAAGATATTTGTAAAATTTCAATATTTAAAAATATTGTTTAGAATCATGATTATTTTTCAGAACATGGACAAGGAACATTACAAAAGATATTATTGACGAAACAATTTTTATTTTTAAAAATATTTATTAATGATAATTTGATAGAAATAAATTATAGTGTCTATTTTATCTTCTTAAGTTTATCATTTTCAATAAAAACAAATCATTGTTTTAGAATAATATATATGGTTCATGTAATTCCGGTTAAAAATAATTCTATATTTTCTCTCACGATGACTATCAAGAACAATGTTTATATTACGAAGAAATATATGTTTTCAAATTATATGTCATTATAATACTACGTTGATATGAAAACATTTTTAATTTTGATCTTTATGTATTGATTTACAATATTATACTTTAAATAGTATTATTCATGATAATATTTTTAAATTGAAAACACCTATTTTTATAAAAATATTAAATTTCTATATCATTTTTCAAAACTATATTATCAAATGTACAGTGTATAATACGATAAAATAAAACTCTATGGTATGATCATCTATTCTATTTTAATATTAGATATATTAAATATTGAGTTTAGCATTCTCATATAATAATATAGACTTATAATATACATTTCTATCATAAATATATAATGATAATATTATTTATGGCTCCACCAAATATTATATCTATTTTTTATATTAAAATTTCTAGAATAATTATTTTAAAATGTGTTTTATATTGAATATAATGTATTTTAATATATTTAAAATTTTACAATATTAATAATATACATTTTACCAAATAAAATTTCCAATATATTTTTTTATGAAATTATTCCAATGATACCACTTATTATGGTGACACTCTCATTTTTTAAAATAATAATAATTATTGATGAAAATATTGAGATACTATACAATTATATTTAGTGTGGTTTTATTAGAAGTTTTTATAAAATGCATCTCCTCTATTAAAATTTTTTTATAATAATGTTTATATATTTGTTTGAGTATATTAACACCCATTGGAATCTAATTTGGATATAGTTATTATAGATAAAAAAATTTCCATGGAATACATTTGAATATATATATATATATATATATATATTTCATGATCTAGGCACTGACACAACATTTGATTATAAGGCCTGGTATTCCTAAAATTAATTTTGTAAAGATATTAAAAACATATTATATTGGGTGCACTTAATTTCCTAATGAAAAGAAAATAACACTTAAATGGGTTATTTTATAGTAAATATGTGGATATGGTTATGTTTGGGATGTGTTGTTTACCATAGTTGTGACTTAAAATGGATCATTGCGGCGCATTTAGAAACTACGACCATTGGAGGGTGAATTTATCCAAAATTAATGGTTTAATTTATTTATTTTATTAATATTTAACAAATATAAAAAATTTCAAATTTACGTCTATATTTATTTTCCAATGATATCAGTATAAAGCATGAGAAAATTGAGAGTGTTATTCCTTTACATTGAGTGGTGAATCATATTAAGATAATGATGATCCCCGTGATTAAAGAATATCAATACATAGAGTAAACAATTTCCCATTTCAATCATTGGGAGAAAGATCATTAACAAATAAATTCAATATCTTGGTAGCACTCATCAAATTATTATTTAGGGTTATTTTTTTAATTTTTTTATCAAGAACAATACCTATATTTGATATGTTTCAATTGTGTACAAATTCATATGCCCACATATTCATATTAATATCATTGTTCAATTTCACTCCAAAGAACCCGAATTCAATTATCATTGAAAATAAAACATAGGTAACAATAATTTAAATATTTTAGGTATTCATTTCACATTTTAATTCTTATTGTTCTTCACCCTTGGTCAATAGGGACATGTATAGATGATTTTGGATTGTACAGAGACCGATCAGACCTCAAAATTTGCCGTAAAATCACAAAAAATGAATGTAAATAAAAATAGAGAAAGAATTTGTGACGATTGTGACTTGAGGGTGAGATATCGGATGAACCAAGACTCAAAACTAGACATGGAATCATTTGGATATGAGGGTAGAACTTGTACTTCATATAGGTTTTCACGTGAATTACCAAAATTCATTTTCCACGTACCAAAGTGTTCGAATCACATGCCAGAGTATAGATCAACTATTTTGTGGTGGAATGAGGTCAGATCTGGAGGAGGAATGACTGGATCTTGAAAAAGGATTATGGATCTATAATTCTCTTAAAAACATGAATACACTCCATATTGTCATAAGAAAACATGTTGTCTTGCGCCCTAGTTATGACATCTATAATTTTGTTTAATTTTAAGTATGACACACAATGTGAGACCTCGACACATCATGTGACCTTGTGTTGAAAAAATAGGTGTGTAATATGGGATAACACAAGTATATAAATGGTTGGTAACATTCCATTTTTTTAATTACATCAACATGATACATGTATACAGACATAGCCATTGACCATAGGTAGTACCCCTCATAGCTTAGAAAGTTCATATAGACACTGTACAAACCATGTATGGTGACATTGGATGTGATTAATTTTCAAATAGGTAATAAACCAGATAATAGAGTAGGAACACATTCCATGTGGTTCCCCTCATTGACAGTGTACATTTGACATTTTTTATGAAACATAAACAACTCATATTTTCTTCAATCGAGCTAATATATTTTTTAATATGATTTCTATACTATGTGTTTATTCCTGTAAAATTATATGGTGGTCTCTACAGTGTGTTTTCAGATATGATTTGTGATATCCCATAAATTGAACTTATTTTGGGGATGATACATAATGACATTGATCTTTCACAATAACAAAATGATTTCAAAGTTTAACCCTCCTTCTAGGATAGGGCATGATTTATATAGCTATCTATATAGTGGAACCAACAATATTACAAAAGAATTGGTACTATATCTACTTTTCAATTGAATCCCTCATGTTGGGTTGGGTAAGGGTCATCGAATGACTATTGGAGTGGTGCCCACTTGTAGGGCAGTTCATGGGTCCTCCATCAACTCATTAAGTGAAAACCTCCTTCTAGGATGGGAATGTGTATTTGAATAACAATTGGATTGGAACCATGAAATTCATCAGGTCATGGATCATCTATCAAGTATCTATGTTTCACTCTCCTATTATAAATTGAAATAGGTCTTTCACCCAAAATTGGAGTGGAACCCTTCTGTTGGGCATAATATGTGTCCAATACATATTACCTTAGTGCCACCCTATTGCGAAAATATTTCTAGGGTACTCAACTAAAATAGTGTCACCCTCCAACTAGATTAGGAATGTATCATCTACTAATAAATTTTGTGGAACGATCCCACATAGATTGGCCATAGTCCTTAACCATTGGAGTGAAACCCTCATGCGGTGAAGGGTATTTTTCCTATCATTATCTAATATGTCAACCCCACTTATTATAACATGAATGTGTATAGTATATGAATATTTATTCCATAGAATTTGTTTCATAATGAATAGGTTTTTATTAACATGGATGCTTTTTGATAAGAATATTTGTGAGTTACATTCATTCGTGGATGGAAATATGAAATTGGTGTCACTATATTCAGTAGTTAGGTTGTGAGATGGAATCAACCTTCTCTATCATTTATGATACTTTTTATTGCTAACATTTACATATATGTATCCATGTCATTTATCATTTTCAAACTATTGATTTTTGTTGAGTTATATAGTTTCTTTCAATTTTAATTATTTACATTACAACATGTCTTTAGATATCATGATTTACTACTAAGTATGTGCATACTAGACCATTCCTGGGATATTCCTACACATCTCATTTCTTATAAAAATTACAGATAGGTCAGTGGATACATTATCGTATCTTAGTGATAGTTGGTTAACTAGACCACATATGGTGTTTGGAGCATTGATTTCATTATATGTAATCACTCAGAACATAATTACATTTCGATTTTCTTCATGTTTGGTCATCATTTGGAAGAGGAATGTATTTTTCCCCTTTACATTCGATATTCACTATTTTACTCATGTAAAGCATAATGGATTTTCATTCCTGGTTTACATTATGGATGTTGCATAATTTATTTCTATTATTGCAATGAACTTCGAAATTAATAAGGTTTGTTATGTGCATACATTTAAATTTGGAAAAAGACTCACATACAAGATATTTATTTTTATACTTGTGTTAATCCCATATCCTATGAAGGTGGGATTTACATAGTTTTGGTTTGAGCCCCTTTAGGTCAGGTGGTGATATATTTTTATCCGAGCAGAATCCATCCTTGGGAAAGTGTATTGTGATGTCTCTTTATGAGTATTTAATATTTTATTTATATCAAAACAATCAATGTGTTTCATTTGAGGATAACATGATAGGGAACCCAATGATTGTATGGGTGGCTGACATATCCATTCACCATGAATTTGACTACCAGATTTTTGACTCAGTATAGTAATAAATAGTATTTCAGTATCAATAATACATATATATTTTATGATTGATTCTTTTAAAGTATTTTTTTAGTTGGTTCCCCATTTTTTAAATGTATATATATAATTTCATAAGTCCATGGTAAGACATCATTATGTATTCATGATGCATCTATGATGACAACATTCTAGGATACCAGCTATGGATCGTGATGATGACATGGTGAGTGATATGGTCTTCGTTTGGGGTCTCTTCTGTCAGATCCTTTCTCAATATGGTTAGGAATCATCATCCCCCACATGTTGAGTTGTTGATAAAACTAGATGAGGTCACTGAGGATCCAAAATATCTTATCACACTACATGAGTTCCAGTACAAGAGGACCTAGGGGATCGGTAGTGACCTAGATCCCCTGGAAGTGGAGGATTGGATAAAATAGTTAGTTCATATCATCAGGCTTATCTAGAATCTAGTGGATCTGGGGGCCTCATTGGTTTCTATAATTTTTCATGGATCCTCTAGGTGATGGTATAAAATTTTAACTAGATGATTAATGATGGAACACTATCGTTTCCCAACATCCAAAAACTATTTCATGAGGAGACTACCCTCATTCATATTAATGGATTAAAGTCATGATATTTATGTGATACCATAGGGAGGTATACCAGTGGATGTGTACATTATTAGGATTAGAGACCATAATAAGAAATATCTTTACATGATCCTATATTGATAATTTGGAGACTAATATATTGATGGACCACTCCATAGAGATATCTCAACCAATGTAGTTCACTTATGAATTCACACCTATGTACTTGTGTTGGGATGGGAACTAATGGTAGATAGATTCCATTAAGATATAAGCTAAAAAATTAGAGCTACTAGTGGATTTTATATGGATAATTCATCTATAGAAACCAAGAGACACCAGTCCACAGGATCTCGACTCAAGATGTCTTCCTAGGATTAAGCTCTAGAACATCATTAGAAGAAATGTAATGTCATAGAGAACATCATAGATGGATGGTCATATAATTGGGATGGATGAAATCACATTACATGTGGATTACTAACAAGAAATGATTTGGATAGTGATATGATAGTAGACAAACAACCATGGTTGAGGGGTCACCATGATTTGGGATCTCCCAGAGCTAGGCAGTGAGGCCCCCAATATGGAGAAGAAAATAGATAAGTAGGTGGTTATCTTGGTGGATGTTATATATTTTCTAGATGATTCTATGATATCCTTAAAATCCCACCACTAGTTCAGAAACCATAAGATCAGGATGCTAGCAGTCAGGGCCATGGATAGTTGCAGGCTATGGATG
Organism: Viscum album; assembly: GCA_963277665.1. Taxonomy (NCBI): domain Eukaryota; kingdom Viridiplantae; phylum Streptophyta; class Magnoliopsida; order Santalales; family Viscaceae; genus Viscum; species Viscum album. The sequence goes on from OY728121.1 coordinate 507,762,227, forward strand.
ATTATGAACTATCAGTACCCAGGATTATTTGAGTGATTATCAATATTTATTAAAATCATGAATCTATATTATTATAAATAGGATTGCGTCAATCATTCATAACCAATATCCTATTTTGGGAGGTTTAGGTCCCATTTACAACATTATAAATGCATATTTGTCTTTAGGTTTATATGGGGAATGCTTCTCCTCTATTATATATACTGGAAATGAAAGATATCACTTCGTGGAGAATAGATCACACATGTAATTTTGGTCATCAATATGGAATACTATGATTCCCTTTTGTGTTTGGATTTGTTGTCTATAGTCTGATCCCTGATAGAAATTCATCATAGAGGATTCATATCCCTTCAATCTGATGGGATGAGATTCTCCTTTACTGGAAAGAGATATATTCTCTTCAGATGGGTGTGTTATACATGTATGATGTTACAACCAATCACACAGTAGTTTGAGTGTTTATCCCAATGATTGTAAGTATCCTTAGGCATTATTATTTTTTATTTTTTGAATATTTTATAGATGTGTTACCTAATGTCATTATGGGACTACCTTTAATTAGGTAGATGGATTTTTGTATCGACATGCATATAAGGACCTCTATTATAACATCGATGGAATATTAGATAGAATCTACCTAGATTCATAAGCTATTGTAGAAGTTAGAGGATCTCAAAGATAAGTGTTTCATCATACCCATTGTATACCCCTTAGAAACTCCAATGCTGTCTATGTAGATGTAAATCAAAATCATTTGTATTTGGGTGTACTATCATTACCTAAACTAGGACCTGATAATGAAAAATTACCCATTTTAGGATATATGACATCTTTTATGATTTTTGAGTCACAAGATGATTCTGAATGATCGATATTAGTTTTGACAACCACATGTTATGGGTTTGTGAGGTCGATATTCAAGATATTGGCCTTATAATGTCACTATAGACACTATGATTTCCTGTTTATGCCAAAATTGTTTTAATTATACTATTTCGATTTGTGTCTTTGATAAAACAAATATTCTAGAAAAAAATATACCAATTAGTTGGCACCTCATCAGATACATAATTATATACTATTTATCTTAGGAGGATCATTTAGATCACATGAGTATGGTTCTATATTTTCTTTAGGAGAACCAACAACTTCGCATGGTCATAAAGTTCTATTTCTAGATTAAGGAGGTTCACATCCAGTGGCTTGTTAGTTCATAGAATGGTTTAGATATAGACCCATTAAATATTGATGTATATATTTTATTAAATAATTCCATGATCATGTCTATAGTGTGATATTTTCAGGGATATATGGGTTGCTTAATGTGGTTTCGTGGAGAAATTTTCTAGGATTTCATACCCACTGACCACCTAAACGCAGAAAGTGAAGCAATTTACCTTGACAAAAGAAGTTTCATTGGGCCTTTGAGAAGTTGAGGCTATGGTTTATGAGTTATTCATTTCATAATCTTCTATTGGAGGTAGTGGACTATGTAAGGTATTTTTAATCCTTGAGAGATGGGCCTGACTGTGTGTAGATGTGGGAATTAATAGGTATAACAAATGGGTCGATGTAGTTGAGACTTCTAAAAAAATTATTATGTAAATCATGACCTATAGATGGTAGTGTTAGTCGTCACCCTAAATATTTGGATCCACAGTCTATATATATAGTTATTTCTTCTTTATTCGGGGCATTATAGTTTCATGTATGTCTTCAAACAGAGATACATCAACCAGAGGCAGTGGTCAGGTTGGAGTTCTTATAGGAATATGAATTCATGATTGTATATATTATGGGAATGGGTTATATGTTAGAAGAACCCATTCACATGAATTCTTAGGGTCACTTATTATAGGAGGTTTCTAAACTATAGGATTGAATGAAGATGACCCATGTGTCACAAGAGGGTGTATCCTTTCTTCAGTTGACAGTGTTGAATCATCTTGTTTTTGATCATGTGAAAGAGTTCCAGCATTGAGAAATAAAATGTGAGGTCATGGGTGAAATTATATCTATATGGGAATCTCTATATATATATAATAAAAATTTTAATGACATAAACATTTTCCAGGGATGGACGACTGTCCAAATCATGATGAGGGTAGAGGTGATGACATAGTTTCAAATATCTACTTTGTATTTACATCACTATTTGATGATATTGTACAAAGGCCTTAATTATTTGTTGTGGTGGACAAGAATGAGAAGGTGTTTGGTTGAGATAATCTCTCGAGGCATCACCTATTAGTTTCTTAATGTTATTAAATACGATCCGATATGTTTTTTGGATCCCCTTGAGATACTGATATTGATGTAGGATGGCATATCCATGGACTTTGTGATATGTATTTTGTAGATAAAGAAGGGTCATGAATCCATTTTGATGATATATTACCAAATATAGATTTAAAAAAATCCTTTCTATCAAGGAACATAGATCAGTGGAGAGTTTGGGGATTTTGTACATGTGCATTATTTTTTCAAATTCATAAGGATCCCTCAATAGTTGTCTCTGATAATGATACATGGATTATGTCAAAATTATGGTGGGGCATACAAGATTCATTTAGTACCCATATTAGAATATGTATAACATTTAATCCTTATACATATAGGATGTCCAAGCTCACTATCATGGTCATAGAGGATACATTGAGTGTTTTCTTGTTGGAATTTAGGTAGAGCTGGGTGGACCACTACCCTTGTTTGTTCTCCCATTCAACAAATGTTATTAGTATAATATCATAATGGAACCCTTGAAGACCCTATATGGAATACCATTCAGGTCACCCTTGTGATTGATGGAGTTTGGTGATTCATCTTTTATGGTTTCAATTTTAGTGCAGTCTATAACATTTAAAGTTCCGGTCATCCATGAGTGAATGAGTATAACACATATCATGACAAATTATTACGAAGATGACTATGATACCAAATTTCAGTTCAATTAGGGAGGAATTTTTTTTCCAAGAAACTCCTTATGATGTATATTGAATTTATTTGATAGGGGATTCAAGATATTTTGATGGATTATCGGACCATTCATGATTTTGAAGAGGTTTGGTGAGGTTTTTTACCACCATTCCCTATAGTGGTTGGTCGAGAGGGTGCATGAAGTATTCCATGAGTTATAGATTAAAAGATATATGAATGAAACATCATATTTTATTTACTATGGAATGATGAAAATAAATTAATGACCTAATTTTAAGGTACAAGGAGTGGAGATAGGGTATTGGCTAGAGAAGACATTATATAAATCGACCAACCCCTTGGTATTCATGTTGTTGTAGTATGGGATTAGGCAGGAAAACTACTATGATCGAGAGAGATAGAAGCGGGACCTATACCACTATATTTTTTCTAGTTATTTATATGATAAAAATAAATTTGTATTGAATGATTTAGAGGCCATGTTTTTCCTTGAATGAAATTTAAATATTTAATATATTCTTCGAAATCCATACACTACGATGGAATCTGATTTCAAGGACTGATGATCCCAAAATAAATTTAATAATAATGGGAAATAAATATTATATTTAGTGTTAATAGTATAATAAAGAAAAAGATAACTCATAAATGGTATATAATTAATGAAATATGAAAACATTGTTGATTCTAGAATGTTACTTTTACCATAGGCACAACGAAAAATTGTTTTTCATGGGAAATTTGGATGTTTCAACCGTTGGCATGTGCATGTAATAAAAATGAATAAATAAATATATTTATTTAAAATAAATAAACATCTTCTTAGTTTCATTAAATCATTATATATTGAAATCCCACCCAATTGGCCACATAAACACTAGATTAATATACAATATTCCTCTTCTTAATCTACTAAAGAATGTAATTCAAACAACGATGAACATCCAGAACAAGGGAAATTCGAGAAAATTGAATTCAACGAACCATATCAATCATTAAAAAAGAAAAATAATTGATTAAAGCAATCCAATGTCATGGTATGACTCTTCATTTGTGTATTTTACTTCATTTTATTAAATTTTTGAACATGATAAATCCATTTTCGTGATCTACACCAATTATGAGTAATTGCATGTTCCCATGTTTTGAAAAAAAAATTATTCATTTATCACCAAAAAAACCTAATTATGTGTTTTTATACTTAAAAACATGTCTAAAATAATTGTAACTTTTTGCTGCTGCATTTATCCATTTGATTCATCATGATCTTCTCCATTTTTTTATGAGGCCATGGATCATCATTATCAGGTAGTACCAAGCAGGATCAGCACTAGGATTACCAAAATAATAACATAAAAATATTATAATGGCATATATAGAATTGATTTGGAAGGATTTTTATTTATAGGTGATGGATATTTTACTATTATAATGAAAATGGGACTTTGCAACATAATCAAATGTTTGGAGGCATGGTCGTGCATATGGGGTCTCGCGGGAAGGATTAGAATTAAATTTTCATCCACCAGAGGAAAACAATTTCTCTATAGAGTATATATATATAATTTCATTAGGTGGAGAATAGTCCCGTAATGAATATAGAATAACATAATATATATCATATATTTCATATGTGATATTCTATGAAAAACAAGACTATATGCCTTGTAGTATGAGGATCACACAACATGTAGGGGTAAAGGGGAATATGAATCAATTGAAAAATGTTTCATGAAAAAGTACATGGACGCGTGAAAATGTAAAATGTCATGTCTAGAGAGAACATGATAGAACTCAGGTGGCTTGAACATGTCGTGCAAACATTACACATGATTTGTATGATTATATTTTTAGGTATAAATTTACCTATAGGGACACATCTAAGTGATGGAGGAGGTCAACAGGCAATGTTGGTCCACATACACACTGTGTACACCTTGTTTCCTATTGAGACACATTAACCACTCATATAACCTTCATTTGGACTCATATTTTTTCCAACGAGTGTCTTATCATTAGTGTTATTTCACGTATAATGTGAATATGGAAACATAATTTTATTTTGAGACAAAATAGGAGATTATATTTACAATATGATAATTTAGGAAATGCTTGACAATGATAGGGATAACAATATTTCATTAGAAGAATCTATACTGGAACCCACCTATTAGGATTTACCATAATTATATATATATATATATGGAATAAAACCCTATATCATGGTAGTACATGGGTATACTATAAAAAATTCAAGAGGAACCCTATTTTACGGGTAGGTCATTTGTTATCGACTGACTATTAGAATAAAACCCTCCCATAGTAATATAAATGGTCGTTTATATGCTTTTTTAGGGGAACCCTCCTTCTGGGATTGGTATGGGTCCACAACCGAATATTGGTGTCAAATCGTACAATGGGTATGGAATGGTTCCTCTATCTAATTCATGTGTGTAAACCATATTATATACTATGTAACGGTCCAACTAATATAAGAGTGGAATCATATTACTAGTATGGGTATGGGTCATCTCTCTACTATGCAGGTTCAGTCCATGTTATATTCTGGGAAATTATACCACAAATACAAACATAGAATCCTATAGTGTGGTAGAGAATGAGTCATTTATAGGATTCTTGTGTGAAACCTGACTACAGAGAGAGGTCATGTATCCTTGAATATTTGATTGGATCCCTCCTACTAGGATTGAATAAGGTCCTCGACCCATTCCTTGAGTGGAACGCAAATGTGTTTTTAGTGAATGGTTCATTGAAAATCAAAGTGAACCCCTCATAATGGGAAGGTAAAGGTATCTCTAAAAATATACTAAATGTAACCCTTATGTTTTAACCTAGGATGGAAACCTTATCTATATATTATACTTCCTATAATAGTAATGATTTCTGACTTGACTGGGATGTTTTCTTCTAGGAATACATGGATGTTGTTAGGAATCATTTAAGGGATTCTATAAAAGTTAGAACTATTTTCATGGAATGGGTTGTGATATAGATATATGCATATATATCATATTGGTTTTATAATATTGATTATATATATATTTGTACACATTTATTTGGATAATGTTTTCCCTAATTATTTTTGTTGAGATATTAATTATCTATTTATTTTGGTTGTATCCCTTACTATCCCATCATTCTAATTTTGAGGCTTTCATGTTGGTATTTATATACGCACACATGTATGATATTTTTCTGAATGTTTCATGTATTATGCATGGGATATCTTGGTCAGTGGTGACATCAGGGGAGAAAAATTTTATTTCGTTCAATGGACCATGTATGGTGGACATAGCTAGGATTTCCAAAGCCATACTAACTCGAAACATTTTATTTTCTTGTTTTATTAATTTAGAATATATTTATTATTGGGAATTAATTATTTCAATAATCTATTAGTTTTCACTATCGTACTCTTGTACACCCTTGATTTTTTCATGTTTGGTTTACTTTCTAGTTATTGAATTTTTTTTATTTTTACTAATCTACAAATCTACATTGATATGTTTGGGTGTGTGAATTCATGTTCAGTATGAAAAGGCCTCTGAAACATGACATGCCTTTTTTCCACTTGTTTCTAGCCCCTATAATATAGAGGATGTCCTGTGGAAGTTTCATATCAAGCCTTGTAGGGTCGGGTTGTTAGAGTTATACTAATGTTTTAATATCATAAGATCACATTACATTTTTTATTTTTTTCACTCTAAATGGAAACCTCTTTATCATATTATTTTTAGGATGTGGACTATAGTCTATAAATTTTAAATATTAAAATATAATTGAAAACAATATTTTTTTTATATATCAGATCACTAGTATTTTATTGTTATTCGAAATAGAATCATGTAGCTATTTCAAATAATAAATAAAAATACATTGAATTATATAGTTAGTTTTTGATAAATTTAATTATAAAAGAAATAATACTAGAATAAAAAATTAAAGTCTTCAACATACCTATAAATAGTAATAATAAAAATATTATTATTATTTTGAATTATTTTACTGTATAAATGACAATTCACATTAGAAATCAATTTCATAGATAAAATTATCAAAATGCTAATATCAATCATGAATTTTTTTCTTTGATTTTTAAATAGATATAATATTCAAAAATAATTAAAATATTCAGAAATTATATTTTACAACACATGAACATGGGATGAATAAATATTTTTAACATATTCATAATATATTTTTTAATCGTTTGATTGATGTTCAATGTTTTTATATTTTCTCATTTATTGAAAAAAATTTATTTTAATACTTATTTTATTTCATCATTATTTTATGCGTTTATATAATTTTAGGAATTCTTTTGTTGAATAATTTCATGGTATTCAAAAAGATTTATTTTATGGTCAAATTGTATTTAACGAGATTTTTTATCGTAATATATCAATGTTATCGGTGAATTTTTCCATTAATGATAATTTATTAAGTCTGTATAATTTATATACTTATTATGTTATCTAAAATTTATTTTAATTATTTATTATTATTTAATATTTTTTAATAACAAACTGAGTTTACAAAGAGAATCAAAATTTTTATTTTTTTTTAATTCTCAATGGAAGATAATCTAAACACCATATAAATTTTTAAATCATATAATATTTATTTTTTTGGAACAATTGGTTCTAGATAAATAATTATTTATCACAAAAATATTTTTTTACAAAATATGTCAAGTGTATTGTAATTTATTTTTCATAAATTATAAAATATTGACACCCCAAAATAAATATAGGTAACCAATAATTGTATATCTCAGATATATAAAACTCATCATTACGGTACATTGAATAGTAAAAAATTAATTTCCCATCAGGAATTGTAATATTAAACATTATTATATGTTATATATTTTTATTGGTAATATTAATATAAAAAAGATCATATTTTTTTTATGGTTGGTGAAATTATAATATTAATAATAAATATAGAATTTCATTTCTAAATGGAAATGGAAATTTAATAATTAATGGAATTGGTTGTTTTATTTTTATAACTACTATAATGTCTAATAAGAATTAACCACTATATTTTATTAATTACACACATAGAATATGCTTCTGAGATGGACTTTAATGTTTTCAATTTTCCTTACGAATATATCATAATGCATTATTGATAAATGATATATTCCATAAAACATACATGAATCTGAATCATCTAGGCAGTATCAAATGAGATAACATGGAAATGCCCTATTGAAAATTATTAGTGTACATTCCATGACCTTCAACCAATCATAGGGTATGATTTAGGCCAATCATTGGATGTGGTATATTTATAACATATTGAGTACATTCCCATAGATGGGGAATGTTTAATTGTTAAACATTCAAATGACTTATGATGGATATCATTAAATAACTAATTCAAATTATTAGTGTACATTCCATGACCTTCAACAAATCATATGGTATGATTTAGGCCAATCATTGGATGTGGTATATTTATATTTATATCATATTGACTACTCTTCCTTGTACTTTTTTTATATAATGGTTTTTCATTCATGTGATACTTATAAGTTGTAACATATCAATTCATTTAGATTTTAAAACATCTTGTACTAATTTAGATGTGTGATATATAAAAAAATATCCGTGTATCATCATACGCAATTCAGTGTGTCTTGATAAGTATGATTTCTATCCCTTGCCTCTTAATATGATCTTATCAAAATTCATATGTAAATATAATTGTACATATTTTTATCTTCTATTTTATACATAAATATGCAGTAATAATATGTTGTTATTTCTATTTAGGATTCCTAGAAAATTCATTCAACAAATGTAGTTATTCTTATCATAGAAAAATCAAAATTTAGTGAAATACATAGAGAATAAAACTATTCATCATTAATCATATGTGGCCACATTTATTTAAAATCAGAAATTCCCTCATTGAATTATATTGATATTTAACAATACATGTGTTACAATTATTCAAACACAACCATTGTTTTATTCATCAACAAGCCACCATAAAAAATCAAATTTAATGTGCACCACATGAAGATAAAATTATATAGGGGGATCTCCGGATGAGTTAATGTCTTGTAATTTTTGAAATATAATATCCTGATCATCACTTCATCATGGATTTAACCATACATATATATTCCCCCTAGGAGTTATTTCATCATAGGGATCTCTCAGTCCTTTTTTATGATATATTGTATATGATTTAAAAGAAAATACTGGGAAGAAAAAATTCTTAATATTCAATTATGAGTTGGATTATTATTTTTTAAAATAGATATAAATACAAAATAAAAAATTACTAGAATTATTAATTAATTAAGGATAATATAGATTAATTATATATATAATCATAATAATTATTTTATAAATGATGATTAATATATTGTAAAATAAATATCAATAATATTAAAAGCTAATAATGATTTTATTTTTTAAAATTAAAATAATAAGTAATAAATGGGAAATATTGGGTTATAATTTAATTATTACTTCATTTATATTATTTAAAAAAAATTAAAAAAAATGCCAAATCAGTAAATTTGTTCATATTGAATATAATGGATTATTCATAATTTATAATTTTTTTTGTTAAAATTAATTATTTCATTTTTTAAATTGGTCAAACCATGTAATAATGACTTTTGATTATTGGTATGATCATGGTTAAAATAAAATTAAACATGTAATAATCCTATTATATAAATTTATTATGTAATAGATTAGAAATAAAAAATGTATATAATTCACTTAATATGATATATTTAATGTGGTTTCGATATAATGAATTATATTAAGGTATTCATATTTGTAATGATAATAAAATTTATATTTATTTTATTTTGGATTTTCAATAATGAATTGAAAAGCTATAAAATTTTTGTAATTTAATTTTTCATTTATTTTTAATATGTAGTGTATCTGTTGTTTATATTTTAGAGATTATTTATTTAATCCACTCCTTTTTTATTATTCATTGACATAAAAAGATTATGTTTTCAAATCATGTTTATGATTACCATTAAATTTTTAATGTTGTTGAAAAATATAATAACCACATTAAAGGAATTTAATGGGTATTTATATAGATGATTTATTTTCCTAATATATTAACATAAGACTATAATAAATTTTCAACATAAATTGTGTAGTTAATTATTACTTATACATAACATGAATGGGATCCATGTTCAATATCCCTATGATGAATTTGGGTATTATTGAATAATGTGAGAAATATATAGTACATAATAGAATAATCTTTGAGTTCTATAAATGGATATATATAAATATGGATTGAACATATTAATATTTTGGAAGGAAAATGACTCCAAAATAAATAAATAAAATATTTAATAAATAAAAAAAGGAAATAACATGATATAATATATTGAGATTTAACATCCTTTAAATTATATTATGTATCATATTACATAATATGTAAACATAGGTAATATAAAAAGAATTAAACCATAGAGGTTAGTCCATGAAATATTCCCAGGGATTATCATGTGTAATAAATTGTGTAAACTAGTAAACCATTTAGTTAGGTATTCAAATAACATTATGGGATTTTGGTTACAAATTTCTAAAAAAATGTAATAGTTAAAATACCATAAGAATTGTGTTGATATTATCTATATGATGGATATCGAAATGAATTTTTTCTCAACAATATAATAATACTAAATAATTAAATTATAATTATTGTAGACCAACGTAACATGGTTTAAATAGGTAAAAAAATAAAATTCATTACATAGTTTAATATAGATTGTAGATTAATAGTGGAAGTTATAAAATTTTAATGGGGTGATAATTTTATTGGGAGAAAAATTAATAAAATCACATATTAAATGTCTCCAAATATTATACTACACTGATATATGTTTCTATTATAAATTAATAATATCATAATAAATAAATATTTTTTTATATTTACACATGAAATGGAGTTGTTTAAACTATGATAAAAACTATTGCTAGAATAAATAAAAATGTTATATTAGAATAATAAAATATTTCTATTGGACAAAAGACTTCCATAGTAACAGAAATTGCTTTATTAGTATATTTTTTATCAAAATGAATACATGAATCAGATATGGATTCATCTATGGAATCAAAAGAAATATAATTTTCATGAAATATGTACTTTTTTCTGATTCCATATATTCAGTATTATTTGATATGATAATGTATTTATGAGATTGAAAATATACATCAAGTATTAATCCAAAATTAAAACACATTATGTTGGAAATATTCTCAAAAGTTGAATGTGTTGAAGAGAAATATACTCTATATTTTCAGATTTTTTGGATAAATGAACTATGAATATTATAATTGTGTTTTTTTCAATGTGGATAATATAATTAAATAAATTTTCAAATGGGAATTAGAAAACTTAGTAGGTGAATACAATAATTTTTTTCTAGTATCACGTGATGGATATTTAAACCATTAAAATGTTTTATGATAGGGAATGATATCTTAAAATGATCAAATTTCATGAAATATATCGCAAGGTATATGAATCTCCATGGAAAAACAAAGTGATATACCAGTGTTATAGAGATTAATTATCATATTTTAAGGGTATATGATAAAAATTAATACAATAAAAAGTAAATACAAATTAATTCTATATTAAATAATTTATTGAGGGATCCTTCTATTTTTATTCAAATACTTATATAAATTTTTATTAAATCATAAATTAGAATTTAGATGATTATATCATTCCCGAATGGTTCTTAGATTGTAATGACTATAGTAATAATATTTATCGTATAATAAAGATGAATAATTTGTTAAAAAATGTTTTTATGAATGGTTTGTGATAATATATTCGATACACATGGATTTTGATTCAAAATTTGGTCTAATAATCATCAAAATAAAGAAATTAATAAATATTTATCATGGATGGTGGAATTTATTAAGTTGTAGGTTGAAATATGTGGAATTTAATCTTTCCAAAATAAATGTAAAATTTTATAGAATAATCATATATTCAATAAAATAATCAAAAAAAAATTTACAATCATACATTAATAAAATATCAATTAAAAAACCAAAATAAATAAATTTATGTTACAACCTAACAATTTTTTTTATTTATAGCGAGATATATTGATGAGAATATTGTGTTCGAAAGGATTTTGGGATTATTATTTGACATACTTATGTTGATAGATTACATATAAAGGATAATAAAAGTCAAAAAATAAAATTTAATTTCATGTAACATTATTTTGGATTTGAGAATTACATGGTAAAATTAAGATAAATATTTAAATTACCTAGGATAAATGTGAACAGGTAGCAATAATGATGATATTAATGAAAATAGAACATGTTTTGTATGGAATTTTTTTTAATAAAAACATATCATTGGATTTTAACACCCTAAAATATTAATATTTATTTACCATCAAAATAATTAAATGTGTTTGACAGATGGCATCACTCATAAGACCAAATCAAAATGAATTTGTGATATAGTTATAAATAATATAAATATTTATGTATAAACTGTGAAAATATTGTAGTTTAAGTAATAGTAATAAAATAGAGTAACCTCATTAGGAAATAAATACACATATAAAAATAGTAATATAAAATTTAATTTGAAATAAATTCAACTAGATTACTAAAAATACAAAATAATATCATTTAATTTAAAATGATTTTATTTAAAAATTATGAGATATATAATTATATTTTATGATACATATTATTAATTATATATTATATTGAGAAATAATAATTTATTCACAGATATTTATTTATAAAAATAAATAAAATATTAATAGTAACAGTTCTTATTTTAAAATGGAACGTTCTAATAAGAAGGTGTTTTGTTTATACATTATTATATAATTAAAAAATTGAATTTATAATTTTTCATTTATTATATCATTTGAACGAAATTCATTTTTTAGTTTTGTATTTCACAATATCGTTAGTATTATTTATTTCTAATTTTTTTTAAAGGTTTTGTGTTATATGAAAAATACATTATTTATGAAACATGTATTTTTTTTGACTTTACCATTGTATATGAGTGAATATAATATTACAGATCCTTTTTTGTGAAATATTTGATTCTATGAAATGTAATTTTTAATTATAACAAATTAATTGACATTATAAATCGTATGTCCAATATTTTTAAAAATAGAATATAAATATAGTTTTTTTAATGAAAATATTTTTCATATACTTATTAAATCAGATATTTTGATGGCTAGATTTGGTCTTTGATTACTATAAATTCATCAAATTTTTTTACCTTTTAATATATAATGTTATGTCATGAAATTCAGTATGCAATATATTTTTAACTAATATTAGTAATTAAATATTAATAAAAATTTTCAAATAACTTATATTTATTCAAGTAACTATTTTTACATTAAAAATTACATTTCACATACCAAAAAATTTTATTTGATGAATTTATTTTTAAATTTTAACTATACATTATAAAATTAGTATAAATATCCAATTTTAATAAATCTATGTCAAACTTTACACTATGTACAGACAGTAATAAAAATCTAAAATTAACTTATGATAAATGTTATTAGATAAAAAATTCAATATAACAATCAATTTTTTATCATAATGGAGTGGTTGAGAAATGTATAAATATATTCTCATTATCACCACTATTTTTTTTATTTTTTAAAATTGAAAATAGAATAATAATATTAAATTATTGAATAAATATGTTTTGCTACTATAATTATAGTTATTCTTATTTAAAAAATGTAACATATCCACTACATAATTACTCACATATCCTTATAATTTGAAAAATATATAATTATAAAATATAAATCTTAGTTCACTACACCACATTTAGAATAATCTAAAAATGATTTGTTATTATAAACCTTTATTTCCAAGGTTATTTCAAGGTAAAATTTGAATTATTCCTTTGTGTATCAAAAAATACAATGATTTTCTACTTTATTATATTCATTCTAATTTATTCTAGAAAAAATTATGTTGACATATTTATTATATATATATATTAATTCTAAAATGTTAACAATAATATAATTGAATATTGATCTATCTGATCCATCAAGAAAAATGAAATTGTTGTTCCTGTATTCAAACAGACTATAACTATAGGGATAAATAAAATTTATTTTTCATTACCATCTGTCCAACATTGTTCCTATAATTTTTTAAAATTAGAAAATATGATATTTAATATATAGTTATTGTTTTCCTCTGAAATATTATTGATATTATTAATGATATAATAGAAAATGTATTATTGTTAATTCAATCATCTAAATTGAGGGAAATAATATCAAAAAGATATCTTCTTCATAAGTATTGACTTTATGTAGATTATTTTATTTTTTATATTCTACCAAATTCAGATATATAAAACTAATAAATACTAAAAATGATCATTATTGTTCTGGTATATTAATTTTTCAACTAATCTATATCATTATAATCCATTAATCATATCAGATTTATTTTTAGGACTGTTTAACAAAATAATTTTAAAATAGATTAAATTTATGTGAGGGATGACTTTGAGAAAATATTTAATTCTAAAAAACGTCTAATAATTTTAGATAATGTACTTTTATGGTTATATCAATATTTAAATCATTAAATAATATAATAATTCATTCGTTAAGAATCACCGAAAAATGATCATTGATAATTTCATATTTATGATTCAAAAAAACTATCATATAATGAAAATACATAAATATAATATATCATGAAACTTATTTTGTATTAATGTATATTATTTAATGATTATTTAATTTTCAAAAAGAAAATATACAAATTTGGTTTTACAAAGCTATTTCCATGTTTATAAATATTACTCACACCTGGTGGATAAAATTAGAAAATAAAAAAATATCTATGAAATATTATTATAAAATAGGAGTGGAAAGGGATATAGTTATGAAAAATGTACTTGGGTATGTATTATATTAGCTTAATTTCATTATTATATCCATTTAGTTCAACTACAGAATGCATCGGCACAATGTAATCGTGTTAATCAAAAATATATCCCTTTCAGAAATTTTTGGAATTATTCATCCAATTATTTTTATCTGTTGTATACAAAAACAATTTGTGATTAGATTGTTGAAATTATATATTAATAATCAAACATGATGATTAATTTAAAAATTCATTATTAATGGGATTGTTGTTTGAACGTTTTTATAGTTTTATGTGTCTTTTAAGTCTCAATTCTAATTCTTTTATACATGTTACATTTTAAAAACCATGTCACCATTGTTTTATAGTCATACAACTTATTTAATTTCACAGATTATAATAATTTTTTAATATTATTCACATTATTGGGTATACATTTATCTATATATTAGGAAAATAACATTTATCAAAATTCATATTTGATAATTCTCTAATATAGAGAATTTTATTCTACAAACATGTCATAATTATCAATGTAAAATTTATTATTATTCAAAAAAATGATAATTGGTATGTTTGTCCATTAACCTTATTTCATTGGATAATTTTTGATCATGTGATTCAATTTATTAATATAGGGGAAACAATTAACATTTTTTATAATTCTTGATTCATAAAACATGTAGATTATTTAATGATATTATATATTCTTCATTATATTAATAGATTTTTTTTAATAAGAAAAATCTTCCTTCAAATTGTATTGAAATGTATTATTTTTTTGGGATATAATTATACTAAAACAAGTGGTGGGTGGTTTAAGACATAACATAAACCCCCGTGATGAATTTTTAGGTCTCATGAGACTAACATGTTTGGGTATTTGGTTTGTGCCTCCCCAAATAATGATTATTTATCAAATTTGGTCTTGATGTTAATTATATATATTGGAATATAGAAATGAAAATACGTTTTTTTCATGAATTATGAATTTCTTTTATGAGATTATCATTCGGAATATTACTTTTTCATATATTATTAATTATGATGAATTATTTTTATTTAATTAGAACATGTCATCAATTAGTATATTTATTTATATAGTATTATGTACATCATAATGATTAATTCTGTATGTTTAGTTATATATATACCTTATTAAGTGTCTCACATAAGCTCTTTTAATTTTTCCATTTCCATAGTTCATTGTCAAATGTATTATATGTGAAATTTTAGTGAAAATAGAATATTTGAATAATGTTTTTAGAGATGATGAGGATTTATTATCAAATTTAAAAAATTTCATATAAGGGAAAAAATTCTATTTTATACAATTTATAAGTGATTTAGTAGTTGTTTTATTATATTTATTATATAAATATATAATTACAAAAAAAAATCATGATATATAAGAATATAAATAGTCATTTTCATATTATAACTAAGGATGGATATTTCGAGGATATCATAGGTGGTATCATATTGAGTTTTTAATGTATTTAATATTCTGAATTTTATTATTTGTCGGAAAGGCTTGATTCCATATTTTCCAAATAAAGAATATTTTCTTGACGGATGAACATGATAGGTGCATGTTGCTGGATAATCATCATGTGTTCTTTCTGGGTGTGACGAATAATGCCTTACTAAATGTTAATAACTGTACTGATACATGGTAAATGAAGAAATTATGTAATAAGGTTATAACTAATATGAATTTCTTAATTCATCGAATTCATAATCAAGCCCTGCATAATGATGAAAACATTTAAAAGAGGGGTATAAATGTGGATTCTCATTGTATATTCTTCCATAGACATAAACAAGAAATATATTCACAATTTTTAAGGGGGGATGGACATGCGGCCTTTTGGGATTCCTAAATAACATCATTGGATTGATATGGTGTGGAGACACTATGGCTGAGATTCTGGTGAACTGGTTCTAGGTGGTAGGATAAAGGGAGGCAAATACATCTATATGTAGGATGGTTATTACAATAGTTTGAAGGGTTATTTAGGAGGAAAAAACAAGGTGTAATAAATAAAAAAATCAGTCTCCACTTTGGATTCAAGTATGCATGACGGCCCTTACGGAAGAAATTATAGGAGTCATTCATATTGGGTGAATGAGAACCTTATCATGCAGTTTTATTTTAAAAGACAATATCAATGTAGGCCTAAGAAGGTGCAGTAGGTGGATATGGGAGGAAACATGTACTCCAGCTGTCAGTCTAAAACTAAATGTGGACGGATCATTAATTCATGGGGAAATGATAGGATGAGGTATAGTGTGCGGTAGTTGTGGCTTTGTTTTCTTGACATCATTTATTTTTTATTAGTATAGAAAGTCTATAGGAGTTGAAGAGAGGGTTAGGGGTAGTTGACTTATGATATATATACATTAAAATTTCATGCTTATAGAGGTGGGGTTAGATTATAATGTTCTGGTTATGTTCATCGATGGCCAGTTCTTTCGTCCATGGGAGATTGTTAAATTTATCAAGATATGAAAAATTTATATCACACAGAACATGGATATCAAACACACTTAGAGGGAAGGAAACTTCACTGTGGATGCCTTATTAGTAATAGGGGATCTAAGGGAGCCCTTCATTTTTTAATTCATACAAGATCCTTATAAATTATTTTAATCATATTGTTATGTGGATTCCCTTGAGCTACATCATTTTCAACCCCTATGTTGTTTGTGGACTATTTTCTTGCATAAAAAAATTTAATTAAGGACGATGATGATATATACATTTTCCAGATTGAGGTGTCACATGGATGATATAGGTTTAATGATTATAAATTTTTCCAATGATTTAAACCATAGGAATACCACTCTTATGGTATTAAAATTTATCAATGTAGCTTCTTCCTTATACATTTCTCACTATTAAGTCTAATTGAAATGTTTTATCAGATGGTGAAATAGATGATTCATAATAATTACATAGATAATGAATGAGTTTAACAAAACAACCATATGTATATACAACATATTGGATATTTTATAATTATATCATTTTTTATATGTCGAAAAAAATTTATGTTTTTTAATTTTTTTTAAAACATATAATGAATATAAAACATAAAATATTTTAATAATGAAAATCTCTACTGTATCATTATTTCAAAATGGATATATATATATTTATATATATATCAGGATGTGGAATTGTAATTGTCCTCCAATAGTATGAATTTTAGTTATCCAATACCAATATTCATCATGGAGTATTATATGTTGCAAATCAATTTTCTTTGTATGAGACATATTATTGATTTATTCGGATATGGTATATTCTAATTATAGAAAAACCAAATTTTTATATTGGATGAACAGAGATTTATTTCACAGTAAGGGTAATATACTATATCAGGGGAATATTAGGGGTGTATGGTTGATATAAGGAGTCCTCAATTCCAAATGTTGTGAGATATATAAAATGGGAAACTTCAAATATTTATATATTCATTATCTAAAACATGAGGATTAAATAATTATTGATTATTTCGGTATGTTGATGATAAATTCATTAGCAGGAGATAAATAAATTTATCACGTCTCCTCTCATATTAAATTTCATGATATATGATCAATTTATATAGATAGAGTGTGGATAAATTAAACCACTCCTAAAAAGAATTTATGTTGTCATTAACACTTCAGCTGAGAGGAATGTAATGTTCTTATTTATAAATATTAATGATATGTGACATATCCATTAACCTAGAAATATTATACATGGAGAATAAATAATTAATGAGTGTTCTAAATTTTATTGACATACTAGGTGGCCAATTTTTACATTATATGTTATAAAAATGGGTAATATTGAAATTCATTCTTACATATAACACAGTTAGTGACTATAATAATTCAAATATATCTGCCTAAATGAGATCACAATATAAAAAATTTTACCATGAGAAGTAATAACTATTTTATAATTCCAATAATTTAAAATATTTATAGAGTTAGTGAATATTTTATGAAATTCAATAATAGACTATGGGGTAAGAAATTATGGATGAATGAATGAGGATTTAGTTAGAAATATGATATACTCTCTAAGAGTGAATAATATTCTATCCCCCAAGATTTATACATGATTAATTCAAAAGTCATTTTATATGATTTCATATAATTTTATGTTGATGATATCTTTCAGAAAGTATTTTATAAGTTATTAAAATGTAATTTTGGAAATTATTTTCAATATTATTGTGTATCATTATATATATATATATGGAAATTTCATATATTATATGATGCTTTAGTACAAGTGGTTGATTTAAAGGTATTTTCACTAATTCATACACACATGTGATGTTTATAGGCCATATCATATGGCTAGATATGGGTGTATTATAAATATGGAGTATGATAAAAATATTATACCTTCCTCCAATCACATAAAATTATTTATATATATCGTTATCGATGATATAATTATACATCATTCTGTACAATTATATTGATGTGAAATTTTTTATATTTAAATATTTATATAAATAATTTATCAATAAATAATCTATTTCCTAGTATTAAAAATATATGGAATTAATTAATGACTTAAATTATTAAATAGTCAAAATGGTATTGTTCGGACATGGAAACTGCTAAATAATTTTCTAGAATGATGGTTATATATAACATTAGGAACACCTACCTATATGAATGTGGATGCCTACTATTATTGACGGTGTAATATACTACATAGTGGATATTATAACCTATGTAGTGGATAGATATATGAAATGAAATAATATAGAACATCAGAAACCATGTCGTATACCACCACAAAAATGTCGGGGGAAGTAAAATAAATAAAAAAATTGTTAAAATTATAAAATTATGTACAATTCCATACATGACATGACGGAATCCCTAGGGGTTGATCATATAAATATTATTATAATGAAATAAAAAAAAGTATATATAACTGAACCCCAACTAGTTAATATTTCGACTTAGTTATAGAGTCGAGACACCATCATTTAATTCGAAAAAAAATAATTAAAAATAATTTTTCCAAAATCAATATCTAGTAAACATATATTTATACATTATTTAGTACCCATGTTCTGTTGTGGCAGTGTAGTGTTTGAGAATAATTTTTTAGGCCACCATCAACAACATCCAAAAACAATACAAGAATTAAATAAAAGTGCATACAAGATAGGGGATATTAATGCTTAGTTAGCTATATAATATATGAACAAATGCATTAAATTTTGACATATAATTCAGATTTATGATGACATCCACATTCATAATCAACCATCATATGAGATTTGTTGGACCCGCACACTCGAGAGAAGTGCTGAGAAAACAATTTTTACATAATCAAATGGATAATAAATGAGGTGAACCAACCTAAACTAAAAGTAAATGTGAAAAAATTAAATACTACATATCATAATTGGCACAAAATTTCCATGAAATGATAGATTTTGTGACAATTTATATATTCTAAATAAGAATCATAGTCTATAATACTTATAAACATTATTTCATAATCAACCTAGATTATACCTTCTTATAATGTCTCACTATCGAACTCATCCTTATAACTAGGGGAATGTAAACATAATAAAGGGAAGATATCATAATCTCATTAATAGAATTATTTCAATGAAGAATAATTATTAAATCCAATGAATATGATAAATCATTTTTATGGATATAAATATCATATAAAAATATTTTATGACAAAAAAGAAAATTGTAATGTAATCAGTTATTCATAAAAATAATATCATAGATTTGAATCATATAAAAATAATATGGACCCATGAATTCATTATATTAATTTTGAATATCTATTAAATATTAAACAAACATAGGTAAAAAAATGAAAAAACGTTATGGAGTGGGAATGACAAATGAGTCTTATATCATTGTGGGCCTGAGGTAACAACACATTTACCACCATTATTAATTGGATATAAGATATTTACCGATATGGTGTTGGTCAATTACCCCTATATCTCTGTAGTATTGTGATAAAACATGTGTATCTTTTTTAGCATGGCCAATAATCCATGTACCTCTTTATGATTTCACTATAACTCATGAACCATCATTAAAACATGTGATATTAATCATTAAAAAAATATTCATGGGTGATATTGGAACACAAACATTAATAAACTATACAAATCTATGACACATGATAATAAAATTCATTATATCTCTAAAAATATAACAATGGAAAAATTGTTACAAAATATTTCTTGAGGATATCACAAAAATTTACTTTAAGGACCAAATATATTAATACCCAATATTCAATCACCCCAAAATAGTATTTCTTATGTACATTTAAAATGATATTAAATGAAAATATTTTCCATGTAAATGATTCCATTTAAGATAAATTGAAAAATATATGTGAAACTAATTTTTTTCTTATAAAAACAATTCGACATTGTCTAAAAAAAACACGTTATAGATAAAAAAAATTATTTTAAGAAAGCTGATGTTATGAATGTGGAAATAATTTGGTAAAAATTATAACTAATAAATTTTAATTTAATTTTATAAACGATTAAAAAATTAATTTTTAGGGTTGATAAAACATTTTTTATTAATGGATTTAAAATCATTATTATTATCTTGAAATATGTTTGTTGAAACACCACATTGTAAAAATAATAAAAAACATTATTTTGAATTATATTATGTGTAAAAATGATAGACACATGAGTCAATACAAAATATTATTTCAAAATAAGATAGAATTGAAATTATTTATATGTTTAAACATGTATATGTAATATAACTTTTCACTTAAAAATGATGATATTTATTAAAAAATTGTTATAATTTTACGAAAAAGGTTAAAATTCATTATAAGTCCACATCCTAAAACATTACATAATCATGAGTTAAGTAAATATTTTTACTTTATTTTACATTGAGGATATTTTCATATATATTGATTTATATAATTAAGACACATATTATACAAAAAAAACTTCAATATTAAAACGTAGACACATCTAATCACCATACATTTTTTTAATCAAAAACATTTAAAAAGAAAAAAGGTTTCATTTCATGTTTAAACATCATAACATTTATATAATCCTATCATTGATAGTATTATTTCTTAAATAATTTTAAAAACATTAAAAAACATGGGTTGAGTATAAAAATATTATTTTGGGATACACATAGAATGAAAATTGATAGACTTCTGAAAACGAGTTAGGAACGTGTACATTATAATAATGTAATACCTTTCACCTTTATGAAGTAGTTGGTAAAATTCAATTAATATAATCTTATTGATTTCCCTTTTGGTAATAAATATATTTTCATACAATCTATAGAAAGATATATATAACATATCAGGTTATCATGAGACATAATCACACTAAAATGGAATAACCATATGGTCACTTCTACACATATCACTCTTTCAAATAGAACATTCATATGACTGATGTCCAAACCCAATTCATTAGAGGTTATAACGTAAACACCCATACATATTTTATCATTAACAACCCATATTTGGGTTTTCACAAAACCACCTATCTTTTGATTATAATGTTACCACCTGTCAAATGTCTAAGTATGATTATATAATCCTAAACCCAAAAATAATAAATTATCAGCATTTCAGTCAAAAAATTACATTTTAAATAAAAAATAATCATTTCAAGACACTGATATAATCAAAACAATATTGAAAATATATTCAATACCAAAAATACTAAAAATGGAATATGTTATTTATTTTTCTTTTATAAATACTTTTTATTTGTACGAATCCAAATATAAAATAATGGTCATGGAATAAGAAACGTTATTGTCCACACACACATTAAAATAAACATTCCTTAGGTCATTTAGTAAAATTATTCATAGAAAAAGTTCATTTTCAAATCCATTTAATGAAATTAAATTTAAATTGGTTTTATTATACATTGTAAAAAATAATGTAGATTATAATAACAAAATATTCCTCAATGAATGGATACGGGGATGAAGTCGCTTACCATCAGTTTGAATCATCTTGTAAATACATTATCTTGTGAAATAATAAAAATAAATTAATTTAAATATTATTTGGAACCTTTTTCAATTTTATTAATCTTTTTATAAAACTTATTACCATGTTATAAAAATTATATCATTATTTATAATCATATAATAAGATTTTTCTATATATGGGACTTGAGTTGAAAATGAACCTGTTATGATGTTAATAGTCGTTATTGTCATATATAGCTCATCTATAGAATAATTATAAGTTTTTACATAATTTCTACCATTAAATCAATCCATGATGTATTGTTATGTAAAATTAAAAACTTTATATTCATTGAGATTGAAAGATGTTCATGTGAGTGAGTAAATGTTTTCATTTTTCATTCATGGTTACATAAAGATGTTAAGTATTTTTTTGTCATTGTTCAATGATAATAACATAATTTATAACATATTTATCATTGAAATATAATTATATATGTCATACAAGTTTTTTTAAAATAAAAAGGAAAACATCGCTTCGTGGAGGTTATAATTCACAGGTATTCATGAATGAAATTATCATTTTTATGCACATGGATGTATGAACATCACTGTTATATTGTTATCTATTATTGAAAAATATGTCATAAATATTATATATGAAAATTAATTATATTATTATAATGACTCGTGAGATATATGTATGTAAAACGAATTAGATAGGTTCTTGGAGGTGATTTTTCATTTGATACATGAAGGATTAATTCCATTTCCATTTAATAGAAGTGGAAATAGATTTATTTGAGGATATAAAGATAAAAACATCTCAATATATTGATGATAATAGATTTATTATTTCACCACATAAGTAGTATATTTGAAGGTATTGGAAGAAAAAATAAAATATAGATTCTTATAAAAAATGATTCTTCTTCTTTATTTTATCACATTTGATGAAAACCATAACCCATATGAAGATGGTGTTTTTCCTAAACTAAGGTACTGAGAATTTGGGGAGGGATTAAATGATGGTATTGGGTAGATCTTGGCCACATAAAATGGTTTTGGATGTGTGATTAATAGAGAATTGAATGTATCTTTTTATATGAAAGGGGAAGGGAACCCTTTTAAACTCTTAAAATATTTTATTAATATAAATTAATTTATAAATCCAAATGACAGTGACATGAGTTATGCCAATGATAAGATGAGGATAGTTCTATATCTTCTCAAACAATAATTTTTCTTCACATATTGATCTTTTTTAATAATTATCTTTTCTGGCTACCAGTAAATAATCTCTTTTAATTTTAATTATAGTAACAACATTTTATAAATTAAGATGATACAAATTTTGATTTTATGTCTTAAATTATACAAATTTGGATACATTATGTATAGTTAGACCTTATCATATCCAATTGGTAAATTATAATGATTATCCTCTTTTAAATAAATTAATAATATATTTTTTTTATTAATTATCAAAAAACAAATTTGACACTGTTATATTCATTAAATTCAAATATATTCCAAACAGATAGAAACTACAAACCAATCCATTGAATAGGAATATAATATGTCATACTCACCATGAAAATCGATGGATTACCGTAATAAATTAGATTTATCTTTTAATATTTCTCATATCATTTATTTTATATTAATCTTAATAATGAAATTATTCTGTCACTAGTGTGACAATATTTATTTTACTTATTAAATCATTAAAAATTCAAAATAAATTACCATGATTTATATAAATTAATTATATTTCTAGATAATATTTTTTAATTATGTTTTATTATTCATATCGCCATATTAAAATCATTAATATTATATAAAATAATTGGGTGACATGTAATCACTTTCTTTTATTTCAATAATATTCATATAATTTTCAAGGAAAGAATCCATGAAATGACTCATCTATGATCCATAGGTTTTAAGGATCTATTTTATTCAACAAATATGAATTAGGAATGAGTTGTTGTAATTTTATTATACATATTATATTATTAATTACCGAATTTTTTATGATTTAACGTTAACAATGGTAAATAAAAATTACCAAGTTAAGTATTCATAAAATATTAAAATACCTATTTACATAATTTGAACCCAATGATTCAAAATATGGTATATATTTTGAAAAATTAAACACACATGTTGCAATAATTATTTTAAAATTAATCAACATTTTCAAAATGTGATAACTTATCATTTAAAAGTAAAATCTATTAAAATATGGACCTCAATATATATTTAATTTCAAATTGAAATTACATATAATTACCAACATTGGATTTAATGATAAAAATTTAATTTTATCATAATAAAATAAAAATATATTGAAAGTAAATTTTTATGTACTTATTCAAAAGAATATGTTTATTTTATAAAATAAATCATATAATAGTGTAAAAACAAAATTAAAAATATGTTCTCTATCCAAAGGCTGAAAAATGATTTTTAAAAAAAAAATTAAAATGCATCAATAAAACTTAATTTTCTATTATATCATTTCTATAAAATATATTATATTATTTTTAATAAGTTAAGTATATATTTTATTAATTAAAATCCTTCGTGATTAATTTTTTTTATTTTATGAACTCACTTTTTTTAGTTTAAATATTTTTTAGAAAAAGAAAATATATATATTCAATTAGGTTTTATTTTATTTAATAATTAATTTTGTAAAAAATCAATCTTTATATAAAAATGTTTGAACCATATTTTTATAATTCTTTTATTCCCATTCATTCCCAACATTCTAATTGATATGTTATAACTATTATAATAATATTATGTTTTTCTATTTCAATGAAATGTGGAATATCATTTATGCTATAGAATATAGTGTTTTCATTTATAACCCCAATATGTTACATTCTCCACCCCTTCTTGATATTTAATCCTCATACATTGAATTTGGGGTCAGTAAATATGGTATGAATTTTAAAAATACATATACAATAATCCCTAATCGATAAAACATTATTAAATATTCTACATTAAAATAATGAACATGACGTGGAATGGTCACCTGAGATAACACATAGTAGGATTCCATGTATTAAAATATGTATATTGAAGAAAAAATAACAATAATGTTTAGGTGGAGAGTGATAAAAAATATAATCATGATATATTTAAAAATCTCAAAACCATTAATGGTGATTGGTTAAACGGTGTTCGATTTCATAGAAGGAAAAGTAAATGGAAAATGTTTTATTTCAAAGATCATTTTCATTGATTTCATGAATTACTTTAATAAATTGAAAACAAAAAATAATGAAATGTAATTACATGAAATGTATAGATTCATCAATTAATAAAATTATACCACAAACTCATATCTTCATCAAATAACTTGTATATAAGATGAAGTTTTCATTCCTGAAACTATAATATCAAAATTATATGAATAACATAATCCAAATATGATTTACTATATATTTCCCAGGTATTGAAACATTATCCTAAAACAATACATTTTGGACAAAATGAAATTATAGTCAATAAATATGAAACCATTATATTATGAAAAGAATATTTTAGTCTAAAAAATCAATTATAAAACCAAATTATCATCTCAGACTATTCACGAAATATCAATCTTTAAAATTACACTAATAATAGAAATTTTCACTGAAAACTAAATTTATGATGGATTTGATCACATAGTATTCCAAGACTATTTTTATCATTTATCCCCAAATAAAGCCGATCATTATTAATGTCTCATACCAAAACAAATTTTCTAATCACATATTCTCTAACATAAGTAAATCAATTCAATAAATTAAATAATTCCAAATATATCAATTTTTTAATTTATAGATTATTTCAAAATATAATTCAACCATTACTCCTTAAATTAATTCCCATATTATTATATTTTCATAAGGAGAATAGGTTTCCAAATATAGTGAACATATTCCAAAATAACATTTATCACATAATCCACAAATGATTCTCTTATACTAAGGTTATCCATTTGATAAAACATAATTTCCAAATATCAACTTATTTTTATTCCATAAACTATTTAAACATAAAAAATAAAATGGGATACGAACTATGGACTTCTAGTAGTCTAGTTGTTGGCAATGCACCTTATCAGCCTTCGGTTGTGGGTTCGATTCCTGCGTCTATGTCGGTCACGATTGGTTTTCACCCTTCATAAGAGTTAATATTTTTATAAAAGTATATAATTCATATAACATTTACTAAATCTTGTAAAATAATCACAAATTGACAATTACATATTTTAACATCAAACCATATGGTTACACATAATAAATAAAATAATCCCAATTTAATCCCATTATCAAATGAGAATTTATACATATAAATTTTTTATCATCCATATATTTTACATAACTCTCAAATAACTTATATGAAAACATCTTAAAAATTTAAGATTCTTCATTTTCCCTTAACCATAATTTTCTACCTTATTCTCTAATTCTTTTTTCTTAACATAAAAAATAGGAATCATGTCCCAGTATTAAATAAAGTAAAAAGGATGAGTTTAAAAATAATAGATACCTTTAATATTTCAATTTCAGTATCCTCATATTCAACATGAATGTAATTAGTTATCATTAAATATATATATCCATGGACTTGAATATCTCATTCACAAACCTTCTTCGTAGGATATCTATTTTCATTGTAACCATACTCTACGCATTTAAATCATTTATTTGATAACTCGAAATTAAATTTTTTCACTTTTATTGGGTCATATTATCAATTACTTTTTTCTTTGAATGTTGTTGTTTATGACAATAATTATAAAATATATAAAACCTTCATAACTCATTAAAACATTTTCATGTGTGTTTCATTACACATCCATGGAATATATGTTGATAAATATTCTTACATTTATGATCATTTCATAAACATGCACAGGGATTCAATTATATCATATATGATGCTTTAGAAAACTCACGAAGGATAAAGTAGTTAATCAGGAATACTTAAAGTTGGTTTAGTATAAACATGTGTGTTCTCATTACATCTCATATTTAAATTGTTTTCTTATTTATAGAACTAACAGAGTTTCCTTCACACCCATTATTACTTTGGAGCCTTCTTGATAAAACCATTTACTAAAAAAAATGGTAGTTTGAGTATATTTATAAAATCATCATATAATATTTTATGAGGACAATAAACACTAATTTATACTTGTTTATGTTATCGCAGGATCATTAAATTTATATTAAATAATTATGACACTTTGTATTATTCATACGATTTTGGTTTTATATTACTTGAACCTTATGCCTTATTATCACATTAACTACTAAATTTTTCTAAAAAATCCTCTATTACCAACTACTATTCTCTATCTTTAAAAATTATATCATCCGAAATTAAAATAAAATTTTAACTTTATTTGATATTTAGGATATTTTTATTCTTTTATCATTACAGAATAAGTTCATAAATCATACATAAAAGCTCAATTATTATAATGTAAACACTTATACTGAAAATAAATTTTTCATAAAATAAGAACTATTAAAAAGGAACATGGTTTTGTGTTGTGTTTAAATATTATAACTTATCATTGATCCCATATTTAGAACTATTATTATTTAAATCCTAAGAAAATCATTTTAAAAAATTGTATTAGGATAAGTAGCTCAGAAATGGATAGAAAAATGAGGAAAACAATCAGTCATGTGAGAACACTTAAACCTTGAATACTTTATCATAATGTAATACCTGTCACAATTATTAATTAGTAAATAAAAATAACATAATACATGCTCATTAGTGTCCATTTTTTTAATAAACAATTACCATAAAATCCAAAAAATTCAACACATTACATATTAATGTAAAATGAGAGATAATCATACATAAATGGAATAACTAAAAGGTCTACTTCCACACATATCAATCATACAAATAAAATAGACATACATAGAAATTCCATAAAAGGATTATTGGAGTTTATAATGTAACCAACCATCCTTGGCTTATCACAGAACCAAATTTCATTGGATTATATCTACATGTGTTGGGTTTATCATGTAAGAAACCATCAAATGTCCATGTACCATTATATAATTATTTGAAATTTTACTATTCAATTATGTACATTTCAATAATAAAATTTCATCATCAATCACAAGGAACAAATTCAATATATTGATATAATAAAATATTTTTTATAACCATTTTTAATATCAAAATAAATAAAAAGGGAATATGGTATTTATTTTTCTTTTAAATTCTTTTTGTCTTATTGAGGAATACAAATATCAAATAAATTTCATGGAAATAGAAAATTAGTTCCCGCTGCATACGTAAAAAAAATTCATGATTTCATTTAGTAAAATATTTTATAAAAAAATTGTTTTAGAAATCATTCGAATGAATTTTAATATCAAATGGAGTTTTTTATACACTATACAAAATAAGGATTTGTATAATATAAAAATAATAATCAATTAAAGGATATTAAGACTAAGTCCCTTATCCTGAGTGGGAATTATATCAAAATATATTTATCTTCCTTAATAATAATCATGGGTTTAATTATACATTTGCTTGATCTTTTTCAAGTTTATTATTCTTTTTTATATCAATCTTTACCATGTAATAATAAATACACTATTAATTATGTTCATATGAGATGTTTTTCCTATATTCTGTACCTGAATTGAAAATATACAAGGTATGAAGTAAATAGTACATGTGGTCAAAAGACTATAATCTACAAAAAAAATTATCTTTTTTATTCCTAAATTATACCTTTAAATATAACTATTAAGTGTGGTAATGAAAAATAAACAACTTTATATTCACAGAGATGGTAATTCATACATATACATGAGTAAGGTTTTTCATTATCATTGATCATTATGGAAAAAAGTTATGTATTATTCTACCTTTATATAATGGTTATAAAATCATTTATATCATATTAGTAAATTAAATATATGTAGTTATATCATAAAAGTATGTAGTGGAAAAAATCAAATCATATCACTTCGTGGAGGAGATAATTTACACGTATGCATGAATGATGTAGTCATTTTTATATTCATATAAGTAAGAATACTAATTCAAAATAATTAAATTATAGTGAATAATATGTTATGAATATCGAATATAAAAATTAATTCTATTATTATAACCTATAAGTATATATGGATATGGAATACGAATTTTATCGGTTCATGGAGGTAATAGTTCACATGTACACACGAAAAATTAATTTATTTCCCGTTTAAGGGATGGGTATTTGGATTTAGGTGATGAAATTATTATTATAACATAGTTTTTTATGAAGGTTAATATATTAATTATTTAATTATGATTTAATAATATTTTAAGAAAGAGGAATAAGGAATAA
Source organism: Viscum album (assembly GCA_963277665.1). Classification (NCBI taxonomy): domain Eukaryota; kingdom Viridiplantae; phylum Streptophyta; class Magnoliopsida; order Santalales; family Viscaceae; genus Viscum; species Viscum album. Next base: position 507,792,506 of record OY728121.1, read on the forward strand.
TATATATATACATAAATAGAACGATTCATATTTATTGGTTGATTTCCATTGAATAACACTTAATATAATGTCCCAACCATAAACATTAATTAATCATCAGATAAGTCAGAAATTTTATATAATTCAATTATAGGGTCTTTTTAGTTTTAGATTTTTATAGAATTAGGCTATAACTCATACATAGAAACATAAATATTATAATTAGAGTCTTCTGCTCACAATAAATTTTTTCCATAAAACAAAAAATATTTAAAAAGAGACATTGTATTGTTTATTGATTTAATGCCATTAATTTTACATGATATCATAATTGAATCAATTAATAATTATTTAATGTATAAAAGAGTTTCAAAAAATTGGATTAGCATTAAATTTTTTGAAAACAATATAAAATAAGGAAAAAAATTTAAGTCTTTGTATATTTAAAACCCATGAAATCATTTTAACAAAATAAATACTTTTCACTAATAAAACAGAAAATACATAGCTTATATATTGTATTAATATGATAAAAACTAAAAATAATGTAAATAATAAAACATTAAGGTAACATGTGGAATTCATATAATACATAAATTGTAACATTCACAACTACATAGGGAGTAACCTATAGGGTTATGATTGTAATACCCATCAAAGTATATTCGCTACATCTCTTAGGAGAAACCATAATATTTACCTTTGTCGTGTTAGAAAACGTATTAGTGATGCATCACAGGATCACATTCCCTATGTTTATCACATAAACACCAGTATACATAAGCAATTACCAAGAATGATAACATAATTATAACACATAAAATAGGTATAACAGAAAAATAACAATTCCTCTTTAAAATAACATATAATCGTTACAATTATTTTACTCAAAAATGAAAAAAAAATTAAAAAATGCAATGGTAAAACTGTAATGTTAAAATTCATCCATAATTCTGTCATAAAAGTGAAAAAATTATATTCATGAAATATATGTTAAATAAAACTTTCCATGTTATTAAAATAATCAATCAAATTTAAAAGACACAACAAAAATAATTTAAGGGAATATTTTTTAATAAATGTTTCTTATTACACATCGAAATATTTTAAATAATTAAAATTTAAAACGTTCAATGTCCATATATATAATTACTTAAAACCATTTTTAAGAAATGTACATTAATAATAATTATTTAGAAGACAAAACATTTAAAACATTTAAACTGATGTTTTAGTTAAAGTGTGTCTTACTACATGATAAAATAGTTAAATAAAAAAAATTAATGTATAACATTAAATATAAACTTATAATATCATGAGAATATAGAGATTCATGATATAATATGTCATATGCATGTACATAGAAAATATAAATGTGAGTTAGTGCATAAAAACAAATAAATCTCAATGGAATGTAAATTGAGATGAAATCCCTTACGATGATCATATATTTACATTATGGATAAATTAATGACTTTATTATGTGTGAAAATTTTATATAAACCCAATATAAGTGGATATTATGTGTAAAACAATAATATTTCATTCACGCTTACCCATGGAAAAACAAAACCAAGGTCATGGATATTTAACTCAATGAATGGTTATTGAGTTATGAATTACCTTAAAAAGTTCATTTTTTTAATAAAATATATCGATTATATGTATTTACTATATATAAGAATTTGGAAATTATAAATAAAAAATAATATATAAAAATCCATTTCTCATATAATCATATCATGACATTGTCATGAAGTAGAATACCAACTCGATGAAGATAAATTTGGTTAATAAGATCCCTTACCTTCAGTCTGACTCGTCACATACATTCATAATGTTCCTGAATAAAAAAATCAGATGTTTTATAGTTTTATGAGATCCATTTTAATGTTTGTTATTCCTTTTATATCACTTATTACCATGTTATAAAAATTTCATAATTATTTAATTTCATATCAGTTGTTTTGTAGATATTTGATTCTTTAGTTGAAAATGGACTTGTATTGATATAAATTTTCCATGAGGTAAAAAGTAAATCATCTATATAATATTAATAGTTATTTAAATATCATATTAATATACAATATATTTCGTTATAATATTTATATATTTTTAATAAGAAATGAAATACACTGTTAGTGGAGACAGTAAACCATACATAAGCTTGAACACAACATTAATTTATTTTTAATATTAATGGAATGAAAAATAAATAATACATAGGTATATAATAATTTTATTATTCTATCCATGTTATATATGTTAAATAATATAATTAAATCCATTCATTATATGTTTAAGGTATTGCATGAATGATTCATGTCACATTGAAAGGGTTGTAGTCCACACTTTCTCAATTGAAATTATCATATTTAATCATTATAGAATTTGTAATTGTATGTTGTAAATAAAAAATACATAATCATAGATTCATTATAAATATAATAAACATAATAATTTTTCATTCCATTCATGTATATAATTGTGTCTTAGTGACGATCAGGTAGAATGAATAACATATCATCTTGGAGACAGAAGATCATCCGTACGCACGAGCAATGATATCATTCACGTAATTATTTAATGGTTTATAATTGGATGATAAATTAATTATAAAGAATAATAATAATGTAATATTATTTATTTAAAACCGTTATACTAATCATTATTCCAATCCAAATCAATCATTTCTAAATAATAAATTACACCCCATTTTGGAGATGGTAAGCCGTACGTATGCACGAATGATGATATTGTTATTCATAGGAGGAGAAAAAGATGTTATCACTTTCCCAAAATTATAAAAACATATTGAAATATATAATATACAATATTTATTAATTTCTTATGGGAATAAAATAATAATATGACATAGAAGAAGATAATTATTTTTTGAAATATGTGATAAATAAGATGCATATTTATATAGTATCTTCTATATATTTTCACGAATGGTCTCTGTAGGATTTATTTCTTCCTGGACTGTGGCCACTTGGTTGAATGGAGTAAATATTGGAGCTTATTTAATCATATTTTGGATGATATAATTGGCTTTATTAATGTGAATATGTGGTTAGAGGTGGTGGTGGTTTATAATAGGGAGGAGGGGAACTTTAGGAATGTTTTGAATTATTATTATACTAAAAATTTATTAATTAATTTTAATAGATCCAAAGTTATATAATTTTGAGGGTATGATTAGGATGTATCTTACTACTCTTCACCAATATGATTTTGACATGTTTATGGAATAATATTATCCTTTTCATCTGGATTTAACCCTTGGATAAAAACATTAACTCTTACCATGTATTCTAGTATTTTCATTATATATAGTCACTGTAGTTACTATAAAATGCCTAGTGATACAGTAGTGGATCAGTAATGAAATTTTTATCATTATATATGTTATTTTGAAGAATATTAGATTTTTAGGAATATTATATCATTTAATAAAATAATATTTGATTCAAAAACTCATTTAGGTCAATTTTGGCACTATTTATTAATTGGTTTATGTTAAAGTCATAACAACTACAATACATCAATCTAAAGGCATTAAATGATCTCAAACATGTTACTGTCAACCTAAAATTTCATTTATGTAATAAAAATGGTAAATTTAAATTTATTTTAATAATTATAATAACATTTATCTGACTCTTTCATTAATTATCTAATCACTCCATCATCATTGTGTCATAAATATATTTATATATTTTTTGTCTAAAATTTATAAATAAAATACAATGATATAAAAAATAATTTTTTCATTCTAATTAATATTTATAGTCGAAGTAATCATTTATATAAGCCAAATTAAAATTTGGTTAATAAGAAGATACATGTTTATGTTATTTTTCCATTTTCATTAAAATAAATATTTTAAATGGTCATTAGCACACCCTAGTGGCTCCCAAATTACAATATTGCATCCTATGGGTGATCATGGTTGTATATATATCATCCAAAAGAAATATTACACATTTTAGGATTGTTAAATATTGCTATCATTTTATTTTTTACACTTATCTACCTGATTTAAATTTTAACCATGGTAAAAATAATAATTAGTGAAGTTACTATTCACAATGCCAAAAAATAAAGGGTTCATATTTACATAATTTGGACCATATAATTCCAAATATTCAATATAGTTTTCCATGTTCAAAACAAAAATGTTTTAGTGATTAGTTTAATATTAATTTCGGTTGTCAATAACACGAAAGAGGGTTATTGAAAGATAAAACATTGCAAAAGATGGAATATTTTTACATCTATATTTAATATGGAATTAATACCTACAAAAAACAATAAAATAAATTATAAATATTTATTTTTTTATAAATTAAACCCATTAAATAATATTATTTAACTATTTAAATTATCTCGAGGGGAAAATGTTGTTTTAAAATACAAATATGCATATTTCTTACTGTTCATCAAAACATGATAGTTATTAAAAAATTACCAAAAATTCATTCAAAAAAATATTGATGTAGTAATTCAAATGAATATATTTATTTTGTCATATATATCATATAAATGTGTGAAAATATATATTTTAAAGGTGTTCATTATCAACCGGTGGTAAACTACATTTTAAGAGAAATGGTATGTTTATCTGAAAAATTAAATTTTTAATTATATCATAACAAGAAAACATATAATTTTAATATAAATGTTACATTGAATATATAAAATATGTATTTCATTAAATAAAAATCCATAAAGAGTGATTTGATTTTATAAATGATATTATTCACTTTTCAAATACATTTTCATAAAAAAACATCTTTTATATTCAATTTATTTTTATTTCTTTTTCAAATAAATTATAAAAAAATAAATATTTAATCATGTATAAACCATGTTTTCATAATTTGGTTTACACTATTCCTTACCTCTATTCTATAGGATAGGTTATCATGGTACAATTTAAATAATAATATTTAGTTGTTTGTTTATGCTAGATGTATCATATCATGATTACTATTGAACAAAGAGTTTACTTATAAAATAGTGGAATGTTACATCATTCCCCATTTTGGAAATTGTTTCCTAACAATTAAATTTTTTTCTCAGTATGTTCATTAAAAATCCCTCAATGGTAACAGAGTAAATAAAAATATCACATTAAATGAAAGAATATAAAGTCCAATGGTCACCCAAGATGGCACATACTTGGATTCCATATAAGAAAACATAGATATAGATGAAAAAGAACACATCTTATTCTAATTGATAGTGATAGAAAGCAATATTATGTTAATTTTAACTTCCAAAAAACACCAACATGTGATGTGTTAAATGGTCATTGATTTCACTAGGGAAAATTAAAATGGAAAACATTTTTTTAATACACTTTTCATGAAGTTGATGAATTAGTTTTCTACTTATATTTATAACATAAGAAAACATAGTTACATTTTATGTACAGAATTATCCTTTAATAAATATATTCCACAAGCTATTTTTTCTATAAATTATGATATTCAATATGACTTCGTCACACCTGATGTGCTAGAATAAAAATTCAGAGAATATATTTCTCCATAAAATATGAACTATATATTTTCCATTTCATTATAAAATAATAGAAAAAAAACATCTAGTAAAAGATTAAATAATCCTCTAAAAAGAATAATCCTTTATAAATTTAAATAATAATCATAATCACCAAAATTCAACAAACATTACCCAAAGATAAACAAAGGATATTTGATAATATGTTACCCTTCAATTTCATCAATATTATCCAAACTGAATTGAAAACCAAAATTTAGAAGGATCTGGTCAAATTGTCTTCCACGATAAATGTTAAAATATTTCTCTAAATAACATAGAATACTCTTCATGTTTCACAATTAAACGTAATTGACCTAATCACATATTATCCATGATATGTTAATCATTTCCATTAATAACACAAATATATATATGTATATAATAAAAACTTATATTAGTCCAAAATAAAATTCAACCATTACTCCTCTAATAAAATCCAATAGTACACAACTTTCCTTATGCGTTTCTTCCCAAATGAGAAAATATATTCCAAAATACAATTTACCATTTAATCACCAAATAATTTTATTATACTAATGATATTAATTGGATAAAATATAAGTTCCCAAAATCAATATATTCTTGATCCAGAAAATATTTAACTAAAAATAATATGCCATACACTGATTCTTATGGAATTGCTGGATGCGACGTTATGTCACCCATCATGCAGGTTATCCCTTTTATAAAACCCAAAAATAAATATGACATTTTTAACCACAATTCTTTGCTTTTACCTTTTATTTTCATTCCAAATCAAAATGGCCTAAACATATTCATTCAGGACGTCTTATATGTACATATCTTTTTTTATTTCACCTTTATAAGATAAAATAAATCTATAACCAATCAAATAAAAGCATTCCATCATAATGGTGTCAACTAGGTATCACCATCATATTGTGTATGTAGATAGAATTTCCATGCATTACAATAATGAATTAGAGTTCCTTCCAATTATTTTTTATCCTTTACCCAAATACACCTTGTAATAAATGGGATATATTATTGTCAATAGGAAAGTAATTTCACTGAATAATCATATATTACATATAATTTCAAAACATCAGGTAGAATAGAATTTTTAAAAAATAGATGGACCTAGTTTGAGATGAAACTATCAATTAATGGTCCTTTCAAAATTAAATAAGTATATACTAAAAGGAAATAATTTAAAATAAAACATAAATAGGTTTTTCAAAGGGCTCCTTCTTCAGCACCTTTTTAAAAATCATAATATGATTCAATATATCGTGATAAGGTAACATATTTTAAAATTATTTCATAATATATAACTTTCATGGAAATAATATAATAGATAGAAAATATGATTTTATTAAATAAAAAGCATGATAAATGATGGTATTGAGGTATATAGATGGTTTTTATATCTTAAACAATTAATTTCAAGTGATTTTTATTGTAGAAAAATGTTCACATTCATCCGAATATGGATTTTTACAAATTATTGCATGCATGTCATCTGGAAGAGATAAGAATGATGTTTTGGATCCTCTTATTTCCATTTTTAACAAAAATTACTCGATCTTAAAAGTAATAAAACAATGATTTAACTAAAATAATATACATAGGGACTTAACATATGGTTATCTGAAACTCATAATCCCAAATTTTTTTGAAACTATCCCTTGATAAAAACTATAAGTCCTCGAAATTAAACCTTACATAATATTGAGATAAATCAACAATGCACAATAATTATATATAAGAATCATATATGGATTAGTGTTTAAGAGAAATATCTCATAACTCATACATAACAAAATAACTATCACAAGTAGATGCTTATACTCACTGTAATTTTTTCATAAAAAAATGTCTTTAGAAAAAGAAACATGGTATAATTTAATGATTTGAAAATATATATTTTTCATGATCTCATAATTGACTTTATTCCTCTTACTGTTCTATGAAAAAAATCAAAACATGTTATGAGAATAAAAATATTACTAAGAAATAGAAAAAATGATTATAAATATATTTTCATGAATATTTAAAACCCATGAAATCATTTTCACAAAATCATACATTTCACCGATAAAACATTAACAACGTAACTTAAATAATGTTATTATAAGATTCATATTAAACTAAAAATAAATCAAAAAATAGAGAGGTATCTTATAAAATCCATTCAAACAAACATTATATCATTCACAACTTCATACTGTGTAACTTTCATTTTTTCATTTTGAAAACCCATCACATTATATTCCCTAATTATAATATGATAAACCATAACATTTACTTCTATAACATTACCCAATCCATTTGAGATCTATCAAGGCCTCACCCACCCTCGTTTTATCATGGAACCACCCATATACTTAATAAATTCCCATAAACCATAGCATAAATAGAACACATAAAACAATCATAAAAGAGAAATAAAATTTCCACATTGAAATAACATTTTATATTTACATTTCATTCACTCATAAATTAATATGAATTATTTTATAATAAAATATTAAACATATAAACTAAACATCAATGAATAATTTTAACATAAAATAATGATATTTTATTCCCCTTTATATGTTAAATAAAACAGTCCATGTTATTAAAATAAATAATCCAATTTTAAAGGCACATTTAAAACATTTAAAACGATGATTTTTGAATCAACGTGTCCCCTAAAAAATTGTAAATTTTATAGGAACATAATTTTTAAAACATTAATGTCTATAAAAATAAATCTTTAAAACCATTTTGAATTCCTTGACTTTAATGAGAAATATTTTGAATAATAATTCTTTAATTTATTTGAACGGATGTTATAATTATTGAGACTCATACCATTTTAGAAAATACTTGAATAAAAATAAATAAAGTGTAAAATTAAGAAAAACTTATAATATCATGATAATAAAAAAATTCATGATATAATATATCAAAGGTAAGAATTTTATACACCATATAAAAGGTAATTGGTTCACAATAAGAAAAAAGTCTTAATGAAATGTAAATTGGGATGAAAACCCCTACAAATATAGTATCATTAGATTATTGATAAATTAATGAAAAAATTAAGAATGAGAAATATAAATACACCCAATATATGAGGTTATTAGGTCTGAAACAATCATAGGTTATTCGAATATACTATTGAAAAAACTAAACTCATTACATTGATATTTAACTCAATGAAGGGAGATTGAGGTATGATTTTCCATAAAAAGGTGATTTAGTAATTTAAATAGATAGATTGGGTGTACTAATTATAAATCCACCTAATAAAGGAATAAAAAAAGATTATATATCAAAATTAATTTCTCAAAAAATCATAGCATGACATAGTCATGAATTATAGGATTAACCCAATGTAAAGAAATTGTGTTAATATGTTCCCATACATTGAGTTCGACTCCTCACATACAATCATTATGTCACTGAATCATAAAAAATCTTATTTATACATTATTGGGAACAATTTTACAATTTATAATTACTTTTATATAACTTATTAAAATTTTATAAAAATTAAATAATTATTTATTTTCATATCGGTTGTTTTGACGATATTTTGTAGTTGAGTCGAAAATAATCTTTTTTAGGCAAATTATCCATGTGGTGAAAATTACATAATATCCATATAAATATTAATTATTTAAATATAATATATATCCAATATATATGTATTTATAATATCCATAACATTTTGAAATAAAAAATAAAATGAACTGTTCATGGAGATGGTAGGTCGTCATATATATGAACGCTACATTCATTTATTTGTAATATTAAAAAAATTAAAAATAAATGATAAATAGGTTTATTATAATTAAAATATAATAAAAATGTTATTTATTTTACATAATTTCACTAACTCCATACATTATTCATTTTATGGATTTCATGAATGATCATATCACTTTAATGGTGCAGTAGTCCACACTTCCTCAAATGAAATTTTTGTATTTAAAATTATAAAAATTATTAAATTATGTTGTAAAAAAAATTAAAGAATAGTATATTTAATATAAATTTAATATATATTATGTAAATTTATTTAATTGATTGTTATAATTATTGTTTTTGAAGATCATTTAATATAAATCGCATCACATCGTGGAGACGGTAGGTCGTACGTATGTACGAGCGATACTATAATTCACATAATGGTAAAAATATATATAATGTAATGGTATATTAATTATAAATTATAATTATCATTATATATTCACTATTAACATCCATTATACCAATCATTATACCCATCGAAATTAAGTCTTATTGAAAAAAAAATTTAACCCTACGGTGCGGAGGGTAAGCCGTGCGTACGCACACATGTTGATATTGTTAATTTTAAGATGGATAAAAGGAGGTATAATGTAGTACCACAGTTATAAAATAATCATATAATGTAGATGATACAATATTTATTACTTTATTATAAAATTAACATATGTACAGAAAGTAGAAAAGGAAAATAATTTTGTTAGAGGTGATAAAACCAATACCTCCATTTCGAGTATCTCTATTTGATTTAAAGAAAATGTCCCCATAAAATGGATTTCATAAAAAAGATAGGTTTTTAGGAGGAGGTTATGGATTTTCGGAGCTTTATTGAGTAGAATATTAAATCAAAAATGTGCGTGAGTTGTGTGAGTAAGTGGGTAGAGGTGGTTGCCTTATATTAGAGGGAGGATGTTCACTTTAAGAAGGCCTTGAAATATTATTTTATTAAAAATTTATTTTAGAATTATTATATATAAAAAGTGATATAAATAAAAGTTTAGTTGATTATGGATCTAAATAATCTCATAAAAT